>OY992531.1:31554391-32932390 GCA_963921185.1 Dasysyrphus tricinctus
ACTGATTTTGATATTTACGCAGAACAGACCAATGTGAAAACGCTAATGATCAGGGTTCGAACCTCAGTAAAAAAAATTCGGAGCAGATTTGTAAAAGAAAGTGGAGTAAATCAAACATTTCCGGAGCATTCTTACAAAGTAAGAAAAAGAAATGATTCCATTCAGCATAGACTTTCAGATGCAAACATTCAGATTTCAGAGTCCAGAGTTGGTTGTAAAATTGAATAACACAGTCTTGTCATTTGATTTCATAAGATTTGGCCGAAGAATTTTCAGGTTGGAAAAAAAAGAGTAGATCTCAAAAAAGCGGAGTGGTGGAGTAGATTTATTGGAGTAAATTTGCTCCGACTGGAGTAAGGTTCGAACACTGCTAATGATATTACCTTTAGTATGTGTACTGTAGGCTCAAGTGGCTGTCAGTCATAAAAAAAAACTGACACACTTAGACCGAGATGGCTAAACTATTTAGACATTAACTAGCTGGGCAACTGCCCAAGAGTGTTCTTAATCTAATTAATACGACTGTATATCTCCACATTATGAAGATGCATGCGCAACATGTCAGAAAAGAAAAAACGCTTAAGGTCAGTTTGACAGGAAAATTCTTCAGGTGATTGAACACCAATTATACCACGGCCTAGAAAATCTTTAAGTTTGGCCCTGTAAAGTAATGGCTAATGAAAGACTCAGATAACACACACGCAAGTGAATACATATGCTGAGACGGAGCCCCAAATAACTGCTCTAATTCGCATACAATTGTTATTATTAAATATTACATTAAATTAAAACAATTGACTTTACTCCGTTGATTTATTTTACCTACTTGTTTACTTTTAATTCAACATTAGAAAAAGCAAGAAATTCCAGTTAAATATAAATGACTAAAGCTTTCTTTATTTTGTTATTGATTTGTGTGTTTAGTTTTTAAGTAAAGGGTCTTTTAGCAACTTCACCAAAATGCACACAAAAAATAATTTTCATGAACTAAAAAAAAACAACTAGCTATCCATCTGAAAATGTCTAGACTTTTCGGTTAATAGTAAGTTTGACCGAGAAATAATCCGAAATAACGTTATACGTAACCAACTCCAACTACATACTTAACTATCCAGTTCACCAAATCCACCATAACCAACTGTTTGCTGCAGGTTTTAAAACTAGTTATTTGTATTTTTGTTAAAAAGTACTTAAATATTTAAACGACTTTTAATATTTAAAATTTACATGATTCTTCTCGTGTGGACGATCCTTTTTGTTTTGTTATAAAAAAAAATCAAGTTTTTGATTATTTAGATTTCGAAATGCATTAATCTTGGGTATATGGTCTACTTAAATTTTAAACCTATAAAAGGCAGTGGCATAAAGTTTAGTCAAGAATTTAACAAGAATTTTTATACTTTTTTCTTAAACAGTTCTCTGATATATCATGAAAAAATTTAGACGCTGCTTCTTGGTGGCATTTTTGCTGTTATGCAGTTGTCTTGACCTTGGTCTCGGTCAGAGTCTTAAAGATATTTTAAAACTGGGCCAAGATGCTTACAATGAGGAAAAGATGACACCAGTGAATTGTAAGTCGGATAAAAACCAATTCAGAATCTAGTGTGACCAAAGTGAATTTTTTCTTTTCCATAAATAGTACCACCTGCGAATCAAGTGTTTGACTTTATCATTGTTGGATCTGGACCAGCAGGTTGTGTTTTGGCTAATAGACTTTCTGAAAATCCCAACTGGACCGTTTTTCTAATTGAAGCTGGTGGTACAGAGAATATTGCTAACGACTTGCCAGTCCTAACAGAAAGTTTGAAGTTAACACCAGCCAACTGGAAATATACATCTACACCTCAGAAGAAGGCTTGCTTTGGAATGAATGAAAATAAATGTTCTCTACCTAGTGGAAAACTACTGGGCGGATCAAGTGGTATTAGCTTTATGATCTACAATCGGGGAAATCGTAAGGATTTTGATCGAATTGAAGAAGCGGGTAACGTAGGATGGTCATATGATGAAGTTCTGCCCTACTTCAGGCGTTCCGAAAGAGCTAACTTGGAAGGTTTGAGAAATTCTCCATATCACAATACGTCAGGATTGCTGAGTGTCGAAGATGTTAAATATCGAACTCCTATGGCTGATGCTTTTGTCAAGGCATCTATAGATTTAGGATACCCACATACTGACTACAATGGACAATCGCAGTATGGAACGTCGTTTATTCAGGCGACAACCCTAAATGGCCACAGGCATACGGCAGCAAAGGCATTCCTTTTACCATTTATGTGTGCGAGAAAGAACTTACATGTCTTGACTTTTGCCACTGTTACGAATGTCTTAATTGATGATTCACTTTCAGCTTACGGAGTAAATTTTGTCCATGCGAATAAGAGCTACACCATTAGAGCTAAAAAGGAAGTGATTTTGTCAGCTGGAACTTTCAATTCACCGCAACTGCTTATGTTGTCTGGGGTAGGCCCAACAGATGTACTCAAGGCGGTGGGTATTACTCAACGGGTTGATCTCCCCGTTGGAGAGGTATTGTACGATCATGTGTCTCATATTGGTCCAACTTTCACCACAAACTCTACTGGAGCTACACTCTTTGTTGATCGAATCACTGCTGCCGATAGTGCAAAATATCAAGCAGGGGATCCCTCTACTAGAATATCTACACTGGGAGGTGTGGAAGCTTTGACATTCATGAAAGTACCGAAATCCTGTTCTGATGATGATCGCCCTGATGTCGAACTGCTTTTTGTATCAAGCGGTTTGGCTAGTGGAACTGGTTTTAAAGAAAGTGGCAATTTTAAAGATGAAATTTATATAAATGGATTCAAGTCTCTAGAGGGAAAGGAACATTTTACAATAAAGGTTATGCCATTCCATCCAAAGTCAAGTGGAAGAATATGGTTGAAGGATAGCAATCCTTTTACTCCACCGGTAATTGATCCTAATTATTTCGCCAACGATGAAGATATTGAAGTTATGTTGGCGGGGATTAAAGAAGCAATTCGACTAGCTGAAACTCCATCCATGAAGAGTATAAATGCCAGTTTGTACACAAAGAATGTTCCTGGCTGTGAGGACTATCAATTTGGAACTGATGATTATTGGAGGTGTTCTATAAAGGTATTGTCCTATACGCTAAATCATCAAGTAGCTACATGTAAGATGGGAATTTCAACAGATCCAACTGCAGTTGTTAGTCCTCAACTGAAGGTTCATGGTGTCAGGAAGTTGAGAGTAGTTGATACAAGTATTCTACCAATACCACCTACAGCACATACAATTGCTGCTTCGTTAATGATTGGTGAGAAAGCAGCCGATATGATCAGCAATGAATGGAGTTGTTAATAGAGTGTTAATGGTTAAGAATTACTGGTTTTTACTGTAAATAAATTTCAACCTGAAAGCAAATATGGGTTTTTGCTCAGGGAAATTTAAACAACTGTTGTTTTATTATTTAATTAAGTAAAATTGAAATATAACGAATGAGAACGAATGAGATCTCAGAGCCCTCAGCAATCTCAGTCTCATGAACAGGACTCCTCAGCTAAAGTTCTCAGTTTTGCTGTAAAATTAGTGAGCAAAAATAAAATTTAGATTTCCTCTCGAATATTTGTAGTTTTTTCATAGCCATTTTGGAGATGGTGAACCAAACTGGGAAGTTGTAACTGATGACTAGTCTAAGGAATTGCTTATAGATTAAAACTTTTGTCTGTTGGCTTAGTCCAGTATTCTTCTTCATCAGCGGATAGAGGCGGTGGAAAGCAAAATTAGCTTTTTTGAGGAGAGTTTGTGAATGTGGGTTGAATCTCAGCAGCTCGTTGAAGTTGATGCCTAGGTATGTGGCGCTGTGTTTGGCTGCTAATCTGGTTCCGTCTGGGAGAGCTAGGGTGATGCTTCTATAGCTTTCAGCTGAGTCTGCCCCGCGGTTTTCTGAAGCAGACAAGCTCCGATTTGGTTTAGTTGATCCGGATACCACATTTGGTGTAAAGTTGGAAGAGTTTGCGGATATGTGCCTCGACTTCTCGGGCAGCTTTCAATGGAGAAAATGATGAGCAATATGTAAGTGAGTCATCAGCGAAGATAAGGTTCTTGCATCCACTTGTAATTGGTTTGTCAGAGGTCAATATACTATAGCAAAGTGGTCCAAGTTTTGACCCTTGGGCAACTCCAGCCCTGATGCTCTTCACTGTCGATTTGCAGGTTTCCAGTTGCACGAAAAAGTTGCTGGAAGATAGGAAAGAAAATATAATTTTGATTAGCGCTTCAATCCATATGCTACTGTCGAATGGTCGAATGCTTTCTCGACATCCAGGAAGCATCCGACAGGAGCTTGATTGCTGTTTAAGACTGTGGTGATGTCGTGATGAAACTTCAGGAGCGGATGCAGGATGGAATGTTTTTCCTGGAAACCGAATTGCATGTCTGTTGTTGTTTACACTGCAGAACTTCTTGGGCTTCTTGAGTATCAGCTCTTGCAAGAGCTTACTTAGATTGTTGAGGAGGGATATCGGCCTGTAGTTGGTGGTCATGTTCCTTTCACCTTTCTTGGGAATAGCCGCGATTTTTGTAGTTTTCCACTTCTGGGGAAAGTAACTGTTGTTGATGCAGTTGTTGAATATGATCGCTAACAACATCATCACCGTTTGTGGAAGCCTTTTAAGAACAAAGCTGGATACCCCATCCAGTCCAGCTGACTTCTTTGGTTTGGAATTGCGAATTATCTCAGCTATCTCCTCTGGGGTGCTCAAGTTTGGGCTGTCGACTGGATCACTTGCAGGATTGGTGTCGCTAAACATTGCTCTATCCAAGTTGGGCATAATTGTCTGCTGGATGGATGCCTCAATTTCGCCAAGGAAGACTGGATAATCTGATGGACTTTGCATGAAGCTTCCTTCAAAGTGGAAAGCGAAGGCTTCAACTGTGTCCTATATCGTTGTTGCTTCTCCATTGTTGGTGATGATTGTCTTAGGCATTGGTGATTTTTGGCCGATTAGTCTGCTGATGTTCTTGAAGACGTCAGGTCCAGGTTTGATTGACTGCAGTCTCTTCTGGAACTGGTTGTTATTGCGGTGTTTTATGGAATTCCGAAACATAATGTTGACACACTGAAGTTCACTCCACACTGTCTGGAAGTTGCTGTTAATTGTGTTGAGTTCTTGCTGGTGGATCCTTTAAAGACGTTTCCTAAGTCGTTGCCTGTGAGCATATAGGTTTTGGATATACTAAGGAAGGTGACGTCAAAGGAAGTTGAAGAAGTTTTCTACTGGTTCTGTCGCTAGGAAGATGGGTTGATGGAGTTTGATGCTTAGTTGGACAGCTTGATGGTCCGAGTCGCTGGGTACTATTGTGCAGGTGAAATGGCTGATCTCTGGAAGAATATGAAAAAAAATAGATAAAGAAATGAAGAAACCTAATGTTGATGACTTCCAATTTCAAGCTGAAGATTGATATCAGATACAGCATGGACAAGGGCTTCTGTTGCGAATCAGTTGATGATTTCATCCCCTGCAGCTGGATATACCAGATGTGCCAGCTGTTTAAAGTCTGATTGGAGCTGCTGCAGAGTTTCTCCCCTTTTCTGGACGCGGAAGACTTCTTGCATATGGCCATCGCCAAAGCTTTTATCAATGGCCTGAACAAGGACACTGAATTTGCCATTCTTATCTGCTGGTATGGTTTGTAGCAGTTTGGCAGCATGACCTCTGAGGGCAAACGTCAGGCCTATACATTTGTCATCATCTTCCCTTCCATTCGTTGCTGCAGTTAGCTAAAACTACTTCTTGTAGATTGACCAAGAAGTTTGTCCATCGAAGGTTTATGGATCTCTTTTCTCTTTGGACAGTCGCCAGAGCTTTCTCGAACCTTCATTTTCCGTACTTTGTCAAATTCCTTTGTAATGCACTCGATTTTATCTTCGAACTATGATTCTATTGTCTACAACAACAACTGTTTGTCAACAGTTGACAATTGTTTATCGACAGTTGAAAGTTATTTATCACCACGCTCGTCCAAAAATTCTGTTGTCTATTACTTACCTTCGAGTAGATTTCGAAGGTTCTTTTGTTCTTGGCTTTGTTGCTCTACAAGATTATTTTATTCTCAGCTTTGTTGCTCAAATCGTTCGAGAAGATTCTTTTGTTCTTCGCTTTGATGTTTGAAGCGTTCAAAAAGACAAAGTTCCTGACTATAAAATCTGGCAAACAGCTGAAACATCATATTGGTCATGTTCGACGTACTTACTTGCTCTTATGCTCCTTCCTCCATTTCAATATCGAATGTAAACGTGTCTGGGTTTTTTCCACGTCTGCTTATATCTTCCTACAAATGAATTATAAGATCATTTTTTGTTTCAGCGGTAATACATGCGCTTCTATACTTTATTAGTTGAATTCCAGATATTGCTTGAAGGTTCTGGTATCTGCTTCAAGACCTTTCCGAAGTTTGTCTTATTTTTAGTCATTTGCAATGGAAAATGTGACTTTTAAGATTCACACAAAAATAACAAACTGCTTAACGGGTCAGAATATGTCACTACACTAACTCAATTTTTAAATTTTGGAGCTAACGCCCCTTTTTCTTAGGGTGGCAGAATACTCCGGCTCAGAAAATTTTTAAGTTCAGCCCCTGTACAGCAGTGGTAGGCCATGACTCAGGTGACACACACAAGTAAATACAACGTTGGATATCGACCATCTGGCTACGGATAGGCCATTCTCTTCAAGAAGTGGTGCCTATCTGGATCTATTGCTATGAGATGTTAGACTGACTATCACTGAGCTGTAGGTAAACGAACAAGAAACTGTTAAAGAACGATCAAGTACAACAGTGACCACTTTGCGGTATTATCAACGAAATACAGTTTCCAAACGAGCTTGTGGAGGAATACGTGCCTTTGCATTCTTACAATAATTATAGTCAGATACACTGACCATGCTTCACCAAAGTCTAATCAAGCGAACATTATGTTCGAACAATATTTCCCCAAGAAATACCAAGAATTTGACAAAAACATTGAGATAGAAAAATATTTCGAACAAATGATCTAGAGATTAAGAAACTGAAGCTATCGATCAAAAACATCAACCAATTGATCAATAAGAACTATGAGTTGTCCATTAAAAAAACTCAAGCCATTAATTCCAGCAACCTGGATATGTTTCCACAAATTTATAAGATCAAAATGATCTCAAATCTCTTAAGCTCCAGCGAGATATATAGAACAAAAACGTACTTCTAACAGCAGGCTTAGATTTAGAGAGATCAAAGATCAGAAGGAGAAATTGCAGTCTGTGGGGGTTATTTTTGAACAACGAGTATTCGCTGTAACCAATAACAGGAAAATCGAGCCTCACTTCATCACTTCTACCTTTAGAATGCCAAAGCAATGCTGATCGGAGGACCTCAGTTTAACAGGTTTCATTGAAGATCAACTTGCATTATAGGTTCCCAGGATGGCCATCATAATGAAGCTGGATCTGCTCATCTTCGATTAACTAAAGAAAAATAAGACAGAAGGACTCGATAGTTTATCCAACGTTTTACTAGGACTTCTACCTCGAAAAGTAGCAAGCTGTACTATAACTATAACCCTTACTTAAGCATTTCCTAGCTACTTTCACTTTAAAGAGCTTCACCTCAGCCTCAGTACCATCCAACCTGTAAGTTCAATAATTATTCAAATATCCAGCTCATTATAATTTCTGGTTTCAAATTTATTTACAGCGATAAATGAAAACAAAAAACTAACCAACAATACATTTTCCATTCATTGCTGATCATATCGGCTGCTTTCTCGCCAATCATTAACGAAAGAGCATTTGTGTGTGCTGTAGGTGGTATTGGTAGAATACTTGTATCAACTACTCTCAACTTCCTTACACCATGAACCTTCAATTGAGGACTAACAACTGCAGTAGGGTCTGTTGAAATTCCCATCTTACATGTAGCTACTTGATGATGAACCGTATAGGACAATACCTTTATAGAACATCTCCAATAATCGTCGGTTCCAAATTGATAGTCCTCACAGCCAGGAACATTCTTTGTGTACAAACTTGCATTGATACTCTTCATGGTAGGTGTTTCGGCTATCCGAATTGCTTCTTTAATTCCCGCCAGCATAACTTCAATATCTTCATCGTTGGCGAAATAATTAGGATCAATTGCCGGTGGAGTAAAAGGATTGCTATCCTTCAACCATATTCTTCCACTTGACTTTGGATGGAATGGCATTACCATTATTGTAAAATGTTCCTTTCCCTCCAGAGACTTAAATCCATTAGTATAAATGTCATCTTTGAAATTGCCAGCTTCCTTAAATGTAGTTCCATAATCAGTAGCCAAACTGCTTGACACAAAAAGTAGTTCGATATCAGGGCGATCATCACCAGAACAGGATTTCGGTACTTTCATGAATGTCAAAGCTTCCACACCTCCCAGTGTAGATATTCTTGTAGAGGGATCCCCTGCTTGATATCTTGCACTATCGGCAGCAGTGATTCGATCAACAAAGAGTGTTGCTCCAGTAGAGTTTGTGGTGAAAGTTGGACCAATATGGGTCATATGATCGTACATTACCTCTCCGACAGGAAGATCAACCAATTGAGTAATACCCACTGCCTTGAGTACATCTGTTGGGCCTATCCCAGACAACATAAGCAGTTGCGGTGAATTAAAAGTTCCAGCTGACAAAATCACTTCCTTTTTAGCTTTGATGGTGTAACTCTTGTTCCTATGGACAAAATTAACTCCGTAAGCTGAAAGTGACTCATCAATTAGGACATTCGTAACAGTGGCAAAAGTCAAGACGTGTAAGTTCTTTCTTTCGCTCATAAATGGTAGAAGGAATGCCTTTGCTGCCGTATGTCTGTGGCCATTTAGAGTTGTCGCCTGAATATACGAGGTTCCATACTGCGATTCTCCATTATAGTCAGTATATGGGTATCCTGAATCCTTAGATGCCTTGATGAAGGCATCAGCCATAGGAGTTCGATATTTAACATCTTCAACACTCAGCAATCCTGACGTATTGTGATATGGAGAATTTCTCAAACCCTCCAAGTTAGCTCTTTCAGAACGTTTGAAGTACGGCAGAACTTCCTCGTAGGACCACCCGGTGTTTCCCGCTTCTGCTATTTGATCAAAATCCCTTCGATTTCCCCGATTGTAGATCATATAGTTAATACCACTTGATCCGCCCAGTAGTTTTCCACGAGGTAGAGCACACTTATTTTCGTTCATTCCAAAGCAAGCCTTCTTCTGAGGTGTAGACTTATAATTCCAGTTGGCTGGTGTCAACTGCAACTCAGGTGCTAGGACTGGCAAGTCATTTACAATATTCTCCGTACCACCTGCTTCAATAAGGCAAACGGTCCAGTTGGGATTTTCAGAAAGTCTATTAGCCAAAACACAACCTGCTGGTCCAGCTCCAACAATGATAAAGTCAAACATTTGATTCTCAGCTGGTACTATTAATGGAAAAGGAAATTATATCACACTAGATTCCGAATTATGGTTTTTATCTAACTTACAATCAATTGGTTTCATTTTTTCCTCATTGTAAGCATCTTGACCCATTTTCACAATATCATCAAGAGTCTGGCTGAAACCAAGGTCAAGACAACTGAATAACACAAATAATGCCACCTGGAGGCAGCGTCTAAATATTTGCATGATATTGCTCAGAGAACTTATATTTTAAAAAATAACACAAATATTCTTTTTAAATTTCAAACTAACCTTATTGTCACTGCCTTTTATAGGTTTTAATTTATTTAATTAGATTATTTCCAACATTAAAGCACACCCAAAATCAAAAAAAAAAAAAAAAACTTGTTATTTTTTATATGAAAACAAAAAGTATCATCCACACGAGTAGAATCATGTTATTTTTTAATACAATTTAATGTCGTTAACAAAAATTTTAAAATAATAACTTCTTGATAAAAATATAAATAACAAGTTTTAAAACCTGCACCAAACAGTTGGTTATGCAAAATTTGGCGAACTGGATATTTAAGTATGTAGTTGGGGTTGGAAAAGTAATTTCAGATTATTTCTTGGAAAACTTCCTATCATCCAATAAAATTAAATTTTTTTTTTAATATTTATTTAGAATTCAAATGTTTTTGGTGAAGTCGCTAAAACCCCTTTATTTAAAAAAAAAAACACTAATCACACAAATTAAGAAAAAAAAATTTGTAATTCATTTGAAATACTTGTTTTTTATTTTGTTGTTTCAATTCAACAAGTAGCGATAGTAGGTACAACAGTGGTGCAGCGTTAGGGGGGCAGAGGGGGTGGTCCACCTTGGGCGGCATTTGATGAGGGCTGGCAAACTTTGACGCACTATATACGGAGCGGAAAAACTTAATAACTTTTAGGTTTTAACGGTACAATTTTGCCACCCTCAGCACATGTAATCATGTGAATTCTCTACGTAATCAGAAAGGCTACGCATTGAATTGAAATACTAATACGAGAATCTACCTTGCTGATTACCGAAAGTGCCCTGCAGTTCGCATAATTATTCGATTTTGGCGCCCGTGAGAAATTCTGTCCCGCGCGAGCGGTACTGAAACCAAAAGTTTTGTCGTGAGCAGAATAACCTTCCAATGAAAAGAAAATACCTTTTCCCGCTAAAATGTTTTCAAAGAAAATGTAGATAATGTTGAAGAAAGTAATTTCTTTTTTTGATTTTTCTGAAATTTTGCAAACCAGA
The DNA here is from genome assembly GCA_963921185.1 of Dasysyrphus tricinctus. NCBI lineage: Eukaryota > Metazoa > Arthropoda > Insecta > Diptera > Syrphidae > Dasysyrphus > Dasysyrphus tricinctus. Next base: position 31,565,115 of record OY992531.1, read on the forward strand.
CACCAACCGACTTTTGAGATATCAAACTTTCGGAAACAAAAATTATATAAAAAAATTATTTTTTTTTTTTAATATTTTGACATGCAATATTATTTGAACTTTTTTGGATCTTTGTATAAATAATTTAGTCCTAACCTCATCATCATCGTGTCCTGTAACTCCGGCGTCAACAAAACGTCTCCATCCTTCACGGTCTGCTGCATAAGGTACTTAAGCTGTGGCCGCGTCTTTCTCTGGGATTCTGCTTCCGCTAAGACAGTTGATTTCTATGTTGTTCTTGGTCTTCCAACCCGCCATGCACCCTGAGGATTCCATTCAAAGGACTGCTTTGCAATTTCATCGTTTGGTTTTTCAGTGTGTGACCAATCCAACGCCATTTTCGCTTTCTTATGTCGACGTCCAGCCGCTCTTGACTTGTTCTGCCCCAAAATTCCTCATTTGATATTATTTGTGGCCAGCGAATCTTTATGATGTGGCGAAGACAGCGATTCACAAAAGTCTGCAATTTCCTCGAAATGATAGACGTGACTTTCCAGGTTTCACAAGCATATAATAGCACGGATTTGACATTGGATTCGAAGAATCTCAACTTAGTGCGTAAGGAGATTTGACTTGATTTCCAGATTGGGGACAGAGTACTGAAGGCAGCACGAGCTTTATTTATTCTACTCTTAACGTCCAGATCAGTACCACCGTTTGCAGAGACAATACTGCCAAGGAAGTTGAACTGTTCCACTACTTCAACTGGCGTCTCCTGTAGAATAATACGCTGCTGTGTGGAGCGGCCTGTGAGCATTATTTTTGTCTTTTTGCTGTTTATTCTTAGACCACTCGACTCTCCCTTCACTTGCAGTGTTTGGCACATCCCGTTCAGCCCACTGATGTTATTTGCCAGTAGACATATGTCATCGGCATAGTCTAAATGACTGAGGCTGTCGAACGGTGTCCATTGAATACCCTGTCGCTCAGCTGTACCAATATTGGCCGTCAATACGTTGCCGTCGCGTCGTCCATCGCCAGCAAGAAGAGAATTGGCGATAGAACATCCCCTTGTCTCACACCCTGTTGCACCATGAAGGAGTCGGATAGCTGCCCATCGTATAAAACAAAACACCTTGCGTTGTTGTAGGACTCTTTAATAAAGGCAACAACTTTTGGTGGAACTCCTCTACCAAGCAACGATCTCCATAAACATTCTCGGTTAAATCGATCAAAGGCCTTTTCAAAATCCACGAACATGAGGTAAAGCGGTGATTGATATTCCATCGACTGCTCGAGGACGATACGCAGTGTGTTGATATGGTCGACACACGATCGACCACTGCGGAAGCCAGCTTGATGCCTCTTGAGTGTAGACTCGATTCTATCCTTTATTCGCTCGAGAATGACGGTTGCCATTAGTTTTGGGAAAACGGACAAAACAGTGATACCACGCCAATTGTTGCAATTCTTTAGGTCACCTTTCTTTGGCAACTTAACAGTCACACCATCCTTCCAGTCCCTGGGATAACTCTCGTTTTTCCGCTGTTACGGGATCGGCTTTCAGGAATTCAGCTGGTATTCCGTCCAGTCCAGCTGCCTTGTTGTTTTTGAGGAGATTTATTGCTGTATGGATTTCCGATTCTGACGCGGGTTCGATGTCAATACTCCTATAGGACCTGCGCATCTCGTTTAGTTGGGGCACTCTGTTCAACTGAATCCTGATTAAGCAGGGCACAAAAATGGTCCTTCCATCTACGAAGCTGATCCTCAATTGATACCAAAAGTGTGTGACATCCACATCCATTACAGGATGATTGGTGTTGCTTTTTTTCCCGATAACATCTTTGGCTATTTGGTACAATTCCTAGATATCTCCTCTTCTTGCAGCGATTTCCGCATTATCTGCGAATCCATCTGCTTTCACCCTCTTGTCACGTCTCACACAATCTTATGTGCAATGCGGTACTCTCTTCGCAAGTCAGCCTTTCGTTGAACATCTGCTTCGGCATTTATTTGCATTTTCAACGATTTTCGAAGTTCGATCTTATCCCAAGTGTCTTGAGATATCCAAGAGTCTCTACGTCTCGTTCGCTTGGGTACAGTTTTGGATCCAGCCTCCATAAAAACACTTTTAATTTCGCCCCACATCTCATCAATTGTTGAATTCTGGATTCCGTTTAATGACGAGGCTCTGTCGTTAAGGGTGGTGACATACATAGTTTCGACATATTTTGGGGTCATTTAAAGCATTAGTAATGAATTTTGAGCTCCTTGCTGCATCATGCGCTGGTTTTTGTACGGCAGCGGTTCGTAGTTTGAGACTCATCACAACCAAATGGTGGTCGCTTCCCACATCGGCATTTCTTATACTCCGGACATCACACATAGACTTCCTCCATCGCTGCTGAATCATGATATGATCAATTTGGTTTTCGGTTTGACCATCCGGATGTACCCAGGTAATTTTGTTGCACGCCTTATGCTTAGATACAGTCCCACCTATAACAAGACGATTCGCGTTGCAAAAGTCGACAAGCAAGTCACCATTTACATTCCGAGACCCCAAGCCATTTCTTCCCATCACGCGTTCCAGCCCGTAATTGTCTGAACCGACTTGGGCATTAAGGTCTCCCATAACGACTATGATGTCGGCTCTCGGAACACTACTGTAAACCGAGTTAAGATGAGTGTAGAACGCGGTTTTGTCTTCCTCGGTCGCTTCATTTGTGGGGGCGGAGCACTGAATTATTGTGACGTTACGAATTTTTGAAAGAAACCTTGCTGTCATTTATCTCGCAGAAATGGGCGCCCAGGAGTTCAAACTACACCTCGCTTCTTCGTTCAACATAATTCCGACACCATGCAGTCTTTGGCCACCCTCTCTTTCATCTTCCCCGGAATACAGCATTCTCGTCTGTCCAGTGTCTGATCTGTATTCAGCTCTTCCTCTCCACTTAGTTTCGCTTTTGCCCAGGATACTGATCTTTAGGCGAAGCATTTCACGCTCAACCTTCTCGTATCTACAATCGTTGGATCGAACGTTCCATGCTCTGATTTTCGTACGTATGCGGTAGCCAAAAGTAACATTTGTACACGAAAGATGTCGCGCTCCAAATCCGATGTGTGGTTTACTGCAACCGAAGCTACAGAAGGATTTTCTATAAATTGTCATAATTCATGTATTTGCTTATATCCTTCCACCATGGTGTTTTCCGAGATACGATTAATAACATACATAAGCTCAGATTTGACAGGCACACCCGCCTTTTGTTTGGTCAAACATATAACTGCTCGAGGCCGCCCACTATGGGAAAACAGACGCCTTTAGTAGCCGCCCAATATGGGTTACAGACGCTACCTGCTGCTGCCGTTGGCCTTTTACCAAAAAAAAGCTCCTCCGCCACCAGATTATCATGCCGTTGACCGCCACCTGCAGTTCATCCGCCTTAAAGGGGCTTTTAACCATCCCAAAGACAAGTTTGTGCCCTGACCAGCATTGCTGGGTTGTCTGCTTATCCCGGCATCCATTCGGTACCCCTGCACGTTAGCGTTACTCGCCCTCTACCACTCGGAGGTGTGCATAGGGATTTTCCTATCATTGAGCGTAGGACCATATGGCGTCCTAGCACTCTCAAGTACTTTTAGAGGGAAAAAAAACCTACTTAAATAACATTCGATGGGAGTTGATAGTAATCCAGCGCATAATTATTTATATTTAATAGTAGACCGTATATACTTATTTTAGCACACTGAAAATTGTTCATCATTTTTTAGTAAAGCCTAGTTAACAGTTCCCGTGTGCAAAAAAAACCTACGCAAATATTCTCGCATGTCAAAAATAATTATGAGGTGAAAGGCAGTATAAATTTTTGCATAATTAGTTTACAGTTTCATGCAAAAAAAAAATTACTGTCATGGAATGTTATGCAAAACAATGGACCGGCAATTGTTTTGCATGCGAAAAAAGTGTGGTGAATAAAATATTTTTTTTGGATGGTCGGTTTACACTTCCAAACAAAAAAAAATTTTTTCACCTCAAGGCTTTATTAGCATGCAAATAATTTTTGCATCCAAAAGTAATTATTTTCCATTTGTAGGCCTATAGTTTATTAATTAAGGGTAAATTAATGACTCAATGGGTGGCCTAGGCCAAGGCAAACGTTTTTTACCTTGAATATTATTCAATTTGGTGCACAGAATAGATGGAAAATCGTTTTGAAAATGTTGATATTTTTGTCGCATGGGAACTGTAAACTATGATAAAAATGAGAATAATTACGTTCGCGATTTTTACAATCCACATTTGCTTTTGGCAGCAGAATTAACATGTGAGGCTTGGAATTTTATCGAATTCAGATTCTTCTTGCCACCGTGTGTTGACTGACCAATTTAGAGTACAAGGTAAAGAAAATCTCAATTAATATTAGTTTCGCACTAATACGAAGCACGCTGCTGGTCACATATACCAGGTAGTAGCTTCAAAACTTTATGGCTTCCGCCGTTAAATACCTCCCCTCTCCTCCTCCTTTATCATTAGCTCAGACTATCCCAATCTTCACTGTCTGAACCTCCTTTCCTCTGCTGTCGTAGTTAAGACTCCGAAAAGCGGTCTTCCTACTGCTGGAACAAAGAATGATCTTATAATTCGACTGCAAGAGGATATAAGAAGACGTGGAGAAAACCCAGACACGTCTATATTCGACATTGAATTGGAAGAAGAACAAGAGAAAATAAGTATACATCGGACATGACCAATATGCTGTCTCAACTACTGGCCAATTTTGATAGTTAGGAAAAGAAAAAAAGAATTTTCTAGATAAACTATTCGAACAACAAAGCCAAGAGTAAAAGAATCTTCTTAAACAAGAAAGCTAAAACAAAAGAATTCTCTAGAGATAACAAAGCCAAGAACAAACGAATTTTCTACAACAACCAAGCCAAAAACAGGAGAAGAATCTTCCCGAACAATTCGAACAACAAAGTGAAGAACAAAAGAGTCTGCTTGAAAAACAAGAAAAAAATCTTCTTCAACAATTCCAAGAACAGACAAATTTGCTGGAAGGTAAGTTAGAAGCCTTTGACAACAGAATTATTGCCCTTGATGAATGTGTCGATAAACAGTAGTAGTAAGTGAATTTTATTTCATCTTTAAATTTTCACAATTTGTTTTGAACAATTCATTTGAGCAATGGCAAAAGCCGTTAGCCAGATTGACAGTTAAGATGATTAAATATATTCATATAAAGTTTAAAAAAAGAAATTTATAATTCTATTTATTAATTTTTTATCTGCATGTAGATATAACACCATTTTTATTGACGAGGTATTCGATAATGGTTTGCGATATTCCCGTTTATAATCGTGGTTGACTTTTGGTTCATGATTGAGTTTGGTGATGTTTGGCAATTTTAATGATTTGCAACATAAAACTAAATGATTAAACTTGGGAATATAGTCTTCTATACGCAAGAGCATCTGAGATAAAGTTACTAAGTGATTTCCAGTTGGATCCGTTCAATATATTAAGTACTTCATCCATTGATAGAAAGGATTGCTGCCAGTGATGTCGTCTCGTTTCCTGAAGAATTGGGCATCTGCCTAATAAATGGTAGACGTCTTCCTTCTCTCGCAAATTGCACAGAGTACAGAGGGTTGGTAGATCGAGTCTATATGGTCGGAAGTTCAATGGCAACAATTCACCCCTAGTCTTAAATATTATACTTATTTGTTGTATACTGAAACTTTCGTGGAAGTAGTTGCGCTCTGTCAGGCTATGATTTAGTTCCTTGTAAATCAAACGACTAGATGAATTCATGCGCGGATACAGGGGGGGGGGGGCAATGGGTGCAATTGCCCCCCCCCCTGGGCAAGAATGAACGAAGTTTAAAATATGAATTTAATAAAATGTAATCAAAAAAAGGTTATTTCGTTATACGTTTATAAAATTTTTTCTTGGCAGCGCAACGTTGCAGCAATGAGTGGTTGTGCGTAGGCCGATGGCCGACCAGGCTTACTTAAGAAAAGTTCCGCTATGCACAAATAGCCTTGAAATTGACTGAGTGCAAGGCTTATAACTTCGGTTTTAGATGTCCGATTTGCAAAGTTAAGATCTTTAATTAAAAGATAAATGTTCGGCTTCATTACTTTATAGCATTTTATAAGAAAAGTCAATTTATTTCATTCTAGGGAGCAGGTTGAACCCTAAATATATTCGATTTTCACTTTTCAAAATGCTGTGAATGAAAAATTTCACAATTTGAAAAATAATGACTTAAAAGTTATTGCTCCACCTCCAACCCTCCTCTACAAATTTGTTAGTTGTTCTTATAGCTAAATATAATGGGAGAAGTGACAGGGGCACTTATCTAAATTTTCAATCTTGAAGTTGATTTTAATTTAAAAAAAAATTAAATCCTTAAAATACGTCGATTTACGAGTAATTACCTTCAAAAATTTCTAATTTTGCTTCCAATGTTCGTCTCTACAGGATAAAGATATCTAATTAAAGTTAAAATAATAAACTACATTTTTATTGTATAAAAGTTATCAAGATATACCAAAAAATTCATACTAAATGGGTGATCGAGTTCTTTTTGTGATAAATATTAAAATGTGCGTTTCCATTGAGGGAGTACTTTCACTAGAAAACTCTCGAGAGCGACTTGCGGATATCTGTCCTGCCCTCTGGTGAGCTTATTTCATGACTGTGTCTGTGTTCACTTTCGAGTTTTACTCTCGAGAGTTTCTTCAGAGCTGCTCGCCGCCTTTTTACTCTGAAATGGATACGCACATGTGTTTCGAGTTCGCAGCGATGCGTGCAGACGTACTGCACATCTGTTTTAGCCATAACATACGTTTTAGATGTGAGAATTTTGTCACTTTTATGGATGTGTTTTAGGAACTTCCGTGTTCCATATTATAAAACTTCCGAAGAGTGGGAATCCAATGAAGAAGATTGGAGAGAAACCAGGAAACGACTACAGCAGTCACTGCCGAAGTGCCGAAGAAAAGTTGCATGGAACTTTTATACCTAAGAAAAGGATAGCTGTTTCGTCAATTCGATTGTGAAATGATTGCCATTTTTCGACGCAAATATTGTTATTGTATCGAAATACATGAGTCTGGTAACTCTGTAGTCGATGCTTTGAGCTTATATGAAACATTTTTATTAAAACTAAACGAAGGCTATGTATATTGTTAATGAAATGTATAACGAAAGTTAGTCACAATCGAGAAGGTTAGACGGAAAGGTTTAATAAAGTGTGGTGTTTTCTTTGTATTTTCCACTATAATCATTGGGTTTTATTTCAGTGTAGGAAAGTTTGGTTTTGTATCGATGGACTAAGGCATCTGACATGGTTCATCTCGGTTTCGATCTATAATTTTAGTTTAGCTAAAATACAGATATTGTCAAATTAATGCAATTGTTTTGTTTACACAAAATCTTTTTTATCAACGTCCTTCAATTTTCTTGCAAACGCATTTTACGTTATGAACACGTTCTCCGGCTTCTCAATATTTTTGTTTCCAACTCGATTTTTGACTGCAGAATTGCACCACACATGATGTTTTCGAACATGTGACTTTAGCAAACTGCATTATCGAACACAAACTTGAATTTGCCTTTTCTTACAGCAGACTTTTGCAGTCTGCGTTTGAGAACACTCTGCAAAACGCATTTTGACGCTGATGACGTTCTCGAAAACGGCCTCTTACTAGCAAGGTTAGGTTAGGTTGCCAGTTACAGAAGAGGATGGAAATTTCGATCGAACTCGAACGTCATGTGTCTGAGTAGGAACATACCACTCTACTATTATGTTTTCCGAACATAATTAAGGAGTTACGTGGATCTAAAGGGAACTCAAAAACGCTGTAAAGATACCATGCTATAGCTACAAACCGCAAAAATTCATTTCACAAAGTTCAAAGTACCCTCTATTCGAGAAGTGTGGCAGTTATGAAAGAGCTTAAGTGTACACAAATTTTCTGTAGACCTTATCAAGATTTTGGAAACTCACGAAAATTGCCCCCCCCTGAACGAAATCCTGGATCCGCGCCTGGATGAATTACCGGCTTCTTCCAAAAATGATGGATGGATTTTTTCATCTAGTTTTCGTAGAATAGTATCTAGCGCTGGCCTCCAAGTTGCTCTGTCCTCCCATCTCAGAGATAACTCCACTCCTAATTCTTCGCTTAGTTCTTGCCATTTTGCAAAAAATTGTAAATTTCTTCGCAACAGTTGCAGAAGAACGACTTTGGGTAGACGATGGTCAGGAAGTTCCACTATTTTCAGGATATAATTGAAATGCAGTCTCAGTGTAAACAGCCGAAGTAATGGCCGACCCGTTTCAACATATACCATGTACGTGGGAGTATGACTGGGAAGCCTGAAGAGCTGCTTAATGAAGTGCCTTTGGAGCCTTTCCACCTCTTCATGTTCTTCATATCCCCATACCTGGCATCCATAACACATTATTGATTGGGCAGTGACAGTTTTCGACTGTCGATAAGCAATTTTTGACTGTCGTCCAACAATTTTCGACGGTTGAAGCAAAGTTCCAAAAGGTGGAAAATAAAATCGAATCCATTACCAAGGAATTGGACAAAGTGAGGAAAATGAAGGTTCGAGAAAGTTCTGGTGACTGTCCTAGGAGAAAAGAGATGCATCCACCAACTTTCGATGGAAAAACTTCTTGGTCAATCTACAAGAAGCAGTTTGAGGTAGTCACAGCAACGAACGGCTGGGACGAGGAAGACAAATATATAGCTCTGACGCTTGCCCTCAGAGGAACTGCTGCTGAACTGCTGCAAACTATACCAGCAGATAAGAATGGCAATTTCAGTGCCCCTGTTCCGGCCATTGACAAACGCTTTGGAGATGGCCATATGCCATTTCGATTTTGATACTTACAGACGTGTAAGGGTGATATCAATAGTTTCGCACATGAATAGATTTTTTAAAACTGAAAGATAAAGTTTATCCTCAACCGGAACGGAACAAACACATTCACATACATTATAAACGCAGTGCACTGGAGAATATCTGTGACACATTCTATCCCAAAAACGATAGGTACTTACCACGTCCACTTTAAAAGTGCCTTTGGTGAATCCTATTGTAGGTATGTATAGTGTACTTGTTCTTCAAGTCCCTCAAAGTCTCATTCCTACAAAAACCATGCCAAAACACTTTCACTAAACCCCGTAAAGCTCAATAGCACCACCTGTTTATTAAAGAAAAACAAAGGTGTTTACAAACTTCAAACTTATTACTTGCGATGACTTAAATCAAGCTAAAAAATTTATTTGCCTTGAGGTCAATTACCTGAGCTACACACACACATTTTCAATTAAACGATTTGCAAATATGTATAATTATGTCGAATTTTATAAAAAGAACTGGTTTCTTTTATTTCTTAATAGCTAAATAACAATAGTTTATTATTCCTCAATATAATTAACTTTATCATGATCATTAAAAACTAAAATAAACAAATATCTAATCTTGAAAATGGGAGGGGATTTGGTTTACCAAGACTCAAGCAAAGCTTATTTATTTGCAACAACATTTTTAACTAATCACACTGAGTCACAGCATCTTAGTGATGCCACTACTCAAAATCTTGTCAGGCACACGTTGAACACAGTAAATTCACAAAACGTTGATACACCTAGAAATCAGTTTGTCTCGAGACAGGATGTGAAAAATATCGTTTCCACTTTAAAATTACGAAAGTCAGATGGACTGTACAACATCAAAAATATCTACATCAAAAAACTACCTAAAGCAGGCCTTGATTTGTTTGCGTTCTTAATAAATGCATGCCTCAAACTACAATAAATTGGAAAAAAGCTAAGGTAATACCAATCCCAAAACCTGGGAAACCTCTGCAAAACTCCTTATAGCTACCTATCGCCCGATTAACTTGCTAAGTTGTCTGAGTAAACTGCTCGAAAAAGTTCTTAAATATAAAATATTAAAAGTTGTTGAAGATTTAAGTATTCTTCCAAATGAACAATTTGGATTTAGAATGCATCCAGCACTTCCCCTTCTCATCAAGTCTTGAGAGTCTGCCAACAAGTAAAGAAAAATCATTCTTTTGGGAAATCAGCTGGTCTTATTCTACTCGACATAGAAAAGGCATTTGACTCAGTATGGCATGATGGGATCTTGCACAAAATGATAGGACTTGGTTTTCCCATCTATTTAGTGAAGATCAGTCAAAGTTTCCTCACTAATCGATATTTTAGTGTTTTTGTTAATAAAAGTCGTTCAATTTGTTATCGAATTAAGGTGTACCACAAGGATCTGTCCTTGGTCCTTTTTTATACAACACATACACTTCTGACATTCCAAGGCTACCTGAATGGCAAATTGCCATATTTGCTGATGATACAGGCATCTCTTTATCGGATGAATTCAGTCTTAATGTTGAGACTAATTTATGTCATGCATTGGAACTGATGATCCAATATTATCAAAAATGGAAAATCAAGCTAAATACTGATAAATTACAAGCTATCTTTTTCAGTAGAAAACTAAATTGGCGTTATTAATGGCGTAAGCACTAAATTGTCCTCTAAAAGTACTTGAGAGTGCTAGGACGACATATGGCCCTAAGCTCAATGATAGGAAAATCCCTATGCACACCTCCGCGTGGTAGAGGGCGGGTAACGCTAACATGCAGGGGGACCGAATGGATGCCGGGATAAGCAGACAAACCAGCAATGCTGGTCAGGGCACAAACTTGTCCTTGGGATGGTTAAAAGCCCCCTTAAGACGGATGAACTGCAGGTAGCGGTCAACGGCATGATAGTCTGGTGGCGGAGGAGCTTTTTTTTGGTAAAAGGCCAACGGCAGCAGCAGGTAGCGTCTGTAACCCATATTGGGCGGCTACAAAAGGCGTCTGTTTTCCCATAGTGGGCGGCCTCGAGCAGTTATGTGTTTGACCATACAAAAGGCGGGTGTGCCTGTCAAATCTGAGCTTATGTATGTTATTAATCGTATCTCGGAAAACACCATGGTGGAAGGATATATGCAATTACATGAACTATGACAACAAAGGGAAATGAGTCGAGTCCCCAAGAGGTAATCTTTTTATAGAAAATCCTTCTGTAGCTTCGGTTGCAGTAAACCGCACATCGGATTTGGGGGTGCGGCGTCCTTCATATCCGAGCGTCAATCAAGACGTCATAATAATAAATGAATCGTTGACAAATAGAAGAAGTCTTTCAAGAAGTGCAAATGTTACTTTTGGCTACCGCATACGTACGAAAATCGGAGCATGGAACGTTCGATCCAGCGATTGTAGATACGAGCAGGTTGAGCGTGAAATGCTTCCCCTAAAGATCAGTATCCTGGGCATAAGCGAAACTAAGTGGAGAGGAAGAGCTGAATACAGATCAGACACTGGACAGACGAGAATGCTGTATTCCGGGGAAGATGAAAGAGAGGGTGGCCAAAGACTGCATGGTGCCAGAATTATGTTGAACGAAGAAGCAAGGTGTAGTTTGAACTCCTGGGCGCCCATTTCTGCGAGATTAATGACAGCAAGGTTTCTTTCAAAAATTCGTAACGTCACAATTATTCAATGCTACGCCCCCACAAATGAAGCGACCGAGGAAGACAAAACCGCGTTCTACACTCATCTTAACTCGGTTTACAGTAGTGTTCCGAGAGCCGACATCATAGTCGTTATGGGAGACCTTAGTGCCGAAGTCGGTTCAGACAATTACGGACTGGAACGCGTGATGGGAAGAAATGGCTTGGGGTCTCGGAATGAAAATGGTGACTTGCTTGTCGACTTTTGTAACGCGAATTGTCTTGTTATAGGTGGGACTGTATTTAAGCATAAGACGTGGAACAAAATTACCTGGGTAGATCTGGATGGTCAAACCGAAAACCAAATTGATTATATCATGATTCAGCATCGATGGAGGAAGTCTATGTGTGATGTCCGGAGTATAAGAAATGCCGATGTGGGAAGCGACCACCATTTGGTTGTGATGAGTCTCAAACTACGAACCGCTGCCGTACAAAAACCAGCGCATGATGCAGCAAGGAGCTCAAAATTCATTACTAATGCTTTAAATGACCCCAAAATATGTCGAAACTATGTATGTCACCACCCTTAACGACAGAGCCTCGTCATTAAACGGAATCCAGAATTCAACAATTGATGAGATGTGGGGCGAAATTAAAAGTGTTTTTATGGAGGCTGGATCCAAAACTGTACCCAAGCGAACGAGACGTAGAGACTCTTGGATATCCCAAGACACTTGGGATAAGATCGAACTTCGAAAATCGTTGAAAATCCAAATAAATGCCGAAGCAGATATTCAACGAAAGGCTGACTTGCGAAGAGAGTACCGCATTGCACATAAGATGGTCTATCGTTGTGTGAGACGTGACAAGAGGGTGAGGTTAGATGGACTCGCAGATAATGCGGAAATCGCTGCCAGAAGAGGAGATATCCGGGAATTTTACCAAATAGCCAAAGAAGTGATCGGGAAAAAAAAGCAACACGAATCATCCTGTAATGGATGTGGATGGCACACTTTTGGTATCAATTGAGGATCAGCTTCGTAGATGGAAGGACCATTTTTGTGCCCTGCTAAATGAGGATTCAGTTGAGCAGAGTGCTGAAGTGCCCCAACTTAACGAGATGCGCAGGTCCTATAGGTGTATTGACATCGAACCCCCGTCAGAATCGGAAATCCAGACATCAATATATCTCCTCAAAAACAACAAAGCAGCTGGACTTGACGGAATACCAGCTGAATTACTAAAAGCCGATCCCGTAACAGCGGCTAGTATTTTACATCCGTTGATACAAAACATTTGGGAAAACGAAAACTATCCCAGGGACTGGAAGGATGGTGTGATTGTTAAGCTGCCAGAGAAAGGTGACTTAAAGAATTGCATCAATTGGTGTGGTATCACCGTTTTGTCCGTTTTCCCAAAACTAATGGCAGCCATTATTCTCGAGCGACTAAAAAATAGAATCGAGTCTACACTCAAGAGGCATCAAGCCGACTTCCGCAGTGGTCGATCGTGTGTCGACCATATCAACACCCTGCGTATCGTCCTCGAGCATTCGATGGAATTTCAATCACCGCTTTACCTCATGTTCGTGGATGTTGAGAAAGCCTTTGATCGAGTCAACCGAGAATGTATATGGAGATCGTTGCTTGGTAGAGGAATTCCACCAAAAATTGTTGCCATTATTAAAGAGTCCTACAACAATGCAAGGTGTTTTGTTTTGCACAATAGGCAGCTATCCGACTCCTTCGTAGTGCAACAGGGCGTGAGACAAGGGGATGTTCTATCGCCAATTCTCTTCTTGCTGGCGATGGACGACGTATTGACGGTCAGTTTTGGTACAGCGTATTATTCTACAGGAGACACTAGTGGAAGAAGTCGAACAGTTTAACTACCTTTGGCAGTATTGTTTCTGCAAACTGTGGTACGGATCTGGACGTTAAAAGTAGAATAAATAAAGCTTGTGCTGCCTTCGGTACTCTGTCCCCAATCTGGAAATCAAGTCAAATCTCCTTACGCACTAAGTTGAGATTCTTCGAATCCAATGAAAAATCCGTGCTGTTATATGCTTGCAAAACCTGGAAAGTCACGTCTATCATTTCAAAGAAATTGCAGGCTTTTGTAAATTGCTGTCTTCGCTACATCCTAAAGGACGCAGGACAAGTCAAGAGCGGCTGGACGTCGACATAAGAAAGCGAAAATGGCGTTGGATTGGTCACACACTGAGGAAACCAAACGATGAAATTGCAAAGCAGTCCTTTGAATGGAATCCTCAGGGTGCACGGCGGGTTGGAAGACCAAGAACAACATGGAAATCAACTGTCTTGGAGGAAGAAGAATCCCAGAGAAAGACGTGGCCACAGCTAAAGTACCTTGCAGCAGACCGTGAAGGATGGAGACGTTTTGTTGACGCCCTATACCCCAGCCGGGGTTACAGGACACGATGATGATGATGATGAAGCATAAAAATGGGACTCAAGTGTGAAGTAGCTTGGAATTTACTTAGACCAACAACTTGCTTTTAAGGAACATATTGTTAAAACTTTACAAAAAGTAAGCATAGCAATCAATATGCTCTATGAGAAGTCATGTTTGAGCAACTCTAATAAAATGATAATCCATAAAGTTATATTTCAGGCAATCCTCTTGTATGCATGCCAAGTGTGGGGAAATTGTGCAAAATGTCATCTTAACAAACTACAAGTACCACAGAACAAGTTACTTAAAATGATGCTTAACCTCCCTCGATACCATTCCACAGACTTACATGAAAAGCAAATTTTGAAATGATCTCTGTAAGAATCAATAAACTCAAAAACAATTTTCTATTGAATTGTGAAACCTCTGACAATCCGTTAATTAACCAAATCATTCCTTAACCATAACTCCGATGTAATTTTTGTTATTTTATGTAAATTAATTTAGCCAATCATTTATGTTGACGTATTTATCTGTTATTTATTTATTTGTTATTAATTTATTTAATTGTTATTTATTTATTCATTTTGCTTTATTCACTAATTTATTTATTTATTTATTTTTTTTTAATTATTTATTTATTCATTAATTTATTTATTTATTTATATATTTATTTACTTATTTATTTATTTATTTATTTTTGTATTTTTTTTTGTATGTATCTATTTATTTACTAATTTATTTATTTATGTTTAATTTATTTATTTATTTGGTACTAAATTAATTATTTATTTATCTTTACTAACGATATACTAATTTTAAAAATTAAAAGTATTTATTTACTATAATTTACTAATTCTAATTTTACTGACCTACTTCATAACTCAAGTTTTGAAGTCTTATTTATAACTCTAGTCTAAATGTACCTGCCTTACAATTTTCAAATTGAAGGTTTTGTTTTTTAGCCTATCAAACTCAATATAAATTAAAATACTTATTCAGCTGAAAAATACTATAAATCCATGTCCATGTCCATGTCCATGTCCATGTCTATGTCCTCGAAAGCTGATAAAAATTAAATTCATCGAATCAAATATGTACATTTATTTAAAGGCTTTTGTTTTCTACCTAACATTGTAGAGATATAAGACACTTTAATAGAGCAGTGAGCTAAAAACAAATCAATGAACTCAAAACTTACCAAAAATAATAATAGATCAGTGTCATGATTGAGAACAAATAAGATTAAATACAAAATATGTTTTTTTTTAAGAGAATTTGGGTTGCATAGCTTCTTTTTCAGTGCAATATCTTTTAATAGAAGAACGCTAAGCACTTATAGTGCCATTCCTCGCTGATCATGTCGGCTAATTTTTCGCCAATCATTAATGAAATAGGATGTGTGTAACTGTAACCAGTTGGTGGCTCTGGCAGAACACTACTACCCGCCACTCTCAAATTCCTTATTCCATGAACTTTCAGCTCTGGGCTAACAACTGCAGTTGGATCATTTGAAACTCCCATCTTACACGAACCTACTTGATGATTTTGGGTAAAAGTCAATACTTTAATCGAACATCTCCAGTAGTCATCGGTTCCAAATTCAAAGTGCTCACAGCCAGGAATTTTATTTGTGTACAAAGTTGCATTGATACTCTTCATGGCAGGTGTTTGAGCAATCTGAAGAGCTTTTTTAATGCCCGCCAGCGCTATTTCAATATCATACTCTTCAGCATAGTAATTGGGATAAATTACTGGTGGAGTAAAAGGATTATTATCATGTAAAATTATTCGTCCAGATGATCGTGGACGGTATGGCATAGTAGCTACAGTAAAATGCTCCTTTCCCTCTAAAGACTTAAAACCAGTTGTATAGACATCATCCTTGAAATTGTTATTTTCCTTGAAAACATATCCCATATCGAGGGTCAAACTTGTAGACACAAAAATTAACTCCACATCAGGGCGATCATCATCAGGACAAGAAATTGGTAATTTTATAGAACTCAAAGCTTCCACGCCTGATAATGTAGATAACCTTGTAGCTTGGAATTTTTTGACATCTTCAGAAGTAATGCGATCTATGAATAGCGTTGATCCCGTCACATTTGTGGTGAAAGTTGGACCAACATGGTTCAAATGATCATACAGTACCTTGCCAACATGGCACATCTACCAACTGTTTAATACCAACTTTGTTCAGCACATCTCTTGGACCAACCCCAGACAACATCAGCAGTTGTGGCGAATTTAAAGCTCCCGCTGACAATATTACTTCATTTTTAGCCTCGATTCTGCAGTGCTTGCCTTTATGGACAAATTCTACTCCATAAGCAGAAAATCTCTCATCAATCAGGACCTTGGTGACGGTGGTAAAAGTCATGACATGCAAGTTCCTTCTCTCATTCATAATAGGCAAGATGAAGGCCTTCGCAGCAGAATGTCTGTGTCCATTGAGAGTTGTTGCCTGAACATATGCTGTTCCATGCTGTGATTCTCCGGTGTAGTCAACTTCTGGATAGCCCAATTCTACAAATGCTCTTACAAAAGCATCCGCCACTGGAGTTCTATACTTAACATGTTCAACACTCAACAAACCTGCCTTATTATGATATGGAGAATTACTTAAACCATCCAAATTAGCTCTTTCTAAACTCTTGAAATAAGGAAGAACATCCTCGTAGGACCATCCAACGTTTCCTGCTTTTGCCATTCTATCAAAATCCCCTCGATTCCCTCGACTGTAGATCATGTAATTAATGCTACTAGATCCACCAAGAACTTTTCCATGTGTCAGAAGGCACTTATTGTTGTTCATTCCCAGGCAAGCGTTATGTTGAGGTGTTGTTTGGTAATTCCAGTTAGCTTCTGTTAAGTGGAGATAGCCTGCTAGTGCTGGCATGTCATTGACAATGTTCTCCGAGCCACCAGCTTCGATTAGTAAGACATTCCAGTTAGGATTTGCGGAAAGTCTGTTCGCCAAAACACAACCTGCTGATCCAGCTCCAACGATGATGAAGTCAAAGGATTCATTTGGTGATGGTTCTTTGAAGAAATAAAATTATATCACACTTCTGAGTTGGATATCGATCGGCTTTGCCTTCTCTTCATTGTAAGCATCCTGGCCAATTTTCAAAATATCCAGAATAATGTTAGTGGAACCTACATCAAGGAAGCTACACAGCGCAAGTGTCACTAAAAGGCAGTTTCTTAATCTGTACATGGTCTCTCAGAGTAGATATTATCTGAGACCAAATCCACCAAATGTCACTAGGGTAGTCTCCGGCAGTCACTGCTATTTATACATTTGCTTTAACTATTACCAAAAATAATATACAACCCCATACAAAAAAACATGTTTACGTATCTTTAAAGGGTCATCCACACGAGCAAGGATTTTTTAACATTAAAAGTTTTCTTAAGATTTATACTTTCGGAGTTGAAGAGCCGAAAATGTTTGCTCTTTCAGAGGCTACTAGAAGTGACAAAATTATAAAAACTTATTTACTTTTAAACAAAAAAAATAATTGAAATTTCTAATTAGAATGTTGTTGTTGTTGTTGATGAAAATACATTGGTTAAAATGAGTTTTCAAAATGGCAAACAAGTTCCTTGGACATTGTTTTGTTCTTCTTGCTGATAGTGATGAGCGTATTCCATCAGCAGTATTAATAAAAACCTGCTATCCGCTCCGTAACACACGTGTTAACTGCCACACGGATAGACAACTTGTCCGTTTGATAACTTTTCTTATTAAAAAAGATATGATGTCTTTCCAGAATTTATCACTTCACCAAATTCACCACTTCATCAAATTATGGTGATTTTCTAATACATGTTTCACGTGCATGCACTGTCTTACGAAGTGTATACTGGTAGTAGTAAACGGTCTTATCACACTTGTGCGTGTATGTGTAAGGAAGTTATCCCTTCACTATACGCGGAATTTGGCGAGTTAAAGTTATCCGTACGTTAACACACGTCACAGACTATTACACATTTGTTAATAAGAATTACTAGTTAACAGATGTATAAATGCTGGCACGTTGTTATCCACCGTTTATTAATATGGGGGCATGTGTTCTGACGAAACCGTCATCAAACTATCTGCTGGGAGCACAAAACCAACATGTACTAAAGGATAAAAGCAATCGTGTGAATTCACCTTTAGATTTTGTATCAACAAAATAACAAAGAATGCATAAAATATGGAAAATAAAAAAATGAATCATATTCTAGAGTCATGTAAATAGCTACCATACTCTTATTTTAAGTGTAGGATTCAAGATCAGGTAATCACTGTAATTAAATGGATTAAGTTCATTTTTAGTCACTTCTAGAATTAATTTGTTTTTATTTGTTTTTATTATATTTGTTAATTACAAACAAAACACGTTTTTTGTCATTTCTTTGTTATCATCTCTAATTAAAAATGAGTTTAATTAATTTCTTATGATTTAATGGGGATTGGTCTTTTTGGTTCTCTTGAACCTAGGGCTGTCAAAGGCTGTCATTGTAATCGACATGTTTCTATTTTCTGGACTTAGTTCAGTCAGGAAACGGAAAAACTTGCGTTTTTTTTTTATTTTTGTAATGTATGAAATTATGCCTGGGCGCCATTTTTAAAAATGTATTCTGGCCAGGAAACCCAAATCCTTCTACTTTTGTGAGAGGGGATCTCAGTTTTACATTTTAAATTTATTTTTGACATGCTTAGGATGAAATTTACTTGAGAAACATTGTCGTAATCCGATTTCCTGGACGCCATTTTCAAAAATGGCGCCCAATCGGTGGAAAATGGTAAAATACAAAAAAAACTCGTAAATTACTTGTAAAATTTCTTTGGTTTAAATAACGATTGATGTCTTAAAAGATAGAAGTTGAGTAGGTACACCTTCGGCTAAAATTTCAGTGTTGCCATCGGGAACATACTTCAATTTTATGTCAACTGGTGGAACCTCCACTTTTGTTATAGTTTTTTATATTTTGAATATGAAAAAAGTTGTGGAAACACCTCCAGCTGCCAAATGCGAGTTGGGAAATAATAATTGACACCTTAAGAAGTAGATGTTGAGTAGGTGCACTTTCAGTTAAAATTTAAATGTTGCCACTTTTTGGAATCATACTTTTTTTGATGTCAAAAGCTGGAACTTCCCCTTTTTTGGAAATTTTTATTAGTTATAACATGAACAAAATTGAGGAAAGGCCTCAAACGTTTGTTGGAAAATTGACGATTTGTGTCTAAAAAGAACGGTGTTGAAGCACCGATATCAGCGTTTCCACTTTTCGGGAGCATACTTTTCTTGATCTCAAAGAGTGGGATTTCCACTTTTTTGGTAATTTTTAATACTTTGAACATGAAAAAAAATGTACCCAACCAGCTTTTGTCATCTGGAGGTGGTTTTGCATCTTTGTTCATGTTCCAAATATTAAAAATTACCAAAAAAGTGGAAATCCCACCCCTTAAATCAAAAAAGAAGTATGTTCCCAAAACGTGGCAACATACATAGATTTTTTAACCAAAGGTGCTTCTTGCCAACACCTATCTTTAAAGACATAAACTGCTATTTTTTCCAAAGAGTAAAAATTCCACCCCTAGAAATCAAAAAAACGTATGTTCCCGAAAACTGGCAACACTAAAATTTTAACCAAAGGTGCATCTACTCAACACCTATTTTTTAAGATATCGATTATTATTACCCAATTCACCTTTAGCAGCTAGAGGCTTTTTGCAACTTTTTTCATGTTCAAAATATTGAAAACTATCAAAAAAGTGGAGGTTCCACCCGGTGACATAAAATAAAAGTATGATCCGAAAAGTGGCAACGCAAAAATTTTACCCGTACTGCCGTGTTAAGAAGAAAAAACGTAACTGACATTTTGGCTGTTTTGAGTTAGGGCCAGTTTTGACATATTTGATATGTTTGCTATTTTATTCTTTAAAAATAAAAGCCCTAACTCGCTTTTGTAATAGTCTAAAACGCTCCAAAAAAATGACGTTCGCTCAAAGTACCATGCAGTTTTTAAGAAAAATTGCCGTTTTAGCACTTATTTTAAGAAAAAAAAGTGACTCCCATACAAGCATTTGTATATCTTAGAAATAATCTAAGTAAACAAAAATTTTTTATTTGTTAATACGACAGAAAAACATTCATCAACAAAACAGAAAAGATAGAGATAAAAACAGAAAAACGCGATTATCTCGAAATGTCAAAAATGCAGATACGTTTTTTCTTCTTAACACGGCAGCGTAGGTATGTCAATTCAACTCCTATCTTTTGAGACATCAATCGTTATTTTAACCGTGGAAATTTTACAAGTTATTTACGAGTTTTTTTTATTTTATCATTTTCCACAGATTGGGCACCATTTTTCAAAATGGCGTCCAAGCGACAGGATTACATAAATTACTCCCAGCCAAAATTTAATCCGTATCATATCTCAAACAAATTACAAACATTAAAAAAGGTCCCTGCCCTGTTGTATTTGGCCCCCCCCCCCCCCCCCCCCATTCGCTCACAGGGACAAATATCCGTTGAATATTTTTTTTTCAGAAGGAGCCCAGTATCAGTTCTTCCTTTCTGCTTATTGCCCAACACCCAGCACCTCAGCACAGGACTGCCAGTATAAGGGTTTTATGGAGAGTTTACTCCGTCTTTCGTGTTTTGAACCAATCTCTTCCGCGAAACACAACTAGCACCAGTTTGCTAAAGGCTAGTTATTCGTTGGATCTCCACTAAGATATCGTTCGTTGTATTAATGTTGAAAGTATGTATTTGCTCTTGTCCTCGTTTACTTGAAGGAAAACAAGTTAAAGACTCTATAACGGCCTGATGGGAGCGGCCGACTATGTCGATATCACCGGCACCCTTAAAGAAGGACAGATCGGTTGAAAAAAGTGCTTTTTGTGTTAAAACCTGCCCTTCGCATTATTTAATCCCGAATTAGATTGAAGAAATCAAATGCTAGGGCATCTCCTTTCTCTTTGCCGAAACCCTGTACATGCTTGAAATAGTTCGGGAGAGCTTTTCCCTAGTTACACATTGCATGGCCTATTTTCCATGGTCACACGACACAATCGGATGAGTTTTTCCGGGTTTCCAAGTTCAGCCATCGCCATATAAAGTTCCCGACGATTAAAGGTAGAACTATAATAGTCGGAAGGGCACTGAAGCTAATGTCAAAAACCAACGAAAAGTAGCTTTCCGTATCGAGAAAAGGGGAACACACCCATAATTTAACTATCATCTTTCTCTTTTTGGCCTTCCTATTTCACCAAATGTCAGTTTTACTTAACCAAAGTTGAACGAAACTTGACGAAACCTTCCACTCCGCAATTATAGCCGGATCATATGCTTTCCGTGTCTTCGCTTGTTTTCTTCCGACCACTTAAGTGCCCCTCCGAGCATTATAGTTCTAGCTTAATGCTATCATATGTGGCTTTGAAGTAGTTGAATAGATGGTGATTGTATCGACTTGAAATTCGTTGGACTCTCCCAGGATTTGCCTGAGAGTGAATATTTGGGCTTTTGTTGGATGCCTTGCCGGAAGCCACACTAGAACGTGCCGATTATAGTGTTACAGAAGGGCTTAAGACGCTCACTCACAGAGTACGTTGGATAGGAGCTTGAATGTGACATTTATCAGGGATATACCTCGATAGTTCTTGCAAGACATAGGATCAATTTTTTATAAGATGGGACATAATATCGAGCTGCTGGACCTGTCATCGGACATGCTTTCTTCTATCCAAACTTGGCTAATGAGTTGGTGTATAACCCCTTTCAACACATCCCCTCGGTGCAGGAAGTTCTCCGCTGGTAATCCATCAGATTCATTGGCTTTGTTGTTCTTAAGCTTAATTATAGCCCAATATTCCTTATACTGGGTGGTGTTACTGGATCTTCATTGACTGGAGGTGCGTTGGGGTTCTCTTCTTGGCCTATTTCTTACTCTTCCTTATGCCAATTTAGCAATTGCAGGAAATGCTGCTTGAATATATTAACTATTCCCTGTGCTTCGATGCCTTCGAAGCGCCTGTCAGTTGCTTCGCTTTTTTGTAAAACTTCCTGGTGTTGTTTCAATCACAACTCTTCGATCTCCTTGAGGTGGGAAGCTTTGTTAAATCTCTTCTTTCTACGCAGTCATTAATGGACAGAAAATTGAAGACATTTGGAAATTTGTCATCAGAAGGAGCGAGCAGCGATTTTACGGTAGGAATCTGATTCCAGCCCAAGGCTACTCTAAGATAATCTTTAAATGGTTCACGAATGCACCATGAAAAGTAACCTGAGCTTATCAAGAGTTGCTACAAACCGAGATTAGCTGGAACCTTTATGCCTCTTATAGTTCGGATTGAACGAAAATCAGAACTAACATGATTCAATAAGCTTCGACTTTTTCGGAATTTTCTACCTCCTCATCATGATTTTCCAGTCACAAGACAATGTGAACTATATTGAAGGTGAATGCAAAAGTCGCATGAAGTTGACTTCACAGAGTGCGGTGTGCTGCTGTTGTTGCTTACAAGCGTATAAGCAATACAATCTGGTGTACTGTGGTTGTTGGTTATTCGTTATGTTGGTTATGTGTTTAATGGTTCGGCTTTGCAGGGTGATGGTGTGCGTTAAGGACTGGTCTATGGTGGTTCAATTGCGATGTAGGGTGCTGGTAGCTTATGTGGATGGTGGATGGTGTATTTTATGCCAAAAAAAAAATCCCATACCAAAATGACACAACGAAAACATAAACGAACAATTTAGTTCTACTTTTCGTTCAACAGTCCGCTGTTCAACGAACAAAATTGATTATTATAGCAGATTATTTGGAAAAGTCTACACTCTTTTTTCGCACACAATTAATTATTATTTAGGCCATTTATTGTGTGCGAAAATATTAAATTTGTGTGTATTTTTGTTGTTTATTTCATTACAGCATGAATGTTTTTTATTTTTGTTGCATCTGCACTTGTTTTAATTTGTTTAAGTTGGCGAAACTGTGAATGAATATTTGTTCACTGTGTTTTCGTAAGCATTTTGCTGTGGCATTGGAGACCAACTAAAAATTTCGCTTCGCATCACCAGGGTATTTGGCTTTAAGCCTAGTACATATCTACTAAGGTAAACTTTGGAAAATATAATTGCATTTTTGTTTACCCATACCCGCGAACGTGCTCGTTAAGTTCTGTGGAGACAAAAGTGGAGAATTTTGGATTACGAGCGATTTCCGTGCAAAATGTACGGGAAAAAAAAGTCTGTACCAATGAGAAAAATGTCAAAAAATCACTTTCTCTACTGATGACAATGTTCACTTCAAGAGGAAGTATGTACAAGGCTTTACCTAAGCAAAAATTCTATTCATTGTTTTCCAAATTTTAGTATAATGCAAAATCGCAATGCCAAAATTAATCAACAAAAAATTACATTTAACGATGTTGACGTTTCAATTGTGCGCATGTGCTTCTGGTTTTGATTCTTTCTTCAAAGGCTCTCTCAAACCCACTCAAAATCATAGCGAATCATCCGCAACGATGTGTGACAGACACTATTCTCAACAACAACAAACAATTGTCGTCAGCCAATGTTTCATGTTAGTTTGGGAGAGCCTTATCTTTTCAGAAGAAGAACTGTCATCTAGTGCCAAACGAACGTTCTCAGAAGCATTCGGAATGCTTATCGATGCTGCCGGACGACCAAACGAAAACGATCCATTTCAACCTAACCTTAGGACAGGAAAGTTTACCATCGACAAAAATATTTACTACGTGACACATAACACCTTGTCATCGATTTACAGATCGCATGTAACAGTGAGAGCAAAGAAGGAAGTGATATATGAACAAAGAGAGAGAGAGAGAGAGAGAGTAATCTAGGAAAAGATTACTCTTAAGATATCCAGCAATGTTATAAGCCAAGCCAACTGAGCAAAGAAGAATTCGAATAAAACCAAAAATAGGTGAAAAAAGTTAAGTACCTAAAAAAATTAGATAAGAAGGAAATTAAGCATAAAGATATGAAGGTACTGTTAAACAAAGTTTAACTTTGTTTTATGAGATGTTATAATTTATGATAAGTATGTGAGCTAATCATATGAGATAAAAAATTAAGAACAAAATGATATTAGATTTCCTTCTGTATACCAAAAAGCTAAGCACAAGACAAGAGACTTAACAAAATTAGAACAAAAGATTGAATACATAAGATTTGAGTGGGTACACGTACAATCAATATTTACCTTAAAAAGTAAACTAATTAGTTCGATGTTTATCAGCATTTTCTAAGGTTTTGCAAACAATAACTTCAACTATAAAAGAAACCTTGCAGTCAGATTTCTCTTGAGTTACTTCAGAAATTCAGACGAGAGCGGAAGTCACAAGAACTTGAAAATGGAGGCTTTCGTGAAGTTGTCGATAGTCTACTTTTTGGTGGGTCTTTTTTCCTTCAGTCAAGGTCTCCTCAATATCGATCCTTTAACAAGTTTTGAAGACCTTTTGTCACAAGCGAAAAATTTCATTTCAAACACAATCGCGAGTAAGTGAATTGAACACAAGTCGATAGTATCTTTTCAAATTCTCGTTTTTTGTATCTCCTTCTAGCGCCACCACCAGCTCAGAACTCAACCTGTGATTATGTTATTGTTGGAGCAGGAGCCGCAGGCTGTGTCCTAGCCAACAGGCTGTCTGCCAATCCAAACAATACAGTTTGTTTGCTCGAAGTGGGAGGTCCTGAGACACTTATTCATGAAATGCCAATTTTTGCTATACCTTTGCAAGCGACCCCTTACAACTATCGCTTCAGAACAGTTCCACAAGAAAATGCCTGCACCGCAATGAACGATAGAAGTTGTGGGATACCACAAGGAAGGTCTCTAGGTGGCTCGACTTCTATTAGCTACATGATCTACGATAGAGGAGATCCCCAAAGCTTCAACGATTGGGCTGCAGCTGGAAACGATGGTTGGTCTTACGATGATGTTCTGCCATATTTCCGTCGGGCAGAGAATGCCACCTTAAAAAACTATCCAAACTCACCATATCACAACTACTCTGGAAGTTTCATTAGCACCGAAGATGTACAATATACGTCGAAAGTATCTGACGCCTTTATCCAGGCCTGCAATGAAGCAGGACTTCAGAATATCGATTACAATGATCCCAATTTCAGCGAAGGTTGTTCAAAATATCAGGCTACCACGCGCAAGGGGCGCAGGCACAGTGCGTTTGAGGCTTATATTGCTTCCGTTCAAGATGACCGACCAAACCTTCGTGTTTATTCACTTTCCTTGGTGACCAAGGTTCTCATTGATCCTTCAACAAAGACAGCCTTTGGAGTAAGTTTCGAGCGCCTCGGATTGGAATTCACAATTTATGCCACGAAAGAAGTAATTCTGTCAGCTGGAGCCCTTCATACACCACAACTTCTAATGGTGTCAGGTATCGGACCTTCGAAAACGCTCAAGAATATTGGAGTTCCCGTAATCATGGATCTACCTGTTGGTGAAAATCTTTGTGACCACCCTAGTTTCATTGGACCACTTTTCACCATGAACCTGACAGATCAAACAATATTTATTAATAGCATTACACCACTTGATATTGTTAGATTCCAAGCTGGAGATCCCTCAACAATAGTGTCCTCAATTAGTGCTAATGAGGACGTGGCATTAATAAAAAGCAAATATGCCGGAGGTTATGCTGATATCGAAATGATACAGGTAATTGCCTCGTTAACTGTTGACTACGGAACCATATTCCGATCATCTATCAATATGCGTTTAGATGCATACAATACTTACTTTAAGCAACTAGAGGGTGTACAACATTGGGGATACCTGTTGAGAACACGTAGGCCCAAATCAAAGGGCCGACTTTGGGTTGAGAGCAGTGATGTCAAAGTTCCACCTAAAATCGATCCTAACTACTATTCCAATGAAGAAGACATAAAGGTGACTATGGAGGCCATCAATAAAGCCATTTGCATTGCATCATTACCTGCTTTGCAAGCAATCAATTCAACTTTGGTAACAACCAAAATTCCCGGATGTGAAAATTTTGAATTCGGCACTGATGAGTACTGGGAGTGCTCGATTAGGTCTTTCATATTGTCTCTGATTCATCCTATGGGCACCTGCAAAATGGGACCTGCTTGTGACAGCACCACAGTTGTAGACCCAAATCTGAGGGTTCATGGTATTAAGAACTTGAGAGTGGCTGATGCCAGTGTGATTCCTGTTTGTATTTCCGGGCATACAGATGCAGCTACTTTCATGATTGGAGAGAAGGCTGCTGATATTATCCTCGGTGGTGCATAGGTATTCAGCTGTGCTTCAATACTCTCTATGGCAAATGAGATAAACTTTTTCTGATGCCACTGTGTAGACATTAGATTTTATATTCAACTAATTGTGTATTTATTGTTTGATAATAAGCTAAGATGGATTTAAATAATGAAATAAAACTTGAATTTGTAAGTAAGTGTGGTTTTGTCGAAACAGAATCGATATACAAACTTTTCAATTGATTTGAGGTTTCTGATTAGAAACCCAGCAGCAGTGGGGTGAATATTTTGGAGATGGTGGAATTTCATAATCTAATGGGGTTTTCTTTTGGTAAATTCAGATTTTGATCTGAAAATTGATTTTTTTCGTCGCGAATGGTATACGATTTCAGATTGATTTTTCTTTTTCATTGTATTGGTGTATCATTTGTATCTGTGAAGCTATAGCTATCCAGACATGTCAAACCGATGGCTTTCAATTGTTCTGGTGTGCAATGGTATTAGTAAAAGAGGGGTAAATCTGCCGAAAAATCCAGATCTGCAAAATTGATTTTCGATCAAAAAAAAAATTGATTTTTTTGCCCATTGGAAGGCTTTTATTGCCAAAATCTGTGATTTGACAGATCTGAAGGGGAAAAAAATCAATTTTTGTTACCAAAAGAAAACCCCATAAGCTACACCTATAAGATTGGTGACAAATTGCTTCCGGACTTAACATAATTCGGCAGAAATTATCACTAATCGACTATGTTATGGAAACTCACGCCTCTGTAGCTAGCGCAATGCAGGGGGTTTATTTGATATGCTTCAGATTTCTTAGATTATTTTGTATACATCAACACCTTTCATTGGCTTCAATTTTGGAATAGCTCATGTAGGTGGCATAGTCGATAACGAAGAAGTCCAAACCTCCGGTTTAAACATCTAGCCATCATGAATGCCAGAAAGATTGGTCTAGGTGACTGGCAGTAGCGTGCTCGTGTTCGGGATTGTAGAGAATAGAAGGCCACTGTCTCAGGCCTTCATAGATTGGGAGTTGGATAGGCAGAAGATTTAATTGTGTAAAATCCGTTATTAAGAGAGAACAACTGCAAGAAATTTCATCACGCCAACGCGACGTCTCGTTTCCTATTTGCATTGTGAATCAGGCTTCAGTTCTGATGCAATCTAAAACGGCGATAACGAATCGAATTTTATCAACTATCAGGCAGATACAAGATTTTCAGGGGATAAGGTCTTAACATCGAGCTAAAGAAAAGAATCTGTGGGCTTAAAAATTATTCACTTAGTAGATTCATAAAAAAGTCTGACGGTGAAAGCTTCTACCGAATATTCTTAAGTTCCTAAAAAGACCACAGACACAAAACCTGCCAGTAATATCTCAAGATGGTAAATGATGGATCGGTAACCCAAAACAAAAGGCTGATCTCTTCGCTGAACATCTCGCGAATGTTTTTAAGCCATTCCTAGCTAACTCAGCTACAGATCCTTACTGTTTGTTGAGAGAATTGAGATTGCTTGGCGAAATGAATTCAATCACCCCTCGATGGGTCCCGGGTCACCGTCACATTTATGGTAATGAAATTGCTGATGAACTGGCCAAAAACGGTTCATTACTTGAACCGAGCCAAACTGTACCTTGGGTATTTATGCCACTGGAGCATGAAAAGAGTGGAATTCAGCAAAGCATCCTCAGAGCCGTTAACAACAGATGGTTAACCAGTGACACCTTCCGGGTTTCAAGGAACTTTTGGCCATATATATCAAAGAACAAGACAGAATATTTACTTAAGCTAAGTAGGCCTCAATCCCTACGGGAACCCACATGAGCAGAATGGGCATCAGCACATCTGACTTATGCAGAGGGTGCTAGGACAAAGAGGCAGAAGATGGCTCTTTTTACTTCCTCTGTGAATGCCCCAGCCTAGCCAGAAGAAGAAAAACAGCCCTCGGAGAATATTTTTTCGACAAACTGGTCTCTCTTTTGCCAATAACGAGCATCCTTAACTTCACTCAGAGCAAGGAGACACCCCATTCCCAAAACGTCCACTAAATCCCTCCTCTTACCCCTCCTATTCCTGCATTATCCACATCCTGGGAAGCACAATTGGATCCATTGAGATCTGAGTGAGGTGATATGGCTTGCCGCATCATTAACCCTTCTTGCCTAACCTAAGCTATACCTAAACAAGGTAAGCCACCAACAGAAGTAACATCTTGTAGACCAATATATCGCTTAACGCTTATACCAAAAGTTTTTGAAAAACTGCTACTGAAAAGGTTAAGCAAAAAAATAGAAGAATGAAGACTAATTCCGAGCCATTAGTTTGGATTTAGTAATAAACATTCCACGGTAGACATAGTGCATCGAATTACAGATGTTGTGGAAAAGGCACTTGAAGAAAAACAAGTATGCTCGGCTATATTCTTAGATGTTGCTCAAGCCTTTGACAAGGTTTGGCACCTGGGACTTGAGTACAAACTGCATAGGGGCCTTCCCAGGCAGTACTACGATATACTGGAACACTACGTTACGAACCGACTCTTTGGAGTAACGGTACGACCAAAATTACTCGGAAATAAAGAAAATTGAAGCCGGCCTTGTACCACAAGGAAGTGTCCTAGGACCAACCCTGTTTCTGTTGTATACAGGGACTATTCCAGTGGACATCAACGCCATCAAGGCCACCTTTGCTGCTGATGATACTGCAATATTGGTGCCAGATAAATCCGTTACGAAGGCTTCACAAAAACTGCAAAATGTAGTTAAAAACGTAAGTGATTGGACGTTTTTGTTTACAAACAAAAACATAAATAATGTTCCAATTCTTATAAACAGTACAGCAGTACCTTACTCCAATACCGCCAGAACCTTGGAATGACTTTGGTTGCAAAGCTTAAATGGAGAGAGCACATCAATAAGAAGAAAAGAACAGAAAAGAAAAGAAAAGAAAAGAAAAGAAAAGAAAAGAAAAGAAAAGAAAAGAAAAGAAAAGAAAAGAAAAGAAAAGAAAAGAAAAGAAAAGAAAAGAAAAGAAAAGAAAAGAAAAGAAAAGAAAAGAAAAGAAAAGAAAAGAAAAGAAAAGAAAAGAAAAGAAAAGAAAAGAAAAGAAAAGAAAAGAAAAGAAAAGAAAAGAAAAGAAAAGAAAAGAACTAAACTTGAAATACAGAAAAATGTAGTAGTTACTAGGAAAGAACTCTGACCTATCTTTCCAGAGCAAATTAATGTTATAGAAGCAAGTATTGAAACCCGTTTGGACATATGGCATCCAACTATGGGGCTGTACAAAGAAAATAAATGCCATGAAACCCATCCCCTTGGTATATAGGAAATAGTGATCGTGACCTTCAAATTGAAATGGTTACAGAAGTGGTAAAAAATACGCTGTATCACACAATCAGCGACTGCAAAGTAAAATCAAGACCGAAATGGAGACCGTCCTAAATGTACGAAACGGAAATTAAGAAGAACCAAGCCTCATGAGCTGATGGTCTAAAAGCTATGGGAAAGTGTTATAACTTTAAACTTCCCACAACGCGATTTAAAAATTAATAAAGAAAAATCATTTGTTGATCTTTCATAGATTGATCCTGATTCACCGGTGGTTTTAGTGCGCTAAGAGTCCCAATTATTCAGTGCTATGCCCCTACAAATGAAGCGACCGAGGAAGACAATACCGCATTCTACACTCATCTTAACTAGGTTTACAGGAGTGTTCCGAGAGCCGACATCATAGTCGTCATGGAAGACCTCAATGCCCAAGTCGGGCTGGAACGCGTGATGGGAAGAAATGGCTTGGGGTCACGGAACGAAAATGGTAACTTGCTTGTCGACTATTGTAATGCGAATCGTCTTGTGATAGGTGTGACTGTATTTAAGCATAAGACGTGCAACAAAATTACCTGGGTGCATCCGGATGGTCAAACCGAAAACCAAATTGATCATATCATGATTCAGCAGCGATAAAGAAAGTCAATGTGTGATGTCCGGAGTATAAGAAATGCCAATGTGGGAAGCGACCACCATTTGGTTGTGATGAGTCTCAAACTACGAACCGCTGCAATATAAAAACCAGCGCAGTATGCAGCAAGGAGCTCAAAATTCATAACGATTGCTTTAAATGGTCCCAACATTCAAAATTATGTCACCACCCTTAACGGTAGAGCCTCATCATTAAACGGAATCCAACATTCAACAATTGATGAGATGTGGGGTGAAATAAAAAGTGTTTTTATGGAGGCTGGATCCGAAACGGTACCCAAGCGGACGAGAGTTAGAAATTCTTGGATAATCGAACTTCGCAAATCGTTGAAAATGCAAATCAATGCCGAAGCAGATGTTCAAGGAAAGGCTGAATTGCGAAGCGAGTATCGCATTGAACATAAGATGGTATATCGCTGTGTGAGACGTGACAAGAGGGTGAGGTTCGAAGGCGTCGCAGATAGTGCGGAAAACGCTGCCAGAAGAGGAGATATCCGGGAATTGTACCAAATAGCCAAGGATGTTATCGGGAAAAAAAGCAACACCAATCTTCCTGTAATAGATGTGGATGGCTCTTTTGGTATCAATTGAGGATCAGGTACGCAGATGGAAGGAACATTTTTGTGCCCTGCTAAATGAGGATTCAGTTGAGCAGAGTGCTGAAATGCCCCAGCTAAACGAGATGCGCAGGTCCTATAGGGGTATTCACATCGAACCCCCGTCAGAATGGGAAATCCCAACATCAATCAATCTCCTCAAAAACAACAAGGCAGCTGGACTTGACGGAATACCAGCTGAACTCCTGAAAGCCGATCCCGTAACAGCGGCTAGTATTTTACATCCGTTGATACAAATCATCTGGGAAAACGAAACTATCCCAAGGACTGGAAGGATGGTGTGATTGTTAAGCTGCCAAAGAAAGGTTACCTTAAGAATTGCAACAATTGGCGTGATGTCACCGTTTTGTTCGTTTTCCCAAAACTAATGGCAACCATCATTCTCGAACGAATAAAGGATAGAATCGAGTCTACACTCAAGAGGCATCAAGCTGGCTTCCGCAGTGGTCGATCGTGTGTCGACCATATCAACAACAATCTGCGTATCGTCCTCGAGCAGTAGATGGAATTTCAATCACCGCTTTACCTCATGTTCTTGGATTTTGAGAAGGCCTTCGATCGAGTTAACCGAGAATGTTTATGGAGATCGTTGCTTGGTAGAGGAATTCCACCAAAAATTGTTGCCATTATTAAAGAGTCCTACAACAACGCAAGGTGTTTTGTTTTATACGATGAGCAGCTATCCGACTCCTTCGTAGTGCAACAAGGTGTGAGACAAGGGGATGTTCTATCGCCAATTCTCTTCCTGCTGGCGATGGACGACGTATTGACAGCCAGTGTTCGTACAGCTGAGCGACAGGACATTCAAAGGAGACCGTTTGAAAGGCTCAGTCATTTACTGGCAAATAACATCAGTGGGCTGAACGGGATTTCCAAACACTGCAAGTGAAGGGAGATTCAAGTGTTCTAAGAATAAACATCAAAAATACAAAATGAATGCTCACAGACCGCTCCACACAGCAGCGCGTATTATTGTACAAGAGATGCCAGTGGAAGAAGCGGAACAGTTTAACTACCTTGGCAGTAGTATTGTTTCTGCAAACGGTGGTACGCATCTGGACGCTAAAGGTAGAATAAATAAAGCTCGTGTCTGTCAAATCTCCTTACGCATTAAGTTGAAATTCTTCGAATCCAATGTCAAATCTGTGGTGTCATATGCTTGTGAAACCTGGAAAGTCACGTCTACCATTTCGAGGAAATTGCAGGCTTTTTTGAATCATTGTCTTCGCCTAAAGGTTCGCTGGCCACAAATAATATCAAACGAGGAATTGTGGCGCAGGACAAGTCAAGAGTGGCTGGACGTCGACATAAGAAAGCGTAAATGGCGTTGAATTGGTCACACACTGAAGAAAACCAAATGATGAAATTGCAAAGCAGTCCTTTGAATGGAATCCTGCACGGCGGGTTGGAAGACCAAGAACAACATGGAAATCAACTGTCTTGGCGGAATCAGAATCCCAAAGAAAGATGGAGCCACATCTAAAATACCTTGCAGCAGAACGTGAAGGATGGAGACGTTTTGTTGACGCTCTATGCCCCTACCGGGGTTACAGTACAAGGTGATGATGAAGAGTCTCACACTACTTGGTACCGATTCTTAGCGAGTGAAGATTTCCATCGAATAAAAAATAAAAATAAAAAACCAGCCTTGAAGTTTTCCGCAACTCCTCCGCCACACAATCTACTATAGCTACCTTGTCATTTTGAAATAATTTGAGAGCCACTCTCCAAAAAGGCTGCAGTAATTTTTTAATTTTGTTCTAAGAACTAAAATTGCATACTCTTAGACATGATTTATTTAAGCCTAGCAACATGTTGCGAACGCATCATTATCTTTGAAAATAATTGATTGGTAGGTAATTATTATTATTTACCCACGAAAAATGGAATATCTATAAAAAACGTAGATACAAGCTAACTTATAGCCAAAGCACATGCCTCCTGTTATAATCTTATCTAAATATAAGATAAAATTTCACGTAATATGTTTACTACTAATAATAGATTGTCCCCCCCCCCTTAAAGCACTCATAAAAGACTTCCTTAAATAAGCACCAGATAATTGTTTATAGTAATCTTTATTTTTTTGTATGATTATGTCAAAAGTACGTCTCAAAATTTTTGCAGATTTCAAGGTTGTATATTTTGATTAGTTTTCATTTAAAATAAATTAAAATTGTGTCTCTTATCAGTAAATATACAAGTACATAGCTATGGTAGGTATAGATGTGTTGAGTAACAAATTTTTCGTGAATCTATAAGGAAGTTGGATCGATTCAGTCAGTTTTGAAGAACCTAACCGACACACCATAACCTTGTGAAAGAAATTTTATTTTAGTTTAAGGAATTGAAAAGAAATATTGAAAAAGATTTTTTTATTTAAATTTATAAAAATTTTCGTGTTGTGTTATCATTATTTGGGTGCCATAAATTTAAACTTGTCTACAATCGTAAATTATTTAAAAAAAAAAAATAAAAATTGATTTTAAGGTCAATCTAGTGAAAGATTCTTGATACTGTAGAAAAATATCTATAAATCGGTATTCAGTACAAAGAAAAACAAAAAAAACAATATTCTATGTTCAGTATCAAGATTAAAAATATTAATTCATATTAACTGTTGATAACAATTTATTATACAACTTCAGAGTGTAGTTCATTGAACCTTCAGCGCACCACCGTGGTATGTATATATGCACATTTAAAAACATGTGAACTTATTTTTTGTATTATTGATAAATTTGTCTGTGTTGTTTGAATATTTTCAAAATCAATCATTCAATAAATTTTTTAAATAAATAGTCGTTTAAATTATTTTATTTTTCTATGCATTCAAGTATTTTCAATGATGAGTCTATTGCCTTTGATTTTTGTTTTCACTGCGGCGTATACGTGACGTATATGTTTTATATGATTTCATAGATTCTTGATGGTAATATTACTGCTATTTGATAAACTATACCTTATATATAATAACAAAAACAGTAGTGGATAATATTTTGAGTATTTCAAAAAATAAACCGGAAGTGATAAATAAATAAACAATATACACAATTATTCACCAAAGTATATTATACACTCCTCGTCAACTGAATACGCACAAACATTTTTGAATATATTTTATCCATTTTTTCCAAACAGTGATGGTTATTATGCCATCTGTTGATGGTAAAAATTTTCGTAACATATAAATAACAGAATTTCAAAGTTTTATCCAAAAACAACCGTGAGTTTTTCCTTCAACCACTTCCAAAGTGTAACTTATGCAAAGTAGAAGTTTTTTTTGAGTCAACTGAATAGGTACAAAAATTAAAATTGGTATTGGAATGGAATGAAACAAGTTTTTGTTTAAGTTTAGTAGTGGGTACTTCCACCTTTATTTTTAATTACTTCGTAAATTCGATCCGGCATGGAATCGTATAGCTTTTTAATGTAATTTAACGAAATTTCGCTCCACGCTAATTTGATTGCAGAAATTAAGGTTTCTTTGTCTTCGAACTGACGACCACCCTCATAAACTTTGCGTACTAACCATCCCCAGACATTTTCTATGATGTTTAGATCAGGTGAGTACGGCGGCCATTGAAGCAACTGCACTTGTTGCTCCTCTATCCATGTTTTTATTATGCGCGCTGAGTGAATAGGCGCATTATCATGTTGGTAGGTCCAGTTTATGGGTCCAAAGATGTTAGAAAATTTCTTTCCAAAATTACTTTATACCCAGCTGCTGTCATTCTTGATGTTACAACCTCGAGCTCAACTGTTCCATAATAACTGACTGCTCCCCATATCATGACACCTCCTTCACGACTATGATGGCGCTTTAAAAATCTTTTTTCTTTTCTTAAGTCGTGAAAATAGAAGTTGAACCCATCAGGGCCATCGAAATTAAACTTTTTTTCATCTGAAAAACCACGTGATACCATTCTACTCATGTGAAGTCTTGAAAAATCTAATCGCAACATTTTCCGTCTCTCGTCAAGTGGTGGTTTTTTCTTAAGTTTCATTCGTTTAAGATGGCTTGAGTTGTTGATTACTCTTAATACTGTTGAGCAACTTGCGTTTACGCCGACTTTTTGTTTTATTTTTGCCACAGAATCAGAAGAATTTGATGCATATCTTAAAATTCTTCGTCTCTCAGCTGCTGTTGTTGCTGTTTTCTTACCTCCCTTCATGTTTTTGCCGTATGCATCTTTATTTTTCAAGTAAGAATAAACTACATTAAAACTTCGGCCGACTTTATCAGCTATTGCACGTCCAGTTAGGCCTTGGTCTCTAAGTAAATCGATTTTAGCTTTTTCAACACTGTTAAGACACGTAGATCTAACCATTTTTCTTAAAATTTGAAATCAAGAATTAAATTTTACTGAAAACACTAAAATCGTTAATTTAAACTGTCAAGCACTCCAAAAAACTTATAAACAACGAAGAAAATGGCGTTGTACCTATTCAGTTGACTAAAAAAAAACTCCTACTTTGCATATAAAACACTTTGCAAGTGGTTGAAGAAAAACTCACGGTTGTTTTTGGATAATTCTTTCGGAATTATCTGCTTAACATCTTAAGGGAATAGTTAGCATCAACAGAAGGCATAATAACCATCACTGTTTGGAAAAAATGGATAAAGTATATTAAAAAATGTTTGTGCGTATTCAGTTGACGAGGAGTGTATTTTGTCGCTTCAAACTCACCTCAATTCATCAACAAAATTATTTGTATGTAAAGGGTGTTTTACTCAGACGTGTGGTTTTCAATCTGGCAATACTTTTTTCGGAGTTGGTTTTTTTGACAGCAGTCACTTGATTTATGCTCAGTTTGCTTTGCCATTTCATAATGAATAGACTTACTCCTGAACACCGTTTGCAAATTTATTACCAAAATAATGGTTCGGTTCACGCGCTGCGATGAAAAATGAAGCCAGCCATAGTATTACAGTCAGTGGGGAACGCTATAGAGCCATGATTAATGACTTTTTCGTTCCTGAATGGGAGGATGTTGATGTTGACGACCTTTGGTTCCAACAGGACGGTGGCGCTACTTGCCATACAGCCAACGGAACAAGAACAATCAACAATACGTTATTGCTGACATACGGGCCCAATTGCTGCAAAAAGTGGTCGCAAATTGGGCCTCTCGGCTTGAACTTATTCAAGCCAGCCGTGGCAGCGACTTGCCCGAAATCATTTTTAAAACATAATGGCAAACCCTTATCTTTATAATAAAGCTAAAATTCTTGGCCATCATAACATTTAACTATATATGCGTTTTATTTCTTCTTGAAAACCACACGTCTAAAAAAACACCCTTTATTTATGAAAGTATGATGTAAAGATAAAATCAAATCGATGTTTAATATATACTAAGTTCAAAATTTGATGAAAAATTTCAGGACTTTAGTGACCAAAATTATGTGTTCACTTGAGATTAACTCTCAACTCTCCGTGATCTACTCTACTCTCCAAGACCGTGTCAATTGCTCACACCTCACAGCAAGCAGGGTTGTCAGATTTTTCTTTCTTCTTTCTGATATTTATATAAATATATTAGGGTGGTCCTTAAATTGGACATTTTCTTGGATAGCCCTCATTCGATTCAAAACACTGAAACACATTTTCCTTGATTTTTTTCAGATTTTTATTTCACCCCCCTGGTCTCCCCTTTTTCCACTTTATAAAGAGACGGGATTCATGGCTTTTAAAAAAGCTATAGCATGCCATTTTTAGTGGTCCCGTTGTTTTTTAATATTTTTTTTCTATTTTGGATCAAATTTTTAGAAAATTACCCCTCCTACCTGAACGGGGGGAAATAGACCCCCCTTTAACACGATTTTTTTTTTTTTTGAATCTAATTTATAAGCTCTGATTTTTTTCCTGTGTTATAAGAATCACCCTTACTCCAATACTTGTACCTCAAAGTGGAAAAAAGGGTGACCAGGGGGGTGAAATAAAAATCTGAAAAAAATTAGGAACTATTTTTTTTTTCTCTATTTAGAGTCATTTGATGCCTATCCAAGTTGGAATTTCAAAAAAAACCCAATAAAAGGACCATCCTAATATATGTATATATACATATATTTATATATACAATAGGGTGGTCCTTATTTTAAAAAGTCTTAAGCAGGTATTTTTTAAGTTCATTGACATCTTAAAACACTACCCTATTTTTTTTTTTATTGACACTCCTGTGAGAGTAAAGGCCAAATTAAATACTTTTTTAGTTCCTAAAACAACGGTAATTGCTATTCAACTGTTAGTAAAAAGCATATTAGCCTCAAAAACGGCTCAAACGATTTTGATAAAAATTCTAAAAATGTTTGTATAACTACTTGAATATTTTTTAAAATTCTTAATTTCCAAGAAATTTGTACTTTTTGAGCAAGCACGTCCACGTGTGACCCAGTCGTGCCTTTTATTTTAATTAACTAACACTTGCTTTGTTCCAAAGACTTAAAAAAACAACCATCGTTACTATTTGTCACCAATTTTTTTTCAATTCCTGTTCCATACTTCACAAATCGGGTTGTTTTGGGCAGAAGAGAGTGCTCACCAGAGAATAATTATTTCCCCTTCCTGACAAATTCTGTCCAAGAAATGCCAAATGCCTGCCAGGTTGACGTAGGTCAGTGACATACCAACAAAATAAAAAACTTATCGGAATTAGCCAGACTGACAATTTTTCCCAAACATTTCTGGTACAAAACTATTCCAGAAGACGCTCGATATAGTGAAGTAATAAAACCCAGGCCTGTTCACCCTTTCGAGATTGTTTTCGAGGAGGAGTTTTAAAAGGCTTTATAATAGTGAAATTGATCCAAAATGCACATTTTGTTCGATGTGAATATTTTTTCAATTTATTTAAGCGTTAAACTAAGCTTTCTTTCAGGTTTAAGAAAAAAACAAACAAAATTCCCCAGTGTTCTCAAGCAATCTTAAATGCTTGCGCTTGCGAGACATTTTTATATAAAATACCTACATTTAGCGAAACTTATTTCCAAGGAAAAGACTATATAAAACCGAAAAAAATAAAATAGTCGAAATTTATAAGTACTGATTTGGATACATTTTTGTCGCCATCCAAGGAGTGAAGCTGTATACGCCCCTTTGCTCCAATAATAACCACTCCAAATCCACTGCAGGCTTTTTATTTTTATTTACATAAATGTTTAGCTTTGCACTGAAAATTAAGTAAGCAAAAATAAATCTCTTCAATTTTATTTTACCTTTGATTTTGACAAATCGCATTCGAATATGCTTAAGCTTTCATTATTCGTAAATAATTTGCTGGACTTAGAACATTAGAATTGTGTTGGTCACATATTTTAATCGTGGCGCTATAAATGCAATTTGTCTTTTGTTTTTACTTTATTTATATTCTTTAACCTTGTTGAACTAATAACAAAAAAAAAAAAACAAAGCTCTCGATATAAATAATTATTTATTTTCGCAGACTAAAAGTTTTTTTTTCAACGGATACCTTAGGGTTTTTTTGGACATGCATTTTAATATTCAAATTAATACAGTAATATTGAGGGCCGTATTTCAAAGCATAAATTGCATAAATTATCGTAAGTCGGATCTTGTTAAATTTATGAAAATAAAAATGGTTACCGTTTGTTCAAAATTGATCAACAATTCAGGTGTATTGAACTTAAAATACATATGTAATTGGCTGAGAAACATTTGACTTCAACTTACATAATATAATTATAATGTACTTATGCAAGTATTTTCATGAAGAAAAGTTTATTAGTACAACTGAAACCAATTCTGGTTCCCATAAGACCAACATAAAAAGCTAATACACCAAACTTTCCATTACTTATGTAAATTTACAAATTTTCAGGTCCAACTTTTTCATATCATCAGTTGAAATGTCTGTCACACGATCGGATCAATTTAACTGTCATGATTTATTTCGTATTTATTATTCTAAGGGCCAGTTTGCTCAAAACTTATCATCTTAAATCAATGATTATTGTGACTAATAAGTCCATAAATGTGCTCGTTAACCACAATTTAAGTCAATGAATTCATACATTGAGTAGTTAATTAACAAAAGCACTTATCAGCCAATGTTGGTTGGTTATAGCTCCATTTAGCAAGAACATGTAAAAAACTAACTACAGATTTAACGCAATGTGAACAAACTAGCCCTAAGATTAAGTTAATATAGTCAGAACTATACCAGATAAAATGATAAATCATACTTATTGCATGATATTAACATTTTAATTTGACTCTAAACAAATCCGCTGACAGAACTCACAAGCTACTCGTATAAATTATAATTTTAGACATCTTTATAAAGCTTGTAAGAAATGTATTTATTTTTAAGCATGAGTTTTATTTTCTGTTATTATTCTTTGTTCTGTTATTGTTGTTTTTCTGTTATCTACATTTCTCTTTATTTCATCTTGTTATATGCTCATTTTAATATGGGAAACAAGAAAATTTAATAGCACGAGATTCTACCTGCCGTTACTTTTTTTATAATTTCAACAGAACAAAACAAATCATTATATAGATTTAATTTAGATTAATTCCGAAAACTTTTGGGAGTGACCGTATGTGCATTAAGGTGTCTGTTATTGCCCAAACTCATTTTTTTGGAAATCGCACCCCATAAATCGAAAATTTATGCCGTAAAAAAAATCACAACAAAAACATAAATGTTAAAAAAGGAGCCAAGTTCTTATGTGCACAAGAAACCTGTGCGTAAAAAGTCAGCCAAAAAAAGTAATGAGATCTAATATATATGCCAAGTTTTAAGTTCATGAAGTTTAATATCAAATATCTTAAGAAGAGTATTATCGAAACAATTCCAAATCATGACAGAAATTTGGTAATTAATGATTACTGATTAAAATTTGGTGGGTTCACTGGTCAAGTTTTCATACATTTTAAATTTGTGATTAAGTAAGTATTTAAGAGAAAACTTGCCAAGTAAATCCACCAAATTTTAATCAGTAATCATTAATTACCAAATTTCTGTCATGATTTGGAATTGTTTCGATAATACTCTTCTTAAGATATTTGATATTAAACTTCATGAACTTAAAACTTGGCATATATATTAGATCTCATTACTTTTTTTGGCTGACTTTTTACGCACAGGTTTCTTGTGCACATAAGAACTTGGCTCCTTTTTTAACATTTATGTTTTTGTTGTGATTTCACTCCTTTTTGCAAAGACTAATTTTGCCAGGTGAAAGTCAAGCCCTACCGGTCTACAAAGTTTCATAACCGAACCGAAAATGCTCCATACAAATAATAGCAATTCTGATAAAGTTGGTGGATGGCACCCCCCCCTGAATAGACAATTCCAAATTTTCGATTTATTTCCTTTCTAAGTATACTTCAAGTCCTACCGACCTACCAATTTTCATCGTTCTACAACATCGGAAGTGCTTCATATAGTTTATAAGAATTTTTAAGAATGTGGGTCGATGCCACGCCCCCTGAACTGAAACTTCCAATTTTTCGATTTTTTTCTTCTAAGTACTTCAAGGCATACCAACCTACCAATTTTCATCGTTCTACAACAATCGGAAATGCTTCATATAATTTAAAAGAATTTTTGAGAATGTGGGTGGATACCACGCCCCCTGAATGCAAAATCCCAATTTTTTAATTTTTTTCTTTCTAAGTACCTTAAGCCATACCGACCTACCAACTTTCATCGTTCTACAACAATCGGAAGTGCTCCATATAATTTATAAGAACTTTTAAGAATGTGGGTGGATGCCACGCCCCCTGTATGGAAAATTCCAATTTTTCAATTCTTTTCTTTCTAAGTACCTCAAACCCTACCAAATTACCAATTTTCATTGTTCTACAACAATCGGAAAAGCTCCATATAATTTATAGAATATTTAAGAAAGTGGGTGGATGCCACGCCCCCTGAATAGAAAATTGCAGATTTTCGATTTTTTCCTTTGTATGTACCACAAGGCCTACCGTTGTGAGAAATTTCAAGTTTCTACGAAGTCGGGAAGTGCTCCATAATTTTGATGATCTGTCAGTGAGTCAGTGAGTCAGTGAGTCAGTGAGTCAGTCAGTCAGTTACGGTTTTTGCGATTTTTGAAGTCCTATATCTTGGGAACTACTAATGCTTAAGAGTTGAAATTTGGTGAGCCACCTGTGTTTGATCAGTTCATCAAATACTCCGAATTTGAAGTTTCTGACTTCATTGGTACGGAAGTTAGAGGGGGGTTGAAAATCGCCTGAGTTTGTTCCTGTAAAAAGGGTGTAGTGCCGCGAACTTGGCTGGGCACTACCGTGCCCTTTGATTATTGCCTCTAAGGTCATACTTTTCCCAAACAAATTTGTATTGGAATTTCACATTTAATTTTTTTTTCTCTCAAACTAT
Organism: Dasysyrphus tricinctus; assembly: GCA_963921185.1. Lineage (NCBI taxonomy): Eukaryota > Metazoa > Arthropoda > Insecta > Diptera > Syrphidae > Dasysyrphus > Dasysyrphus tricinctus. The sequence goes on from OY992531.1 coordinate 31,606,299, forward strand.
GTCAATAATTCTCAATTTTTTTTGTTGATTCTGTTTGATTTATTGTTCTTTTTAGAAACTGCATTTAAAAATTTATCAAAAAAATTTCAATTATAATTTATTTCAATTTTTAACGTTATTAAATAATTTAGCATTTTACCTTTTTAAATTATTTTTTTTTTTTGTTCTCTCTCGATCTTCTGCAGTTTTTGTTGTTTTTTTTCTCATAGATTATTATAAAGTTATAGTTTTTTTTTTAAACACATCAGAAAAATTAATAAAAATAAATTAAACATAATTTATTTCGATTTTTCAAATTATTAAATATTTTTATTTTTTAACTGTTTTATTCTTTTTTTTTATTCATTTTTTGTTTATTTTTTCCTATTTGTTGAACAATATCTTCAAAAATTAGAAAAATTTATAGAAACAAAAAACTATTATTTATTTCAATTTTTAAAGTTAACTAAATATTTTTAGCTTGATTTGGGAAATAACGGACACCGTAATTACATACTACATTCATAGGTACCTTCCTTTTATATGAGCTTTTGTTATCATTTCGTTACTGTCTTTATTAACTGTATTTATCACACTAAACTCTACATAACTGTAATTATTAATTGCTATCTTATTACTTATTAGATTGGCATGCAAATAACCAATTAATAAAGTTGTTGTGATTACTGCAGGGTTAAAAATATTTATAAGGCATCCTTAATAAGACATTGATTGTTTATTGAATATTCTATTCTATTACAAATAAAAGAATGTCTTCCAGCTAATTGTAAGTTAATTAATTGATCTATGGGTGTTTCCATCGTTACGGGTGTGACAGTGAGACTCCATATTTTATTAATTATTCACATACTATTCCCAATTTATAAATAATAACTTTACTATTCTATAGGACACCTGAAGCCCTTTTAAAAAATTAGTATATTAAAGTATGAACAATTAGTGGCTCAGTTATAGGATGCAATTTAGTTGCGTTACGGGTGTGACCTTAGAAAACTGGTGATTTGCGATTAAGATATCTAATTTTCATGTGGTGTAAAATAATGCATGAAAAGTATGTATCATTCTTTTGCATATACTAAGCCAGATAGTTGATCTTCAGTTTCAGTAAAAAAATGAGATGCAAAACTACGAAAAACTATACAAAATTTTTAATTGAAAAAGTTACGGGTGTGACAGGTCATCGTTACGGGTGTGACCGAGTATGATTTGTATGCATGAAAACAATATAATATACTATATTTTGACGGGAAATTGCTATCATCGATGCATTACCAAATCTCAGATGATGACAGGAACACTTTCTTTAGAAAAATGAAGTTTTTCTCACTGAAAAGTGAATAGATTTCTCACTTCAATGAGTTTTTTTCCATTTTCTTTTAAAATAGGGAAAACTTTCACTTAAAGCCGATTAAATTTATATTTAAAGTAGATTCTCTTAGAATTATATCCCTACATCATGAGTTTCATATCTAAAAGCAACAAAATTAAAATTGAGTTGAAAAACAGAAACATTATGATTTGAAATGCCAACCTGTTACGGGTGTGACATAGACTTAAAATTTTAAATACGGGGTCAGTATTAATTTCAAAGTCTTGAAATTTTGTCTGACAGTTTTTTCCTTTTTTCCCCAAATTATCACATTGATACAAATTTTGTTCTTCTAGTAATGAAACATAATGTTTTTTTGTTACGGGCGTAACACTTACCACTTTATGAATCAACTGCCTAAAAACAAAAATTGTATTTACTATTGAATAATTAAATGACACCAAAACGTGCTTAGAGTTCTGATAAGGGAAAATAACCACCGGTTCTCAAATTGTGAAACAATTAATTATTGAAAATAGGGTTTTGAGCTTCTGATAACCAAACGTGACTTTTAGAGACCTATTCTGCAAAGTGGTTCGAGCTGCGAAATAAGCGGCGATAAAAAAAATTATTGATAATTTCACTTTAAAAATGAAACATGCAATGTTTTAAAACCGTCTAACGGTACTTTTTTCAATTCTAAGTCATATTTTGTGATTTTTCGTAAAGGGTCGTTTTCTATGGAATCACCCCTATATAAAAGTTTATAGTCCTAAGATTTTATCGAAATTATTTATATAAATAAACTTAATAAATTAATTTGTTTGAAAATACTCACAGAAAAAATATACAAAACTATTTTAAAATATGGGATATTTGAAAATAGAAATACCATCTTATTGGACAGTAATTGGTCAGAAAAGGCCAACTAGTCCTAGAAATTGGTCACCCCTTGGTAACTTGCAATCAAGGCTTAAGTTTTATCAAGGTCATACCAGATCATGCTCGATTTTTGACACCTCATTTGAGGGAAATTTGGAAAAAATGTTTACTATCCGAAAGATTTGTGGGAAATTTGGAAAAAATGTTCAGCATCCAAAAGATCTCTATAGATCGTGATAAAAGATTAACTAGTTTAAGTAATTGCTCAGCTATAGATTTTTTACAATGAATTTTTAAGTTCGTTTCAAGGTCACAAGAAAAAACTTTTGGCACCGTATTTGAGTCATTTAAAATAAAAAGTATGCCATATGGTCACCCTTATATGTTTTTTATAAATTTTTAATGAATTTAAAAAAAAATCAAGCTCATAGGGATTTTTGGCACCTCATTTATGGGAAATTTGTAAGCCATTTATCCCACCTGAAAGGCACTAAGATCTATACAGGGTGTCCCAAAACTCAACGTCAAGCGTGAACAGGGCGATAGGGTAGGTTTTACATGTACCGGAAAAAATAAAAAAAAATCCATCTCGCTTCGCTTGGTAGGTAGTGATGATCAAGGGCATACGCAGGATCTCGATTAGGGGTTGTTCGATTAGGGGGAGGGGCGTGAACTCACTCATAAAATAGAATAGTTTTATTACAGAAATCTTGCTTTAAAATGTTTCCAAAAGAAGACAAATTGAATAATGTTTGAAATATATTTTGATTAGGGAGGCGAGGGGAAAAGTGCCCGTAGCTGTATGTATGTATGTATTTATTTCAAACATAAGTATATTAAAACATGGTTTCTTTTTTGTTATACTTTGTAAATTTGAAGTTAAGTAACTTAATTGATTATCAAAGCAAAAATTTAAGGATTATTAAGGCAAAAAAAGAAAATTTAAAGAACTATTTACAATTTTATATATAATTGATATATTAAAGAAAAAGTGACCTATTACCAAATAATTAAATCATTAAAAGAAAGAAAGAAATAGTTCTAGCATACGTATAGATTTTTCAAAGAATTCTCAAAAGTTTTGTAGCTGTTTAGTCTTCTCAGATCGGCAGGAAAGGAGTTCCAAAGACCAATTGCGTGCACAAAAAACTGTTTTTTGGAATTACTATAGTTAAAAGATGGAAGAATGAGAACATTACTTCTTTGCGATACCGGGAACAGAAGTTTATTGAATAAATATTCAGGAACTTTATAATGAATTACTTTGAAAAGAAACGTCAGAGTGAGAAAATCCAAATGTTTATTCAAAGGCATATTGAATACACTTTTTGCATGTACAGAAACATGGTCGAAACGACGCAAGCCATAAATAAATCGAACGATGTTGTTAAAGGCTACTTTGCAGCTTGCGTTTACTGGCACCATCCAAACAACAAAAAATGGAACTACCACAGAGAAGGGTAGGAAGAACGAGGGTTTTGGCAATAGTCATTTTAGTTTCTATGGGAAGATAACTACCAGATAAGTGCAAAAACCGCATTGCAGCATATGCTCTTCCAATAACACGTACCAGGTGACTTTCCCAACACAAAGTTTGATTAAACGTTACTCCCAGATTGTTCATTGCTTTAACATAGTTTAACACAGACCCATCAAGTTCAATACATGGTAAACTTGTCGTATCAATAGCATTATTACTAATAGCTGTAGCCTGGCATTTAATTGCTTGCAAGTACTTTTTTGAGTCGTCACACCAGGCAAGTTTTAGTTGCGGCAAGTACTTGCTTGCAAGAAAATCACTTGCAGCAATTACTTGCTGCAAGTACTTTTCGGGTCGTCACACCAGGCAAGTTTTACTTGCAGCACTCATTTTACTTGCTGCAAGTACTTGCGGCAAGTAAAACTTGCCTGGTGTGACGGCACCTTTAGAGTTTAGTTTCAGAAGATTTACCTGTGCCCACTGAACAATGAGATTCAGATCTTCGTTAATTCTAAACGTAGCATCTTCGACCATTCCGATTGGATAACTCAAATAGATTTGAACGTCATCTGCGTACATATGAATGTTACAATATTGGAGAACCGAAGGTAAGTCATTGTTAAATAATGTAAACAGAAGAGGACCTAAAATTGATCCCTGGGGTACACCAGCATGAGTTGGGAGGAAATCTGAAAATTTGGAATTAGCAAACACTGCTTGCGTTCTTTGGATAAGATATTCTTTTACAAGAGAAAGGGCAGAATTTTTAAAAAAAGAATAAATTTTGTAACTTTTTCAAAAGTATTCCATGAGGTACAGTATCGAACGCTTTAGTGAAATCCAGTAGAACCAACGTGGTAACTAGTTTTTTGTCTATTTTTTGCCGAATCTCGACTATTTTAAGAAGTGCTGTAGTACAGCTGTAATAAGGCCTAAAGCCTTACTGGGAAGGTGTGATCAAGCAATGAGTATCTAAATAAGTTGTTATTTGTTGGCTCACAAGTTTTTCAAAAGCTTTTGAAATAAATGGTTAAATGGTGATTGGATGATATTCTTTATAATTTGATTTTGATTTTTTATATTTGATATTTGATCCAAGCCAAGTTTGCGCCACTACACCCTTTTTTACAGGAACAAACTCAGGCGATTGTCAACCCCCCTCTAACTTCAATACCAATAAAGTCAGAAACTTCAAATTCGCAGTATTTGCTGAGCTAATTAAACACAGGTGGATCACCAAATTTCAACTCTTTAGCCTAAGTAATTCCCTAGATATAGGACTTCAAAAATCGCAAAAACCGTAACTGACTGACTCACTGACAGATCATCAAAATTATGGAGCACTTCCCGACATCGTAGAAACTTGAAATTTTGCACAACGGTAGGCCTTATGGTGCATGACTGTGGTATGTTTTTATTTGCGAGGTATCCACGATCCGCTCTGTTTACACAAGGCATCCGCTAGGTATCCTCTAGGCTTCTGCTAGGCTTTCGGTAGGTATCCGTGAGGTATCCGTGAGTTATCCGCGAGTTATCCGCGAGAGATTCGCGATCCACTAGGTATCCGCTAGTTTTCCGCTGGGTATCCACGAGGTATCCGCGATCCGCTATCTCCGTGAGTTATCCGCTAGATAACCGCGAGTTATCCGTGAGGCTTCCGCGAGTTATTCGCGAGAAATCCGCGAACTCCTAGGTATCCGCTAGGCGCCCGCTAGGTATCCGCGAAGTATCCGCGTGGTATCCTTCATTTCTTTCTTCAGTTTTTGTTGACTATAAGTGAATATTTGTCTTGACTTTCAATGTCCCTTGGGCTCTTATGAGATTATTGTTGAGAGGAGAAGATGGCAGGAAGGGGGGGGGGCTCTAAATGGCCATAAATAGGGGGTGCGTCTTGTTTTTCTCAGCTTTTTAGACTTTTTTTCTCAGCTTTTTGACTAGAAGGGGGCCATGACTGGAAGTATTCGGACTGGGAAGTTTCATGGCCCCTCATGCCTCATAGAATCTGAAACTGATTTCTGCACAGAAAAACAGTTAAAAACACAGAATAATAAAAATAAAAACCTAAAACAACACACCCCCAATCAATCTGCCATTTTGAAATCCTTTTTTGTGGGTGTTCCCGTGAACGGATTTTGTCCAATTTTTGATATTTCGTTCATGTTCAGTAATGGATTCTGAACAAGAAACCATCAATAAAGCTTCTGTTGCAATTTCGCTCAAGTTAAGTCATAAATTGCCTGCACTAATACCTCACTTCTTAGAGTTATAGTTGATAGATTGATTAAAATCGATTGAGTCTATAAATAACGATAAAAAATTTAAATTATTAATTAAATTAAGGAAAGGATGATTTGAAAAAAAGTGATCTTATGCTTGTTCATCGTTTTGGTTCATGTAATTGATTGTGTATTATAGAATTGGAATTCTGATTGTACGCATTTAATAACCGAATTACACCTTTTCAGTTCAGTTACGAATATGGATATATTCTTGTTAAGCATAATTCCAGCTATTAGAGCCAGATAAATTGGTGCTAACGTTGTCATCTCAATGTAATGAACAGTCTTCTATAGCTAGAAAGTCATTATTTTGTTTATTTTTCTTTCTTTATTTTTGTATTGTTGTCTATCTCTTTATCATCAAGAACATGTTTTGTATCTTAAAGATCTTCGAGATCGAAATAGGTACCCACTATAGAATGCATTTGTCAGCAGATGCTGGCAATTGCCGTCATCATCATAGTCGTCGATGTCGTCGTCGTTGCTGTAACAGCAGCTCATCAATCAATTGCAAATTCAGCTTGAACGCTAGCGGTTATCAATCGGATTGGCAGTTAAAGCAGTCTCGAATCTGGTAAATTCCTTCTGCGTTGTAAATGTCGTTGCATTTTGTTATGATTTTCTTTTTCTAAATATTTTTATTACAAGTATTTCTGAAAATTCAGTTATCAGTTCGAATTAATTTGATAAGATTAAAAAAGAAAACGAAGAGTTACTTTCGATATTTGTTATCATTTTAGTTGTTCTTCTTGTCGGATTCACATTCGCAAACGATTTGTTACAGCAAAGAGTCAAGAGTGATAACGTCGCGTGTGCTAGCTTAAGGTGAAAGAATTATTGATCGAACGTTTTTTATCAAAAGAAACACCAAGGACTCAGTGGAATATTTTCGTGGTAAATTTTTATATTGTAAGTCAATTTATTTGTTGATGCTGACTGAAAAAAAAAATGGATGAATACAAAAATCGATTATTATGTCAAACATTTACGAATGCTTTTTATGAATGATACCCACCTCCCACCAACGAAACATTTAAGGTTTTTTCCTTAAGATGCTGTGAAATAAAGACCGATGCAATCAAATTGTTTATTGTGGGCTTTTCAGCAAAAATATTCCTTCAAAATGCTGATGGTTCTTTATTAAATGACTGTGGGTATCTCTGAGTTAAATTTATTAATCCTTTTTCAACTTTGTCTTGAAATCTTAAAAATTTGATTTTGAGCTTTGAAAAAAGCTTCTAAAAATATGTGATTTTAATAAATTGTAATGAAAAGAAAGTCACTCATCGTAAAATTGTGTCGTTGCCATAAATAAATTGTATGAAAACAAAAAACAAATTATTTGAATTTTGGTATTTAATTTAATCACTAATCGTTGAACTTATAAACTTGTTGTTTATAATTTTATAGGAAATTGTATATTCTACAAAAAACAAAAAAAAAACAAAACCAAAACCAATCAAATATTATTTGATTGATAAAACAAACAGTTCAAAAGATAGTCGCGGTGCTAATTTTAGTTTTATTGTTTCAAGGTTTTTTAAAATTTTATAAGCTAAAAATTAAATAGTAGATATCTTTAGGTTCTTCGATAATTTTCCCAACATTAATTTATTCTAGAAATATAAAAAATGTTTCAAACAATGTCTGATGGTAACTTCCAGCTGGTGACTAAAGTTCAAATCATTTTTGTTCCTTGGGAAGATTGTACTCGTAAAATTTTGAATGGAAAAACAAAATGGTTAGGAGTGACATTGAAATGTCATATTTTTAAAGACAGAAGTTTTGCTAGCGATTATGAATTTACTTTAACAAACGGCGTATTTAAATATTTACTGAGGAATAATTGTATGTGTATGCACTTAGCGCATTCTTATATAAATGGGTTTAGGTACTCATACATAAATTTTCGCACAGATAACTTTTTGTACTCATTAAATAATGAAATGTGTATAGGTACTGACAACTTACATCCATTAACAGTGGCAGTGATTTAGCTTGTCAATATTTTTGTAGACTGACTGTGATTATATAGTCAGAACCAACATATATGCATTGCTCAGAAATGTGTCGGTTATCTGTGATAAGTAGGTACATAGGTACAGCGTACAAATTCTTTGTACTCAATCCATAAATATAAATATTCTATGTACGAATTTCAGATAAATTTGACAGTTATATGTAATGAATACAGTTTCTATATGTACTCACTACATGGATATAAGGAATCAATGTGTTCAATACATGTACTTGTGTCATAGTTTACTGTGATGAGTGCATGATAGTGAGTACAAATTGTAGGCACTCAATACAAATATATGAATATTCTATGGACTCATAACATAAATGTGTATTGAGTACATTTTTATGGAATGACTACATATGCTATGCGTATGTACTCTATACCATATGTCTATGAACTTCTTACACATTTTTGTAATAAGTCAACTATGTACTAACTTTACATATATATCTTATATAATTAACTAAGACTTGCATTTCAATTCCATGCCAACTTCGGAACATAATATTTACTCAAAAGTGTTTTTACTGAGTGCATACTTTTTGTTCAGTGTAGTTCTGAGCTTTATCTCAGAACTACATTTATGTATATAAAATTGGTATTTAAAATAGTCCGGTCCGGAAACCGAATCCAGTGCGCTTTTAACGGCTGAACAGAATGGAGACGGAGCTACAACTGGAGCTGCAACTGGAATAGCTGTCAAAATTTTGAATACACACAAATCCAATGAAGCAAACAGAACATGACGCAGCTGCACACGGAGCTGCGGACGCAGCTGGATAAATTGGCCAACTTTTAACTTTTGCTTGCAGCTTTTTTGACGTTTCAAAATTGCGAGCAAAACGAAGTGTTTACATGTGGGTTAAAGTGACTTTAAGACTCTTTTTAATCACTCATATAGACAATAAGCAATTTTAACTTCTTTTTCATCATCATTCATTTTTATTTTTGTGTTCATTTATTTTCGATATACTAAAATATCAGAAAGCTGTACAGCTGCATTGTGGGCGCTTAAAAAAAAATTACGTACGACACTTTTTGACAGCTATTCCAGTTGCAGCTGCAGCTCCAGTTGCAGCACTCTATTCTGTTCAGCCAGTTAGGGGGAACCTTCTTTTATGATTGGAACTCATTTCTTACATAGATACTAAGGATGAAATTAAGCTTGGAAGTCATTTTTAAAAATGGCGCCCAGTCTGTGGCAAATTTTAAAATACAAAGAAACTTTACTGATTTTTAATATTTTTTACATATCACAAGTTGAGGAAACGCATCGAGAAACCAAAGCTGTGTCGAAAATATAGTGATTGATGTCTTAAAAGATGGGTTTTAAGTGGGCGCACCTTCGGGTAAAATTTAAGTGTTGCCACTTTTCGGGAACTTACTTTTTATAATGTCAAAGGATGAGACTTCCACTTTTGCTGTAATTTTTAATATTTTGATTATGCGTCTGCTCAGCACCTATTTTTAAGATATCAATTGTTATTTCCCAACACACGTTTGGCATCTGGAGGTATTTCCACAACACTACTTTCATAATTTAAAAATATTATCAAAAAGTGGAGGCTTCGTTGACATGAAAAATATATATTCTCGAAAAGTGGCAACAGTGAAATTTAACCCGAAAAGGTGCTCTTACTCAACACTCATCTTCAAGAACATCAATCGTTATTTTGATGATGATTTTCCAAGTAATTTACGAGTTTAATTTTTATTTTACTACATTTCCACAGCTTGGGCGCCATTTTTGAAAATTATCTACGCACTGTGGTTCAGGGGTGGACAAAAATCATTTTATCGAATGTAGTCCAGTCAAATTAGACATTGACCCGGACATTTGAAAATTGGTGAAAATATTTAAAATGATGTCTTGAATGAAATATATAAAATCCCAAAAAATCCGGCTTGGGGAAAATCCGCCATCTTGGAAAAACTGCCGCCATCTTGAGTTTTTCGTTCTTGGAGCATAGCTTTGGAGCCAGTACCCGATTACGATGGTTTTGGCACCAAATGAAAGCATATACATTTATTTATTGGGTAGAACGCTTAAATATTGAAATATAGATATTGTAATGACTTTCCAAATTTGAACTATAACGACTCCGACAAGCAAACAAACGAACACAATAAAGCTTACGGTCGCAGTGCAAACATACCCTTAGTAGCTATAATTATAGGTACTCTCAAACGAAGGAAGCGCCATCTGCCGGATTATAGCAGATTTACCAGCTGTCAAATAAAAGCTTTTTGAAGGGAAATTATTGGGAAATTTCCCCTATGGAAAGCTCTGGAAGCAGAGACTAGAACGTTCTCCTTATTTCGAGAGTTTGGAAAACAAGTATAAAAGGCACATGTTTGAACGGCAGCGACACAGTTTGTTTTTAATCGTGAATGAATAAAGTTGGTTGTAATAAAAGTGAAAGTAAAGTTTGTGAACTAATTCAGTGTTGAATAATAAATCGTTTTGTTTGTAGTAAGAAAAGTAAAGTGTTTTATTTTGCGAAATAAATAAGTGGACGTTTTGAATAAAGTAAATAAGTTTTATTAACGAACCTGAGAAAATATTACATTGGTGTCAGAAGTAGGATAAAACTTAATTTATCTGTGCACTCAGTAAATTTATTGTGTAAAAAAAAAGACAATGGGTAAATCTTTGAATGATTTAAATGTAGTGGAACTCAAGGCAGAACTGAATAAGCGAGATCTTCCTACTGCTGGAACAAAGAATGATCTTATAATTCGTCTGCAAGAAGATTTAAGAAGATGTGGAAAAAACCCGGACACGTTTATATTCGACATTGAAATGGAAGAACAGCAAGAGCAAGTAAGTACATCGGGCATGACCAATATGCTGTCTCAGCTGCTTGCAAAATTTGATAGTCAGGAAAAGAATCTTCTCGAACGTTTCGAACAACAAAGCCAAGAACAACGGAGTGAACAAAAGAATCTTCTCGAACGTTTCGAACAACAAAGCCAAGAACAACGGAGTGAACAAAAGAATCTTCTCGAACGTTTCGAACAACAAAGTCAAGAGCAGAAGAATCTTCTAGAACAACAAAGCCAAGAACAACGGAGTGAACAAAAGAATCTTCTCGAACGATTCGAGCAACAAAGCCAAGAACAAAAGTGTCTGCTGGAAAAACAGACAAACATGCTCGAATGTAAGTTAGATGCCTTTGACAGTAGAATTGTTGCCCTTGACGAGCGTGTCGATAAACAATTTTCTTCTATCGATAAACAATTGTTAACTGTCGATCAACAATTGTCTAATGTCGATAAGCAATTGTCGACAGTAGAATCAAAGTTCGAAAAAGTGGAAGATAAAATCGAATCCATTACTAAGGAATTGGACAAAGTAAGAAAAATGAAGGTTCGAGAAAGTTCTGGTGACTGTCCTAGGAGAAAGGAGATGCATCCCCCAACCTTCGATGGACAAATTTCTTGGTCAATCTACAAGAAGCAGTTTGAAGCAGCCGCAGCAACAAATGGCTGGGATGAGGAGGACAAATACATAGCTCTGACGCTTGCCCTCAGAGGAACTGCTGCTGAACTGCTGCAAACCATACCAGCAGATAAGAGTGGCAACTCCAGTGCTCTTGTTCAGGCCATTGACAAACGCTTTGGAGATGGCCATATGCAAGAAGTCTTCCGTGTTCAACTCAATACTAGAATCCAAAAGAGGGGAGAAACTCTGCAACAGCTTCAAGCAGACATCGACCGATTGGCACATCTGGCATATCCAGCTGCAGGAGATGAAATCATCAACCAACTCGCAACAGAAGCCTTTGTTCGTGCTGTATCTGACATCAACCTTCAGCGAGCAATTCGAACTGCTGGCAAACGCACGCTTCCTGAAGCACTAGCATTCGCCCTCACAATGGAAGCAGCAGAACAGGCTTCTCAAGGAGTTCATCGGTTGAGAGAACTAGGAGTTGAGGAGTGTTCTTGCAAGAGAACTGCGTTCCAAAGAAACCAGCAAGATGGACTTGCTCGATGCTGGAACTGTAACAAGATCGGACATCTTCAACGCCAGTGCAGACTGCCACCTAGAAAACCTCCATGTTGGAATTGCAACAGGACTGGGCATCTGCAAAGCCAGTGCAGATTGCCACCTAGAAGACCATGGAAACCAGACTACAAGCATTGCACGCATGAAAAAGAAAAGGAAGTTGTTTCCATCCAGCGACTGAGAGCATATCCCATTTACGATTGGAATAAAAGGAAAATGAGGCCTGCGCAAAAAGATGGCTCGGGAAGCGATATATATCACCCAAAAGTGACTCCGCTGCAGTTAACTCCTACTCGGCGAAAGGGTGACGAGCGTGATTCCAGAGAAAACTACAAAGTTGGAGCGGGCGGATTTCAAGTGTGCATGGATGTCAGCCATTTCAAGCCCAATGAGTTAATGGTCAAAACTGTTGGCAACAGCGTGGTAGTGGAAGGTAATCATGAACGTGAAGATAAACATGGCTACATAAGTCGTCAGTTTGTACGGAAGTACCAGCTACCAAAGGGGTACGATGCCAAAGATGTCATCTCAACGGTTTCAATGGACGGTATCCTGACAATCAAAACTCAGCAGAAGGCATTGAAGAACAACGAAAGGATAGTGCAAATTCAACAGACTGGCCCCATGAATCGGAGTGATAAGGGAAATGAAGAAGAAAGGCTGAGTGACGTTCATGAAAGAAAAAGGGCAAATATGAAGCCATCAAGTGGTCGGATGAAAAAGCGATACGACACAAAAGCAACAAAGACAGGATTCCAAGCGGGAGACCTTGTTTGGTTTTATAATTCCCAGCGTCGGAGGGGAATGTCACTGAAACTTCAACAAAATTGGGAAGGCCCTTATACTGTTGTAACACGAGTAAACGATGGTGTCTACCGCATTCGGAGAGGATTAAGAGGCAAAATAAAAGTAGTTCACATCGTCCATTTACATCGTTGTAATGGTGAAGGAAGTGATGGATTTGCTCGGGACGATCAATCCTAAGAGGGGGGCAGTGTAATGACTTTCCAAATTTGAACTATAACGACTCCGACAAGCAAACAAACGAACACAATAAAGCTTACGGTCGCAGTGCAAACATACCCTTAGTAGCTATAATTATAGCAACTCTCAAACAAAGGAAGCGCCATCTGCCGGATTATAGCAGATTTACCAGCTGTCAAATAAAAGCTTTTTGAAGGGAAATTATTGGGAAATTTCCCCTATGGAAAGCTCTGGAAGCAGAGACTAGAACGTTCTCCTTATTTCGAGAGTTTGGAAAACAAGTATAAAAGGCACATGTTTGAACGGCAGCGACACAGTTTGTTTTTAATCGTGAATGAATAAAGTTGGTTGTAATAAAAGTGAAAGTAAAGTTTGTGAACTAATTCAGTGTTGAATAATAAATCGTTTTGTTTGTAGTAAGAAAAGTAAAGTGTTTTATTTTGCGAAATAAATAAGTGGACGTTTTGAATAAAGTAAATAAGTTTTATTAACGAACCTGAGAAAATATTACAATATTGTAATGACTTTCATATTTGAACTATAACGACTCCGAATAGCAAACAAACGGCCACAATAGAGTTTAAGGTCGCAGTGCACACATTCCCTTAACTAATTATAGCGACTCTCAAACGAAGAAGCGCTATCTTCTGGATTATAGCAGAAAACCAACTGTCAAATAAAAGCTTGAGAAAGGGGAATTATGGGAAATTTCCCCCACTAAATGCTTAGAAGCACCTCAAGCTAAGTTTAAGTTTTATTAACGAAGTTTAAATTTTATTAACGAACCTGTGAAAGTATTATATTGGTGTTAGAAGTGGAATAAAACTTAATTTATCTGTGTACTCAGTTAATTTATTCTGTGTTTAAGGAAAGCAATTACGAAAAAGTGAACGCTGACTGTGAAAAGTGAAAAATAAGAAAAGACAATGGGTAAATCTTTGAATGATTTAAATTTAGTCGAACTTAAGGCAGAACTGAATAAGCGAGGTCTTCCTACTGCTGGAACAAAGAATGATCTTATAATTCGTCTGCAAGAAGGTTTAAAAAGACGTGGAGAAAACCCAGACACGCCTATATTCCACATTGAAATGGAAGAAGAACAAGAGTAAGTAGGTATATCAAACATGACCAATATGCTGTCTCAACTGCTCGCCAAATTTTATAGTTAGGAAAAGAAACTTCAAGAACAAAAGAATTTTCTAGAACACGGATTCGAACAGCAAAGCAAAGAACAAAAGAATCTTCTAGAACAACAAAGCCATGAACAATCTACAATCTACAAGAAGCAGTTTGAGGCAGCCGCAGTAACAAACGGCTGGGACGAGGAAGATAAATACATAGCTCTGACGCTTGTCCTCAGAGGAAATACTGCTAAACTGCTGCAAACCATACCAGCAGATAAGAATAGCAACTTCAGTGCTCTTGTTCAGGCTATTGACAAATGCTTTGGAGATGGCCATAAGCTTATGCAAGAAGTTTTCCGCGTCCAACTCAATTCCCGAGTTCAGAAAAGGGAAAAAACTCTGTAACAGCTCCAAGCAGACATCGAACGGTTGGCGCATTTGGCATACCCAGCTGCAGGGGATAAAATCATCAACCAATTCGCAACAGAAGCCTTTGTCCGTGCTGTAATTGATATCAACCTTCTGCGAGCAATTTGAACTGCTGGAAAACGCACGCTTCCTGAAGCATTGGTTTTCAACCCAACTATGGAAGCAGCAGAACAGGCTTCTCAAAGAATCCACTGGGTAAGAGAACTAAAAATGAGGAGTGTTTCTACCAGAGAACTGCATTCCAAAGGAGCCAGTGAAATGGGCCTGCTCGATGATGGAACTGTAACGAGATGGGACACTTCCAACGCCAGTACAGACTGTCACCTAGAAGACCTCCATGTTGGAATTGCAACAGGGCATAAAGATAATGTTAAAAATACCAGAAGTTTCCGTTTGAAACATTCAAACATGTAAACACTTCAACAAAGCACTTTAAAACGGCCTGCTTGCATACACCACGTGTCTGACGTATATGATGGCGTTTTATAAGAATCTATAGTATTCCTAGGAGCCGCTTGACTGTACTGTGCCAAAACAAAATTCCTCCCATCTAGTGGTCAATGGAAGAACATTTGACTGTGGTGCGCCTTATTCGCACTCGGTAACGACGTCTAGCGTATAATATTAATTGGTTTAAATATTAAAATTGTATTGGCACAAATAAATATGTGACTTTTAACCCGGAGGCCACACGAGCGAGTACTCGCTAGCAAGTTGGGTACATACATTAATTGTCAAATCACTCGCCGCTCTACTCGCTTCTCAACTGGCTTCGAAAAAGGCAAGCCAGTTGACTAGCGAGTAGAAAAAGTTTCGATGTATTAGTAACTCGCTTGCGATTACTCGCTCGTGTGGCCTCAGGGTAAAATCAAGCTGAAAACATATTAAAAGTAAGTCAAACAAAATCAAATATGTATTTGTATAAATGTCTATTTATCCTTTGCTGACGCACGAACTCAATCACAAAAACTTAGTTCATAGCTTGTCACAGCATATATATATATCTATAAACAGTAATTTGCGTTTCGTTGATTTGTATGTCTTGAACAATTGTTTACCTTTAAACAAACATTCTACAACAAAAACGGAGAAAAAGTGGCGGTTGATTCAATTGTTATAGTCAAAAAGCGAAAGAATCAAGATGGCGGCAGTTTTTCCAAGATGGCGGATTTTCCCCAAACCGCATTTTTTGGGATTTCAGGGATCTCATATAACACATTATCCTTGACATTTCCACCAATTTTCAGCTTGTTTTTTTCAAATGTCTGGGTCAGGGCTAGTTTTTGTCTAAATTGACTGGACTAATGTTAAAAATGTTGATTTTTGACTTTGCAATTTGATTTTAAGCAATAGTTGAAGCACTAGGATCAGGATTTTTCTTATGAAATTTTGGACTTCAAAGTTGATAAATGAAATGTCAGTGATTTTGAAGCAAAAAAACTTCCATACTTCAAAGACGATTATTTTTAGTTATACCATTCTTTTCACTTTTTTTTTGTTATTTTTCCTCCTTTAAGCATAAAACAATTTGAACAAATTAAATTTTAGAAGAAAGAAATTATAAAGTTGGCAAATTTTTTTGTTCGAATTTTTAAAATTGGTATATTTTTTTAAGTCAAATTCAAAATTCAATTAAGAAAAAGTTAATGTTCCCTGGTCTTCCCCGTTTGGACTTATAATAGTTCATAATTATACACTTAACCATCATGCATCGAATACAAAAAATTTACCTTCGAAAGCATCGAGTTTACAATGTTTTTTTTTGTCAAAAAGGCTTTCAAAAGTGGGCGGGGCAAATATTTTGCACCATTTTTTAGTCTTAACCGGTTCTTAGGGCTAATCATTTTGTTTTCATAGAAATTTATAAAAAAAAACTGTCAAAAACGCCCCCAAAAGTACAACTACATCTTATCTAAAGAACACACCCCTCATTAGCATCAATTTTCGACGATTAGATGACCTTCAGATTTTATAGATTTAAAACCGTCTCTCCATGGAAATTGAACGACAGAATTACAACAATAACTCCCTAGCAAAATAACATCTTTAGCATGTAAAAAATAAATAACAAATAAATAAAATAAGGTCCTTCGCTACAGATTGGGCGCCATTTTTCAAAATTAAGAAATAATTAAGCAAAGCTGTATGTTGTATATTTTTCCCGAGTCGCTGCCTCTTGCGAGGAACTGACAAATCCTTCAAGAGTAAGTGCTTCTCATCCAGCCGTTCGGACTCGGCAAAAAATTGTAGGTCCCCTCCATTCCTGCCAACAACACGCTCACAGGAATGGTTCAGATTTGTAAGTCACTAGGCCCTGGTTCTCCACGAGCTGTTGCTTCAGCAAATTTATTTATTTATTTAATTTTAAGTATTTGAGAGTGTTCAATTTTCAAATGGTCTTGGTTATAAGCATCAACTTGAATTTGGCACCAAACGACTGGGAATCTTCTTTCATCCCAACTTTCTTCCCTTACTATCTACAATTATTTATTTTCTCATTTATTTATAACTTTTTAACGCACACTGAGGGTCAACGTTTTCAAAAGGATGAAGTAAACTGCAGCTTAGAATGAATGGTATAATAATATTCATGGACAGCCGTATGAATACAAAAAAAAAACGCCTAATTCACCTCCTACTTTTGTATGAAAACCGATTTAGGTATAACTTTTATGTATGTAAATGTTCTTTTTTTCAATTATTAATCCTTTGTTTTACCGTGTTTATGAAATTAAAAGAATAGCACAAAAGAAGTGACAACTTAAAATAAAGCCGGAAATTACAAATTGAACTTGAGATTGAAATGTCAATAGAAATGGATTTCTTTTCATTTACCACTGAGCTTACTCATTGGTCTTTACTTTTCTTTTGTTTAAACTTGAATGCTTTTATATCTATCAATTTTTTATTTTGCTTTTTGTTTAATGCGTGAGCAATTCCATTGAAATTCAATTCAACCCAGTCGGGATTCAAATGAAGTTAATCTGTGATTGTGCCGATCTTCGGTTTATGATTATACTTATTATCACCTTTTGTTTCCTTTTATTTCCTGTGAGTTGATTTTTTGTTGTGTGCTTTAAAAAATGCGTATATATAATTTTCTCATGTTCTCATATTATGACGTATTCATTTATGCTATGGAAGAGATAAGAGAGTTGCCATATTTTAGGATATAAGAGATGATTGAAATGTGGGCTTGCAAGTGCCGAGTTTTTTTTTACTAAATACTTGGAAATGTGCGATTTCCATCAGCTGTCGCACTTACTCCTTCGCAGCCTTTCCCTACGTATAGTACTTTGAGGTTCTACACAGAGTTATGCGTTCTCCTGCTCTGAGTCATATTTTCTTCGATCACTCGAGAACTCACATGGACTTAAGTGCCATGCTTAGCATAAATTAAGTGCCTTTTACCAGAGGCATATAAAGACATTGGCGGATACAAGGGGGGGTCATGGGGGTCATTGCGAGTTGAAAAAACACAGTTCGCCAAAAAATAAGTCGCAACTATTTTCCTCCAGAAACAATTTTCTTTTGAGGATAGAGTTGCAAAAACTACGGTTTTTACTTTAATGATTTATAAATTTGTTTCAAAGACTAATTAAGAATTCAACGTTTTGTGTTCACATTTTGCCAAAAAAATTATTTTGAAATAGACAGTTTTGACAATTATGAGAAAATTGGTGACAACAAACAGTACACACAATGTACCTTATTGCAAATTCAGTTAAACAAATAAAATAATTGAATGGTTAAAAGAAATTCGACAAAAGTTTTAATTACCAATTTGATAAACCTAACACCTAGGCTCTGGGATGTTGGCACATCATAGTGCCATTTGAAAGGTCAACAAACGGTCGTAAAAGGTCAACTTGTTTCAGTAGTTTGGCAAGCAGATATTTCTTTTAGGAGTTTCTATTTTTTAAGGACACAGTAGGTTTGTTCGATGTTCCCTGTCAAAGGGCACACTGGAGAATGTCACTAAAATGCCAAAAAACTAGTGGCTACTGGGTTTTGGTTTCTTTCGATTTGCCTTGAATTTTGTTTCTTTATTTACGAATTAATAAATGGTTACAAAGCTGTCTGCAAAACACTCTTCAAATTTATGAAGTTACGTAAGCTGGAAGTCGTGAAAAGAAATTGACACAATCCCGAAATTCTGAATCCAGAAACCCCAAAATCCCGAAAATTCAGAATCCGGATAACCTAGAATCCCGAATACCAAAAATCCCGAAAACCCAAATTCCCGAAAATCCAGATACATACATACGTCAAAATCCCGAAACTATAGTTGAAAAAAAAAAGTCAATTATGAAAATATAGAAAATTTGAAAGAAAAGGTTGCTGCCATTACTGGAACTTTTCTGACGAACTTTTAGGTCAAATTCACGTTAAAGTTCTGATATCGATGAAGTTTGATGTGACAAATTAAGTCGTTTATATGAAAATACATATAACAAATTCTTAGGTATAGTAGGTCGGAGGTTGAATAAAGACTGTGGAATAGAGTTGATCGTAAATTTTGCTGTCGAGGCATCTTTTGTCATTGACTGATTGTAGGCAGCTTCTACGTATGTAACTATATCGAGTTTTGTCTGCTAAATTCGTAGCTGTCGTGGCATCTTCTCATTGGCTTGTTGTAGGCGGCTTCTATCAAGTCTCGTCTGAGGTTCAGAGTTGCTGGAATTCTCCGCCACAGTGGACCTCCAGAAGGCTTACGCACTTTTCAAGAAGCTGTCTAGAACCCGAATATGGTGGCGGCCTCTAAAGGTGTGGTAAGTCTGATTTATTTTTTGTTGTGGCGGTTCTGAAGTGCACGTGTTAAACTGCCTTAGGGATGGTGCCCTGATGTGTTGAACTAGAAGGTGGTTGGGTGTTGTTGCCCAGGTCGACTTCAAGATATGCTGATTTCAATTTTCAAACAATCTATTTAGAACCCGTTGCACAAAGTCGCCAATTTAATACCTGAAAAAAACGTTAAACCTCAGTCCATTCTCCGAAGTTGGTGAGTTAAAATTGCTGAACCACGAGCTAAATATTTGTACAACTGGACCTTAGATTTTGTTAGTCTTACCTCGAATGCTAAGGCTGAAGAATTTTTGTTGCGTTTAATTACTTCAAAGGGTCCTTCGCAGGGCGGAACTATTGATTGCGAACAAATGCGTTGTTTGACGTTCTTAGATCTCGATAAACAAAAGGTTGCTGCTCTGTGTGCCAAGCTGTCTGCTGAATTTTGGATCGGCAGCGCATCATGTGTCGAAGGTCTTCTTTGATGAATTCACACTGCGAGCGATTGTCCATCGTTGAGTGATGAGTCTGAGTAATGTTCCATAGACTAGCTCTGCTGGATTGCCGTTTATATCTTCTTTTCCAGTCGCGCGAAGGCCGAGGAGTTGGAATGTATAAGCGGCAGCATCATTAAAAAGAAATTCACAAGGAAGACGTTATAGATATAGAGTTGTGTTTTATCTTTAAAAAATGCAAAGAAAAAATAGAAAAACATTAAATCTATATGCTCAAGGATCCAAAAAATCCTTGAAACCTAACATCGCCATTGTTAGAAGTTGACATGGACAAATGTAAGTCTTAAGGACGGTCCACACAATGCCGATCAACATTATTGGTTAACATTGGGCACGTTCCGATGGTTATTCTCAGTTATCCGGATAGCTGATGACCGCTGACCTAACAACGCGAGGATTATTGTCGATCAACATGCTAATGTGTACGTGAAAAACTTTCGTAGCAACAATTTGTGTGGATGGAATTTTCGTAGCAACAATTTGTGTGGTTTGGAATTTTCTGATCGATGTGTCAGCATCAAACCGAAGGGTTCAGGGTTCGAATCCTGGGGGTACCCAACTTTTTTTTTTTTTTTTGTGAACAATAAAGTTAAAACGATATTATTATCATTAAATACTTATTCACAACAAAAATATTTCATTTTTCATCTAATAAAAATTGATTAATAACGCACAAAACCAAAAAATTATGTTCATGAAATAAAAACCCTACAAATGTTTTTAATAAAATGGAATTTGTTGAACAACTTTGTCCATTGCTATACATTTGAATCGTGCTACCTTCGGGTAACCTTACTCAACACTGTTGATCAGTGGCTTGGTTTCAAGGATCCTTGAGAATATAGATTTAATGCTTTTCTATTTTGTCTTTGCATTTTTTAAAGATAAAACACAACTCTATATCTATAACGTCTTCCTTGTGAATTTCTTTTTAATGATGCTGATTCAAAAAAAAAGTGCACACGTTTTACGTTAGGTAAAGCAAAATTCAACTGTTCCCAATCCATTAAAATGCTTATATCATTTACAGATAATTTCAATAATTAACTTTGAGGTCAAAATGGTTTACATAGTTATTCAAAACCCTTTAGTAATTGTGTGTTGTAATTTTTAATGATAAGGCAAATCAATAAAAACTCAGAAAACTCAACTAATGATTACAGGTTAAATGAAACCATCAGTTATTTATTACAAACAATAAATAAAGCAATTTGAAATATTACTTAATTAAGTTAGCAGATTGATTGTTTCACTGAAGAACAAAAATGTAAACTATTGTAAAATGTAAACTATTGTTAATGTTTTTATTTCTCACAAATTGAAAAATTACTATTTTTATAGCTAAATATGATGTAGTTTGAACTTTTGCCCTCTTTCTTTTATTAGCAATGGCACATATTTAACACGTTGTTTGTGAGATGATGGGTCATATAAAAGGGGACTTTTAAAACATCAATTCATTTGGTTTATGAAAAATGATGTCATATGTCAATTTTTACAACAAACACTTACGTTATTACTTCATGAAAAAATTCTAAGCTGTTGCCGTTGTGCGACGCAAGTTTAATATTAATTTTAACTTTCTAACTATATACGTGTAACTCGTCGAACTACATCAATGAATGAACTTAGTTCACACCTCTAGTGCCCTAGCTCACTATTTCGTTTACTTCCTAATCACTTAGTACCTATACAAAATATTAAATAATATTCTTTTATTGACTTGCAGCATTATTTATTAGATTTCTTAGAGGATTTACTAGCTAGACAGTTTCTTAAAAGTTCTTAATAGTTGGAAATATAATTTATTTAATAAAATAATTTGTCAAGTTAGACAAATATTAGACAACCGATGACGTTGTCCAAGTAAGACAACTTTAGGTAGGACAACAAAGAACAAAGTTTTTAAACAATTTTTTGGAGTTGGACGACTGACTAAAGTTAAACAAAGTTTATAAATACGACCGTGGGATGCCTTGGCAGGGTTCATATTAATCTACCTTACCCCGGTAATCGGCTCTGCCGGGGCTAACCATCGCTTCCCGACCTACTCGTGGGACTTTTATTTTTATTTAATTTTTAACATGGACGAAATTGACAGGACAGACTTAACATTCTCTGACACAGAGGATGAACTTTTGGCCTCCAGACACACTCAGGGAGCACTACTTGTAGTACCAGTCATAGTACACCTGCGCCCAGGGGCTTAGTGAGGTGGGGGTGTGGGGGGTCGTACCACCCCCCCACGCTTTTCAAGAGTCGGAAAATTCAGGAAGCTAGATTTTAATAATTCAAGCAATAAAAAAAAATAATAATAAAACCAGAAATTTTACAATATTTTTCGGAAAAAGTTAAAAAAAAGTAAGTTTGTATTTTCATTATATTAAGGTTTTTAAGCTTTTAAATGTATGCAAATCGACATTTTTGCCGATTGCAGATTTTGGAAATATGCCGAATAATTAAAGAGTCGGCAAATCAACGAAGCTTCATTTGCAAACAATTATGAATAAAACGAGCCTAAGCATTTTTGCGGATTGCGGATGTCGGAAATTTGCCGACTAATTCAAAAGTCGGTATATCAACGAAGCTTCATTTAAAAAAAAAAATAATAAACCGAGCATTTTTACTGATTGCGGATTTCGCAAATATGCCGACAAATTCAAGAGTCGGCAAATCAAAGAAGCTTAATTTGAAAAAAATTTAATACAACGAGCATTTTTGCCGATTGCGAATTTTGCAAATATACCGACTAATTCAAGAATCGGCAAATCAACGAAGCTTAATTTGAACAAAAAAAAAACTAATAAAACGAGCATTTTTGGCGATTGCGAATTTCGCAAATATGCCGACTAATTCAAGAATCGGCAAATCAACGAATCTTAATTTGAAAAAAATTTAATACAACGAGCATTTTTGCTGATTGCGAATTTCGCAAATATGCCGACTAATTCAAGAATCGGCAAATCAACGAAGCTTAATTTGAACAAAAAAAAACTAATAAAACGAGCATTTTTGGCGATTGCGAATTTCGCAAATATGTCGACTAATTCAAGAGTAGGCAAATCAACGAAGCTTAAGTTGAAAAAAATCTAATAAAACGAGAATTTTTGCCGATTGCGAAAACGGAAAAAATATCGACTGCCAACGAACGTAAATATTTAAGTTCTCTTGGGCCTTACCAGCCGAAACTTTACATTTATCCAACCAATGCAGAAATACCGTCTTACAACCAATCCCGATTCAACCCAGCAGGTATTCCGAGTATTCATTTTTGGAATACAGTCCTTCTAAAGATGCAGCATTTTGCTTTGTTTGCATTTTATTTTCAGAAGGAATTGATAGCCATTCGGTAATCCAGAATGGGTTCGTGGTCACGACGAATCACTAGAGCCCAGCGATGGCAATTTTTGACAAATTGTTCATTTGATTTCACGACATTGCCCGTTAATGAAAAAATGGTTGGATGAATCATCAAAAAGACCACGTCATGGGACGTACCTTAGTCCGGATGCCCAAAATGAACT
Source organism: Dasysyrphus tricinctus (assembly GCA_963921185.1). NCBI lineage: Eukaryota > Metazoa > Arthropoda > Insecta > Diptera > Syrphidae > Dasysyrphus > Dasysyrphus tricinctus. Next base: position 31,629,642 of record OY992531.1, read on the forward strand.
CATTGATCTCTTGGGAACTAGAACTCGAAAAGCCATTGTAAATGAAATCAATAAAGCTGGTATTTTTTCTGTAATGGTTGACACAACTCCAGACTCATCACATCAAGATTGACTTGCTATTAATGTTATTCCTTATTCCTATTGAACGTCTTCTGAAAATGGACGTCGTCCTAACGAAAAAAACGGGAGAAGAATTGGCCCAAAAAATAATAGTGACCCTTCAGTCAGTAGGAATTTCCATTAAAAACATTGCTTTTCCATCTTATGACTTCGCCAAAAACATGTCCGGAAAGTACAACGGTACGCAGCAAAAACTATCGGCAAAATGCGGTAAGATAATCCTCTACATTCCATGCCAAGCGCATCGTTCGTTGAAACAGCATCTCTTACATCAGCTGAAGGCGGTTTCATTGAAAAATCTCGCATTTCGAAATCTCAAAAGTGTATGTGGCGAAGTGAAGATTTGCGCTAAAATCAATCAGCCCTGTCAGGAGTTTTGCCCGAATGTCATTCCACTCGGAAAAAATCCCTTTTTTGCTTTTCCCTTATTTTGAGTTTCACCCGTAAAATGCTAAATCTATACAGTCGGCAAATTTTTAAAATAAGTCGGCAAATTCCTAAAATAAGTTGGCATTTTAATGAAGGTCACCCCCCCCCCCACGGCTCGAACCCTCGCTACGCCACTGCCTGCGCCCCGACCGACCACCAATACCGAACCCTCGTTCAGTAATGCCAGCCATAGCAGCACTGTAAGAGGCAGTAAAAAGAAATCGGTGGGTACTCTTCTCAAGTTACCAGTTCCGAAAGGGCTCCTTCATTCTTAACAAGATTGCCAAGAATAAGGAAGCTGCGGCTGTTCTTGAGAAAGACATCGCTGATAAAATTAGGTACCAGAAGATCGTTGAGGAATACAACAGTCTCCTGGCTACACAAGAAAAGACCAGCAAAGAAAAAGCTGTCAAACGCAATACGTCTCAAGACGAGACCAACTAACCCCCGAAGAGGAACAAGTTTGACGGCCCGAAGAAAGTAGAGAAGTTGCCACCTCCCAGAGCAGCGCAACCGCGTATTTTTAGTGAGGTTGTCAGAGATGACCTCCAGGTATCGGTTGTGGATGAGCTCTCCACTAATAGCAGAGGTCTGCTGGAAGTGTGGAACTCCATCGAGGTCAAGCTCTCAGAGCGAGGGCCCCTATCCTAGTATTGACTCTAGTGAGATGCCCAGGGGATACAGGGTAGTCAAGTGCGCTGATATGTTTTCTAGGAACTTCCTCGGGTCATGCATTGGTAAGATTAGTAATGACTGGGACGGCTTGAGGCTCAAGCTAATCCCAGCTAAGGACATCCCTAGACAACCTAAAGCGCGCATTTGGCTGCCCCTCATGAGCATCAAGCCAAGCGGACAAGAGCTGGTCTGTGGTCTTCAGAGGCCAAATCCGCTGATTCCGATGCATGACTGGGTGGGCGGTCATCAAGACCGAGGATAGTTAGCGAGGAAAGCATAGGGGACTCGAGAAGGCTGATAGCCAAGGTCATTGCAACCTGTACTGGGCATTGGCTAGTAGGGAAACAAGTGGCGAGGCTGGGTAACCCCTACAGTACCCACTGCCGTAGCTGTGGAGACCAGCAAGAAAAAGAAAAAGCCCCTCATTTTCTTTGTTAATGTCCTGCTCTAACCAGAACGAGGGCACAATCGTTTGGAGTTACATTTTTTTGACGACATCAATGAACTTTCCGAAACGAAAATCAAAAATGTTCTCTCCTTTCTCAATGTGACGAAATGGATCTAAGACAGAAATCGGCTGATTCTGCATCACGTACCCCCCAGACCACATAGACCATAAGTAATGGAACATGGGCCTCTGCTAGGTTTCATGATGTTCAATGACCACGATGATCATTTGGCTGGATCGTTCGCGTTTCGGTGCAATTCTGCTATCTGCCGAGCTTGGCATATCGTAGCTGGCCTCGGGAGGGTTGCTGTCCAATCGAGTGAGTGTCTTATGTTCAGCCTCCTGCCTTTTGTGCCCACATTATGCAGCCATACCCAAAACCCGTTCTAACCAGGGAACATATTATATCTGGTCTCATGATGGACGCCGATCTTCACTGAAAGCATCCGTCATGCGGAATGAGCAGACAGATGCCCAGGAAGAAATCCCGCATCCAATCATGTACCTGGGAAGATTCCTGAGGAATCATTTGAACAAACCAACAAACCACCTTCCCGAGTCCCTCTGTTGTCAAGAAGATAATCCTCAGAGGACGTCTACAAATCCTCACTACAATCTACATTCATCCACAGTTCAAACGAGATATGGTATCAAAACAGCGCAATTCAGCGCTAATTGGGCACCGAGCGAGTATGACGCCCGTGCCACAATTTCTATCTACCTACGACCGTTGGTGTTTATTATTTTCTAACGCTTACCTTCATTAAAAAAGGCTTCAAAAACACACATTTTAAAAAACTTCAGAATTGCAAATAATTGTTGACCTCATTACGAACAAGTATCTTAGGATGTGGCAAAGTCAGACAAAGTCTTATCAGTAATAAACTATTATCGATCAAGTGGGAGATTTTGTTGTTACTGTTTTTTGTGGGTTATTGGAACATAGCTGTTGAACAAATACTTCAAACTACTTACATAACTACCACCTTGAAAACCCATCGCCAGAACTTTTGTATTATTGAATTATTGAATTCAAAATATTTGAATGAGCACGCGGAAGTTTTGAATAAGATGCCTATTATTTTTGTGCCTACACTTGCGCCATTAGATAATAGTAAAGTAACTCTTTGTTTACAATTCAATGCAAATTGTATCTTGCATATTAACGAACATTTCCTGTGATACGTCTTTAAAAAAAACCGTTGTAGTGTATATAGCTGTACCAGCAAACCTAACAAAAATTAAATCTTTGTTCAAGCTAAAAAGATTTGCAAATCAAAGGGCACGGTAGTGCCCAGCCAAGTTCGCGGTACTACACCCTTTTTACAGGAACAAACTCAGGCGATTTTCAACCCCCCTCTAACTTCACTACCAATAAAGTCAGAAACTTAAAATTCACAGTATTTGCTAAGCTGAGCAAACACAGATGGCTCACCAAATTTCAACTCTTTAGCATTACTAATTCCCGAGATATAGGACTTCAAAAATCGCAAAAACCGTAACTGACTGACTGACTCACTGACTCACTGACTCACTGACTCACTGACTCACTGACTCACTGACTCACTGACAGATCATCAAAATTATGGAGCACTTCCCGACATCGTAGAAACTTGAAATTTCGCACAACGGTAGGCCTTGTGGTGCATACAAAGGAAAAAATCGAAAATCTGCAATTTTCTATTCAGGGGGCGTGGCATCCACCCACTTTCTTAAAAATTCTTATAAATTATATGGAGCACTTCCGATTGCTGTAGAACGATGAAAATCGGTAGGTTGGTTGGGCTTAAAGTACTTAGAAAGAAAAAAATTTAAAAATTGGAATTTTCCATTCAGGGGGCGTGGCATCCACCCACATTCTTGAAAATTCTTATAAATTATATGAAACACTTCCGATTCTTGTAGAACGATGAAAATTGGTAGGTCGGTAGGGCTTAAAGTACTTAGAAAGAAAAAAATTGAAAATTTGAAATTTTCCATTTAGGGGGCGTGGTATCCACCCACATTCTTAAAAATTCTTATAAATTATATGGAGTACTTCCGATTGCTGTAGAGCGATGAAAATTGGTAGGTTGGTAGGGCTTCAAATACTTAGAAAGAAAAAAATTTTTAAATTGGAATTTTTCGTTCAGGGGGCGTGGCATCCACCCACATTCTTGAAAATTCTTATAAATTATATGAAACACTTCCGATTATTGTAGAACGATGAAAATTGGTAGGTCGGTGAGGCTTAAAGTACTTAGAAAGAAAAAAATTGAAAACTTGAAATTTTCTATTCAGGGGGCGTGGCATCCACCCACTTTCTTAAAAATTCTTATAAATTATATGGGGCACTTCCGATTCTTGTAGAACGATGAAAATTGGTAGATCGGTAGGGCTTGAAGTACTAAGAAAGAGAAAAATTGGTATTTTCCATTCAGAGGGCGTGGCATACACCCACATTCATTGAAATTCATATAAATTATATGGAGCACTTCCGAATGTTGTAGGACGATGAAAATTGGTAGATCGGTAGGGCTTGAAGTACTTAGAAAGAGACAAATTGAAAAATTGGGATTTTCCATTCAGGGGGCGTGGCATCCACCCACATTCTTCAAAATTCTTAAAAATTATATGGAGCACTTTCGATTGTTGTAGAACGATAAAAATTGGTATGTCGTTAGGGCTTGAAATATTTTGAAAGAAAAAAATCGAAAAATTGGAACTTTCAGTTCAGGGAGCGTGGCATCCACCTACTTTCTCAAAAGTTCTTGTAAACTATATGAAGCCCTTCTGATTGTTGTAGAATTATGAAACTTTGTAGAGCGGTAGGGCTTCACTATCACCTGGCAAAATAAATCTTTGCAAAAAGGAGTGAAATCACAACAAAAACATAAATGTTAAAAAAAGAGCCAAGTTCTTATATGTACAAGAAACCTGTGCGTAAAAAGTCTGCCAAAAAAAGTAATGAGATCTAAAATACATGCCAAGTTTTAAGTTCATGAAGTTTAATATCAAATATCTTAAGTAGAGTAATATCGAAAACACTCCAAACTATGACAGAAATTTGGTATTTAATGATTACTGATTAAAATTTGGTGCATTTACTTGGCAAGTTTTCCCTTAATTACATATGTACTTAATCACAAACTTAAATGTATGAAAACTTGACCAGTGAACCCACCAAATTTTAATCAGTAATCATTAAATACCAAATTTCTGTCATAGTTTGGAGTGTTTTCGATATTACTCTACTTAAGATATTTGATATTAAACTTCATGAACTTAAAACTTGGCATGTATTTTAGATCTCATTACTTTTTTTGGCAGACTTTTTACGCACAGGTTTCTTGTACATATAAGAACTTGGCTCTTTTTTTAACATTTATGTTTTTGTTGTGATAGAATCTTCATTGTTCAACTTACAAAATATTTACCTACTTAACAACTTTTTAAGTTATCGAACTTTTTAAATAAGGTACATATAGGTTCAAGTTAAAGATAGAATACGGTGTTCCTTTTATGAAACAAATATAAGTTTAGATTGTTGTATTGTTCAATTAATAGTATGTATATTCAAATGCAAATACAAATCATTTCCACTTTCTATTTCTAATTGATTAATGTAAAATGATTTATTAAACAAACACAAATAATATCTATTCTTGCATAGAAAATTATAATTTCTCGAAATATTCGTTTAGTGGTAATATGTTTGATTTAACACCACTTGACCTGACTCATCAACTGGGGTGTGTTGAAGTTGATAGCGATGATTGTTTTGATTACACCTCAAACATCAAAATAAAAATAAGAATTCAATTCACATAATTTAGCAAGAAAAACAAAGTTGCACAGCAACATGTTGTTTAACAACATTGTTTAAATACAAAATCTTCAATTCATATTAGCCTAGAAGTATGTAATAAAAATTAATTCTGAGTAGCTCTTAAAGGAGAGTATTGGTTTCGTGAAAATTTAATAACCTTTAAACATTTTGAAGCTGTATCTATTATTTTAAGCCTCTTTTTATTTTATTTTTTTTATAAAAATATTTTAAATATTTTTGTCTTTTGTATTTTTTTTTTTCAGAACTTTGAAGTCTTGGATCATGATCCATTGGAATTCTCAACAGAGATTTTCATAAAAACAAATACCTACCTAAAAAAATGCAGAACTTAAAGATGTTGGAAATGAATTTTGATAATGAAAATTGCAATTACAATAATGTTAAAACTGATACTAAGGAAGATATGCTTGCTGAACTTTTAAGACAAACATCTCTTGAGGAAGAAAAACTTGAAAAAGACCAAATCGAATCAAATGCCAAGAGAAAAAAATGCTCGAGTTTGTGTTATAACATAAGTAAGTGTGAATGATAATTTGCAAAATTTATTTTGATGTGTAAACATCTTAGCGCTCGGTATGGGTAAAATTGAAAATCGGCTCTAACGGATATGGGCTCACGGTTCCGTTTGGAACCATTTTGTTTATTTGTAGGTAAGTAGAACTCTGTAAACTCGAATAGGTAAGGTAGTTTTCATTTTTTACCCAATGGTTTTGGTATTTGCTAAGTGGAGTGAATTCCTTACACCCCGACTCCACAGTATATAATTTCTCTCAGAATGTTCGTCTTGACATTTAATATCTAATGGAGTCACTCCGTTTCATATCTTGATTGGATGTCAAGATGCAATCATATCTTGACAGAGATATTTGACATACATTTTGCCAGGTGTTGCTTTTTTTTCTAGAAATTTAATTTTGTATCCATATGCTGCTTTTGATGTTAATCTCTGCAATCGCGGGTGGCAATTTTGGTTCGTGATATTAAGTGTTATTTGCAATTTCTTGATTTGAAATGTCATAACATGATTTGCCAAGTGGCGCATTCTTTTCTGTTTCTCTAGTTGGCTGTGGTTTATGTGTCAAAAAGAAGTGTTGTTATGTCATATTTAAAAAAGTTACTTTGAGTTACTTTTCATTTAGGAACGACAAAAGCTAAAAATATGGCTGATCTGTCAAACAAATTGGGTGAAAAAAAGTCGAAATAAATTTGGAATTAAAATTCAAGAAGAAATTGAAATTGAAAAGAACTTTTATCAGCACTTCGAAAATGCATACATTTTTCAAATTAAATTTCATTTAACTTCATTCTAGCACAAAATTGAATATTTAAGCAAAAATATTTCCATTTTTTTTATCACTCATTACTTGCACAAATTTCTTTACTAAAATCAATCAAATAAGATAAAAAATGTCGCAAAACCTGTAAAAAATTTCCAAACTCACTATCGACGGTAAAATCAATAAAAATAAAAATAAAAATATATTAGCTTTATATTTTCCCCCAGATCTGACCTGGCTTGTATATGCATACATGTATTACAAAAACAATACAAAATCCGACCTTGCTTTTGGATTTCGATTTGCAAATTAATTCTGACCATACACCCCTTTTTGCAAAAATGAGTTTTTTCTCTCACAGGTAGATGGCTTTTTGTGTTGAAGATAGGGAGAAAATAGAGAATAGAGTAGAGAGAAAATACAGAAACAAAAGGATAAACGGGGATCGGATAGGTATATAACACTCTTGTCGCACTGGGATCCTTTTGTTTGGGCATGCTGCCCCCCTGCAACCCCCCTGCTTGGGCTCACTATAGGATTTGGGGTGGGTGCGAGGTTGGTGTATGTTAGGGTTTCCAGAACATCTCTTTTAAAGAGAACATGTTCTCTATTTTGACTCTGATCTATCTTATTCTTTCTTTTTTCATCAAATTCTTTTGTTTTACTCTTTTTTATTTATGTACTCTTTTATATCTCTTTTTCTTTTTCCTAAATGACCAAAATATTAACTTAACGCACTTTTCATTAATGTCGTTTGTATTGTCCCTTAAAATATAAAATAAAGCATTAATACAATGAAGTAAAAACTTTCCTATTCGAGATCGATGGATGAATTTAGAAAAGAAATACGTAATGGAAGACTTAGAAAAAAGTATCGATTACCGAATTTCTAAGGAAGTTTTACTGGATACAAAGTTGTTTGACCAATTTTACTATTTAAACAAGTTTCTTTCGAAAGAAAATGACAATTTTAAAAACAAAATATCTGCTCAAAAGTGCCAGTTCTTTTTTTGTTTTTTGTTACGTGGAACGTATTTTGTCGTTGATGGGTTCGCCATGGACAAAAGAACGAAATCGTTTAAAAGTAGGACTCTCATATTTGCCTATAACTTAAATGATTTTAGCTGTCGAAAGTTTTATGAATTCATATGAAAATAAGTATCTTAATCAAATTCGAAGCTCGCAAAAATATGACACTTCAGATGAGGAAGAAAATTAATGTATATTTGGCCTCCATTTAACTAAAATTCTGCGATATTTTGAATTTAATCAGATGTTTATGTATTTTAATTTTTTCAATTTGAAGCGCAAATAAGTGTTTATAAAATATACTGGTTTATATCACAGATATGTTTTCTTAAAATAGATATTAAATAAATCTACCTTTTACTATCAAAACTGCTGTTTCTTATGTACCTACATACATTACTTGTATAAATATATCTGTGGTGTTTGGGAGAAACATGATAACTCCATTTTAAAAATTGCGTCCTTACGTCCACTTTACATCGACCTAGAACCTAAACGGGTGAACTCATTTTCTTCAAATTTGGAACACAAATTTTCTAAAGGTTACGTTCATGAACATTTAAAATTTGAACAAAATTGGTCTACCCGTTTAGATTCTAGGTCAATGTAAAGTGGACGTAAAGACGCAATTTTTTATATGGAGTTAGGTATCATGTTTCTCCCAAACACCACAACCACAGATATATTTTTATAAAATAAACTTAAAGTAAACTCTTGGTCTTTATCTATTATTTTAATGATGGTGTGGTGAGCGGGGGGGGGGTTCACAGTAGAAGTTTGGATTTTCGAAAATGTCCTCTTTTTTTCAAACACGTTATGGACACCCTAGTGTATGTAAAGTTTCTTTAGCATCTAAAGAATCTGGAACTTTTAAATTTTTTAACTAATTAAATATGTAAATCCTTTTGAAAAGTGAAATAACACCGAATCGGCCTTACTTCACTTTTCAAAGCGAAATAAGGCCGAACGATAAAATTCGGCGTTATTTCACTTTAGTAAAGCGAAATAAAGCCGGATTTCGACATTCGGCTTTATTTCGCTCGGCGTTATTTCACGGCACCGTTTTTTAATGGGTAAATTCATTATAATTTGTGTCGTGCAACCATTTTGTTTTAGCGCTTGTATTACAGATTCCTAATTTTTGCCATACGTGGTAATGACCCGATCCCTTACCTTCAGGTGAAAACGAATGTTTACACATCTTCCACGCGAGTCCCGGTACTCACACATTTTTTTTTTATTAGATTTTTTGGAAATTGGCTTCCAATTTTTTTTAAATTTATAAAAACACGAAGTATAGGAGTGCCAGTCCAAAACTTTGATAAAATTTTTGTATTTTAATTCCGAACAAATCTTCATTTTTACTTCAAATAATGTTTGGGCCCATTGTTCCCAGTGATCAAAAGCTTCTGGCAAAAACCGTTATTTTCCATACTTATTTCGATAAAAAAAAAATAGATCTTTGACAACTGAACGATAAAGTTAATCCTCGACTCAAAAACTTCTTCTGATTTAGCCCAGGGTTAATTTATTTAAAGGATTAAATAAAATTAAAATAAAAATAATAAATATTTGGTTGTGCGGCAGCTCGTGGAGAACCATCAGGGCCTAATCACTTAAGGCTCTCAATCATTCCTGTGTGTGAGTTGGCAGGAATTAAGGGGTATTACAAATTGTTTGCCGAATCCGAACTGCTAAATGAGAAGCATTTATTCATGACAACAGATAGGTATTCTTAGGAGATTTGGTAATTCATCGCAAGAGGCAGTACCTCGAAAAACAAAAAACATTTTTTGTTTTGAGGTGGAAGCGACTGAAATCAACCTTCGGCATGAAAGTTTTAAGAAAGTAAGTCAGATTTGTTCTCTCTTAAGTACTGGAGAGTGCTAGGACGCCAATACGGCCCTAGGCTCAATGAAAGGAATATCCCTATGCACACCTCCGTGTGGTAGAGAGTGGGTAACGCTAACGTGCAGGGGGACCGAATGGATGTCGGGATAAGCAGACAACACAGCGATGCTGGTCAGGGCACAAACTTGTCAGTGGGATGGTTAAAAGCACCCAGAAGGCGGAAGAACTGCAGGTTGCGGTCAACGGCATGATTGTCTGGTGGTGGAGGAGCCTATCTTGAATGGCCAACGAACGGCAGCAGCAATTAGCGTCTGTAATCCCATATTGGGCGGCTGCAAAAGGCACCTGTTTAATTAAAGTGGGCATCCTCAATCAGTTGTGTGTTTGACCATACAAAGGGTGGGTATGCCTGTCAAATCTGAGCTTATGTATGTTATTAATCGAATCTCGGAAAACACCACGGTGGAGAGATATGCAAATACATGAACAATGACAACAACTATTGGAATTATGTTGAACGAAGAAGCAAGGCGTAGTTTTATTTCGTAGGAGCCCATTTCTACGGTTTACTGACAGCAAAATTTTGTTCAAAAATTCGTAACATAACAATTATTCAGTGCTACGCCACCACAAATGAACCGAGGAAGAGAAAACCACGTTCTACACTCATCTTAACTCGGTTTATAGGAGCGTTCTGAGAGCCGATATCATAGTCGTCATGGGAGACCTCAATGCCTTAGTCGGATCAAAAAATTACGGTCTGGAACGCGTGATGGGAAAAAATGGCTTGGGGTCAAAGGACGAAAATGGCGATTTGCTTGTCGACTTTTGTAACGCCAATCGTCTTGTTCTGGATGGGACTGTAAGATGTGCAACAAAATCACCTGGGTGCATCCGAACAGCCAAACTGAAAACTAAATTGACCATGTCATGATTCAGCAGCGATAGAGGAAGTCAATGTGTAATTTTTGAAGTATAAGAAATGCCGATGTGGGAAGCGACCACCTATAGGTGCTGATGAGTCTCAAACTACTCACCACAGCAAGGAGTCCAAAATTCAATACGAGTGCCATAAATGACCCAAATATTTGTCGTATCTATGTCACCACCCTTAACGACAAATATTCGTCACTAAATAGAATTCAACACTCAATAATTGATGAGGTGTGGGGTGAAGTAAAAGGTGTTTTTATAGAGGCTGGATCTGAAACTGTACCCAAGCGCACAAAAGGTATAGATTCGTGGATATCAAAACACCTGGGATAAAATCGGACTTCGCAGATCGTTGAAAATGCTAATAAATGCCGAAGCAGATGTTCAACGAAAAGCTGAATTGCGAAGATTATCTATCGCTGTGTGAGACGTGACAAGAGGGTGAGGCTAGATGGACTTGCAGATAATGCGGAAAACGCTGCAAGAAGAGGAAATATCCGGGAATTGTACCAAATAGCCACAGATGTTATTGGCAAAAAAAGCCATACCAATCATCCTGTAATGGATGTGGATGGCACACTTTTGTTATCAATTGAGGATCAGCTACGCAGATGGAAGGACCACTTTCGTGCCCTGCTAAATGAGATTTCCGTTGAGCAGAGTGTTGAAATGACCAACCTTAAAGAGAAACGCAGGTCCTATAGAGGTATTGACATCGAACCCCCTTCTTAAACGGAAACTCAAACATCAATAAATCTCCTCAAAAAAAACAAGGCAGCTGGACTTGACGGAATACCAGCTGAATTTCTGACGGCCGATCCCGTAACAGGGGCTAGTATTCTACATCAATTGAAACAAATCATTTGGGAAAACGAAAGCTTCTCAAGGACTGGAAGGATGGCTTAAGTTGCCAAAGAAAGGTGACCTTAAGAATTGCTAAAATTGGCGTGGTATCACAGTGTTGTCCGTTTTCCCAAAACTAATGGCAAACATCATTCTCGAGCGAATAAAGGATAGAATCGAATCTACACTCAAGAGGCATCAAGCTGGCTTCCGCAGTGGTCGATCGTGTGTCGACCATATCAACACCCTGCGTATCGTCCTCGAGCAGTCGATGGAATTTCAATCACCGCTTTACCTCATGTTCGTGGATTTTGAGAAGGCCTTTGATCGATTTAACCGAGAATGTTTATGGAGATCGTTGCTTGGTAGAGGAGTTCCACCAAAAATTGTTGCCTTTATTAAAGAGTCCTACAACAACGCAAGGTGTTTTGTTTTACACGATGTGCAGCTATCCGACTCTTTCGTAGTGCAACAGAGTGTGAGACAAGGGGATGTTCTATCGCCAATTCTCTTCTTGCTGGCGATGGACGACGCGACGTATTGACGGCCAGTATTGGTACAGCTGAGCGACAGAGTATTCAATGGAGACCGTTCAAACACTGCAAGTGAAGGGAGAGTCGAGTGGTCTAAGAATAAACAGCAAAAAGACAAAAATAATGCTCACAGGCCGCTCCACACAGCAGCGTATTATTCTACAGGAGACGCCAGTTGAAGTAGTGGAACAGTTCAACTACCTTGGCAGTATTGTCTCTGCAAACGGTGCGACGGATCTGGACGTTAAAAAGTAGAATAAATAAAGCTCGTGCTGCCTTCAGTACTCTGTCCCCAATCTGGAAATCAAGTCAAATCTCCTTACGCACTAAGTTGACATTCTTCGAATCCAATGTCAAATCCGTGCTATTATATGCTTGTGAAACCTGGAAAGTCACGTCTCTCATTTCGAAGAAATTGCAGGCTTTTGTGAATCGCTGTCTTCGCCACATCCTAAAGATTCGCTGGCCACAAATAATATCAAATGAGGAATTGTGGCGCAGGACAAGTCAAGAGCGGCTGGACGTCGAAATAATAAAGCGTAAATGGCGTTGGAATGATCACTCACTGAGGAAACAAAATGGTGAAATTGCAAAGCAGTCCTTTGAATGGAATCCTCAGGATGAACGGTGGGTTGGAAGACCAAGAACAACATGGAAATCAACTGTCTTAGCGGAAGCAGAATCCCAGATAAAGACATGGCCACAGCTAAAGTACCTTGCAGAAGACCGTGAAAGATGAAGACGTTTTGTTGACGCCCTATGCCTCAGCCGGGGTTACAGGACACGATGATGATGAAGAAAAAAAAATTAAAAATCTTTGAATTTTCGGTTTTTATTATATTGGTTTTTGTTAAATTTTCCTGCTTAATTTTTTGTATCAAATTTTTTTAATTAGCCGTTTCGATAGAAAATTTAATTTTGAACAAAAAGATTTATAAGTTAAATTGTCAAATTCGGCTTAGTTTCTGAGTTATTCCAAAAATATTGAAAAGTGAACAGTGGGACCCTTCTTTCAGAAGCGTATGTGTGAATTTAGCAGCAATTTTGGTCTTAACCATGCTTATGGGCCAAAAAATATATTCAATATCCCTATGAATACCTTCAGTGGGGCGCATTTTTGTGTAGCCTTGTCATCTGTGCTCGGGTCACGCCCCAAGAGAACAATATACTTCTTTCATTGCTGCCACAGTGTCTCAAAATGCGGGTACTTTGGAACTTTGTGAAATGAAGTTATGTAGTTTGTGGCTGTAGCATGGTGTCTATACAGCGTTTTTGAATTCCTCTGGATTTTCGTTAACACCCACCACCTCAAATATCGGAATGCATAATGTCAACTCGGTATGTTCCTATTTCCACACATGACGTTCGAGTTTGAGTGAAATTTTCAGCCTGTAACAAGATAATTTGGCCAATGACCCCTTTAACTAGTAAAGGCCGTTTTCGAAAACATCATCTGCGTCAAAACTGCATTTGCAGGCAGTTCTCAAAAGTAATTGCAAAAGTCTTCTGTTCGAAAACGCAAGTACAGTTCTTTTTTTGCATCAGCATTGTGTTCGATAATGCAGTTAACTAAAGTCACATATCCGACAACATCATCTGCGGTGCAATTCTGCAGTAAAAAAATCGAGTGACAAAAACATTGAGATGCCAGAGAACGTGTTGATAAACGTCAAATGCATTTGCAAGAAAACAGACTGACGCAGTGACGCTGACGTTGACCAAAAAGAATTTTTGCAAAAAACGACGAACATTTGACAATCAAACTGACGTTGAATGGACGTTTTCAAAAAGGACAAAGGGTACACTTAGCCAAAATTGCAACCAAGAAAGTGTATATTTTCTTACCATTGCCACCAAATAAAGCTTGCCCGGCCAGTGGTTTGGTAAATGTTTGGACTTAAGATATCGATTGGCATCCTTTTTTTGGGTGGCAGTTATGAGATAGGTTATCTCACGGTCGTCTCCTTGACTAAAACTTACTTTAAACTTTTAATGTTAGAATTCCTGTATTTCCATTTCAGATACCAACCTGCAGATCATTTTCGGATCACTCTTCACAGTGTTAGCTCTCCTGCTCTTTAAATGGCCTATTTTCGATATTATCACTACGAGCCGACTACTCATGATACCAAACCTGCCCCCGTACGAATTATGGGCCCATCCCGAACCAATAGTCTATTGCAGAGTTTACTTGTTTACAGCTGTCAATGGAGATGCCTTTCTCAATGGCACTGATAAAAAGTTACAAATGAAAGAATTCGGACCGATAGTGTTTCGGGAACAACTCGAACACAATGATATTGTTCGTCATGAAAACTCAACTTTATCCTATACAGCTCGCAGGTATTTGGAGTTCTTACCAGATATGAATGAACCAGGAATTCTAGAACAATACATCATTGTGCCAAATATTATATTGCTGGGAATGGTTGAAAAGATTGCAGATACGATGTTTACCACGAAGATTCCATTCAATATGATTAGCCGAGCTGACAAGCTGTTTGTCAATATGACAATTAATGATTATTTCTGGAATTTTACAACACCGGCATTGCTGACTGTGGACAAGTATTTGCCATTTTTGGTTCCAGTAGATAATGGTGGAACCTTGCACATGGTAAAGTTGGTAACACTATATGCTTTGAACCTTACTAGCTCTGTTGTTTTTTTGTCTAGGTCTACAAAGATTTTACGGATCGGGTTAATGTCAGAATTGGACCGAAATATAGCGCTCAGGAATTTTTCACAATACACACATTCGGCTATCAGCCCACTGCTCCGAACTATCGACCAGAACGAGGTGATTGCTATGCTGACCTAAAGAACTCAACAGAGGGCGCCATATATCCAAATCAAGTGTCTAAAGATGTGATCTTGTGGTATTGGCGGAAATCAGTGTGTCGTCCAGTTCCACTTCATTACGAAGAAGAGGTTCAGATCGGAAAGCTTAAAGCCTACAAGTACATCACTCACGTGGATTGGTACGATCGCGAGAAAAATCTAACTTCCGATTGCTATAAGGGATTTGGAAAGAAGCCACTTCCCGACGGTCTTTCAGATGTGTCAAAATGCTACAGTGGTAAGTTTTAGATTTTTAAGCTGCAAAAAGACTTCTCTGATGAGTGATCATTCTTAGGTCTTCCAATTGCTGTATCAGCGCCTCACTTTTATGGACGTTCTGGTTTTTGGGAGGACAAGCTCGAAGGACTTTACCCCAATTACGATGCACATGCGTCTTATGCCATAGTTGAACCAATCAATGGAGTTCCACTCGATCAGAAGGCACGATCACAAAGTAACTTAATTCTTCCAAAACTTAGTGGATTTAGCCAAGAAGTAAATAGGTTCAGTGAGATGATAATTCCAATTATTTGGTGTGAATATGTAAGTTTGAAATTCAAATGACCCAAACAGTTTTTCAAAACAATTTTTCGTTTTTCTTTCTTTTTAAGCATCTACCAGAAGTGACACCCATGATAACAGCACTTCTGATCTTCGTGTCAAATATATTACCAAAAATACGTTTTGTTCTGCCTGTGATATTTTTAGCTATAGGTTTAATTTTAATGTACTTTGTGATAAAACGATTGAATGATGACATAAGTATAAGTGGATATTCTAGGGTGAAATTAGTGTGGCTGCGAGAAAAGCATCAATATTTACGGCGTAAGTCTAGGGAATAAGTTAGAAAAATAATTAATTTTAAGTTAGATTCGAATGTGGTGCCAAAAAGGGGTTAAGTATTCTTAAATAAAAATAGTTTAAATGAAGAATGTTTGCTTTGTTATATTTTATTTTTGTTTATATTCAATATGGAGGCATTATTTGTATAATTAAACTTCTAAATAATTTATAATAACCGGAAGATGGCATGAACTTGTGGTTGAAAAAAGAAAAAACAATGACGTGGTTCAGGAGACAGTGTGAAAAATCGTCCTAAAAAATGAATGAATTTCTAAGGCTGTATAAAGGTAAATTTGATCCAAAATGCACATTTCATTCGATGTGAATGTTTTTAATATTAATTAAGCATTAAACAAGGCTTTAACTCAGCTTTAAACAAAAAGTAAATACAGAAACAATTCCTCAGAGCTCTCAAGCTATGTAAAATGCTTGCGCGACATTTTTTTACAAAATACGTTTTTATATAAAATTTTGTGTGTTCACTATTGTGGATAGTTCACTATTTCGAGATTTACTAAATCGAGCGTCTACTGTATTTCAAATATTTATCAAAACTGCAGAAATGTATGTAAATCCCTAGACGACTTGTTGATATTGAATAAAGAATTTGGAATACCTACAGAAAACGAAGCTCTTATGCTCAAGAAAAGCAAAAACTGTGATTATAAAGACGCGTCCACATTATTTTGAATTGTGTAGATAAACATTTTTGATCAACAGTGTTTACTAAGTGTAGACGTGTTGATCGACAACATTTGTCGATCCGAACGTAACCCGATTCAAATGGATAGCAATCGACAAAGTTGTTCAACAATTTTCATTTTATTAAAAACATTTGTAGGGTTTTAATCTCATGAACATTATTTATTGGTTTTGTACATTATTAATCACATTTCTACTAGATGAAAAATGCAATATTTGTTGTGAATAAGTATTTAGGGTTAATAATAGCTGCGTTTTATTATCTCTAGGTCTGGGTCGAGGTTATCTTTTAACATGTATTACAAAAACAACATGGGATCTAGGTTTCTATCGAGGTTAATTTCAATAACCCAGATATAGAGGTTTTCACTCTGGCATGGCCGGCAGAGGGCTATTTACCATTGTGAATGGATGTCAGCGATTTGACAGCAGTATTTGGAATAGAGAGGAAAAGAGACAAGTGCTTACATGAAAAACAAATAAACATAAGAAAAAAAGAGACTGATATACAGCACTGCTTTTGCACTAACCCACATCGTTTTATTTTCACGAGGTGAACCATATGGGTTATGAGCGATAATAAAACGCGGCTAATATCGTTTTAACTTTATTGTTCACAAGAAAAAATAAAAAAAGTAGGGTACCACCAGGACTCGAAGCCAGAACCCTTCGGTTGTATCCTGACGCATCGATCAGAAAATTCCAAACCACAAAAATGTTTGCTACTAAAGTTTTTCACGTACACACTAGCATGTTGATCGACAATGTTAACCTATAGGTTTATCGGCATAGTGTGAACCGTCCTTAAAGATTACAAAAGGAATAATGGACGAATGTCAGAGCCGCCCAAATGTAAATAAAAGTCATGAATAAATTGAAATTTTTTTCAGAAAACCAGGGGCCTATAACACAAAGCTACAAGTACTTGTAATACAAGACAATCCTTACAAATGTAATGAATTTCTGTAACACAAAGCTACAAGTCGGCTGGCTTTTTTACAAGTGTAATGAACATTCATTACAAGGGGGAAATTGTGCAATTTCCCTCTTTCTGTAACACAAAGCTACAAGTGTAAAGAAAAACTAAATCTTACTTGTAGAATAATCGATGAAATCTTACAGGTGATTCAAGACTTGTAGGATGCAGAAGATGTATTTTAAAATACTAAAAACAATCTTTTCAATTAATCAGCATTTCAATAATTTTTGTTCATCATGATTATTGCTTTTTTTAACCGAAAAAAAGCTCCAATCGTCAATATATCAATGCAGATGTTTGTTTCTACGTTTGTGATCCCAATTTAAGGAAGTGTAAGTTGCTTTAATAGTCTCTTTCAACATATTGTATATATGTATATGCACAATTGAAAAATGTAATTATTGAATATGCCTATCTTAATATCTTGTGTAGGTATAAAGTTACTGTGACCTTAAGTAAATATGTGCTTCGCTCCCCTCCTCTCCCCTCCCTGAGGCAGGAGGGGGCAGTTTCTGAAAAATTGACTTAAAATGCCAAAAAAAACATTTAAAATCAACGAAAACACATCTAATAATGTGCGTTATAATGTTTTTGAAAGTTAATACTCCATTCTTGCATTTGGTTTTTAAATCAAGTTGTTTAAGCGAATAGTTTTTGAGAAATTAAATTTCAAAGTCAAATTTGTTTAAAAAAAATTGTGATTTTTTTTTTCTTAAGTCGATATTTTTCAAAATTTTACGTAATTAAGTGCTTTTTTTGTGTTCAATATTCATTGCCCTCATTATTTTGTAATTCATAACCGAAAACTAAATGTAAAAGTCTTTCTTAGTTTTTGAGAAATTAAGAAAAAACAAAAGGTACTTTTCCCAAAAAAGCCCGAAAATATTAATTTATTCATGAATTATCCATAATTTAACCCTTTTTTCGGGCTTTTTTGGTAAAAGTACCTTTCGTTTTTTCTTAATTTCCCAAAAACTAAGAGAGATTTTTACATTTGGTTTTCGGTAATGGACTAAAAATAAATGAGCGCAATGAATATTGAACACAAAAATAACACTTAATTACGTAAAATTTTGAAAAATATCGACTTAAGAAAAAAAAATCACAATTTTTTAAAAAAAAATTTGACTTTGAAATTTAATTTCTCAAAAACTATTCGCTTAAACAACTTGATTTAAGAACCAAATGCAAGAATGGAGTATTAGCTTTCAAAAACATTATAACGCACATTATTAGATGTGTTTTCGTTGATTTTAAATGTTTTTTTTTGGCATTTTAAGTCAATTTTTCAGAAACTGCCCCCTCCTGCCTCAGGGAGGGGAGATACAACTTTCCCCCCATACAATTTTTTTCTTAGAATATACCCAGGAACCCAACCCTTAAATACTTCCACTCAGGTGCGGGACACCCTGTATAATAAGAAATAGAATAAGAAAAATGTAGTGTCCTTCGGGCTTTAATGAAATAAAATTTAAATTAAAGTGATTTACATTTTTACTTTTCGTTCTTTTCATTGGTTAAGACGTCGGAAAATGAAAAAAATATAATATTTTTATTTTCTCTAATTTTAACCAAAACGACGGACATTTTTCTTAAAGAAGTTAGTAAACAAATAAAATGCACGACTCGATCGTTCTTTCAATTGTAACGGGTGATTTTTTAAGAGGTTTAGAACTTTAAAAAAAAAAAAACACAAAAATTCGAAAAAATGAATGAAATATTTATTTGAATCGATAGTTTGAACCTTGCAATTTAATGTTTAAAGATAATTTCATGCAAATGTTGACCGCGGCTGCGTCTCAGGTAGCCCATCCGCTGAGTCCAATTTTGGCATACCCTTTCACACATATCGGCCGGTATCTCACGAATGAATGCATGGATGTTGGCTTCCAGTGCGTCAATCGAAGCGGGCTTGTCCCTATAGACATTAGCCTTGACATACCCCCACAAAAAATAATCTAAAGGTGTCAAATCGCACGATCTAGGCGGCCAATTGACCGGCCCGAAACGTGAAATTAACTGTTCACCAAACTCGCCTCGCAATTGCGCCATTGTTTCGCGTGCTGTGTGGCATGTGGCACCGTCTTGTTGAAACCACATATCATGCAAGTCAAGAACTTCCATTTCGGGCAAAAAAAAAGTTTGTTATCATCGCTCGGTAGCGTTCACCATTGACAGTAACGCTGCGATTCGCATCATCTTTGAAGAACGGCGCCGAATCGACATTTCGCGGTCTTCTGTCACACTAGCTGATACGGCCGCAATATTTTCTTCACTACGCACAGTACGTAAACGTGTTGGTGGTTTAATGTCCAACAAAGTAAATTTGGTGCGAAATTTGGTCACAATCTTCCGAATAGACTGCTCAGAAGGTCGAGAATGCCGACCATAAAATGGAAGCAGCGCGCGATGAACATTTCGAACCGAGCACGAATTTTGATAGTAAAATTCAATAATTTGCAAGCGTTGTTCATTTGTAAGACGATCCATGGTTAAATTGCAAACCAAACTGAAGCTGTTTGACAGTGACACAAGGTACTAAACACACGTCAGCTGTCAAAACCAGTGTTGCCAAAACCAAACCAGCTAAAAAATCACCCGTTATAAGCAGCCTGATAATAACTTAAAGCTTTAAAACAAGCACGCCAATGGATTACTTGAAAAAATGTGAACATAATATGCAAACAAATTTAAAATCGTTGGAGCCGTTTTCTTAAAAATAATTTTTTTATATATAAAATGTTTGTAGCATTAAAAAAAATTGGTATGCAAATTTTGAGTATATATTACATAATATACATATAAAACTGAAAATTCAAATAATTCATCATCCCGTTTTTGAAATATTGAATTTTCAAAAAAAAATTTAATCTTTTTTCAAAATCCAAATTTTCTTTGTTCCAAAATTTTGGTATGCAGTATTATTTATATTCTAAGAAAGCTTTTGTGCAAGAAACTTGATTGAAATCAGATGAGCGGTTAGTGAGAAAACCAAAAATTAAAAAAAAAACCGTTATGGCAAATATACCGTTAATAAATGTTTTTGGTAATTTTTTTCTTACCAGAAAGTACACCATATATACCTAGTACAATAATACCCTGATTTGTTCTTATCAAAATCATTAAAGCCTTTTTTGAGATAAATTAGCTTTTCCTTAACGGTTGTATGGCAAGTACCGTTATTTTTAGAGCTTAAAAAAGATTCAATTTCCAGTCTGGAGAGTTTCAAAAAACCTTAAGCTCAAAATTTGAAGAAAATCGCATGATTGGCTTAGGCTGAAGATCCAGATACAAACAGACAGAACTGTGCCACCCATACTTTTTTCGTGTTCTCCATCATCTTAATGTCATGTTTGATTGTTATCTCAATGTTTTTTTTCGTACATCCAAAACTTGCCCTATAGTTCCTATATCGCAAGTAAAAATGAACAGTGTTCCCCGCTTTTTGTGTAATTTTAAGATCAATTAACCGAAATACGTATTTTATTAACATGTTTTTATTTTGTTAGCATCAGTTTTTTAAGATCTCCTTAAATCAATTAAGCGAGGTGCAATCAACCGGGGAATACTTTATAGCATGTCTACACGCATAGATGCAGAGCCAAATCTTTATGAATTATGATATTGGACGTTACCTTTTTAGTGCGGAATTAAACACGAATTTTTAATGTATAATGTCTTAATCTCAAATATCCGATCATTAGAAGCAAAGTTATAATTTTTTGAAGCTAATAAAATCGACAATTTTTTTTTTATTAAAATTCATTTTTAGGTGCAAAATTTATTGAAATGCCCCCGCTGTCCCTCCTGTTGCATTTAGCCTTAGTACATCACTCACAAATTTGTAGAAGAGGATTGGGGCAATTACTTTGTACAATGCAATTTTTAAAATGGTATAAGTTTTCATCCACTTTTGTATTTTGAAAACTGAAAATTAAATTGATGGGAGACTCAATCTGCCATTTAGTATTAAATTTTGTGTGCCTCACCAAAAAATTGAATACAAAAATGTAGCCTAATATTAACCCTTTATTTAAAGTCCTTTAACTTTGAAGATCGCACAGCTATAACCATAGTTGTAAGCTTTCCAATCGGTCGGTTTGAAGGCTTTTTGTGCATAACAAAAATTTTCTACACTGGATCTTGTCGGTCGATCGCCGCAGAACACTCAACTCATTGCATGCAGAATAGAATGCCTACAAGTGTAGGGAAATTTTTGTTTCTACAAATGTAAGTTTTTTTCTTGTGTTACAGAAATAATCTACACTTGTAAGACTAACGTAATCCTACAGGTGGCTCTTGGCTTGTAGACTTGTAGTTTTGTGTTATAGGCCCCAGGTAGTCATGAGTTCAAGGCTTTTGAATGAAATGTGTGCTCACGTACCTCTTTTTGAACAGTTTAAAAGAATTGCATTCACATTTTATCCGAGTATCAAAAGAAGGGTTAAATCAAAATTCACGTAAAGTGATATTCCCACTTTTCTGGATTCAATCGGCTAAGGTCTTTACTAATCTCCAATAATATCAAATTTTTTTAATTTTAAATCAATTTATTACATTTTAAAATCTGTCTAACTTCAACCTATCACAACCTGTATGTTAAGCAGCGATATGGGCAGAATTATCATGTACTCTTGTTTGAAGCTGTGAGAGCAAAAATTGTGTATAATTGCAAATTCAGTCTAATTTTTGTTCGTTTTTTTTAAACGAAACTTTTAATATTTTTGTTGAATGCATCATTTAAAATAAAACAATGACCTTTTTAAGAGTGTTCCGGACTGAAATGGTGATTTCATGAATAAGATTGCGAAGCGTGTACTTATCCGATCAAAGTGATTAAGGTGTCTATGGACAGATAAACTTACTATCTATGCCATCATTGGAAAAAAAAATTTAATTTTGTGCTCTAGATTTTGGTAAAAGCCTCTAAGAAATCGAGAAAATGGCTAAAATGGCTGTTTTTCAAAGCAAATGTAGCCTACACTATAGCATTTTTTGCAAAAAAATGTTTAATAACATAAAATTCCATATTTTTATTATGCCACTATTGGAGAACATTTTTAATTTTGTACCTAATAAAAATTTTAATAATGCAAAATAAAAATGCTTGTGAATTTTGAAAAAACCCATTTTTGACAGTTAATTTCTTATACCTAACGGTATTTTTTTGACAAATTTTTTTGCAGTGGATATAAATTCAATATATTTTTCATGATTTTCATTAATTATGTAATCATATTTGTATCATTTGATATTGAAATTTTTAATTCTTAAAATGCACTTTTTGATAGAAAATTTATGTAAATTTAGAAGTTAAAATCAGTTACTTTTAGAAAAAAAAATTTTTAATACAATAATACGCCTACTAGTGACCAATTAGTAAAAATTCAAAGTTTTATAAGACAAAGTATCTGATGAAAGTGAAAAAACACGGTCTTATATATGCAAAAAAAAAAGTTAGCAAATGACTGGTTTTGTTCAGTTCGGAACACTCTTAAGGACCACCCTAATATACATACAAAATCGTGCTATAAGATCTGTTATAAATGAGTGATAGTGTATAATTATGTATATTTCCTAAAAGTTCGCTTGCAATCACTGCACACTTATTATAAAATTTATCATAAATAATGAATAATAAGCTTAAAGAAAGCACACAGTTTGATTTTTGATTCATTGCATTTAATACAGCACAGAGCGTCAAAGATGAAAGTAGGTACTCAGTAAAAATTATTTATCGATTCAGGTTGGTATATCGAATTTGTAAACTTTTAAAGCTCTCCAACCTCTCAACAAAAAAAAATAATTAATTTCAAACAAAAAAACTTGATTTTTTATTTTTATTTTTTTTTTTTTGGAAAAATGTGTTAAAAGTATACAAATTTGCACCAACGTAAGCCATGCATTCAATATTTGCAAACAAAAAAAGACTAACGAAAAGACCACAAAACATTGGTTTTTATTTTTTTTTGTAACTAACGGTGAACGGTAAAAAAATTATTTTTACAAATCTTCAAGAAAATCTTGTAAAACGCTTTCTCAAATTTCCTAAGCTGTCTTTGAATATTTTATAACGTCATTATTTGCTGAGATATTGGTAAAATCAAGGCTAAAAGTATCTCTTCCATTCAAAGAAGGATAAACATGCAAACAAAAATAGTACGACAACAAAAAAAAATTGAATCTAAGCTGAATAAACAAGGTATCATTACATTTGACTGACTCAGAAAAAATTATCCATAGAAATGAGGACCTTCAAAAAACAATTTAAAAAAAATAATTTTTGTCCCCGTTCATTTATTGCAATAACGCAATGACGGTACTTCAAAAAAAGTGTTTTGCAAATAAATCTCGAAATGAAAAACATTAAGCTGTAGAATGCTTTTTTACTTGCGATTATAGGTACTATAAGACAAGTTTTGGATTCGTGTAAAAAAAAAAATTTGAGATAACAATCAAACATGATATTACGATGATAGAGAACACCAAAAAAGTGGGTGGCACAATTCTGTCTGTCTTCTGTCTGTTCGTCTACAGCCTAAACGGCTCGATCGATTTTCTTCAAACTCAGTACATAGTGGTTTTTGGTGATTCTGCTGACACATTTTTTTCATTTTTTTTTTTTAGAACCAAAATTAACGGGACCTGCCATACATTTTTTTTGGCAAATTTACATAATCGTATTTTTCTCAAAAACGGCTCGACAACTTTTCTTAAAAAAAATTCAATAAATTTATTTTAGTAAAGGCTTTCTTTGGGTGGAAAACCATTTTTCAAAAATGGTTATTAATGGTACCTCTTAAGGAACCATTTTTTTAATTTTTGATTTTTTTTAAAATGGTATGACCGATTTCAATTATTTTTTTTTATACAGAAGCTTCCAAAAAATGTTATTAGTTTTGTGTACCAACATTTTTGAAAAAATATTTTTTGGATTTTTAAAAAATATTTCAAATTTTTTTTTGGAAAATCTAATATTTCGAAAACGGCATCATAGATTTTTTTGAAACTCGATATTTAAGACTTTTTTAGTACTCTATAAAATATTTTTAGAAAAAATTTTACATTTATGAAAAAATAACGGTACCTTCCATACAAAAGTGAAAAAACCGCAAAGGAAAATATATTTTTTTGCTTGAAAACGACTCCTACGATTTTGATTAAACTTTTTTCACATACTAAAATTAGTACGATCTACCATCAAAAATTATAAAATTTTACACATAGCAATTATTAGTAGTACCTGTCATAGAACGTATTTTTTTATTTTGAGTTTTCTCGCTATCAGCTTAACGGATTTAAATGAATTTTTTTATATATAAATTTCAGATAAGATTAAATAATATTGCATATCAAAATTTTCAAAAAAAAAGTTTCAAAAATTTTTTTTTTAAATTCGATATCTCAAAAACGGGTTGACAATTTTTTTTCAAATTTTGTTTTTATATACACATAAATATATACTTCAGATTTGCATACCAAAATTTGTTCTTAAAAATGTTTTGAGAATTTTATATATACAAAATTAATTTTAAAAAAAACCGCTCCAACGATTTTAAAATTTTTTTTCCCATAAATCATATTCCATCATGAATTAAGATGGCATACTTTTTTTCACCTCAAACTGTCGAAAGAGTTGTTTTAGTTAATTTAAATGTCGTATTTCATGCTTCTCTACATTTTTCTCTCATAATTTCCATGTTTGTATATACAATTTTCTTAAACTCGCAGTGTCTTGAACATAAGAGCAAGTACGTGCGACCCAGTCGTGCATTTTATTCTTAACTCAATACGACCACTTGTCACAAAGATACAGCTCTTCAAAAAACACTAACAAAAATTGAAAAAAAAATTGTTCCTTTAATTTCGTTCACTAGTGTATAACTGCAGCTTTAAAATTCCATATTTTTATAACTTATAAATGAGGCCATGAGAGCCATAGTGGCCTAACTGCAATTTTATCGAAATTGAGTTTATTACGAAAATTGAATCTGTATTTATTAAGCAATATTCCTGCATTCAAATTTTTTGAATTGACGACTCCATTCCATAGTTATAGGACTTTTTGCACTAAGAGGCCAACCACAAACAAATTTAAATCTTGAGTGCAAGAGTGGCCTATCTGATTAGTTATAACGGTTTTTTGAAAAATCATTACTACAAAATCAAAAAACATTTATTTTTCGATCATATTGCAAAAAAAATTCAAAGCTGCATAATGTTTCTTTATTTTAAAACGGCAAGTATTTGAATTTTTTTAAAACTACAATTGTTTGAAAATAATTTGTTCCTTATTTTTGCTCTACTGAAAATAATGAAAAATGCAGTAAGCCACTATGGCTCTCACGGCCTCAAATCATTTACAGAATTTACAGTTTTAGTTCATAGTCTGGGAGCCGACCGTAAAATTACCTATCTCATCACGGCCATGCAAAAATTGGATGCCATCTGATAGCTTTAGTGCAAACATTTACAAAACTACTGGTCGGACAAGCTTTATCTGGTCGCAATGGTTAGAAAATGCACTTTTCAGGTAGCATTTTCTGCTAAATGTATCTATGATGTAAGCAACTGCTATAAATGGGGTATCAAATGAAAGGTAGGACCTCCCTCTACATGATACCAAAGGTCGGACAGACTTTTTTTGGCTGTTGCCACGTCACCGCATATTTACATAATAAACAGACGACTCTGATATCGAGCATCAGACATCAGTTTGGCGCGAAAAAATGGTCACTACCGTGGTATGCACTACTTCGAAAACTATTTCGGAAAATATTTTGACTATAACGGTTTTTTTGCTAGTTCGATTTAAGTATGAAAATTTCACTGCCGTGGGAAGCAAAAGCGTGTCACTACCATGGCATTTCATCATTTTTACATGTAAAATCGGGTGTACAAAAGTTTATATTTGTAGTGCGACCACTTTCAGAACTAACTTTAGTAGTTATCATAACAATCATTATGGCATCAAAAAAGTTTAAGAAATCTAAATTTTGTTTTCATAAATTTTGCGCTCACAAAAGTACCAGTTTGCTGAGAATCGCCCATGTGTAAGTATGTTTTTTAGCGATCTCATCATCATCGTGTCCTGTAACCCCGGCTGGGGCATAGGGCGTCAACAAAACGTCTCCATCCTTCACGGTCTGCTGCAAGGTACTTTCTCTGGGATTCTGCTTCCGCTAAGACAGTTGATTTCCATGTTGTTCTTGGTCTTCCAACCCGCCGTGCACCCTGAGGATTCCATTCAAAGGACTGCTTTGCAATTTCATCGTTTGGTTTCCTCAGTGTATGACCAATCCAACGCCATTTACGCTTTCTTATGTCGACGTCCAGCCGCTCTTGACTTGTCCTGCGCCACAATTCCTCATTTGATATTATTTGTGGCCAGCGAATCTTTAGGATGTGGCGAAGACAGCGATTCACAAAAGCCTGCAATTTCTTCGAAATGGTAGACGTGACTTTCCAGGTTTCACAAGCATATAACAGCACGGATTTGACATTGGATTCGAAGAATCTCAACTTAGTGCGTAAGGAGATTTGACTGGATTTCCAAATTGGGGACAGAGTACCGAAGGCAGCACGAGCTTTATTTATTCTACTTTTAACGTCCAGATCCGTACCACCGTTTGCAGAAACAATACTGCCAAGGTAGTTGAACTGTTCCACTACTTCAACTGGCGTCTGCTGTAGAATAATACGCTGCTGTGTGGAGCGGCCTGTGAGCATTATTTTTGTCTTTTTGCTGTTTATTCTTAGACCACTCGACTCTCCCTTCACTTGCAGCGTTTGGCACATCCCGTTCAGCCCACTGATGTTATTTGCCAGTAGACATATGTCATCGGCATAGTCTAAATGACTGAGCCTTTCGAACGGTCTCCACTGAATGCCCTGTCGCTCAGCTGTACCAACACTGGCCGTCAATACGTCGTCCATCGCCAGCAGGAAGAGAATTGGCGATAAAACATCCCCTTGTCTCACACCCTGTTGCACTACGAAGGAGTCGGATAGCTGTCCATTGTGCAAAACAAAACACCTAGCGTTGTTGTAGGACTCTTTAATAATGGCAACAATTTTTGGTGGAATTCCTCTACCAAGCAACGATCTCCATATACATTCTCGGTTAACTCGATCAAAGGCCTTCTCAAAATCCACGAACATGAGGTAAAGCGGTGATTGAAATTCCATCGACTGCTCGAGGACGATACGTGTTGATATGGTCGACACACGATCGACCACTGTGGAAGCCAGCTTGATTCCTCTTGAGTGTAGACTCGATTATATCCTTTATTCGCTCAAGAATGATGGTTGCCATTTGTTTTGGGAAAACGGACAAAACGGTGATACCACCTTTCTTTGGCAACTTAACAATCACACCATCCTTCCAATCCCTGGGATAGCATTCGTTTTCCCAAATGCTTTGTATCAACTTTGATGTAAGGATTTCCGATTCTGACGGGGGTTCGATGTCAATACCCCTATAGGACCTGCGCATCTCGTTTAGTTGGGGCACTTCAGCACTCTGCTCAACTGAATCCCCATTTAGCAGGGCACAAAAATGTTCCTTCCATCTACGAAGCTGATCCTCAATTGATACCAAAAGTGTGCCATCCACATCCATTACAGGATGATTCGTGTTGCTATTTTTTTCCCGATCACATCTTTGGCTATTTGGTACAATTCCCGGATATCTCCTCTTCTGGCAGCGATTTCCGCATTATCTGCGAGCCCATCTAACCTCACCCTCTTGTCACGTCTCACACAGCGGTAGACCATCTTATGTGCAATGCGGTACTCTCTTCAAAAGTCAGCCTTTCGTTGAATATCAGCTTCGGCATTTATTTGGATTTTCAACGATTTGCGAAGTTCGATCTTATCCCAGGTGTCTTGGGATATCCAAGAGTCTCTACGTCTCGTTCGCTTGGGTACAGTTTCGGATCCAGCCTCCATAAAAACACTTTTAATTTCACCCCACATCTCATCAATTGTTAAATGCTGGATTCCGTTTAATGACGAGGCTCTGTCGTTAAGGGTGGTGACATAGTTTCGACATATGTTGGGGTCATTTAAAGCATTAGTAATGAATTTTGAGCTCCTTGCTGCATCCTGTGCTGGTTTTTGTACGGCAGCGGTTCGTAGTTTGAGACTCATCACAACCAAATGGTGGTCGCTTCCCACATCGGCATTTCTTATACTCCGTACATCACACATAGACTTCCTCCATCGCTGCTGAATCATGATATGATCAATTTGGTTCTCGGTTTGACCATCTGGATGCACCCAGGTAATTTTGTTGCCCGTCTTATGCTTAAATACAGTCCCACCTATCACAAGACGATTCGCGTTACAAAAATCGACAAGCAAGTCACCATTTTCATTCCGTGACCCCAAGCCATTTCTTCCCATCACGCGTTCCACTCCGTAATTGTCTGAACCGACTTGGGCATTAAGGTCTCCCATAACGACTATGATGTCGGCTCTCGGAACACCACTGTAAACCGAGTTAAGATGAGTGTAGAACGCGGTTTTGTCTTCCTCTGTCGCTTCATTTGTGGGGTCGTAGCACTGAATTATTGTGACGTTACGAATTTTTGAACGAAACCTTGCTGTCATTAATCTCGCAGAAATGGGCGCCCAGGAGATCAAACTACGCCTCGCTTCTTCGTTCAACATAATTCCGACACCATGCAGTCTTTGGCCACCCGCTGTCGATAGCTTTCCCAGTAAAACACGCCTAATTTTTGTTTGAATAACATCAATTTGTTCAAAACTTGAAACTCGAAATTGCTATAGCACTAGTTTTACTTTAAAACTAGTTTTGAATCGTGTCAATAATAGGGCTGTAATAGTATTGCTTTGTATTTTATTAAGAAACAGGGCCCTGAAATAGATAAAATCAGTTTCCTGAATAGATGCTCCGATTGCTTGGTGAGCAACTGGTTGAAGGATTAGGTTGAGATTGATTATTGTTTCCGAGTTATACCAAGTAGGTACTGGAGAGTTTAAGAGAAAAAAGAAATCAGTATAGTTTTCTTCTTTAGACACAGTACGATTTAAGAGAATACTGCCCCCACAAGAATGATTCATATACATATATGTATGTAGCTATTTTTCTTTTAATGTTGGCCAAGCTGATGAAAGATGATGATTCTAATAATAACATAAAGAAAGCTTGATAAAAATAAGAAGTTCAAAGAATCCATATAGACGCTGCTGTATGTCCAACTTAAAAATAATAATAAGTTCATTCTATCTCATGAACGTCAAACTCAAATTCCATAAATCAAACATTTTGACACTGAAAAAGCTAGACAGATTGATAAAAATTTATAAATATTTAATAGAATTGTTTACGAACCAATTATTTTTTCCTTTTTTTTTGTTGTTGAAATATTTGAACAAACAATTAAACGTGTACATAGGGGGAAAACGGGAGACTTGACCATACGGGAGACATGAGCCACTCGCAATATTTCACTCAGACGACCCTTAAATTCTAGACGTGTTTGTATATCCGAAGCAGAATATGACCTTCTATTTGCTCATAAAAAGGTTTCTGGATCAACATTTGATTTTGGTTCCTGGACGAGTAAATGCATTTTTCGCTAAGAAAAGTTAAACAATTTTTTTTTTCTTTTCATTGCATAACTTTTGCTTGACTCGTAGTTAATTAAATAATTTAGTATGACCTTATTCCTTGAATAGTTGTTTTTGTAAATACCCGTGCAAACTAATGCAACAGTTTACGTAACAGATTTTATAATCTCTTTTGTCTCAAAAAGCGTGAACGGGAGACTTGAACCACTTATTGTAGGGAGACTTGATCATACGAAAAAGAGGAGCAAAACCAAAAAAAGTCAAAAAACTGCCGCAGAAGGAGAAATTAAAGGATAACAATGCTCAAATTATGTTTAAGAAATATTACAATCTTTTTACTGTATTTCCCAAGGAGGGATTTATTTAAGTTGTGTATTTATTTTCGTTTGTTCCGGTTTTTACGGCTGTTTTTAGTTTTGCATCAATATTTTCGTGTATAAATTTTTAAAACATGTTTCTTAGCAAATAATACGTTAAATATAGTAACAATTGAGTTTTATGAAAATCATAGACGGTGATCTCATTTTTTGTATTGTTAACTCGTTGAATTTGGGTATGTTCAAGTCTCCCCCAGGGGATGTTCAAGTCTCCCGTAGGGGGCGGGAGACTTGAGCCAAAAATCTTTCTTCAAAAAATTTGCCCTGGGTTGAAACCGATTGCATATATTTGAAGCCAATTTAACTAGTTTCAAAAAAATTAAGTGTAGCTTTATAGCCATGTATCTTTCATGCGGCTGAGATAAATAGACAAGTTTTTATCAACAATTTTACAAAAAGTGGCTCAAGTCTCCCGCCTTCCCCCTACCCATGAAAAAACATACATAAATAGGAGAGATAAAGTAGGTAACCCAGACATACGAGACAATTAATAAAATGTTTTATTATGTTTTTGTATACAAACAATTTTAAATTACCTTTAATTTAGTTGAATTAATGATTAAGGAATGAGACATCTCATGACCCTTAATTATTTCCTTATCACTTTTTTTTTGAATGAAATCAAAAATTTCTATAGATTATGCTTTCGCTAGAAAAATAAAACATTAAAAGCATACAAATACATAGAAATGCAGACATTTCAATAGAACGTTAAATAATTAACAAATATGAAGATTAAGACCGGATCAAGGTTAAACAATATATAATATTTGGCAAAATATTTAAAGAAAAAAAACCCAGTTCAAGTCTAAATTTGCGTTTTTTTAGATAACAAATTGTGGAAGAATCTAGTTGTTGCTGGTCACCGATTGTTTTTCAAGGCTCAGAAATATCTTTAAAAGACCCCCAACTGGTGGTGGTGTGATTTATTTTCAATGACCTTACATTTTCGTTGCTAAGGCCATTGAAAATAGAATATACGGGAAAGGAAAAGTGTCCTTCTTTATTACTTTAATTCTCAAATTAGAGAGCTTTATTCACGGAACAATATTCAATTAATCCTGAGAAATAACTTCATTCATTAAAGAGTTTTGAAATAAATTTTTTTTCTTTATTTCCGTTTCTAAGATCTCACAAATTCTGTTCCGTCAAAAGCTGAGTAGGGAATACAGAAAATAATTTTAAAATATTCGATTTAAGCACTTCCTTTTTAAGATTCGAATTTAATATATAATTGATTTTTATTCGAATTTCGAAACTCTTAAAAGTCAGAATAATCAAGTTAAACTGAAAACCTGACATGGAAAATAACATTAAATCAACAACCAAGTCCAGACGTTTAACAATTAAATTCGATTTAACGACCAATAATTATAGATTATTTGCCTTTTGTATTGATAGCAAAGTGTGGGTACGATGCACCTCAGACATATTGATTGAATCAGTAGGTTTATTACGGACTTGGAGGCTCAATTTTGTGTTTCCCTAATCTCAATTCTACAGCCAGCCACACGTCTGAATCTATTTTTAGTATTATTAATGAATTACAGCTTTTGATCATTTTTCACTATTGACATGATTTTGAAAAAATCACTTTGCAAGTTTGGCATTTTTTTTTAAGTTAAAACCATTATCAATTTAGTAAAACCTTTAAATGAAGTCGTACAATATGTAATGAGTTGCTATATGGCTTCAACAAAATTTTAAGACAAAATTACAAGCAATTTGTGGAGATAACCTCAATCAATCAAGGAGGAATTTTGCACGTGTTCATGGGATTCATTGCCTGATAAGACCAGTTTTGTTTACATTTTTAACAATTCCTATGTGTACATATGTTTATAGTCTATAAGTTATAAGTTAGCTGATTCGCATGCTCGGTTATCAATGTATTTTAAAAATAATTTATTAAAATAAAATAAAAACAAAAACATAAACTACACTTCATTTCATATTAACTGTCGGGGGCAGTAGACAATTACGATTCATAATTATGTTGATAATCCTTCAAAAGAGACCAGACAGCCTTATCACTGTCATATTAAAGTGAAGAGGGTATTAATTCAAGACATACATAGATTTTGTTCTAGACAAGATTCCATTTTACAGTGTAAACATTTAACATTATGTTTACTCAATAAGCCATCAGACTTGTTGTCCTATTTACAAACATTTTTATTAAACTTTGTTCAATTGACATGGATCTTTTTTGATGTTTAAAAGATCGATTAGGCATCTATTGGCCTAAAAATTGATACACCTAAGCATCAGGAAAAATGTTACAAACTATACGAAGTCTTCTCTTAAACTATTACAATATAACCAATCAGTCCCCTATATCTTTAATTCTTATGTATTTACTTAATAAAACGGCGCTACAGTCCGGGTTGGACCAGGGCCTCAACCACCAAGCTTCTTCCATCAGCCGGCTCGGTTTCTTGCTAGTTGTATCCAGTTTCGCACGCCAAGTTGGTTGAAGTCCTCTTCCACTTGCGTGTGCCACCATTCCCCATCTATGCAGACGGGACCAAAAATCACCCGGAGAATTTTCCTCTCAAAACAACCTAACGCGTTCTCATACACCGTTAACAGTGTCCATGTCTCTGCACCATACATCAGGACGGGGATGATAAGCGTCTTATACAGAGAGACAGTTAATTTGCTCGAGAGAGGGCTTTGCTTCTCAGTTGCCTCCTTAGCCCAAAGAAACAGCGATTGTCAAAAGTAATTCTTCGTTTGACCTCAGCACTGGTAAACACGTTGAGTTTATAGACAAAGTCTCTGTATATAGTGACGTTCTGTCCAAGTCGTCGATGTTGGGCGTCCTTTCCTGTTGACAGCATATATTTTGTTTCACTTTCGTTCACCGTTAAACCCATTTTCTTGGCTTCCGTCTCAAATCTCAATAATCACAAAAGCACGACTGACATCACGCTTTGTTCTTCCGATTATGTCAATGTTGTCAGCGTAAGCGAGTAATTGGATGGGCTTTTGAAAGATTGTGCCTCTAGTGTTGACGTGAGAGTTCTGCACTATTCTTTCAAGAATGATGTTGAAGAAGTTGCATGATAGCGCGTCGCCTTGCCTAAAACCATTTTTGACATCAAAGGTGTCGGTGAGGTTTTAGCCGAACTTGATGGAGCAGCGTGCATTCTCCATCGTCATCCTGCATAAACGGACGAGTTTTGGAGGGATGCCAAAACTAGACATTGCTCTATATTTCTATATAGCTCGTCTTTATAGACGCTGTCGTACGCGGCCTTGAAATCTATGAAAAGGTGGTGGGTATCGATTTGATATTCCAAGGTTTTTTCCAAGATCTGCCGTAGTGTGACTATTTGGTCGATGTTGGACTTCCCTGGCCTAAAACCACACTGATATGGACTTATCTGGTTGTTGAGCGGATGGCTTCAGGCGTTCACAAAGTACGACAGAGAAGATTTTGTAGGCGATATTAAGAAGACTTATGCCTCTATAGTTGGTGCGGTTCAAAGGATCGTCTTTCTTGAGGATCGGGCAAACAATGCTGAAGTTCCATTCATCGGGCATGCTTTCCTTCGACCACATTTTGCAGATGAGCTGCTGCATACTCCTAACCAATTCATAGCCAGCCGCTTTGAATAGCTTAGCCCTGGGAGGTTCTTCTACGTTTTGGTAAAACTTCCAAACTTCATTCCTGCAATTGCTTTGATCGCGAACTTCCCATGCTCTTTCTATTTCCTTCTTAGAAGCTTGTGTTCTTCTCTCTTCTTCTGCTCGTAGAGCTTGCGAGCAGCTCTGGTCCTTCTGTGCAGCGTCGCTTTGTATGCCTGTTGTTTGGCTGCATAAACTTGCTGGCATTCTTTATCGAACCAGGGATTCCGTTGTGGTGATCGTGTGAGGCCCAGCACGTCAGAGGCGGCATCTCTTATGGTTTCCTGGCAATGTTTCCACTAGTTCTTAATACTTGAAGTTCGCGGTATAGAACTACCTACTACGGAAGAGAGTGCGAGAAATTCGATCGGAAAAGGACCTGGCGATTTCTTGCGTCTGTGACGTCTGACGTCGAACTTCCTCACAGTATTTCTCTGTTTTAAATTGGTCTGGATATCCGTAGCATTACCTTGGCTACAACAAGGTAGTGGTCCAAGTCAACGTTGGCTCCACGGAACGTTCGGACATCCTTAAGACTGGGGGAGCGCCTTACGTCGATCGCAATGTGGTCAATCTGGTTGATTGACCAGGAATTCGCCATGTCCACTTGTGGACATACTAGCTACCACAACGTTTGCCCCCCATCAAAGTCGATTTACCTGAGTCCGTTATCGGAGGTGGTGTCGTGCAGGCTGTATCGTCTTCGTCTCTTCCTAGTTGGCGTTAAAATCACACAAAACAATTTTAGGGCCAGTTTTTCAGTGCGAGATCATCCTAGTCTCAGGGTTAAACCGGAGTTAACTCCAAAAACGTGTTTTTCAGTCAATTGAAATCGAGTTAACTCGTCTAATTTGGTGAGCTAACTCAGGCACCAAATTGAGGGTCTTTTTAGTTGTGGCGCCATCTCGATTTCGATATTGAAAGTTATTGCCAGTGCAATTCGCTGTGGCACCATCTCTATTCCTATGCGTAAAAGGCGTAGAAGGGTGATATCCATAGTGTCGCACATCGTTGGCCTCAGAGTTTTGACAGCTGAAAGATAAAGTTAATCCTCAATTGAAAAACTGTTCCTGAGTTAACTCAGGGTTAATTTATTTTCAGGATTAGCTAACTCTGATTTAACTCAGAGTAAAGCCTGAACTGAAAAACTGGCCCTTAATGTCATAGCCAGAGCATTGCTCATATGTATTGTCAAGGAGCTCGTAGAACTCGTCCTTGGTGTCATCATCTTTCTCCTCTGTGGGGGTATGCCCGCATATGTGGCAAATGCTTGCTAATTAAGCCTTGATGTGAATTGTCGTGGAGGCACTCGTTCACATAGCTGGAACTCAAGACTTCTTGCCTAGGTCTCTCTGTAACGAAGAATGCACATCCAAAAAGACGCTGCCCTTGTGGTCGGTAACAGTCACCGTAGTATTTGTCGCAGTCTTTCTTTTTTTTTGCCCGGCCCATCCCATCGCACTTCTTGGATGGCGGTGATGTCTGCTTTGTAGCAGTCTTGGGCCTCCGCTTAATATTCGGCTGCACGTTGTCTACATAGAAACAGAACATTCCACGTGCAGATCCGAAGAAGAAAAAAATCGTATGGGAGAGGGGGTTCTATTCTTCCCCGTTTTCTAATAAATTGCCAATTTTCTAATAAATTGACTTAAAACAGAAATAAACTTGTTAAAAAACGACGGTAACACTAACAATGCCATATTATACCTTTTTGTAAGACCAAAAATCATATGTTTTATTTTTATTTCAAGCAAAGCTGTTTGAGTGAACTGTTTTAAAAAAAAATTTATTTTCAAACTCAAAATTTTATGTAATTAAGTATATGTAGGTACTCTTTTTGTTTTCAAACAAATATAGAACTTAATTACGTAAAAACAAGTTTGAAATTTTCTTTAATTTTTTTTTTTCAAAATTTTTAGTTTGAAAATAATTTTTTTCAAAAATGAAAAAAAAAACAGATTTTTGGCTTTACAAAAGGGTGACGTTAATAGTGTTACCGTCGTTTTTTAAAAATTTATTTTAATTCAACTTATCCCTCCCCCCCCCTTCCATACGATTTTTTTTTCACAACCCACCCTACACGCTCTAGTTTTTTGTCACGAATCACGTATCACCCCCCTGTACCCTGTATAAACGAAATACCATGTTTCGAGGCCTTCGACCCCGTATAATTAATGTAGTGGAGCCCGAATCGATGGGGAACTTTTCCAAAACCTTTAAATAATTTCCTGTATACAGGGTGTCCCGCACCTGAGTGGAAGTATCTTAGGGTGTGGTTCCTGGGTATATTCTAAGAAAAAAATTGTATAGGGGGAAAGTTGTATCTCCCCTCCCTGAGGCAGGGGGGGCAGTTTCTGAAAAATTGACTTAAAATGCCAAAAAAAAACATTAAAAATCAACGAAAACGCATCTAATAATGTGCTATAATTTTTTTGAAAGTTCATACTCCATTCTTACATCAAATTTTCAAATCAAGTTGTTTAAGCGAATAGTTTTTGAGAAATGAAATTTCAAAGTCAAATTTGTTTAACAAAATTGTGATTTTTTTTTTTTTCTTAAGACGATATTTTTCAAAATTTTACGTAGTTAAGTGCTATTTTTGTGTTCAATATTCATTGCCTTCATTTATTATTAGTCCATTACCGAAAACCAAATGTAGAAATCTATCTTAGTTTTTGAGAAATTAATAAAAAACGATAGGTACTTTTACCAAAAAAGCCCGAAAAAGGGGTTAAATTATGGATAATTCATGTATAAATTAATTTTTTCGGGCTTGTTTGGTAAAAGTACCTTTGGTTTTTTCTTAATTTCTCAAAAACTAAGAAAGATTTTTACATTTGGTTTTCGGTAATGGGTTACAAAATAATGAGGACAATGAATATTGAACACAAAAACAGCACTTAATTACGTAAAATTTTTAAAAATATCGACTTAAGAAAAAAAATCTCAATTTTTTTAAACAAATTTGACTTTGAAATTTAACTTCTCAAAAACTATTCGCTTAAACAACTTGATTTAAAAACCAAATGCAAGAATGTAGTATTAGCTTTCAAAATTCAAAAATTATAGCACATTATTAGATGTGTTTTCGTTGATTTTTAATGTTTTTTTTTGGTATTTTAAGTCAATTTTTCAGAAACTGTGCCCCCTGCCTCAGGGAGGGGAGATACAACTTTCTCCCCATATAATTTTTTTCTTAGAATATACCCAAGAACCACACCCTAAGATACTTCCACTCAGGTGCGGGACTCCCTGTATATTCTTTAGAGATTTTTTCTAATTTTCCTGGGGGATACCATGCAAGAAAAACTCACCTTGTACTCAACCTCAAAGGTGGTGTAAGAGAGAATATTTTATACAGACAAATAAAATCTGTAACTCTACCAATTGAACTGTCTCGAAGATGGTTTCTCTTATCAAAAAAGTATCCAATATTTTTTGTAGGAAATTTTCTAAGCTATAACCCAGTCTTTGACATTTTTTCTGTAAGAGTTACCGTTCGGAAGATATTCCTTGAAAACCGTTTGAGTTGGCTTTGACCTCTTGTAAAATTGTTAGCGGCACTCATATCGATGGGGACTTTTTACAGTTTCCTCAGAATGCCATGGGGATGCTATGTACCAAAATCCAGCTTTCCGCCATTTTTTCCGAGCAAAAAGCTTAAATGAGTGGACTTTCAATGAATAGATAAAGCTTAGAATATAATGTTTAAACTAGTAGTTTCGATGGTTAAAATCAATTTTAGTTCATCGTTTCCATTAAAGTTGAATAAACAAGTGCATCACTTAAACTTTCTTGAACACACAATGTCATCATAAAGTAAAAAAATAAATTGTAAAAAGATATAATTTTTAATCATTTAAAGGGTATCTCTCGATGCTACGTATATAAATATTGATGAAAATAAGATAAAGAGTTATTCTTATCAAACTCACGTCTCGCTTTACAAATTCTCGATAAAGGAAACACCTTAATGTTTGTTTTCTTATTTTCAGATCGATACCTATAATGTCCCTATAGAACACAGACCGCATAACCTGTCAATCAAATATTATCAACATCAACAAAAAACTGTAACATCTTCTCTTATCTGCTTGTGCAGACGTAACATTATTACCCGGCTTTTGGCTTGGCTTGACTTAACTTAGCTTGGCTGGGCTATAGAAATTTCAAGGCATGCATGCAGCACACTATGTTCGATAAGTAGGAATACCTACATATTATTTTATTTTTTTCATATTTGTCTTATGTCTGTAGATTAGCCATAAAATGCTTGCCGGCTGCCTTTATCATTTCTTGTGGTCTTTGATCTCTGTATAGGGAGGATTTTTTTTTTTTATTCATAAAATGATTCAATATATAATACATAAGATTCGGTATTGATCATGCTAGATTTGTTTAGTTGAAAAAAGACTCCGGTGGTGAACTGAATGTTCCAATGATTTGAAAAAATTTGTGTAAAACAAAAAATAAATCTAACAAGGAATATTAATACTTAAGGACAGAAGTACAGTGAAATTGTGACGAATTTTTTGTTTTTATGGAAAATAGTTTTAACAAAAAAATATCACAAAATATACTAAACAATAGTTACAGTTTTAGTTACAAGTGTCGGTTTATTATTTGAAGTCAATCAAATATTAAAGAAAATAATCTCGTTAGTAACTAACCAAACCAAAAAACATTTCAAAACGTAAAGTGATTAATTCTCGACAAAGTTGTTAAATAATATAAAAAAAAACAATATCAGGAAGACTACACGCAGAACTCCCTATCGAATTTGAGGTAAGTCCAAGATTCATAATTGGGGTATTTTTATGTTCCTTGAAATTTTAGAATACTTTTTAACACAAAACAAACACAAAACTATGAGGACTACAAACAAACAATACAAAACAACATGGATATCCATTTCTTTCAAATTTTTCAAAACTTTAAATTTGATTTTAATTTTGTGAGTTCCATTTGCAGTTTAATGGTTTCATGGATTTTTTGTCAAAAATAAATAGCATACACCAAAAACGTCAATGTTTATAATTTACTTAAAAAATATTATAATTTCTCAATCTACTTAGAAAAGGTTAATGTTTAACATGATTATTTTTATAAAAATTATAGCAAAATTATTAAGGAGAGCTTGGTGATTAGTGTTTTTGCAGAGTGGTACATATTAAGTTGAGCTTTGGCGCCAAAAATCACTTCTCACTCCAATTCTTGATGAAAATTCATAAAATTTGGTGTAGGTAGTGTACATAGTGCTTTTGTCTTTTTCTATTGTTTTCACTCGGCAATTCACTCATACGGATTTCCAATGAAACAGTGTTAGTTGTGCTTCTACTCCATTCTTAGGTTTTGTGTCTTTACTTGTGATGAATCATCAAATAATATAGACGAAACTATTTTAAGCGATATTCAAAAAAATAGTGTGCTCCTCCTACTTTTCAAATGCATAATGATTATTCCTTCCGTTTTTTTTCAATATATGTTGATTAAATAATATTAATTAATTAAAATAAATTAAAATGAAAAAATAAAAAAGTAACATGAATTCACAAGTAAAAAAAGTAACACGAAACTGTAAACCAATCATGGAAGTAATTAATTTTGCATTTCACCTCAGTTATTTTTGACATGCGAGAATATTTGCATTGTTTTTTATTTTGCGCACGGGAACTGTAAACTAGGCTCTTACTGACAAAAACTGAGACAAAACTTTTTTGGATTCGTTTTGACACTCCCCTATCATAATGAAGTAGGAAAACTACTGAGCCCTCTGAACTGGCTAACCATCACCAGTGATGAACATTTTTCGTAAGTTGCATGTCTTATAGGCATAAGAAAACCGCAGTTTTGTTGGAAAAATATCGTTTTTACCACTTGTAAATTTTGTTCGGCATTAACACATAACATTTAAAAGGCCGATCTACCACAACAAACCTTACGGAATTCGTTTCTAAGACTCTAAATGCATTAGAGAGAGGAAATGAAGTGGACGTTATAACCACAGATTTTAGTAAAGCTTTCGACAAAATATGTCATCAAATTATTTACCTTAAGCAAGCTAAGAGCCCTCGGTTTTCCACCCTTTTTCATCTCATGGCTCAGTTCATACCTAGAGGACCGCCAATATAGAGTTATATTTAGGTTTTCAATCTCCGATCCCATTTATGCTACTTCGGGTGTTCCTCAAGGGAGTCACCTCGGACCTTTGATCTTTGTCTTAACAATAAACGACGTCATAAATGTAATTAATGATTCAAATCTCTCCATATACGCTGATGATATGAAAATAATTAAGGTCATTTCTACTCCCACTGACTCTCTTTCACTTCAAAACGATCTTATTTCGTTCCAAACCTGGTGCGACAAAAATTTTTTAGAACTTAATGTTGCTAAATGCCAGTTCATAACTTTCTCCCGAAAGCGATTACCCCTACATTCCCAAACCTATTACTTTCATGATGTAGCTATTCCATCTGTTTGTTCTATACGAGACTTGGGAGTAATTTGCGACAGTCAGCTAAACTTTCGTGCCCATTTCGACCATATAATTAACAAGGCCAATTCCTCACTCGGCTTCATAAAACGTTGGTCTAAGGAATTCTCGAACCCTTATGTCACTAAGTCCCTCTACATAACTTTTGTTAGACCCCTCCTTGAATACGCTAGCCAAGTTTGGTCGCCATATCAGAACTGTCATTCCCAAAGAATTGAAGCTGTGCAACGTAGATTTCTTCGATTTGCCCTCCACGGTCTTCCTTGGTCTGATAATCTCATCTTACCCCTTTATGAAGATCGATTTAAATTGATCAATTTGCCAACCTTAAAAAAACGTCGAGAATATGCTGACATACTTTTTCTGCACCAGTTCCTCGCTGGGACTATTGATTCTTCCTATCTTTTGGAAATGATTCCTATTACTACTAACCCACGTTCTCTCAGATCCACTTCTCTCTTCCGCCTTTCTCATCACCGCACAAGCTATGGTCGGTTTGACCCAATCTCAAGAATGTTGCGTCTAGCCAATAATTCACAGGACATCTTTGACTTCGATATCAGTTCTTCCTCACTCCGAACCTCTCTTTATAACTCGTTCTAATTCAAAGCCCCTGTTGTCTTTAATTTATTTTTAGGATTTATTTTAAAGTTTTTTATGTAAAAAAAAAAACTGGTGTGTGGGCCTACGGGCCCAGATCAATAATAAAAGAAATAAAAGTAAAAAAAAAAAAAAAAAAACAACGAAAAACCCACCATAGAATTAAGTTTAGATTTAAGTTTAGAATTAAGTAGACACTTAAGTGCACGCTTGTATTAAGCTAAATAAATTAAATAAATAAACACGTATTGAATACATGCATTGACATTTGAACGGTATAATTTAAAAAAAAAACTTTTCTTTTCCATTTTTGAGAACTTGGAGTAAATCGAAGAAATAGTTAATAGCTGCTAAATTGAAATCAGCGATTAGTTACTTAAAATATAAGTTTAAATCGACTTTTATCCAGCTTTGTTTTAAAAATTACGATTGGAATACCCCACTTTTGATTCAACCTGTCAATAATGGAACAGTATAAGAAGTTTTGAATTAAGCGCCGAAAGGAATACTGTAGTTTTAAAAAAATATACATAACTTTTTAGGTAAAATTTATCGCTTTCAAGCAACAAGCTTATTAGAAAACCTCGCTTAGAAGAAAATTGAACAAAAGCACCGTCTACTTTCTCATATATTTAAATGTTGAATTGTGTGTTTATAAGAAACACGTTTATAAGAAAAATACTGATAAAAGCATTATTTCTCAAGCACGAACTATCTTTTTTCCATGTAAAGTTGGTTGGATTTAAGAAACTTGCAAAAAACTCACGAAACTCATAAAACACCAACATACCTTTAAGAAAAATTTCAAAGCAAACTTCTGTTCTAAGGATATAAGAAAAATTCGGTTAGAAGGACAAATACTTTGCAATTTTGACCATTTCTACAAACTCATACAATAAAAAATTGAATTAAGCTAAACTGTCCGCCATTTTCAGGAAAAATTTCTTGAAAAAGATTTTTTAATCTGCTTTTTTGGAACGGTACTGCAAATTCATACCAAGCGTGATTACTGAGGGACATTGAAGTTAGCAGTATTCCACTTATTGATGAACTACAAAATCAGGAAAAGAAAAGCAAGAAAATACAAACAAAATAAAAACTCCTGTCATCGATGTAAGCCTTTGAATATGACCTTGAGCCAAAATATTAGTGTCAGAAATCTGATCAGAACTTAATTTAACTTTAGGATTTCAAAAAGCTGAATTTTGAAAATTTGAAATTATGGGAAGTGAGTTAGTCATGATTTGTGAGTTAGTCATAATTTGTAAATTATTCAAAAAACTTTTTTTATTTTTTGATTCGTAGAATCTTAAAAAATAATTTTGACACTGTCAAAATTTTACCCCAAAATCTAGTGAAAATAGTTTCCTAAAACCATTTACAAACCCTTATTTAAAAATAAAATCAAATTAAATTAAATTATATAAAATTAAATAATATAAAATAAATATAAAATTAAATTAAATAAAATGTTTAAATATTTAATAAATAAAATGTCTTATGTTCAAGAGGCTGAAGGTTAAAATAAATTGAATATGTATAAAGACATGGAAATTTGGAGAGAAAAATGTTCTAAGGCATGAAAAAATAAAATGCAATCTTGATCAATTATTATTTTATGTAAAAGAATTAAAAATCGTGGTGTTTTTTATCATTTTTTTTATATGTCAAAATCTTTAAACATTTTTAAGGAAACATTTTGGTATGCACATCTTAAGTATTTATTTATGTGCATATAAAAATAAAAATTCAAAAAAATTGTCAACCTGATTTTGTGATATCGAATTTTCAAAAAAAAAATTGAAACTATGTACATATATGCGTACATACATACATACATATGCATTTATTTTTTAAAATTCAAATTTTTTTTTGGAAAATTTTTGTATGCAATATTATTTGAACTTATCTTGTCGTTTATAAGAAAAAAAATATTTTCCTTTACAGTTTTAAACATTTGTGGGGAAGGTACCGCTTTTTTCATAAAAGTACAATTTTTCTTAGGTAGTTACAGTGTTTTAAAAAGCGTTAAAAATTCTTGAGTCACCAGCAGGCTTGCCAGATTGGGCTATTTATCGGAAATTGGGCTATCTTTATACAAAATTGCCGACAAAAATTTCGGTATGACAGCCCAATCATAATTGGG
The DNA here is from genome assembly GCA_963921185.1 of Dasysyrphus tricinctus. Classification (NCBI taxonomy): domain Eukaryota; kingdom Metazoa; phylum Arthropoda; class Insecta; order Diptera; family Syrphidae; genus Dasysyrphus; species Dasysyrphus tricinctus. Next base: position 31,672,823 of record OY992531.1, read on the forward strand.
CTATAAATAGCCCAAATCTTATCTTGGGCGATATTTTTTTTTATGTATAAATAAACTGTATAAGAAAACACTTTTTCCCCCAAAACATGTCCCTAACGCATTTAAAAATTTGGCACTACTTTTTACTCACTGAATATACTCATTGGTTTTGACATTCTAAGGAACCGGAACAAACTTCACTTTGGTATTAATCAGTTAATGTGTTGTTCCCAGAATTCCCATTTTTTTTAATAAATAAATTGTTATTGAAGTGATGAGAATATTAAAAAAAAAAATTATTGATATTGGGCTACTATTTGGGCTACTTATTCGGCTCCGATTTTGGGCTACACAATTTTTGAAATTGGGCTATGAAACTAGTTCAAGACATGGTAACCCTGGTCACCAGTTTAAAAAAATCGACCATATCGTTTTCAAAATATGTACATATTTAGTTTACAAAAATTTATTAAAATTAATCATACCGTTTTGAAGAAAACGGGAGTTACCATTAATAACTATTTTTTGAAACATGGTTTTCTATCGAAAAATACTGTAATTTCATAATTTTTGCTTAAGAAATGTTGTGGAGCCATTTTTTGAGAAAAAAAAAAACGAATACATAAAATTGTTATGAACAAATTGTATGACAGGTACCTACCGTTATTTTTGATCCTAAAAAAATACCTTTGGAGGTAGATACCAAAAAACGCTATTTACCAATTTTGAAGAAAATTTTCAGAAAAGTTTGACCACCTCTAAAAACTTAAAATTGTATGAGAAGATGAATGGCCAATTACTAATAAAAGTTGTCTAGTTAATGTACGTTTCCAAAATGGTGTAACTAATGCTTGTGTTTAAAAAAAAAACCAAGACAATTTGTCTTTAGACTAAAAAAGTATAGCTTTCAAACTTTTTGCAAATAGTCTATTAAAATGTTACAATAACCTTCCAATTTGGGAAGGACAAATATTTTCTCATTTGATGTCTAAGGGTTAAGTGCATAGTGCAAGTATAAAGGGTTATTGGTTTAACACCTCAAAAGCTGTTATTAGGGGGGCTTACATCGAGCAACATGTTGTCCAACATTGCTTGACAACCGTCGATGTTTGATCATTTAAAGGCAAAACCAACCACGCTGTCGAACTTTGTTGTATGGTTTTGAAAATATTTTGAAAACTTGTTCTATTTCCATCCGGCAATGTTGTCCATCCATGTTGTTCCATGTAAACTATTGATATGATTTACAAATAATGTTACGCAAATGACTTTGTATTTTGATCCAAATGTCACCGAATTGTCCTAAAATCAGACTTTATCTGGAGCAGTAAGAAATTTGACAGTTGATTGGCTTGACAGATGGGTGACAAACTTTTGATCCAAAAGTCTTCCAATTGTTCCAAAATCCCCTTTTTCGCGAGCAGTGAAAAACTCTGAAAATATTAATTCAAGTGGATTCGCTAGATTTTTCATAGTAAGAAACATATTTTATAAAATCTTTTTGTCATTTCACAAAAATTATTTTAGGAAATGAGTCACTGAACAACCGTAGCTAATATTTGATTTATTTGAATAATTTGTTTAAAGGATCTTTTCAGACCCCTTTCCTGAGTGAACAATATTTTACCGAAATTTTATTTTTCCGATCGCTCATAAACGAGAGATAAAACGAAAAAGGGTATTTCATGAGAGAACTACCTAAAATTTTTTATAGATCGTTTTCTTATCGTTTATGAGAAGTTCGACAAAGATTGATAAATATCTTTATTTCTTGATTCGCGAATGACATTTTACGAGCCCTGTTATTATTTCAATAAAGTTTTAATACAAAAACTTCCAAGAAGTAAGAAATGTAGCGAGTTTAATCGAAAAATATTATTAAAACTGCATCAAATAATGAGGAATCTAGAAAACCGTTATTCTTTTCAAAAAAATGCATTTTCAGAATATTCGTGAGGGCAAACTCCAAAAGGCTTTTGTTCGATATAGCAAATACAAAGTTTACTGCCTTAGCATTGTGTTCGATAATGCAGTTTCCTAATGTCACATGTTCGAAAAGCATCAACTCTGTTCCGCCAGATTTAGTTATTTTTATTGCGGACCAGTACAATTTATTAATTGTGGAAAGAGTTCGCACTAAATCTGGCGGTCTGAAATTATTTGAAACTCGGCAAGGAACACAGCTATTCAGTAAAAAAACATTGTGTTGATGAACAGAATATTGAAAAGCCAGAGAGCGTATTCGAAAACGTCAAATGCGCAAATAAATTGACTGACGTTGATCAAACCGATTTTGTGCAAGCAGGGTGATTGCATATTTGATGAAAGCAGTGGCGATTCCTGGTCTTTGGCTTTGGGTTAGCTACGTACCTTGGAAAAGTTTTAAATGAATAAGCCAAATCACAACTTTTAATTTTATTTACAAAGTTGAAAAGAAAATAAACAAAACCTGTAATCCATAAATAATATGGATATTTTAAAAAATTAATTTTATTTACAAAGATAAAAAAAAAATAAACAAAATCTGTATTCCATCTATACATCTATACATCTATACACATAAATAAAATTGGAGTGTCTGTCGTTAATATTGAAATAGTTTCAAGTTTTTGATCTTAGGTGGTTGTTAACTTGCTAAGAAACATAACTGCATCATTTTAAATTTTTTTGTCTGTCTGTCTGTTTGTATTTTTAAAATATTGGAAAAAGAATTAAATGGGAAAATTATGTCGAAACAAAAAATTGATACAGGAAATAAAAACAAACAAGTAGAAACAATCGATTTTAAAAGTGTCAGTCAATTAAATTAGAACAATAAATTATATAGACTTAAGAGTGGTGAAAGCCTTGCTCAACATTTTGACATGCGACCAACAAGGCCCTTTAACCAATACCAGTATTTTTAAGATGCAAACAAAAATGTTTTATACCTTACACTTCATATTCGTTCAAACTATATTCCCTCAATCTTGCAGTATTATGACGGCCCTTAAACCCAATAATAAACCAAAAATAACTATTATCTAACGAGAAAACGTCTTATAACAGGCATTAAGATTAATTTTCACACCAAAAATCACAGATTCCCAGAACACTTCCAGCAGTTTTTTTTATTTACAAAAACTTGAAATTACTGGATTTCCTAAAGCCTAATTTTAAAGTCCCTTTTTTAAAACTTTAGGATGAAATTTGACTAGTTAATAGGATTTCAAGGCTTAAAGGAATAACACATGAATTATTCTGCGTTTATAGAAGTTGAAAAACTAAGAAATTACACAGATTATGAGCTTATTTTCAAAAAGTTTTGGACTACTGGGAGTGTTCGAAATTTGGCGACTCTACTGTAGAAATAATTATTTTTTAACAAGTTTTGAGAAACTATCTGAAAGTACTAATCTTCTTCTTCAAATATCAGTTTATATCTGTCCAATATCTTCTTTCCTCTCTGATCAATCCTTTGTTGAAATGTAAGCGTTTTGCATATTTTACCATACACGGTTTATTTAACATGAAGAAATATCGAGTGAAGACTAAGAATTTCTCGGAAAGTAAGTGAGATATTGAAAAGATTTAAACTGATATTTGAAGAAGAAGATTATAGTACTTTCAGATAGTTTCACAAAACTTGTAAAAAATAATTATTTCTATATGTTAAAAGACTTCAAAAATAGCAAAAAAAAAAAAACGATTTTTGGTCATTTTCTAACGGCAATTTCTTAAAAACCCGAGCTGATAGCCAAAAACGGATGACGGATTTAAATTCAGCACCCAAAAATATACTGAAAACCAATCCTCACTGCCTGTACTAAAAAGTAAACCTTTATTTATAAGCCTTTTTAGTTTTGGCAAAATACTTTTTTCCCTTTACGTTTTTGAGTTACCATTTTTACTTTCGAAACTATAATTATGAATCTAACATTTTTTTTTTTTTGAAAGCTCATCTTGATACCATTATAATATATTTTTTTCAGATTTTTTCTATCAATAAAACGAAAGATATAAAGAAAAATGCGAAATATTTTTTTTGTCAAAATACTTCTTCCGACTATTGTATATTTACTCACATAAATAATCGCCAAACTATTAAATAATCAGTTAATTATTCCCACTAAACTGTCGATTCAATAACGAATCTCTATTTAATCAAATAATGGCAAAAATAAGCACACGCATATCCACTAATATCAAAACAAAAAAGAATTCATACCTGCTTGCACTCCGCTTTCGAGTTTGAACGTAACGCCTTTTAGTTTAGCGCATTGTTTTGCGCTAAACATTCCCCTTATTTTACTGTGACGTGAAGTTAAAAAGGCACCAACACTACTACATGGATTGTATGAAATTGGTTAGCGCAAATTCTAGCGCTAAACAAGGTTCCAACGGAGACATTTTGTATGAAAGCTTTGTATTGCTTGCAGGGAAAATTAATTTGAAAATGTGGGTAGGTAGTTTGGTAATTATTTATGCCATTGATTATTGCAATTAATATTTGTAAATACTTTAATTTCGTAATCGTTATGCTTATGATAAGGAGGTGCATATGAAGATAATATAATCTAATATATTCATTTAAATTGTTGGTTTAGCGCCGCTAAACCAGCCAACTGAGAGGAATCGCCCCTGGATGAAAGCAGTAGGTACCTGCGTCGATAAATAACGATCATTTTACGATAAAATTGTCTTTGAATTGATCTTTTCGAAAATGGTCCTCATTCTACATAAATAAGATTAAAAACACTTGTTGTCGTTAGAGCAACGTGCATAAATTATAATTCAAACTTCTTGTTGAATTTTATTGAAAAATAAAATTTTCAAAATATCCAAAATCCACAAAAGAAAAGTATGAAGCAAATCAAATGATAAAACAATCATTCGATAAGACAAAAATGTAAATTTAATGTGGCCACATTGGCCGCTTCTTTTGTAAGAAAAACTTCGTTCTTGTTGATTCTCATGAATTCAAATACTTTTTATTCTGTTGTAAGTATTTGACTTTATGTTTGTAATTTCAAGTGCACACTACAGGTATACGAGTAATATTAAAAAAAAAAATTATTTAGTTTTTAATAATTGTACCTATTCAGTTTCCAAAATATTATTCAATGTAACCTAAAGTCGATGCTTTCAATATGTAAAAGTTGTTTTTTGCTATCTTATCTTTGTAAGCAATAATTGTATTAATAAATGTATGCATATTTTCTCAAAACTATTGTAAAATGGGACAGACTAAATTTTTTTTTACAAATTCTTTACAACTAAAAAATAATCGATCTGAAATGGTTGAAAAGAAAGGATATTGGATAGCACGCTCAATTGCCACCTTTTTAAAAATGATCAAAACAATCACATTTGTAATAATATTAATTTAATTTCCACAGATAATTTTTCTTGGATTTTCGATTGATGGACTTTAAAAGGGACCCACAAGTAAAACGTAAGTCACGCAATTTCCTTAAGAAACATGTATGCACGCTTTTTATTTCCTTTCTTACAGGTCGATTATTATGCCCTCTCATTTGGGCCACCATAAGCACCTCGCTATTTCTATTATCAGTTATCACAGACTTCCAGCACGAAGCAATAAAAGAACATGTTCGCTTCCGTAAAGGCTTTCCATCTCGAAGTGCATGGGAAAATCCACCCGATGGCACGCTAAGATGTTATATCTTCAATGTAACCAATCCCGAAACCTTCCTCAATGGCACCGATAAAAAACTTCATCTTCAAGAAATCGGACCAATAGTGTATCGGATAAAAATTGGAAATACCGATTTGGTTGATGATGAAATTGAATCTACATTGACATATCGCAAACTGCGGAAGGTAAAGCTTGTGTTTGATGAGGAGAACAGTCCACCAGGAATAATGGATCAACATATTTATATACCAAATCTTGTTCTCTTGAGTATTGCTGCGAAAGTCAATGACTGGTTTTTTGCAAGGAACGCTTTGAATTTGTATGCTAAAAATGAAAAAATCTTCGTTCATCATACAGTACATGAAATTTTATGGAACTATACCACACCATTGATTGACAAAGTTCGACCATGGCTGCCAGGGGTGATGGACAATGTCGGTACGCTTCACAATGTATGAATTATATTTTTGTTTGCTTTCTTTTCTTTTTGATTTCATTGCATTTTTAGTTTTTGGTACTTTCTTAAAAGCGTAATAAAAGCTATAAAGAGAATTTCTCCGATTTCATAACTATTCTTCTTCCACTCTGATAAGTCACCAGAGATGCACAAGAATGCAATCTTTTGTGAATGCGATCATTTAAAATCATGTATTAGATTCAATTAAGAGATTGCATTCATTTACTTCACTTTGTGACCTTGACATCAAATTCTGCAATCATCATTCTTTTGACATGAATTTTACAGCAATCAATTGAATGCAATCTTTTGAAAAGTCGTGCAGTCTTTGCATTCTTAAAAGATTGCATTCAGTAGATTGATATAAAAGGAATGAGGGGAAAATGATTGCAATCATTTCAATGCCAATTAATTGGTGATTGCAGAGTTTAAAGTTCAAGTCTCGAAGTGAAGTCGATGAATGCAATCTTTTGATTGAACTCTATAAATGATTTTTAATGATTACATTCACAAAATATTGCATTCTTTTACCAACTTGTCACTGATTCTGTGTAGCATTTGCCATTCATTCCAAATTCATTCCCAGACTATCAATAAAGTTTCGTCAATATTATTTCTTAATTTTTTTTTCATTACAGGCTTTTCGAGAAACAAAAGAAGTTTACACCGTTAATATTGGACTAAAAAATGGTCTTGAGAATTTCTTTAAAATCCGTACGCTTAACAATTTAACAATTTTCGAAAAACAAGTTAGTAAAAGGAAATTGAATCCTGACACTTGTCCCGTTCATGTTGCTAATGCATTCGACAATACACTATTTCCACCTTATATGAAGCGTGACTATCGATTTTCTATTGCTGCTGGAGATTCATGCCGAACACTTCCTATGGTTTATGAAAGCGATATCAACGCGAAAGGATTCAGTGGTTATAAGTTTGTTGTTGGCAAAGATAGTAATGCAAGTTGTCTAAGAGACTCAATGGGAATTCCACTACCAAATGGAATATTTGATGTTTCCAGTTGTCGATTTGGTAATTTTTACAAATTTGTCCTTACTTTGTATTAAGATCTGTTTTTATGTCAAGAATATTTTTTTTACTTGTTAGATGTCCCTTCAGCCTACTCACAACCGCACTTCTATGGATCATCATACAATTTTTCGGAACACTTTGAAGGCCTTTCTCCGAATCCAGTTGATCATCAGACTTTCATATGGATGGAGCCCAAAACTGGAGTTCCCTTTGAGGAGAAATACAGATTTCAGCAGAGTATTCCATTTCCAAATTTGAATGGGTTCGGTGAAGAAATCAGACGTTTTAACGGAATGATTGTACCAACCTTTTGGTATGAATATGTAAGTTCGAAAAAAATTTAACACATCTTAAGAGAACTCCAATCAAATATTTTGTATGCTTTTAGGATCTAGACGACTTGCCATTCCATTCTGCCCTTATGCTCAAGACCTCAGCTTACTACCTGCCATATATTCAAAAAGTGTGTATAGTGATATTATTTCTAGCAACAGTTAAAAGTCTTACAACAGTCATTTGTCGAATATATGGAATCAGTCTGAAGGAAGCATTATGGTTTGGGCAACGTGAAATGAAGCAAACCATTTCAGAAGTTCCGACTAATGGAAAATATTACGAAGACTCAAAGTCGTTTTTACCCAAGAATGAAATCAAAGTATAGTGTTGGTGTTTATAAAGTTCCTCAAGTGGCTTTTAGTGGTTGATATAGAGTAAGGGTTTCGATTTTGTAGAAACCTTATTTAAAAAAAAAGTCTGTGTATATTAAGTATACGTTTTTGTGTTCAGTTATTTTGTTTATTTTTTCAAAAAACTGCTTTAAGTTTATTATTTTTAGTTTTAATAAGTAAATATTATCTATTGTTAGTTACTCAAAGAGTTTTAAGAATATTTTTTTATAATAAAAAAAAGTTTTGTATAAAAATGTACCAAGTACTTAAAAAAGAAATGGTTTCCTTATTTTAAATTAAAATCTAGTCTAGCAATATTAAGGGAAACCAAACGTAGAGAATATTGTTTACAAATTATCAGATATAACAAATAGCAAATTAAGCCCAAATTATTAAGCAATAAACCATTTTCGATAACTGATATGACGTCATAGCAAAGCAACAAAAAAAGCAACATAGAAAACATTGCAAGATGAAATTTTAAATATCGCAAAAGAAACTATCACCCTTAAAGTTGATGAACAATTTTTCAATTTAAAATAGCAAGAATCACACATAAACTAATTTTTTAATCTCCCTGGTGCACTTGCTTTTTTTTTCAATTCATTGGCCGTTTTCGAAAACGTCAAATCAAAGTCAATTTGATCGTCAAATGATCGTCAGTTTCTGACGCAGATACTGTGATCGTCAAATGTGCAATAGTTTTGCTTGCACAAAACCGGTTAAATCAAAGTCAGTCAATTTACTTGCAAACGCATTTGACGTTTACGTACACGCTCTCCCAGGCTTTTCAATATTTTGTTCGTCAACTCGATTTTTTTTACTGAACCTGATATTCATGTGACTTTAGTTATGTACATAGCTGCATTTTGAAGCACATTGCGTATGCGGTAAAATTTGTATTTGCGTTTTCGAACAGAAGACTTTTGCAGTTTTCGTTTAAAAACGTTCCACAAATGCATTATTGACGCAGATGATGTTTTCGAAAACGATAGAATACGGAGAAAATTAAAAAAAATTCTTCTGTTTAAGTGGAGCGACTGAATATAATTCAAGTTAAAAGCTCAAATGAGCTCAACTCCAAATTGCTTTTCCCCCAGGTACGATGGTTGGGCTCATCAGTAAGATGAAATTTAATTTGTACAAAATTAATGCACTTTTGCTTAGTTGAAAATCAACTGTTTGACATTTTTATTTTTAAATTTGTGGAGCAGTATTTTTGAATAATTCAATAAACTTTTATTTTGACAGATGTAAAAATCGAATTGGAGGAACTTGTATTAATAATGTTTAATAACTGAAGTTAGTTAAGTAAAACGAAGTGCCTTTTAGCACATAGCTGAAACATACTATTTTATAAAGCAACATGGATGAATGCTAACCTTGCACCACTGCCTCCGTCAGTATTTACAGTGCGTTTTAATAGTCTTCGAACCTACCAACTAGTTCAAACATGAATTGGATAATTTTTGAACGGTAAGTAATATGAGTTTTTTGGAGTCGGACAGCCCGAGGAATAGACCAAACTGTTAACACCTCACCACCTTTTATGCTTCATCTTATTTAATGCAACCCAATGTGAAACAGGATTTGGTTGCAGAAAAACTTGTCTTTAATGTTTTGTTATTTGTTTTTACTGTAGTGGACAAGCCTTCAAATATTGTTCAAACAATAAACATTTGTCAAAAAAAATAAAGGAATAAGATTTGTTTCCGTTTTTTTTTTGTGTTTTTCGAAGAGCTGTATCTTAAACCCCTCTTACGACTATCAATTATCAACCTGATAGTTGATAAAACTTGAAAATTGGTGTCTTATACTCAATTAATTAACAACTATACAACTTTTCTTTTATTTTTTTTTTATTTTCTTGTGTTTCGCAACGGTCTGTATCATTCCTAATAATCAAAGCTTTCATCAGTTGAATTTTTAAACATCGATTTTAAAATTTATCAACTATGAAGTTGATAATTGATAGCCGTAATATTGGTGTTAGATGTTTTTTAATTTATAAATACATTTATTTCTTCTATGTCATGAGTGGGCGTATTGATTTGAAACAAAAAGCATTCTACAGCCTTAGGCCCATTTCACACATGCCCGGCAGCCGGTTAGCCGGAATCGTTTAGCCGATTTCTCAACACCGGTTCCGGCATAAGTGAAAGCTTCCATAAGATCCTTAGGCCCATTTCCTACATGCCAGGCAGCCGGTTAGCTGGAATCGTTTAGCCGGTTTCTCAACACTGGTTCCGGCATAAGTGAAAGCTTCCATAAGATTCTTAGGCCCATTTCACACATGCCCGGCAGCCGGTTAGCCGGCATCAGTTACCCGATTTTCAACAAATGAACCGGTTCCGGCATGTGTGAAAGCTTCCATAAGATCATTAACCAAACGACCGGTTGGCAGGTACCGGGTACCTGGTTTCCGGCTATGAGTGCAATGGCTCTTAACCCAACGATCGGTTAGCCGGTACCGGGTACCCGGTTGCCGGCTATGTGTTAAAATGGCTCTTATTGTTCTTGTTTTGAAATTTAAACAAACATTTTAAAAAATTTACTTTTGATTTAATTTCAAGTCAAAAAAAATACGGAACCAATGCAAAACTGTGAAAAAGATCGACGAGGATTGATGTTCTATTTTCATTTTGATAACAATTATGGAATTTTTAGGAACAACACAATATTTGTTCCTTTAGGCGCCAGTTATAGCGATCTGAAAAAGTAAAAACCACCCGAAAAGAAAAAATTACTTAAGCTTTTATTTCTTTTCAATTTGACAGCCAAATGATATATCAATCGGCGGCTGCTTGTTTCTTTTTTGTTTTGCGAAGAATCCATTAGACCGAGAGCTGAGAGCAAATTTTATGGGTGAAGGTATAATCAAAATTCAAGAAACGCTTATGCAGGACTCATTTGTCGCCAGGGCTGGAGAAGGTTGGTTGAAAACGGTGATTTTACGGATTTTTGGGTAGGGGTTTTAACCATTTTATATAAGCTTAAAATATAGAGAACTACGCTTTGGTTATGAATTTTGGGGTCCCAGACGTTTTAAGTGTCGCCAGACGGCCCAACAGCTCAAAAAGGGGCGAAAATTAGGTTTTGATGTCATAAAAACATACATGCCAGACGTTTTAAGTGTCGCCACAACCAGCCAGACGGCCCAAGCTCAAAAGGGGCGAATTTTAATTTTTGATGTCGTGGGTATAACCGAAAATTTGATATGTCAAAAAATCATTAAAAATCTCCTCATCATAAAAATATACATGCCAGACGTTTAAAGAGACGTTTCAAGACCATACAAAAAGGGAAAATTTGAGTAATTTCTCAAACAAAAAATGTGGATAAGGATACACATTTAAAAAATCGGCAATTGGCTCTTCTTCTCAGGTGGTGGAGAAATAAGTTAAGCTCCAGGGTGAATATTCCATTTTTAGACAAAAAATGTAACTTGCGAAATATTTGTCGGGGTCTTAGAAAAAGGAGATATGAAGTAAGAAATTAAAAAAAACATTCTTTAAGGAACTATAACTCTGAAACTATCGATAACCAAATTTCCTAACAGTAATGATCCAAATACTTTTTGTATAGAATGAACCATTCTCGAGATATTGGCAAAAAGGCGATTTTCAAAATGGTGACTGACACACAGCACTTAATGCTACATTTCCACTTAACGCTAATCTGAGATTTAATAAGATTTACCTCAAATCTTCTTTAAATTTCGAAGATTTACCATACAAATATATTTCGTAAATTTTGAAGATTAAAAATTAATCTTGTTAAATCTTTCTAGGAGAATGTATGGCGCTAAGGATTCATTCATGATAACTGAATTCAGTTCTTCGCAAAGGAAACATTCTATCTCACTTTCTCTTCATAAGAAAAAATGAAACACTATTTGCAATTTTAAAGGTGCTGTCAAAGTTAATCTTTTTTAAATCTTTTCGTGCGGTGGAAACACCAAATAGATTTATTTAATTTGAACTGGGATAAACTTTTTGGTGGAAACATGGCATTAAGCTTACTTGCGATATATACATAGGTACTATATGGCAAATTATGCTTTCGTAAAAAATATCGAAGTCGAGGTTTTCATCAAACTTATCGTTATTACGATGATAGAGGGAAGACGAAAAAAGTTGTTCTCACAATTCTGTCTGTATGTCTCTCCTTTGAGCTACAGCCTAAATGGCTGATACGATTTTCTTTAAACTTGTTACATAGTATAATGGATAAATTGAAAGATTTATTCTTATTCTCATACAAATTTTATTTTATTTGCTAACGTTTTCGAGAACATTAGTTCCATCAATAAATATTTAACAAAATATTTACGAATTTATAATTTGTTACATAGTGTTTTTTGGTCATTCCCCAGGTGTTTTTTTTTTTTTTTTCATTTTTTAACCCGAAAATAAGAATTGTACCTTCCTGTAGCATTTTTACATAATAATTTTTGGTATTTTTCTCAAAAACAGCTCCAAAACTTTTCTTAAAAAAATTCAAAAAATTATATTTAGTAAAGGCTACCTTTGAGCGGAAAACCATTTCTCAAAAAATGGTTATTATTGGTTCCTCCCAAAGACCCATTTTTGTAATCATCGATTTCCTTCAAAATAGTATAACTGATTTCAATATTTTTTTTCAGAGAAGCAGCTTATAAAAAACTAAAAAAAGTATTGTGTACCAAAATGTTCAAACAAAAATTTTCGATTTCTAAAAAAATATTCCATTTTTTTTTTTTTTTGAAACCAAATATTTCGAAAGTGACGGTTGATTTTTTTGAAACTCGGCAATTAAGGGTTCTTAGCACTTGTCAGAATGTTTAAGAAAAACTTTTCTTTTATAAAAAGATAACGGTACCTTCTATACAAATGTAGAAAACCGGTTAGGAAAATATTTTTGTTCTTTAAAATTTTTTGATTGTTTAGCAGTTTCAAGGGAAACGAAATAATGTTACAAATGATCGCATTAACCATTAACACTAGTAACTTTACAAAAATGTATGCCTGCCATCAGCCACTAGGCAGTGGCGGATCCAGGGGGGAGGTCATGGGGGTCATGACCCCCCCAGAGCTCCAGAGAAAAGAAGAAATACGAGCAATCTTTACTTCTTATTCAACACATTAGAAGACAGAGTTAAACTATACGAAACCATGACCTATTAATGTAATGGCTAGCTTCTATTTTCCTTAGCAAATTCTAACTTCGTAATGATATGGTCACGAAATAAATTTTTACAAAAATTACTGGTAGCCCTGAACGCGCACCCTCTTAGATAATATATATAGGGTGTCCACCAGTCATGGTTTTCATATGCGGTGATTATAGTCTAAGAGCCAGTTGTCGGCAGGTTTACGGTATTTCTATACGATAAGTGGGGCCATTCTATTAGACTTCCTGAGCATGGAATGGGCATTCCGCCGGGGTAAAAATAGTCAAAAAAATCGACCTCAAAACGTGTAAGCGTATGTCCACCCCTTTGATATGTTAAAAGTTGCTTCTATTCAAAAATTTTAAAGGCAGGCATAGGGTGTAGTACATCTTGGAGTTATACCTTCAACTTCAAGTCTTTTGTATTTTAATATTAAATATTAAATAAAACCAAAAAAAAATAATTTTCAGACACCTCAGTTGCAGTACCTGGATTTCTAACGGAATTTTGAGACACAAAAAATAAAAGGAAAAATCTCCATTCACGTTTCACTGTTTCTTTAAAAAAAAAAAAATAAATTGTGTTTCCTGCAAATGTTTTTATTTGAAAAAAGATTTTGGCAGACAAATGGTGAAGTTCCTAGTTTTTTAATTGAATTTTGAAAAATAGGCATTAAAAATCTCCATATAAGTTCTACTGTATTTCAAAGTTTAAAAAACCAGAATTTTCACTGAAGGAATATGTATGTCTCTTTGTCTCTTTGTCTCTTTAATACTTAATTTTAATTTATTAGAAAAAGTTATGTGCTGATACTTGGTGCAGTGCACAGATTTGTAACGGAATTAAAAAAAAAAATGTCCATACAAAAACCACTGTATTTCAAAGCAAATATAGCTTATTTTGTATTTAAGCAATATGTCTGCCTCTCTGATATATAAATTTGTATAGGTACTCTTTTTCCTTAGAAAACAAATCTAGCAGAAGCCTGGTGCAGTACCTGGATCTATAATGGAATATTGAAAAAAAAAAGGCTTTGAAAACTCCATACAAGCTCCGATATATTTCAAAAACAAACAAAACTGTTTTAACGAAAGTCATTATGTCCACCTCTCCATCATGTGAATCCTAATAATCTTTTTTTGTAAAACAAAACTATAGCAGACATCTGTTGCAGTACTTGGATTTATAACGGAATTTTGAAAAAGGGCTTTAAAAAACTCCATACAAATTCTCCTGTATTTCAAAAGCAAAAAGAAAAACATTTTTGACTAAATCAGTATGTCTGCCTCTTTTATATGTAAATCATTATACTCTGTTTTACTAGAAAAAATTATAACAGACTTTTGGTACAGTACCTGGATTTTTATATGGAATTTTGAAAAAAAGGCTTTGAAAAAATTACATAATTAATAAGATTAATAAAATTCCAATAATTATAGCAGATACCGGACTTATAACGAAATGTTGGAAAAACGCATTGAAAAACTCCATACAAATTTAGTGCAGTACTCAAATTTGTAACGAAATTTAAAAAAAAATTCCATGTAAGAAAATACCCTACTCTTTGTATTGGCAAGAGTTTTTTTCTTTTCGGCATCGGCATGGATGGTACCAAAAAATAGGCTTTCGGGCAAAAACTGCGAAAAATTATAAGAAATGGTAAAGTTTGATAGGCTATTTATCTTGTTGATAAATAATTTTTCCAGCAGCATGAAATTTGTGCACTATTACTCTAAGCAGGAGTCCGATATAGTCTTAGGGCCTGGTCGCGACGGCAGAGCGGCAAAGATCTCTGATCATGCCTTCAACTGTTATGAAGTCATGATAAAATTGGACTTTTTCTAATCACCAGATATGTAGAAAATTCAAGGCTATTTCAAGAGGCCTCAGTTCAAATTAGGTATGATGTTTTAATCTCATGACTTCCCCCCCCAAGCTGAATTCCTGGATCCGCGCCTGCCATTAGGAGAGTACACACTATGCCGATCACATTGTTGGTTAACATTTTCGATCAACATGCTAATGTGTACGTCAAAAACTTTCGTAGCAACAATTTGGGTGGATTGGAATTTTCTGATGGATGCGTAAGGTTCCAACCGAAGGGTTCAGGGTTCGAATCCTGGGAGTATCCAACCCTTTTCTTTTTTTTGTGAACAATAAAGTTAAAATGATATTATTAACATTAAATATTAAAAAAATATTAAAATTCACAACAAATATTGCATTTTTCATCTTTAGTAAAAATTGATTAATAACGCACAAAACCAATAAATTATGTTCATGAAATTAAAACCCTACGAATGTTATTAATAAAATGAAATTTGTGTAACAACTTTGTCGATTGCTATCCATTTGAATCGAGTTACGTTCGGGTCAACAATTGTTGATTGGCTTTGTCGATCAACACGTCTACACTTACTCAACACTGTTGATCAACGATGTTGTTCTACACAATTCGACATTATGTGGACGCGGCTTAATGGTAACAAAGCACTATTTCCATAACTGTCAACCGTCATATTTTCTGCCATTCTGCACATTCCATGCTGCATTAGTGTAAATTAACATTTGAATATAATTGATGAATTCATTTTAACCAAGTTTAGTGACAAAAATTATGGCTTTTTGTCAGTCACGTTAATCTGACACTATAAATGAGACTGAATGCAAAAGTGGTGTAACCCACTTTTTTAATCATATTTCGCGTTTTTAATTGATCTTAAATACTTTTTATTTCGAGAATCAAGGAGAAAAGGAAAGCTCAGATATTTAACAATTAAGAATTTTGGCTAAGATGTCTTTTGGTGCATATATGTAAAATTACGACACAAAAGTATCAATTTTGCCAAAAAATGGGCTTACACCATTTTGCACTACAGCCTCATTAATCTTTTAAATTTTTTTTGGATGATATTAAATGTTCATCAACATTGAATGTTTTTTTTTGTATTAATTTCGTCCTTGGCCATTCTTCCGCATCAGACAGACTTATAAATTGCTTTTCGCCTATGCTATAATTAAATTAGTAACGGTGGCGCGGCACAGTATTAATTTTTAATTATTTGGAAATAACTGAACATATTTTTGTACTGTTGATATAATATAATATAATGCCTTAATAAATATTGAAAATAATATTTCATTCAAATAAACCGCCACCGACCTCGCAATGAGTATTCACTTTTCAATAATAATAATAATTTTGGATTTGAAATCGTGACCTATATGATCTTTTTATCAGGATTCTTTTTCATTGATAAACAACCCTTGTTTGCTGTCTGTTTTTTAAAGAATTATGTCCATAAAAAAAACAAACAAAAACAAAATTTCTTGAGATAAATAAATGGCTTATCGATTAGGGGAGATGTGGGATTTTTGACCACCTTTGACACTCATATAAAAAAATATCTATGTTTAGAGATCGCTTGGTATGAATTTAAAATAATATTTTTCTTTTAAAAAATGCAAAAGTCGGTTTAAATACGACTACATTTTTTAAGATTTGAAATAAAAGTTTAACATTATAAAATATGAAGAAAATTTGAAAAGAAATTTCTTCTGTTTAAGTGGAGTGACTGAATACAATCAAAGACCGTATAATACCAAGATATTGCATCTAGTGTAAAAATTCGCAGTCAAAGCGCTAGTACTGTGACGACCCCAGTGGTGGCCCCATAGATGTGTGAGTGAGAACCCCGTCTATGTATAAGTTTTACAATCGTCGGTGGCGCGGTCGCTGAGTCGTGGGTCTGCGGCGAATAAAGGCTTGCATGTCTGTATGTGTTATGTGAGTTCGAATGTGAATGAGGATGTGATACAATACGTGGGAATGTTTCCCTTCCCCCGACCGACCGCATCTAAAGCTGATTTTTGGTGGTTGGTTGAGATGCGGTATCTTGGTATTATACGGTCTTTGATACAATTCAAATTCGAGTCTTAGAAGGGTACAAAAGTCATCTAACTCATGAGCTCAACAATCGTACCTGGTCGAAACATATTATGGAGTTGAGTTCATGTGAACTTTTAAATAAAAGTTTGTCCTGTGATGTAGTT
This sequence comes from Dasysyrphus tricinctus, assembly GCA_963921185.1. Classification (NCBI taxonomy): domain Eukaryota; kingdom Metazoa; phylum Arthropoda; class Insecta; order Diptera; family Syrphidae; genus Dasysyrphus; species Dasysyrphus tricinctus. Next base: position 31,689,802 of record OY992531.1, read on the forward strand.
ACCAATTTTGTATCAGACAACTCCTTGGTATTTTTTTTTTATCATCACTTTAATATTTAAATGCATTTTTGTAACTACCTACTTTATTGATAAAAGTCCATTCTCCCCTACCCTTAAGTTTGTTTATTCGATGGAGCAAGTAAGTGAACAAATAAGATATCGATCCGAGTCAATACCCTGATCTTTATGTTGTGCAACTTGTCTTGTAGCTGTATATTTTTTGTGGGTCAGGTGATGGTATTAGGTGGATGGTGAATTTGCAACATTTCATGATAAAGATTCCCAAATTTCAAATTCTACTATCAATATTTATACAAAATACCGTATAGGTGGCCTGCTTATCGTTTATAAAGTACAAAGTTCTGAAGAAGGTAAGTTTTTACATTGAGGTCGTTTATTTCTTAAAATTAAGATTCGGTATAATATTTCTGAATCTTGAAAAATATTTTTTCATGGAACCGTTCATCACAGGAAGAATTATGCTAACTTTGCCTTTTTGTGTGCGTTATCATATGAAAGTATCGACTTTTTTGCCTTTTTTGCTTTGTTTGCCTATTTTGCCATTTTGTCTTTAAAATTATTTGTCACCAGTTTTTTTCAATTCCTGTTCCACACTTAAAGAATTGAGTTGATTTGGGCAAAAGAGAGTGCTCATGCTCACCAGAGAGTAAAGTATTTCCCCTTCCTGACAAATTCTGTCCAAGAATTTTCTTTGGGCAGAAAATTCTTAGGTCTGTCAAATGCCAGGTTGACGAACGTCAACAAAATAAAAAATTCATCAAAATTTGTCAGACTGACAATTTTTGCCAAAAATCTCTGGAACAAAACTATAATTTTCATCGAGGAATATCCATTGGGCAAGTGTTCTCAATTTAAAGAATCTCAACGAAAATTTGATTAAAGTGAAGGGAGCATTGCAACTGAAGATGGGAACACAGTGGCGGATTCAGAGGGGGGCTATATAGGGGCTGAAGGACCCCCACAGTCGATTAGTACAATTAATTTTATAACAAAATACAATAAATTACGATGTTTCAATTTTGTATTCGTTTTTAAACCTAAAATTTTTAAAAGCTCTTATGATGAAATTAAGAATGATCCCGAAAATCATAGATATAAAAAAAATGAGAATGGGGCTAGCTAATTTGCATGTTGGCTGTGGTTTATCCCAAGCCTTAAGGTAGATCGACGAGGTTGGGGCTTTACGAATTTTACATAAAAGCTGTTGCTTTCCCAAGCTTCAAGGAAACTGAACGAAAATATGATGTTGGGACTTAACAATTTACATATTAACTGTGTTTTATTAAGCCGAAAAAACAAGGTAGACGAAAAAATGCTATGTTTTTGTTGTTTTTGAAACAAAAGAGGTTAGTTCAGCCAATTTGTATGTTCAATGCAATTGATGAGCTTAAGGACAACACCTGATATTTTCAATTAATAATTGTTTTGCGATATTGAAAACCGAAATTCAGATATGTACCTAGGTATCTGTTATTGAGTGAAAAATATTACCTTTTGCCTTTAAAATTCCTTTTCAGGTAAAATTTTGATTAGAGCATGCTATTGTTTTAAGCTGAATGAACGAAAGCTAAGGACATCGATAGATCACATCATTAAAGATCCAAATGAAGACACAAGAGCAAATGTCACATTTGTTCCAAAGCCCTTCTGTTGATACCTTGCAAACTTAACTGAACCCCGGGAACTTTTGAGCTAATAACTCTAAGAACCAGCATTCGAACCTTACTCCAATCGGAGCAAATTTACTCCAATTTTGAGGAAGACAAAAATCTCTTCTTCACCACTCCGCTTTTTTGAAATCTACGCCTTTTTGTCCACTCTAAAAAATTCTTTGCCCAAACCACGTGAAATTAAAGACAGAACTGTGATTATCAATTCTCCAACCAACTCTGACTCTGAAATCTGAATGTTTGCATCTGAAAGTCTATGCTGAACGGAATCATTTCTTTTTCTTACTTTGTTCGTCGTTTCTCGATCATATCGGGTTTTATATGATTTTTTTTTTCTTTTAAATACCTTTTTATTTTTGTTAAATACATTTTTATTAAAATACAGTTTTTGAAACCTTGAGTTTTCCCTTCGGTTTGAAATCTGCTACGGAAATTTGTGATTTACTCCGTTTTTTTACACAAATCTGCTCCCAAATTTTGCTAATGAGGTTCGAACCCTGCTAAGAACTGGTTTTCCGATGCAAAAACAAAAATAGTTTTATGCATAAAATGTTTTCGAGCAACTGCATCAAGCAAGTATTGTTTATTACAATCAGTGTCCTCGAAATTGAAACTAAAGATTTGCAGTTCGAAGATATTTTGACGATTTCATACGTTTCCTTAAAACAATACAATTTTTAGTCTAAGTATCTCCTTTTTGGTGTATTTTTTAAATAAATTGATAATTATTCATTAAATATTTATGATAAGAAATGGTATGATCATTCAAACAAAATGGCGTGGCTGTTAATGGTTGCTTTAGCTAATTTAAAAATTTTGCTCCCATACAAAATTCTCCCCAAAATTTAGCTCAGTATTTTGACCAAGCGGTACGCAACGCCAGTTAAATTTTCATTTCTTACTGTACATCACCAAGATGCCTGTCAAAATTTACTGCATGAAATAATTGTTTTCCAAATTATTCTCGAGCTAAATTTGTAAAGCTTATTTTATTCATGAGATTAAGGTGGACTTTGCTTTGTTAAAATGAAAACAGACTAAGAGCCCACAGCAGATTTTGGGTGTGATCGATAGCAAAAAAAGAAATATAGGCGTCGAAAGCTTCATTAAAGGCTATTAAAAAATCAAGGTCTTGTAGTCCACAACTGGGGCCTTTTCGAGAAACAGTGCATCGAAAAAAAATATGACTGCAACTTCGAGAATAATCGTGCTAGCCGAAATTGGTTTTCACCCCTCCCTAGATAAGCTCCGCGGATCCCATATCACGGAATCAGAGATCATTTGAGTGTTTAATTCGCCCTGCCAGACTGTTTAAAAAATTCAAAATTCTAAAAGGTCTCAGATTCCGTGATATTTGATTCGAGGAGCTTAGACTAGGGAGGAGTGAAAACCAATTTCGGCTAAAACGATTATCCTCGAAGTTGCATTCATATTTTTTTTTCGATGCACTGTTCTCGCAAAGGCCCCAGTTGTGGACTGCAAGACCTTGATTTTTTTAATAGCCTTTAATGAAGCTTTCGACGCCTATACTTCTTTTTTTGCTATCGATCACACCCAAAATCTGCTGTGGGCTCTCGGTCTAAAATAGAAAACGAGAAATATTCGAGAAAAACCCATTTATCTTGAAGTTATATATAGCTGCTCCCTTTTCAATGATATAATTTTTCATTAGGTATTGGATTGAGAGATGTTTATTATAGGAGCCTCGATCCAAATCCTTCATTAGCTACTGTAGGTACACACTATATGTTGGCCAGTTTCATAAAACAACAAAATGTGTTCCTTGAACTACTTCCACTATTGGGAAAACCACTAGCTTTCTTTGCATAAATGTATGATCATCTTTCCGATAAGGTTTAACTCTGTTCTTAATAAGTCCCATACTTAAAAAAAACACATTTTGAAACTGATAAGCTTCATACGTTTCATAAGCTAACAATTTGTATAAAATAAAGTAAGCACACATTAACGTCCCTCCAAATCACTTCCCAATTGACTTCCGATTTGGTTGATAAGATGCGTTTTATTTTTTTAATAAATTCGAGATTATTATTATTTAAATCCCATCACCCTTTCAAAAAATCAAACAGATCATTTCGAATTTAAATTTCATTCGTGTCGGATTCGAAAGCGGATGATCAAGAATTTGTGTGTTTTGTTTTGTTATTTAGTTTTTTTTTTTTTTCTTAATCGACTCGATCCTGATAAAAAAGTAATAAACAAATTAATTAAAAAAGAAAATATATAATAATTATTTAACAATTAAACTAAAAGCAAAAATAACTCACAAGGATAACAAATTAAAATCATATAAACGATTTGTTACGATTTATTGCATTCTCAGCTGTCAGTTTTTGCATCATCAGACCACTGATAATGAAAATTTTAATTTTTTTTTTTATGAAAATTGTTAATGAAAATTTAATAAATAATTTCTGACTGTCATCCGTGATAACCTTTTCTGATGGACAGATGCACTTAAAATTGTTGTTGTTTTTTTTTTTAATTCCTGTCTATTAAGTTAAATTGTAATCATAGACATAATCGCGTGCACCTAAACAGAAGTGAATGGTTGCTTCATTTTGTTATAAAAAAAAACATTACTTTTAAAAATATAATTGAACTGAGATGCAAGGCGCCGAGATGTCGGTCTAGAAAATTTTTGTCTAATACGAGTATGATAAGGAAGTTTTTGAAAGATTATTTTTAAAACTTCTGAAGTGATTTGATAATTTTGGAATCGTATGATCTTTGTTAGTTTCAACACTTCAATCTGTGAGTATGTACTTACAATAATAATTAAATAACATCAAACCTGTCATCATAATATCGGATTAACTTTAATTTCGACAAAAATATGACCAGCAATAATTTTGTCTATCGGTCAGAATTTCATAAAATTAAGGGCAGTGGAACCTTAACTTGAAACACAATATGTAGTTTAGCTTAAGAAATATGACCTTGGTTATATGTTGACTTTGAGGACATAGCCTTATAAGGCTATAAGGCTTTTTAACATACAGTAATACTTTTTTGTTTACTAAACGTTACGCTCAAGACTTCGGCAAAATGACATTCAAATGACAGGCGTCAGCCATTCGTTTTTTATTCTTTTGCAGGCAGTTAAATACATATTTGGAACTGGCATTTTTTCATGTGTGAAATAAAATTGATTACTAACTAATTGATTAATTAATTATTGTTAGTAAAATATGACAGATTACAATTTCTTGTTTTAACACTTTATCAAACCGCCTTTTTGTTTGCTTTTCAAAATTCAATGGGTGCGAAGGTGAAATCAGATGTTTTTTCTCCTTCGCACTCGTGAAAATTCGAAAAGAGTCAGACACAAGGAATCATCGTGTAAAAGGGGTCTTATTAGCATTGATCTGCAACTTCAGAATAATTAACGGGGTCAAATTGCACCATCCTGCTGGCCAGTTCACATCACCTCCGCGAGAGACAATCCAAAACCAAATCAAATCGTTCATGGAGAATGTCATTTGCGACATAAGCTGTATGACACGTAGTGCTTTCCTGTTGAAACCATACCATTGTATATAAATTCTATAGTATTCTCATGAAGAAAAAAAGCTCGTGGCCATCTATGCGTCCAAATGTAATACTAATTTTTGTTAAGGGATCTCGGTAAGGCGATCACAGCGAACCTATCGACCAAATGTCTACCTACAAAATCGTGTTTCATGAGAATACTATAGATTGGATATACAATGACCATACGTCATTCATATCCATATCATCTATTTGGGCTCAAAGATACATGTGTTTATCATCGATCGGTAGTAGAGGTCTCTATAGGGCTTTTTACCAAATACCAATGTTAATTTCTAAATGTCAAACTCAAGACCTCGGCACAAATGACATTTAGGTAACACCCATTTTCTTTTTTATTTGGATTTTGGTATAATAGCGTCTGTCAAACGTGCCGAATTGTTAGCTGTCACTTTGACTTTGACAATTTGGTAGAGATCTCTATTGGATGAATTGACGGAATTGATTGACTTGGGCTCTCCTGATCCCCCCACTCTCATGTGCAGTGGCGATAATTTTTGCAGGCCCTGCATTTTTTGACATGCGGGTATTAGCCGAATGTCCACTGAACCATTCGACTGTGAGAAGTGAATAAAAGATCCTATCTATATTATATTTTAAAAGAAAACACGGCCTAAAATTTGTTTGATTTGTAAAATCTAGCATTTTTATACTTTCTACTTGACCAACAAGATATTTTCTGTGAACTGTCAAACACTTATTCGCAATTTATAACATCAGTACGCATTCCACAAATCTGCGAATGAAAAATTCGCTCGAATTCAACCAATTTTTTTTAGCACCCAATTTATTGGATTAGTTTAATGACAAGCAACTAGCAAAAAGATATTTTCTGTGAACTGTCAAACACTTATTCGCAATCTGCAACAACAGTACGCATTCCACAAATCTGCGAATGAAAAATTCGCTCGAATTTAACCATTTTTTTCTTAGCACCCATTTTATTGGATTAGTTTTATGACAAGCAACTAGCAAAAAGATATTTTCTGCGAACTGTCAAACACTTATCGCAAACTGCAACATCAGTACGCATTCCACAAACCTGGAATGAAAAATTCGCTCGAATTTAGCCTAATTTTCTTAGCACCCATTTTGTTGGATAAATTTTATGACAAGCAACTAGCAGCAAGATATTTTCTGCGAACTGTCAAACACTTATTCACAATCTACAACATCAGTACGCATTCCACAAATCTGCGAATGAAAAATTCGCTCGAATTTAACCAAATTTTTTTAGCACCCATTTAATTGGTTTAGTTTTATGACAATTTGCGTCTGTCGGTCACCACTCATGTCAAAAAAAAATTGTCAAAGCTCGCGCCTATTCGTAATTCGCAGCTCTTATGAAAGTCACTTAATTGTTGAATAGGTGACTGGAAGGAATGAAAACGTGATCCTTCAATTGAGTGCCCATTTTGATAATAAAGATTTTTTATCATTTGCACAATGCACGTGTTGCTCAACGGTGTTTATTGCCATTGTTATTTGGTATTAGTCTGACTGATTAATAAACAAACGGACGCCACCAAAACAACAAATTGGCCGCCACGAACTGTCAACAGGAAAACCCTTTACTATTGAAATAAATCAGCTTAGTAGAAGACTTTGCATTAAGAACTTTAGAGGCCTTATGTCCACAAAAATTGTCTTTTCGTCTTGTGGTTCTTACTTGGACCATCATTATCTAGTCCCTGGTGTGTATTGTTTGGTATATTCCTTTATATCGAAACTCAGATAGATCACTTAAAAAGTTTCACTTCATTCGCGATTAAAATAAAAAGGATGTGTTTTTGAACAGAGGTTTGATTTTTAGATTGGCAGCACTGGTTCCTGTGACAGTAAATATGATAGCTTACATAGGATGTTTACTCATATTAATGAAATCACTTTAAAAGTTTCACTTCATTCACGATTAAAATAAAAAGGATGTGTTTTTCAACAGAGCTTTGATCTTTAGATTGGCAGCACTGGTTCCAGTGACATTAAATATGACAGCTTACATAGGATGTTTACTCATATTAGTCCATTGACAAATAAGCTGTGTTCCTTGCCGAGTTTCAAACAGTTGCAGACCGTCAGATTTAGTGCAAACCCGTTCCACAAGTGAAAAATTGTATTGGTCCACACAAAATCTGTCGGTCTGAAACTGTTTGAAACTGTTTGGAAAACAAAGGAGGGTATAGGGTACATACATATAGACTGCTAGTTGCTTGTCACTTACAAAATTTCTTGCCCACAAAAATATTCCAGGAAACCGCAGCGCTGCGCTGGCGCTGATAGGATTGAGCGACCCTTATTTGTAACTACAAATGTGCTTGCTTACACGTGAAGAACGAAAGTGTTCAGATGTGAAGAAAATTATTCTGCAGATTTTGTTCTCCTCTTTGTGTTTTTCGTATTTTCATAATGAAAGACACGATTTTATTGGCTGAATTGGATAGGAAAAGCAACACAAAAGAGAACGTCAATTTTCTACACTGAATATTTTCAAATATTTATAAATATTTCATCCCCCTCCCTCTTCTGCAAGTTACCCCGCTCACCATCACAAATCGCAGAAAATGCTTGAATTTCTTCACGTGTGATCAGGGACAATCAAAACATATGTACAACACTGAAAGAAAATATGTATGTTTTGGAATGGAAGGTGAAACTTCCGAAGTTTTGCCATCTTCGTTAATGGAGTATCTTTGATTGCAGCCGTATAGTGAATTTTATTCAATGACCACTGGATCCCAAGAGCGCTGCTAAAAACTGGAACACGAGTTAAGTTGGATACTAGCAGTCCATATATAAATACGTCAATGCAGTTTAGTCAGTATCTCTTTTGACAGTTAACTATGAAAGACTTACGCTACTAGAACTACGCTTGCTAATTCTTATTTTTTGCACATCTATAAAAACAAATGATAAGAAATTCAAAGTCATTGTCATCTTTAACAAAAAAAAAAAAAAGAAACAGATTAAATAAAACTGTTAATGAATCAATGTTGGGAGGCTAGTGATAGGCGTGACGTAAAGGACGCTTATCTCTTTCAATATTTTTCTTTCTAGGAAAAAATCAATTCATTAAAAAAAAACAGCAACGCCTGATTTTAGGGAGTGTCTTGTCAAATTTTCTGACGTCAATTAATGCTAAAAAAAAGTGAAAATGTTAAATTTTAAAAAGATAAGGTTAATTTAAATTTAAATTCGAATACATATTCTTCCATAATTATGTTAATTTATCTTCGTCATTGAATTGAAACTACAGTTGGGAAAATAAATCTATTCCCAGATGATGAAACTTTAAGCCGCGTCCAGATCAATTAAAATTTGCGTTGTGCGTCGTGTTTGGCGCAAAAATTCGAATCGATTCAAACCTATGTACATTGTACATAGCTTTTCCTCATTTTGAGATATCACAGACAAATTATGTAGAGCTCAAGATTTGAAATATTTTGTTTAAGAACGAGAAGATCCCCTTTGCGGATTTTTATCATAACGACAACGGGACATAGAAAAGTTATCACAGCCATTGATTGAACCCATCACAGTCACAAAATGCCATCAATATTCCCTAATCGCAGCTTTGTGCTAATCAAAAACTAATAAGTAATGCCAGATTCTCGGCTAAAGCCTAGTACGCTGCTGATGCGAAACGAAATTTTTAGTTGGTCTCCAACAAGACAACGAAATGCTTACGAAAACGAAGCGGAAAAATATTCATTGACAGTTGCACGAATTCAAAAAATTAAAACAAATGCAAATGCAAAAAAAATCACAAGCAGCCATGCTGTAATGAAAGAAACAACAAAAATAAACACGAAAAAACACAAATGTCATTTTTTCGTACACAATAAATGGTCTGGGTAATTAATTGTGTGCGAAAAAAGAGTGTAGACTTCTCCAAATAATCTGCTACAATTTTCAATTTCGCTCATCGAACAGCGTACTGCAGAACGAAAAGTAGAACTAAATTTTTAGTTTATGATTTTGTTGTGTCATTTTTGTATGGGATTTTTCGTTTCGCATCAGCAGCGTACTAGGCTTAAGGCCCATTTACCGAAACGAAACTTAAACATTTACGTTCAACATAAGACTTTATAGTGGAGGGTTTTAAAAGTACTATAAGTCCTCTTATTTATTTTCAAGGTTATAACCTCTTTAATTAATTTTTAAAAAATCGGTTATATTACTTTGTCATTTTTCTAAGCATAAACACCACAATTGTACTCACCACGAATATTTTTTTCGTGCAATGTCACATTTTACATTGTTTTATATGAAAAAAGAACAAAAATACCGTTTGAACGTTTGATTTGTGTGCTGTGCTGTAAAGTTACTTTTTATTTGTGGCAAAAATCTTATTAAAAATTTTGCTCAGAGCTGTCACATTCCCTCGTTTTTTTTTTTGCAAGGAATCTGTAGATCCAATTAAAAAAAATCGTTTTCACCACGGATATTTTTCTCTCGAAATTTTGTTTTTCTCACCACCGTTCTTTTTCGCTCAAAAGAACTGCATACTAAGCTTTAATCAATAAACTATAGGCCTGAAAATGGAAAACAAACATTTTTGGATGCAAAAACCATTTGCATACAAATAATTCCTTAAAGTGAATACAATATATTTTTCTTTTTTTCATGCAAAACAATTGATTTATTTAAGCATGAAACTGTAAACCAATCATGTAAACAAATAATTTTGCATTTCACCTCAGTAATTATTGACATGCAAAAATATTTGCTTATATTTTTTTTCGCTTGGGAACTGTAAGCTAGGCTTAAATAGGCTTTTTACACCAAACCTCAAAACCGGTCTTAGGCGAAAACTTTTCAAAAACTCGAAAACCATTCACATTGAACATAACACGTTTTCGCTTGACATTCCAGTTTTTTTTACACAAACCACGTACAATTTTCTTTATTTTTTGTATTTTCTTCCATTTTTTAATTAAAAATGGTGATTTATTATATAAATAGGATTCATATGAACAGTTTGACTTACCACAAACAATTATTTATCAAGTTTAAATGAATTAATTTATTTTGAGATTCGAATTTTGTATGACAGCATTTCGTCAGCTGTTTTCAATTTCTTTTGAAAGCATCCCATCAGTTTCTTTTTTGACACTTCAATAAGCGCTGAACTTATTAAAAGGTACGTTTGTTTTGTTCATCTCTGAATTCCAACAAGTTTTCGACTGGTTTTATATAAAACTTGTGTTTTACGAAAACCTGAAGCTACAAAAAATGTATGAGAAAACTTGTGTTTTCGATTAGGTTTTTCTCCAAAAACCGAAATTTTCGCGAAAACCGCGTTTTGGGTTCGGTGTGAAAAGGTTATAAGGGAGCTTTTGAAAATTTGATTAAAATCAGTCAGGAATCATTTAACCGTTGGCATTTACCGTTAGTAACAGATTTTTTGTATTTTTTAACTAAATTGTACACCATGTCTACAGTAATTCACTGATGTTTTAAAATTAAAATCATTAGAGCCATTTTTACTTGCGATATAGGTACTAAAGGGCAAGTTTTGGATTCGTGCAAAAAAAAATTTCGAGATAACAATCAAACATTACATTACGATGATAGAGAACACGAAAAAAGTGGGTGGCAAAATTCTGTCTGTATGTCTGTCTGTCTGTCTGTCCGTACCACAACCTACAGCCTAAACCACTGAAGCGATTTTCTTCAAATTTTGAACTTAAGGCTTTTTTGTAACTCTCCAGAGGGGAAATTGATTTTTTTTTTTTACTCAAAAAATAACGGTACTTGCCATACAAACGTTAAGGAAAAGCTTATTTATCTCAAGAACGGCTCCAACGATTTTGATAAAAAAAATCAGTGTATTATTGTAGATATGATGTACTTTCTAGTAAGAAAAAAAATCACCAAACACATTTATTAACGGTACCTGCCATATAACGGTTTTTTTGATTTTTGATTTTTGATTTTTTCATTAACCGCTCTTCCGATTTCAATAAAAATTTTTGCACAAAAGCTTTGTTAGAATATACACTAGTCAACAATATTAAAGGAACAAATTTTTTTTTCAATTTTTGTTAGCGTTTTTTGAAGAGCTGTATCTTTGTGACGAGTGGTCGTATTGAGTTGAAATAGAAAGCATTTTACAGCTTTATGTTTTTTGTTTCGAGATTTGCTTGCAAACAAATTTTTTTGAAGTACCGTTATTGCGTTATTGCAAAAAATGAGACGAGACAACTAAATTATTTTTTTTTTATTTTTTTGAAGGTCTTCATTTCTATGGATAATTTTTTTTGAGTCAATTAAATGTCATGATCAGATACCTTGTTTATTCAGCTTCAATTCAGTTTTTTTGTTGTTGTCGTACGATTTTTTTTGACATGGTTTATCTGACTTTGAATGAAAAAAGATATTTTTAGACTTGATTACCAATATCTCAGCAAATAATGACGTTATAAAAATTTCAAAGACAGTTTTGGAAATTTGAAAAAGCGTTTTACAAGATTTTTTTTATGATTTTGTAGAAATTATTTTTTTTACCGTTCACCGTTAGTTTAAAAAAAGTACTAAAAACCGACGTTTTGTGGTCTTTTCGTAAATCTTTTTTTTTTCGTTGCAAATATTGATTGCATGGCTTGCGTTGGTATACAAATTTATAGACTTTTAAATCATCAATATTCTTGTAAATTTTCAAATTGATTCATCGAACCGTTTTTCCTCACCAAAACTTCAAAGTCTTACAAACCAGGTAAAGGAACAAATTGTGGTGTTCCTAAACAATGCGAAGTTGTCATCAAAATGACAAGAAAACCGAAATTCCAGTGGATTTTTTTCACAGTTTTGCATTAGTTAGATACTTTTTTGAATGGAAATGAAAAAAAATTAAATTTTTCAAAAGAAAAAAAATTAAAAAAATCAAGTTGTTTGTTTGAAAATTTTTTTAAATTATTTTTTTTTTATTTTTTTGTTTAATGTACTTTTTATTTCATTTCAATTCAAAAAAGTATCTAACTAATGCAAAACTGTGAAAAAAATCCACTGGAATTGCGGTTTTCTTGTCATTGAATGAAGACCTTCAAAAAAATAAAAAAAAAATAATTTAGTTGTCTCGTCTCATTTTTTGCAATAACGCAATAACGGTACTTCAAAAAAATTTGTTTGCAAACAAATCTCAAAACAAAAAACATAAAGCTGTAAAATTCTTTTTATTTCAACACAATGCGACCACTCGTCACAAAGATACAGCTCTTCAAAAAACGCTAACAAAAATTGAAAAAAAATTTGTTCCTTTAATATTGTTGACTAGTGTAAATAATACTGCATACCAAAATTTTTGAAAAAATAAATTTTGGATTTTTAAAAAAAGATTCAAAATTTTTTTTGGAAAATTCAATATTTCAAAAACTGGTTGATGAATTGTTTTGAAATTTCAGTTTTAAATGTATATTAATATATACTCAAAATTGGCATACCAAATTTTTTTTTGAAAAATGTTACAAAAATATTATATATAAAAATTTAATTTTTAAGAAAACGGCTCCAACGATTTTAATTTTTTTTTTGCATATATTCATATTTTTTCAAGTAATCAGATGGCATACTTTTTTTTGAGGTCTAAGTTATTTATCAGGCTGTTTATACAACTAAAAGAACGATTTAAATGCTTTTTATACTTTTTCTATAATTACTTGAATATTTTTTTAAAGTTCTTAAGCCCCACACAACTTGAACATAAGAGCAAGTACGTGCGATCCAGTCGTGCATTTTATTGAGTTAAAAAAGCTTTTAACTATAACAGTTCAATGGCAAGGCTGCACATCTCTCTAAAGGCCCCGACCCAAAGAATACTTTGCGTCCGTTGTCTCGACGCATTTAACTGACAGCTCGATAAAATACATGTTTTCTTATGGGAACTGGCCCATAAGCAACGCAAGCGTCGGACACAACTGACAGAGTAGCCGATCTTTCAACTTTTTCTCTCCGGCAGATGCGTTGACAGGAACTTTTTTTGTGTGTGTTTGAATTTCAAGAAGTTGTTATGTGTGTGTATTTGAATTTCAAGTGGTTGTTCTGTATGTGTGTTTGAATTTCAACAGGTTATTATGTAAATGTCAACGCATTCATTGGGTTATCTCAATCCGTCGCATCCGACAACGTCAATGGCTCCGTCGCTGCAACGGACGCACCGGATTCTATGGGCCGGGCCTTAAGTTTCTACTTTTTCAATTGCTTTTTCAAGAACATGGTTGCAGTTCAGTAAGTTGATGCAACTTCATGGCTCTTAGCTCCCAACTTATTAGACACACGGATTTGAGTCTCTGCTTTTTCAAACACCAATGAAAAACGTTGTGTATACATAGAAATCTAGTAGTCCTAAGCGTATTTTGAATACTAACAGCATTGCAAGCTAAATTTGTGGCTATTGGAAATTTGGATAATATATTTTGCCTGCGTGCCTTAGAAACTGGTGCTCCATCATAACAAGCGTCACCACCTGTACCAAAATTAATGGTACAGTACCGAAATTTAACGCTGTGTACCGTGTACCGAAGAAAAGCTTCGGTACTCAGAAATAAACTGAAATCAAATTCGTGTACCTACCAAAATTTATTGGCAGGAGTGTCAAAATCTCCAGTGAAGAGAATTTTTTAAAACAAAATTTATAAAAAGAGTAAGAAGGGCGTCGCGGGGTGAATGAAAAATAATAGAAATCTTACAAATTAGAAAAAGCCAAGAAGGATATTGACACTTTCGATCCAGGAGTCGAAAATCAACATTATAGATCGACGACCCGACGATGACCCTTGTCTTGACACCGTCCAGCAAAGCCAGTCTTTTGATATCCATAGTCTTTAAGTGCTTAGCCCACTGAAACCGTTTCTCCCCTACAGGTTTTGTAATAATTGATGACATTGTGTCGGGTCATCCTATCTGAAATATTGATTCCCGATGCCTGGATAAAAAAGTGTCAATATCCTTCTTAAATTTTATTGTTTTAACCAACTCCTCACCAAGAGTTTCTCGTTTCTGTATCGGTAATACATTCTAAAAAATCTTTCCTAAGAATTGATGATTTGTCAAATTTGTACTGAACACAAAAATAGCGAACTGATCAACCCCTGGCAATGGCAAATTAGTACTATTAGCTAAAATTGAAAATCCTTAAAATTTGGTCACATTGTTAACATAATGAATCGTAGAGGCAAATAATTGTAGCAGACTTGAATGATTTCCATTTGAATTGTCTTCCTTTGGTACATTGCGTTTTTACCAGCATTGATCAGATGCTGTTTATTATAAGCATTGATCAGCACGGGATATTTTAAAATCGCGCTCAAATTTCGCTGAAACGAATTCTTTGACAGCTCGTCCAACGTCTCGATTTACGCGAAATATGTATAATTCCCTACTTTCGACACAATCTTGCAATGGCATCCCTTTTTTGCTTATGAAACTGGTTTTAAAAGATTTATATTTTCTTTTCGGAGTTAAGCGACAAAATTATGATTTTATTCTTAAAACTATGAAAAACATCCTTGTGGTTGGCAAAACATACTTTTTGACTAATTCAATAAATGTGTTGTTGTTTCTTTTTTAAGCCTTCCTCGCAAGCGAAAGTCTAAAAACCCAAAATGAGCTTAACGACATCACTAAAACATCTTCAAATAGAATCTCAAGGTGCTCTTCAAAGTGGTCAAAAACGAAAAATCGGTTGTAAGTATACACGAATATGCAAAAACTTTCTTATGAAAATCAAGAACAATTAATTTAAACCCGAATTATTTCATTTTCCAAAAAAATCAAGGTGCCATCTCCTACTTCATTCTCGCATTCATCTCTATTTTCCTAAGTGTAATATCTCTTCGTTATGATTTCCTAGAACTAGCCTTAAATGAACGAATCAAACTCCGACCAGGCTTTCCACCTTATGAAAAATGGAAAAATCCTACAAGTGTTAATATTGCTGTTAAACTTTATTTATTTGCTGTTGAAAATCCAATTGAGTTCCTTGCCAATAATGATACTAAGCTTAAACTCAAAGAAATTGGTCCAATTTACTATAAGAAATTTATGCACCACGAAGATGTTGTATTCCATGATGAAGACTCAACTATGTCATATTCAACGGTCTATCGATTGGAATTTATTGAAGAAATGAATGAACCTGGAATTTTAAATAAAACCATTACAATTATTAATCCAGTTATTTTGGGTTTAGCTGCTATGATACATGATCAATTTTTGGCAAAGGTCGCTTTTGATTTGTTAGCTGACAAAGATCATGTATTTATGAATAGAACGGTTTATGAAGCTTTGTGGAGTAGTACATCACCGATGCTGGAACTTGTTAAGCAAATTCCATTTGCTGCACCAAGGCCTAATGCTGGAATTATGTTTAATGTAAGTTTTGGATACATTTGTGTCACTTTCACTAAAGTTTACAATTCATCAACCGCTGTAGAGACCAATTTAACAGTAGGAAATTTAAATTAAGCCCCCTCTCCCGAAATACTTTTTGACTAATCATAAATTTCCAGTCATTTTACCCAACAACAACCCGTTACAATGTCAACATTGGACTTAAACATGGATATGAGAATTTCTTCAAGATCAACACCCTCAACGGTTTGTCGAGAATAAATGTTTACGGCAAGGATTTCCCCGAACACTGTCCATTTTCTTTGAAGGGTGCAAGTGAAGGAACAGGACTTCCACCGCGACTTACAAAGCAAACCGTTATCCAGGGATTTACAAATAATCTTTGTCGAACATACCCGATGGTCTACAATCGAACTGTCAAGGTTGGAGTATTGGATACTTATGAGTTTGTTCTAGCCTCAGACATCTACAAAAGAACAGAAGATCCTGAGAAAGATTGTATGAGGCAAACTGGAGGTGTTATATTACCCGATGGACTTATTGATTCGTCAAAATGTGCTTTTGGTAAGGTTCAATGATATAAAATTAGTTGAAATCACTTCTTTACTGTTAAAATTTTAAATTTAGGAACCCCGGTAGCACTATCAAATCCTCATTTCTTGGGATTCCATGGTGAATGGGAGAATTATATTGATGGACTTGAACCGAGTCAAGAAAAACATTCCTCGCATGTTTTAGTTGAACCGACATCTGGAATTCAATTAGAAGCTATTGCACGGGTTCAATCGAACATTCCACTTCCTTCGTTGGATTACTATCCGCCGGATGTTAAGAGATTCAGTAGAATGATTTTGCCACAATTTTGGATGGAATATGTAAGACTTACAATATTTATAGTAAAAGACTTTCTCCATTTATTGAAACAAAGATGATTCATTGATGTCTATCTCTTCATTTCAGAGTGCTTACAATAATGATCAAATGATTCGAGGAATGATTATATTTTTTATTAATATGCCAGTGATACAACCAATTATTGTGATATTGCTATTAACTTTAAGTTTATTTGCAGTCTATAAGACTGTTAAGTTAATGATGAAAATTAATATGAAAAGATCATGGAAACCATCGAAAAAACAGAAAGTAATTGATGGTGACACATCCGATCATTATATTAAGGCTTTTAGTGATAATTCATTAGATAGAACTACACTGTAAGAAAATTATTATTAAACATTTTAAGTACATTTAGTTAGAATCTAAGGTTTTGTGATTAAGTTTAGTAAGTAAGGTTATGTATAGTTTTGTTAATACATAGATATGAGAATTTTTAATAGAAGCTCCACCTTCTGAGTTGTTTTAGTATGTAAAAGGTGTTTTATTTTCGGAACACCGATTATTATTTCAGAGCATTTTGAAAAAGTGCTAACTTTTTTGTACAATTGGTAAAACTGAGTATAATGGCAAATATAAAAAAAAAACATTCAGGAATTTTTATAATTTTTTCTTAACTTCTTATATAATTTATTTTTTAAGATGGGTTAAGGGATAGAGCAAAAACATACACTAAAATTCCATACAAAAGTTTGCAAAAATGTGCCGTTATTACTATAAGGAATAAAATTTGTTGTTTCTAAATTTGTCTCTTTGAAAAGCAACTCTAATACCAACTTGAACATTATAGTTTTGTTTCAACTTCATTTAAAATATTTCTTTTTATTCAATTAAGAGTACATATTACTCTGCCCTTCTAAGCAAAAAAATCATAACTCAATTTTTTTCATTTTTATTTTTCATATTTTATTAATTTGGTAAAATACCGGAGATTAATACTTGAGTAAGAAAACCATATCTTACTTTAAGTAAAAGTACGTAAAGGAAATAAGTTGTATCTTAAAAAAAGGGTCAGGGTCAGAATCCCGAAGACCGAAATCCCGAAAACCCAAAATCCCGAAAATCCAAAATCCCTAAAACCCAAAATCCCGAAAATCTAGAATCCCGAAAACCCAAAATCCCGAAAACCCAGAAACCCGAAAACCCAAAATCCCGAAAACCCAGAATCCCGAAAACCCAAAATCACGAAATCCTGGATTTGAAATCCCGAAAATTATATAAAATGAAAAATTTGTTCTGTTCTATCATATGGGAACGGCAAAAACTGTTAAAATTTTCATCCAAAAAATAATTAGCTCTGAAGCACATATTAGTTAAACATAACGAGACAAAGAAGAAAACGAAAATAAATCTATAAAAACGTTTCCTACATATGTATATAATTGTTTGAATGTACAGTACATGAATATTCTTTTATACCAACCCATGCTCTCATGCCTCGAAATTAAGTAAATATTTCTTTACTTTGTTTAATGGTAATTAAAACCATTTTAATGTTATTTTTCAATTAAAAACAATTTTTTATATAAGAACTTATTGCGCGAATATGTTAGACAAAAAGTATGCCTAGGTCAGAAAATAAGCAAAACACAAAAAAATCCTTTCAAGGCGATAAATTGAATACAAAACAACATGCTAAAATTCGAAAGAAAGTTTAAAAACGATTAAAACATAACATTAAGCGATTGTGAAACATAACAGTTATTAATTTGATTTCGATCCACAATATTTTATCATATCGAGCTTTCATCAATATCAGAACTTAAATGTGAATTTGGCCAAAAAGTTCGTCAAAAAAGTCAAAGTAATGGCAGTGACATTTTTTCCAAATGATGTATATTTTTATAATTAAATTTTTGTTCAATTATAGATAGTTTCGAGATTTTGGCCTTTCTGGATTTTGGGTATTCGGGATTTTAGGTTTTCGGGATTCTGGGTTTTCGGGATTTCGGGTTTTCGGGATTCTTGGTGTTCGGGATTTTAGGAATTCGGGAGTCTGGGTTTTCGGGATTCTGGATTTTCGGGATTTTGGGTGTTCTGGATTCAGAATTTCGGGATTGTGCCCGTCTCCAAAAAAAAAAAAACGTTGAAAACATAAGTTAATCCGTCATTTGTTTTTTTGTACTTATTGATTTCAAGAACATAAGTATATTAAAACATATTAGGGGTATTCATGCAACTGCGTAAAACACTAGATAAGTTTACGATTTGGTTAATTTTATCTTTTGGTTAATGAACTGTCAAATTTTGTATGGGAAATGGTTTACACAATTTGGTTAATTTTATCCAAGGATTTAGCTGCGGAAAATTAACCAAATATTTGGTTAAACTTATCCAAACGTCATTGTGACTTTTAGAGATTGAATTAGGCGTGTTTGTGACTTTTAGAATTAGGCATGTTTAGAAACATGATATAAATGATATCTTGGAGAACTAAAAAAGCCCTGAATGTGTTCTGTAATTATTGCATTGCAATTAGTTGGTGATAAAAGTTGTGAATTAAAACGTAGTTTACACAAAAAAAAAGTGATTAGAAGGTCTACATTTACTCAACGATTAAAGGCTCTGCCCAACCAACGCGAAATTATAGCGAAGCAATCAGAAAGACAGTTTTTTGTTTTTTTTTTTTAGTATTGAGATCATTCACTTTAATTTCGTGTAGGTTTGGGAGAGCCTTTAGGAAAGCTACTTTTCGTAAATTATTAAGGTAGAACTATAAATTCTCACTCAAACCAATGCGAATCTTTCGTTGACGACGACGAACGTGTTGTTTTCATTTACAACAACGTGTTGTTATTAATCTTTTTGTTGTGGTCAACGAATGATTTGCACTGGTTTGGAAGATTCTCAACAGTCGCAAGCTGTTAGAAACAGATGTTATTAGCCAATGCAAAGTATCTTTCTGAACTGTCAAAATCAGAAGTAAGCCATAAATCACTTTTTCTCTTTTTTTCGTTCCTGCCTCAACAAAGTTCAGTTTCACTTCCGTGAAACTAGGGCGCTCTACTCACTTCCGATAGCAAAAGTTAACGAAAATGAAGAAAAGTACATTATGGGCGTGACATATGATTTGTTTGTTTTCGCTGATTTTCATCCGACCACTGCCGTGAGCTTGCGACTAATATATTTCTACCTTACAACGCGACTATTGTCATGTATATTAAGGTAGAACTATCGGTTGAAAATGAGCGAATACATGAAAACTATGCTCATCTCACGGGAGTGAAACTGACATTTAGTTAAGTTGGACCGAAAAAAAGAGAGGGATGGTTCATTTTACTTAAGTGGAATATTCCTCACTTCTTCTTTTGACTGTTTGGAAAGCAACTTTTCGTGGGTTTTTAACCCATTGATTTTGACAGGCAAAAGTTTCGTTGTCGTTCCAAATATTTCGCATTGGTTTGAGAAAACCTTAAGGCTCGATTCACACTACTGTGCCAATACCGATAAATTCTCAAAATGTTCTCGCTCCGATATAAAACCCTAATGTTCACATTGTCGTTTCAATACCGAGACAGCCTCAGTATTTTTGTTTGTATTTGTATTCTTTTTTATTTTTTAATTACAAATTTTCATATACATACCTTCAACCATTTATTTTTTTTGTCGATTTATGGTCTAGAATTATTGATTATCTCTTGGATGAAGATGGCAACAAAAGAATTTATGTTCAATAAGGCTGCTTTAGATGTAAGATGTAAGAAACTAGGAATACACACATCACGAATAAACGAGTTGACGCACTAACACACCTCACCGACCAACACCAAAAGCGAAACAGACAAACGCAACACAGAAAGTAAATTAAAATTATGACAAAACATTTTACCAATCACTTAATAATTGAAATAAACATAAATATAATTGACAGATATGACATCGAGAATGTGAAATATATTCACACTTTCGATACCAATATGCTTTCGATGCGATGTCGCTCCGTTAAAATATTCTTTCAAACAAATCGAAACTTGAGCGAGAGCGTACCAGTATCGAAGCGGTAATGATTGTGTGAATATACTCATTGTTTCTCGTTTAAGAATATTTTACTGAAGTGAGAACGTACTGAGGCTATATCAGTATTAGAACTATAGTGTGAATCAAGCTTAATAGTTCTAGCTTTACATTTTGTTTTATCCTTCCAAGTTTCCGACTTCACGTTGGTTCGGGAGAGGTTCTCTATTTAAAAATAACTACGTTTACAAGCAGGATCGGGAGCTCCAGGTTTTTTTGTCACTTGAGTTGAGTTGATATGGTATTGAGATTCCAGCAAAATGAATGGCATTGATGTATTTATTTCAATACAAAATAAATATAATTGAATTAACAGGAGTACTTACTACACGTATCTATTAAAAAAAATATATATTTGTACATTTGTACACACATGCAAATAAACAGACCATAATGCATTATCTGTAAAATCAACTTCTCGAACCAAGCCGAACGCGCCCAAATATTTGACGTTTAACGAACAGCTGATTCAATTACACAGCATTTAACCAAATTAATAAAAAGGTCGTTCATGCAAACTTTTGCGTAAACTTATCATTTTACACAATTTGTAAACTTACGACGTTGCATGAATACCCTTACTGTCTTATTTTTTATACTTTGTACAATACAGGGTATAAACTGAAATTAAAAAAAAAAAAAAACGATTTAACTTTATAAACTAGTAAATAAAACGTTAATTAAAAACTAGAAAAAAAATCTGAAGTAGAGAAAAAATTTAAGAATTGTAAAGCTTACATTATCATTATTTAATGATTTTAGCTTCTGAAATGGATCTTTAAAGAATTTTCATAGGATTTGCAGTTGTTAAGTCTTCTTAGGCTGATAGGCAGGGAATTCCATAGACCCACTGTGTGCACAAAGAACTGTCGCTTTGAGTTGCGGTAGTTAAAACTAGGTGCAATTAAGATGTTAATTCTCACCGATGTTGAAAATATATGTAAGTTTTTCAAAAAGATACTCAGGAATTTTGTTCTGCATTAACTTAAATAAGAAAACAAGTGCTTGGAAATCAAGATACTTTCCGAATAACATATTAAGGATACTATTTGCATATCTAGAAACATGATCAAACCGATTTAGGCCATAAACAAAGCGGGCAATATTGTTGAAGGCAACATCTAGTTTTCTTTTACTTCTGCTGTCTAAACAGTAGAAAATCAAGCTGCCGTGCAGTACAGAAGAATAGGAAGAACAAGGGTTTTTGCAATTATCATTTTTGTATGCACAGGCAGACAGCTTCCAGTTGTATGTAAAACCCGAAATGCAGCGTATGTTTTTCCCAAAGCACAAGAAACGTGATTTTGCCATGACAAAGATTGATTAAAAACAATTCCATAGTTTTTAACTTTTCCAACGTAGGTGAGGACAGTGCCATTTAGTTCAATGTTTGGAAAATATGACGTTTCAAGCGCTGTATTACTTATAGCAATCGCCTGACATTTATTTGAATTTATAGTTTCAAAAGGTTTTGATGAGACCATTCCACAACACGCATCAAATCTTCATTAATTCGTGCGGTTGCATCCTCAACCATTCCAATCCGATAGCTCAAATAAATTTGGACATCGTCCGCATACATGTGGATTTTACAGTATTTGAGTATCGAAGGTAGATCGTTGTTGAATAGGGTAAAGAGAAGTGGACCTAATATTGATCCTTGTGGAACGCCTGCATGCATTGATAGGAAATCCGAGAGATCATTATTTACAAGAACTGCTTGAGTTCTTTCAGATAAGTATTCCTGAATGAGACCAACGGCCGAGTCTTCAAAGGAGAAATTGTATTTTAACGTTTTTAAGAGCGGTGCATGCGGAACTGAGTCAAAGGCTTTAGAAAAGTCGAGGAAAACCATCGTCGTAACGAAATTTGTATTTATTTCTTGTCGGATGTCATCGACAATCTTTAAAATCGCTGAGGTACAGCTGTGTTGTGGTCTAAAACCAGATTGCGTGGGTGAAAGTAGTCGATAAGTGTTTAAAAAAAGGTAATCTGTTGACTCATTGTCTTTTCTTTTCAAAGGCTTTAGAGATGAAAGGCAAAATGGATATAGGATGGTATTCTTTCTGTTTTGAGTTGGGTTTCTTAGGAACTTTGGAGGCTTTCCATAGTTTAGGGTAGCGGGAAGTGGTTAAAATGCTATTGAAAATATGGGATATATAAGGGGAAAGGAATGGAAGAATAATTTTTTATGAATTTAGGATGAATTTTGTCCAGACCAATCGCATTTGATTTAATCGCACTAATTGCCTTAAAAACTTGCATTTCATTGACTCTATGAAAGCTAAAACTTGGTGAGTAATCAGACACAGTGGTACTGACGGTAAAGGCATCATCTACAGTAAATCCTTCGCTGGAGGAGGAATTCACGAATAACTTGTTCAGCTCATTACCATCGCAAGCTTCATCTGCGCATTCGGGCTGTTTTGAAATACCAAGGGATTTGATATTCCTCCACAGTTTTTGAGAAGAACTGGATTGAGGTTCTTATTTAAGAAAAAGAAAGACTCAATCATATACTCGGAATCCCTCTCAATCCTAACTTTCTTTTCTCAGAATGTAGGCTTGTCGGCAGAGTTAAACCAATTTTTCATTATGATGCGAAAATATCCCTAGTGATACAAAAATGGGCTTATGGTCGTTCCACACTATCCCACTGAGTATTAATACATGTCAAAAAAGTGGGAAGAAATCATGCATAATAGTGTGGAAACAAAATATGAAATTTCATCACACACAACTTGACAGCGCATCCGACACGATTTAACATGTGTTAATACATGAAAATATCTAGGATAATTTTGGCCATGTTTTCATACCCAGCGTAAGAAAATGAAAAAAAAAACAACAGTTTACGCGGGAAGAAATCATGCATAATAGTGTGGAAACAAAATATGAAATTTCATCACACACAACTTGACAGCGCATCCGACACGATTTAACATGTGTTAATACATGAAAATATCTAGGATAATTTTGGCCATGTTTTCATACCCAGCGTAAGAAAATGAAAAAAAAACAACAGTTTACGCAACGACATCACAAGGGCTTTACATGGTTTTTTCCAGAGACCTTGCTTGGAGCAATAACGAAGGGAAATGGGTTGTCTCTTCGAATGAAAACAGGTTCAATCTTGACGCATCCGATGGTTAAAATTTTTATTTTTATGAATTAAGAGAAGAGGAACTTTTTTCATAGTCGTACCTACGTCAGGTGCTTTGGGGCGCTATCACTCATTATGGAACAATTAAATTGGAGTTTATAACTACAACAACTAACGGAATTACATAGTTACAATCATCTGTTGGAAGGAGCATATCCAAAGATAAAAGACATTGCTCATCATGTACTTACCTTGAATTCTACAACAAGAAAACAGCCCTATCCACACATCCAGGGTAACTAGAAACTGTATTCAGTCGAACAACACGGAACTTTAGCCATGGCCACTCAAATACCATCGAAAACTTTTGGGCCTAGCCTTATCAAGCATTTTATGAGGCTGGTAGACAAGATAGTTTGAAGATAAGGACGCCTAATCGAATCTATCTGAGATGCCTGGAGCAATACTTCACTTGATTACAAAAAAAAAACTGTATGATTCATTTCCAAACCGTCTTACAGCCCTATTAAAAAGGAACAATTACGTGCAAGGGTTTTTATTATTGAATATGTTTGTTTAGCCCATAAGCATGCTTAAAACCGAAAATGCTACTAAATTCACCCATGCGTTTCTGAGAGAATGGTCACACTGGCCACTTTTAAGTATTTTTGGTATAACTCGAAAACTTAGCCGAATTTGACAGTTTTACATTTAAGACTTTTTGTTTAAAATTAAATTTTCTATCGAAGTGGATAGTTTGGAAAATTTCTTAAAAAAATTTAAGTATTAAAAGTAAACAAAAACCAACATGAAAAAAATCGAAAAATCAAAGATTTTCAAATCAAGACATGCATGAAAAAAGTAAACTGGAATCTTACGACTTTAATATGACATGTTAAAAAAGCCATATTATATGAAAATTGACAGAGATATAGCCATTCAAACTTTACCATATCTTATCATTTTTCGCAGTTTTTGCCCGAAAGTCTTTTTTTTGGTACTTAATGACAAATTTAACGTTCCTAGCACCTAGTACCAAATCTTATGTTAATCGGACTGTAGGTGTAAAAGCATTTAAAAACAGCCGAAAAACGAAATTACGAACTTACATCCTTTTTATAAATTCTCTATAGTTCTAATGTCATATTATATCAAAATTTTGATTTCGAACATTTTTACGAAAGTGAAATTTGCCATATTGTACCGAAAAAGGGACTTTCGGGCCAAAACTGCGAAAAATTATAAGAAATGATAAGGTTTGAATGGGAATATCTCTGTCAATTTTGAACAAATATTAATTTTTGAACATGCCATATTAAGGCTTTTAATCTCTACTTTATTTTGTCCCTGCATGTCTTGACCCTATCTTTGCTTCAAAAAAAGTTATGCACAATTTATTATAAAAATTAAGATATCTTTGATTTTTTTGATTTTTTTTAGGTTGGTTTTTGTTAACTTTTCCTGCTTAAATTTTTTGGTAAAATTTTTTGAACTATCCATTCCAATAGAAAATTTTATTTTGAACAAAAAGTACTATATGTAAAATTGTCAAATTCGGCTTAGTTTTCGAGTTATGCCATGGGTGAATTTAGTAGCATTTTCGGTTTTAAGCATGCTTATGGGCCAAACAAACATATTCAATAATAAAAACCCTTGCACGTAATTGTTCCTTTATACCCCTCATTTTCCGGTCTATTCAATAGGCTATATTTATTTTTTATTGACAAAAGCAATAGTAATAGCTTGAAAACAAAAAAAGTAAACGTTTGGGTATTTTTGTTGATTTGTCTAAAGATTTTTTGAGTGGCAGGCGGTCTTAACATAAGAACAATTTCTACACAATGCACCACATAACATAAGCGATGTTCCAATTCGGTTTATTAAACCGAACCAAAGCAGGTCAAGCAAAAAGCCAGTTGAAACAGTTTAATTTTTTGTCAAACTGAGTTAACTTGAACAATGAACATGGCAAGGTTGTAAGGTTTAAAAAGTGGAATCGCCAAACGTTAAATATAAATTTGCCAACAAATCGTAAAACTTAAAAATTTTCTACTCCATAGACTCATAAAAATTTGGGGTGCGTTCATATTAAATATTTTGATATAGTATTCAGCAAAAAACAATACAAAAATGTAAAATTAACGTGAAAATTAGAAAAAAATATATCAAGATTTCGATTTAAAAATTAAAATCGCCAAAAGCTTAAAATATCGTCTTATTTGATACGTCGCGACCAAACCGATTTTCGTATACCCGAATGAAATTTCAAATCCCCTGTTGACCTTTGGCACCTCATATGAGGGAAATTTAATAAAAAAAGATGCCATCTAATTGGTCAGAAAAGGTCAAGTGGTCCCAGAAAAACTTTCTCAAGGTCGCTCCAAGGTCACACGCGATTTTTGGCACCTCATTTAAGGGAAATTCGCCAAAAATGTAGGTATACCATCCAAAAGATTTCTAGATCGTGATAAAAGGTCAACTATTTTCTGTAATTGATCAGCCATAGATTTTTTTATGAATTTTTGAAGTTCGTTTCAAGGTCACAAAAAATTTTTTGGCATCTCATTTGGGTCAATTAAAAAAAGAAAGTATGCAATTTGAAAAATTTAAAAACGATTTTTGACACCTCATTTTAGGGAAATTTGCAAAAAATGTGTAATTGGTCAGGTATAGATTTTTTTTAATGAATTTTCAAAAATTTCAAGGTCATAGCGATTTTCGGCACCTCATTTATGGGAAATTTGCAAAAATTTAATACCATCAGAAAGGCCTTGAGAACTGTATAAAAGGTCGGGAAGTCTTATTAGTAATATTGGTCAGCCATAGTTTTTTTTTAATGAATTTTTAAATTATTGTTCAAGGTCACGTGAGATTTTTGGGACCTCGTTTATGGGAAATTGACAAA
This sequence comes from Dasysyrphus tricinctus, assembly GCA_963921185.1. Lineage (NCBI taxonomy): Eukaryota > Metazoa > Arthropoda > Insecta > Diptera > Syrphidae > Dasysyrphus > Dasysyrphus tricinctus. Next base: position 31,716,329 of record OY992531.1, read on the forward strand.
AATTTAATACCACCTGAAAGGCCCTAAGATCTTTGTAAAAGGTCAGCTAGTTTCAGTAATTGGTCAGCTATATATTCTTTTATACGGTTTTTTTAAATTTTTTTTTTTCAAGGTCATTACCGATTCGTGTCCTAGAAAAAAAAATACTTTAAAAACGAGTCTATAGCTGCCCAATTACTGAAACTAGCTGACCTCTTACAAAGATCTTAGGGCCTTTCAGATGGTATTAAATTTTTTTAAATTTCCCATAAATGAGGTCCCAAAAATTGCACGTGACCTTGGGCAATAATTTAAAAATTCATTAAAAAAAAACTATGGCTGACCAATTACTAAGACTAGCTGACCTTTTTAACAGTTCTCAAGGCCTTTCTTATGGTGTATTAAATTTTTGCAAATTTCCCATAAATGAGGTGCCAAAAATCGCTATGACCTTGAAATTTAAAAAAAAAATCTATACCTGACCAATTACTGAAACTAGCTGACCTTTTATATAGATCAAGAGATCTTTCAGATGGTACACATTTTTTGCAAATTTCCCTAAAATGAGGTGCCAAAAATCGTTTTGAACTTGAATTTTTTTCTAAAATTCATTAAATATTCATAAAAAAAAATCTATGGCTGACCAATTACTGAAAATAGGTGACCTTTTACAACCGGGAAGAGGCCTTTCAAATTGTATACTTTTTTTTTTAAATGACCCAAATGAGGTGCCAAAAGTTTTTTGTGACCATGAAACGAACTTCAAAAATTCATAGAAAATAATCTATGGCTGACCAATTACTGAAAATATGTAGTTGACCTTTTATCACGATCTAGAAATCTTTCGAATGGTATAAAGTTTTGGCAAATTTCCCTTAAATAAGGTGCCAAAAATCACGCGTGACCTTGAGCGACCTTGAGAAAGTTTAAGCCTTGATTAAAAGTTATCTAGGGCTGACCAATTTCTGGAACCACTTGATCTTTTCTGACCAATTACTGACCAATTAGATGGCATCTTTTTTTATCAAATTTCCCTCATATGACTATGAGGTGCCAAATGTCCAGAGCGCATGACAAGCCTGGAAAATGAAGGCTTACGTATCCGTTTCGTTATGTATCAACTCGGTTTGGCATCGACTTGGGCTCAACGTACTGCTGTTTGTTCTGTTTGTTCTTTCAAACTAAACCGAATAATCGAGTTGTCTTCACCTATCACCTGTGTTTGAAAAAAGTCGAACTTCCCTTATGTCTATATAAGTTAGGAAATAACTGCCCTTAAATTTTCATATGCCATTTCTTAAACCATATTAGTGGTTACATAATATGTACCAAAATTTAAAATTTTCTATCCATTATTAAGAAAGTTATAAAAATTCAAAGTTTGATTGAACATTTGGCATGGGTTTTCCCTTATAAAACTTCTTTCGTCTGAGGGCCTGGTTAGCGATCTCCCTAATACAGTATACATAAAATGGAACTTTTCCCGGTCGCCCCAATGGATGCGACGGCCCCGACGATATCTTCAACAGCAAATCTCTATAAGGTCATGAACTTTTTCCATTTCTGCTTCCTTTCATGTTCTGCGATAACACATCCAGAATCTTTTTAACTGGTAAATCCTCAGCATTTTGGTTAAACACCAATATAAAGAGACAGCGACAAATGTTATTAGGGAGAATATTCGACAACAAAGTATCAAAGCTATCGAAAACACTTACCGATAAATATTTGGAAAGATATATTTTATGTAAGAAAGATTTAAGGCAGATAATGGGAACTTCCCAACAATCGGTGACTTACAACAAGCTTCAGATTACTTACCCAATCTTATACAACTTTTAATTTTTATTTTGTTTAAGAGTTGTTTCTGAATACTGTCATTGGTTTTATTTTTTTTTTATAACTTGTTTTCGATAATAAATTAATTTTAATTGGTACAATTACCAATAAAAAATATTTTTTTTTATTTTAAACAAACTATTTCAACTAGGGTTCCTGGTGGCTGACACAAGCATAGCTTTTAAGAGATAGAATTTTTAGAAACATAGGACATGGCTGAGGGGAGGGGGGGGGGGGGCTCGTTTCTTTTTGTCATAAGTTTGTTTGGACTTAAAGCAAAGATTGGTCGTGTCCAAAATTTTCTCTGATGAAATCATAACTGGGAGGAGGTTAAGACTGTGCAGTTCATGAATGGGGTGTTTAATGACCCCTTTCTATAATGCCCTACTGGTTACTACACATTAATAAATCTACAATCACTGCATAGTAAAAAACAACCTTAAACAACACCCCAGTCAATCCGCCATATTGAAAATCCTTTGTCGGAGTTACCAGTATGATCGAATTTTGTTCAATTTTGGATGTATTTATGGTAAGAGTGATCGAAAATCAATTAAAAAATCTTCTATTGTAATTATGCCCACGTTCAAGGTATTTTTAACTTATTTTGTATTCCTTACAAACTATATTTTTCAGGATATCAAAGCATTATGTTGCTATGTTTTAAAATTCAAGTTTCAAAGAAATCTTCGTATTTTAATGCCCAATGAAATTATTTACCGAAACAGGGTTTTGATACTATACTGTTTGTGGAGCTCCTCAATTTACAAAAATCGCTCCCAAAAGTATATGAAAAATGGTCACCCCATAGACTTTTTAAGACGACAGCTCTGGGTCAACATACAACATTCGCAGTTCGGATAGTTTCGCATAATTTTTTCTTAATGAATAACTATTTTACCCCTGCAACCCCTGATGCCCCCCTGACCAAAGGAATTTATTTATAGCTGTTAAATAATATTTGTTTACATTATTAATTTTAAGAATGAATTATCACTTTCCACTTTCATGGATTATTTAAATTGGAAGAATAAATTTTAAAGAATGAAATCGATAAGAAGGCAGTTAAAGTATGTAAGATATCGAGTTTTGGGGAATTTCACAGCCAAACATGCGCCCAAGGCACCGACCGATATACAAAATTTAAACAGCCACGCGGTACGGTTGTAAACAAGACAGGTATGGGTTAAAACCTAATCGGGGCCTTGGGCGGTTTAATGACTATGGAATTCTGGAAAAAAAAAAACACACTTTTCAATCAAAATTAAATGAATCACAAAAATTCTCCGAAAATAACTTCATATCAAGAGTAAGAAAAAGATAAAAATTATGACAAATTTCAAATATCGCTCATTGACTTTTGATAATAAACCCATAAAAAATATAAAAACAATAACAAGAAATAAAATAATGGAAATTTGTTTGCTATAGGAATTACCAGATAGTCCGGTTAGGAAATCGAATCCCGTTCTTTTTTTTTACATTTAACATATTATTGGAACTCATTTCTTACACACTAAGGATGAAATTAGGCCTGAAAGTCATTTTTTTGTAATCCTGTCACTTGGAGGCCTCATTTTGAAAAATGGCGCCCAATGCCTAGTCCGATCAGGAAACCAAAATCCCCACGCCTTTGGGGGGACCTTATTTTTATAGTTTTAAGCTATTTTTGACATGTTTATTATAAAATTTAGCTTGGGAAGTTATTGTTTTAATCTTGTCGCTTGGACGCCATTTTCAAAAATGGCGCCCAATCTATGGAAAATGCTAAAATAAAAACTATTCTTAAACTACTTCCAAAATTTAAACGGTTAAAATAACGGTTAATGTCTTCAAAGATAAGTGTTAAGAAGATGCTCCTTGTGGTTAAATGTCAGTATTGCCACTTTTCGGAAACATATAACATCTTTTATGAAAAAGGGTGTAACCTTCACTTTTTTAATAATATTTAATATTTTGAACACTTGATATCCTAAAAACTTGGTGTTGAGTAGTAGCACCTTCGGTAAAAATTTCAATCATTCCACTTTTTGGAAAAAAAACTTTTTTCTATGTCTTTGTTTGGTAATTTTCAATATTTTGAACACTAAACTAGTGCCGGAAACGTCTCCAGACGCCAAGCGCATGTTGGGAAAACAACTATTGATGTCTTAAAAGATAGGTCTTGAGTAAGCGCACATTTGGATAAAATTTCGATTTTGCCACTTTTTGGAAAAATACTTTTTTGTTTGTCAAAAGGTGATACCTTTATTTTTTTAATAATTTTTTATATTTTAAACATGAAAATAGACGCCAAATGCGTCCTATCTTTAAAAATAAATCTTAAAAGATAGGTGTAAAAGAGACTCACCTTTTGGTTAAATGTCAGTGTTGCCACTTTTTGGGAACATACTTTTTTATTTCAAAGACTGAGACCTCCACTTATTTGATAATTTTTAATAAATATTTGGAACATGAAAAAAGTTGCGGATCATCTTGGGAAATTAACGCCTGCTGTCTTTAAAGATAGGTGTGAAATAGACCTTTGGATAAAATGTCAGTGTTGTCACTTTTTTGGAACATACTTTTATTTATGTCAAAGGGTGAGACCTCCACATTTTTGATAATTTAATAGTTGCCTTCAGATGCCAGATGCTCCGGGGGAACACTACGGTTGATATTTTTAAATATTGTGTTGAGTAGAAGCGTATGATGTGGGTTAAATGTCAGTGCTGCCACTTTTTAGGATCATACTTTTTGTGTGTCAAAAGCAGGACTTCCCCTTTTTTTTTGGTTATTTTCAATATTTAAAAGGCAACTACCATTGTTTTCCCAATATGTGTTTAGTGCGTGGAGGCGATTCTCCAAATTTTTTATGTAACAAATACTAAAAATTACTGAAAAAACGGGGGAGAACCAGTATTTTAACCGAAGTCTACTCAACACGTACTTTTGTAAGCCATCAACTGTAATTTTCCAACACGCGTTTAGTATCTGGAGGCGTCGTTTCTGATACTGTTTTCATGTTCAAAATATTAAAAATTACAGAAAAAAGGGGAAGTTCTAGAAAGTGAAAAATACTGACATTTTAATAGCTCCGACTTTTACACATAAACTGTTAGGTTTCCAAATAATACTAGGGTTTCTTGAATTTTACCATTTTCCGCAGATTGGGAGCCATTTTTGAATATGGCGTCCTAGCGACAACATTACAACAATGAGACTCCCAAGCTAAATTTCTCCTGAGTATGTATGAAATGAATTCCACTCATAATAAGAATGTCACCCTCCCCCCCTCCCAAAAAAAATCACACGGAATTTGGTTTCTTGACCGGACTATAGATGAAATATTTTTAATACCTATTTAAATAGAAGTCGAGATTTGGATATCTTCTTCGAAATAAAAGCTTCCTAAATCTCTTTCTTAATTTGTCTACAGGAAAAAAACAACAATTTCCGATATTATCGTTTGAGGGACCTTTGTACCGTCATAAAACTGGTTGAAGTCGATCCACTGAAGACCTATCAGACCTGTGTTTAAAGTCACAGAATCAACTTGCGTGTTCCATGCTACACCAGTATTTCTTCTTCTACAATTAGATTTTAAATAGAATCATTTCCAAGCATCCGGAAGACCAATAATGAGCTTGTGTAGCCACCTGCTGATTTCAACTTCGGGTACCTACTGTAGACCCGTTTTCGTATACGGGAAGCTGACCGAATTGCGTTTAAAAAATTGAATTATTTAGCTTACATTTAATTCGACTTTTGTACTTAAGCTTTGTTTATAAATGCTAATTTTAATTTAAGCAAACGAGTCGTATTTAGGCTATAAATAGTATTTACTTTTATTTTCATGAATCAGTCAATCAAAGCAAGATAACCTAAGCCTGATTTAACGGAAGGAGTTACCCCAGAAAGAAAGCTTAAGGTATTTCATCACAATACGTAACCAATGCAAGTTTGGCTATTTTATATGAGACTGAAAATCTCTTATATTGTCGAAGGTCACTTCAATTTTGTTTGTCAAATATAAAAACCATACAAACAAGTTCCTAATCAGCTCATAACAAAGATATTATAACTACATAATTATATTCTACTTTCATTGTATACCAACGAAAAAAAAAACTAATGAATCAATATTATCGAATTAAATTATTGAAATATCGACAAAGATATTGCAAGATATCGTAGCTTCGTAGATACGAGTTTGGAAAAATTAAACATTTTACTAGCGACCAAAAAATAAACACAATCGCAAAGAGAAGAAGCGTTTGGGAAAGTGTTAAGTGTGTACCTACGGTACGTTGTTGTACTAAACGAAGATAGCATAAAAATAGCACCGCTCTCAGAGTTTTAAAATACATTTTATCAAGAATTTCGGTCAAATTAATTCTTTTGAGTTTTTTAGTGCAATTTGTATGAATAAAGGCAGACTGTTCTAATATCCAGTGGAATTTTTGGAATAAAATAAAATTGAAAACACAGATAAGAAATATTGAATTCTGTTAAAAATTATTAATATTTTTGAATTTGCCTGTTGAACCGCAATTGAGTTAATTAGTTTTCGGAGTGACACCACCGTGTATGTCGAACATTTCGTTTCTCGCGTTTGAATCACACAACAACAAAGTTGGTCGTATGTAAGTGCGTTTCTCAAAGAGATCTACTTTTCCTAGTAAAATTAAGTGCATGAGTTTGTGTATGTTGCATAAACTTGATCCTAATTGTTGTTTTGACTAAAAATCGGGAAATGTTATGAGTGGATTAGAGTGACTTGTGATATGTTCTTTGAGTGATGTGACAAGTAAATTCTTGTAGGAAAAGTTAAATACAATAAAACCAAAGTTTTTTAAAAGAAAGTGAAAAGATTCTTTCGACCCTAAACACAGAGGATAGATGAGTCTTTCCATATTTTTACTCCATTGTTTTAGAATTTTACAAACTTTGTTAGAAAGGGTTAAAAAGAACGAAATTCGACATTATTAACTATCGCCGCATTGAACATTTAAGCATCGTTGGTTTTATGCTTAAATTTTTTTAACTCTAAAAATGTTTCTATTGAAGATATTTAAATATTTAAGATGTCATTTTAAAGCTGAAAAATAAAATTTTTTCAAACAATAACAAACCGAGTGCTGAAATACGTAGATTTTTTCTGATTTTTCGTGGTTTTTAACTGACTCTAGTATATCTCGTTGAATAGAACTGGCTTACCTATATCTCAGATATTGAGTGCACACATCACATCATAGAAGAAATGTAATTTAAAATAGACTCTTTCAGTCCACTCTTTATACAAAAAATCTCTATTTGAAGTTTTGAGTTGTTAAAAAATTGCACCTTTAAGTCCACAATAACAACTATCAGTTATTTTAAAATTCAGATCTTCAAAAGGCTTTTTTTGACTAGAAGAATTAATATGCATTGACTCTGAGTGCAGTCTTTCATACGCATTGACTCTTTTAACGTTAGTGGGAATTTACAACAACTGTTCGGTGACAAAACTAACGTTTTAACGTTAAACGACTTCAATGAAATTTATGGAGAATTTAAGAATTAAACGTACCTAACTTGATCACTCTATAGTTAAAATTTTATCACAACTTTATGTTTTCCACACGGAAGTCTGTTTTTTTTCACCGATGTTGCAGGAGAATTGTATTTATGACTGGGCCATTCACACTTGAAAAATTCACCCGTATTCATAAACGCATTTTAGAGACTGCGTAAAGTTACAATCCCTCTAAATCCTTATATGTTATGCATAAAAGATATGTGACGTAGAATAGAGCCATATTAAGTTTTACGCCTTTATAGTAAAATGGAACTTAAATATTTAAGTTCAACATAAAGAGCTTAAGTGAGAGTTTAAGATGAGGTAAAAGTAGTACATAACTGCTTAAGTTGAACATAAATATATAAGTTTTTTTTCGGCAAACGAGACTTAATTACTTATTTACTTTTTGGTCTTTAATTGACACTTACTAAAATGGGTTGGAAAATGTTTCTGAATAAGCATCTACGCAACCTTGAATAGAGCCTTAATAAGGGCTGTTTGAGAGGTGTTTAAGCGAATCCTAATGAATACGGGTGATTATGTTTATGTACGTAAGTACTAACATGTGAGTACTTGCTCTGTTCAAGTAGCTTAGAACTGAAAAAATAGTATTCTGAACATAAAAGCATTGAAATTGATTTTTAAATTGCTAAAACAAGTTAGTTCTTAAATAAAAGTTCGAGCAAGTAATAAAAGAATGCCTTTTAAATTCTTGAACAATTATGAATATATGCAAACAAAAATTGAGAACAACCAATGATTTTGAATCGGGTTAATTTAATTATACACACCTGCTAAACAATTTTGTTGTCTTTAATAATCTACCTACCATATTCAATATGCAAATCATGATAAAATTAACCAATCTCGTACATACAAAGTATTTCTTTACTGTCCTTACGTTATGTAAATTGATGAAATAAAATTTAATAATTCTATAAGCCAACAATGAAATAGAATCCTTAAAGTAAACAACAACATGATATCCTTTCTACACCATGATACTTAAGTAAAGATTAAATCCGCTTGTACGAAGTATGCTACTATAGAATATTTTTCACTACTTCTACAGAAAACAAAAAATCAAACCAAACCGATCAAACAAAAGACTTTTTCATCAACCAAAAACCTAATAAATATCAAGTTGACAAAGCAACTTTGTCGAATGGAAAAATGGATAGGTGGATTATTTGCCGTTAATTAGTTGTGAACGTTTTGAATTTGTCGTTCAATGTTTTCTATGTCGAAAATCAGCAAAAACTTATTATACCAGAAGGTTTAAGGCTTAATAATTTTCGGTTAATTTGTCCTTAATTAGTTGTGGCAAATTCAATTTGATCGTGCAATGTTTTCTATGTTTTTTTTCGGTGCTTTGCTAACTTGACATAGATCAAAAACTGATGAAAACATAATTATACAAAATGTCTTATGGCTTAATAATTTTCCGTTAGTAAGTCGTTAAATAGTTGTGAAAAATTTAATTCAATGGTGAAATGTTTCATATGTTTTTTGGGTCCCTTACTAGCTTTGATATCAAGCTAGCGAAGCACCACCTACAAAGGGGTAAGAACCACTAACCAAATGGTTTATGGCTTAATAATTTGTCGTTAACTAGTCTTTAATTATTTCTGACAATTTTGAACTTGTTGTGCAATTTTTTCTACGTTTTTTGGGTTCCTTGCTAAATTGGCATTGAGTTTGCACAGCACCATCTCGAAAACGGGTATAAACTGCTTAAACCGAATGGTTTATGGCTAAGTAATTCATGGTTAATTATTATTTAAATAAAACTTACTGACGATAAAAGCATTGCTTCCTAAATGCATTTAAGTAAATAAATAAAATTAGTATTTTTAAGTTATTCAAAATAATATCTTTTATTTATTTCAAGAAAAAACACGTTGAAAATCTCCAATAGCAAATCAAGTTAATTAGTCGTTTATAATTTTTGATAATTTAGAATGTTTGTTCTATATTTTCTATGTTTTTGTTCATAAAGTGGTGATAACTTCTTAAATTTAACATTTTATGTAATCTGCCGTTAATTAGTCATTTATCAGTTGTGACAAATTCAATTTGTTCGTGCGATGTTTTCTATGTTTCTTGTTTTATTTTCCTAAATTTATATGAAATCAGCAGAGTCCCGGAAAAGTTCTTAGAGCCTATTATATTGAAATTTTAATTGATTAGTAATTTGTCTTAAACTATACCCATTGATTGTATGTGACAGTTTTAAGATTGTCGTGCAACGTTTTCTATGTTTTTTGTTTTAATTAATTTATTCATATGCACTAACATTCAAAAAGAGTTTGAAATTGATTATATTAACTGCTTATAGCTTTATTACGTTTTCACTGCGTCATGAAATAATTTCATTGAAAAATACATAGAAAACATCGCACGAGAAAATTGAATTTGTCACAGCTAATTAATGACTAATTAACGGCAGATTACATAAAATGTTAAATTTAAGAAGTTATCACCACTTTATGAACAAAAACATAGAAAATATACACTAGTCAACAAAATTAAAGGAACAAATATTTTTTTAATTATTGTTAGCGTTTTTTAAACAAAAAAAAAATAATTTAAAAATGCAATCAATATTTGCAAAGAAAAAAAAAGATTTACGAAAAGACCACAAAACGTCGGTTTTTAGTACTTTTTTTAAACTAACGGTGAACGGTAAAAAAAAAATAATTTCTACAAAATCTTAAAAAAATCTTGTAAAACGCTTTTTCAAATTTCCAAAGCTGTCTTTGAATTTTTTATAACATCATTATTTGCTGAGATATTGGTAATCAAGGCTAAAAGTATCTTTTTTCATTCACAGTCAGATAAACCATTTCAAAAAAAAAATCGTACGACAACAACAAAAAAAACTGAATTGAAGCTGAATAAGCAAGGTCATGACATTTAATTGACTCAAAAAAATGTATCCATAGAAATGAGGACCTTCAAGAAAAATAAAAAAAAAAATTTTTTGTTGTCTCGTCTCATTTTTTGCCATTACGCAACAACGGTACTTCAAAAAAATTTGTTTGTAAACAAATCTCGAAACAAAAAACATAAAGCTGTAAAATGCTTTTTATTTCAACTCAATGCGACCACTCGTCACAAAGATACAGCTCTTCACAAAATGCTAACAAAAACTGAAAAAATATTTGTTCCTTTAATTTTGTTGACTAGTGTAGAACAAAAATTCTAAATTATCAAAAATTATAAACGACTAATTAACCATGAATTATTTAGCCATAATCCATTCGCTTTTAGCAGTTTTTACCCCTTTTCGATGTGGTGCTATGCAAACTCGATGTCCATTTAAAAAGGAACCCAAAAAACGTTGAAAATACTGCACGGCAAATTCGAAATTGTTGCAACTAATTTAAGGTTAGTTAATGACAAATTTTTAAGCCATAAGCATTTGGTAGTAGTGGTTTTTACCCCATTTGTATGTGGTGCTTCACCAACTTGATACTAGAGCTAGTAAAGGACCCGAAAAACATAGAAAACATTGCACGATTGAATTTAATTTTTCACAACTAATTAAAAACTTACTAACGGCAAATTATTTAGCCATAAGATATTAAGTATAATATGCTCTTACCGCTTTACGAGTTATGTCAAGTTAACAAAACACCTTACTAAAACTAATTAAAGATTAATTAACGGCAAATTATCCACCTAACAATTTCTCGATTTGTATAGAAAACAAATAACCAAAACATCGCACTATAAATAATTGCAGTGCTATTTATAAACCCATTCCAAGCGATGTCTAACTTTAGACACCTGTCCAACTCCAAAATGTTATTTATAAATACTTAGCACCTATTGACTAACTCAGCTATACTCAACCTGCGGCCCACGGGCCGCATGTGGCCCGTCGAGTATTTTAAGTGGCCCACCTGGCATACTTACATAAATATGCGATTGCATAGAAAAACTGAATATCATAAATCAAAATTTACTGCCGTTTGGAAAAAGTGCCAAACTAAATCAATTTGGAAATAACACCCAAAAAAAGATTGAACATTTTGGATTATATTTCCTAATTTCGTCGCTTTGTTTTATTAAATGAATCAATGCTAGAAATAATAAATCAAATGAGATATAAAGCCCAAAATAGGAAACTTCAAATGTTTCTGGAAAAGTTCATTTGGCACTAGATGACAGTTCTTTTTTTGAAAATAAGAGAGCAGCTATTCTGGATTTGAAGAAAGAATCAAAACCAGAAGCACGAATACATGCGCTCCATTGAAGCGTCAAGATTGTCATATGTTGTTTGTTATTTAATTTTGGAATTGCCAATGTGAATTTGGAGATTAAGAGTTAAGGTAGAACTATAATAGTCGGAAGGGCACTGAAGCTAATGTCAAAAACCAACGAAAAGTAGCTTTCCGTACCGAAAAAAGGGGAACACACCCATAATGTAACTATCATCTTTCTCTTTTTGGCATTCCTATTTCATCAAATGTCAGTTTTACTTAAGTGAGGTGCGCTCGGGAGCGCACCTCACTTCCGTAACCAAAGTTGAAGAAACTTGACGAAACGCTCCACTTCGCAATTATAGTCGCGTCAAATTCTTTCCGTGTATTCGCTTGTTTTCTTCCGACCACTTAAGTGCCCCTCCGAGCATTATAGTTCTAGCTTTAAAATGAAACAGTTATGAAAAAAATGGATAGGCCAAACATTTCATCCACTCCATTATCGTCATCTTCATACCAGCAGTAAAATTTTTGCTTAGGTGGGGAAAATAAAAACCCAAGGGGCAAACATTCGTTGCTGTTATTAAGGAATATCAATATTCAGAGAACAGCCCTTTGAACGGTTCATCACCCAAATGCAACAACCAATTGCACACACGGAGAGAATTGAAAAATCACCCAATGCAAAATTTTCAGTTGCAATTTGCAAAACATGTTTTAATAGTAAATTATGGCGTTTTTTATGACAGATTGATTCCAAAACTGGTAAATTTACACTCAAAACATAGAAAATTAGAAAATTTGTCTCGTCAAGATTTACAATTAAAATCAATGATTCAAGCTTGCATTGTTCATAGTAAATTACAACTATTTTGGCGTAATTTATTCTCCAAATGAATGATCTCACGATAGCATCAACTTAAAAATTGATTTGCGATCACTTTTTAGTAATTTACTGATTTGCAAACCACCAAATATTTACTCTAGCAAATCATATTTTCTGTGTCACAATTTTAAACTACATTAGAATGGTTCAAAATCACAAATTTTTTTTCCCAAATCACGACTTTCTTGCCGCAATTTACTTCTGCAGGAAATAAAGCACCATAACATGGCATGTATCTACTTCTTAAATTCTGACAGCAGTGTTCTGTATTGCGAATTGGCCTAGTGGTTGCGTGCTCGCTCAGTAACTGGAGGGATGCGAGTTCAAATCCAAGTAGAAGAAAGCAAAGTATTTATTTCAAATCAATAAAATAGAATGTGTATAACTTCAAAATGAAGTGTAGAGCAAGATTGCTCTTTCAAACGGCAAATCACGAAATGAAATTGGTGATCACAAACCTTTCTAGCAAATTAACAAATATACAGCTGATTAATATTTGGATCAAATTGCGATTTGTTGGTTGCAATTTTTGTTTTCTCTCAATCGAATAATTGATACTCAAGAGCTTTGATTCTAATTTTGGACATCAATATCTTAATTTTGCTTTGATTTGCAAATTGCATAAAAATAGTTGTAGATTACTAAACCCTGAGCCAAGGTATAAACCGGGATTCATTTTTCGTGATTTGCAGCTCATTTTTCTTGATCTGATCCAAGAATTCTTTCCGTGCAAATACAACCAAACTTCAAAGTCAAGAAAAAGGTTGCAACTTGTTCGTTTGGCATTCTGGAATCTGGATCGGAGAGCTCCCGAAAATTCCTCCCGATTACCAAACGAAAACGTTATGGCAGATCAAATATTTTGCTTACGTGTGAAAGGCACTGATTTTGCAGCTGATTCATCTCAAATCGCAAGTTATTTTGAGAAGTTTGACCGGTTTTGCTCTTAAAAGTGAAGACGCAAACTAAAAAAACAACAATAAGACTGTGAATTTTTTTAATTTTCCTCCTTCTACTTCAGGTGATAGATAATGTTCCTGACAGGAAAAAAGAGTCAGAAAGTCGGAGCTGGCTCTGGATTGAAAAATCAACATACGCTTGGAAATTATCCTATTTTATTCTAAAAAAAAATGTGTAAAGAAATATATACATAGGTTAGCATGCAGAAACAAGCCAGATCTTGAAAAAGTGTCCTAAATTTCAGAAATCAATTTAATTTTTGTATTAAAAATCAATCTAAGGTACTTAACACCTAAGTGTAAAATATATTCCACGTTGCGGCCCGAGGCCACATAACTAAAACGTCTTTGTGGCCCTTATGAAAAAAAGGTTGAGTATGGCTGGACTAACTTATCCACTGAAATTGGTTGTCCAAATCTTATTTGAAAGTAAACACGTTTAATGAATAAGGTGGGCAAATATTTCTGGTTTTCTAATTTTCTATTTTTGGAATGAATGAAAAGCTAGTTGAACGCAGGCGCGGATACAGGGGGGGGGCAATGGGTGCAATTGCCCCCCCCTGGGCAAGAACGAGCGAAGCATAAAATATGAATTTAATAAAATGTAATAAAATAAGGTTATTTCGTTATACCTTTATAAAAATTTTCTTGGCAGCGCAGCGTTGCAGCAATGAGTGGTTGTTCGTTGGCCACTGGCTTACCAGGTTCAGTTAAGAAAAGTTCCGCTATGCACAAATAGCTTTCAAATCGACTGAGTGGAAGGCTTATAACTTCGGTTTTAGATGTCCTATCTTTAAAGTTAAGGTCTTTAATTAAAAGATCAATGTCAGGCTACATTAGGTACTTTATAACATTTTATGAGAAAAGTCAATTTATTTCATACTAGGGAGCAGGTTGAATCCCAAATGGATTTCATTTTCACTTTTCACAATGGTTTGAATAAAAAATTTCAGTTTGAAAAATAACGTTTTAAAAAGTTATTGCTCCACCTCCAACCCTACTCTACAAATTTGTTAGGGTTTTTTTTATAGTTAAATGAAACAGGAGAGGTGGATTTTAATTTTAAAAAAATAAATCCTTAAAATGCATACGTTGCGTCGATTTAATTGGCTTCAAAAATTTCTGAATTTGCTTCAAATGCTCGGATCTACTGGATGAAAATATCTAATTAAAGTTAAACTAATTAACTTCATTTGTGTATAAAAGTTATTGAGAAATATAAAAAAAATAACGCTAAAAGGGTGATAGAGTTTTTTTTATAGTAAATATTTAAATGTGCGTTTCCATTGAGGGAGTACTTTCACTAGAAAACTCTCAAGAGCGACTCTCGGATATGTACCTTCCCCTCTGATGAGCTTATTTCAAGACTGTGTCTGTGTCCACTTTCGTGCTTTACTAAGATACGTTTTTGATATAAATGTAAGTACTCCTGAGAATTTAGTCGATCTCGTGGATGCGTTTTAAGTACTTCCGTGTTCCATTTCATTAAACTGCCGAAGAGTACGAATCTAACGAAGAAGATTGGAGAGAAAGCAGGAAACGACTACAGCAGTCACTGCCGAAGAGAAGTTGGATGGAACTTGTACACCTAAGAAAAGTAAAGTTGTTTCGTCAATTCGATTGTCAAATGATCGCCATTTTTCGACGCACATATTGCTTTGTATCGAACTGCATGAGTCTGGCAACTCTGCAGTCTATGTTTTAAGCTTATGTGAAACATTTATATTAACTAAATTTTACGAAGAATAAATATATTGTAAATTAAATGAAAATAGTGGTTTTTTCTTTGTATTTTGCACTATAATCATAGTGTTTTATTTAAATGTAAGAAAGTTTCATCTCGGCTTTGATCTACAATTCTAGTTTTGCTAAAATACAGCTACATATTTTCAAATTAATGCAAGGGTTTTGTTTGAAAAACTTAATCTTTTTTATCAACGTCCCTCAATTTTCTTGCAAACGCATTTGACGTTTATGAACACGTTTTCCGTCTTCTCAATATTTTTGTTGCCAACTCGATCTTTTTACTGCAGAATTGCACGGCAGATGGTGTTTTCGAAGATAGGACTTTTGCAAACTGCATTTTAGAACACAATGCTTATGCAGTTAAACTTGTATTTGCCTTTTGAACAGAAGACTCTTGCAGTTTGCATTTGAGAACATTCTGCAAAACGCATTTTTGACGCTGACGTTCTCGAAAAAGGCATTTTACCGACAAGGCTAGGTTAGGTTGTCCAAGCTAAAGAAGAGGCTGGAAATTTCACTTGAACTCTAACGTCATGTGTCTGAATAGGAGCGTACCACTGTGCCATTATGTTTTCCGAGCATAATATTGTCGAACTACGCATATCCAGAGGAAAATCAAAAACGCTGTAGAGATACCATGCTATAGCTACAAACTGCAAAACTTCATTTCACAAAGTTTTCAAAGTACCCGATGTTCGAGGCACTGTGGTAGTTATGAAAGAGTTAATTATTTTCATCAAATTTCAAGCTCACATTGCTTTGTGTGACCAGGCATGTAGAGCGGTATGAAGTGTACTCAAATTTTCCGTAGACCTCATCAAGATTTTGGAAACTTACGAAAATTGCCCCCCCCTGAACGAAATCCTGGATCCGCGCCTGGTTGAACGTGCCCCAAAGCGTACTAAAATTCATTAATTCATTCAAAAATGAATAAATACAGGCATTTCAGTGAATAAATGAGGCCACATTTGGGCAATTGTTGGAACGCGTTTATAAGTAACAAGTTGCCTAAACTATTTAGGCATTGACTAGCTGGACACCTGCCCAAGCGTGTTCTAAGAAAATCTAATAAATATGACTGTTGATCTTTACAAAACTTATTAACGACTAATAAACTGCAAAGTGTTAAACTCTAAAATAACAACTAATTAACGACTAATTAGTGACTAATTAGGTTCTTATCCATTTTTCGATCCGAGAGGGGTGCTTTGCTAACTTGATATCAAGTAAGCAAAACAACCGAAAAAAAAACATAGAAAACATTGATCGAAAAATTCGAACCGATCACAACTAATTCACAACTTTTTAACGGCAAATCATCCACCTACCCATTTTCAATTCGACAAAGTTGCTTTGCTATATTGACATTCATAACAACCTTCCTTAAGCCTCTTTGTATATCCAAAAGATGTTTTCTCAAAAAACCAAAGCAAATGAACGAAAGACACTCTCACTAACCAACAACAGACTCCTCAACCTCTTTGTAAATCTCCAAACTTGACCAGTACTGTAAAATAAGAACTTTAAATGGTATTTTATTCCAGCGACAGGCTGAAATTTTGCAGATAGTTTAGGGGGTAGGTAGACAACATAAACTTAAGTTGATGACCTCCCAACCCTTGCAGGGCTGCACAGTAATTCGTTTGTTGGATTTTGACGACAAAAATGATTTTCTTCGCCAATTCTTAGAACAAATTAATGAAATTTGGTACATTCAATGATTTGGGGATGCTGAACTCAATGGTACTGCCTATTTTTTTTCTTCTTCAAACCGGAACTACACAATTAAGGTGATAACATATGGTCCCAAATTTAAAAATTTTAAACAAGTACTGCCGAAGTCAGGAACTGAGTCAAGTTTATGTTGGCAATGTCCTAAAATAAGTGCCTGAATATATACTTTCATATAAAAATAACTCCAGTACTGATTTGTACAAAACTTCAAAAAGATACTCCAAAATGTTGGGAAATGTTCCCAAGGGATTAGAACTTATTTTAAGTGTTGGGTTTTTTTAATTTTTTGTATTGAAAGTTATTTTTAGGCCTAATCTGTTTGAATCTGAAAAAAAAATATTGACAATTTGGACGGCTTGAAGTTGGCAATCAAAAACTCGAAAAGAATAAATAAATAAAAAAAGGCTTAGAATTTTGATAGTTGACAATTGGAAAAACTGTAAAGCTACCATTATTTTTTAGCGATTTAACTGTTTTCTCTATTATAATTCTTAGCCTGATATCAGATTTTAAATAATGCAACCAGAAAAATATCAATATTATTAAAACTATTACCCAAGATAATTTTCAAATTTTTCGAGTTTTTGAGTAGTTGACTGAAAAATTTGACTCGAAAATTTCTTTCAGATTCGATTAGATTAGGTCTAAAAGTAATTTCCAGTACACAAAATTTTTAAAACGAGCACTAAAATTGGTTCTAATCCCTTGGAGACATGTCTCAACCTTTTTTACCATCTTCTTCAAATTTTGCACAAAGCAGTATTGGAGTCATTTTTATATGACTGATGTGGGGCGGTGACATACCAACTTTTCTTCAATCTTAGTTATAAATAGATGACTGCACCTATATGGATGAAATTTTCATAATTTGTTATTATGAAAAAATAAAAATTTTGTTAAAGTAATTTCCGCCCGCTTCCCCGTCCACTTTTCTTATTTCTTTGTTTCTCAGAAACGGCTCCAACGATTTTCATGAAATGTTCAGAGTTTGTTCTTATAGACGAGAAATAAATTGGCAAATTGATTTTAGTAAAATCCACCCACTGTAACGCTTAATTTTCTTATTACTTTATAGTTTAAACAAAATGTGCCCTGAACGTGTTGGTCAGTTATCCAGCTAGTCCATGCCTAAATACTTAAACTAACTTAGTATTTTTAAACGCATTTCATCAATTGCCCAAATGTGACCTCATTTATTCAGTGACATACCTGTATTCATTCATTTTTGAATGAATTAATTAATTAACTAGTTTTAGTACATTCATTTCAAAACTAGAAAATAAGAAAACAAAAAATATCTGCCTCCATATCACTTCTTTAAAATAAGATTTGTATAACAAATTTCAGTTAGCCAATTGGTGCAAAATGTTTATAAGTAACATCTTGGAATTATAAACAAGTGTCCAAAGTTAGACATTTCCTAGAATGGATTAATAAATATCACTGTTTATTGTGTTCAAAGGGTTATATTCCTTGTATAATGTAAACAATTTTTTATTGAACAGAAATAAAACAAATATTATCATAATATTTGTTTTTTAATCGACACAAATGCACTACATTATAATCTTATAAAACTTGCTTTTGTTGAAAAAAAACCCAAAACAAGGCGACACATACACAATTACACGGCAATTATCAAAGTATGAACCTCTACTACTTAACTTGAATACAAATGAAATATTTTTTTTTTTTTATATATGTATGAGAAGATCAGAGCAATTAAGAAGTGCCTCCTTATTTTAATACTTATACAAATTACGCACAATGTAATATTCAGCATATATCCGCAAAAAACTTGCATTTTAATTATTATTATAAACTTGAACAACAAACTAAAAAAATATATGTACATAATATCGCGCCCTGTTGATCGATTGTTGATTAACAATTTAAATCATTAGCAATTAAATCATTACACAAGTACCTACCTATAGAAGTATTAACTTCACACACTTATTGTTAAATTCTTGAAAGTATATCTTCTTTTTTTATTGTAAAACAATAGCAATTTGTGTTTGTTTAAAACCATTCTCACATAACATTGACTCTCTCAGTAATAATTTGACTTGTGATTATTGTAGTTTGAAATTCAAAAATTGAAAAATCACCGTTCGCGCGCCGCCAGCCGTTTGGTTCTGTTTTGTTCTGTGTTTTTTTTATTTTTAAGTAAAATTGAAAAATTATTATTTAAAGTTAAAGTATCAGGCTAAGGACAGCCATTCAATTTTGTTTTGATTCGAAGCCAATAATTAATAAGTAGGTAAATATAGATATTGGCTGTGAAGTGAATCGTTTTTTTTTTTATGTTAAAACACCAGCACTGGAATAAAGTTTTTCGTAATATTATTTTAAACTTTGCTGAAAATGTTTTTGGAAAAAAAGCTTTTGACAATATTTTTGCTTGAAATTTTCCTTAAGGTGTTGAGTTAATAAAACCGACTTCAGTGTTAGCCTATCCAATTTTGATATTGGTGGTTTTTGTGTTTCGGAGTTTTTATAGCAAGTCTATGTACAGCCTTCTAAAAAAAATGGTTGCAATTATCTCTGTGGTCGATTCAGATTCAGTTAGAATCTTCAGTTGATTATTAATTTTAAGTGATGGTTAGAATAAAACAGAGCACGTACTCAAAAGTATGTTTTTTTTGAGCAAATACTCCATTTGGAATGAATACAATAAACGTGATCACTTGCATTTTCATGAGTGCGTACTCAACTTATTTTATGGAGCATCTGCTCCTAGCATGTGCTTGAGTTTAGCGATTGTAGAGTGTTATTTCATACAATGCCTTGTGAGAGGTTAATAATAAATCTGTCAACTTCATCTCCTGAAAGAAATGTGGTATGAAACTATGAATACATTTATGTGGCATCAGCTCGGACCTCAGCTTTTCGGAGCAAGTGTCTCCATTTGTTATGAAGTAGCCAGTTCTATTCCTGCCCTTAAAAAATTCAACCATAATACTCGTACTTGTAGAAATGCAAATGAGTCTACCCTTAAGCCCGACTTCGGACATACTGTCAAGTACAGACATTCTTTCATAAGCTGGACAACGCGAATGTGGAACACTTAACTCGACTCTATTTTGTCCTTCCATTTTAATCTTTAAACTTTCGAAACTAATGTGCATCGGTATTATCTCCTTTCAAATAATTACCATTTTCCTAATGCTCGCCCTGTGTTTTATCATGTTAAGGGTAGTCAAAACCCCTTTAGTGCGCGCTCATTATGGATATGAAAAAAATTATTGATGACTTGAATTTTTATGAGCATCTGCTCAGTTTTTTGTGTGGAGTATCTGTTGTGAGCACTTGGGTTCATTTCATTCATATAACTTCATTTTCTTGTATCATGCGGATTGTTTATTCCCAAAGTCTTTTGAGACTGTCAACTTCATTTTCTAACACAAAACGAGTAAGGTCACGTTGAGAGCCATTATACCATAGAAATGCCAGCAGTCTATACATGACCCATTGGTGCATTTGGGGCAATGTAGGCATAACAGGTGGTATCAATAAAGTGGGGAATCCCTCCTCTAAATTTTGGTATCAATAAAATTCTGGATCATTTGTATTTCAACGAACACTTGTTTTAGTTTTTTTTTTGTTTAAATATGTAAAGTGGGCTATTCACATAAGAACGGTTGCAAAATTTGTATAGAAATTTTAAATGGACCTCAGGCCACACGAGGCCTATTCACAAAAGCACCTGTCAATTTTCCATAGAATTCGTTGCAACAGCCCTTTATGGTGCGTGCCCATTTGAAAGTAAAGAGACTGCGAACAACTCTCAAGCAGCTCTCGAGAGTAAAACTTGAAGGTTGACATAGTTATAAAAATAGCTCACAGAGGGGTATACAGCTATTCGAGAGTAACTCTCAACAGTATTGTAGTGAAATAACTCTCAAATGGAAAGGCACCTTAATCTACGATTAGAAATCAAAGTGACGTCAAATTCTGTCCCAAAGTTGTCTTGTCATGTGATCGTCAACGCAGAATACTGTCCATGCATTGACGGCTGCGTTGATACTCTCGTTGAGACGAATTTAAGGGTCCATTCGATAATTATTTTCATTGGCCGACTCACTCTATCAATGAAGTTAGGACACGTCGATAGATTGCTATCCCACGTGGTGACTGTTTTCTTACGTTGACAAAGCAGAATTTTCTGCCATATGTCAACGTAGTTTGTTCATATCAATCTCGAAAATTGTGCATTACAGTGGATAGCTTGACAGATGCGGGATGAACTATATTTTGATGGAAAAGTATATTTCGATCCAAATTTGTCCAATTTCACTAAAATCACTTTTTAACGGAGCATTAAAGATATTTCAAAAAGGTTTTTTAATCCATCGACATCGTAACCATCCTTCAATGGAATTTGACAATTGATGGCTTGACAGATGGGGGACAAATTATATTTTAACAGAAAAAGTATATTTCGATCTAATAATGTCACCCAATCGCCTAAACTCACCCTTTTCCAGAGTAGGAAAAAAAACTTCATCCACATTTTGTTTTGTTCGATATAACACTTCAGCCAATGCCGTGTGATCGTCAATGTAAAAAGATATTCAATTTTGCTCTTGTCAACTCCACGTCAACGTTCATACGCATGTGGTCGAGTAATGTAATTGTCAACGTTACACGTGTCAATACGTTGATACCAAAGGGTACCAATCGCGTTGATACAGATAACACGTCAACGCATTTTGTGACAACATTGACTCAGTGCCGTCATTCGTGTGATCGTCAACGTTTCATGCGTTATGCGACCGTCCCGTCGGCCCCACTCTACTTGACCACGCCATTCCGACCGTCTTAAAATTGACAGGTTCTCTTGTGACTGGGTTTCGTGTGACCAAAGATGTGTTGAAAATCTTTACTAATCTTTCGAGACCGTGTTTGTAAGCGTCTCAACGTGAATGATGGTCCCCTTTCATAATAATTTCGTATGTTTGAAAAAAAACAAGTAAAGTGGGGATTGATCAATATGTTGAGACGGTTGTTAGCACTGTTCGAAGGCTTGTAGAGATGGTCAATTTTGAATATTTTATTATATTGTGAATGAGCCGCATATGTGACCTAACATTCGTTCGAAAATCTGTGCTAACTTGAATTTTCTTTGAATTTGCTCTTATTTCTGTTTCCTTTATTTTCTTTTTAGATTATTCCAGGATAGCTTTACATTAAGAAAATTCATCATCATGCAAAAGCACAGAATTCAAAACAAGGACATCGTTTGTAAGTTCTTCACCGCATAGTAAATTACATAAATAAATTCCACTTCTGATGAAATTCATTTTTTTCTATATATTTTTAGATGCTTTATCATACCTTTTGCTTGGACTTGCATCAGTCACTTTTGGAATAATATCTATATTCTTTGACTACCAAGAAATTGCTCTAAATGAACGTATAAGAGTTCGTCCATGGCTACCAGCTTATGAAATGTGGAGACATCCTTCTGCTTCTGGCATTGATATTGGTATCAAAATATACCTTTTTGCAGCTCAGAATCCTTATGAATTCCTCTCGGATTCAAGTGTGAAATTAAAACTACAAGAAATCGGCCCAATAGTCTACAAGAAGATCCTACGCCAGGAGAATATTAAATTCCACAAAGGAAATTCAACAATGACCTATTCGTCTGTGTTCGATATGGTATTCGATGAGGAACGAACAAAGCCTGGAATTATGAATCAAACAATAACAGTGGTGAATCCTATGTTGCTGGGAATTGCTGCAATGGCTCATGATATGTTTCTGGCTAGATTTGCATTCAAAATGATTGCTGGGGATGATGATGTTTTTATCAATCGTACTGTGTATGAATTGCTGTGGAATAATTCATCACCAATTTTTGATTTTGTAAAAAAAATTCCATTCGCAGCTCCACGCGAGAATGCTGGAATTATGTATAATGTGAGTATTGTCAGTTTGTCTTCCCTCAAGGATATTTATACTTATTTATTTTAAATACTTGATTTCAGTCCTTCTATCCTTCTGACAATGTATACAATGTTAACATCGGATCAAAACACGGATTCAAAGATTTCTTTAAAATAAACACATTCAATGGTTTGCCCAGAATCGATGTGTATGACGCGAACTATCCAAAATATTGTCCAGTGTCACTGGTAGGAGCTAGTGAAGGAACTGGTCTACCACCTTATATTTCTAAGGATGATGTGATATATGCGTATACGAAAAATCTTTGCAGGACTTATCCCATGGTGTATAATAAAACAGTAGAGGTAAATGGGGTTGAAGCTTATAAATATGTATTAGCTGACGATGTGTACAAAAGACTGAAGGATCCCGATTTGGATTGTTTCAAACAAACAGGAGATGTTTTATTACCTGATGGACTTAGTGATTCGTCAAAATGTGCTTTTGGTAAGTTAATATCTAGAACGAAAAATTTAAATGGCGCCCAACAGTTATAACTTATGCAAGGATTTTTGTAAATCTCTTAGTCGATTTAAATGCATAAGAAAAGTTGTGCACGTTAGAAGTGATCATACTATGTTTTTCTGTTTAAATATAATAATGTAGTTGAAGCTCGTTCGTTCATTTCCCTCCCACATTTAAACAGAATTTCAAAGCTCTATCTTGAAAATAATTTTTAATATTATTGAGAACTTATCAGCGTCGCATTTATTAAATAAGCTTTGCAGCTCTTTACCTACAATTTCTTCAAGACTTTTGAGCATTACTTTGTCTTAGTGACTTGAATGAGAATCCAATGCTTTAAACAAGTTATGTTGGGCGCCATTTAAGAAAATTTTATTTCATTATTTTTATCAAAGAGGACTAGAATTTCGAAGCTTGTGACTTAAATAGATGAAAAGAAGATAAAATAAGGTATAGGTAAGGACGAAAGCACGTAATTTAATTTAACGCTGCTACCGAAAAGTGCAATATTTCTTTAGAATTCATTATAATAATTAACGAAAATGCAACCTATGTTTTTTTTTCTCAATTTAAACGCTGTATTCTTGAAAATCTGACCATTGGTAGGTACTCAAGTTAAAGGCTTTGTTTGGAGAGTTTTCAACTCAAGTTATAGGCTTTGTTTGGAGAATTTTTATAAAACAGCGGACTTTCTCCACTTAAGCTCATCGCGGGTAAATGACCAAGAATGCCATTTTGTTCGATTTTGATAAATTTTCTTAATTCCTTCTTTGCTTTACGTTGTCACGTCACTTCCATTTTGATCGAGTTTTCTATGTAAACTTTGCCGTTCATATTTCCTATGCCAAAAAGCTTCACTTTGAACATTAAGTTACAATTAATTGTGGTTTAAATGAAATATGAGAATGCAAGACAAAGAAACTAGAATTAATTCTCTTTGATAGAAACAATGAAAAAAAAACTTTCTTAAATGGCGCCCAACATAAGTTACTTAAAACATCGATTTTTGAATTCTCATTCATATCAGATTGAACAAAAGCTTCAAATATAGCTCAATCTTTGTGACGCTTATAAGCTTTCAATAACATTAAAAACTGTTTAAATAAGTCAGTAAAAACAAACACAATAAACACATTAGAGCTTTGACTTTTGTTCAGTTCTGCGAATTTATCATAGTATCAATGAACGGTGCTAGATCAGCTTAATCTTCTATGATGGCTCTAGGTACCTTCTTACATTTATATTGTTATATTCGTTTGGACATTCGGAGTACTTCTTTTGCACTCCAATTTAACTCCTACTACCCCAAAAGCCTTTTATTTGCTGTTCCGAGTAATGTTTTCGGAGTCGTTTCGTGTTCCCGTTTTTTAAAAGGAGTAGATTTGGAACATACGGATTGCTCATGTACAGTTTTTCGTTGGACTACTTGTCAAATGCTTGAAGAAGCCATTCTAGGCATTTTTTTTTCACTACTTGTAGAACGGGTTTGCACTAAATCTGGCGGTTTAAAACTGTTTGAAAATCGGCAAGGAACACAGCTACATATATTTCAAACACATCTGAGCACTGAACTGTCATACGATTGCGATGCGTTCAACTCAACAAAATTAAGTAATGACTAATAATTTTCATCTGACAGCTGGCTAATCAAAAACTCGAAAAATTCGAAATTGTGAACTGAATTTGATTTGTTGAGCGCACCCATTTGAAATGATTGAACAAAGAGTGCGCTTTGCTTTTTGTTCCCTTCGCTCAGTCTTTTTATTCTGAGCTAGGCGTCTTTCTTTTTTAGTTCAGAGCAGAGTCTCAACTGTAAAACAAAAAGCTGTGTTTCTTTTTTAGCTCTGAGCATTCAGAGCTAACAATTTGTGTGTCTTTTTTTGCTCCGAACATGTTAAGAGCGCGCTCTAGGAGCTCAGAATAAAATAGACAGAGTTAAATGCTGAACAATGCTGAAGACATAGCATTTGGCAGCTAGTGCTCAGATTTGTTTCAAAAACAGTTCAGAGCGCTCAGAAAACACTTGTTCAGATGTGGGTCAGAACATGCTCGACATGCTCGGACTTTGTACAGAGCCCTTTTCTGAAATTAAAAGAAAAACGCCTATTCCAACTACATATTTAGAGCTATTAAAACGCTGTCGAACTAGTCAACCATCTAAGAAAATCTAATATGCAAATAAGCTGTTACAGTCGTATTTATAAACTTTTTCTAACTTTAGACAGCTGTCTAACTCCAAAAAGTAATTAAAAAAACTTTGTTTACTGCTGTCCCTAAGCTGTCTAACTTGGACAACGGCATCGGTTGTCTAAAATTTATCTCACTTGACATTTTATTTAACTAAATATTGCATATTTCCAACTATTAAAAACGTTTAAAAAACTGTCTAACTAGTCATCCTTCTAAAAATCTAATTGATAAGGTTGGTAATGTCTAATGGTAGAACTATATTTCTTCGAGGGGCACTGAAGTGGTCGAAAAAAAACATGCGAATACACGGAAATCATGTGAAATGGCATATATACCTAATTGCAGAGTGGGACGTTTCGTTAAATTTCGTTCACTTTTGCTTTCGTAGCTCAGCGCTCGGTAGCGCAAGCGCACCTCACTGAAGTGAAACTGACTTTTGATGAAATAATAAGAATACAAAAAAAGAAATAAAAATGATAAGTAGGTACATTACGGGTGTGTTCCCCTATTGACGATACGGAAAGCTACTTTTCGTTACCTTATGACATCAGGTTCAGTGCCCTTCCGACATTAACTACATGTACATAGTTCTGTTCTACCATAAATAATCATCAGCTTAAAATTTCTTATTTTAATTATATAAATTAATTTCAAATTTTAGGACTTCCTGTAGCTGTGTCGCCTCCTCATTTTTGGGGGTTCAATGGTCAATGGGACAACTACATAGAAGGTCTTGCGCCAAGTGAAGCAAAACATGAATCATATGTCACAGTTGAACCAACATCTGGAGTTCAATTAGGAGGTATAGCAAGACTTCAATCCAATATGCCATTGCCATCTTTAGATGACTATTCACCCAACATACAAAGATTTAGCAACATGATAATTCCACAGTTTTGGATGGAATATGTAAGACATATGATTACTTTAATTGTATATTCTTTGAAATTATCGTTTTAATTATAAATTTATTTTCAGTTTGTCATCAATAAGAGTCCGGTCATTTATGGACTAATTAAAACTTTTCTATTTCTACCTGTGATTCAGCCAATTTGTGTAGTAATTTTTATGGCTATAAGTTTATTTGCGTTTTATAAAAGTATTATGATAATTTTCTATCAAAAGGACTTGGCTAGTTTATTACTACAGTCGGAGCATGTAATCTTGCAACAACCACTTTTTGTTCAGGACTAAATAATAAGGAACTTTAAATATATACATATGTACATAAGTATCTTCATTGTGAATATCCATCTTTGAGGTAGTAAAAACTACTGTGACTGTGATATAGAATATTGGAAAACTTTTTTATTTTATCGAGGCCGTAGGTATCAACATACATTGAATGTATACTTGCTGTAATATGTATGTTCATCTTCATACATAGTTCAAAGTTGTTTTGAACCTTATAACTTTTTAAAATAATTAAGTAATTATAGAAAAAATGTAACGAAGCATAAAATTTGTTCTTTCAATTATTGTTAAATCAACTACATACCTAATATTAAATAGCTTATGGCTAAAGAACAAGAACTCCAATTGTAAGCTTGAGTAAATATAAATACATATATGCAAAATATTTTTATCGTAAGAGCGGTTTTCTTAAAAATATTTTTCCTTATATATAAAATATTTGTATTAATAATGAAAAAATATTGGTACTTTTGCCAATTATGAGTATGTATGTATGTATGTTTGTATTTATTATATGTAATATAAATATGTATACCTTCATTTAAAAAGCTTATTTTTCAAAATAAATCATCAACTCGCTTTTGAAATATTGGATTTTCAAAAATAAAAATGTATTTTTTTTTTTTTAATCTATAAACATTTTTTTTTTGTATTTTTGATAATAGTAGTTTTGATTTTTTCTTTCCTTTATGTTTTCGGGGGTGCTGAAACCGAATCTGTGGTTCGCCAACAAAATTTCGTGACGCATAATGGAAAAAAAACGCAAAAAATTATGCAAAAATGGATTTCTTGGGGGTTTTTCACTAATGGCTCAAAAACTACCAACTATTCGAAAATTACATCATAGTACTATTGAAAGTATACACAATTTCGAAAATCCACTCGAAAGCGCTAAGAAATTACTTTGTGTGACAAAATTTGAATGGTCTTTGATGCGCTGAGTTCGAATCTGGTCTTGGAATCGCTCTATAGCACGTTACGTATTTGAGATATTCGAATCTAAAGATTTAAAAAAAAAAATTATTTTGTATGCAAATTTGAAGTTATATTTTTTTCTCGAGGTAATTTTTTTTCGATACTTAAAAATTCTTTTTGAATCTTTCAAATACCTCCATTCGTCTTCGACAAATCGTTGGTTTTCTTCTTACTACATACATAATTCGAAAAATCCAGTCAATTTGTGCTCAAAAGGGCAAATTGTGGGATTTTTCGAATTAGGTAGTAAGACGAAAACCAACGAATGGAGGTACATATTTGAAAGATTCAAAAAGAATTTTGAAGTAATATGTTCATACTTCAGAATAACCATAAACATTTTTTCGAAAAAAAAACTCCAAATTTGTATATACAAAATGTTTTTTTTTAATTTTTAGATTCGAATATCTCAAAACCGTGACGCAATTTCAAGGCCAGATTCGAACTCAACGCATCAAAGACCATCATGTTCATGGTTCCTGTTACAGGCAAAAATTCAAATTTTGCCACACAAAGTAATTTCTTAGAGCTTTCGATCGAAAACAGTAAAAATACGTCATATTTCGACTAGCACTTGAGTCCAAATGGGTTCGCAACGTGTGTGCGTACTTTCGACAGTCGTTGTAACAGTCCGATCGACAGTCTGTGTGACAGTCTTAAAGTGAATGGTTCGCTTTAAGCGGGCCATTCACGTTGAGACACACGTTGCGAACCAGTTTTACGAACAGTGTTTCAAAAAATTCCTTCAATTTGTTTTTTATTTATTTCGTCTCCTAGAAACAAAATAAAAACTACGAAGATTATTCGTAGACTGAGTAGTTCGGTTGCAAGGACTGTCTCAAAAACTGTGCCATTCACTATACGACCATTCGGTCGTGTTGCAAGGTTCGTTGAAATTTTCAACGGACTTCCAACCTTTCGTTAGTCGCACGGTCCTTATGTACCTTCAACAAGGACATTCACGGTAGACCCTGTCGTATATACGACTGAAATTTGTCGGACAGTCCTTACGACAGTTTTAACGTGAATGGCCCGCTTTAGATTTCTTATTTTTTCATTCACGTTAAAACTGTCGTAAGGACTGTCCGACAGGTGGAGTCCTATCCCCACTCTTATAGAACATCGTAATCAACGAACTATTAGTTAATTTAGAAGCGGATGGTTTCAAAGTAATTGCATATGCTGATGACGTTGTCATTGCAATATCAGGAAAGCATCTTCAAATCATTATAGAATTAATGCAAACCGCTCTCAACAAACTACTAAAATGGACAGACAAATGTGGACTAGGTGTAAATCCCCACAAAACTGAACTTGTCCTCTTTACAAGGAAATATAAAATTCCGAATATAGACCCTCCATCAATAAATGGTATCCCACTTAACTTCTCAGATGAAGCTAAATATCTAGGTCTGATTTTAGACAAAAAGTTGAGTTGGAAACCAAATATACAAGAAAGAGTCAGAAAGGCCACAGTGGCACTTTTCTCCTGTAAAAAGCTATTGGAACCAAATGGGGCTTGTCCCCATATATCACCCACTGGTTATACACAGCGGTCATCAGACCGATACTCACTTATGGGGTGGCAGTATGGTGGACTGCTTTAGGTAAAATAACTTATCGTGATAAGTTAAGCAAAGTGCAGAGACCAGCTTGCATGTGTATCAGCGGAGCTCTCCGTTCGACACCTTCCGCTGCCTTAGATATACTGCTTAACATTACACCCCTCGATATATACACTAAAAAAGTGGCAGCGAGCACAGCTATTCGTCTCAGAGCCATCTCTCAATGGTCCAATAACTCTATTGGCCATACTATCATTCTGAACAAATTCGAATCAATCCCTAAACACTCCGACTACACCATCCCTCAGCCGATTTTTGGCAAAAATTTCCAAGTCACAATTCCAACAAGATCCACTTGGGATGATGAGGAATTATTGAGAGATGAAGCAATTCATTTCTACACGGATGGCTCAAAAACTGAAGAGGTGGTGGGTGGTGGCGTGTACTCAGAACGACTAAACATTAGTCTCTTTTTCCGTCTCCCTGATCATTGTAGCGTGTTCCAAGCGGAAATCCTGGCGATAAAAGAAGTTGTATATTGGCTCAAAGAAAACGTAATATCTACTTTAAATATCCGTATCTTCACAGATAGCCAAGCGGCCCTTAAATCACTAGGCTCTGTTTCTACAAACTCCGTAACTGCCCGAAATTGTCGATCGTCTCTAATGGAGATGGCAGAACAGTTCAACATTCACCTTTTCTGGGTGCCGGGACACAGAGATATTCCAGGAAACTGTAAGGCCGATGAACTCGCCAGGAAGGGAACTATTACACCAATATTACCTGACAGGGTGAATATTGGAATACCAACCGCTACTTGTAAACTTATGCTTTAGCAAGATTCCATGTTGAGCAGATGGACAGGTATCACTACTTGTCTGCCGACAAAACGGATCTGGCCAACACTGGATCCGAAGCGATCGAAATGTTTGTTATCTCTTAGTAGATTGCATGGTGTCATAACTGAACACTGCCTCATAGGCAAACACGCCAATAGACTAGGCGTTCTTTCAAATGACTTCTGCAGAAGCTGCATGGACGAGGAGGAGGAAGAAACTATCCCACACCTTCTTTGTTCATGCCCTGCTCTTTCTCAAAGACGTAAAATATACTTAGGAAATTTTTTCTTTGACGATCCCAGTGATTTAAATAAAATCGACATTCACAGTCTCCATCGCTTTATTAAAAGCTCCAATTGGTTTAATTAGCGAGGGTCATCTCGCAGTCTTTATGTGGTATCACAATGGGCCTATTCTGGCTTAAGTGTGTCAGTAGTTTTCTTGGCAGCCACCTTAACCTAACCTAACCTAACTGTCCGACAAATTTCATTCGTATACGACAGGTTCTATCGGGAATTTTCTTGTTGTACATCTGACCATTGGAAGTCCGTTGAAAATTTCAACGAACCTTGCGAAACGACCAAATGGTCATATAGTGATGGCACGTTTTTATTTTGTTTCGTTAAACTGGTTCGCAACGTGTGTGCGTATTTTCGACAGTCGTTGCTACAGTCCTATCAATAGCCCATGTGGCAGTCTCAACGTGAATGGCCTGCTTTAGACAACTTTAGGACGACAGTGAAAAAAAAATTATTTTTATCTTTTTGGAGTTGAAAGGATGTCTAAAGTTAGAAAGAGTTTATAAATACGACTGTTTTTGTATCTACGTGGAACTTAAAAGGCTCATTGGGTTGGATGAATTTTTTAAAATTCTTCTTGTTATTCACAATTCTTTATCATCAGATTCAGATTCGCTTTCAAGAAATTTATCCCAATGAGCTCGATTGTCGCTGTCGCTTACCAATCAAAACGAAGTTTATCGATTGTATCGATTGGTTTTCATGTTTGGTATTGTGTAACTTGATCGAATGAAAATGCTCTATTTTTAATAAGCCACCAGAATATGGCAAATATTTCCAGTTTGAAAGTTCATTTATGGGTTGGAGTCAAAATTTTGCATGTGCAAAAATTCTGTTTTCAAAATTCTGGTTTTCAAAATTCTGTTTTTCATAACTCTGCTTTTCAGAATTCTGTTTTTCAAAATTCTGTTTTTTATAATTCCGTTTTACAGAATTCTGCAAATAATAAAAAGAAGTCTTTTGGAAAATGCTAAAAAGCGTGCGCTGGGTGTGAGAAAGCAACGGCTGACTACTGAACTGCTAAAAAGAACATTATCCAGAAAATTAAAATTCGAAAACTGTATTATTATTTTGGATTCGTTAAAACATAATTGATGACGGTGTTCTTCAAAAAATCGCTTTTTAAGTCAGACCCGCAACTGTGTCCATCTGTCTTTCTGTACCTCATTCTTTCTCTTAAGTCGCTGAAGGGATTCTCCTTGGGTCTTAAAGTTTGGTTAAAAGGACCATTGATTTTTTAACTCAAAAACAACGGTTCCTTACATAAAACCGTTCAGAAAATCTTAAATACATTTGGTGACGCAAAAATCGTGGAGAAGAAAAGAAAATCTTAATTAAATACATTTGGTGACACAACAACTCGTGGAGAACTAGGGCCTAGTGACTTACAATTGTCAACAATTCCCGTGTGCATGTTTTTGGCAAGAATGGAGTTAAGAAAAGCTAGTTTATCTCAAGAATGGCTCTTAGAGTTTTGATAAATTTTCTCCGGCGTATTATTGGCTCAACAGAGTATTTTGTTAATAAATGGTTATATTAAAATTGACAGATTTTTGAATAACAGAATTTTGGAAAGCAGAATTACGTCAGAAAGAATTAAAAGTAAACAGAATTTTGAAACCAGAATTTTGACCCTGTTCCCTTCATTTATATTTAAGCATTTCAATTTCCAAATAAAAATTGTCTTCTTTCGTTGTGCATTTTAAATTTTAAATATATAATTTGTATTTTAAAATGGGTGAAATTGATAAATAGCCGTGAAATATTTGAAATGGCCCGAAAAAGAGAGCCATGTCGTCATGTGGCACCTCTATAACTGGGGTAAACAATGTAAAATGTATGAAATAGGGTTTTTTTTTTTGCTAAGCCAAAGTAGGTACTATTTATTTTTATAAGCTAATGGGTGTTTCAATGAGGCTATTTAAAATTGATTCTATGGCATCCATCAACATCATCTTTTGCCTGGCTCTCAACACAAATTGCCTTGGCGAAATGTGATATGTCCGGAGTTTCTTCTTTAGCCTCACCAAAAAATGTGTTTGCCTTTAATTTAATGTCGAACTATTGATCTGCATAAGCATTTTTTATTATTTCTATTAAATGCAGCCAATTAATTAGATTCCCCTCACTTTGAACACGAAAAGACATTTCCAGACACCCAGTTCCTAGCGGCATCGATGAGGAAATTGCAATCGACAACAAACGATTGTGAAACCGAAAAATTTCGATCGTAACTGACAATCACAATAGCCGCATTTTATTATCCACATGATCTGATCTCCGGATCAATTTCTGACACGTGATTACAAAAACTTTTATCTGGATCTATTTCAATGATCCTAAAATTACTATTGTGAATGGGTATCAATAGTGCCAAGAAAAGAGGCAACAGACACGTGAAAAATAAACAAACATAAGGCAAAAAGAGACGGGTATATAACTAAGATCCTGTCTGTTTTATTTGTCATGATCTGATCCGGATCAGATCATGAGGGTAATAAAATACGACGATAGATAATCGAAAAAAGTCGTTCATCGATCGACAAATCAACAAATCAACGCAATCGGGGCCAAGAAAAAACATTTAAGCGAAGAATGCAAAATTAAACTTATATTTGAAATGAAACTTTGCCAAAATTTGTACTTTGACATTATTTGTTAATAGGTGTGAAGCTAGTTGTGCTTTTAAAAATAATCCCTTTTGCAATTTTGTCTGGATTCATTATTTTCTTGTACTCGTTTTCGTTTCTCATAATCGCTCCATGATGGCTGTCAATTGTTCTGGTATGTAACGGTGTTAGTAAAAGAGGGGTAAATCAGCCGAAAAATCCAGATCTACAAAATTGATTCCCGATCAAACAAAATTGATTTTTTTGCCCATTGGAAGGCTTTAATTGTCAAAATCTGTGTTTTGACAGATCTGAAGGGGAAAAAAATCAATTGGTTGTGCTGGAGCACTTTTTGCTTTCCCCTCTCAGAAACGATTGTCACAAACAGGCATTTTAATGGGGTTTTCTTTTGGTAAATTCATGTCAAATGATGGCTTTCAATGACTCTGTTCGTGTACTATCCAAAACAGCCCATTTTAGTCCAAAGTTTTGTCAATATCATTTCTTTTATATGAACTTTGACAGAACTTTGGCCTAAAATGTTTAGAAATTGGCAGTTTTGGGTAGTACGCGAACAGAGGTAATAATTGTTCTGGAGTGTAATGGTGTTAGTAAAAGAGGGGTAAATCTGCCGAAAAATCCAGTTCTGCAAAATTGATTATTGATCAAAAAATTATTTTTTTTTAGCCATTAGGATGCTTTAATTGCTAAAATCTGTGTTTTGACAGATCTGAAGGGAAAAAAAAACAATTTGTGTTACCAAAAGAAAACCCCATTAATTTCCGACATTTTGACCATCTGTCAGATTGAGATTTAGAAAAATCCTCTAAGCGGTCAAAGATTTAATTTATGGGATGGCATTCGCTAAATATTTAAATACCTACATCAACAAAATACACAAAAAAGGAAATAAAGAAATAATGAAGTGTCAAATTATTGACATTAGGTATGTTTAAAATCGGTTCACAATAAAATTTAACTACAGGTTAAAAATTCACTTAAATCTTTTTTACATCCAGAGTGAATAATATGGTTGTAAAGCATTAACAATTTTTATTTTGGTACATTTTGAAAGCCAAATTAATGATTATATTGATGCCAAAATGAAGTTTATGACAAAGAGCTTATGACATGACGTATCACATTGTTACATATTCCAAGACAAAAAATAAGCATGTTTAAGGATTTTTTTCAATTGTTTATTTGAATGCAAACGTGTACCCATTTTAGATTAAAAATATATTAATTATTATTATGATTTCTTTTTATATTTAAATTATAATTTACATTATTGTTTACTGTTATAATTTTTGTATATACATACTTAGTTATTTTTAATTATATTATTCTTTCTAATACTAAGCGTACATAGTCTCTCTACAAACTAACTTAAAATAAATCTTAAAATTTCTCGAAATATATTTATTTATGCATTTAATATTTATATAAGATTTTGTTTTAGTATTTACATGTTATGTATTATTTTTTTGTTTCTTCTTATTTAATTTATAAGTTACTCAGGTATGTTTTTCGACAAAAAGAAAATTCAACAAAAAAAGAAAAAATATCAAAATGGTTGATCTGTTGCAGTGTCTTGATTTTGTTTAATTCAAGTAAACCCATAATCCAACAGAATATACAGATATAAAGCAATAAAATGATTAAATTTAAAAAAGAATTACGATAAAAACTATTTCAAAAACAATAAATTTATAAGAAGACAAAATTCTACTCAATATAAAATTTTTCACCAAAGCTAAAAAAGGCTTTCAAAAAGACTAGGAAGACCTTTTCTTTAAATGAATAGTATTTTTATTTTTAAATTTTACTATTTATTAGAAAAGAATCACAATAATTCGATTGTAGTCAAAAGATACATAACTACATATATGTGGTGTTTGATAGTTCAAAATTTAATTTGCGTTTTAACGTCCACTTTACATGGGGCTAGAGCCTGGGTTGGTAAACTGATCTTCTTCAAATTTGGAATATTTATGAATATGTTCTTTAAGAACTTGTTTCAAATAAAATCGATCCACTTGTTAAGATGTAAAGTGGACGCGAAAACACAAATTAGGTTGTGGACTTATCATGTTTCTATCAAACACAACAGATATTAAAAAAGAAAACATTGCAAGCAGCTAAAGGATTTTAAATGATGTTCCCCATTTTTGTTGGTGTTTCGTATTTCATCATTATATTTGTGTCTCACGGATTTTTTTTTTTGTGGATTTATTTCTTTATCTTTTTTGTTTTTAAATAATTTTTGAACACAGATTTTATGCCTGCAGCAATATGCTGTAGCTGAAAGTTTTTATTCTCATTTGAGAGTGATAAATCGTATTGTTTTTGTTGTTTTAGAAACTAGCACAATCTGGTAGTTTCGTCAACTTTGGTAGCTTTTGGCTGTCATCGTTGCGACTGGCTGAAGCTCGATGAAGAGATCCTATATCTAGCTTTGGGTTGCTAACATGTTTTTGTTGTTGATCTGTGGCAGCATCATCACAAAATCGTGTGCGATAGATTTTTTCACGATGTTCAGGTGTCAGTACAGGATTTAAATAGACAGATGTTCTTTCGATACGTTTTTGAAAACGCGTCCGATCACGAGCAAAGTCCTCCCAATGACCCTTTCTTGCTGCCCGATATGCGAAATTCCAAGCATGCATCACATGCACCACAGGATGTGGATCGAAAGTGACCTGGAATGAAAAGAAGAAATTAAAATTAATTTTAGTTGTATTTTGCTTAAAAATAAAACTAAATAGGGTATGGAACTTTTGTCAACGAATTGAAGTGGGGGCTTGTCAGTTTTTTCAATGCAATTATTGATAAACAATTAAACCTAAATTGGGCTTAGGTAGCAAGACATGCAGTGCGTTGGCTTCTGTGTGCTTTTTTATTTAAAATTAACATAATAGTAAACCTAAAAACACTACCGGAGTGGGTATAAAACGTCAAACTGTCTGGATAACGAATGGTATTAATTAGAATATGTTCCCCTCTTTCACCGATGATTCTATTTCGGCGGTTGTTTTCTAGTTGTCTCAAACGTTCGAAAAAAAACTTAAGGTTGTACTTTTTTATTCGTTTAAAAATCCAAATTGCTCACTTTTTCGTAATTTATAAATAACTTTTTTTTATAAATTTTATATAAAGTCTCACATGAAGTTGGTACGATAACAAAAAAAAAAATAAATATGTATTCGATAATTTAAACATTAATAAAATGTAGAAGGTAGTATCATGCTAGAACGTTTAAAATTAGCAAAATCCTCTTTTTAACTAGCAGCATATTTAAAATTAATAAACACTGTACTAAATCGACTAATCAAATTCGCAACTTTTTCAGTTCAATTCGCTGTTCATAATGACAATGGTAGTGCAGGCTTATTAACATATTTTTACTCGAAAAAAAGAAAAATTGTTAACAGCAGTTTTACGATTGAAAATGGTGAAGTACATTTTTCATTTCAAAAAAGAATTTTTTTGCAAAAAAAAATTGAATATTTCAAAAACTACTCAATGGTCTTACTTGAAAAAAATTTTAGTTTATTAAGGACACACAAAGATACCTATGTTTTCACAAAGTTTCATTTAAATTGAAGTGTTTTTGGGTGAATAAAAATAATACAAAATGATATATGTAAGTAAAAGTTGTAGATTTTTGCATGATATACAGCATTTCTATGGAGCACTTTTCATTTTGGGGTCAGCTTCAGTCGGAAAACGAATAATGCAATTTCTCCCCTCTTTTTCACCCCCCAAAACCCCCCTCCAACTCCGCTGCTCGGAAATAAATTTTGTTTACATTCTTTATAACCCCTTTAACCATTTTCAATCGTTAAACTGCTGTTAAGAATTTTTTTTATAAATGTAAAGCCTGCACTATGAGGCCTTAAGCTTAGAAATAATTTCAGAATTACAAATTACAATAGGTAGGTACAAGTACACATATTGGTTGGCAAAACTAATGAGAAAACTAGTTGGATCGGTGCATGCGAACCAAAAGATCTCTTTGTTGTTTACCAATACCCGAAGCTGGCAACTACATTTAAATTCCCAGTAATCTTAATAAGTTGCTTAATCGCCAACTATGCATTTTCTACAAATTACGCATTTTAGTTTATTGCGTTCATGATAAGACATTCTCGATTAGTTGTGATTTTGTCCGACTTAATGAGTTGACATACAACTATATGATTATTCAAAACCGCTCAACAGCTGATAGCCCGTAATAGTCTGAACTCTGAATCTATATACTCTGGCTTTGTTTCTTATTTCTACACACGAAACAATGTCTAGAATTGCATGATTCAAATTGAAACTGAAGGCTTTTAAACGATTGTATTATCAGTGTAGTATTAATGTATCATCATCATCATCGTGTCCTGTAACCCCGGCTGGGGCATAGGGCGTCAACAAAACGTCTCCATCCTTCACGGTCTGCTGCAAGGTACTTTAGCTGTGGCCACGTCTTTCTCTGGGATTCTGCTTCCGCTAAGACAGTTGATTTCCATGTTGTTCTTGGTCTTCCAACCCGCCGTGCACCCTGAGGATTCCATTCAAAGGACTGCTTTGCAATTTCATTGTTTGGTTTCCTCAGTGTGTGACCAATCCAACGCCATTTACGCTTTCTTATGTCGACGTCCAGCCGCTCTTGACTTGTCCTGCGCCACAATTCCTCATTTGATATTATTTGTGGCCAGCGAATCTTTAGGATGTGGCGAAGACAGCGATTCACAAAAGCCTGCAATTTCTTCGAAATGATAGACGTGACTTTCCAGGTTTCACAAGCATATAACAGCACGGATTTGACATTGGATTCGAAGAATCTCAACTTAGTGCGTAAGGAGATTTGACTTGATTTCCAGATTGGGGACAGAGTACCGAAGGCAGCACGAGCTTTATTTATTCTACTTTTAACGTCCAGATCCGTACCACCGTTTGCAGAGACAATACTGCCAAGGTAGTTGAACTGTTCCACTACGTCAACTGGCGTCTCCTGTAGAATAATACGCTGCTGTGTGGAGCGGCCTGTGAGCATTATTTTTGTCTTTTTGCTGTTTATTCTTAGACCACTCGACTCTCCCTTCACTTGCAGTGTTTGGCACATCCCGTTCAGCCGACTGATGTTATTTGCCAGTAGACATATGTCATCGGCATAGTCTAAATGACTGAGCCTTTCGAACGGTCTCCATTGAATGCCCTGTCGCTCTGCTGTACCTACACTGGCCGTCAATACGTCGTCCATCGCCAGCAGGAAGAGAATTGGCGATAGAACATCCCCTTGTCTCACACCCTGTTGCACTACAAAGGAGTCGGATAGCTGCCCATTGTGCAAAACAAAACACCTTGCGTTGTTGTAGGACTCTTTAATAATGGCAACTATTTTTGGTGGAATTCCTCTACCAAGCAACGATCTCCATATACATTCTCGGTTAACTCGATCAAAGGCTTTCTCAAAATCCACGAACATGAGGTAAAGCGGTGATTGAAATTCCATCGACTGCTCGAGGACGATACGCAGGGTGTTGATATGGTCGACACACGATCGACCACTGCGGAAGCCAGCTTGATGCCTCTTGAGTGTAGACTCGATTCTATCCTTTATTCGCTCGAGAATGATGGTTGCCATTAGTTTTGGGAAAACGGACAAAACGGTGATACCACGCCAATTGTTGCAATTCTTTAAGTCACCTTTCTTTGGCAACTTAACAATCACACCATCCTTCCAATCCCTGGGATAGCTTTCGTTTTCCCAAATGTTTTTTATCAACGGATGTAAAATACTAGCCGCTGTTACGGGATCGGCTTTCAGGAATTCAGCTGGAATTCCGTCCAGTCCAGCTGCCTTGTTGTTTTTGAGGAGATTTATTGATGCCTGGATTTCCGATTCTGACGGGGGTTCGATGTCAATACCCCTATAGGACCTGCGCATCTCGTTTAGTTGGGGCACTTCAGCACTCTGCTCAACTGAATCCTCATTTAGCAGGGCACAAAAATGGTCCTTCCATCTACGAAGCTGATCCTCAATTGATACCAAAAGTGTGCCATCCACATCCATTACAGGATGATTGGTGTTGCTTTTTTTCCCGATAACATCTTTGGCTATTTGGTACAATTCCCGGATATCTCCTCTTCTGGCAGCGATTTCCGCATTATCTGCGAGTCCATCTACCTTCACCCTCTTGTCACGTCTCACACAGCGATAGACCATCTTATGTGCAATGCGGTACTCTCTTCGCAAGTCAGCCTTTCGTTGAACATCTGCTTCAGCATTTATTTGGATTTTCAACGATTTGCGAAGTTCGATCTTATCCCAGGTGTCTTGGGATATCCAAGAGTCTCTACGTCTCGTTCGCTTGGGTACAGTTTCGGATCCAGCCTCCATAAAAACACTTTTAATTTCACCCCACATCTCATCAATTGTTGAATTCTGGATTCCGTTTAATGACGAGGCTCTGTCGTTAAGGGTGGTGACATAGTTTCGACATATGTTGGGGTCATTTAAAGCATTCGTAATGAATTTTGAGCTCCTTGCTGCATCCTGCGCTGGTTTTTGTACGGCAGCGGTTCGTAGTTTGAGACTCATCAGAACCAAATGGTGGTCGCTTCCCACATCGGCATTTCTTATACTCCGGACATCACACATAGACTTCCTCCATCGCTGCTGAATCATGATATGATCAATTTGGTTTTCGGTTTGACCATCCGGATGCACCCAGGTAATTTTGTTGCACGTCTTATGCTTAAATACAGTCCCACCTATCACAAGACGATTCGCGTTACAAAAGTCGACAAGCAAGTCACTATTTTCATTCCGTGACCCCAAGCCATTTCTTCCCATCACGCGTTCCAGTCCGTAATTGTCTGAACCGACTTGGGCATTGAGGTCTCCCATAACGACTATGATGTCGGCTCTCGGAACACTACTGTAAACCGAGTTAAGATGAGTGTAGAACGCGGTTTTGTCTTCCTCGGTCGCTTCATTTGTGGGGGCGTAGCACTGAATAATTGTGACGTTACGAATTTTTGAACGAAACCTTGCTGTCATTAATCTCGCAGAAATGGGCGCCCAGGAGATCAAACTACGCCTCGCTTCTTCGTTCAACATAATTCCGACACCATGCAGTCTTTGGCCACCCTCTCTTTCATCTTCCCCGGAATACAGCATTCTCGTCTGTCCAGTGTCTGATCTGTATTCAGCTCTTCCTCTCCACTTAGTTTCGCTTATGCCCAGGATACTGATGTTTAGACGAAGCATTTCACGCTCAACCTGCTCGTATCTACCATCGCTGTACAAGGATCGAACGTTCCATGCTCCGATTTTCGTACGTATGCGGTAGCCAAAAGTAACATTTGCGCTTCTTGAAAGACTTCTTCTATTTGTCAACGATTCACTTATTATTATGGCGTCTTGATTGACGCTCGTACATGAAAGATGCCGCACCCCCAAATCCGATGTGCGGTTTACTGCAACCGAAGCTACAGAAGGATTTTCTATAAAAAGATTACCTCTTGGGGACTCATTTCCATTTGTTGTCATAATTCATGTATTTGCTTATATCCTTCCACCATGGTGTTTTCCGAGATATGATTAATAACATACATAAGCTCAGATTTGACAGGCACACCCGCCTTTTGTATGGTCAAACACATAACTGCTCGAGGCCGCCCACTATGGGAAAACAGACGCCTTTTGTAGCCGCCCAATATGGGTTACAGACGCTACCTGCTGCTGCCGTTGGCCTTTTACCAAAAAAGCTCCTCCGCCACCAGACTATCATGCCGTTGACCGCTACCTGCAGTTCATCCGTCTTAAGGGGGCTTTTAACCATCCCAAGGACAAGTTTGTGCCCTGACCAGCAACGCTGGGTTGTCTGCTTATCCCGGCATCCATTTTTTTTTTTAATGTATAGGGAAATAAAAAAACAAGCTTGTCACAATCAAGAAGGAAATTTTCACATCTGACTAAGTTCTTTACATAATCTGCTTTAAACCAATCTTAATTTACATCAGAAATTTCAATTGAATTTTTGCATTATTTTATCCATCTACTTGTCAATAATATTTTACTAAGTCATACCGACTCATAATAATTTCTAACTTGTTCTCTCAACCAATATCAGTGGAAAATTTCATCAGCTGATTGTCGCTCCCAAGGGGAATGAAAACAAAACATGAACGTTGCAACTATCTCCAAGTTGATATATTTAACCTGGGGTAGTACATATTGCGGTCATTAAAAAAAAAAAATAAAAAAACATAATCTACATTTGCGGTGGCATTTGCACATGATCGACTGTGTTGTTTTGCATTTATGGTGTTCGCTCCACATTAATGGGAAAGTTATATAGAATAAATTGATAATATAAAGCAATGAACTTTGTCAATTTACCAATAGCAAAATAAAAAAAAAACTTTTGTTTTGACTGCTGTTTGTGTAATCGAAGCATGGAATGGAGTTAAAAAAAATCAAAACAAAAACATAAATGTTAAAAAAGAGCTAAGTTTTTATGTGTACAAAAAACTTGTGCCTAAACAGTCAGCCACAAAAAGTAATGAGATCTGAAATATATGGCAAGTTTATGAAGTTTATAATATCGTCGGCTTAGAGTGGAAAGCGGCTAACTCCACATTTTTTTGTTATCATCATAGAGCACCTCAAAAATTCCTAAGAAATACAAAAATCTATCAATTTTTCAAAAATATAAAAGAATCTTGTTAATGGCTTGGCTTAAATTTTGTTTAAATATTGTGAACAGTTAATACAATATAAAACAATAAACCATTTTAATAATAATTTTGACTCTTACTTTGAATTAAAGTTAATTTTGTTTCTTTACACTCTCTATCTTTGGCATTATGTATTATGTATTAATAAAATAATATTTTGTATTTTTCTTTGCATAATGCTTAGCTGCTGATAGCCTTGAACCACATACAAAAATTGTACAGACAAAATAAATTGTATTTTATTTGTTTTTCAACATCAAGACAACAAACAAATATTTAAATACACATTCCTACCTACACATCAAGTCGCGGGAAAAATATCATCAACAGATAAATTGTTAAGCAAGTACAAAAATTACTAAGCAAATACGTAGGTATACATTTTGGGACCTAACTTATAATTTGAAGCCAGTGAAGTCAAGTCTTGAAATGCTTTTTGTACAGGGTGTTTGCTTGGAAAGTATACTACATATTTTGTTTTGAAATTAAAATAATAGTTTTATGCTGATAACATTTTCTTTTTTTTTAAATATTATAACGACTCCTCCTTTAAGGCTTCTCATCTTAACATGAAGTGTCGAAATTTATTTTTCAATAAGTATTTATAACGACAAAGCAAAGTAGTAACCCTACCATGTAGCACCCTGTACTGCTTTTTTTATGGGATTAGCCACAAATAGCTTTGATTTTATACTTTCAGTTATGTATCTCTATTATCAAAAACATCAAATCAAACAAACGAGAAGTTTTTATCTAAAAAAGCTGCGGTTATTTATCTATTAGTCTTGTGACAAAAATTCATTCACTTTTTTCGAGAAATTTCACGATAGCAACAAATCTATTATTAAGGTTAAGTTAACTAGGAAATATTTTTCAACATACCTACATATTATCTTGCCTCACGAGAGTCTTTCTTATCAATAATTGATAACTTTGTCTTATTTTGTTATTTCGAAAAATTCACACACACGAGAAATGTCTAGAAACACCGTATGCAAAAAGCAGACACCGTTAATATTTATCTTGTTTTTGGTTAACAAGTTCTGATTAAAAGAATCAAGAATTAATAATTTAAATTTAATTTTAGTACCGTTCAAGTTCTATTGTTGTTGTATGGAAAATTTTGATTCACCAAAGCTTTTAAAATAGAATCAAATTCATGTTTTGTGTGTGTTAGCTTACACAACAAAACAATAAAGAGACACGTTGAAATAATCAAGTCAGATCGACCTTAACAAACGCTAAGAAGCCATATCTTTCCACAAAACATGAATACAAAATAAAAAAACAAATTGTTTTACAAAATAAATTAGTCAGTCAGTCCATTTATGACATCACAAAATAAATATTCCATGCTTCTACACAATATTGCCTTATGGAATGTGATGCGAATCTACATACATACCGACCGGATGAATGAATCACGATTAGTGCTTCCCAGGCTGACCCACCATATGGACTAAACAGTGTCGTCATTATTTTTTTTATTAATTATACTTGTAGCTGAGTTAAAAAATTATTTTTAGCTTTATGGGATGTGTGTGTGCATGATGTGATTAAGAAATCTCTAGGTGCGAATTCTTTGCACTCTTTTCTCCGCACTTACGATCACTTAACAACACACAGTTGGGATCGTCCAAAGAACTTGTTGTTCTTCTTTCGTAGACAATTCATTCAAATTTAAAATGAAATTCAGTTGTTCGGTTGTTGCTATGTTGGGATAAGAAACAAGGACATTTGTTTATATTATTGAGGAAGTTCAAAATGAGGCTTGTGGGCAAATGTACTACGTTGTTTTTTGTTTTTTTTTTTAATCTACTTTCTTCGACAGAGACAAAATTGTCTATCCTATGATTGAAAGTTAACACGTAAACAAAGACGATTTTATTCAATCCTTGTTGAAGTTGTGAAATTATATGAACAAAGGTGTGCCTACGTGTTGTTTTGGTTAAGCAAAATTTATATTTCACAAGTTAATTGCTTCGCCAAACATCTACTATGTAGGTATTTTTATTGTTTCTCCAGAAGTAGTGGAGTGTGACATGTTGCTATTATTTATCATAACTTTGTCCACATCATTCAAACATGAATAATGAAATAAGAGTACCTATGTATACCTACGCTGTTTTAAATACATAGCTTCTTCTTAATTGTTAAAAATGTTATGATTTGCTACTAATTGATTTAGAATCTATAAAAATATTCATTCACAAATAAATGATGAACTCAAATCATTGATTTAAGATTTTCTAAGAATTTAAACTACAATAATATAGGTACATAACTTCGAAATGGATAAAAATTAGTAAGTAACTATTAAGATAAACAAAGATGATAGATAGGAGATATACAAATCAAACAGCTTACCTACAACCTATAATTATATATTTATTTTTCCTTTTTTTGAAGATTTGTTTATACCTATTCCAAACAATTAATCAAGTTCAAACATCGGAGAATTGTTATTGCTTCTTATACTACAACTTGAGTTAGACATAATTATTACACATTGTAATTTACATTATTTTTTCGGTATTAATATTGCCCCCCTTTCTCAAAGAATTAATAAACAGGCAAACTTCAAAATAATAACAACACTGAGAGGAAAGTGAAACTTCATATGAATTTACTTTTCATTTAAGATGATTTTATGATATCGGTCACGTACACCCGTATTCTACTTTGAGCGCGTGTCTGATGCAATATTTGATTATTAGGTAATAGTTTTAGGGCTAACATTATGTAGCCTTATCTAAAGCAAGAACTCAGTTTAGAAAAAAATTAAAAAATTTAAAATAGAAAAAATCCCCTGATCAAAATGACTTAACGAGTTTCAGTTATCAACAAAGAGTAAGCAAGAATAC
Source organism: Dasysyrphus tricinctus (assembly GCA_963921185.1). Taxonomy (NCBI): domain Eukaryota; kingdom Metazoa; phylum Arthropoda; class Insecta; order Diptera; family Syrphidae; genus Dasysyrphus; species Dasysyrphus tricinctus. The sequence continues at coordinate 31,760,916 of OY992531.1, forward strand.
GATAAGATGAAGGAATGTGAAAGGAAGGAAATCAAAGCAGAGGAGTATTCTATTCTATTGTATAGTATAGAATAGAATACCCCACTTATCTTTATTTAGATTAGTAAAATAAATTAAATGGAATGTGATCACTGATCCCTTTTTGTTGTTGCTTTAAGAGAAAATTTTGTTGTGGTGTATCAAACAGAAAAATTAACTTTGGTGCAAGGTAAGCATATGATACATGTTTTTAATTTAGTTTTAAATGCTGAATCAAATGACACCAAAACCAAGTCAATACGGCCTCCATGAAAAAAAGTAATTGTCATTTTTATGTAAGAATGACTATATTTTCAGTATAAAAGTTATTACCGAAAACCTGTTCACCGGGTTGTTTTTGGTTTCATCCGGATAAGCGCTGGGTGAAAGAAGAAAGAACTGTATATGAATTGGCTGGACAACAACACCGATCTTTCTTAAAGACTGAACTGGGCATCACGACACGATTCGATTGAACGATCATCGTTTCGACTATTACTCTCTCTATTTTTCCCTGTAGATATGAATAGAGACAGTTCAGTCAAAACGACGATCGTTCAATCGAATCGTTTTACGAGATCTGGGTTATATGCAGAACCAATTGAATCTCATTTGCAAAGTTAATTTCCGGTCCAGAAAATCTTTAAACCCACCCCGGGAGACGCAGTACGTGGAAGGGAACCTTATCAAGAGGCAAAGCAAGATGCGCGATTTCACATATGGTGTAACAATTTCTGGGTAATATCCTTTGAAAGGTCTCAATGAGTTTTACTTTCTTATACAGGCGTCTTTACCTCGTGCACGGAAAGTTCAATAACTGTTGCCCTGCACTATCTCTTTCACTGCACAAGTAAGGACCATGTTAGATGTATGCCTATTCTCCTTTAAAGTTTGGTAGAATTTATTAAATTTGTTTAGCATTATCTATTCACGTCACATACAAATTACAAGTTCGTTACCACGAACGGTATTTCATTTAAAATGCATAGATTAACTCAAAGGCGATTACTTCCAAGCTTTTGCTGTCCATATTGTCTTAACAATTATATTTAGCATATTATTGTGTTTATTTACATAAATTGTTTTGCTACGATAAATGACAATTAAATAGATAACCTATTAGAAAACTATAATAGAAAATAAACCCAAAAAGATTACGCTTTTATTTTAGTTTTTAGTCGTTAAACTAAATAAATATTGACTCCTATTGACAGTAAACAAAATTCAATTACCAAATACAAAATTATCACATTTATGAAGGGTTTAACTAGAAAAGGAAGGTATACAAAATAATATGTATAAGAAATAGTACTGCAAATGTCTCCATAATAATTGATATGACAGACTATTTTGCCAAGGTGAAACGTGTTTGTAAATTTAAGTAGTTTTTTTTTTCAGGTTGTCATGATTGTTTAATGAAGGTTGAATAAGTAAAAATGAAAAAAATAAATTAGCTTAATTTTACTTAAAACTTTTGAGTAGCCAAAGGCTGTCTTAAGTGAATTTCCATTGATAATTAACTTAGGCTTTAAGTATGTACTATGTAGGCATATACATATGCATGTATTTACGTTCTATCATAATGTTCTGTACCTATGTATCTTGTATATAGGTACATTATTATGTACCATATCAAACAAAAAGCGACACAGTTAAATGTATAGAAGCCTGTAGGTGGGAAACCATTTTTTAAATGTACGCTCTAAAAGTTTAATAAGAATAATATTGTTTCAAAGTCGTTTTAGTATTATAAATTGAAATCTAAACAAAAAACAGCAAATGAAAGCTTGCTTAATAGAAACCTTTAAAGAGACCACCTGTCTCGCTAGTCATATGCTAAATAATAATAAAAAGGGGAAACCACTGACACTGAATATAGTATTTTTCAATTCAACTAAACTTCTTTCCATGTTTGTGCTTGTAGCTCGTGTCGAATTTTCAACAATCTACAAGGAAGTGTATTTGCAATTTGAAACGTAAGCTAACTTTTGTTTCTCCGCAGACGATAGTTGAATTAGTCTCTTTGTATTATTTTATTCAACTAATTTTGTTTGAACAAATGTACGTATTGTTTTAACTGATTTCTATTTGAATGCAGTTTTAAATTAAGCCAATACATAGGCTAGGAGTTTTTGAAATATTATTGACTTTATAAACTATTTTTTTTTTCCACTTTAATTTATTTTTTCTACAATAGGAAATACCCATTCCAAACAAAATGTAATAAAACTATACTTGAAGAAACGAAATCACTTCAAAATGTGATGATAAGAAATGAGAATGTATTCGTGCAAATATTTTCAATATTTGTTTGTATACTTAAAAAACGTTATTATGGAAGCCAACACATCATGATACTTATTTGAAAGAATGAAGGAATATTTTCGCTTAGGAGAATGGGCAAAATTGTATGAGTTGGAAAACTTTGTGACCAATATCATTCGACAGGTCTCAATGAGTTCTATTTTTTGTTTTTGTATATGCAAAAGTCTGTATCTCGTGCAGGGAAAATATTATGGTTTAATAACTTATGCCCATACAAAAAATAGCAGTCATTGAGACATTTTCAATGATACACCTAGATATGTATGTAGGTCAGAAAGTGTTATAAAAAGTTTTGAAACAAAATTACATACTATTTGAGTTAAAAGAGCTTAATACTCGAAACTTACCTAAATAAACTCTTAAAAGGGGAGCTACTAGTGTAATAAAAAAGTTAAATCAAATAAAATGTTTTCAAAATGGCATAATACATAGAAGATTCTCAAAAATAAATTTTAGTTGGCGTGAGAGTAGGTACTTTATTTTTTAAAGAAATGCGAAGATTGATTTCTACCACAATTACGATAAATAATACACCTACCCTGCTTTATGCATAATGTAGCTAAACAAGTCTAAGCTGTGTAAATATATTAGGTTTTTAATGAGAAATGTTTAATTCATTTACATTCCAACAACACAACTGGAACGGAAAGTTCTTCCAAACTAAAAGACACACACTTGAATACCATTTGATTCTATCGAATATCAGTATGATTCATTATTCATTATATAGTATGAGCCATATAAAAAAACCTCTTTATTTCTTATCCTTTTCTTTTTACTTTATATTTCATACTGAAGAATTGAATAATAGAGTAACATGAGGCAGTGCCATAAAATATATTTCATTGATAAAAAAAAGAATGATAAGTCAATCAACCGCAATGCACTTAAGGGGATTTTATATTCCTACTAAAGTTAAAGTTACTTTTCTGAGAAATTTAAAATTCGAAATAATGTTTTCGAAATTAAATGGAGACTTGTGAAATATATTCGCATCAAAAACATTAAACTTAACACATTCGAAAGTAGCTATCGGTGCGGTAGAAATTGAAATTTGCTGAACTTCTAATAGGTACTCCATCATTTATTTCTTGGAAGAGCTATAAGTTCACATTGTACTACTTTCGTAACTTTCAACTTTGAAAGTACATACTACACACTACAGCTACACCATTGTTTCCAGTCAAGTCATTGAAAAAAGTCAGTTTATAAAATGATCATCAGAAAAAAGAATATCATCGTCGTTCAATGAAAATTCAGTATAAATTCTTTTTGTTTTTGTTATACCTATTTTATTTGTTAGACTTTTTAGTAACACGTAATAGAAAATGGAAATAAAGAGATAAAAGAGATTTAACAGCACTTATGTTTTGTTACTCAGTTGAATATGACTTACTTTCTCAATTTTGTTGATTTAGTCCCAGTTTCACAGTGAGAGTTTAAACTCCACTTTTGGTTTAACTTTAGTTCCCCAGAGCTACTGAACTCAGTTTAAAGTTTAAACGAGACTGTGGGTCATTAAGGAGCTATCATTGAACAAAACTATGTAAAATTTTTAGTTTATATATTAAGATAAACTAAACAAACACAATTATGTTTAAACAAACATACAAGAAAGAAAAATCTTGTACCTAACAATTCAATTTAAAGAAAAAAAACATGTTAAGTAAATATAATCAGTTATGTTGGCAGCAAAAAAGAAATCTAGCTACAAGCCTGGGTTTACAATACATTACCTGCTCCCACCCAGTACTTGAACTTGCATGTGTTTTCTCTTTAGGACGCACCGTAACTGCATGCCTTGCTTATAAGAATCATTTGTATTTGACTTGAAAAATACTTATAATATTCACTATGAATACAATTATAAATCGTTTTTCGTCTCGAAATTGGTTAGTTATAACTTATAGTGCAACATAATTTCTAAGCTCACCTTTTTTTCATCGAAACCGGAATCAAATTGTTTATGTTCCCTTGGAACAACACCATTATATGGAATATGCTGCGAACAGAGCAATGAAGTTGTAGTTTCATGGTCGCAGTTATTTTTATCAGTCTTATTATTTTTGCCCAAAAAGATAGAATCCACAACATCAATTCCATCGTTTTCTTGATCTTCATCGTCCGAGCTGAACTCTTCTTCTGAGCAGGTTTCCTCATCCGAATCAATCGAATTATCATCTTCCTCATCATCATCATCATCATCGTCGTCGTCGTCATCATTGACAACTTGCAGTTCTGCATCTTCAGTAAAGAACACAACAAAACTGTCATCACTGCATTCAGATAATTGCCTTTGCCTTGGAGGTCTACATAATGATGTAAACACGCACTCTGCAGGTTTATCATTATTCGAGAAGATGACAAAACTGTCTTCTTCAATATCACAGTCGTTATTATTTGTAGAGGTTGAGGTTGTTGAATCTTGGCGACTCCGGCAAGATCGAAGAGATTGATTCAATGAAAAAGGTGGTGGCACAACTTTGAGTCTGCCTCCAAATGTCGGTCTTTTTCCACAGGGCGTGGTCGTACACATAATCTCAAAAAATGTTCCTTTAGGTGGTGGATGGTTGCGGGTAGGTGCTTCTTTCTCTTTATTGACAACCTCACATAGTTTTGGAGGAGTTACTTCAGTCTTAGCAGGAGTAGCCGAACGACTTCTTCGAGGCGCCGGCAATTCTGGGAAATCCTCTGAACTAAATATCGCCACAACTTCAGGGATATCTTTAGTACATTCTTGAGATTGAGTCGGCTTTTTTTCTTCGATTTTAGTCGTTGGCTTATTCATCTCCAAACCATCCATTGTCAACTTCACATGGCACTCTGGTTGTGGTTGGTGTGGTGGCTTGTAAGACATAGTATCGGCCTTGATGTCGAACATATAGTTGTTTCTGTATTTGGGATTATAATACTTGTGATGGTCGCTGTAGAAATCACAATTTAATGGATTAATAATTCCCTTAACCATGTTCTTAATGCCGTTTATGAATCCAGACGTTGGTTCGTTGTGGCTGGCAGCTGGCGGAGGAGCGATTAACTGCTGTGGAACGTATTGAGGCTGTGGGTGGTGTGGTTGTTGTTGTTGCTGCTGCTGATGGTGTATGACGTGTGGCTGCTGATAGAGATGATGATGCTGATGGAACATTGGCGGATTCGGGTGATATCCAAAACTATTGCCAAACCCGTGTTGTATATTACACTGAACGACAGGCGGATGAGTTCCTACTCCACCTCGATTCTGCATCATTGAGAAACCACGAGACATTTGAGGAAAAGTTCTAACACTTCCTCCAGCCATAAACAACAAATGTGGGTGTTGTTGCTGCTGCTGGATATATGCTTGTGGACTATATCTCTGGGCACCGCCTGGTGGTCCCATCGCGTTATATTGCGGACTACGATTGCAATTTCCAGAAATCATATCAACAAAGTTTGTAACTTACTTAAAACTAGAACTTGCAAATGCGAATGTGGTTCACGAGAACTATGCCAACGTGTCGAATTAACGAAAACGTTATCGCTAGTCTCAGTTAGTATGGGAAAGGAAAAATTCTCAGTAAAAACTGTTCTCTTGCGACACTTGGCGGCCACAATTCTATTGTTGCACTTGTTTAAATCGTCCTCTATGGGATTTGCTTGGACATCTACTTCAAGCAATCGATTCCCAAAATACTTGGCTCCACGGCATGAAATAACAATAAATGAAAATTTGTCGTCAATTCGGTCGGCAGCAGAAATACTTTTTTTAGAGATTGTTTTGTTGCACAATGACATGACGTCACAAACGAGTAAAAGTTTCCACGTATTTTTCGTTTGTAAGGTTATTTTTTATTATTTTTTTGTTTTATTCTTCTCGCCTTGTTCAAGGTGAACAAAAGAAAATCATTTAAACATTTGATTAAAAAAGCACACACGTTTTAGATTGTTTCAATTTCCCGTTTCACAAATGAAATTCTCAAATTCCGTGATTGATAATCACAAGATATTCTTTTATTTTCTTTAATTATTGATTCGATTCACTTGATTTTTAATTCGTTCTTAACGTCGACACAAAATTATTCACGAAATTCCTTTGCAAAAAAATACTGTCCAGCATGTTCAATTGTTCGAAAAGAAATGAATTAAATTAAATGCTATGTGCGAAGCAAGAATAAAGTAAAATGAGAAGTGAAAGAAAATTGATAAATAAATGGCTGCCCCCGCCAGGTGTTTTCGAAAATTAAATCAACAGCGCGCATAGGTCGAAGTCGAATATCGAAAATGGCCTTTTTTTATTTTTTGACGTTTCTTTTCCAGTTTCTTCTTTATCGCAATTTTTCTTTGTTTTCTTTTTTTCACAGATTACAAGATGAAGAAAAGTTTATTCAACAAATAATTTATTTGGATTTTGGAAATTCCGAAAATGTAATTAAAGTTTTCAAAATTCAAAGAAAACGATTAAATGATTTTACAGAATGCTCCTAGGTTCCTTCGTTCTATTTATTATGTTTTTTATTTTCACTTTTACTTCGTGTTAATTTTTTTCTTGGTTCACACGAATGAAAACTTGTTTTACTTTTTGTTATCTTAATTTTTTTGTATTTTATTCACTTTTAGTGATACAATAAAAATGTTTTTAAATATTCAACACACATTATACAGATGAATTCGCAGTAAGTCCACTTAATTAATCACGGAAATATAATAATTTATTAATCACGCTCGTATTTTTCCAATTGATTTTATTACATGTAGACAGACTTGAAGAACTTTTCGATAAAAAAAAACTGTTTGCTTGTGAGGGATTTTAATTTTCACGATTGCATCAGACAATTTGTTCGAAAATATATATTAATATGAAATAATAGATGGCGCTGATTAATTGACAGTTATTTTAAATATGTATTCAAAAATTTTGCGTTGTAAAAATTCACTCCGATTACCGAATCCGTCGGTGGGAGTCACAAGGCAAAATAGTGAATTCAAACACCATCACCCTATATACAAATATTTTCCTTTCATCTACGCCGTGAATCGATTTGGTACCTGTTTTAAAACAAATTTAAAAAGAGGCCGATTCTCCAAGATAGGATTTGACGCTTTGAGTGGTTATAGTTTAGCGAACGTTCCCGATTATGTAATTCGGTGTGAATCAAATTTGCTAAAGTTTTGAAATTATTTGAAGCGAACTTTATTTACAAAATTATTGAATTCCCAAGGTTATAAGTTCGATTCGGTATTTATAACGAGGGCCTTATCGGCATATATTTTTTTTTTATTCACCCTCCCTATTTTAAAATTTGGTCTATTTTGTAGATTAGACAATCTTTAACTAAATTGACCAAGCTTCCAAAAGCACTCAGGAGAAACAAGGAGGAACTGATGTTTTTAAACTTTGTGGCCCTCTATCTTTTTAAACAGTCGTAGAGTCGGAAATTGGAAGCTTCATATTTTTAACTTATACAGCTTCGGAGCGGTGAAACGGGAAGGAAGTTCTAAGGGGGAACACACCAAATTCTTTGCATGGCTTACGTTAGGGAACAATAAGATGCAATGTCCAGCCAACAAGTATCCATTATGCGTGTTCAGGAAAATGAGAACTCGGATGGCTCAGTGTCTAAAACTAAGCAAGCGAATCCAATCTTTTGTGTCCTCAGTAATTTGCCATCAAAATTTCTGAGGAATCCTGTTCACGAGACTGAGATTGCTGAAGGCTCTGGGATCTCATTTTCCTGAACACGCCTATTCATTACGGCTGTGAAGCGATTTATTTTTTTTAATAATTTTGGTTGAAATGGGGAAAATAAAAACATTTGAGTTAAATATTTTTCGTATCATGAAAAAGCTGGTCAATCAAGTTTTCAAGTTCTACGAACCTTGTTCTTAATGTTTGAAAACTTCCTTTATTGTAATCATTTCGAGCAAAAGTTACGTAATTCCAAAAAAAAAAAAATCTGGGTGAACAAAAATTTTTTCGGATGAAATATTTTCCTGCCGAAACTCACAATAAATAAAATGCACGACTAGCTCGCACGTCCTTGCTCTTATGTTCAAGTTGCTTGGAACTTAAGAACTTTTGAAATATTCAAGTAATTATAGAAAAAGTATAAAAAAGCATTAAAATCGTTTGTTTTTTAATTGTATAAACTACCCGTTGCATAACTTAGAGCTCAAAAACTAGTATGCCATTTGATTACTTGAAAAAATATGAATATATGCAAAAAAATTGCTATGCCAATTTTGAGGATTTATTAATATACATTCGCAAACCTAGTTTCAAAAAAATTCATCTACCCGTTCAATTTTTTAAAAAAATCACAATTTATTTTTTTTTTCAAAATTCTGGTATGCAATAAAAAAAAATTGATCGAAATTGGTTAAGCCGTTAATGAGAGCATCGAAAAAAGTTTTTGGTCAATTTTGTTTACCAAAATGTACACTATACCTAGATAAATAAGCTTTTCCTTAATTTGAAGAAGATCGCCTCATTGGTTTCGGCTTTAGATCGAGATACAAGGCGTGTTTTTTTATCATCGAGATCTGGATCTGGATCTTCTTTTAACACGGGTTACAAAAACAATTTTAGAAAATTTTCCATCATTTTGTTTTTGTATTACGTGTAAAACTTAATCCAGATCCAGATCCCGATGATAATAAAACACGCCTACAATCAGACAGACAGAATTGTGTCATCTACTTTTTTCGTGTTCTGTATCATCGTTATGTCATGTTTAAATTGTTATCTCCAAATTTTTTGTCTGCACGAATCCAAAACTTGCCCTATAAAACATATGTATGTATATCGCAAGTAAAAATGAGAAAAATGCTAAATTTAAAATCATATTTCGTTGCGAACAAATTTCGTTAAACTCAATTTGCTGCAGATTATGGAAAACTTCAGTTTGCAGCTTTTGTCTTGATTTTGAAATTCCAGAAATTTTTTTGTTGGCTTTCAAGATTTTTTCTTTCGAATTTTCATAGTAGACCCATAATATTTGCAAAGAATTAATTAATATACTAAAAAACAGGAGACACAAGGCTCAGTCTTTCCATTCTTCCAATGGAGATATTGATTGAGTTATTAAATATGTAAATAGAACTTAAAAAAAACGTTTTGTTTATTTCGAGCACCGATTTTATCAAAATAAAAATCGAAGCTAATGGTCCCTTAATATAATAAAAAAAAAAATTGTTTAAAGCCATGGACAACTGGCATCATATGAAATAAATAAAAACACAGCCAGTGACCAAATTAATTATGAGGATTTTTACAATATATTTTTTAAGTTGCAAAAATGTATAACTATTTTGCTCAACGACTGCTTGCAGGAAAATGGATTTTAATTATTTGTGTATATTTAATGCAAAAACTTATACAAAATAAAAGGTAACAAGATGAATGATTGAATGCTCTAGCTCTATACCCTAATTGGCTTTCCTTTTCTTGATTTTTCCATTTTGGACTAATCTTTCTTTGGCCTTTGTTGTTGGCTTTTTATTTGTTTTTTCAACTACCTTCTTCTTGTTCTTCTTTTTGCCCTTGGCAACGATCTCATCGAAATCAACAATATCATCATCATCTTCGTCGCCATATTTCTCAATCAATTTGTCCATTAATGATGTGAAGCTATTTTGTCGACTTTCTTGCCGTTTCATAATCTGCTGTTCCAGAGTCATGTTTGAAGATTGTTTGATTTTTTCCTTTAATTCGTCTGATTCAACTTTTTCGCGGGCATATTTCTGATGACGTCGTTTACGTTTTGGGGCCGGTTCATTGGTGAAAATTTTAAACTCAGGAACTTCTTTTGCATCGATCATTTCTAGAAATTCAAAAATAATGATGTTAATTTATTACTTTGAAATAAAAAATGTATCATCTTCCAATAAATGAAAGAAATGTATATTGAATGCACGGTCCCAAGAACTGGAATCACAAATAAATTATTTTTGTGGTATAAAGGCAAAACCCGATAGGTAATAATCAAACATTAATTTTTGTTTCATGAATTTATGGGAAGAGTTTAGAATTTTTCCAAAAATGTTTCTCTGGATGTATCCGATGTGGAAACCAGAATCTTGACTTTCAATAATGTCAACGAGCGTGTCATGATGCATTGAACTTTGCAAGCGAAGGTTATTATTTTAGGGGAAGTTATAGACTACTTAGGCTCTGCTTTAAACTCAAATGATACAGCGTTGAGATCAAAAGGAAAATATTTCCTTGTCTTTGGCTAGGAGTAGGGAATCCCTTCCCCTTATGATCATTTTTGTGTTCGCCAAAATAAACACTCATAGCAGGAGGAACAACGAACTGTGCCGGGAATATTTCAAATTCACCAACGAAGGATCGCATACAAGAGACTTATGTGCCACACGCAATTGGAGAGGGAGATTAACCAACTTGGTGCTTGAAACTAAGGCAGCTAGCTAAAGACAGTTGTTTGTATGAAAAATCTTACCTTGAACAATTTCCTTCAATCGTGGCTCGTCTTCAACAGCAATAAATGGCACCGAATTGATGATGTGGTTTATGCATCCCTTTCCACCGAGATAAGCTTTCTTTATATCCGTACGTTCCAGTTCGGAACCTTTAAAATGATAAAAACACAATCAGCTACTGTTTTTGTCCAAAGTTATTCAAAATCTATTATTTCAACTCTTTCTCACCAACATACTCCTTTTCGTAATTCTCAATGTCTTCTGTTGTTATGGGCTTAAAAATTTTCTTCCACAGTTCTAGCCAAGTCGAAAGGCTACCCTCCTCATCATCATCTTCAATAACACCTTGTTCATCATACAATGCTTTTTTGTTTTTATCCGTAAGAACTTGATGGACTTTTGCTAAAACTTTGAATTTCTCTGTGGCAATTTCTTTTTCTTCTTCGGGCACCCGGTCGGGGTGGACTTTTAATGATATTTTATAGTATGCTTTTTTAACTTTAATAAACAAACAAAATTATTATAATTAAATGAAAAAATGTATATAGGAGTTGGGCATTTACAATAACTTACTATCTTTTTCGAGCGATTCTTTAGGAATTTCTAAAAGTTCATAGAGATTACGCGTATCGAAATACTTTTCACAGCAATCTAAAAGACTCGGCATATTTTATATGTTTTATTACACTTAATTAATGATTTTTATTTTAGAAAATATAAATTTTATGATTTTTTCTTGCAAGATTTGTTTTTGGCAACCGAACTTTTAAACAAATGCCGCCGCGCCAGTTCGAGTTTTCATTTTTAATTCACTGGTTCATTCTTTTTTTTGTAATGAATTTTGCAAGTCAGTTGAATATTTTCAGTGCTGCCAATTAGAATGACTAAAGTACCTTTTATGTTTCCAATAGTAATAAAAAGTAGTAAATTTGAAAATAGTCAAATTTAAATTGATTATTTAATTTAATTTAATTTTAATATGACCGTCGTATAACTTACAATTTTTTAATGGGATGAAAAATAAGACCTGAGTGCCAGAATATTTTTTTTTTGACAATTCTGAGATGAAATACTTTAGGATTGAAACTTCAAGCCTAGTATACGCAGAAAGAACTACTGTAGTATTTCACACTATCCCACTGAGTATTAACACACATGTCGAAAAAGTGTGAAGAAAATAAAGAAAATAATGGCCAGTTGCACCGACCTCTTTTAAATATTTATTGCTTCGTTTAATTTTAAAATGACATTTATCGGTTGCACCAACCACTTCTAAATCTAACAGGCCAATAAACGAACCAATAAACTAAAATTCCATTTTCCTCCAGATAAATTTTAAAAGCGAGTTTAAACGAACATGTCTACGTACATTTGTAGGTACAAACAAAATAATTCAATTTTCTTTGACGGAATATTGTTAATTCCAAATTAAAATAACGAAAATAACAGGTGAAGGCATTTTGTTTCCTATTTATAATTCACTACTTAAATATAATTTATTTATTATTTATTATTTATTATTATTTATTCCAGAAAAATTATAGACTGGCCATCATGTGTTCATCTGATAACGAACTTAACCAAAAAATGGCGAGACGTCGCGTCGGAGTTGTTCAGGTTCACAGAGAAATCCATTTTCTGAATTCGATGACGTCGCTTTAAAATATTTTTTCATAATTTTCAAGAGTGTGTCGAAAAAAATATTAGTGTTGTTTAGTTGGTATCTATTCCAATAGTTTTATAATTTCTCTAAAAAAAAAGAAAATAATAAATAATAATATCTAATGAGAATACCTTGTTTCTGTTTATTGTGTATTCACATTTTCTTTATTTCTATCTCACTTGCACTGGTTAAATTTTTTCGTTCAGTTTAATAAACATATGGTAAAATCCAGGGGTGGTTCATGAACTGCATTTTAGCTAAAAAATGCGCTAAATAGATTGGTGCAACCCAAATAAATTTATTAGTCCGATAAATTTTAACTCCATTTTAGCAAAAACCGCTTTTAGTGAATTTTGGTGCAACTGGACATAAGTGTACATATAATAGTGTGGAAACAAAATATGAAAATTCATCACACACAAATTGACAACGCATCCGACACGATTTGACATGTGTTTATACCTGAAAATATTTAGGATTGGTTCTAAAACCATCACACATTTGGGGTTATGGTGAAACTGATTTTTTTTTTATGCAAGTGTGGAAGTAAAATATGAAAATCATTTTCATCACACAAATTTGGCAGTCGGATGAGATTCCTTCCCATTTTATTCTGACATGTGTGTTAATACTTTGTAGGGTAGTGCAGAGGCACTTTAAGCTCCCAAATATGTATCTCTCCAAACACAAACCCAGACTAATTTTTGACAAGATTTTGGTGAAGAATAGCTGTGTTTTTTTGCATGTCCATATGGAGTTTGGCAAAAAAAATGACATAGGGACATTTCAACATTTGTTTACCTTTTGCATTGGTCTGCCATTTTGTTTTTAATTAACTTACCAACAAACTTTTGACATTTCTATATAAATTATCGATGAAACAACGACAATCGTAATTTGGCATTACCGTTTTTATCGGGACAAAACTAAACTCCCGTTAATTATCTGGACTTTGCTTACTCTATGGGGGTGTTTTATTATCGTCGGGATCTGGACCCATGTTCTGTAACTATCGCAGCGATAAAAATAGTCGAGAAACGTTGCAAATTGAAACAAAAGTCAATTTATCGCCTCATCAGGTTTCTGTAACTTTTTCAGTCGTTAATTTTATCGATCGGAACAACCGGGATAAAAATACTGGAAAAATGCGATAAAATCGGTTTCTGTATCTTTTAAAGTCGATAAGTTTTTCATTCTAAACGTCAAAACTTATCGCTGACCAATAAGCTGGCGAGAAAAAGAAATCAAAACATAAAATAAAATACAATAAAATTAAAAGGATTTAAAATAAAAATGGATCCAACCAAAAAGGTAAATAAATAAATTTAGAAAAAGAGTGGCTTTATGGTAACATTTTTTTCAGATGTACATATGTTTGCTGTGGAAATATACACGCGCGGAAAAGGGTGAAAGCTACCTCATCTATGACATCGAGAAACTCCGATGGAAGTGAGTTTGATTTTTTTGATAAAATTCTGAGCTTTATTTAATTTCTTTTTCTTCAAGATAAGTTGGACTGATTGCATTTGCTAAGATCGTTGCTCTGCAAAATTCATGGTTGTTTCGTGGTTAGTGCGAAAGCGTACACAATTATTTGGACAAGTTAAAGCCTAATAATACTAACGAATTGTTTTTAGGGTCGATTATCCGATTATAAGTTTGGACAAACCACAACGTGAGTACCTGTGGGAAGTGTAATGAACTGATTGTACCCGTTGAGTGGCTATACACCATGCGTCTCAACAACGACAACGACATACACAGCATCTATCGCAGAGAAGGACCTTCCAGAGGAAGCTATATGTACATCAGTCTTGTAGGTATTTCATGTTTATCACGGGTATATGTGTGCATTTGTGCCAAATGCTCAGCTTTCGACCTTTGTTTGCAATGTTCTACTTGGATATCTGTCTGGCATTGTCGAAGAGATATCAAACATCGTGCCTTCACAAATCCCAAACATTCTGTATCAGAAAATGAAGATCAATTGACAAGAAAGTGGCAAAACGCAACAAGCAATCAATTTGTATTGTACACATTTACTTTATTTAGCCAAATAAAAAAACAAATATTGGGCTTTTCAATGTACATACATATCTTTAATTTTTAATTTTAGGTAAAAACCAATAAAATATCTCAGCCAAAATTCTTGTTTGTTTTTGTTGGGGTATCGTACAGTCCATTGAATCGGATGTTGGAAACGGGGTAGTCTTGTCGTGGTAATAATTACTGGGAGTATACATCACAAATAGGTAGATCACATAGAAACCCTGAAAGAGTGCGTTCTTCCATTATATCCCAAATTGCAATATGAACAGATTCACCTACCTTATGAAACAAGCACTGCTCTCAACAATGTGCGTTGATGCTTAGACAACCTTTGTCAAACAGAATTTTCTTGAATTTCCGTTAGGAACGCTTGAACGCTTGTCCAGCTTGGCCGGATTTGGGTTTGAAGTGTTTTGCCCGAGTGCTCTTGCGAAGTTTCTTTTCCTCGGGTGGATTGGCGTTTATATTACCATTGTTGTTCAGTTCAGCTTTAAATTGGTTAGAATTACAGTCATAAAAATCTTGACATAAATGGAAACATATTAAATGCATTTTGCTTGAGTTTTGGGAGGCATGCTTCTGTTGATATGTTGTAACTTTCAAAGAAAAACTCAAGCTAGATTTTTTAAAACTTAAGTGTATTTGAGACTTTTGCGACCATTTGTATGGACATGACCCGAACTCTAACTGGTGATGCTGGGCAACATATTTATTCGCGTTCATTTTTTATAAATTAATAATTAAAAACGTTGTTGGTTCGCTTCACTTTTGTATATTACACTAGATTCAAGAAAAAATTAAGTCACGATTAATAAAGAGAATTTTTAATTGTTTTTGTTTTGAAATGGCAATATGACAGTTCGACTTATCGCCTTCCAGTGGAAATTCCAGCCGGAATCGTTCGGGAACTAAACTTATCGCGTTCAGTTACAGAAACCCGATTCTTTCCAGAGGCGATAACTGAGGAATGAGTTGTTTCATTTAATAACGATTCGAAAAGTTATCGCCTGAGATACACAACATGGGTCCTGGATCTGGATTTACTTTTAAAGCGTTGTTCCCACCAAAACGAAATCTGAGATTTCAGCTGAAAAATTTGGAGTTCTAGACTTGGTGCAGCGGAATTTCATTAAGATTTCGTTGAAATCTAGAGTTTTCATTGAGATTTCGTTGAAATATACATGAAATCTTGTTTCATAAACTTGAAATATCAAAAGTTTTCAACCGAAATCTCGATGAAATCCGGTGGGTGGTGGGAACATAGTATAACACGTGTTACAAAAACAATTTAAGAAAATTTCCCATTATTTTGTTTTTGTATTACGTGTTAATACTATGTTCTCGACTTGGTTGAGCGAGATTTCATTAAGATTTCGTTGAAATCTAGAGTTTTCATTGAGATTTCGTTGACATTTCCATGAAATCTTGTTCCGTCAACTTGAAATATCAAAAGTTTTCAACCGAAATCTCGGATTTCATTTTGGTGGGAACATAGCATAAGACTTAATCCAGATCCAACATGCAAAAAAACACAACTAATGTAAGGCCTAGTACGCAGTTCGAGCAAAGACAAATTTTATCTGTACATTTTTTTTTATCAATACGAATTCTGAAGGTGTAGAGATAAAAACGAATGTCAAATGAGAACAGTAGCGTAGCTAGAAATTTAAAAATTGATGAAATTTCCTTCGTTTCATATAAATAAGAAAATTATCCGTACGTTAACACACGTCACAGACTATTACGCATTTGTTAATAAGAATTACTAGTTAACAGATGTATAAACGCTAGCACGTTGTTATCCACCGTTTATTAATATAGGGGTATATGTATACTAAAAATAGAAAAATACGGATAGTGCTAAAAAGAAACGTCAAAAAGAGTCGCGGAAACCTTGGCCCACGACTCACAGGGCAGCTGGTCTTCCGTCTCATCTTTTTTCTCCTTTACACTCATTATGTTCGAAAAGAGTCAGGCGCAAAGAATCATCGGGTAAAGGCTCTCCCAAACCAACGCGAAACATTCGCCGACGACACGAAATCATTCACAGTAATACAAAATATGAAAGATACACTATGCTAAACAACAACAAAAACTTCCTTGCCAATGATTCGCTATGATTTCGCGTTGGTTTGGGAAAGCCTTAATAGGGGACATAAAGTCGTCATAAACGTGAAAGTTGTTAACTTCGTAAGTCTGTCATATTTCCCATACAAATTGTAAAAGAATTATACAGTTGTATTTATTAGATTTTCTTAGAACACGCTTGCGCAGCTGTCCAGCTAGTCAATGCCCAAATAGTTTAGGCAACTTGTTATTTACAAACGCATTCCAACGATTGCCCAAATGTGACCTCATTTATTCAGTGACATGCCTGTATTTATTCATTTTTGAATGAATCAATGAATTTTAGTACGCTTTGGGACACGTTCAACTAGCTTTACATTCATTTCGAAACTAGAAAATTCGAAAACCAGAAATATTTGCCTTCCTTATTCATTAACGCTATGGCTCCAGTGGCAATTTTTGAGGCAATAGGGCTTTTTAGCAAATACCAATGTTCATTTCTATAAATGTCAAACTCAGGACCTCGGCACGAATGACATTTAGGTAGCACCCATTTTCTTTTTTATTTCGGAGGCAAATACACTCCAATTCAACAGAATGAGCACACGGATTTTCATAGTTGGTTTGTCAATTTTTTTTCAAACATTGTGCATTGTCTGAGAATAAATATAAACATAAAAACTATTTCAAAAGAAATTGTTTTACTTCCATCCATTAACTTTTATTACCAGTTTAAATATTTGAGCTTATTCAGTTGACACAAAAAGACTGCATTTTCCCTTATGGAAAGACTTTGAGCAGAGCCGGAGTTAAAATAGCAGTGCTTTTTGAATTAATCTTTCTCAATCATATTTATTAGATCTGCTTAGAACACGCTTGGGCAGTTGTCCAGCTAGTCAATGCCTAAATAGTTTAGTCAACTTGTTATTTATAAACGCATTCCAACAATTGCCCAAATGTGGCCTCATTTATTCACTGACATGCCTGTATTTATTCATTTTAGAATGAATTAATGAATTTTAGTACGCTTTGGGGCACGTTCAACTAGCTTTTCATTCATTTCAAAACTAGAAAGTTAGAAAACCAGAAATATTTGCCCACCTTATTCATTAAATGTGTCTACTTTGAAATAAGATTTGGACAACCAATTTCAGTGGATAAGTTAGTCAATCGGTGCAAAGTATTTATAAATAACATTTTGGAGTTGGACAGGTGTCTAAAGTTAGACATCGCTTGGAATGGGTTTATAAATAGCACTGTCTGTACTCTTTTACCAACATCATAAACAAATAATAAGGATAATCAAATGATTCATTAAGGAAAATGTTAAAAAAAAATTGAAAAAGAACCTTTGAAAATGTGTGTCACTATTCATTTGAAGTGGAGTGTAAATGTTTGGATTTTGTTTTTTTTTTTGGTAATAGCGTCTGTCAAACGTGCCGAATTGTTAGCTGTCATTTTGACTTTGACAATTTGGTAGAGATCTCTATTGCAATTGGAATAGGAATGGCAATTTATTACTTGGGTGGGCATTTTCATTGCCAGGCAATTTCAATTATAAAATGTGTGTATAGAAATATTTGACTGCAAATGCAGTCAAATGCTGTTCAAATCCCCTGTTTTTAATAAAATTTAATATTAATTCACTATATTTTGTCATGTGCGTTCTCATATTCTAAGATTTAATTGAAAAAATCAATGAAGAAGCCATTGACGCTGTTTAGAGTGGGAAGGCTGAGACCGGTCTCACGGCGGACGATTTTACATGAATACCCATAATAATTTATATATTAGCTGTGTTTTTTTCCTTGCCCGAATGGGCTTGGACGAAAAAAACGATGTCGGGGCTAAGCAATTTACATTTTAAGAGCAACAACAACTAAGCCCCTTCGGGCTTAGCTAAGCCCAGAGAATTTTCGGGGCTTAACTTAAGCCCAGAGAAAAACTGTGTTACCGGCATGAATTTCATACATGTTATGATTTGTATGGAAACTCCATTTTTTTTCTCCAATGGCGTCGCTTAGCCCCGATGTCGTTTTTTTCATCCGATTTCCCCAGGCTTGCAAAAAAAACACACATATTATCAGCCACTGAAATTGGTTGTCCAAATCTTATTTCAAAGTAGACACGTTTAATGAAAAAGGTGGGCAAATATTTCTGGTTTTCTAATTTTATAGTTTTGAAATTAATGAAAAGCTAGTTGAACGAGCCCCAAAGCGTACTAAGTCTGCTATTTACACGACGACTTAAGAGTCATGACTCTTCTTCGAATTCCTCTTTGAAATTTCATCCCATGAGCATAGAAAAAGAAGTAAAGGAACTGGTGTATATCACATATACAGTGTACGTGAATGAGGCAGATAGTTGGATACTCGAAATGTCAAATCGGTGACTGAATGGAAGAAAAAAAGTAAACAAAAAGTAATACAAGCATAAAAACATTAATAAATCATTAATTGTTGGAAAAAAACAAACAGTTTGCAGTGATTTACTAAGAAATGTGTGTATATTTGTATGTAATAAAAATAAAAAAATATGAAGTGCAGTGCGAAATTGTAAAAAAAAAAAAAAACAAAATAAGGCGGATAAGAATCATTTCCTTTTACAAGTGAGTTTTATTATATTTTTCTCAGAGAGAGTGTTGTGAATTGTTTGTATTTTAATTAGTCACCAATCGTGTAACATATTTTAAATGATTTAACTTTTAAAAAGGTTAAGAATAATATTAATTAATTGAAAACTGGAACATGATTTTTCGGATATAATTGTGTATAAAAGAAATGTCAAACTGCGATTCTGTGAAACAGGGACGTATTTTTTTTGTGTTGGTGGTTGTAAGGCGCAACTTACGCTAAGCGCCCTTTATATTCGGAATTTTTTTTGTTATTAAATCGCTTTTGTTCGTTTGGTGTTTGTATATTTATGTTAACATACGCCTATATCTTCAGAATTTTGCTCGAATTGTTTCGTAGTCAAGTTATTTGTTCATGTTTTTAATAATATGGGTATTCATGCAACAGCGTAAACTCGTCGTAATTGTTGTAAAGTTTAAAACTTCGTAATTCTGTCACAATTTGTATGGAAAATTTGACAGATTTACGAAGTTTAAAACTTTACAATGATTACGACGAGCTTACGCTTTTGCATGAATACCCTTAATACTTTACTTGTCTATTCAGGAAGTTGCCCATGTTTTATTTGTTTGAAAAAGAAATATTTAAAATAATTTAATACAAAATTTAAAAGGTTTCCGAAAGTCGAGTGGTATAAGGAAAAATGGATGACCATTCTGAAAGTGGATAAGGTAAGGCCACATTCGGGGGTGTCATATTTTGTATCGCTGCCAATGATTTGCTTTGATTTCGCGTTGGTTTCGGAGAGCCTTTATTCATGACAATGCGTAAATTAAACTAAGTACATTTATAATGTTCCACTGAAACAACAAAATTTTGAAGAAAATAGATTTTAAAAATTTTATCGGCGCCCTCGACGTTTATCATAAAAAAATAAGTATTTTCTTAAACATACCGCTGAGAAAAAAAATAAGTTCAGAAACTAAAAAATGATTGTTATGGCGCCCTAATAAGTTGCAATTAAAAATCACTCCATCCCTGTTGGAGTGCATTTGTGTTTGTGATAGCAAACACTAATATGAAAAATGCCGCAGATTTTTCCAACAATGGCGCTTCCTTATATTTTTTATTCTAAGCCCATGAGGCACGTGATATTACACCATGACTTTTGAGTCTTGACTCAAATTTGACATTTTCTTTTACTTTAATTTTCGGTGTAGAATTTCGCGTTGACAAGAATTGACAGAAGAGGCCTCAAGAAAAAAATAAATATCAACAAAAGATAAAGTGAAGTTGCAAAATTATTTATTTCAAAATTTATTAATCTTTTTTTACAGAATCAAAACCTTTAATATGTTGTATGAAGAATTCCAAACGCAGACGATTCTTCACAATCTCATAGGGGTTTCTCAGCTCATCATCATCACTGCCAGATTCACGTTACATTTTGTTCTCGATTTTTAATTTCTGTTTCCATTCGTCGTAGCACCCAGTTTTGAAAATAGCCGCAATCTAAGCACCCGACTCTGCTCGGATTTTTTTGTTGCGAGGATCTTGAACTGATACCATTTTCTTCTTGATGCGATTACATTTCAACAATAGTTAGAAAAAAGATGCATTAAGGGCCAGAGATTATTAATAAAAGAATAATAATAAATAATTGATAATCTCTGTGAAAGACGAACGAGTGAAAAGAGAAACGTCAAAAATGAGTCACCGAAACTTGGCCCACGACTCACAGGGCAATTGATCTTCCGTTTCGTTTTCCTTCTCTGTCACACTCATTATGTTCGAAAAGAGTCATGACTCTAAAGTCGTCGTGTAATTGACACCTGGTAAGTTGCTTTCCACACCTACTAGTAGTCAACGCAGGTAGCTTACTTGTGAGATAGATTTTTTCTTGATTTGACGTTTAATGTATTTCCCATAAGAAAAATGCAAAACATGGTCTTATTAGCATTAATTTTCCTAATAACTTTTATATGAATGGGTATTCATATTATGAATGCAATAGAATGACGAAACATATGAGTTTATAAATTAAGCGTA
Organism: Dasysyrphus tricinctus; assembly: GCA_963921185.1. Classification (NCBI taxonomy): domain Eukaryota; kingdom Metazoa; phylum Arthropoda; class Insecta; order Diptera; family Syrphidae; genus Dasysyrphus; species Dasysyrphus tricinctus. Next base: position 31,782,078 of record OY992531.1, read on the forward strand.
AAATATATCAAAACTGGTTGTTAAAACACTTCATTTTTTGTATGAAAAATGTAAACAAACCACTTCTACAACTAGAAGCAACAACAACATTGCTCGATTGAGAAAAAAGCCACACAGGGACGTAGTCAGAATTATTTAAAACATGAATTGTTCTCTTTTCTTCAAAAAATATACTTATTTGATGTTAAAACGAAGTTCTACGAATAGTTAATTTCTTTTTGTGAATAAATTTTGCTTTATTTTATTAAAAAAATGCTTTTATTTTCCAATGATGTTTTAAAACTATGAATTGAAAATTAAACTCAGAAATGAAAATATGAAGCTTTTTTTGTTGTTGTAAGATCGAGCAGTGTCAAAGATAACAAATACCTATTCACATACAGTGGTGGCCATAGAATTAGAAACAACAATTCTAAACGCACTTTATCAACCATAATATTTTTTGTAAGCACCAGCGTGCGTGGCTTGTGTCGTTGGTCTTTGACAGGTGACATGTTTGTTCTAAATATGAGTTTCCTTGAACGCGAACAGTTTATAAAACACCGTTATTTTAGAAAATTCATTTATAGTCAACATTTTTGCTGGACACGAAATTAGAAACGACAAAAGAATTGGTAAATTTAAAAATAAAGAAAATTATTGTCAATGTGAGTTGATTGTTTTCATTTTTTTTTTGATTATTTTTATAATATTAATACTAATTACTTAAAAATACAGCGACGAAAATGGGCAAAAATAAGTCTTGTAGTCCAGAACTCCGGAAGCTCATAGTGCAGTGCTATCAAAACGAAAACGAGTCAATTGATTCCATAGCAAAAAGATTTAGTTGCTCGAAAAAGATGGTATTTGATGCTATTCAAGTCAATAAAAGGACTGGCAGCTTTGAAAACCCAAAAAGAAAACCAAAAGATCGAAAATCCACGCCAAAAGAGGACAGATTGATATGCCGAATTAGAAAAGCTGATTCTTTTTTGACTTCTGCAAAAATAAAAGAGGTTGTTTCGCCCCAATTGGGTCAAGAGCTATCAGCTAGAACCATAAGGCGCCGACTTCTAGAACATGGGCCACGTGGATGCATTGCCAGGAAAAAACCACATGTTTCCAAAAAGAATTTGAAGAGGCGTTTGATGTTTGCTAAGCTTCACGCAAATAAAGCCATGGGATCCTGGAAAAACATACTTTGGAGTGATGAATTCAAATTTAACTTGTTCGGGTCAGATGGTAAAGTGTATGTTAGACGCCCTCAGAAGAAGGAATTGGATCCTAAATATACTTTAAAGACCGTTAAGCATGGAGGAGGAAACATAATGGTATAGAGTGCGTTCTCGTGGCATGAAGTTGGCCCAATAGTAAGAATAAATGGTCGAATGGACCAATATAACTATTTATAAAGGCATCTTGGAAAATGTCATGGAGCCTTATTCATTTGCACACATGCCCATTAGTTATGTTTTCCAGCACGATAACGATCCAAAGCATACAGCACGGATTGTTAAGCAGTGTTTTTTTGATACAAAAACTAATGTTTTGGATTGGCCCGCCCAAAGTCCAGACTTGAATCCTATCGAGAACTTGTGGGCAGACGTGGAGAGAAGACTAAAGTCCAAGAACCCAAAAAATTCTGAGGAACTTTTTGAAAATATAAAGGAGGTCTGGGAGAGTATACCCCCATCAAGATGCCGCGCCTTGGTAGAAAGTATGCAGGCAAGATTAGCTGCAGTGACAAAAATAAGGGATTCCCTACAAAATATTAATTTTTCATCGAACATTTTTTATGAAATACCAATTTTTTCTTTGCGTTTCTAATTGTATGGCCAGGTGGATTTGGGTTAAATAAATAATATTAATTTTCTACTGTTAGTGTCACGCTTTTATTTTTTATAAAATATTCAGAAGTGTACTATATGTCATGGTCTATTAAAAGAACCACTAACCAACCTCAACAAATTTCCTAAAAAAAAGTTATGCAATTTAACATTGTTACAAAATTCTTGTTTCTAATTCTATGGCCACCACTGTAGTTTAATCATTTTTAAAACTTTTTATAAAATTTATCTAAAAAAAAAGAAGCTGGGGAAATAGCCTAAACGCAAAAAAAAACAAAATTTTAACTTCATATAGGTACATATACCAAATATAATCAAAAAGATAAAATCCTTTATATTATATTCAATTCAATTAGGGGTGTCACTAGCCCCAAGGTTTTACTAGTTTCTAAATATAAAATACATTTTATTAATTTTTTTCATGAACGGCGTCAAAAGATTTCAATTCTCTTTCTGTAAGGAGAGCACAAATACACGAACGCAATGCATAAACAGATGCAAATATTACATACATTCATTCTTATAAAAAAAACCACAAAGGTTACCCAGTGATCTTTTTCTAATAATAATAAAATTATATTAATTTTCTTAATAATTGACCCTAATCTCTTAAACCTCCTTCCCTGACTACGCACATGATATCATTTTGGCTGACGACATGAATTCATTTTGGAAAGCAACAACAACAATACAGGTTTGTTTACATTTTTCATCTGCAAAATAATGGAAAGTATTCATAAGTTTCGATACATATTCTTTTTGATTTACAAACTCACATGCATTGTTATTCCAGTGCAACTATAATATAGATAAGTGTTCATATAAAATTAATTAGTAAAATTTAAGTTTTCAACACCATGTTTTAGTTTTCTCTTATGGGAAATACATTGAATGTCAAATCGAAAAAAAAATCTATCTCACAAGTAGGCTACACGCGCTGACTGCTAGGTGCCGTGACTCCATTCGCCAATAGCAGACTAAAATTCATTAGGTCATCACAATGAGAAGCACTTTTTCATGACAAGTATACTCTTGGAGGATTTGTCAGTTCCACGCAAGAGGCAGTACCTCGAATAAAACATTTCTGTTTTTAGGTGGCACGGCTGGGAATCGAACCCAGACCTTCGGCATGACAGTCCTACGCACTAACCATCATGCCACGAGGTACTACGTAAACTTGTAAAATAAAATGTTTGTATACTCCTTAGTATAGGCGTTTTTAGAGGATTAACGTAGCTACCACATACTGTTTTATATTTTTTAAATAAATTATTGACAGTATTCACTATTCTAACCTTTAAAGCTCTCCCAAACCAACGCGAATCATTCGCCGACGACGCGAAATCATTCACAATAATACAAAATATTGAATAAACATAATGCTAAACAACAACAAAAAATTGTCTTTGCGAATGATTCGCTACGAATTCGCGTTGATTTGGGGGAGCCTTTAAAGGCTACCCCAAACCAACGCGAAACATTCGCCGACTAAGCGAAATCATTCACAATAATACAAAATATGAAAGATGCACAATGCTAAACAACAACAAAAAAACTGTCCTTGCGAATGATTCGCTATGAATTCGCATTGGTTTGGGAGAGCCTTAATACAAAATATGAAAGATACACAATGCTACACAACAACAAAAAATCGTCTTTGCGAATGATTCGCTACGAATTCGCGTTGGTTTTGTATTTTGTATTATTGTGAATGATTTCGCGTCGTCAGCGAATGTTTCGCGTTGGTTTGGGGGAGCCTTTATTTCACTTTTTTATTTAGTTTAATAAACTTTTTCTCTTGTTTAACAAATTGAGATATCAAAACACTTCCCTTCAGTTCGGCGAAATGACAGATGAATCTCAATTTGTTTTTTTTTTTTCAATTCTTCCTGCTTCACTCACGTATACTGTATATGTAGATATACACCACTTCCTTTACTTCTTCTTCTATGAGCGATGCCCAACATCCAAACCCCAATCCAATCAGCATTCTGATTTGCATGGATGTGTCACTGCTTAGACATGGATTTTTGAGGCTCCATTGGTTTTTTTTAAAGACATGTTTATAGTCAAAGCATAGCTCATGCCCAGTGGAGCCGGCATGTTAAGAAATTGCTAAGTTCGAATTTTCGAACTAACTTAAGCAAGGTAAATTTTTTTACTTTGCTACGAAGTATACTTCGAGCAATTGCTCTGTTTTATTAATACGACCCAATATGTATGGAAAATTTCCTTCACTGTTTTAAGAAAACTTCGTTAAAAGTTTAAAAGTATTTTGCTCTAACCCCGAGGCCACACGAGCAAGTACTTGCAAGCAAGTTGCAATACATACAAATATGTTTACTAACACAAACAAACCCAAGCAACTTGCTTATCAACTGGCATGCAAGTTTTGAAGCCAGTAGTGAAGCAAGTTGAGAAGCAAGTTGGGAGACAAGCAAGTGGAATGCAAGTGGAAAGCAAGTGGGAGGTAAGTGGAATGCAAATTACGAATTTGACAGGCAGTGTATGTAGCCAACTTGCTTGCAAGTACTTGCTCGTGTGGCCTCAGGGTAAAGTAAATTCATGAAAACATACACGGCATCACTTTATTTTAAGTCCCTCGCACCATTTTTCAAAATGAGCAACAAAAATAGTCGAATTCGTCCATCGGATATCAACTGTCATATCTGTCAAAAAGCTTGACTGTGTGCACGAAGAAGGCTGTGTAGAAGCAACGAACCAACATCTACCACTACTCTCAAATTGAGTTTCCCCAGTTTTCTTCTTATTTTGCTCATACTTGGCCACACATTTTTCTTATTTATTTACTTACTTTGTTTCCTTTTTTTTGGAACCAAAATCGAACGAACTACGGATTGATTCGTTGAAACAAAAACAAATAACTAGAAGCCATACTGTTGATGCTTTAGCAGTTATTTGTTTATTTTTCTTTAAAAATAAGTTCAGAGGTTGACGCGATTGAAGAAAATTATCGGGCTTTAGCAACGACGACGACGACGGCAACAGCAACAACAAAATAAACGGCAGCAAGGCAATTCAATTAATTAATTTATATTCTATTTGTAGCTCTCCCTCGTACTCGTTTACCTACCTCATTGTCCACTTTTCCATTTGCAAGTCGAGCAATGGTGCGTTCGGTTCGGGTTCTGGTTTGGTCTTAAGTGTAGTGCAAAACGAGTTCAAAGGGAATAAGCTTTATAGCTGGGATTAACCTCTATCGACTCCTGTGCTCTGTAGCGCAAATGCCAAATTCTTTCCCAACAAAAACGTGTGTTTTTCTTTTTTATGAGAGTTTTATATAATCAAAATCAACAGTGCGTAAGTGGAAATCTAAATATATCCATCACCCTACGTTCCACAAGTGGAAAAAGTCTGTGTTTAGGAAGCTCTTAGGTTACCCCAGTGAATCGGTTCTTGAAATGCTCACAATTCGGTCGCGGTTGAGTGATTTTCGCCGTTTGCTTCCTCTTTGTTGGGTTTCTTATAGAGTCATCCTGTTTGGAGGGCAACAACTAGCAAGAAGAAACAATGTCCTGCCAACCACCTGTTTGTGGCCGAGTCAGCGCAATAAAGTCACAATTTGAAAATCTGAGCGGTGCCACAACAACAACTCCGTCGTCAAGTAGTCATAATAAGAATCTCTTCCAACGGACAGCCACTTCCCTGGATATTCCAGAGAAGCCAAAGAACTTAAAATGCATCACCGTTGTGCCAACTTCTTGTACAACCACTCGAATTCCCACACAGCTATCGCGAGCCACACAATTTAAACAAGTCAAGTCCGCCTCGCTGGATTCCGAGGTGAGACTGACGCGTCACACCAGTGATCCAGTCAAAAGGAGTAGTATCAAGCGTAGTCCGGCATTCCGTGTCGGTGACAAACACAATAAGGCTGTGTTTGTCAAGCAAAACTCCCTGGAACCCAAGGAACTGCCCGAAAAGCCTGCCCGGCTTGAGAGTTTTTTAGTTCGGAAATGTGCCAGTGATATCGACCGGCTGCAACAGCCTGGTCTATCTGATTCTATACGAGCAGCTTTGCGGAGGCCACTGCCCAGTGGTCCTCCACCTCGAAAACCACCACGCGTGGTCAGTTGTGGTATTCTTACTACAAGCACTCCCAAAGAGCGCGAAATTCACGAGAGACTCTCACTTTTAGAAAATCATTTAGCTTTAAAGAAAAAATCAAAGGAAGAAGAACAGGAGCAGCTATTGCCTGGCAAAAAACCGAATAATTTTCTACAAAAAGCCAAAACCGAACTGGTCCTCCATACAAGGACCTCATCGAATCTCTTAGACTGTTTGTCGTGCCACAAGAGCGTCGCAAATATTTACGATTCTGTTGCGCCCGACGAACGCAAACCCCTGACCCAAAATAACTCGAATTCAAATTCTAACGTGATGAAGAGATTCTCCAATTCTGTATGGCCATCAGTGCAACAAGAGGAGCCCATTTACATGGAACCATTTGCACATTTAAAGAAGAAAGTTGTCGATAAAGAATCATCGTCGGTGGATAATCGATGCACGAAAATCGATGAAGTAGAGGAACGGTTGCACAAAGCTGGCAATGGAGATATGGATGCCGTCTCATCGGCAACCGAAGACAGCAGTGTGAGTGATGAATCTCTGCAGAGTGGTGGAAGGCAGTGTGCATGCCCGGAACATCATTGCAATGGCGGAGATAGCGATGTGCATTATATGGTAAGTTGATTCGACACAACATATTGATTTTATTTATTTTTGCAAGCTAACAAGGCATAACAAAGATTCAGTCTCGGTTTTGTCTTGGGGTTCTATAAAATAGATTGTTGTTGAATCGCTGAAATGGCTGATGAGCTGCTGGTGTCAGTCAGCGCTCCTCAGATATTATAAAAGGAATATTGTGGTCACGTAGACGTGTAAAATGTGATTACTTGAACTATATACATAGTAGGTACCTATGAATAATTGTTCTTATTGCTACAGTGCCTACTGCTTTTTTTTTTCTCTTTGCTTTATAAGGTTTCTCTTTTTTTTACTTTATATTGAGTTTACGCCTTTTTATTAATCTTGTTAGTTTGGTCGGAGCCATTTGAAAAGGCTAAAAATCATTTGACTTGGTTAACTGGTTGAACAGAATGATATTTAGCTGTAAACAGAAATTTAAGTTTTCTGTTCCTTTCATTTGTATCCCATTTTTGTACATTTCAACTTTGACAATGCTACGTGCTACACCAATATGTTTAGCCTTTTAGGGCAACTGATGTCTTTATTTTGTTTGCATTATGCAAATGATTCATCTGCATTCTTCATTATTTATGTTATTACGTAGGTAGGTAGGTACTTACTTTTTATTGTTATTAATTATTTGCTTTATAAAAAATAACGATGGTTGCTCCTATCAAATGTTTGCTAGTAAAATAAGCAAAGATTATAGCACGGGTAATGATTAGCTTTCTTATTTATTAGGTAGGCACATAATGACACAAAAGTAGAATCTTGAGCTAACTATAAGCTACCTAGTTTTCATTCCTGATGTATTTGGTACCTCCTATAATGAGTATAAATTTCATCACACAATTTTACCAGAATTGTGATGTAGATTACCTTTAGAATTCAGTCATAACTAATAGATTTTTCTCAGATAAAGTTTGTTTTTCAGAATGCTCCGTGATTTATCTTATCTATACCTTACGTAGGTACATATGTACCTATATAAAGATAACATAAAAGCAATTCAACAAAAATGGGATAAAGCTGCACGGGGCCATCAAAATAAAAGAAAAGCAACGAGGAGCGCTACGATGAATTTAATAAAATTTAATTTAAACTAGATACATAATAGGTAATCTGTATTGCGTGTCTATCTATAGGTAATACATAGTTGCATTGAAAATAATAATGCGTTCTCTAATAAATAATAACGCAAATAAAGAAAACTATTTTTACTTGCGATGAGTGATAACTGATAAGACTGACTCGTGAGCTCGAAAGACTTTGAAAAGAATATTTTTATTTTTACTTACCTACTTACTAACGTACTTCATCTGTCCAGTTTATTATTATTATTATATAGGTATTTATTAAACAAGTAGGTAATGAATTACAGGCTAATATACAAATTACACTGGTCTGCAACGAAATATACTTTTCTAAAGGATTTTGGCATGCTGAATCCGAATCTGAAGTGAAAATTACTCTAGCACGTCATGTTTTTGAGATACTCCAATTCAAACATGTCAAAAACCCGTTTTTTGGGTTCTTTTGACGTTGAATTTCTTCACCGATAGGTATAAACTTTTTTTAAAAACTAATAACAGGACCTGAAAGAACTATATTTCATCTTTCTAAATCATTTTTAATCTTTTTAAAATTCCTTTTCCTCCCAAAGATATTATAAATTCAAGGAAATCATCCAAAAACTACTTAGCTCTTATAAAGCTCTTAATTGCAACATGTCGCTGAAAATTCATTGTTTGGACTCCAACTTAAATTTTTTCCCGGTTAACTTTGGTGTAGTTTCAGATGAACATGGTGAAAGGTTTCATCAAGACATGATGTACATAGAACGAAGATATAACGAGAAATGGTCAGAAGCAATGCTGGCAGATTTTTGCTGGTCAATTTTTCGTCAGACAATGGAAAATATGAAAAGAAAAAAAGCTACAAAATAATATGTTTATAGAAAAAATGTTATAGTAAATTGTTTATTTGGGTTTTTGAGTTTATTTTATTTTTTAAAACTATTTTTCTAAGATGTAGTTTGGTAGAATCGGTGTGTTTTTTTATATTGTAAAATATTTTACCAGAGCACTCGGTGAAATATACTAATGGGAAAAAAGTGTTTGGGATTTTGAAACGCTTAGTTTTTTCTTTTTTTTTCTTTTTAAGTCTGATTAAAATAATTTATTTAATATACTTGATTCTATGAATATTAAATATAGGGAAATTCTATTATTTCCCAAAAAAAATATGTTTTTTACAGCGTAAATCATAAAAACTGCGAAATTTCTCTTGTTTTTTTTAAATAACGGTTTAAAATATAGGTGAACATTGATGGATAATGACAAATCTGGTTTCATGTGAAAGCCAATATTATGTGGAGTAAGTCCTCCAAATTTGAGCAGAATTGGCACAATAGTTTTTTTTTTGCCAAGTCAACCAAGTCTAAGAGGGCTCTTTTTTACAAATCAATCATATTTTTCAAAAATCAATTTAAAAAAAACTGGACGTGATAGAATTTTTCTGAAACCAGATTTAGATTCAAAAAAGTCAAATCTGTCATAATTCCAAAAAATTACTTGAAGGCGAAAAAAAAAGTTGATTTTTGCAGACCAGTGTTATTGAGCTTCTAGCTGCAAAGGCCTACCGCTCTATAATACTTAAATATATATGGGTGATTCTCTGTTAAAAGCTCCATTTAAGCATCCAAAATGTCCCCTACCTTAATTTAAGAAAAAAGTGATGCACGTTTAATGTTTGTTATAAATTAAACTATAACTGATAATTAAAAAGTCCGGCCACTTGATTTTAAGCGTTTTTAAGGATTTTGTCTTGCTACGGAAATGACGCCTTTTTTATGGAAATGATGGTCTGGTACTGAAATTACATTTTCTGCTTATATAAAGCAAATAACAAATTTGTTTTTGTTAAAATTAATAAGTTGACAGGTACCTACTTAAAATCAATTAAACATAAAATTGAAATACTCGTATCTGTATATGGTTGGGTTAGGTATTTGAATCCTATGGGACACAAATCCATTTATGAAATGCATCAATTTCAATCGTGTGAAAGTAATTTGAAATAAGATAAAGGAATTTGTGGGGATGTGTCCACTTGAAGGTAACAGTTTCATACAAGGGCGTAGGCAGGATGTCGAATCAGATGGGGGGAGGGGCGAAGCAGACTTATTCAAAAACTAATAGGTATAAGTATATAAATCTAGCGTAGAGATACATCCTTGTAGATTTTATATAAAGGATGCATTGAAAAGAAGGCAAACTGTATGAAATACTAGCCTCCCATAAATGTTTAAAAAACATATTTAAGCAACAAAATAAGCGGCATCAGAGGGTAAAATTTAAGCAGTATGATACTGCTTTGTTTCAAGTGCACAAACTGACACAATCAGTCGAAAAAAGAGTACTAAGGATATTGATTCTAAACCAACCAAGACGCCATTAATGATGGAAACTAAGAAAAACGGATAACCGATGAATCTACTGCACCAATTCTTTACCTCTACTGCCCGACGCGGTGTTGTGCCAAAATTCGGGCATTTTACTATGCTTAGAGGATTCCAAACTCACAATCGCAATGATCAACGCTGAAATCACTTGAAGTCAAGATATGAAATGGAAGCGTTAGGAAGCGGAAAGGGTAATATTAAGTTACATTCTACCAACTTAACCGTTTTTAATCAGAAAAAATCTAACAGTGGAAATGACGAAGGATTGTTTCCCGTATTTTAAAAATTGGGCCTACGGAAGATAACTATATCATAATTGCATATAGTGGCGAAAAGAATATTAATCTTTTATCCCTAACTCCCCGTTGTAGCACAGAACAAAGATATCAAAGTGGTGAAGTATAAAAGATCTGATCATAGACCACATATACCTACAAGATCTTGCTGTGCACGATTTTGTTTTGGATGTAAGGCCCATCATTGTCCTCAAAGTGTTTTTATTATGTACTCTAATGTAAAAAATGGAGAATTTGTAACTAATCCATGATTTTTTAAAGGAAAAATACTCTAAAGTCATTTCCGTAACAACTCGTCATTACCGTAATTTAGAGACAGGGCACGGAAATGACGCTACGGAAATGACGAAAATCGATGTTTTTTAACTTTTTAGACTTGAAAAAAAGAATGTATATTTTTCAAATGCAGTATGAATCATTCCGCAACAAAATACCACAAAACTGTAACAAAATAATTTAGTTTCACTCTTAAGTAACAAAATTATACCCACTTACGGTAATGACGTAATTGATGGAACACGTGACGAACTCAACCACTCACTTGAAAATTACAATCGAAATTGATTTCTAATCTAATGTTTTGAATATATTTCAAAGAAAACTTGGTTGAATTTCTTCATTTAGGTTGAATTCTATAAACTGCTGGCTCTTAATTTCAATTTAAAAGCATTTACTTTTTTCTTACGGAAATGATCCAAATACCTGGAGACACATGTTTGTAAGTTTCTAAGTTAATTGTTATAAATGAATTAATTTTATTTTAAGGACAATTATATTAAACAACAATATTTGTATGCTGGAATCTAATCAGAATTAATTTTATTTATTTAAAAGTTCTAAAAAAATCACTTTTTCTGTGCTGAAACGAGGAGGAGACACGTTACGGAAATGACGTTTAGGCCTTAAATATTTTTTTTTCTAATTAATTACCTCCAATTATTAAAATTAAAGAAGTGGGCCAGTTAGAAACATTCCTTACGCTATTATTAACTGTAAAATATTTTTAATTTTCTCATGTTTTTAACCATTTTTGGTCGGGGCCACGAAAAGGAGCTTTTAGTGGAGAATCACCCATATACATTTATACAATACCTAGTGTCTATTTCTAAAAGGATAGCATTAATCTTATTTATATTTGATGAATTTGGGCATTTTAACGTTTCAATGATGTCGTTTCCATTTAATACCTATTTTGTTGACAATTGGTTTTATTCTGTTGCAGTTTTGAAGCAAGTGTTGGAGATTGGATGTAGTGTTGCACGTAGGACAAAATGGAGGTGGCTCTTTTTGGAGGAGGTGTAGGTGGGTGGCCGTTCGAAAGGCTCAGTCATTTAGACTATGCCGATGACATATGTCTACTGGCAAATAACATCAGTGGGCTGAACGGGATGTGCCAAACACTGCAAGTGAAGGGAGAGTCGAGTGGTCTAAGAATAAACAGCAAAAAGACAAAAATAATGCTCACAGGCCGCTCCACACAGCAGCGTATTATTCTACAGGAGACGCCAGTTGAAGTAGTGGAACAGTTCAACTACCTTGGCAGTATTGTCTCTGCAAACGGTGGTTTGGATCTGGACGTTAAAAGTAGAATAAATAAAGCTCGTGCTGCCTTCGGTACTCTGTCCCCAATCTGGAAATCAAGTCAAATCTCCTTACGCACTAAGTTGAGATTCTTCGAATCCAATGTCAAATCCGTGCTGTTATATGCTTGTGAAACCTGGAAAGTCACGTCTATCATTTCGAAGAAATTGCAGGCTTTTGTGAATCGCTGTCTTCGCCACATCCTAAAGATTCGCTGGCCACAAATAATATCAAATGAGGAATTGTGGCGCAGGACAAGTCAAGAGCGGCTGGACGTCGACATAAGAAAGCGTAAATGGCGTTGGATTGGTCACACACTGAGGAAACCAAACAATGAAATTGCAAAGCAGTCCTTTGAATGGAATCCTCAGGGTGCACGGCGGGTTGGAAGACCAAGAACAACATGGAAATCAACTGTCTTAGCGGAAGCAGAATCCCAGAGAAAGACGTGGCCACAGCTAAAGTACCTTGCAGCAGACCGTGAAGGATGGAGACGTTTTGTTGACGCCCTATGCCCCAGCCGGGGTTACAGGACACGATGATGATGATGTAGGTGGGTGGCAGAGGTATGGCCAAGTCGAAGTCGGATGAAGTTTTTATTTTGGATTTTGGGATGTTTGTAGGGTATACAGGGGCTGATTTTGTTGGATTGACTTTTACATAATGGTGATTGTATAGCCTCCATTCGATTTCTTGGGATCTAATCAGTATTCTTGTGAGGTTCTTAATGAGGTCACTCTTGGTGTCCAGTTTATATTTCTGAGGGCTCAGAGAATTTCCCCAGTTTTGCTGTCAAACACTAAGTAAAAAAAATTTTGGATTCGTCTGCTCAGTTGAGCGCAAGAGATTTTCCATTATTTTTCTTAATGGAATGCTCGAATTGGTTGAAACTTGCTTTCTTAAAGTTTTACAGCATAATACCTATTCAGTTCATAAAAATGAGAAAAAATTAACAGGGAACATAAAAATAGCGTAAACAAAGTGTCTATTAAATGGCATTGTTGCACCACTAGACTTGTGGTAAAATTAGATCAAAATTGACAATAAATCGTAAAAGATTGCACTTTTTATATTACCTATACCCAAAGTGTTAAAAATAACACATAAAATTGACATGCTCCCATTTATGCCAACTAAGAAAAAAACACGCACGTAGGAATGGTTGAGAGGTCAAAAACACAAGGCCCTGGTTATCCATTTGGTTTTTCGATATATTTGATACGGATGAGATAGATGAGCAGATCTTTTATGTACTATTCTCTGGGATGGTACATTATATCGAAAAGCTTGTGGAGTTTTCGACATTTTTGATATTTTAAATACTTGTGGTTGTGATAGATTACACAAGTGAAATTAAATAGTGTCGACATTAATTAGTCGAAAACTAAAAATATACTACATATTATGTAGGTATGTATGTACTGTTTTTGTGCTACTTAGGGCCAGTTTCAAATGTTCCGGTTACGTTAAAGTTTCGGATAGATATCCGACACATAACCCTATCCAGCAGATAAAAGTTGCTGTTATTTATTTTCTGTTTCATCGGATAAACTAACCGGTGGATAAATTTACCAGACACTTACAGTTTGAGAACAACATAAAACATCAAAAACATACCGAAAATTTATTTTTTTGCTGTCAAAACAAAACAAAATTGTCGTTTTGATTTAAATTGTCATTGATTTCAAAGATTTGAATTCAGTTCGAACCGCAACGGATCGATTTAAATCGAAATTCACAATATTTCCACGGATACGCGAAGCAGTTACCCATTCTCAACGTTGGAGCCAGGATTTCGGCCTGCGTTCAAGAAGAAAAATATACCCCTATTCGAAAATAAAGAAGAAAAGAAGAGACCACAAGAGGTGTCACTATGGACAAACATCCTTTCAACAATGCATTGCGGTTTAAAATATTTGAATATGGTTAAGATGTATGTATGTTTGTATATAAAAAGCTGTAATAAATTATAATATTCTTCAATAAATATATAATGCATATAAACATCTCATGTGTCCGTTTATTCATTGATTTCAAAAAAAAAAACTACCGGTTAGACGCAACTAGAAGTGGCCTTATTTGGTTGAGTGGCTTGCTTTTTTATGTAGGATATTTACACAAATTCGTCTTTAAAAATTAACATAAATCCAGGACACTTCTTTTGACCGCATTCCGTGCTCTTCATCGAAGAAATGGTCTGAACCTATATTTTCGAATTCTTCAAACTAATATATTTTTTATCTTCTGGATAAAAGCTTTAACAGCCACATGAACCGGCGGTTAGGCTATCCGAAACTTTATCTGTCGGATATCACTATCCGAGACATTTGAAACCAAAAGTTGAAGTTTATCTTGCGGATAAGTTCCGGATAGGCTATCCGAGATTTTAACCAGAACATTTGAAACTGGCCCTTAATCTATCTGAATATCGAAAAAGTAACACAAACAATATTCCGCAAATGCTAACTGGAAGTAATAACAAACCTAAAAACTAAAGGATGGAATACTATCTTTACGCACGGATCTAAGTCCAAATTCAATACAGCTTTTGCAGTAACCCCCGAAAACGGCCCACCTTAAATAAGGGGCATTCTACCTTACTTCTCATCTATTTTTACTGCTGAAACGCTGGCAATACTAGAAGCCATTAAAACATCGTATAAGCTAAACAAAAAAAAATTAATTTGCTCGGACAACCTCTCTGTCCTTAATGCCGTCATCAACCCCAATCATCGATCTTTTCTCATAAATAATATAAGAAATCTACTGATTAAGCATCAAAACTCAATTAAGCTCATGTGGATACCCAGTCACATGGGGATTGTAGGCAATGAACTCGCAGACCAAGAAGCTAATCTAGCAGCCAAATCTCCTTTCCACCTTTTTAACTCATACTCCAAACTGGATCTCAAAAGGCATATTGACGGTTTGATTAAAATGATATTTCTTGAAGATTGGCACTGCCACCCTACTCACTATTCAAGGACTAACAAAGACCGCCTTTCTCCTACCTACCCAACACCAACTTCAAAAACCAATATCTAACTAAAATGTCATATTCTTTTAAATTAGAGCTGGAAGTCTTTTGTTGCTAGGCTCTTTTTTTGTTCTTGATTTGCATACCTTTAATTTTAATAATATGTAAATAAATAATAATAATAATAAAAAAATGTTTGACACGTCGAAAATGCAGTTGTACAGTTTTCGATGTAGCCTAGATACACGTTCCAAAAACTCGTATCCCAGCTATTGTATTAATAATTTAGGTACTTTTGTTGATACAAAAATCCAATAAATCAGAATGTCTTATCGTTTATCCACACATATAGAGCATCCCGCCTGAGCCTTGAATAAATAATGAAAAGGCAAAACCTACTACCTTCTATAGAATCAATCATTCCCATAATCAGATAACTGATAGGTAGTTCTTAAACTCACTATACATATACCTACATACCTTTAAAACCAACCACCTCAAATATCTAGGCGTAGGTTCTAATAAACATATTTTTTTCATAACTGGCTATGAACCAATTTTAAACCTGAATTTTGAGCCTTAATATGTTTGTTTGTTTATTTTACGAACAACTATACTTTCAGATTCTGGTTTTACATTTCACAAAAAAGTACACATGTATGAATGTAAAAGTATGTATTTATTATTGTACTTAAACCCTGAAAAAAAAAATACAAAAAATAAACAAACGTTGAACAAATCTGATAACTACTTCAAATTGGAAAACACCCTAAAAAACCCCTATCACTTGAATGGTGGATGATTCATATAAAGCACTTTGCAGTGAGTTACTAGGTATATAGTGTTCCAAAACAATAGCTAACTTAAATACAACGTGCTTTTTTAGCAACCCTCACAAGTAAACAATATACCTACTTAAGCACGTCTCTCGAAAAAAAGATGCCGCTTCATTATTCAAAATCTTATTCCCAACGGAAATTACGTCATTCAATGCCGCCGCCGCTGCGCCGTCGCTCCACGTCGATACACTATTCCCTGTGGACCGACTGAAAATAAAAAAAAAATACAATTTTAGTCAGTTTTATTTTATGTAATCTTAACTTCAAACAACCTGTTCCCTGAACTTGTTTTCCACTCAAATCAGTGGAGCCTTAATTTTTAGCCCATGGGAGAATACTATTTCCAGTTCTTTTCTTATCCAAGACCAGCGTTGGTTAAAGAAACTAAAGCACAAAACAAAAAATGCAAATAATAAAATATCGCAACAGTCATATTATTTATATTATTTAATATTCCATTTCCATGCGTGAGAGTTGAGTTGTAGAAAGTCTCACCGACTATAAGTTGCTTTATATTTTTTGTTTGTGCAACGTGCTTGAGGTCTTTAATCTTAATTTAAATAAAAGCAATAAGCTCTATTATGTTAAGTTCCATAGTTCATTCAATTTAAAAACTGAACACAACAAACATAAGACGTTTATGAGATTTCCAATTGAATTGAATAGCACCCTATGTGAGGTGCAGCCTCATAGGGTGTAAAAAGAAACATAATGATATAAATTGTACAGGTCATGCCGGTGAAGGTGATGATATGAAGCTACGCCTGCCGGCACTTAGTGGCAGGTTTACGGAGAAAAAGTTCGTCAAAATGACAAATTTGCTTTCTGCAGATAGAGTAAGTGATGGTAATCTAATCACTTCAATTTTATCACATCCAAAAGTCCTCTAAATTTCTCTCTCATTTAGCCGCATTTCTATGGCAACGGTTTCCTGACTAAGAATGACGATTTGAGTTCCCCGCACCTCCAAAGTAGCGATTTTTTACATTTTTGAATAAGCAATACCATTAACTCTCCGAGATATCCATATGATAGACGTTTCGAATGTCGCGAAACCTCCAAGAGACATCGTCACCGCACCGTAACAATCGTTTATCGCAGCTCCCATTAGAATAAAAACGTAAGTAAGACGCTTTAAAAAGAAAAATGTGATACAATAATCGCTCCAAGCTGAGTTGGCGTATTTACAACAATAAACTTTCAAAAGGTTTTTATCATCGAAGATCTTTTTCTGCACACACGAGAAATGTTAAAAACGGCATTGACTTTGTATTTTTTAAACTATTGGAAATAAATTACTGCTATGAAGATTTTTTATTTTAACACTTTCTATTTGTTGAATACTGTAAAAACAATATTAGTACACCCTAAAATTATTGTAATAGGTTATATATGTGGAACCTATAATGACCACTTCCCACTCTTAAACAAGTCTTCGAGGTGGACCAGTCTAAGCCTAACACTTTTCGTTTCGTTGAAGGTCAACACATTGATTTTTTTTTTTTTCAAAAAAAAAAAGTAAGCGGCTTGTGCTAATTCACAAAACACGACAAGTGGCTTGCTTGCAATTACTTTTAGTCTAAGAATCTCGAGACCTTTGCTCTTTTTTTCTGCTTAATAACATAGTTACACGGAACAATCACTTGGTTAAGTGAGTTTTTCTTGATTATTCAATTAAGCTTGCACCAATTTAGATCCAGTTCGATGCTGATGGAGCAGCTGAAGCTGATCAAGATCATAAACCTACTTGTACATTTTATATAGTACGAAGCGAGAAAAAAGAAATAAATTAGCATAAAGCTAACAACAGCAAATTAATATTGGAAATGAAAATTAAATTTATTAGTTTCTCCGAAGCAGTCAATGGCCAGAGAAGCTAATAATAAGTTAAGATGTGTAAGTTAAGATGATGGTGATGATTGATAGTACCTAGTGTTTTGCTTGCTTCGAGTACTTTTGCTCATCTCTGGCGCCATTGTTTGAATGAAAACCACAGATCAGAAACTAAGCACTGTTAAAATAAAAGCTGAAGCTGGTTGCTTTTCTGAACACAAAACAGAGCAGTGGAGAAGTGCTGAAGTATTCATAAATTCTAATTTATACTTGGCAATTAATCAACAAGACATCAATGTGAATGGGAGTTTAAAATATACGCGCGGAAAATTGGGAGTGGGGAGCATCAAGTAGAGAGTACATACAGAATAAAGGGAACGAATATTCCCGTCACGTTTCACCGGTAGCATTTTATTTGAGAACATCTGCTGCTCTAGACTTCAAATATCAGGTTCAACTGTGAATCTGTGATGGGTGTTTTTGTACGGTGAGTCAAATGTTTAATGGTGGTTAATATAAATTAAATGCAAGACTGGGTCGCACGTATTTGCTTGGAACTTTAGAACTTTTATTTTAAATGCAAGTTTATTAAATAGAAATATATAAGAAAGCATGAAACTCTTTCTTTCAATTGTAAAAACAACTGATAAGATAATTATGAGCTCAAAAACAAGAATAAAAATTGATTTTAGAAATTCAAAAATTCTTTTTTTTTTTATTTAAAAAAAAGTAGAGGAAGTTAGGGTATTGTGGTATACATGTTTGTATTTTTGACTTAACACACAAAGTAGTGACACGAATGCTTCCAAATTTTGTAGATGTTAACACGAACATATAAGCTACTACGTTAACTGTTTTTGTCGGATTCTAACAGTAACTTACAAAGATTTTGACAAAATAATGATATGACCTCGAAGTCGCCTCTTTTGAAAAGTAGTGGGTAATGTGGTACACCCTAAATGTCTAATGTGGTATACTATACCAAGTGGTCCTCCGAATGTCTTGAAGGCAAATTTCATAATTCTTCATAGTCCAAGTGGGTCTCGGCATATCTTTCGGGTCCCATTTTCTAGTTTCACCTGTTTTAGACATTTTTACAAAAGATTATTGCAAAAGCACAAATGTCAGTTGATGCAGGTAGAAAGTTTAAGGTTGGGTAATGTGGTATACCATATCCCATTAGGAATATTATACCACATTAGCCCACTGCTAGTATACCACATTCATCATCATCATCATCATCGTGTCCTGTAACCCCGGCTGGGGCATAGGGCGTCAACAAAACGTCTCCATCCTTCACGGTCTGCTGCAAGGTACTTAAGCTGTGGCCACGTCTTTCTCTGGGATTCTGCTTCCGCTAAGACAGTTGATTTCCATGTTGTTCTTGGTCTTCCAACCCGCCGTGCACCCTGAGGATTCCATTCAAAGGACTGCTTTGCAATTTCATCGTTTGGTTTCCTCAGTGTGTGACCAATCCAACGCCATTTACGCTTTCTTATGTCGACGTCCAGCCGCTCTTGACTTGTCCTGCGCCACAATTCCTCATTTGATATTATTTGTGGCCAGCGAATCTTTAGGATGTGGCGAAGACAGCGATTCACAAAAGCCTGCAATTTCTTCGAAATGGTAGACGTGACTTTCCAGGTTTCACAAGCATATAACAGCACGGATTTGACATTGGATTCGAAGAATCTCAACTTAGTGCGTAAGGAGATTTGACTGGATTTCCAAATTGGGGACAGAGTACCGAAGGCAGCACAAGCTTTATTTATTCTACTTTTAACGTCCAGATCCGTACCACCGTTTGCAGAGACAATACTGCCAAGGTAGTTGAACTGTTCCACTACTTCAACTGGCGTCTCCTGTAGAATAATACGCTGCTGTGTGGAGCGGCTTGTGAGCATTATTTTTGTCTTTTTGCTGTTAATTCTTAGACCACTCGACTCTCCCTTCACTTGCAGTGCTTGGCACATCCCGTTCAGCCCACTGATGTTATTTGCCAGTAGACATATGTCATCGGCATAGTCTAAATGACTGAGCCTTTCGAACGGTCTCCACTGAATGCCCTGTCGCTCAGCTGTACCAACACTGGCCGTCAATACGTCGTCCATCGCCAGCAGGAAGAGAATTGGCGATAGAACATCCCCTTGTCTCACACCCTGTTGCACTACGAAGGAGTCGGATAGCTGCCCATTGTGCAAAACAAAACACCTCGCGTTGTTGTAGGACTCTTTAATAATGGCAACAATTTTTGGTGGAATTCCTCTACCAAGCAACGATCTCCATATACATATTCTCGGTTAACTCGATCAAAGGCCTTTTCAAAATCCACGAACATGAGGTAAAGCGGTGATTGATATTCCATCGACTGCTCGAGGACGATACGCAGGGTGTTGATATGGTCGACACACGATCGACCACTGCGGAAGCCGGCTTGATGCCTCTTGAGTGTAGACTCGATTCTATCCTTTATTCGCTCGAGTATGATTGTTGCCATTAGTTTTGGGAAAACGGACAAAACGGTGATACCACGCCAATTGTTGCAATTCTTTAAGTCACCTTTCTTTGGCAACTTAACAATCACACCATCCTTCCAGTCCCTGGGATAGCTTTCGTTTTCCCAAATGTTTTGTATCAGCGGATGTAAAATACTAGCCGCTGCTACGGGATCGGCTTTCAGGAATTCAGCTGGTATTCCGTCCAGTCCAGCTGCCTTGATGTTTTTGAGGAGATTTATTGATGTACGAATTTCCGATTCTGACGGGGGTTCGATGTCAATACCCCTATAGGACCTGCGCATCTCGTTTAGTTGGGGCACTTCAGCACTCTGCTCAACTGAATCCTCATTTAGCAGGGCACAAAAATGGTCCTTCCATCTACGAAGCTGATCCTCAATTGATACCAAAAGTGTGCCATCCACATCCATTACAGGATGATTGGTGTTGCTTTTTTTCCCGATAACATCTTTGGCTATTTGGTACAATTCCCGGATATCTCCTCTTCTGGCAGCGCTTTCCGCATTATCTGCGAGTCCATCCAACTTCACCCTCTTGTCACGTCTAACACAGCGGTAGACCATCTTATGTGCAAGTCGGTACTCTCTTCGCAAGTCAGCCTTTCGTTGAACATCAGCTTCGGCATTTATTTGGATTTTCAACGATTTGCGAAGTTCGATCTTATCCCAGGTGTCTTGGGATATCCAAGAGTCTCTACGTCTCGTTCGCTTGGGTACAGTTTCGGATCCAGCCTCCATAAAAACACTTTTAATTTCACCCCACATCTCATCAATTGTTGAATTCTGGATTCCATTTAATGACGAGGCTCTGTCGTTAAGGGTGGTGACATAGTTTCGACATATGTTGGGGTCATTTAAAGCATTAGTAATGAATTTTGTTCTCCTTGCTGCATCCTGCGCTGGTTTTTGTACGGCAGCGGTTCGTAGTTTGAGACTCATCAGAACCAAATGGTGGTCGCTTCCCACATCGGCATTTCTTAAACTCCGGACATCACACATAGACTTCCTCCATCGCTGCTGAATCATGATATGATCAATTTGGTTTTCGGTTTGACCATCCGGATGCACCCAGGTAATTTTGTTGCACGTCTTATGCTTAAATACAGTCCCACCTATGACAAGACGATTCGCGTTACAAAAGTCGACAAGCAAGTCACCATTTTCATTCCGTGACCCCACGCCATTTCTTCCCATCACGCGTTCCAGTTCGTAATTGTCTGAACCGACTTGGGCATTAAGGTCTCCCATAACGACTATGATGTCGGCTCTCGGAACACTACTGTAAACCGAGTTAAGATGAGTGTAGAACGCGGTTTTGTCTTCCTCGGTCGCTTCATTTGTGGGGGCGTAGCACTGAATAATTGTGACGTTAGGAATTTTTGAACGAAACCTTGCTGTCATTAATCTCGCAGAAATGGGCGCCCATGAGATCAAACAACGCCTCGCTTCTTCGTTCAACATAATTCCGACACCATGCAGTCTTTGGCCACCCTCTCTTTCATCTTCGCCGGAATACAGCATTCTCGTCTGTCCAGTGTCTGATCTGTATTCAGCTCTTCCTCTCCACTTAGTTTCGCTTATGCCCAGGATACTGATCTTTAGGCGAAGCATTTCACGCTCAACCTGCTCGTATCTACCATCGCTGTACAAGGATCGAACGTTCCATGCTCCGATTTTCGTACGTATGCGGTAGCCAAAAGTAACATTTGCGCTTCTTGAAAGACTTCTTCTATTTGTCAACGATTCATTTATTATTATGGCGTCTTGATTGACGCTCGTACATGAAGGATGCCGCACCCCCAAATCCGATGTGCGGTTTACTGCAGCCGAAGCTACAGAAGGATTTTCTATAAAAAGATTACCTCTTGGGGACTCATTTCCATTTGTTGTCATAATTCATGTATTTGCATATATCCTTCCACCATGGTGTTTTCCGAGATATGATTAATAACATACATAAGCTCAGATTTGACAGGCACACCCGCCTTTTGTATGGTCAAACACATAACTGCTCGAGGCCGCCCACTATGGGAAAACAGACGCCTTTTGTAGCCGCCCAATATGGGTTACAGACGCTACCTGCTGCTGCCGTTGGCCTTTTACCAAAAAAAAGCTCCTCCGCCACCAGACTATCATGCCGTTGACCGCCACCTGCAGTTCATCCGCCTTAAGGGGGCTTTTAACCATCCCGAGGACAAGTTTGTGCCCTGACCAGCATAGCTGGGTTGTCTGCTTATCCCGGCATCCATTCGGTCCCCCTGCACGTTAGCGTTACCCGCCCTCTACCACGCGGAGGTGTGCATAGGGATTTTCCTATCATTGAGCCTAGGGCCATATGGCGTCCTAGCACTCTCAAGTACTTTTAGAGGGCCACATTAGCCGAAACTTTATATTTTTACAAAAAATACAATACAGTTTAAATTGAATACTTTTAAACAAAACTTTGAATTAAGTAACGTTAATGATTACTATTTTCTTCCGATGCATTGACAGATTGCTTTGGAACACAATTTTTCAAAGCGCACAAACACTGTTCCACCCAAAAAAAAAACTCTGCTCTACACATGCTTAAAGAAATCAATTTTCCCTCTAGGGAATTACCAACAAACCTTAAATTTAGCACTTGAAGAAAATCGCTTAATAGTAGTCTTATACACGAGTTGTAGGTCGAGGAGCAGAAGAACGGAATTGTGGGACTAAATTTTGTCTTGTTCTCTATCATGGTAATGTCAAAATTGAATTTTATTTTCTATACGAATCCAAAACTTGCCCCAGAGAAACTACTTACATATATCTCAAGCAAAAAGTCATAAGAAAGGGGAAGGAATATTGCCAGTGAAAGTGAATTGTTATTATTTTATTCAGAAATCATGTTAATGTTAATTTTATTATCCGTCACCACCAAAGCAACGAACATAATTTTTAAGAACTTAATAAAATGGGGTATAAGACATCAACACTTTCTTGTGATATCAACAAAGAATAAATTTTTTGTTTAACTATTTTTGCATATTTTTTTTTAACAAAGCTTGAAAAGCAAACCTCGACACTGAATTTTATATATATATATATATTTTTAAGTGATACATTTAACAAGAATGATGTTATGCTATAATTGATTTGATGCGTCTCTGAATTTACTCAACACAAACAATTAACACAAGTTCACATGACAGCATTGTTTATTTATTTTTTTAATATTCTCTCAATTAACACCCTTTAGCCCATAGCACTTTTTCATTGTGCAGTTGGCCCAGTTAAACAAGTTTATACTTGTAAGATGCGCTATGATGGCAACATTTATATTATAAAAACTTATTACATATTTGAACAACTCTCATAAAAAAGAAAGTAAAATTTATAATTTTTTGTATTACTATATCAGGTTAAGTTATGGTAATGTGCATAAAATTAACCAGCAGCGGTGGCGCTCCATAAAACGACTTAACCTTGAACTGTCTATCATAGGCTACGTAAACTAAAAACTCGTAATAGTAATGCCATTAAAACTTGAGTTCCGACGCCTAGTTTTCTTTTTTTTTTATTTTTTATTTCTATTTTTATTTTTGGTTATTAATTAAATTACGTCAGTGACCAACTGTAATTGCAAAACAAATTAATAGAGAAACAATTGATGGACAGTTCCATCACCACTCAAGGCGATTTCCAATCGAAGAGCGATCTTCAGTGTTCTCCAAATAAACAACAAGATTATTTCGGGGTTTTATATACTATTTATAGTGTTTTCAATGACGTATGATGATGATCTTAGCTCTTTATATATTTACAAAAAAAATGGTATCTACTTAGTTGAATTTTTGAAAAATCCACAAAAAAAATATAATTCGAATACTAAAATGAGTAGTCTTGTCAATTTTTTAAAAGTAGGATTGATAGGAATTAAACAAATTGAAACTTAATCGCAAAAAAATCTAGAAAACCCTTAAATGAAACACACAAATTTCAATCTTTTTTTAACGTCGAAAAATAAAATCAGCTAGAGCTGCCGTAGATCTTTGAGAAACCTTACTCAAAAATTTCAATAAATGATAACCAAAGCTAACACAATTTGGCGTTTAATGTTAAATACACTTTTTTTTTTGTTAAATACAAAAAATATTATTTTAGATATTATGCAAAATTATTTATATCTTAAAGAAGTTTTTTCTTATTTCGTATGAAATTGGAATATCCATTAGCGAGTGTAAAACGAACGGTTATGACAAGAACCATTAATAATAGTACCAAAATCATCAAATTATTACCAAAGTTATAATAATTCAAAACTATACATTGAACATTATATAAAAGTTCTTTAGTCTTGGTGTCAATTTAACGGTAAAATAATGAGCTAAAATTTTACAGGAACTTTTAACTTCCCATTGGTAGGAAGTTTATTGTAATTGGTCCGTTTTGTCGAATCAAAAACTTTCACATATCTTAACGTTTCGAGCTCCCTAGAATCGGAATCCATCATTTTTAGAGAGATGTCTGCCTACCTAAACACGTGTCGAACAGGTGTAAAATTTGACGTAAATTATTTACATCGATTTATTTCAATGTCTATAGGTCGAAAGAAAAGTTTTCATACATGAAATATTTAGCTTTCGATTTTGGACAATTGTTGTCATAGGTCCATACAAGCTTAGTGAAGTTTCGAAGTTTCCAAACATCACTTGTTTACCTGAGTGTTGCCGCTTTCTATCTTTTAAAGGGCAAACAACATAGAGTTCGACCTATGACCAAAAGGCACTGAAATAAATCGATGTAACAAATGTACGTCAAATTTTACACTTGTTCGGCACTTATTTAGGTAGGCGGACAAACGGTTATTAGTTCAACACTTCAAAGGCTACTGTTGATATAACTTACCACTTACCACGCAAATGACTTGTCATTGGCTCTCAGCCTATAATAAGGAATTGGTAAAAATATAGAAACAGATCAATTCACAGTTTTTTTAATTTAAAAAAATTGCTAAAAATGGGTGAACCAATTATTTCCGCTTGAATACAAATATCTTGAGAACGAGCAATAATATTGGGCTCAACTTTCCTTTACGACATCCCGAATTTTGACACGCGGATAGTCTCATTCAATAGATATTCACTAAAAAACACCAAATATCCACTTTTTCCATACAAAATGCATGGAAAATAAATAAAGAAGACCAAGATGGCATGCCAAGTGTTGCCAGATGGCACTTTGGTTTTGGGATATTTTTTTCCTATTTCTGGGATTTCACGCCCAAAATTTTAATCCATGTGCTTTAAATGCAAAAGAAACTTTGCATACACCAAACCTTGCCCCACCCCAAATCCTATAATGAGCCCAAGCAGGGGGGTTGCAGGGGGGCAGCATGCCCCCCGATACATACCTCACTGTTTATACGCAGAATACTGGGCGTTAGTACTGTATTTTTACTAGCGAAATTTTAAACAATTATTTTACTTCATTAAAATGTATTTCAAAATGAGGTTAAATAAAGAGCTTAAAATTTCGCGCGATATTTTCTATTAATCCATGTTCTTTAAATGCAAAAGAAGCTTTGCATACACCAAACTTTGCCCCACCCCAAATCCTATATTGAGCCCAAGCAGGGGGCTCACTGTTTAAGCGTAGTAATGCTGGGTGCTAACATTGTATTTATACAAGCAAGTTTTAAATTTCCCGCAAAATTTCCCAAAATAAAACATAAGGGAAAAAAAGTACGTGTCTGGCAGTACTAAACAGACCATATGACATTTCTTTGATTTGTAATTGAAATGGAGTATTATTTTCAAATCCATTTATTTTACAAAACAAAAAGTTCTAAAATTAATTAAAAATACTTACAAATGTTTTCTTGCCTTAAAATTGAGATATTTAGTGTTTTATAGTAATAATCTATCAATTGACAGTATCCGCGTTACCGAATTCCGGGTGTAAAAAGTGCAATTCGGTAAAAAAAATACCGGATTTTCAAAATTTTAAACATTTTTTAATTGCATTTAGGGGGGTTTCCCCACCTTAAGATTTGAAACATTTTCTATTGAGATACCTACCTACCCATAAAAAAAAAATCAACTCCGAAATCGGGATGTCGTAAAGGAAAGTCGCCCCTGGTAATATTTTACTTGTTTCACTAAAAAATCATTCGTCATTTATTAAAAGGACTAAAACTTTTTTTTAAAGTGGTTGTATCGCGTTAATTCTGATTAAGTAAGATTGGGAAAAATACCGTTAAAACATAAATCTTATGCTTATAATATTCCAAGATAAATATGTAGGTATTTAAGGCCCATTTGCTGATACGAAACTTAAATAATTTGAGTAGAACATAAACGCTTATGTGACAGTTTACACAGAGGAAAAAGTAGAACATAAGCTTTTAAGTATAACATAAATGCTTAGGTATCGTATCAGCAAACGGGTCTAAGTTTGTTAATCTTTCATATCCCCCCTCCCCATCACTTTGAATTTGGCTTAAAAAAAAAGTAGGTTTTCAATCAACTCTGAATGTACCTAATGTAGTAGACTGTGAAATTCTGTGTCGACACCATCTTTAAATTTAATTAATAAAAATACTTTCTAACTTTTCTTGGTTTTTAAATTTTATAGAATTTTAAACTTTTCTTTTCGCGGACATTGATGATTTTAAACTTATTTGAACTTTTCGGAACTTACCGCGTTAATTATTAAAAATTATTTATAAATTCTGCTTCCCAACGTTTCGAAGAAATTTCACTCTTCGTGGTCACGGGACTAGACTGACGTTTGATTGATGTTGTTGGTTACCTTACTTCTTTAGATGTACCGGTGCGTTGTTGTTGGTAAATTTCTGTGGGTGTTTGGTTGTTTTGCTCTTGTTGAATCATGTTTAAATAAGCTTGGGTGCATCATACAACGCTTACAACGACAGAAGTTTTTGTGTGTTTTATTCGATTTGAGTTTGCTTATGAGTGGATCCCATGTAGGGGATAGTTGGAAGCTAGAATCTCTATTGAAATTCTTATGTTTTTTTATTTCAATGGCTTCTCTTACTATCCTTGGCACATACAATTTTTCTGTAGCAATTGATTTGGCTTGATCAAAACGAATAAAATGATCCTCGTTGCAAGCTAAATGCTCACAGATTGCAGACTCTGTGACGTAGGTAATTATGTTGAATAGCTTTAATATGTTCATTTAAGCGTGTTGTCATTGTTCTTTTTGTTTCACCGAAGTAGGCTAATCCACAACTGCAGGGGACAGAGTATACACCGGGATTTTGGAAAGGAATTGTATCCTTGGGTGTTCTTAAGAACAATGACAACACGCTCAGTCTAATCCCGTGACCACGAAGAGTGAAATTTCCACCCCCTTCGTGTAAGGGGAAGGGTGTGAGAAAAACAATAATGTGGTCCTATGGTTTCAAGGGAGCATAATCCAACGGGAGTTCTCGGGTCATCGTCCGACCCTTGGTTTTCGATTTATAAGCAACATTTAGGGATTGTGGCAACCCTGTTTTTGTGGACTTCTTGAATATAAATTCAATTTTTTTTTTTTTTTTTTTTTTTTTTTTAAGTTTTTGTGACCTTTCGTCCATATGCGTTTCGCACAGGTACAATTAATTGTAGGCTTCGGATTAATTTAATTCTACACACTACTTTGTAGTTGATAATCAATAGGATTTGTACAAAAAAATCAAAACAGTTTTTTTAAAGCGAGTTTTTTCGCTTTAAGAAATTTGGCATTTGTTTCGTCTCAAATATCTTGAAAACAACTAATGATAAAGGCTTCGGGTTAATTTAATTATAGACATTAGTTACATTAGTGTTTTTGTCCCTGATATGTCAAAGGCAAACCAATCTTTGGTTTTCACTTGATTGCTTATTGAACACCTGGAAACTTTTTCAAATATCTTGAGGTTCGTTCGTAGAAGTTTACCCAGGGCTGACTCAGGTTTTCTTGACAACACCAAGAAAAACACCATGTAATAAATTTGTGTACTCCTTGTATTTCTGTTTCAAAAAACTAAATAACTTCCACCACGTGAATCCACAACAAAATAATGCTTTAGAGCTCATGCCAATTTGACAGTTTATTCTTTACCTCAACTCGCCCCATGAAAAAACCTAATTCAACTTCAGGGCGAGTTCAGGACGACCCCAGGTTTGAAAAAACACAGGGGCCCAATTACGTAAAACGAAAACGATCGAACGATATCGTTTTGACTATTGCTATCCCTATCGTTTCTGTAGAGGAAAATAAAGACAGCCATTGTCAAAACGATATCGTTTAATCGTTTTCGTTTTACGTAATAAGGCCCCAGAATATGCTCGTCAGGCTAAGTTCAGGTTTTTCAAAGAACGTTTTAGGGCGACCCCAGGGGGACTTCATGGCTCAACGAACAAACCTTTGAATTTGTGATTTTTTAATAAAAAAATAACATCGGGCCTCTAGCTTCCGAGGGCACCAATAGGAAGATGCCAGTGTGTGTCAAATCCACCCTCTTTTTTTTATTTATTTGTAAGAAATTAAGGCGGTGCATCAACTTAAATTAAAAAATGACCTTTATAAAGACCAGCCTAATATACATACAGTGGCGTGCACGTAATTAGAAACGATTTCAAAGTTAATTTTCTTCCTTGTACATCTCCGGTTTGTTTGCCCTAAATTAAAGAACAGTATTTAATAATACCATCTTTTTAGAGCATTTTTATATTTCAGATGTTCCGCCTTATAATTTTCCATTTGCGTGATGATTCTCAATGAGGCGCCGAGCTTTTACATCGAAGGACTCATTTTTTTCATTATTGATAACTGCTGAAGCAGTTTAAGTACAAGTACAGTATTTATCGCTTATAAGAAACACGCTTATAAGAAAACCTCGCTTGGAAGAAACTCGAACAAAAGCACCGTGTACTTTTATTTTAATGTTGAATTGTGTGTCCATAAGAAACACGTTTATGAGAAAAACACTGATAAAAGAAACATTTTTCAAACACGAACTTCCTTTTTTCCATGTTAAGTTGGTTGGATTTAAGAAACTTGCAAATAACTCATGAAAGTCATAAAACATGACCAGACCCTAAAGAAAAATTCAAAGCAAACTATGCAAATGTCATTTATGATTAAATTTGACATTTGAAGAGAAGTTCAGTTCAGTCTTTATTTTGACATTGAATTTGCTATTCGTTGTATCTTTTCTAATTTAAAATGAGTCGTACCTAAAAGACTCAAAAAACGTATGAAAAAAAGACCTATACCTACCTGTTGAAGGTTTTTTCTCCACAAATTCTCAACTGGCGAATTCCGTGTTTTTTCTTAAAATTTATCACCCAACCATTGCTCCCATTAAACGATCCTGGCCTCTCTTTAATTTTTTCATGCAATAAGCACGCCTTTGTTTTTAGGAACTCTCTGGAAATTGGCACATTTTGCTTTCCTTTCCACTTTTACAAAGCCTTTTCCATCTTAGGGTATTCGTCACTTTTAATGTAATCCTCTTTTCGGGTTCACATTAGAAACAACCTTTCGAGACAAAATGCACGCAACAGATAAAAACAAACTTGGCCAAGAACCTGAGTTATTAGAGATATGCATATAAAAACAAAAGTTGCACTTATCGAGTAAATTTTTTGATAAAGTGTTGCGATTACTGCGTCAACAATGATGTGAATTCAGCTGTTGCGAAAATCGAGGAATTGCGTGAATGGAGAGTTGCGTTAATCGAGAACGTACTGTATTTTCAAAACAGGGTGTTTCAAAAAAATGTCAATATTTTGTAACTTCGCTGTTCCTTGATCGATTTAAATGAAGCATGAAATTGTAAATGGTGCCGTTGCTTTTAATACATACCTACCCCGGCTGGGGCATAGGGCGTCAACAAAACGTCTCCATTCTTCACGATCTGCTGCAAGGTACTTTAGCTGTGGCCACGTCTTTCTCTGGGATTCTGCTTCCGCTAAGACAGTTGATTTCCATGTTGTTCTTGGTCTTCCAACCCGCCGTGCACCCTGAGGATTCCATTCAAAGGACTGCTTTGCAATTTCATCGTTTGGTTTCCTCAGTGTGTGACCAATCCAACGCCATTTACGCTTTCTTATGTCGACGTCCAGCCGCTCTTGACTTGTTCTGCGCCACAATTCCTCATATGATATTACTTGTGGCCAGCGAATCTTTAGGATGTGGCGAAGACAGCGATTCACAAAAGCCTGCAATTTCTTCGAATTGGTAGACGTGACTTTTCAGGTTTCACAAGCATGTAACAACACGGATTTGACATTGGATTCGAAGAATCTCAACTTAGTGCGTAAGGAGATTTGACCAGATTTCCAAATTGGGGACAGAGTACCGAAGGCAGCACGAGCTTTATTTATTCTACTTTTTAACGTCCAGATCCGAACCACCGTTTGCAGCAACAATACTGCCAAAGGTAGTTAAACTGTTCGAGTTCTTCCACTGGTGTCTCTTGTAGAATAATATGCTGCTGCGTGGAGCGGCCTGTGAGCATTATTTTTGTCTTTTTTCTGTTTATTCTTAGACCACTCGACTCTTCCTTCACTTGCAGTGTTTGGCACATGCCGTTCAGACCACTGATGTTATTTGCCAGTAGACATATGTCATCGGCATTAATTCATATGACAGAAGGAGTTGTTTTAGCTAATTTAAATATCGCATTTCATTTTCTTTATTCTCTCAAAATTTCCATGTAAAAAAATTAGTTTAACCCTAAGTATTTTGAACATATGTAAGAGCAAGTACCTGCGACCCGGTCGTGCATTTAATTTTAAAAACTGATATATTTAAGGGGAACTTCGTGCGGCACAGGAGTGTTAAGTTTTCTTTGCTAACTTTCAATGAGAGAAAAGCAAGTTATTTTCGTATAACATAATAAACGTTGTTAGAATTCTTGATAAACATTTAACCTACTGAAAAAATATAAATATATAAATCATAGACAGTTAAATGTTTATGGTAAAAGATGTCACCTGCTTTTGCTACCTTCGCAAATAGAAAACCAGTTTGGTCACGCCTCCAAAACGTTTCTTGTTTGTATACCTACCTATTTGAATTAGAGCGAGTAAAAGTCAATAACCATCGATTTCATCGACACTCACACTACTTAATGAGTGATTTAATTTTTATATGATTTTAGATTTGAACACCCACTCGACATACTATTTAACGCAAAGCAATCAAGAATCTGCATTGAAATTCCTGATGTTGATATGTAGAGAATGACAAGGGACGTATGTACAATATAGGTATGTATTTACGTACATACGTTAAGTTACAATGTATAACCTTTGGAGCCTAGGCTTATTGTTAGTCATAATAATCCATAATGAAGGAGTACATACAAAAATTATTATACTTTTTTTATTTCTATTTACATATGTGAATTATAATTCTTTTCATCTACAAACATTCAAGTGACGTGACTAATTCTAATTTAATATGAAAGGGGGAAGTTTTTAATTAGTACAGTGAATCAAATAAATTTAGAGAAAGTGTAAAAATTAAATTTTAAAAAAATTTGCCATAATATTTGTTATAAAATAAATAACAAAGCCAACTGGCATTAAATATTGCCATTAAAATGAATCCATGCAAATACACAGTGACACCAAATTGCAAGTATGTAATGACGATACACAATAAGGAATTAACTTGCTCATTCTTGGTAGTATGATGACAGAGCATAAGCACGCCAATTTCTTTGCCTTCGTGTAAATACATGCCATTAATTATTTGATTTGACCATTATTATGTGCATGTTCCATGTCCGAAATATTCCATTCTATTCTATTCCATGATAATGATACATATGTACATATTTGTACCATACATGCTGGCTCCACTAGACATGAGCGATGCCCAAAATCCAAACCATAATCCAATCAGCAGTCTGATTTGTATAGATATGTCACTGCTCAGACATGGATTTTTGAGGCATGGCTCATGCCCAGTGGAGAGCCGGCATGATAGGGAAAGCTTTGGATTAGTCCAAATTTTTTTTTTTTTTTTTGAGATACCAATCAAACTTGACATTACGATGATAGAAATCACGAAAAAAGTGAAGTCCCACAAATCCGCCTGTCTGTCGGTACCTCAAAATACAGCCTAAAACACTGAAGTGCTTTTCTAAAAAAATTGAACTTAGGGTGATTTCCTAGAAGAAACATTTTATTTTAATCCGAAAATAACGGTATATTTTCCATACAACCGTTAAGGTAAAGCCTTTTTATGTCAAAAACGGCACAAACAATTTTAATAAAAAAATATTTGAATTACTATATATATAACACTAGTTTACAAAATTTTGGGTCATGGTAGGGTCCTTAAAAAATATATATTTTCTAGACTAATTTTGAGTCACTGAACACGAAAATCAAAATTATTTTTTTTTTTCAAAGAAGCGTTTTCGAGATATGCGCAAAAATCATTTTCTCAGCTATTTTTTTTTCAGATACTGCCATAAATCTCGCTAAAGGCTTGGCTTATTTATATGAAATGTATATTTTCTGAATGATCTGATCTGTCTCCTTCTACGATGTACTGCTTGTAAAAGTCGGACTGAAATTTTATAAGTTACAGGCATTCAAAGTTTGAAAAACGATTTTTTTGAAAAATTTCTAGTTTTTGGTTGCTCCACGTGGGTACAAAAAAAAAATATTTAAATTAATTTTAAGGACTCAAGTGAAAAACAATCTTTTTAACAAAGATTTGAGCCAAAGTTTTACAAAATCGGACGATAAATGTAGAAGTTATTAAATAATTAGTCAAAGAAGGCAATTTCAATTTTTTCAATAAAAGTCATATAAATGTTATTTCCCAAAATCATTTTTTAAAATCAGAAACCCCTAAAATCTAAATTCTATGCCCTTAAATACTCAGGTCCGCAACACCCATTTCACGTCATTGTCTTGGAGTTTGGTGTGTCCTCCTTTCTCCTTTGTATGCAAAAGAGAATGGCCTAAGAGGCACCGATTTATCACCTTAGACAACATTTTCTTGGTCAAAAACTTTATTTTAGGGCTACTATAGTAAACACACTACACAGCTGCTACTATATCAACTTATGTCGTTTTTGATTAGATATGTATTTGGAGTACTCCTTACTACTCCAAATTTTCCATATTTCATAACAGGCTATTGATTAGGTATGTCCTAACAAACAGGGCAATAAGGAAGTAAGACGTTCATGGAATTTTATTGAAAAAATCATCAAAGGGGTCATTGAAGATGAGAAAACCGCGGGGGTGCAAAAGCACCCTTTTTGGTTTTTTGGATATAACTCGAAAACGAAGCAAAATTTCAATATAATTCTCAAAACCTTTTTTGTAGAGAATAAAAAATACCATCAAAATGGATTTTTGAAAAAAAAATTAAAAAAATTTTTAGTTACCTAATTTTTAAAAAAATCATTGCAAAAAAATGTGAAAAATCGGATTTTTTTTTATGTATTTGCTTATAACTTTCTTACCAGCAGAGATAGGTATTCGAGAAGGTATAAGCTAACATGTGTTCAATACCCGACTTTTTAAGAGCAAGTGTGTTGATTTTGGAAACTATTCTAAATTTTGAACAAAATTAGATGGCAACCCTTAAACTGTGAAAAATTTGAAACTTGACTTTTATTTTTGACTCAACTGGTCATGACTCCCTAATACACCCAGTTTGAGTGTATAATCTAACAAGTCCATCAAAATAGCCAAAAACGCCATTTATAAAGCTTTAAATACTTAACATCAACCTAGTTTGAACGACTATTTCTCGGTCGATTTTAATTCAAACCGTTTTTTTTGTAATTAATTTTAAAGAAAATTTAATTATCTTTCTTTTATATGGGGCAATGCCGATACCTATCTCTGCTGGTAAGAAAGTTATAAGCAAATACGTAAAAAAAAAAAAATGCGATTTTTCACATTTTTTTGCAATGATTTTTTTTTTTTTTAATTAGATCATCATCGTGTCCTGTAACCCCGGCTGGGGCATAGGGCGTCAACAAAACGTCTCCATCCTTCACGGTCTGCTGCAAGGTACTTTAGCTGTGGCCACGTCTTTCTCTGGGATTCTGCTTCCGCTAAGACAGTTGATTTCCATGTTGTTCTTGGTCTTCCAACCCGCCGTGCACCCTGAGGATTCCATTCAAAGGACTGCTTTGCAATTTCATTGTTTGGTTTCCTCAGTGTGTGACCAATCCAACGCCATTTACGCTTTCTTATGTCGACGTCCAGCCGCTCTTGACTTGTCCTGCGCCACAATTCCTCATTTGATATTATTTGTGGCCAGCGAATCTTTAGGATGTGGCGAAGACAGCGATTCACAAAAGCCTGCAATTTCTTCGAAATGATAGACGTGACTTTCCAGGTTTCACAAGCATATAACAGCACGGATTTGACATTGGATTTGAAGAATCTCAACTTAGTGCGTAAGGAGATTTGACTTGATTTCCAGATTGGGGACAGAGTACCGAAGGCAGCACAAGCTTTATTTATTCTACTTTTAACGTCCAGATCCGTACCACCGTTTGCAGAGACAATACTGCCAAGGTAGTTGAACTGTTCCACTACTTCAACTGGCGTCTCCTGTAGAATAATACGCTGCTGTGTGGAGCGGCCTGTGAGCATTATTTTTGTCTTTTTGCTGTTTATTCTTAGACCACTCGACTCTCCCTTCACTTGCAGTGTTTGGCACATCCCGTTCAGCCCACTGATGTTATTTGCCAGTAGACATATGTCATCGGCATAGTCTAAATGACTGAGCCTTTCGAACGGTCTCCATTGAATGCCCTGTCGCTCTGCTGTACCTACACTGGCCGTCAATACGTCGTCCATCGCCAGCAGGAAGAGAATTGGCGATAGAACATCCCCTTGTCTCACACCCTGTTGCACTACAAAGGAGTCGGATAGCTGCCCATTGTGCAAAACAAAACACCTTGCGTTGTTGTAGGACTCTTTAATAATGGCAACTATTTTTGGTGGAATTCCTCTACCAAGCAACGATCTCCATATACATTCTCGGTTAACTCGATCAAAGGCTTTCTCAAAATCCACGAACATGAGGTAAAGCGGTGATTGAAATTCCATCGACTGCTCGAGGACGATACGCAGGGTGTTGATATGGTCGACACACGATCGACCACTGCGGAAGCCAACTTTATGCCTCTTGAGTGTAGACTCGATTCTATCCTTTATTCGCTCGAGAATGATGGTTGCCATTAGTTTTGGGAAAACGGACAAAACGGTGATGATACCACGCCAATTGTTGCAATTCTTTAAGTCACCTTTCTTTGGCAACTTAACAATCACACCATCCTTCCAATCCCTGGGATAGCTTTCGTTTTCCCAAATGTTTTTTATCAACGGATGTAAAATACTAGCCGCTGTTACGGGATCGGCTTTCAGGAATTCAGCTGGAACTCCGTCCAGTCCAGCTGCCTTGTTGTTTTTGAGGAGATTTATTGATGTCTGGATTTCCGATTCTGACGGGGGTTCGATGTCAATACCCCTATAGGACCTGCGCATCTCGTTTAGTTGGGGCACTTCAGCACTCTGCTCAACTGAATCCTCATTTAGCAGGGCACAAAAATGGTCCTTCCATCTACGAAGCTGATCCTCAATTGATACCAAAAGTGTGCCATCCACATCCATTACAGGATGATTGGTGTTGCTTTTTTTCCCGATAACATCTTTGGCTATTTGGTACAATTCCCGGATATCTCCTCTTCTGGCAGCGATTTCCGCATTATCTGCGAGTCCATCTACCTTCACCCTCTTGTCACGTCTCACACAGCGATAGACCATCTTATGTG
Source organism: Dasysyrphus tricinctus (assembly GCA_963921185.1). Classification (NCBI taxonomy): domain Eukaryota; kingdom Metazoa; phylum Arthropoda; class Insecta; order Diptera; family Syrphidae; genus Dasysyrphus; species Dasysyrphus tricinctus. Next base: position 31,817,902 of record OY992531.1, read on the forward strand.
CAATGCGGTACTCTCTTCGCAAGTCAGCCTTTCGTTGAACATCTGCTTCAGCATTTATTTGGATTTTCAACGATTTGCGAAGTTCGATCTTATCCCAGGTGTCTTGGGATATCCAAGAGTCTCTACGTCTCGTTCGCTTGGGTACAGTTTCGGATCCAGCCTCCATAAAAACACTTTTAATTTCACCCCACATCTCATCAATTGTTGAATTCTGGATTCCGTTTAATGACGAGGCTCTGTCGTTAAGGGTGGTGACATAGTTTCGACATATGTTGGGGTCATTTAAAGCATTCGTAATGAATTTTGAGCTCCTTGCTGCATCCTGCGCTGGTTTTTGTACGGCAGCGGTTCGTAGTTTGAGACTCATCAGAACCAAATGGTGGTCGCTTCCCACATCGGCATTTCTTATACTCCGGACATCACACATAGACTTCCTCCATCGCTGCTGAATCATGATATGATCAATTTGGTTTTCGGTTTGACCATCCGGATGCACCCAGGTAATTTTGTTGCACGTCTTATGCTTAAATACAGTCCCACCTATCACAAGACGATTCGCGTTACAAAAGTCGACAAGCAAGTCACCATTTTCATTCCGTGAACCCAAGCCATTTCTTCCCATCACGCGTTCCAGTCCGTAATTGTCTGAACCGACTTGGGCATTGAGGTCTCCCATAACGACTATGATGTCGGCTCTCGGAACACTACTGTAAACCGAGTTAAGATGAGTGTAGAACGCGGTTTTGTCTTCCTCGGTCGCTTCATTTGTGGGGGCGTAGCACTGAATAATTGTGACGTTACGAATTTTTGAACGAAACCTTGCTGTCATTAATCTCGCAGAAATGGGCGCCCAGGAGATCAAACTACGCCTCGCTTCTTCGTTCAACATAATTCCGACACCATGCAGTCTTTGGCCACCCTCTCTTTCATCTTCCCCGGAATACAGCATTCTCGTCTGTCCAGTGTCTGATCTGTATTCAGCTCTTCCTCTCCACTTAGTTTCGCTTATGCCCAGGATACTGATGTTTAGACGAAGCATTTCACGCTCAACCTGCTCGTATCTACCATCGCTGTACAAGGATCGAACGTTCCATGCTCCGATTTTCGTACGTATGCGGTAGCCAAAAGTAACATTTGCGCTTCTTGAAAGACTTCTTCTATTTGTCAACGATTCACTTATTATTATGGCGTCTTGATTGACGCTCGTACATGAAAGATGCCGCACCCCCAAACCCGATGTGCGGTTTACTGCAACCGAAGCTACAGAAGGATTTTCTATAAAAAGATTACCTCTTGGGGACTCATTTCCATTTGTTGTCATAATTCATGTATTTGCTTATATCCTTCCACCATGGTGTTTTCCGAGATATGATTAATAACATACATAAGCTCAGATTTGACAGGCACACCCGCCTTTTGTATGGTCAAACACATAACTGCTCGAGGCCGCCCACTATGGGAAAACAGACGCCTTTTGTAGCCGCCCAATATGGGTTACAGACGCTACCTGCTGCTGCCGTTGGCCTTTTACCAAAAAAAAGCTCCTCCGCCACCAGACTATCATGCCGTTGACCGCCACCTGCAGTTCATCCGCCTTAAGGGGGCTTTTAACCATCCCGAGGACAAGTTTGTGCCCTGACCAGCATAGCTGGGTTGTCTGCTTATCCCGGCATCCATTCGGTCCCCCTGCACGTTAGCGTTACCCGCCCTCTACCACGCGGAGTTGTGCATAGGGATTTTCCTATCATTGAGCCTAGGGCCATATGGCGTCCTAGCACTCTCAAGTACTTTTAGATAGCTAATTAAAATTTTTTTAATTTTTTTTTCAAAATCCATTTTGATGGTAAATTTTATTCTCTACAAAAAAGGTTTTGAGAATTATCTCGAAATTTTGCTTCGTTTTCGAGTTATAAACCAAAAAGGGTGCTTTTGCACCCCCCTCTAAAAAATGCACCCTCCAATTTAATAGCACTCCGCGGTTTTCTCATCTTCAATAACCCCTTTGATGATTTTTACTATAAAATCCCATGAACGTCTTACTTCCTTATTAAATGACATAATCAATAGCCTATAAGAATGGAACAGAACGCAAAACCAAACGAAAATGACACAATTTGAGTTGATTATGGATTTCAACTATGTATAGTGGGGCTGTTAGTGAGACCAACCTTTCATTTTGACCTGACGGGTTGAGCTTTAGTACACTAATAGTGCATGTCCTAACTTTACTTTTAAGAAGTGTTGCCAAGGTGGCAAAAGTGGTTTTGGGAAAGAAAATTTGAAAAGCCAAGAGAAGCTAGAAAAATATTTTTATTAATACAATTTAAAGATGGTGTCGACGCAGAATTTCACAATCTACTACATAAGATCCAAAGTTAATTGAAAACCTACTTTGTTTTTTTTTTTTTAAAAGCGCTGGGAAGGCGGGATATGCAAGATAAATAAACTTAAATATTTATCTTGGTATAATATAAGCATAGTACCTCGTGGCTTGATGGTTAGTGCGTAGGACTGTCATGCCGAAGGTGTGGGTTCGATTCCCAGCCGTGCCCCCTAAAAACAGAAATGTTTTATTCGAGGTACTGCCTCTTGCGAGGAACTGACAAATCCTCCAGGAGTATACTTGTCATGAAAAAGTGCTTCTCATTTCGGACTCGGCAAAAAACTGTATGTCCCCTCCATTCCTGCCAACAAACACGCACACAGGAATGGTTGTGAGTTGTAAGTCACTAGGCCCTGGTTCTCCATGAGCTGTTGCGCCACCCAATTTATTTTTTTTATTTTTTTATAATATAAGCATATGACACATATTTTCAAGGTATTTTTTAATGCCCAATCTAACTAAATCAGAATGAACTCGATACAACCAAATTAAAAAAGTTATAGCCTTTTTTTATAAATGATGACAGAATTTTAAGTGAAACAAGTAAAATATTATCAAATTCCAACAGCATTGACACTAAACTTGTTCCACATATTTCATTTGTAATAAGCAACAAGAATAAAAAAAAAAAAAAAAAAAACAGAGAAAGGGAAAAATTTTTAACTATTACCATGAAACCCCTCCCAAAACAGGTACGTTGATGAAAGTTGGTGAAAATGTTTGATTATTCATCGGAACCAAGAATCAAAAAAGACCATTCAAATATCCATAGTGTGAGGGTCTTTTTTGAGAAGTAGGTACCTAATGTCGTACCTACCTATTCTAGTCAAAAAATACAATCATTTACAGACATTAACTCTTTAAGCCTAGTACGCAGCTGATGCGAAACGAAATATTTAGTTGGTCTCCAACAAGACAACGAAATGCTTACGAAAACGCAGCGAAAAAATATTCATTGACAGTTACACCAATTCAAAAATTCAAAACAAATGCAACTGAAAAAAAGAGCACAGAGAGCCACGCTGTAATGAAAGAAACAACAAAAATACACACGAAAAAACACAAATGTCATTTTTCCGCACACAATAAATGGCCTGGGTAATTAATTGTGTGCGAAAAAAGAGTGTAGACTTCTCCAAAAAATATGCAACGATTTTCAATTTCGTTCATCGAACAGCGTACTGCAGAACGAAAAGTGAAACTAAATTTTTCGTTTATGATTTCGTTGTGTCATTTTTGTATGGGATTTTTCGTTTCGCATCAGCAGCGTACTAGGCTTTAAAAGTAAGATAGGTAACTTTTTTAAAAATTCAGTCATCATTTATAAAAAAGGCTATAACTTTTTTGAACTTGGTTGTATCGAGTTCATTCTGATGTAGTTAGATTGGGCATTAAAAAATACCCTTAAAATATGTGTCATATACTTAAATTATACCAAGATGAATATTTAAGTTTATTTATCTGAATCACGCCTTTCCAGCACTTTGAAAGTAGCTTATATAAAAAAAAAAAAACAAAGTAGGTTTTCAATTAACTTTGGATGTAATGTAGTGGATTGTGAAATTCTGCCACCTTGGCAACACTTCTTAAAAGTAAAGTTAGGACATGCACTACTAGTGTACTAAAGCTCAAGTCGTCAGGTCGAAATGAAAGGTTTGTCCTCGTATCGTGCACTAACGCCCCTACTAATACATTCAGTTGAGTTAAATTTAAAACATTGCATACTTTTAGGTGTTCATTTTAGGTCAAAATCCGCTAGTGAACGTTTGAGTTGTGGATTTTGAAAACCAAATTATTATTAAAATGGAGATAAAAATAAAAGATATAATAATTAATAATATTGAAAATCTAAAACATTTAAAATTGTTAATAAAAACACATTCTACTACTACTACTACTACTAATATTGAAAATCAGCTTTGACCTTCTTTTAATAATTTGGAGGCTGAATACTCCATCCACGTGCCGCGTTTTACTAAAGCTTATAACCCATATTGTTAACCTCGTGGCAATGAAACGATGAGGGTTAGTGTGAAAACAGTGCTATATAACCATCTCTTTTTGCTTATGCTTACTCATTTTGCATGTACAGTCTGTCTCTTTTCTTAAAACTGCAGACACCATTTACAATAGTAAATAGCCATCTATCATTCAGAGTGAAAACACATATCTGGGTTATTGATATGTGTTTACCCCGATAGAAACCCAGACCCCGAGGTAATAAAACGCAACTTGCTTGCTTCAGTTAAATTATTGCTTTTGGTTTCAGATTTAATACGGACATTTAATGAATTTTTTTTAATGAAATTAAAGATTTCTTAAAACAACTAAAGCACTCTTAAGCGATTCACTTATGCTTAAGCTTTTTGGCAGAAGGTATTTACCAGAAGTGCAGTGGTAACGACTTCGATATAGGGCTTAGTTAACCCACAGTTTCAGTTGTTATAAAGGAAGTGATAAATGTGCTGAAAGAACATACATACATATTTCACCAAAATGGATTTAAGTGCAGCTAACAAATGAAGAGCAAAATCAAAATCGTAGTTGCCTTCCATAATAAGGGCATTCCTAATCCAAATCGATTCAGTCGTTTTCGAGAAAATCTGGGAATAACAAGAAAATAGAATACCTAGCTTAATGGCAGCTACCTACCCCTTCTGAATGAACAAAAACTTAAATGGTAATTTCTTATCTGGGGAGATCTTAACTTTAAACACAGATCTGGGAACAAAAACGAGTGGTGGCTGTTCTGATATTCGGTAGAATTGAATCCATACGGATACGGATTGAAAACGGGGAATTGAAAATGCCAAAAATAGCTGATTGTGGATCCATTCGATTTCAATTCCAATCGAAAATGACATTATGTAGGTACTTGTTATTTGTAATAAATCATAAATAAGGCTTTATGCCATCCGCCAGTGGTCCGTTCCTTTTCTCTAAAAATGTTAACAATTGTTGATGTGTCAAAAAAAAAATGTTGGAATGTCATTGTTAAGAATGTTACACTTTGTAACATTTCATTTAGGAACGATCAATGTTGAAAATATTGTTGATCTGTCAAACGGCAAGGTTAGAAAAAAAGAGTGTGCGTACTTATGTACACGCGCTAGAAGTAAAACTTCTTTCACGACAACAGGGCATGTATTTTACAAGTCCTATCACTTTTAGCACTTTATTTCAAAAACAGAACTGTTTTAATAATCCAAATCACTTAAGTTGTTTTCAAATGACAGCGTTTTATATATAACACTACAAGAAATCGTAAGATTTTTTTTTGAATTTTTTGTAACTCCAAAACATTTTAATTAATTTTAATAATTGAAGCATTCGTCAATAATAATTCAAGGTTTTGAGTGCTTTTAAAAACCATTTCTAGTTGTAACACATTTTTCTATAAATTTGATTAGGTATTTTCTTGAAAAATTACAAAATTAGTTTTTTTCAGAAGAACCGTTTTAATAATCCTAATGAAGAACGTAATTTGAAATGACAGCGCTGGGTATATGAAACTTGTATAAGAACCCTGCAACGAGACATTGATTCAAATTTCTGATAGTTTTGTACATAATAAGTTCATTTGGAACATTTATAGACATAGATAATTTGGACAGCTTTATCATCAATTTTCCTTTTTTTCTTAAAATTCCAAGATAATAATAAAAGTTATTTGAAAATGAGAACTATTATAATGAATCAAATCATTAAGCAGTTTTAAAATAACAGCGTTTCGTGTATAACACATACAAAAATGCGTAATTTTCCTTTGAAATTTTTGGAACTGTTATATGTATACAAAACATTTTGAAACTAATTACCTCATTTTGTTGATTAAAGCTTTTTTGAGCTATAATTAAAGTATTTTAGTTCTTTTAAAAACCGTTTTAACAAAATTTTTGTAAAAATTTGCATTTGTTTCACTATTTTCTTGAAAAATTACAAAAATAATTTTAAAGGAAAATTTTTGGAAACCATTTCAATGGTTGCAAGAATCCTTTAACTAAAAACACGGATTCAAATTTCTAATGATTTTGTATATAATGTATTTATTTGGTATACATATACATACATATGTAGCCAACTCAACTTAAACAGTCTTTTTGTATCCTATAGCCGAATTTGGGCAGCTCCATAGTCAATTTTTTCTTATTTTCATACAATTCCAAAAAAAAAACTGAAAGCGGTAAAATTTGTATTATTCTTGGATTCATTGTACGGTAAGTAATAGAGGACTATACACATGATTGAAACGTTTGCGAGCTTTGAATTAAGTATTCTAAGTCCTATAAAAAAAAAACCATTCCTTGTTCAAACTAAATTTTCTAAATATTGTATATAGAACACGTTTCATTATTTTCTTAAAAAATAATAAAAATTGTTTTAGAGGAAATTTTTTTTAAATTTTTGTTCGAATTGAAAATGGTTTTCAGAAGAACTTCAAAAACTTATTTGGAAGCTCAGAACCGTTTTAAGTTAGTTAGTTAGTTAGTTTTATTTTCAATTCATATGTATATAAAATTTACAATATTCAAAAATAATAATAAATAAAATTTTGGCCTTGGTTTGAAACCGTCTGCCAACCGTTTTAATAATCCCAATCCCGTTTTAATAATCCCAATCAAGTAAGTTGTTTTGAAATGTCAGCGCTTTTTATATAACACTTGCATGAATTTCATTTTATTTCTTCTTAAAATCTTATAACCAGATATGATTTCAAATATCTGATAATTTTACTTACATATAATATTTTCATTCAACTCAACTTAAATTATCGACGCAGTATTTTTCGGATCCTATAGCCGAATTTGGGCAGCTCCATTGTCAATTTTCCTTCCTTTCAAAATAAAAGAAAAAAACTGAAAGTGGTTGACTTTTTATTTTTGATTTTTTGATTCATTTTATTTAGTATAAAGTAATAAAGTATTAAGTAATAAGTAATAAGTACTAGGTCTTAAGTATAAGTATAAAGTAGTCTTAAACATTAAACATTAAGTTGCTATAGTTGTAGCTATTGTTGATCTCACTTCTATGGTATGGTGTTCTGGCATAAGTTGGACATAAGTTTCTAAAAAGTCTTTGTTAAAAAAGGTTTCTAAAAGACAAACCTGCATATCTTACCTTTTAATAACTGAATCAATAAATTTTATTGATAATAAGTCTGATTTTATACTTCGCATGAGGAATGTTGTCGAAAATATGTAAGTTTTTTAATGTCTAACCTCCTGGACTGGCGGAACACAAGTAACTATGGGTTTGTGATAGCTAAAGTACGAAATAAATATATTGTTACTATTGAGTTTTTTTATTTACTATTCACTATTCTGTATTTTAATGTTTAAAATTTTCAAGTTTTGATACTTTTTTATATTTTTAATTTAATTTTGACTCCCGACCAAAACTACGACTAGACTTACAAACATACAACTGGACTGGAACTGAACCCTTACCCTATAGCTATTTTCCCCAAGCTATATTCCACCTCCACTCGACATGAACAAAATATCTAAGCTGCAAGCTAAAATATATAGATATGTCACTATTTAAACCTAGATTTCTTTGACCACATTAGTTTTTTTTTGTCGACATACTCCAAATCAGAGCGTATTTTCTTCCAAAGCACTCCGATTGTTTATCGAAAACGACATTCGGGCCCATGATTGCCGTTTTCTATTAACAATCGAATCGAAATTTGTCGATTGTAGCGATTGGTTTTCATGTTTGGTATTCTGTAGCTTAATCGAATGAACAATGCTCTATTGTGAATAAACCACCAGAATATTTCGAATATTTGCAGTTTTACAATTCATTTATATTTCAGCATTTTAATTTTCAAATAAAAAATTGTCTTCTTTTGTATGGCGTTTTAAATTTTAAATTTATAATTTAAGATTTTGCCAGTTTCCAATGCGAAATTTTTTTTCGTTTCTGAACCTTCACCCTGTAGCTTTTTTGCAACCTTAATTCCACTGGACATGAACTAAATATTAAACTCGCAAACTAAACTTTATAGATATGTCACTATTTGAACACGAATTTCCGTGGTCGTATTATTTTTTCTTCTAGACATGCTCAAAATCCGATCGTAGTCCATGCACAGTGAAGATGAAATCATATGCAAAACACCCCGTATACATATAAATCTTGAAAATTAATAAAATATAAAACAAAGACACAAATAATAATAAAAAGATCTCTATGCCAAATATATTCGAATTTTGATATCTTATAATGCGATCATTTTCTTTTCTAAGCCATCACCCTATAGCTATTTTTCAGAAACTATATTCTACCTCCACTGGACATGAACAATCTATCAAACTTACACACTAACATAAAATATATAGATATACATATCACTAATTTTTGAACACAGATTTCTGCAGCCGCATTAGTTTTTTTTTGACATGTTCAAATCCGACCGTAGTTCATTCTCAATGAAGATGACATCATATGCAAAACACCCCGTTTATGATAATACTAAACATTTTACTCGAAACTAATACAATATTTAAAATACCTAGTATTAAATATATGAAAGGATTTTCTTAATGTTTTTTTATGTGCTAAACTTACTACTTCACGACGGCCATGAATTTGGTAAGTGAAACTCGCGGATCCAATTTGCGATTCATTTTTTTTCCTCCATCTTATCTTTATGTTTTTTTTTTAACATTCACTTATTTTGATTTTTTCTTCGTCTAGTTTTCTTTTTTTCTACGTTTTTGATCTTATATTAATTTACTAACATTACTTTTTATAAAATTTCTACTTGTGCTTGCGAGTAAACTTGTCCAACTCCGCCATTCAAAATGAATAAAGTATTTAAATGGCCGGCGTGCATTGAAACACCCCGTATATGAATCTTCAGAATTAATTAAATCCATATAAAAAAAATAAGAAAAAAATTATGTATACCAAAAATCTTTGGATTTTATGATAAACTTACTTCCTTCTTAACGATGACCATGAATTTGGTTGAAGGAACTGCCGGCTCCAGCCCTCAATAGTAACGTCTCTATTGATAAACCAGAAGCAAAGATAACTGCACCTAAGTCACGTGAAGGCGATGGCTTTCATTTTTTTTGCATTTTTTTTTTGTAATTTTTCACTCCTTGCTATTGGGTTTATTTAGTTACTATTCACTATTCTGTTTTTTAGTGTTTAAAGTTTTTAAGTTTTCATACTTTTTTATGTTTTTTAATTTAATTTGAACCCCCGAGTAAAAACTACGACTAGACTTACAAACTTACAACTGAACTAGAACTGAACGCTTACCCTGAAACTATTTTCCCCAAGCTATATTCCACCTCCACTGGACATGAACAAAAAGTATCTAACCTGCAAGCTAAAATATATATATATTTCACTATTTAACCTAGATTTCTATGACCGCATTAGTTTTTTTCTCTACATACTCCAAATCCGAGCGTATTTCCTGCACAGTAATGCAATGAAACCATATGCAAAACACCCCGTATAAGAATCTTCAATATTAATTAAATCCATATAAAAATAATAAGAAAAAAATTATGTATACCAAAAATCTTTGGATTTTATGATAAACTTACTTCCTTCTTAACGATGACCATGAATTTGGTTGAAGAAACTGCCGGCTCTAGCCCTCAATAGTAACGTCTCTATTGATGGTTCAGGAGCAAAGATAACTGCACTTATGTCACGTGAAGGCAATAACCTCCATTTTTGTTTGCAATTTTCTGCATTTTCTTTTTAATTTTTCACTTTTTCCTATTGAGTTTTTATTTTCACTATTCGGTTTTCTTATTGTTTTAAGTTTTTAAGTTTTGATACTTTTTATTATTTTTAATTTAATTTTGACTCCCGACCAAAACTACGACTAGACTTACAAACTTACAACTGGACTGGAACTAAACCCTTACCGTGTAGCTATTTTTCCCAAGCAATATTCCACCTCCACTGACATGAACAAAAAATCAAACCTGCAAGCTAAAATATATAGATATGTCACTATTTAGCCTAGATTTCTATGACCACATTAGTTTTTTTCTCGACATACTCCAAATTCGAGCGTATTTCCTTTCAAAACACTCCGATTGTTAATCGAAAACGACAATCGGGCCCATGATTGCCGTTTTCTATTAACAATCGAATCGAAATTTGTCGATTTTATCGATTTGTTTTTATGTTTTGTATTCTGTAGCTTAATTAATGAACAATGCTCTATTGTGAATAAACTACCAGAATATTTCGAATATTTGCAGTTTTACAATTCATTTATATTTCAGCATTTTAATTTTCAAAAAATTGTCTTCTTTTGTATGGCATTTTAAATTTTAAATATATAATTTAAGATTTTGCCAGTTTCCAATGCGTAAATTTTTTCGTTTCTGAACCTTCACCCTGTAGCTTTTTTTTAACCATAATTCCACTAGACATGAACTAAATATTAAACTCGCAAACTAAAATTTATAGATATGTCACTATTTGAACACGAATTTCTGTGGTCGTATTATTTTTTCTTTTAGACATGCTCAAAATCCAACCGTAGTCCATGCACAGTGAAAATGAAATCATATGCAAAATACCCCGTGTACCTACCTACATATAAATCTTGAAAATTAATAAAATCTAAAACAAAGACACAAATAACAATACAAAAGTTCTCTATGCCAAATATATTCGGATTTTGATAGCTTATAATGCGATAATTTTCTTTTCTAAACCAATCACCCTATAGCTATTTTTCAGAAACTATATTCTACCTCCACTGGACATGAACAATCTATCAAACTTACACACTTACATAAAATATATAGATATATCACTAATTTTTTAACATAGATTTCTCAGCCGCATTATTTTTTTTTTTAAACATGTTCAAATCCGAACGTAGTTCATGCTCAAAAAGGATGACATCATATGCAAAACACCTCGTTTATGATAATAATAAACATTTTACTCGAAACTATTCAATTTTTAAAATACCTAGTATTAAATATATGAAAGGATTTTCTTAATGTTTTTTTATGTGCTAAACTTACTACATTATTGTACCTATTTTGTGACTTTTCTTAAACTTACTACTTCACGACGGCCATGAATTTCGTAAGTGAAGCTTGCGGATCCAATTTGCGATTCATTTTCCTTTTTCCTCCATCTTATCTTTATGTTTTTTTTTTTTAACATTCACTTACTTTGATTTTTTCTTCGTCTAGTTTTCTTTTTTCTACGTTTTTGAACTTCTATTAATTTACTAACATTACTTTTTATAAAATTTCTACTTGTGCTTGCAAGTTGCGAGTAAACTTGTCCGACGCCGCCATTCAAAATGAATAAAGTATTTAAATGGCCGACGTGCATTGAAACTTGTGAACATTTTTACAAAGCTATAGCAAAATGTATAGCGAACAGCTCTAGATGGCACTCTGTCAACAGGAAGAATTGATAAAAGTCTTTCTACACTATCCCACTGAGTATTAATATATGTATGTGAAAAAAGTGTGAAGCAAATAATGTATGTGTGTAAATAAAATATGAAATTTCATCACACACAGCTTTACAGCGCATCCGAATCCGAAAAATATTTGGAATCAGTTCTAAAACCATTACACATTCTATTCCACTTGGGTGTTTGAGTTTATGGTGATACTAATTTATTTGGATGCAAGTGTGGAAGCAATATAAGAAAATTATTTTCATCACACAAATTTGGCAGTCGTAGGCAATTTCTTCGCACTTTATTTTGATATGGTGTTCATACTTTGTGGGATAGTGTAGAGGCACTTTTAGCACACATTATCAATTGTGTAGGAACACTGACGTGTAGATAATAAATATCGTGAAAATATGCGTACTCCCTACTAAGAGTATTATTGAAGACCAAATTAAACAAATTAAATTTTTTGCATGAGACGACAAAATGAGACGCCTCACAGCACCGTTTGAACACCGTTTAAGAGATAAATACTACGTATGCATGTTTGTATACCTGGATCGAGTTGAAATGAGCTTGATAAAAGTCAACTCCGCTTGAGAAGCGGAATCGAGTTGAAATTTGTAATGAAAAACCTGGGTCGAGGAGTTGAATTTACAGATAATGCATTATGATCTGTTTATTTTCATAATTATGCACAAATATAGTTTTGTTTAAACGTGTAATAATTCCTTTATATTTTTTTGGATTGAATAAAAACATAAATGCCGTAAATATTTCTGGAATTTCAATACCCCCTCTACTGGACATGAACAAATCATCAAGCTCATAATTAAAAATATGTAGATTATCAATGTTTTAACATGAATTAGTTTTTTTTCTGGCCACGTTTAAAATCCGTGGAAAGTTCATGTCCAGTGAAGACTTAATAAAAAAAACACCCAATATAGGTAAAAATGAAGAAAATAAATGATAAATTACTTACCTCTTGACAATGGCAATGAATTTTGTTGAAGAAACTGCCGGCTCCAGCCCTCTACGTCTCTATTGATGGACCAGGAACAAATTAAACTGCACCTATGTCACGTGAAGGCAATGGCCTCCATTTTTTTTTTTTTGCATTTTTCAGCATTTTCTTTTTAATTTACACTTTTAACTCCCGACTAAAAACTACTACGACAAAACTTACGAACTTAACAAAGGACTGGTGACTGGAACTGAACGTGAACGACAATGAAAAATTAAAAACGTGCCGCGGCATGTTTTGAAACTTGAGACTAAGAAAAAACAAAATGGATGGGGCTCTTTACAACATAGGAATCCAGATGGCGCTCTTCATGACAGAGATAAGTTTAAAGCTGGGAACACAATATCAATGGTGAGTAAATACTGATGTCGTGGAAATGAAAATTTCGTGAAAAATTGTTCGTAATATTATGAGAATTGTGGACCACCAATAAAATAAAAAACTAATTAAACTAACGTTTGACTGTTGCCGCTAAACCCAAGTGCCCACTAAGAAACTTTTGATAATTTATTTTCTTATAATTAAAAAAATCGAACGTTGTTCAACAAGTGATGTATTTTGTTTCAATTACCATGAGCTTTCAGTGCGAGAGTTACAGAACGCAGCACAGAGAACAAACAAAGTCCATCAAAAATTGAAAAACTTGAAGTTTCTTTGTTATTCAAGTTCAAGTTCAAGACACCTGGACTAAAAGTAAATGGTTAGAAGTTGAGATTAGTGATGCTTTTTCTCGTTTGCACTCATTCAATTTTAAATACTTGTACATTTCAACTTGTACAAGCATGCTTGTACATTTTCTCACTTATTATGTCTTCTGTCAGTGTATTTAAATGTATAACAGCATGTTCTGCTTTGTGATATTAATCCAAAATGTTTAAATCAATTCCGTTAATATCATTTACTGTAGTTCATAAACTGTAAGTGAGTGGGGTATATGATTTTAGCTGGAGGGATAAAATCATTGTGTGATTGATTTCAATTTGAAATAGAAGTGTGAGAGATAATATTCTTTGGTTTTAATTTAAAAGTTCAATTCAAATAATTAAATTAAAATGGAAGCATACGAGCTGAAGCAAAAAACAATTAAAATGTTGAACAAATTGGAAGAAACGATGAAAAATTGTTCCGAAACGAAAAAAAACTCGCACCGTATAGAAGTGTATAGGAAAATTTACTTAGCCACGGCTTAGCAAGGTAGTTTAGCCACCGGTAAAAGTGATGAAAGTATGTTTGGGAACTCGAAATCTCCGATCTTTCGGAGGAAGAAAATCTTGAAACACCAATATCTCAAGATTCTGATGACGACATGACAGAACAATGAAATATAGGAAAGTTTTGATATATAGTCTGTTAACCCGCCAAAATCAGTGGATTAAAATTGATGCCACTGATTAAAGTTGAAAATTAAAATTTTGAAATTAATGATACAAAAATAATAAACAAAGAAAAAAAACTGTATTTATAACGGTGTTCAAACAAGCTTCAATGACGTGTTTCTTTTTTATCTCAATGTTATTTGTTGATAAGAAAGAATAGGAAGTGAGGTAGAAAATTTAAAAATTTTAAATACTTCTGCCTCACTCTGTCTCTTTCTTTCCTAAAGAAGTAAGTAAGATAAAAATAGAAAATCAAAATAAGCCAACGGAGAACAAATTAAACGGCCTTCACACAAGCTTCACGGGAGAAGCTTATGTCAACACCGTTTACTTTGTCCTCTTTTGTCAGTTATGTGCCTCACGTGGTAATCTCTTTGTTTCGAAAAAAACCCAAGTGAGATAAAAATAAGACATGCAAATAAGTAGAAAGAGAAAAAAAATAAACGGTGTTTAAGCAAGCTTAACCGGAGAAGGAAATGTAAACACCGTTTATTTTGTTCTCTTTGGTCACAAAATTGCCTTATACTAGTTAATCTCCTCCTTTCGAAAAAGTGTGAGTGAGATAAAAATAAGACATGGAAATGAGCCAAAATAGAAGGAAATAAACGGTGTTCAAAGAAGCTTCCCGAGAGAGATTATGTCAACAGCGTTTATTTTGTTATCTTTTGTCAGTATTTTGTTCCTCGATGGTATTTAACTGTCAAACTGTTGTCGTGTGTAGAATCGTATATTATACATTTTCATATTTCCCATCGAAACAAAACAATTTCAACACTACAAAATTTCATTTCATTCCATTCTGTTCATATTTGCCTGTGCATTAAACAGAAAGATTCTATCTTGATATGTAGTTAAACAAATTGGAAGCAGAGGAAATGTCTAAAAACTGAAACCATATACATGAGTGAGTTTCAACTACGTAGTGAAACGAACCAATCTAAACAGGGTCTTTGAATTCAAATAAACAAAAATACGGTGTTTCGCATGAAGGTGTCGCTAGCATAATAATGTGTGTATTGTTTCGCTATAACATTTGTTGAAAATGTTGCGAATATAGTTAAATCTTAAAACAACGTCGAAATTTTTAGAAATAAATTGTGTTGGAATGTTATAATACAATAAATAGACCCAAGGCCTAACTACATTCAATTCACTTTTGTACAAAAATGAACAAAAAATTTTGTCTTTTTTCAATAATTCTTCTAAATAAACAGATAAAAACTGAATCATAGATGTCGCTTGCATCAATAATTGTTGCTGAACTAGCCTTTTTCGTGTTTGAAAGCATTCAACTCAACATGAATGTCATACCAATTTTCGCAGAAAGGTGTCGCTAGCTAGCTAATTTGTAATTTTTCACTTTTGCACTCTTTCAAAGAGTAATTGAATGCAGTTAAGCCTTTCCATATTAACAAAAACAGGATAGCAGATTAAAAATTGAACCATCATTAAACTTCCATCAATTCATAAAATAGCAGATGAGTTAAAACTGCTGAACCACGGACTTAAGATATTTACAACGTTGTTAAAATTTTGATGTGTACTTCAGAAATATAAATTCACTGATTTCGGGAAGTGAACGGACGTTCACATTGGTTCAAATCGTAATCCATGGTTAAGAAATTTCAACTCACCGAATGTATGTTTTCGTTTTGATCTCACCGAAACCGAAACGAGCTTTACAGTGTGTGTGTATAAATCAGTAATGGTAGAATAATGTATTTACTTGCTGTCGAAAAGGTAACAGGAGCGCTATAAAACAAATAACATCTAATGTGTGAAATGCGATGCAATTTTTGTAGTTAGAAACCGACACAAAAGATCAATTTCACAAATATGGTTTAAATTTTAATCAATGATTTAATAGATTAAACTCACTGATTTGGCTGGACTCACTGAGGTTGAACGGAGGTTCAAATATATATATGTATATGTTATAGTAGCAAATTAAATTGAACCAGCATTTAACTTCCATGAAATCATAATATAGCAGATGAGTTAAAATTGCTGAACCACGGACTTTAGATATTTACAACGTCGTTAAAATTTTGATGTGTACTACAGAAATATAAATTCACTGATTTCGGGAAGTGAACGGACGTTCAACGTTGGTTCAAATCGTAATCCATGGTTAAGAAATTTAAACTCACCGAATGTATGTTTTCGTTTTGATCTCACCGAAATCGAAACTAGATTTACAGTGTGTGTGTATAAATCAGTAATGCTAGAATAATATATTTATTTGCTGTCGGAAAGGTAACAGGAGCGCTATAGAAACAAATAACATCTAATGTGTGGAATGCCATGCAATTTTTCTAGTTAGAAACCGACACAAAAGATCAGTTTCACAAATGCGGTTTAAATTTTAATCAATGATTTAATAGATTGAACTCACTGATTTGACTCGAGTCACTGAGGTTGAACGGAGGTTCAAAGGTGAAGTGTATATGTTAAAGTAGCAAATTAAATTGAACCAGCATTGAACTTCCATGAATTAATAAAATAGCGGATGAGTTAAAATTTTTAAACCACGGATTATAAATTAACAACGTCGTTAAAATTTTGATGTGAACTTCAAAAATATAAATTCACTGATTTCGGGGAGTGAACGGACATTCAACGTTGATTGAAATCTTAATCCATTGTTAAAATTTTCAACTCACCGAATTTAACTCTTCAATTTGATACCACCGATTTAACTCAGTAAAATCTCCGAAATCAAAACAAGATTTACAGTGTGCCTCCACTAACAATATTTCTATCAAGCTGATTTAATTTGCACCAGAAAATATTTTTTTTGATTGCCTGGCAATTGCAGTTGTAATATGTGTGTAGAAAAATTGCAGTGAGGAAGAAATGCACTTTGTGCTATTAAAATTCACTGCTTTTAATAAATGCTACGATATTTTCACGAAAAGATTTAGCAGATATTTAACAGAATGATTCACTGTGCGTGCAAAAACGAGACGAGGGTGTGACATAACTCACAATTAGCTTTTTGTAATAATATGTATATTTGTTCCCGAATTCGCAAAGCGACGAGATATCCCACGACGAGATTTAACAAAATAATACCAAAAAAACTAATTTCCCACGACGAGATTTAACAAAATAATACTAAAAAAACTAATTTCCAAGTACTTATTCCATAAATTAAACGTAACGTAACAACGTAAAATGCCTTGTTATGAGTATTCTCGTCATTATTTGAAACTAATTTAACAAAAACAGCGAGATGACGTCACACTCACGCCTTTCCCTCTATCACATCCGTTATGTTCGAACCTTTAAGATTCTCCCTACTAATATATGGCAATGCCCTTTCAAACTTGACAAGAAAATTAGGATTATTCGTATATGGCAATACGGAATCTGACATTTCCCGAAAAAATGTTTTGTTTATTTTTGTTTTTCGTAATTTGTAGAAAATATTTAAGTAAATTCGCGTATTTTGGAGTGTAATTTTAAGAAAAAAAGTGTATAAATGAAATATAAATAAAGTGTATTAATTTTAGAATAAATAAAATGTTGATAAAATAAATGTTTTTTGTGTGTTTTCATTGATTGTTTTTTTTTTTCAATTGGAAATTTTCATTCATTGAAAAAATAAATTAATTATAAACTTTTTAATAAAGAGTTTTTTTTAAAAGTGTTCCCCCATATTCAAGATTAGTTCTGCATTAAAAGATTTATCTTTTTTTGTTCAGAAATATGTTGTTTTCGTTGATTTGTCGGTATTGCAAATCTTCATACAATTTTTTGGTGTCGGTTTGACATGTCACTGACAGCTCCATATTAAAATTTTTTACCCCCATGCCGCAAAAGAAGTTTTACTTCAAAAAAAATTGAAATGCATTTAGAGTGAATAATCAAGAAAAAACTGAATCGGTGAGTGGAAGAACAGTACAAGTACAAAATGTTAGTTTTGAGAAAAACAGAAATAACTATTTCACAGAAAAACGATTAATATATTGGTACAATATTGTATGGGGGATTTAAAGTTTTCGAGTTCCTCAATATTTGCATGAAAGAATAATTCATAAAAGTGTATACATAGAGAAAAGTAGTATTGAGACGGAAAGACACTGTTCTTTCACTCAATATGAAAAAAGCACGGATAAAATTTTGGGTCACTGTCTTATTGTTTTTATAAATCTTCATAAACAAAAAATGACAGTTCTTTGAGCAATTCTATTAGCTTGGAGCATCATAATTTGTTGTTTTTCATGCTATAATGTATATGGCAGTAAAACTCCAAGGTCTGGAGGCCTTTTTGCTTATTTTGCATTATTTTCTTAATTTCTAAATTTTTTATTTTATTTTGTATGAAAAGAAAGTGGTTCTTTAAATCTTGCAGTTGGTAGCTGCTATTTAATTTGTTTAATAATTGTTTGGTTTAAGTAATTCAGTAATTTAATTAAGAACAGAACATCCTATGAAATAGGTTGTTGTAATAAAGTCATATATTCAGTACAAAACGTAAAGTCCCATACAAATTGATACATCGGAAGTCAGAAGCATAAACCAAAAACTATTATTTAATTTGTCAACTGGCTTACTAGTCTTTCTTCAAAACCTGTCATGTGTCATGTCATCAATAATTTTTGTTAGTAATATTGTAATTGATTGCTTTAAAAATTGAGCATTAACTCCAGACAGCAGTATTTGAGTGAAAGAATCCCATGATTTGTACTGTTCTTCCACTCAATCAGCGATCATAGTAGTGTAGTTAAGTATGAATTCGACTTTCAAATGTACTGTTATTTTGCTGATTTGAAGGTTTACGTAAGCAGAACATTTTGGCATTTTCAGCTCAGAACTCAATTTTTGGCACTTGTACTGTTCTTTCACTCACCGATTCAACTATTTGTTGAATAAAATTCATTGAAAGTAAATACATATACATAATTTCTAAATTAAATTTCTATTAACTTTAACTAACTATGAGCACAAATTTCTTTACCAAAAATCACGGAATTGATAAAATGCAATGTCGAAAAAAAAGTAAATTTATCATAAAACTATTCAAAACTCAAAAACAACAGTAAAATTAATTAAATTAAAAACACATATTTGCAAAAATTCTAACAATTCTAAATCCAAACAACGAAAAGTAAATAAAAGATAATCAAAAAATAAAAAATTGCAGTTTCAGCTGTTTTTGACAGATCAACACTTTCAATTCATGTCGAGGAGATGAGTTGGAAATTAGGCGTGTTTTTTTATCATCGGGATCTGGATCTGAATTAAGTTTTACACGTAATACAAAATCAAAATAATGGGAAATTTTCTAAAATTGTTTTTGTAACACGTTTAAAAGAAGATCCAGATCCAGATCCCGATGATAAAAAAAACACGCCTATTGTTACAAAGTGCAACATTCTGACACTTCAACATTGAGTTTAGGAACGATTTTATGACGTTATAATATTACACGATGTTACAATTTGAAAATTTAGGAACGATCAGTGTTAACAATTGTTAACAATTGTTAACAATTGTTAACATTTTAGAGAAAAGGAACGGACCACAGACGTCTTCAATTGGGGTAGGTATATTATTGTTTTCCGCTTTCAATCTGTATGGATTCAATTCCACCGAATATCAAAACAACCGTGATAATCGGGTTTATAAATATGTATACCCGTATGGGTACCTACCTTAATAACCTCATTACCACAGAACTTAAATAAAAATAGGTACCTAGGTACCTTCATAGGTATCATGATACACATTTTTGTTTATTTTTTAATGCCTAGATAGTGTCATTGTTTTTCAAAAATCTCTAGGTGGCAACACTACTTTACGACTATTCAAAGAAACTATGTGTAAAAACTCAATTCAGTCAAACACTTATTTTAACTCGTTTTGGAACACTTTCATTGAGTAATTCTTTTACTATCCAATAATCCAATCCAATCCACATTTCACCTTACATCATTCGCCGGAAAATCAAGCACAACAACAACAAACACAGTAAAATAAACTAAAAAAAGAGAGAGGCGAATCAAAAAAAATTCCAATCCAACCGAATGAATTTAGATCTCAAGGTGCAAGGTTCACCGAGTGCAATTATTATCCCTTCTACCCTCCTACTTCTTTACCTGTAAGAAATCTAATAACCAGCTGCTTACTGCTTTATAATAGGTCCTTAATTCTATCTCTATCACCCTTGTAACACCACAACCGGTCGACGGTCATGCGCCATTACATATCAGTTTCCCAAGTTTTCCCATTGTCTACGTCTGGCTGGTTCTCACTTCTCAGTAGGGTACATGATTACCACTTTGTTGTACTTATTTCTATCAGAATTGATTTGTCCAGCTTGGTTGTAGAAGTTTTTGTTTGATTTGATAAACCCTTGTATCCATAAAAAAAAAGGTGAAGTGGATTTAACAACTTTTTATCCCACAGCTCCTTTTTGGAAACAAGATTTATCTAATGGTGGCTGCCTGTTTCGAAAATCGACAAAAACAATATGGCGAAATAAGATTGCGGAACGTCGCACAGAGGTCGATTTTAAAGATTTAGGCGGCCAAAACTATTTTTTTGTGTATTTTAGCTTTAGATGATATATTATAACTGAAATTAATGGACTTTGTAAAATATACATATATTTAACACCGAAAATTTACAAAAAGAAACATATTTCAAAAATAATGATATTTATTTTCAGAAACTACAAAATTATTTTCAACAGTTGAAAAAGATAATAACAAATTATATTTCATAATGATTTTAAGGAATAGGTGAAAAATAAAAAAAAAATGTATGTTTCATATATACAGGGTGTCCTGTAAATAATGGATAACCTTGCAACTGGTTGTAGCAGGCCTTATGACCTTTCCAGAAAAAAATATAAAAAAATATTTTCTCAGTGGTTACTATGTTATGATGTTTTTTCCAAAAGTTGTTAACAAGTACTACTTTCCTCAAATACGTGAACGCTACGACCATGGATGAACAATTTATACTATTTTTCTATTTTTGTAATATTCTAGAATAACTGTTGCAATAGATGGGTGGTTAAATTTAATAGTAGTCATTGCATTTTTTTTATTATAATTTTTTAAAATATTTTTTTCAGTACAAACATTTATTTTCAAAAAAGTTTGATTACCTCTAATAAATTAAAATTGTATGAGAACATGAATGGCCAATTAATTTTATTAGTCTTAGAAAAAAAAACTTTGGTACAAATTTGTAGCAAATTCAATTCTCTTCAATTTCAATTTATGTTAACATACTTTTTACCCTAAAGTTGTAAATAAAAAAGTTATAATTAAAATTTAAACATATGTTTTTATGTATGTATGAACGATAATATCATCAGAAAGTACCGAACGTACTTCTTCTACTTTTCTTCTTTTGGTCCTCTCGCTCGAATCTTCAAAAGTCTTAGAAGGCCGACTCGGCAAGTTTGGCTTTTTTTCTGATATTATAAAGGTTTATCCTAGCCAGACCTCATTGTTCTTTCGAAAAACTGCTTCCATTCTTTGGGCTTTAGACCATTTTTGTTTCATGGCCGATTTAAAAAGTGCAAATCTTTGTTTAAAACAACTTAAACGTTCCGGCGAATCGCCACAAGAGGATAACAGCCGTTTTTCTAGGTATTTTAGTTTTTCCTGCAAATTAGGCAAATTTTGTTCTTGCATTTGATCGTAGAGGTATTTGGGGGTAACTACTTTTATACCTGAGGTACAAGGTGCACCTAAAGTCAAGAAAACTTAAGTGTATTACGTTTGAAATCAAAGTTGGTTATTTTTCGTTTTGTGACTTAATCGCCTAAAAGAAGCTCAATAACTTTGTCATCTGCAGCTATCTGCAGAAACATTTTACGTTATTACATAACCTAATATGTGTAGCAAATTATACAAAAAAAAATATTGCCCTATAGGGGGCTATAATAAACAAAAAAGACTTAGGAATATGAAAAATAAAAAAAAATTCTTTACAAAATAAACCTTACTTAGAAGTTATACGAAGGGTATAAAAACCGTTATTTATATAAACGAAAATATCAAGAAACATTGATTCTTACCTGAATTATGATAATCCATCACAAATACTTTAAAAAATTTAAATTACAACACACAATTTCAATTTAGTTCACTTTAAAAAATGAGAAATACTAAATGTGAGAGATGC
Organism: Dasysyrphus tricinctus; assembly: GCA_963921185.1. NCBI lineage: Eukaryota > Metazoa > Arthropoda > Insecta > Diptera > Syrphidae > Dasysyrphus > Dasysyrphus tricinctus. The sequence goes on from OY992531.1 coordinate 31,840,248, forward strand.
ACTCTGACAGATGATCAAGTTCCAACTGCTTGTCCACGTGCTAGGTGACAAGTTCAGTAATATGGGTGGTAAATTATTGTTGCTGGCATTGTCCTCTAGCTTTCTACTTTTTTTTTTATAAATTTACCGTTACATTGAAATACTCACTTTTGGCCGGCTAATTATTGCAAATCGACGTCTGTGCGTCGCTAGGTAAGTAGGTAAAGTACCTTCTACCTACATAATGTAGACATGTAGGTACCTATATTGGTTATTCATTTCACTTGAGTATCAGCAAGTGCAAAATATTGCAATCGAAAATAATTTTCGTTTTTGACAGTTGGAATGAATTCGAAGTCGAAAACCTGAAAAATTCATGAAACCTAGAATTTAATAGGTATGGAGTGACACTTAAATCGATTCCGTTCGAAATGCAGAATGCGGTTGTTTGTTAGTAAATGGTAGGTATTTTAAAATTTGAATCTGTACGCTCATTCATCGTTACCAAAATATACCCATGAAGTTTTTACTTCACTGATTATTGATTGGTTTTTCATATACCTAGGTACATTTATGTAAGTACCTAAATGCTCTTAAAAAAATTGTTATTAATTTTTTCGGCGAGTGGCAACCATGACTGTGTTTACATCCCCCAAAAAGACAACAAAAATAACCAATAACAATAGCAAAAAGGGGAAAAAAGAAAATAATTATTGTGATGATGCTTCTCCCGCATCAGACAGAATACCTACAAGAGAAAAACCTGATAAATGAAAAATAATTTTTAGTTTGATTCGCAGATACGGTCGCATCGCATCTTTTCCATCCGAATCCGTTCAAGTCGTGCACAAGAGTCCACTGCAACGGCTTCATTTTTTTTATTGAGATATCAGACCAAATAAAGTAAAATTTATTTTCTCCGCTCCATTCACCATCATCAATCGAATGCAAATACAAATTATCGGTGAAGCAAACCTTAATCCACAGCCACAACAAAATATAAAAAAAACTTTTGTGTGGAACGTGAAAAAAAATTCCCTAAAAAGGGAAATTTATTTCTTCTCTTGGATAATTTTACTTTTGTCTTCTTGGCTCGTCTCGTATCGGTCTCGCTGGAAAAACGGCAGCAGTTTGAAATCGAAAAACAAGAAAAATAGAGGAGACAAAATTAAATGGCGACAGCCTCGGCCTCGGCTTCTACTTCCAGCGCCGAAGAAGAGGTAACAAAAAGTCCCAGAAAATGAATAAAGTTAGTGGTATTTATCTGGCGATGTACATTTGCAAAATCTAAACAATTTGTGTAATCTTTTTGTTTTATTATGCCCTCTCGCCTTCGTTTATTTTATCCATTTTTTTCCTTTAACTTCTACTGTTTCTGTACTTCTTTTGTTCGTCGTTTCGTTAGTTTCTGCTTCGATTCTCATTGCTCACTCTCCGTCTCCTCTGTCTCCTCGGCCTTGCTCGAATCCCATGATTCCATATTCCAATGGAGTGAGAAGCAAACGCAGTGTCAGCGAATTTTTAATAAAATTGTAGTCGCCTCGTTGTCGTTGAGAGAGGTTGAGTTTAAGTTGGGTTTCTTTTTTGTTGTTGTTGCCATTTAGAGTGAGAAATAGTAAATATATATAGTATATACAGTGCAAACAATTTACATATATAATGGACCATCATATCTTATATACATACCTACTGTGAAAAAATCTTTTTAACCCTCTGCTTGACCTAAACTAGTGTTGTTAATTTTTGACATACATAAGTGAATGTGGATCGTGTTTGAAAAAACCCGAGTTTTTATATTTCTTTTTAAAATTGCATATCAAAACCTTTAATCTCCAAAATAAAAATTTGTATTCAATGAAATAAAGAAAGAAGAAAAACCCCAGACCCAGTGCCTTGTGCTAATGTACGTTGTGAATTCCGATTCATTTTCCCCACGTAGCTTCTCGTATATAAATTATTAAAAAAAATAGTGAAGTAGTGAATTGTGGATCATAATACAAGAGAACGAACTGTCATTACATGTCGATTGCATACCGGAAGGGGCGATCGTGAAGGGATTACTTAAGTGAAAATTTTCATTTTCTAAAAGAAATGCCTTACAATAATTTTTTTATAATTTTGGATAATAAATCGAAGTTGAAATAGGTATGAATGGTGAATGGGTAATTGGTTTCATATATACATATATGTACATACATACATGTTTTATATTTATTATCACAACATGACTAGAATAATGAAAAAACACTTTGTATTATACCTACATATTAATTTCTCTTCCCTTTTTTTCTAAAAACAAAAAAGTGGGTAGTTTAAGCTGAGTACTGATTTAATATAAGTGCATAAGAAAAGATATCTATTTTGGTTTAACCTACTTAAGATAGAACCCAGTTGTACCCAATGGACCTACGATATACAATTTATTTGTATATTGTATACACAGTACGAGTACATGAACTATAAATAGAGACTTGCAAAAAAGCAGGAAATTGGGATAGGAAAAAGAATTTCAAATAGAAACATACATGACATTAAGAAATCTGTAGAATTGCAGAGTCTGTGCCGGTACTTTCTATGGAGTACATACAACCTTATTTAAATTACTGAGATAATTCAGAAAACCTTATTTACAAATGTTTTCGGAATCTATTTTAAGCTAATACGTTTACAATAAATATTAAAAAGAAAAACAAACAAAAATAACGCTTATCATTAACTTGTAGCTATACCTACATAGATATTAAAAAACGCCACATATCAACATTTATTTTTGGAAAAAATGGGCTTGTGTTTACAATTTGAATTTGATTCATGTACCTATGCTTGTTATCAATATTGTGTTGTTTTGCATATGAAAGAAATTAGGTATTTACCCAAAATTGTTATTTACTATGCTTTAAATACACTAGATTTTTTAATTTGCACTTGTTGGTGGTGTAACCTGCAGATTTTGGTATATAAAATGAACTACAAAATGTTCCCTAGAAAAGAAAACTTGAAACAGGAAATAGTGTTGTGGGTTTTATTTCAGATTTAAATAGGTAGGTAGGTATTTCATCTTTTTGGTAGCTTTACATTTCTTTCAAATTTTTACAAATGCTCAAAATTTGCAGCCAAACCCCTTATTCTATATTCTAGTGGCCGTATTATTATTATTTTTTTGAGCATGAGATAGGTAGTAAGGGAAAAAAAATAATATGGGGAAAAGATTTAGGTACATAAGAAAATCAATAAGCTTTGCTTTACAATTGAAGATTTGGCATCTAAAGTTACAAATTTAACGCTGATGGTTTTGTATCTTTAAAGTTTTCAATTGTCCTCGAACTGTGTATGAGTACCTACTACAATTTAGAAAAAAACACAGTTTTGCGAAAAAATTTAAATTTAACAAACGGGCACTAGCAGATAAAATATGTCAGTATATCAGGATAGATTTTATTTCTTTTACATTTGGTCACCATTTACTAATGTAGCCTTCATTTTAAGTACCAAACAATATTGTTCAGTTCATATTTTCCAAGCGCTCACTCAGCAGACGAATTCAAGATTTGTTTCCCTTAGTATTTGACAGCAAAACTGGGGAAATTCTCTGAGCCCTCACAAATATAAACTGCAAAAGTACCTATTTGAAGTATTCTCTGATATATTCAATGGTTGCATGATTTAATGCTTATTGTAATTGCCGGTGCATCAATTGATCGCAAATATAAAATTGTATGTGCAGAGGACATCTGCTTGCTTATTATCTATTACGAAGCTAATAAATTAGCAATCTACTTAAAGATATTAAACAGTTAGGGCTTTAAATCCAGTTTTGGCCAGGTTTATTTTGTCGACAAATAAGTGGTGATTTTCTTCCATATAATGTTTATTCTCTCTAAAGCCTCTTGCTTCAGCATGAGTATACCTGCATATTGCGTTTGCGATGGTACGTAGGTTTACCTTGTAGGTCCTTCATTGGTGACTTCGAGGTGGCAGGTATACCATATACGAAAACTGAAGCTGCCTTGAGATTATGAGTTACTTTGTCCAGTTTTTCTTTTCATCAAAGGGGGCAGAAGGTGGAACGCTGAGCACAGCCCTTGAGACGGGCTTGAATCTCAGCAAATCGTTAAATTATACTCTTATATACTTGTTTTTGACCGCTATTATTGATCCATAAGGGAGTTTCAGCTTCAAAATTCTGTATTTAGCTGCTAATTGACTGCTGACGTTGGTGGGTTTTTTCCTGAGGCACTTAGTAGAACTACCTAGTACAGTCTGTGGATGAGAGAATGGAAGAATATGCTATACTCATACTCATTTTGAACTTAAATAAGATAAAATAAGGTAAAACAAATAAGGCGGGCCACTCATGTTGAGATGGTCATAAAAACGGTCGTAGGATTCTTAGAGATTTATAATGAGCCTTGTGAGATCTGAGGCCCTTTGAAATCCATAATCGGAGTTTTAGGTGGTTGAAAATGCCTGTTCTCAATTGAAGAAACAATCAATTTAAGGTGATAAATATCCACTTTTTAAATACATACCCGCCTGGGAAAATTGCACACTAATGCCAAGTTTAGTCAAGGCCCTGAAACGCTTTGTATGGTATGAAAAATGAAAGGACGTATATAAATTGTTATTCATTTTTATATTGCACAATGGTATTTCAAATTTGGCCCGAAGATATAGACCCATTAGACAGGTAAACAAGAAATCCCGGGATCGAATCTCAAATAAGACAATTTTTTCCTTTTTCTTCTCGCTCGAACCATAAAGTTACATAGGTAACTGTTGAGTCCCTAGAAAATTTCGATAGTTACCCTTCCTCGGCCCTTGTTAGCATTTACTTTCTAGGGCCTCCTTAAAAACTAGATTGTCTTCCAGGCGGGTACATAATCAAAATTAAACATAAAAATAGTCAATTTGTTGGAAATAGGTACTGACTAGAGCTCTTGAAACCCGGGTACCCGAAGACCCGCCCGGGTACTTGAATACCCGAGTATTACCCGGGTACCCAAAGACTCACCACTCGGGTACTCAGTACTAGGGCCCTTGATTTTACCCTGTTTTACAAATACCAATACAATAGAAATCAATACATAGGTACTGACTGATTGAACTACAAGAAAAAATACGAATATGCACCTATGTACCATCATATTTCTATGTTTTTGAAGTCAGGAGCAAAACGTTCATCATTGGCACTTCTCAAGAATACCTACTGCCTTTACATACTCGTCTTATGTACCTACTTGTTGATTTTTTTTGGCTGATTTCTTATGTTCTATAACGTAGGTAATTATTATTCGTAGCCTAACATAACGTCATTTAATGATTTATCACAAGCCCATGGCGATGATTCATGAATCATCAACCTGAATCCGGGCCCAAAGAAACATGAAGCGTAACATAGCAAACAAATACTATAACACACTGCTAAAAAGAAAGAAAACAAACTTTGAATTGTGTGTTATAAAAAAAAAATACTACAAACAATTCTCAACACCACTTTAGATTCAATTTTACAGAAAATAAAAAGAAATAATATTGTAATAACTTGACTTGAGTTGCGGTTTGTGACTTCGTCTGTTTTTGTTTTTCCTTTTGTATTTTCAAACCACTTACCAATCAAAAGTCAAACAATCCGGTTTTATATGCCGCTTACCAACCTGGCCCGACTGTTGGACTATCAGTTTTCAATAATAATTGTCACGCAGAGAATCAGACTCTTGAAAGAAGTTGTGCAAATGCAACATAACACAAAAAATAAAAACACAAGAAACTATTTGGATTTTAAAGACAGACCAAAGAAATCCATAACAAAATTAAAAAAAAAAAATGTGGATTGTAAACCAGAGGCAGATAAATCGTAAATGATGGCTAAAGATACAAACAAGCTGCAGACAGATTTTAAAAAACAGGCTTTACCTAAAGCTTATTGCGCAAAAGCACGATCGTTGATAATCATTATAATTTATATATTTAAACAAATTCAATGTAGGTCAGCAAAACATTTGCACGTGGACACGTTTTAGTTTTATCTGTTATTTTTCATCTGCCTTGAAGTATTTTTTGGTTTTGAGTCCAATTCACTTTGGTAATATTTTGGGTTTTTTAAGAAAAGAACTATTCAAACAGGTGATTCGGTTGGGATTGGTGTTGCTTTTTGAGATATGCGTGCACATATCGTCGGGAAAACGGTGTTATTTTGTACAATTTTCAAGACTTTGTCCAACTATTTTCTACCATAGGCAAATATATTTTTGAAGTACGAGTAAGTACAAGAAACATACAAATAACTGTCCCTTCTCAAGTAACTAGAGGTATTCTATGAACGTTGCTATCTTCAAAATTTGTAACATCGAGTTAACTAGGTAGTTCTTGCAATCAGGTGACGATATTGGATTGGATTTAAAGATAGTTGAAAGCCATTAGATCCTGGTTTTATAGGAGCTGTCGCCCACAATTTTTAAATTAAAAAACGGGTTATTTCAGAAAATCTGGTATTCATCCCAGAGTAATTGTACTACGAAGAGGGTGTGCTGCAGACATGCACCCACTGCTATCTATTGTGCAAGTGCATGTCGTCGACAAAAATATTCACCTCGATTACAGAATCCGACGAATGAGCTGCGGAGAGAATCAGAATCAATTTTGACATTTTTACTATGAGCCAAAGTCAAAATTGAGTGAGATTCCCTCCGCAGCTCATTCATCAGATTCTTATATTAATAATCACCCCGATTACATAATCCGATGAATGAGCTGCAGATTCAATTTTGACATTTTGCTCATAGTAAAAGTGTCAGAATTGAGTCTGATTCCCTCCGCAACTCATTCATCGGATTCTGTAATCGGGGTGAATGTGTTAATTAAAGTACATATTCGTACATTTGGATTTCGATAGTGAAAGCGCGATGAAGTTAGTGGCGGGCTTAAGTTTGGCCCTTTAGCTGGAGTTTTAAACAAGAAGGGGCCAGTTATTACTGTAGAGTTAACTCGAAGTTAAATCAGAGTAAGTTAATCCTGCAAATAAATTAAACCCGAATTAACTTAAAAATAGTTTTTCAGTGGAGTATTAACTTTAACGTTCAGCTGCCAAAAATCTACTGAAATCGATGTGTTGCAATAAGGATATCACCTTATCTTTATGGATATCACCCTTTCCATAGTGTCTCACTTCAAATTCAACAGATTTTTGAAACGCATCTGTAAAAAATATCCGTTTAGTTAGCCTGGAGTTAACTTGACATTTAATTTGACTGAAAAAAGCGTTTCAGGAGTTAACTCGAGTTTCACTGCGAAACAAGGATAATGTCGCATTGAAAAACTGGCCGTAAAAGATATATATAAATATGTTATAACAATGTTATTATTTGCCATAAAATTAATTCAAAGTGAGCTTAAAAATGCCAGTTCAATGAATAAAATATTTAATTGATTTAAACAAAACAAAAAGTCTCTAATAAAAATTTTTGTTAATCAAAGTTATTCTCTTTAATCACGATGAATACATAAATCAATAATTAATGCCAGTTGGGGGACAAAGAATAATATAGTCAACAGAGATGCCGCTCCGCGCCGTTCACAGTCCGGAACAATTGTAGTTCACAGACTTCATCACGCAATCTAGACTGATTCATCATAACTTGTTTGTTTTAAAAAAATATAATGAATAATAATTAAGAGAAAAAAAAAATACTGAACGGAAAAAATGTGTTCCATATTTTTTTTTTCTTATGTATTTTTTTTTAAGTTAATTTTTATCAAAGACCCAGTGTTAATGTCAAGAATGTTCAGTGAGTGCATAAATTCATGGATGAGATGGTCTTGGAAATTCTAATTCCAAGAAAACATCTGAAAGCCTTTGATGATAAAACAACATTTTTATATTATCATCACTCCGTATATTCTATGGTGGTTTTATTTTTTGTTTTAATTTACAAAGACAATACACATAGTTGTTTACTACTTCAAAGTCGTTGTTTATAAGAGTTGATTGCCTTTCATTGACTTTGATAAATATTATAATGGATTGATGGTTATAATAACATCGATTTGCCAGACAAAAGAAAGCTCCTGCATCATTTTGGAAACAATAATATATTATTCCAACAGTCGAGGTTTCGAAAATTGATAAGAGATTTTAAATAGATACATATCTTCAGCCATTCGTCATAAAGTACACAGTTTCAAAATCCACCTACTTTTAGTAACTCTTATCTCAATTAGCATTATCGGCATATTTTGTTTATTTGATCTACATTTATTGTTGTATTTGTTATTCGTGATTAAATTTTTTGTTGAATTGCGTTTCGTGTTTTCGTTCATGCTCGTATTGTGTGACACGGGATAGATTTTAAGAAAGCTTTTGATATTTTTAAATGGTTAAAAGATTTCTTTTTAATGCCGTGCGCTGGTTATATTCTATATGATTTATTACAGATTTAGTCCTACAGCTTTAAAGTACCAAGTAGTGTTTCAATAAAGACGGGCAGCTGAATTTTTATTTGTAAAGGATATCAATTACATTCTGTTGGGTTTCTTAAGGAAAGTAACTTTGAATCGAACCAGGTGATTCGGTTGGGAAGGGCGTTACTTCTTGAGATATCGTCCCCTGATAACGAGAACTATGTAGGTAACCCGATTTTCTATTTTTGCAATAGCTCGGGAAAACGGTTTTATTTGCACAGTTTTCAAGACTTTTTGTCCAACTATGTTCTACTATAGACAAATATAGGATATTTTTGAAGTAAGTACAAGAAACATAAAAATAACTGTCCCTTGTTCTCAAGTAGCTAGAGGTATCTATGAGCGTTGCTATCTTCAAAATTTCGGGCTACCTAGTTTTTGCAATCAAGTGACGATATGGTGGTGTTCGCTCCGCGAAATTAGGCCACAGAAAATATTGCCTAAATAAATTAAATATGGTCCAAATAAAAACAAACAAAATGTTTGGGTCTTGTTTAATTTTTGGAACGTAATTTCACTATGAAATAAGGCCTCAGTGATATAAAAAGACCTGGACATTATCTTTCAGTCTTAATTTCATTTTAACAATTATTTATTCTAAACAAAATTAGGTAGGTAGGTAATACATTTTTGTCAGCTACTCTATTTCTTAATTCATAAAGGATCGTGTTGAAAACCGTTAGTGATTAACAAAATAGCTATTAAAAATCTTGCGATATTATCCAAGTATTTGACTGACGTTTCTTAAATTTTAATACTAAACAAAAATTGGAGTATTATTTTTCATTAATTTAAAAAAGAGATAAAAGAAGTTGGGTCGTTATCTCTCTTAGTTTTGGGGCTTTTCATTTCGGTTGGCTCTCAATTCAATGTGGTATAAAAGTGGGTGGCTGTGTTTTGTCTATCTGTACCACGACCTACAGTCTAAACTACTCAAGTTTTTTTCGTTAAATTGAAGTTAAGGTTTTTTGTAATTCTCTAGGGGGGACATTGAATTGTTTTGTTAGCTCCAAAAACAACGGTACTTGCCATACAATCGTTAAGCAAAAGCTTATTTATCTCAAAAACATACAAACAATCAGTGAACTATTGTAGGCATTGTATACTCGTTGGTAAAACAAAAATTTACAAAAACTGTTTTTAACGGTACCTGCCATATAAAGGTTTTTTAATTTTCAATTTTATCTTTAACGGTTCCACCGATTTCTGTAAAAAAATTTGTGCAAAAGCTTCCTTATAATATTAAAATAATATTGCATATCGACATTTTGAAAAAAGTAATTTTGTATTTTTAAAATAATATTAATTTTTTTTTGAAAAAATATGTAGCTATATATTTAAAAAAAATTGATTTTTTAATGAAGATGTATTAATATAAATATGTACCTACTCAAAATTGGCATACTTTTTACTTGCGATATAGGGGTGTTTCCATCGTTACGGGTGTGACAGTGAGACTCCATATTTTATTAATTATTCACATACTATTCCCAATTTATAAATAATTACTCAACTATTCTATAGGACACCTGAAGCCCTTTAAAATAAAATGCACGACTGGGTCGCACGTACTTGCTCTTATGTTCAAGACACTGTGGGCTTAAGAAAATTATATATAAAAACATGGAAATTATGAGAGAAAAATGTAGAGAAGCATGAAAAACGACTTTTAAATTGGATAAAACAACTCTTTTGACAGTTTAATGTGGAAAAAAAGAATGCCATCTTAATTCTTGATTGAATATGATTGTATGGGAAAAAAAAATTTAAAATCGTTGGAGCGGTTTTTAAAAAAATTAATTTTTTATATATAAAATTCTTAAAACATTTTTAAGAACAAATCTTGGTATGCAAATCTAAAGTATATATTTATGTGTATATGAAAACAAAATTTGAAAAAAAATTGTCAACCCGTTTTTGAGATATCGAATTTTCAAAAAAAAATTTTGAAACTTTTTTTAAAAATCCAAAAACTTTTTTTTTGAAAATTTTGATATGCAATATTATTTGATCTTATCAGAATTTTGCTCATAAAAAAATTCATCTAAATCCGTTTAGCTGATAACGAGAAAATTCAAAATAAAAAAATACGTTCTATGACAGGTACTATTAATAGTTGCTAAGTGTAAAATTTTATAATTTTTGGTAGTAGGTCGTACTAATTTAAGTATATGAAAAAAGTTTAATCAAAATCGTAGGAGTCGTTTTTAAGCAAAAAAATATTTTCTTTTGTGGTTTTTTAACTTTTGTATGGAAGGTACCGTTATTTTTTCATAAATATAAAATTTTTTCTAAAAATATTTTAGAGAAAACTAAAAAAATCTTAAATACCGAGTTTCAAAGAAATCGATCATGTTAATTTCGAAATATTTGATTTTCCAAAAAAAATTTTGAAACATTTTTTAAAAATCCAAAAAATATTTTTTCAAAAATTTTGGTACACAAAACTATTTATATTTTTTGGAAGCTTTTGTATAAAAAAAAATAATTGAAATCGGTCGTACCGTTTTGAAGAAAATCAAAAATCAAAAAAATGGTTCTTTGGGAGGTACCATTAATAACCATTTTTGAAAAATGGTATTCCACCAAAAGAAAGCCTTTGCTAAAATAAATTTATTGAATTTTTTTTAAGAAAAGTTGTCGAGCCGATTTTGAGAAAAATACGATTATGTAAAATTGCTAAAAAAAATTGTATGGCAGGTACCGTTATTTTTGATTCTAAAAAAAAAATGAAAAAAACGTGTCGGCAGAATCACCAAAAACCACTATGTACCAAGTTTGAAGAAAATCGATCGAGCCGTTTAGGCTGTAGACGAACAGACAGACAGACAGACAGACAGACAGACAGACAGACAGACAGACAGAATTTTGCCACCCACTTTTTTGGAGTTCTCTATCATCGTAATATCATGTTTGATTGTTATCTCAAAATTTTTTTTTTGCACGAATCCAAAACTTGCCTTATAGTACCTATAATCGCAAGTAAAAATTAGTATATTAAAGTATGAAGAATTAGTGGTTCAGTTACAGGATGCAATTTGGTTGCGTTACGGGTGTGACCTTAGAAAACTGGTGATTTGCGATTAAGATATCTAATTTTCATGTGGTGTAAAATATTGCATGAAAAGTTTGTATCATTCTTTTGCAAATATTAACCCAGATAGTTGATCTTCAGTTTCAGTTAAGAAATGAAAACCAAAACTACGAAAAACTATACAAAATTTCTATTTGAAAACGTTACGGGTGTGACAGGTCATCGTTACGGGTGTGACCGAGTATGATTTGTATGCCTAAAAACAATATAATATACTATATTTGAACGGGAAATTGTTGTCATCGATGTATAATCATTTCTTACATAATGTCAGAAACACTTTTTCTAGAAAAATTAAGTTTTTCTCACTGAAAAGTGAATAGATTTCTCACTTCAATGAGATTTTTTCCATTTTCTTTTAAAATAGGGAAAACTTTCACTTAAAGCCGATTAAAATTATATATAAAGAAGATTTTCTTAGAATTATATCCCTACGTCATGAATTTCATATCTAAAAGCAACAAAACTAAAATTGAGTTGAAAAATAGAAAGATTATGATTTGAAATGCCAACCTGTTACGGGTGTGACATAGACTTAAAATTTTAAATACGGGGTCAGTATTAATTTCAACGTCTTGAAATTTTGTCTGACAGTAGATCATAGTATTCTCCTTTTTTCCCCAAATTATCACATTGAACCAAATTTTTTTCTTCTAGTAATGAAACATATTTTTTTTTTGTTACGGGCGTGACACTTACCACTTTATGAATCAACTGCCTAAAAACAAAAATTGTATTTACTATTGAATAATTAAATGACACGAAAACGTGCTCAGAGTTTTGATAAGGGCAAATAACCACCGGTTCTCAAATTGTGAAACAATTAATTATTGAAAATAGGGTTTTGAGCTTCTGATAACAAAAAGTGACTTTTGGAGACCTATTCTGCAAACTGGTTCAAGCTTCGAAATAAATGGCGATAAAAAAAATTATTGATAATTTCACTTTTAAAATGAAACATGCAATCTTTTAAAACCGTCTAACGGTCGTTTTTTCAATTCTAAGTCATATTTTGTGATTTTTCGTAAAGGGTCGATTTCTATGGAATCACCCATAGGTACCTACTAATGGCAAGTTTTGGATTCGTGCAAAAAAAAATTTTAGATAACAATCAATCATGATATTGCGATGATAAAGAACACCAAAAAAGTGGGTGGCACAATTCTGTCTGTTTGTCTGTTCGTCTACAGCCTAAACGGCTCGATCGATTTTCTTCAAACTTGGTACATACTGGTTTTTGGTGATTGATTATGCCCACACGTTTTATCATTTATTTTTTAGAACCAAAAATAACGGTACCTGCCATACAATTTTTTTTAGCAATTTTACATGATCGTATTTTTCTCAAAAAGGGCTCGACAACTTTTCTTAAAAAAATTCAATACATTTATTTTTGTAAAGGCTTTCTTTGGGTGGAAAACCATTCTTCAAAAATGGTTATTAATGGTACCTCCCAAAATAAATTTTTGATTTCCTTCAAAAAACAGTACGACCGATTTTAATTACCTACTTTTTTATACAGAAGCTTCCAAAAAATATAAATAGTTTTGTGTACCAAAATTTTTGAAAAAAAAAATATTTTTTGGATTTTTAAAAAATGTTTCAATTTTTTTTTTATTTCGAAAACGACATGGCCGTTTTTTGAAACTCGATATTTAAGAGTTTTTTAGTACTCTCTAACGATACCTTCCATACAAAACTTAAAAAACCGCAATGGAAAATATTTTTTTGCTCAAAAACGACTCCTACGATTTTGATTTAACTTTTTTCATAAACTAAAATTAGTACGATCTACTTTCAAAAATTATAAAATTTTACACTTAGCAACTATTAATAGTACCTGTCATAGAACGTATTTTTTTTATTTTAAATTTTCTCGTTATCGGCTAAACGGATTTAGATGAATTTTTTATATACAAATTTAAGATAAGATTAAATAATATTGCATACCAAAATTTTCAAAACAAAAATTTTTGAATTTTTAAAAAATGTTTAAAATTTTTTTTTTGAAATTCGATATATCTCAAAATGGGTTGACAATTTTTGTTCGAATTTTGTTTTTATTATACACATAAATATATACTTAAGATTTGCATGCCAAAATTTGTTCTTAAAAATGTTTTAAGAATTTTATATATAAAAAAATAATTTTTTAAAAAACCGCTCGTACATTTTTAAATATTTTTTCCCATACAATCATATTCAATTAAGAATTAAGATGGCATTCTTTTTTTCCACCTCAAACTGTCAAAAGAGTTGTCTCTGCCAATTTAAATGTCGTATTTCAAGCTTCTCTACATTTCTCATAATTTCCATGTTTTTATATATGGGTGATTCCATAGAAAACGACCCTTTACGAAAAATCACAAAATATGACTTAGAATTGAAAAAACGACCGTTAGACGGTTTGAAAAGATTGCATGTTTTATTTTAAAAGTGAAATTATCTATAATTTTTTTTATCGCCGCTAATTTCGCAGCTCGAACCACTTTGCAAAATAGGTCTCCAAAAGTCACTTTTTGTTATCAGAAGCTCAAAACCCTATTTTCAATAATTAATTGTTTCAAAATTTGAGAACTGGTGGTTATTTGCCATTATCAAAACTCTAAGCACGTTTTCGTGTCATTTAATTATTCAATAGTAAATACAATTTTAGTTTTTAGGCAGTTGATTCATAAAGTGGTTAGTGTCACGCCCGTAACAAAAAAAAAATATGTTTCATTACTAGAAGAAAAAAATTTGTTTCAATGTGATAATTTGGGGAAAAAAGGAGAATACTATGATCTACTGTCAGACAAAATTTCAAGACGTTGAAATTAATACTGACCGCGTATTTAAAATTTTAAGCCTATGTCACACCCGTAACAGGTTGGCATTTCAAATCATAATCATTCTGTTTTTCAACTCAATTTTAGTTTTGTTGCTTTTAGATATGAAATTCATGACGTAGGGATATAATTCTAAGAAAATCTACTTTAAATATGATTTGAATCGGCTTTAAGTGAAAGATTTCCCTATTTTAAAAGAAAATGGAAAAATTCTCATTGAAGTGACAAAACTATTCACTTTTCAGTGAGAAAAACTTAATTTTTCTAGAAAAAGTGTTTCTGATATCATGTGAGAAATGATTATACATCGATGACAACAATTTCCCGTCAAAATATAGTATATTATATACTTTTAAGGCATACAAATCATGCTCGGTCACACCCGTAACGATGACCTGTCACACCCGTAACGTTTTCAATTAGAAATTTTGTATAGTTTTTCGTAGTTTTGGTTCTCATTTCTTAACTGAAACTGAAGATCAACTATCTAGGTAAATATTTGCAAAACAATGATACAAACTTTTCATGCAATATTTTACACCACATGGAAATTAGATATCTTAATCGCAAATCAGCAGTTTCCTAAGGTCACACCCGTAACGCAACCAAATTGCATCCTATAACTGAACCACTAATTTTTCATACTTAAGTATACTATTTTTTTAAAAGGGCTTCAGGTGTCCTATAGAATAGTAAATTAATTATTTATAAATTGGGAATAGTATGTGAATAATTAATAAAATATGGAGTCTCACTGTCACACCCGTAACGATGGAAACACCCATATACAA
This sequence comes from Dasysyrphus tricinctus, assembly GCA_963921185.1. Classification (NCBI taxonomy): domain Eukaryota; kingdom Metazoa; phylum Arthropoda; class Insecta; order Diptera; family Syrphidae; genus Dasysyrphus; species Dasysyrphus tricinctus. The sequence continues at coordinate 31,855,397 of OY992531.1, forward strand.
TTTTCTTAAGCCCGCAGTGTCTTAAACATAAGACCAAGTATGTGCGACCCAGTCGTGCATTTTATAATTAATGTCTTGATATTTTTAAAAGATTTCAAGTTCCAAGCAACTTGACCTTGACAAAAAGTTAATTAAATTGAGTAGATAAGAACCAAAACTCATCATATCCCACTTTTATCAAAAATAGAGACTTTGATGCAGATTTGTTAAGCTGGGCATTGGGCTATCCGTAGTACAGTGGAATTTTATATGAATTACAAAAACATCGTCTTTGGTACGATTGATACTTTTATGTGTCTCGAATTGTCGATGGCTATGTTCGTAGAGTTTAGTTATGTTACATGATTTAGCACTCTTTAGATTGTGACTTTTCACTTCGCCAGCACGATGATTTTGTAGTTAAAATCGTTGAAGAGAAAATCTCACCTATAAACTCATCGTCATCGCGTAGTGAGCAATTACAGTCTAAACAGGGTCTTTCCTAAGTGCATGGTTGTTTTGTATAAACTTTTCGACAAAATGAAAGAACGATCTTATCCTATCCTAAAAAACAAACATGTCCTTAAATTAGTTTAAATTGTAAAATTAAGCATTTTTATATTTTAAAGGCTACCAACAAGATATTTTCTGCGAACTGTCAAATGTTATTTCGCAATCAAACATCAGGATGCATTCCACAGAGCAGAGTACGAGCCACGAATAGTGAACTGTGAATTTCGAATGGTCGCGTATTTTGATATTTCTTTCACATGAGTGATCGCTGAAAGACGCGAATTGTCATAAAAAATAAACAATATTTGATGTAAAATTCGAGGGAATTTTTCTTTCACAGGTTGTGGAATGCATCCTAATGTTGTGGATTGCGAAAAAGTGTTTGACAGTTCGCAGAAAATATCTCATTGGTGGCGTAGAAAATATAAAAATGCTAAATTTTACCAATTTAAACTAGTTTAGGGACGTGTTTTTTTTTATTGTAGATAGGATCGTTTATTCACTTTTCGAAAAATTAAAACAACCCATCTGGAAAAATGGCAAGTTTAATCATGGCCTTGGAAAGGCTTTGGTAAGGAAAACTTGTCGAATACTCGTGAGGACCTCGCTTTTAAAAACTTGTAGTATAATGCCCTGGAAAGTCTGGAAAGGGGAAATCTAGACAAGAAAAACTTGTCAAGTACTCGTGAGTCCCTCACGATAAGTCTTGTTAGCCCATCACAAATACCCCATATATGACAAAAACAAAAAAATAATATTTTATACCCACAATAGTAAGAAAAAATTAAGCATGTATGTATATAGTTTTTCATTTTCAGCATTACGCGACTGTATTTCGAAATACCTACCTAGCTCAGTAGGTAGTTAACGCATTGGAGATCACAGGATCGAATCCCAGTGAAGATAACTTTTTTTTTGTCCCTCGAGGCAAAAGGTTGCTCAACTGGTGGGGCCCTAGAGAAAATCGATAATTACCCTTGCTAGAGCCATGTTAGGGTCAATGTAAAACTTTCTAGTGCCCCGTTAAAAACTAGATTATTTTTACAGGTGGGAAGAATTTGTTGCTTTTTGCGCTTGGAATTGCATGAACAAATTTATTGGCATTCGCAGCTTATATGAAAGGCACTGTATTGCCTCAAAAAAGAACTAGGAACAATTAATAAAACAACATGGCAGCAGTGAACTGTCAAAATCGATCCGTCCCTATTGGAAATCGCTAAACTAAGCCCATTTAACGTTATCAGAAGACACCCATAAACACAATAGCCTTTAGATTTAGAATAAACACACTCACAAACATACACACTTTTGTTTTCAATTTCATGATGCGAATACTTTGCAGTCTGTACTACACGTAGGTATTGGTTATCAATTATCATACAAAAAACACTTGGTAGCAAGCACATTGTTTTTTGAAATTTAAAAACTTTCACCATTTTTTCCATTTGTTTTTGTTTTGTTAAGAACTCTTTAAAAGATAGAAGTACATACAGTTTTTTTTATTGCCAAACAAAAACAAATCTTTTATTTTTTTTTTTCTTGGCTCTAAATTCGCATCTATACCTATGTAATTTTATTCGAATTATGCCATGCACATGTTGAAACAGTAACTTTGCTGACTTTGCTTTATTTATTTAAGATGCAATGATTAATTTAATTAATCACAAGCGTGACGCTATCGAAATTCTAGAAAAAATGCACTTTTGAATTAAAAGACGCATACTGGCTCATTTCAGGGGAAATTCAATGCACATACCTACGTTCTTCGTAACATTAAATGAATAACTTTCTTCCCCGTGATCTTATTTATAAACAAGAAAGCATTTTACCGATAATGCCAAATGAAAACAAAAACGAAAGAAGAATGAATAAAATAAAACTGTAATCAATTATAATTTATCAATTCATATACATTAAGTAAATATGTAGGTACCTATGTATTTATCGAATGTATTTTATTCACTGGCTAGTTTTAACACAGCTGACGCGTGAGAAATTAGATGATGCTGTAAAAGTTGGCGGAATTACTATCATTATTTTTATGGTTATAAGTGGAATTTTAATTTTAATGACTTTTTGTCTTTTTAAATACTAAAAGGATAATGGGCGTTTCGTCCCATATGTGGTAACACTTTCTGAACAATATCACTAATCATTCGAAAGATCTCAGGCAACACTTTCTCAGAATTGGTGCTCCACATAAAAAGCTTAATGCTTTTGAAAATGCAAGTGTTTAAAAATGTTATCATATATTAAATGGAGATCAGAAAGTGTACCTGATCAAAATGAAGCAGAATATCTGTTAAAAATCTAAAGGAGGAAAACTTTTTGAATGCTCATGAGGCCCTCGTTAGTAAAAATCTTATTGAAATACAAAACCAAAAACTAAATAAGAATCTTTCAATGGCATACAAAACTGAAGCAAACCCGCCTGGAAAAATGGCAAGTTTTTGTCAAATTTAATCAAGGCCCTGGAAAGGCTTCGGTAGGGGAAATCTAGACAAGGCAAACTTATCAAATACTCGTGGGGCCCTCGCTAGTAAAAACTTTTTGGATAAGTCTTGTTATCCCATCACAAATTCCCCATATATGACAAAAACTAATGTTTTATACCCATCATACGATAAGAAAAATTAAACTAGGTATATAGGTACCTAGTTTTTCATTTTCAACATTGCACAACTGTATCGCGAAATAGCTCAGTAGTTAAGGTATTGAACTGGTAATCAGAAGATTGCAATATCGAATCCCAGTAAAGACAACTTTTTATTTTTGTTTTGCTGTCTCTCGAGGCAAAAGGTTACTTCACTCGCGAGGCCCTAGAGAATTTCTAGAGTTACCCTTGCTGGGCCCTTGCTAGTATCTATGTAAAACTTTTTAGCCCCTCGCCAAAAATTAGATTGTTTTTCCAGCCTAAATTAACGAAATGAATGGAATTTCAAAGACTTAAATACCAAAGTATGGCATTCTCTAACGATTCTGCATACGAATAAAGTACCTATTGTGTTAATATGATCAAGGCAGAAGGCAGACTAGAGAAAATATGAAAATTCTTCTTTAACTTTCTACCCTCACTGTTAAGCCCACGCGTATACAAAAACTTGTGCATGCGACTTTCTCTTGTCAGACATTGCACTTTATTTTGTTTAAAACAGATGTTGACATTTTATTTAAATATTTACCTAATATAAAGTTTAAAGGATCTACATGTATATGAAAGTAACCCTGAATATTTGTTTTCTTGCTAAATACGTACGAGTATTTGCCCTGTTTTGAAGTTTTATCTCTCTTTTCCTCATATAAAATACATTTATTGTGAAACATCGACAACGATCGCCACGTTTGCCGGATGCCATGCCACGCAAAACCACATTTGGTGTTTTCATGGCAAAAATTTAGGGTTCCTATTCTAAGGGGATACTAAGGAAATAATCGTTCAAATGCATCAGCTGTACAATCAAACCAAAAATTCATGTTAATATTTTATTTATTTGAAGAGAATTGCATTAAAAAAAAAGAGAAAAAGGAGAAAAAAGCAAACAAACAAATTTTAAGAAAATCTTTATAATGTTGACTTAAAAATGCCAATATATTCATTATCACAAGCCATGCCATGGAAAAGTCTTGATCTTGTGCATATTGGCATAGTATCAAAATAAATGTGGCAATCAAATGCAAATAAACGGATAAAATAAAATCCCGCTTCAGATTCGTTTGATTTACAAATTTAATTTACCAAGAATGAAGCTGAATACGAAAAAAAAAATGTATCGAGTGAAAACAAAATTATAAGTTTCCTTTGATATTGTAAATTGTAATATGAATGTGAAGGTTTTTGCATTCCAGGAAAGTACAAATATTTAAGTGTTGGTCTGTGGTCGCAATCAACAGTTATCACAAAAATGACGTGTATAATGTAAAATATCACAATCTATGGTGACCATATCCATTTTTGAAAACATTTTTTTTTTTTTTATTTTTCTTATAAAAACAAAAAATATGAATTCCTAAACTTAAGACAATATATTTTTAGTCTTAATTATGTAATGCTATGACTCTGCTGAATAGGTAGTTCCTCCCAACTATGTAGGTCCGTAGACCTATTATTTCCCTTGTTACCATGTTGGTCACCCAAAAAATCCTGAAACCTTTTTAACTGCATAATGGGACAGCAAAACCTCTACATAAATCCCACGCATTCCAAAATGTAGAATCGTTAAATTATTATTCGGCATTTTTGCTTATTGCCTTTAAATTTATACGGTACTTTATTTAAATGAAACCTCGACCCCACTTCGGATAAATTTATTGAAATATTAAAATCATGTACCTACCTACCTACCATAGTATTGATATGTATTATGTGTTGGAGGTTGCTGCGAATGTGAGATGATAAAATTACGTGTTTTGAGTTTTGTTTGAAGTGAATGAATATTTAAGAGCTTTCACTTTTATTATAAGGAATATTTATTTGAATTAATAAAACAACCACAAAAATGTGCAAATGCAATCTGGAGATCTTTTGCTGAGCTACCTACTTGTTTTGTAGAAAAACAAGTGCAAACTGCGGCAAACTTTGGAAAAGATTGACAGACTTCAAGTCGGAATCGCCACCTTTTCATTAACTTCAAGGCCGCTTATGATAGCACTTAATTTCAGGTAGTCTATATGGCCACGGCTGAACTTAGGATCCCGGGAAAACTGAACATACGGCAATAAGCTATTGAACCAATAGAAATTTTTTGAAATATTTAAATATAATGTTGAAAAAAATTTCTTTCGCGTTCAACGGCGTATAGTAAAATTCAAAAGATTTTTCTACTTTTTTACTTGCGATTAGGTAGGTACTGTAGGGCAAGTTTTGGATTCTCCAGAGGGAAAATTGGAATTTTTTTAGCTCCAAAAATAACGGTACTTGCCATACAACCGTTAAGAAAAAGCTTATTTATCTCGAAAACGGCTCCAACGATTTTGATAAACAAAAATCAGTGTATTATATTTAGTATTTAATGGTGTACTTTTTGGTATACAAAAAAATTTCCGAAAACTGTCATTAACGGTACCTACCATATAATATTTTTTTTTGATTTTCTATTTTCTCTTTAACGGTTCAACCTATTTCAATCATTTTTTTATACAAAAGCTCCTTTAAAATGTCAATAATATTGCATATCAAAATTTTGAAAAAAGTAAATTTGGATTTTTTAAAAAACATTATTAATTTTTTTGAAAATTCAATATTTTGAAAACGGGTTAATGATTTTTTTCAAAATATTTTCGTAAATGAATATTAATAAAAACTCAAAACTGACAATCTAAAATTTTGTTTTGAAAGTAAAACTAAAATTTTATATATAAAAACATAGTTTTTAAGAAAACTGCTCCAACGATTTTTAATTTTTGTTTGCATATATTTCTTTTTTTTCAAGTAATAAAATGGCATACTTGGTTTTGAGCGCTAAGCTACCTATACTATACAACTTCCTATAGTTGTTTACACAATTTAAAGAACGATTTAAATGCTTTTTATATATTTTTCTTTTCCAAATAGTACCTAATAGTAGGGAAGCCCACGATGCTAAATGTGGATTTACTTGAGCATCGTGGAGACCTATTGGATTTTGAAGATTTGATAATAGAGAGAAAAAATGTTAGTAAAGTATACCGTTTCATCGGTAGGGGGAGCGTCTACAGTTGTTCAAAAATGTAAAAAAAAAAAAACAGTCACATGGACATATTCGAGCGCGTGAGATATTGATAGTGTATGTATGGCCTGCGTCTTTCTAATAACGGGGGTGGTGCAGGGAATTAACTTCACGGGAACTACCTTCACATGGGAATTAACTTCACCACTAGTGGGAATTAATTTCAATTTTTTGAAGTGAAATTACTTCCCACTGAAAGTGAGTAATAATTTCACTTTTTTGTGGGAATTAATTTCACTTTAATGTGCGTTTCTTTAAATCCAGATTCTTTAAATGCTAAAGAAACTTTGCATACACCCAGCCTCGCACCTACCCCAAATCCTATAATGGGCCCAAGCAGGGGGGTTGCAGGGGGGCAGCATGCCCCCCCATACATACCACACTCTTTATTCGCCGTAATGCTTCCTGCTAGCACTGTATTTATGCACTGTATCTATGCTAGCAGCAAGCATTACGGCGAATAAACAGTGAGGTACGTAAGGGGGGGCATGCTACCCCCCTGCAACCCCCCTGCTTGGGCCCATTATAGGATTTGGGGTAGGTGCGAGGCTGGGTGTATGCAAGTTTCTTTTGCATTTAAAGAATCGGGATTTAAGGAAACACAATTTTACATTTTTGTAATTTCTATTCATATCATAGGTGGGAAATAACTTCACACAATTTTCGGATGAAATTATTTCCCACCTTAAGGGGGAAATTACTTCACAAAAAAAGGTGAAATTAATTCCCACTAGTGGTGAAGTAAATTCCCATGTGAAGATAGTTCCCGTGAAGTTAATTCCCTGCACCAACGGGGGTATGTTAATCTACCGGTTTGCGTGGTGGGGGTGGCTGTATGGGAGGGTAGAAATTGGAAAACAAATGGATTAACTCGAGCGCGTCAGATATTAAGAGGGGATGTTAAGTGACCATCAAGGATGCTCACATTCAAACGACTGACGATTCGGATGCGACGACGCAAGTTTGCGGCAGCTACGCAAACAAAATGTTGGGATCAATATTTCTCAAAATTGTGAAATGAAAAACTAAATTTTCTTTTATTCGTCAATGCTGTGGTTAATTCTGAATCGAACACAAAAAACCGGAAGCTTTTATGTCTTCTAGAAAATTTCAAGAAAATTTAGTTTTTCATTTCACAATGTTGAGAAAAATTGATCCCAACATTTTGTTTGCGTTTTTTTTATCAAAATTTCGAGTTTGAATGTAAATATTTTGAAAACTATTCACACAAATAATTTAATTTAAATGTAGGATTAAAGAACAGATTTCTGCCTTTTAAAACCGTTTTTGTTTTGCATTTTAAGTATTGTCGTTGATTTTTAATATTTATTTTTCCATTTATGTAAGTCGTTTTTTTTTCGAAAATCGCCTCTACCTCCTAAACGGGGCGGGAAAAACGGCAGATTATACTTTTCCCGTTATCCTAAAATTATTTACTTCAAAATAAAAAAAAATCAACCGCGCTCGAGAATATCCAGGTTTGGAGGGTTTGTAACCCTCCCACTACCTTAGGTCACGCTCAAATCGTCAGATTATTGAAATACACACTTTTCAGCATGTAACTAACCTATCATATATTAATCTGACGCGCTCTCGAGTATTGCGAGCTATCGATATTTTTTTACTTATCTGATACCCTGCCCTAAGCGCCCGGCTCTACATAGAGGACCGATATATGGTGAAGGTACTCAGCAGGTTGCAAAGTAACCCCCTTATATTAATCTCACGCGCTCGAGTAAATCCCAAAATCCCTGAGTGGGCTCCCCTACTATGAGGTGTTCGATGTGAAATTGAAAACCGTGCGGCCCAGTGTTTTGACATTTGAATGATACTCCCCACTGCGCCCTGGGTCAGAGAACATCGAATAAACCTAATGAAAAACGACATAAAGTAATATACTACGCAGGCTGACAAAATTGAAACTGTCAGAACTTAAAAACGGCTGTGTCTGTCAATCTCAAATAACACGTAAACACAACAACAAATAATGACATATTTCAATGATTTTGATAGATGCGCAGAACTGAACAAAAATTTAAACTAATAATTTATGTATGTGTGTTTTTTGCAAGCCTAGAGGAATCGGACGAAAAATATGACATCGGAAAAAAATGGAGCTTCCATACAACCTATCGATAACAAGTATGCAATTCGTGCCGATAGCACGGTTTTTATCTGGTCTAAAGCTAAGCTCCAAAAATTCTCTGGGCTTAGCAAACCACGAAGGGGCTTAGTTATTGTTGTATTTAACATGCACCCGGCTGGAAAAACAATCTAGTTTTTGGTGAGGAGCTAAAAAGTTTTTCATAGATACTAGCAAGGGCCCAGCAAGGGTAACTCTAAAAACTCTCTAGGGCCTCGCCAGTGAATTACCCTTTTGCCTCGAGAGACAGCAAACAATATGATTGGTATAAAATATTAGTTGTTTTGTTTTTGTCATATATTGGGTATTTCTGATGGAATAACAAGACTCATCCAACAAATTTTTACTAGCGAGGGCCTCGCGAGTATTTGACAAGTTTGCCTCGTCTAGATTTCCCCTACCGAAGCCTTTCCAGGGCCTCGATTCGATATCGCACTCGAAAATTATATACCTATTCAAATGAACGGGAGTGTATTTACACAAATTCGTTTATCATTTGATTTTTCATGTCATTCAGGTATACGTGATATGACAAAAAAATTTTAAATGTTTTATTCTGTATAACAAAATATAAAACTGCATATTTATGTCAATGTAAATTACCAAGAACTTAAAAACATTTACCCATTGCCATATGAAGCACAATATGATAACGTATTTTTAATATATAGCGATTACAGTTCGACGACTTCAGTGTAAGGCTATAAATACATATTTCAGTGTCTGTCGCTTGAGAGAATAAAACAAAAATATAGAAAAACAAAAAAAAATATCCACACAACACACCCTACACTGTCTTGTCTACTATAAGTATAAAACCACATAATGCGATTATTTAATACCATGCTTTGAATAACAACAAAATAATTACATAGTACCAGTACATTATGTACATGTATAATTTAATGGGAATTGCCAATGCACTAAAATATCCGAATGCGTCGCATAAGCTTGCTTCTAAATAACTAGCAACCTACAAAATTTCAGACTGGATCAAAATCTGGTATTGATTTGTCCATTTTTATTAAACTTGATGTTGTCGAACAACCATGCAAAATAGCAAAAATTATTCATACCAATTATTTTCATATTTCTTTTGAAACTCACATGTTCCAAAAAATGAAGTACCTCGTGGCATAATGGTTAGTGCGTTGGACTGTCATGCCGAAGCTCTGGTTTCGATTCCACGTAAACAGAAATGTTTTTTTCCGAGGTAGTGCCTCTTTCGAATAGGTAAGTGCTTCTCATGTAGCCGTTCGGACTCGACAAACAAAAATTGTATAGGTCCCCTCCATTCCTGCCAACAACGCGCACACAGGAACGGTTGAGAGTTGTAAGTCACTAGGCCCTGGTTATCCACGAGCTGTTGCGACACCAATTTTGCATTTATTTGTTTCAAATAAATGTATTGTTAGTGATCCACAACACTTCTAGTACAAACATGAAAAGAAAATATTTGTATACCTACAAAGCGGATTGTCCACGGATTCGTAAATTTGGCAATCGTGAAAAGTGAGTCTAGTTCGGCAGTGCGCCGTCTAGCGTAAATTTGTAAACAGGGTAAATTTGGAAAGTCTCTAAAATTGGTTATGCCGTTAAAACGAAAGTTAACCATTATTTTTGGTGCAAAGGAAATTCTAAAAGCCCATATCTGAAGAGTATCCAAAAACCGTTATTTGCCAAATTTAAAGAAAATAAGATCACTCACAAAATCAACTTGGCTTACTTAATTTTTAATTAATTTTAATTTAATTTTTGGAAAACTTGACTTTCAAAATTGAAGTTAATTCATTGTCGATTGGTCCATGTGCACTGTTTGTTTTCTTGAGAAAAGCTCATTAATAGCGTTTTCGTTTGGTCGTCCGGAAGCATTCCGAATGCTTCTGAAAACGTTCGTTTGGCACTAGATGACAGTTCTTCTTCTGAAAAGAAGAGAAAAACGATTCTGGATTTGAAGAAAGAATCAAAACCAGAAGCACACATACATGCGCACAATTGAAACGTCAAAATTGTCAAAGGTAATTTGTTTGTTGTTTTATTTTGGAATTGCGATTGTGCATTACTGTGTTTACTCAAAATAAACATCCAAGGTGGAGACATTCTTTGCTGTTATTGAGGAATATCAATATTCCAAGAAACAGCTGTGTGAATGTTCATCACCTAAACGCAACAACCAAGTGCACAAATACAACCAAACCCAAACTTCAGAATAAGGAAAATGGTTGCAACTTGTTCGTTTGGCATTCTGGATCGGAAGCTCCGGAGGCTTCTTCCGGAATACCAAACGAAAACGCTATAATATTTCTAGAAATTGTAATTTGTATATTTATTAAAAGTTTACGTTTACTAATAGATTAAGATCCCAGGGCCGCCAGACATACGTCATTTTATCATAGCTGAATTTTTTTCTGTGAATGTACCCTATGGTAGGTATTAACCAATGTATACTACGAATCTTGAACCCGGGTGCGTTTCGGAGGTATTGAGTGCTAAAAGTGCATACAATTATGCAAAATTACGTAATTTTATCAGAGCTGATTTTTTATGTGTTTCAAGGAAAGCTATGATAAACTTATTTTGACACTTGCCAGACACCTGCATGGGGACTCAATGCCAGCCAGACACGTTTAAAGGCGTCAAAAAAGTCGTCAAATTTACGTTATAGTATCAGAGCTGAAGTTTATATATGTTCTTTGGGCAACAGTTTCAAGATATTTCCCAAGCTGCCACCTACTAAAAAGAAAAATATTGTTAAATAGTGTTATCCAAGGAACATATTTTTGTATTTTAGATCAAAATAGCTTTGATACTAATGAAACACGATTATTTTGAAATCTTTTATGTGAAGGTGTCTGGTAGCTTGGGGAGTATCTTGGATACTTTTAAATGTGCCTGGCTGATATTAGGCTTCACTGTTGCAGGTGGCTGGCAGACCCTGGGATCTTGGTCTATAATAATTGTCTTACCTCCTAGGGTTATTTTTTTAAAGTAACCGAAACAATCATTCTATAAACGGTATTCAAATTTGTTGTTAGGTTGGGCACTTAATTAACTCTATTAAAGTTTTATTATGCTCTCATGACTGACTTTTCTAAATAGATAAACTAGGCATTAAAAGCATACATTCCAAAAATATTTTTGTTGAAAAGTTCTCTTAAAGGATGTAGGGGTTTATATTGGCATTTTATTCAGTAGTACTTAAACTAAATCCAATAATAAATACCTACATACCTACATATATGTACATAGGTACATAACATATTTACAGTACATAATGTACTCGTAAAGGTAGTTAGAAAAAAATAACGTTTTAATTAGGTAATGTACCTACAAGTCATAGAAGATAGGTACATCACATATTTTTTAATATGTTTATCTTTTTAAGGTTAAGTTTGAATTATTTAGACGTCCTTTATAATACTCCAAATAATAACAATTAAAAAAAAGATTATTAAAATTGAAACCAAAAATTAACTTTCGATGTACCTAATTGTTTATTTTTAAAATAAATTATACACCAAAAGTAGCTTGTTATTTTTTCGCCTTGGCAGATAAAAACAACTTTGTTATTATTTAAAAACATGCACATTTATCCATTATTATTTACTTTCGTTTTTGTTATTGTTGCTGTTAATAGAATTATCAACGGTTGCTATGGGAGTTGAATGTGAAAAAAAAAAAAACAAATTATAATCACTGAGCTGTGAACGATGAAGCATTGGTTAAGTTAAGGTTTTCCTTTCCTTCACTTAAATTTAATCTGAAAATAGTAGGTCATATAAATGTCTGTGAATAAGTTTATAATAAAGAAAACTATTGGAGATAAATTACTGATCCGATTGATTTTGTCATCGTGTAATTATTATTACGGCATCAATGATTTATTTGTATTTTAACATGAGACAAAACTTGCAATTCTAATCCTCTATGTGTATTTTGTATTTATATTTATCTTGACGAAGTTAACATTCCAATGAATCACAAGTAGGTATGCATAGTTTACTTGCAAATCTATTTATATATTCAAACGTATTATTTTATAACTCTTGTTACTCTCATTTGGCTGAACGGTTATAATTATACAACATGAATCACCTGTCATTATGATGCCTCAGATAGGTTTCTGTATATTTATCACAAACGTATCCAAACAACTAAGATGATAACATTACTTTCTCCTACGCCTACAGTACCTACTACCTTGCACCTGCATTAATTTTTTTTGGAAAAAAATAGGAATCCATGACTCATCCCCGAAACCATTAATTGGATGGACTGGCATAAAAAACGCATTTTTGTTCTGATGTTTTGCCCTCAATAACCAATCTTAAAACCTTGAACAAAATTCAGGGTCTTCACGCATTGCCAATACAACTACTACAATCCAAACCTTCAAAACGTTCATATTACTAGAAGTTGTTTAAACACGAAACCTTTTCATAATTTTTCGATTATTTTCACTTTCTATCATTTTGATATTTGTATTAGCTTGTTTCCTGGAGACACAAGATAACCGACCGAAATGATGTGGCTTACCGTATCATCAACTCTTACAACCTAGCTTATGCTTAAACCACACGATCGATGAAAATAAATGACTTGAAGATTTGCAAAATTCTATATTCAAATCTAGGAAATTTTAGTCCATATTGGCATTATAGTACTCTAAAGTGAGAGCGTATCGGTATTGGCACAGTAGTCTGATACCGGCTTTAAGTATATGAACAAGAAACTTGCTCTACGTTGAAGTCCTTTATTTTCATATGCTCAACAATTTAGTGAATGATAAACCTTGTTTTTATAAATATGTCCATCATTATCTTACATTGCCCATTTAAATATTTGATTAAAGTTTCCCCATTAATTTATTTCCTCAAAGTGTGCTCTCAAAGCTATGAAAAAATAATAAAATTATATTTATCAACGTTCTTTCACCTTTGAATAACAAACCACATACATATGTACCAACATAATTTCAATCGATATTTTCCATTAACTGCCATCATCACCAAATTTGATGTCCTTGCCTAGAACCATTTTACTATAGATTATGTGTTATTAAACCCACGGAACATTAACAACTTTTCCCAATTCCAATACCAACAACGGTATAAACTTCATCGACCTACTTACTAATTTACCATTTTCTTTTTGTTTTGTTTTCCATATACAGTGCACAGCTATCGACGACAGCATTGAAGATTCTGAAGGTTCCACTACCGACGGCACTACTACATCCCTTGGAAAATCCTACGATGAGGTAATTTAGATATTTTTAGATCCAAGTTCCTCACACGTCATATTATTTATTTTATTTTTTTCTATTTCATTGTTCTAGATAACAATCCTTGTCGATGCGGCTTTCCAAAACAAAATCAAGGCTAAACAAAAAATGGGCAATCGCAGTACTGACTCTGATGGTAAATCTTCAGTCAGGCTGTCACGAACATTAACCGAAAAACGAAAGGATTACGTGAGAAGGATATCAGAAATTCCAGATAGCTTTTCATCTATATCGAAATACGGAACTTTGCATCGAACTTTGAAGGCTCCAGTGCTTAGTTCTTTTAAATTGGAAGGAGAAGACGACGATGACCAATCCAGTGATTCCAGCAGTGAAGACGACGACGACGAGCCTTCAATGATACCACCGTTACCAGCAGCGACTAGTCAACGAATCCAACATTTTAATAAACTCATTGAGGAAAGTAAGACACCCACAACAACGATGACCACGACGACAAATAATAACAACATAAAAATGCGCCCAAAACGATCTACAGATAGTCCTCAAATTATAAAACCACCAGGAGAAGATTTACTAGATTCTGTTGAGGCCGCAAAAAAAGCCGCAGAAGCAGCAGCTGCCGCAGCGGAAAAAGAAAAGGAAGCAGCTGAATCGCAGAGTCCAAAACTTTTCCAAGTCTGTATGTTAGTTGGTTATAATATGAGCACGAATACTGCGTATTTGAAATCGAAATACCCGCCAAACGAAGCCATTCCCGATAATATTGAACAGTTGGTTTTTCCCCATATTGATCTCGTGCGAACGGGGAAGGAAAATCAAGAATATTGTCTGATTCTGACTGACGATCAAAATTACAAAATCTACGGCTATTGTAGGCGAGTTTTGCCCGAAAATTCAGATACATGTCTTCCATTGTGTTATTGTATTATAAGCGAATGTAAAGCTTTGGGATTCTACCAGAAGTTATTGAAAGAAGTCGAGTCCCGGCATGGACAGACAGAGACTGAAATGAATGTACTATTCAGCAATCTGCAAAGAGCTGACATTCCAGCCGCTGGCAAGTGCTTACACATAAAGATTCCACTTTTCTCACGACCTGTGATGTTTTACTCGACAAAGCATATGAGTTTGGGACCTAATTCTAAGGGTCTTGATTCCTTAATGGTTTCACAGGAAAATTTATCAGAAGGTTCATCGGCAACACTCACTCACGATAGTAGAAGAGGTTTAGTGATTGGTGGTGAGAGCCAAGCAAAGCCATTTGACCCTTTGGTTAGTCGAAGTCTAATCAGAGATCCCCGCTATGATGAGATATTTATCCGGCGACCGACTGATTTGCGTCTGGAAAATACAGAATTAAGTGAACTGCTTATTTGCCTTGGTCCCGAGCTGCTAATTGACGTCTTCTCGAATCTACTACTTGAGCGTAAAGTCATCCTACAGAGTTGCAATATTTCTCTTTTGTCTAAAGCAATACTGGCCCTGCAGACAATGCTGTATCCATTTCAATGGCCGTACACTATTGTGACTATTGTACCATCGCATTTGCTGGAAATTTGTCAAGCGCCATTCCCGGTGCTAGCTGGCATTCTAGATCCTCTCCCATTTGAAATTGAAGATGGTGCTGTAGTAAATTTGGACACAAAGCGAATAATTCAAACATGTGGTGATGAGGGTACTATCATTCCGCCATCATTAAGAAAATCGCTGAAAGTCTCCCTAGCCATGGTCGATCTAATAGATAAAGGAAAGATGCTTTCCTCAGTGTTGATTAGTGAAGCATTCCTGCGTTTTTTTATTGAATTATTCGGTAACTATCGACTTGCATACTTTGACAAAGAGCAATTCATCCAATCGCACAAATCCCAAAATACAAAACTCTTCCTAGAATGGTTTGTGGAAACATCTATGTTCCGGGGCTATGTGAATAATCGATACAAAACAGAACTGGGTGACGTTGTATGTGATACTAGTACAGAATTTTATAATACTTTCGATGCCAGGTTAATGGAGAAAAGCGAGAGTAATCTGAAGACAAGGAATATGGAATCTATTCTGAAGGGCTCGAACATTTTCAAAAAGAGCAAAAGCAAAAGCTTTAAGAAAAGATTAAAAGAATTTTTTGAATAAAAAACTTTCTTAAAAAGCCAAGTGATCAGAAAAAAAAAATGAAAATGTAATAGGTTCTGACTCAAAAATCGTGTGGTGCATACATAGTCTGTGCAATGACGAGTTGATGGAGTTGGTGGTATCTTTAAAACTGCGTTGCTAGAGTATTCATGGCATGCGAAATTTAGTGTTTTTACCTTGAAAGAAGTGTAGATGATTGATTTTTAAAATATTTGATAGCTTCATCTGTTTCTCGAAAGCTTTAGGGTTTACTGAGAATGCCATACATTTTGTCGGATCATTTATGATACCAAAACTAAATAGAATTTTGAACACTGAACCAGCAATAGTTGAGAACGATAGGTATAAGCGTTCTTAATATTTTGAAAATTATTTACAAATTCTAAAAGCTTTATTAGCTTCTACTTATTTTTAAGCTTAAATTTGGAGAAAATTATTAATAATGTTTTAAACTGACAAGTTTTTCTTGGTTTTTGTGGTTAAACTTTTTGTTACAAGCTCATCAATCGCGTTCAGTTGCCTCTATTTTATTCATAGTTGCAACATCCGAAATATCAAGCTTTATTTCCTAAATTATTTTTTTTGTTATCCTTTATTTGCTGGCGGAAGTTTTTTTATACTTTCTTGGAATTACCGAAACTCTATGAAATTTTAAAACTAGCACTGCCATAGTAAAGTTTTCTGATCCATAGCAACTCGAAGCGAATCATCATCTCACTTTATATCTATGTATTTGTTAAAAAAAAAAGAAGAAATAACTCTCCAATATAATTAACTTGCGGATAGTATTAATCATTGGTCATCCAAAATTAAATAAATATTAAAAAACATGGAACTGAGTGACTGATTGCGACATAAATATTATAGAAAAATCATATCACATTTTTTTGTTGTTATTCCTCCTCAATCACTGTGTTGCAATTACCATCACCATACTTTGTTATTTTTTATAGCAATATTTTGTAAATTGCCTTAAATCAAACATTCAAACAAACAAATAAAAAACACACAAATATATTATTTTCTTTATTTTATAAGAGAATATTTATGTAAATATATACAAAGCAAATTACATGCCTATTTAATAAAAAATTATAATTTAACAGAGAAATGTAACATTTCTTCTTTTTGTTTCATTCTTTTGTACGGAAATAAAATTTATATAAAGTATAAATTCTTTACATAGCCTGAATGTATTTGAAAAAAAACAAAAGATATTAAATTATTTATGTATAAGTGTATTCATAATATAAAATACAATAAATAATCACATACTACCACATGACACTCTGTATAAAATAAATTTAATTTCTAAGTTTGATCTTCTGTTTATTTTTTATTTTCATAAATAAACTTTATGATTTTTATTTTTAAAAATTTATAATAATTACATGTCTTGTTTAAGTTTTTGTATAGAGAAGAATGATAAATAAATGAAAAGTGTACTAAATGTAAAGGTAAACTTTATTGTTGACGAAAATCAATGTATATCTCATTTTATTTACATTTTTCAAATTTAAAGAAAATATGAGAAGTTTAAGCCATGATTTAAATTTAAAAGGATATGCATATAAACAGTAAGTTTAAACAGCTTTAAATAAGAAATATTAAAATGTTGCATTAATATCTACGTTTTCAAATGTTTATATTAAATTATTTCAAAGAGAATTAAAAATTCTTAAATTAGGTGTGTTCAGATTTATTAAACAGCACTTGTAAGAAAATATTTATAACTTTGCTGGCAATATAATATGTGACAATAATATCACAGGATAACAAAATATCGGCTAACTTTTGGGAACGAAAATACAAGAAAATTTCTTATTAGCATACTTTTGGGCGCTGAACTCAAATCCACCATCCGTTGTTTGTTATCAGCTCTGGGTTTTCGAAATATTACCGTTGTATAATTACTCAAAAACGTGTTTTTTTATATTTTTGAAGTTAGGTAGCCAAGCGAGGTAATTGTTTTCAATAAATTTAGTAGCGATTCCTGAAAGTATTAATTTTCTTGTATAAAACTAAATTTAAATAATTTCAATATCTTCTTTTTTCTACAAGAAATCCTTAGCTAGACGTTAGTCTTCACCGTTGTTTTGCGATTTTTGAGGTTATGCTACAACGCGAGGTATTTTCTTTTTACAAAATTAGTATCGACTTTTAAAAATACTAACGTTTTCCTTTAACTTTGTTACTTCCTGAGGAATAATCTGTTGTAATTTACGGTTGGTATTATTTAGAGCAAATTTATCAATAGTCAGTTAAACATCAGATAGTACTTACTCTAGAGAATTGAGGACAAATTTCATGTCGCTCATTTGCTGCAAGACCGGCATAGCTCAAAAATTGATGACCTCGATCTTTTTGTGCATAAAACATTGTGATTATGATATATTTTGTTGTTTTACATTTAACATCGATAGCTTTTGCACTGCAGTCGTTTTTTCATATATTTTTCACGAAAACGAAATTTTTAATCACATGACGGTCTTGTAACAAATGAGCGATGTGTTTTTTAAATTATGTGGAGTTAGATGAAGATTAAAAACTATTTTGAAAAAGAAAGTTAGTAGGTACTTTCTGGAAACATTGCTGATTTTGTTCTTTTTTTGTCATTTTGTGGCGGGAATATCTCGAAAACCAGAGCAGTGTACACGTTCTGTAACTCTCGAATCGATAAAATCAGGCGAGAAACGTTGGAAAATGGAAAAAAGCTCATGCATTTCGTTTCAATTTTCATCGTTTCTCGACCAGTTTTTTCGATGCGAGAGTTACAGAACGTAGGCACTGGTAGCGGAAAACGGATGAAGGATTTGAATTCAAAATCAAAAAATGGAATTACTAGCATCTAACTAAGTATATATTGGAGAGTAACAAAGGATATTGAAAGGATTTCAATTATATTTTGAAGATTAGTGCTTTGAGGAATCGTTACTACCTTCATTGAAAAAGTTTCCTCTCACTTTTACATAACCTCAAAAATGGCGAAAAACGATTATTTCTCAATTTTTTAGCGATATCTCGGTATACGGATTTGAGCTCAGCGCCCAAAAGTATGCTTTGAGACATTCTTTGTTATGCAGTTACTGATATTTTTGTTAGCCTATGTAATTTGTCACAAAATCAATTAATTGAAAAGATATTGATATATGTATGTATGTAGGTTTCTTAAAAGCTGTCGAAAAATCTTGGCCATTCCTCTTCTTCGTCAAAATAATAATAGGTTCCCTTAAGGGAAAATTGATTTTTTTAGCTCCAAAAATAGCTGTACTTGCCATGTAATCGGTAAGGAAAAACGTTTTACCTCAAAAAACGACTCTTACGATTTTGATAAAAAAAAATCGCGAATTACTGTAAGCATGTCTCCGAAAAAATTACTTGAAACAGCCAATCAAAGGCTTTTGTGGTAGTTGAAGTAAAAATGGATTGCGACAGGGAACTCCAAACATCCAATCGAGAACTACAGTTTACACCATAGTTGTGTATACTTTTAATAATTTCGTTTTCGAACTAAGGGCCAGTACGTGTAACGCAGTTGTGCATTTTATTTTATGTTTAACCAGTCTATACTTTTCCGAAAATTGTTATGTCCTGTGCCGAGATTCAGCTAATTCGAAACCGCAGGGAGTGAGTGAGATGAGTCACTTTTCGTCGAAAATCGATTCAGTTAGCAAAAGCGAGTGAGGGAGCGAGTGAAATGAAATGTCAGATTACTCGCTAGATATTTCCGCAGTGACTTGGTGTATGTGTTGGTAAATTTCCAGTTTTGGATAGGTATGTCCCCTTGCACGATGATTCTTTGCGTCTGACTCTTGTCAAAAGTCAATGAGTGCGAAGGTGAAATCCGATGCTTTTTCTCCTTCGCACTCATGAAAATTCGAAAAGAGTCAGATGCAAAGAATCATCGTGTAATAGAGGTCTATGTATGCTTTTCTCAAGAATTCCTATTCATGGATAGGAAATGAAATAAAAAACAACAATGTAGATAAAAACAACTACCCTTTTATTGATTGTAAAATCTTATTTTATTATCATATGCACATAATGTATAATAGAATTATATTTCTCAAGGGTGAAAATTCACATTCAACTTTAATTACTACAAAAAAAAATTGATACAAAAGATAAATAAATAATAAATAAATTGGGTGGCGCAACAGCTCGTGGAGAACCAGGGCCTAGTGACTTACAACTCACAACCATTCCTATGTGCGTGTTTGTTGGCAGGAATGGAGATACTCCATTATTAATATTTCAATGTTTACATTGTTGTATTTGTTATTTCATTTCGCGTCCATTAGGGGTGGTGTGAAACAGAATATCAAACGTACGAGTGTGACAAGGAGGTTGAATTTGGCTCTTTTATATTTATTCTTTGTCTCATATTCGAAGCTAAATTCAAACTTACTCATTTCACTTAAATAGCTGAATCACTTTTGCGAGTGAAGTGAGATGAGTCGGCGAGTAAGGCGAGTCATCTCATCTCACTCGCTGAAATAGCTGAATCTCGGCACTGAAATTGAATCCAACACGCTTTGAGATATTCGGAGTGCTCTTTTTGTACTCATTGTTATGTATGCGATTGTTCCATGTCTACTTCTTGAAATCGGGAACAGAAAAATACTCGGAAAACATTACTTGTAACCGCCAATCAAAGGCTTTTGTGAAAGTATAATGTCGTTTTTCTATTGGATGTTCGGAGTACGCCTTTTCTACTCCATTTTCATTCCATCGACTCCAAAAGCCTTCGATTGGCTGTTCGGAGTATTGTTTTCGGAGTATTTTTCTATTCCCGATTTGAAGAAGGAGTACATTTGGAACACACGCATACACATACAGTTTTTCGTCGCAGTACCTGTCAAAAGTGATGAATGCTTGAAGAAGCCATATGGCTTCATTCAATATAGTGTGTGTGTAAATTTGCCAACACGATATGTTTCATATTCTATTGGAAAAGTAGTGCAACAGGGTACTCCGAACATCTTATCGAAAACGACATTTTACACCATAGTTGGGTATTCTTTTAATAATGTCGGTTTCGATTGGATTTTCTAACTGTTCCACACCTCTTTGATTCCAATCGAATATGAAAACATCGTGTTGGCAACTTAATGACGTTTTTGATTGGACGTTCGGAGTATACTCCTTTTCCACTCCATTTCAACTCCTACTACTCCAAAAGCCTTCGATTGGCTGTTCCGAGCAATGTTCTTGGAGTCTTTTTCTGTTCCCGATTTCAAGATGGAGTAGTTTATCTTTTTAGGGATAGACCTAGATGTAGCAGCATTTACTCTTTCACTGTCTGGTTTTTTAGCGTTCAACTGCTGGGAGGAAACAGTGGGAGTTGGAGTAGTAGGAGTAAAACGAGATAGTAAAGTCAAGGAACCATGTAGGGTTTCTCGAAGAGAAATTATAAGAAAGTTTCAAATTATTTGTGAAAAGGATGGTTCGTACCTACTTTCCGATTCCATAACGATTTTATAAAGAAAGAATAATTTTATATTCTATTGGAAGGAGGAGAAGGAGGCTCCCAAAAAACAAAGGAAAATGACAAATTTATTTGATTCCCCAAGGGCCCCTGGTCCCGTATTTCTTTGTTTTTTTTTCGGAGTGTGTCACTCCCCGTTTTCAATTTTTTTCGCGAATTTACACACCATTTCCCTTTGAAAAATAGTTCGACGACTAACTTCCTGAACAGAATGCAAGACGGAGCTGGAATATATGTCAAAAATGCTGCAGCATAATGTTATGTTGATGAGCCAATATAGCAAAAAAAATGCTCCTAAAGGTGACCAAAAGAAAACGACACCATGTATTTCATTCGAAAATTAAAAACGACTTTAAAAATTGTGGATAAGCAAAGGCCACATCTGATTTTGCTATGAGTTTTCTGTTATGAATCAAAAGATTTTCACCGTTAGGTCCAGTTGTTCAAACGTGGTTCACATTTTGATCTGTGGTTCAACAATTTTTACTGGCTGATTTCGGCGGCATACTGCTGTTCAACCTTGGTTCAAGGTTCAAGTATATTATATGCTAGCAAATTTAAGACCTGAACCATCGTTGAACTTCAGTTTATTCCCTAAAGTCTGCGCTAAAATTTCTGAACCACGAGTTAAATATTTGAACAAATGGCCCAAAAAGGCGATTCATAAACGGTTACAAACATTTCACAGCTCATCTCAGATTTTCATAACAGAATTTGGCATGCCGAATACCAAATAAGTATGTTTGTAGCGTGAAATTTCTTGCATATTTTCACAATTTATAGAAACTTGGTGAAAATTTCACGTTACCAAACAGATAGGCTATATTCTGCCACATCTGTTAAGGCTCCCCCAAACCAACGCGAAACATTCGCCAACGACGCGAAATCATTAACAATAATACAAAATATGAAAGATACTTAATGCTACACAACAACAAAAAATCGTCTCTGCGAATGATTCGCTACGAATTCGCGTTGGTTTGGGAGAGCCTTTATTCTGATATGAAATTTCTCTTACCCTGAGGCCACACGAGCCAGTACTGGCTAGCCAGTCGCAATACACTCACATTTATTTACTAACACATACAAATCTGAGCAACTGGCTCGTCAACTGGCTTGCCTTTTTCGTAGCCAGTTGTGAAGCCAGTCAGGAGCCAGTAATTTGACAGGTCTACTTAATTTCATCTCCCCGCACCTCTGTCATTCTATTTCTGACATGTCATTTGTCTTTCAGCTCCGAGGAAGTGTGCTTGTAAAGATTTGTGTTTTCTTTTTTTTACAAAATAACATTTAAATAAAATAAAGTTTTTTGAAATAACTAAATAAATTATCTATACAATACCAAAAAGGGTATAATAAGTTAAATCAAGTGTTTGTGATGTGTATGCGCATATATCTGAATTTAAAAATATATAGACAAAACTGAAATGGAAATTGATAAGAAATTTCGTTAGCTATAGATATTTTAACAACACGAACCTTTGCTGCAAACAATATAACGAATAAATGAATATGCACTTCTACAATCGACTGGAGAGCTAAATTTGTGCCAAAATAAGAGTTCAAGAACATCATCTGAAGAAAATAAAAAGAAAATGTTTGGTGACGAAAGAACGAAAGTTCAATTGTTCAACTGTTGGAAGGCAATATGCTCTAAGACCTCTCTACTGGTGCACTACGGCCATATTTCTATCTGTTATTTTATGTGCGGTTATTAATAATATAGGTTCCAGTTCAAAAGCGATACAGTTCCATATATTATGTCTCTCCAATGTATGATTCTCTACAGACTACTATTGCATGATGGTGTCCTAGTAGAAGTACATTCAATAGGTAGGTACAAAACATATATGAACTCTAAAATTGTAACACATTGTAAACAAAAATAAATAAATAAAATCTATTATAGGAAGCGATCTCCCAAAAACAACGGTAGAGTGTATGCATGATTCCAGAGGTTTTTAAGCAATTATTAGGTCTGTTCCTTTACTTTGAATTTCTGTGATTTTCTGTGCATTTCTGCGCATTTCAGTCCAAAGTTGTGTCAAAGTTCATATAAAAAAAATATTTTGACACAAGTTTGGACTAAAAATCACAGAAACCCAAAGTAAAGGATCAGACCTATTGTTTCCAAGTAAATTTGGCAGTTCTTTTAAGAAAAACGACAAAAATCCGGATTTATTTTCCAATTGCCACTTCCGTTGAATTTTCGAGCATGAAATTACACCCCATATAGAGAAAAGGCAAAAATGATGTCAATTATAACACCATGTAACACCAACAACCAAGATTTTGTGAAACAAGAAGACGTACTTCATATAATAATAAAGGTAGACAAAGATTATCTATTTAAAATCAGAATTTAAAATGCTTAATTTCTTAAGGCTTTACGAAAAGCTTTGAGAAGCTCTATGCAATCATGTCACCAATGAAAAGACCAAAAAATTCATCATTTCATCATTCTGCCCCGCAGAGGCTGTGTTAAAATAGTTTACTTATAAAGTTTAAATTACATTCTAATGTATTGTATTTTCAATAAATTACTTTCTGTTATAATTATAATAAATGTACATAAATGTCCTCATCTAGTTTTCTTCTTTCTAAATGCATTCTTTCTTCACTTCTAAAAGCATTTGAATGCTTTACATTTCTTATATCCTGTGCTTCCTCTTTCTGATTCTGTGGCATCATGTCAATAAAGGTGACAAAAAAACTTTAAGATTGTTTGAAACATTTCCACGAATAACTTGGATTGATCTTTGGCAGCGTGTATTCAGAGTTTTATAAAAATGTTTGGAAGTCAATTCCCACAAGACTCAGTTTGGATGCATGTTTGTAGTTATACGAGAATGTTTTTTACCCTCTACTATGCTACTTTTCTGATGCCACTGATGGACGCCCACAACTCTCCCTAAATTAAATTCAGTTTGATGAAAGAGTGACTAGTGATAACTAGATAGCAACCTGCATCATATATATGTGGGAGGAATTCTCCAGAATGGGTGAAGATAATTGGGATCTATATATAGCAGGAAGTATTGGGCCAAATTCCCAAATGCAAGATTTGCAAAGGAAAACACATGCGAAGCAAATATAAAAACAACAAAAGCAAATGCAAGTTAATTTCGTAACACAATTTTAGCATTTGCACAAGAAAAATGAATCTCTGGCGTTTTGGAACTGTTTGCTTAGGCATATTGTGGGCAAGATGCGTTTAGAAAATCGCCTTTGGCGTTTCGCTTATTTTGCAATAAATTTCGTGCATTTTGAAACTGTTTCAAGTGGTGCTGCTTTACCAGACTATGGTAAGGAATTCATTCAATTCAAAATTAATTTTTTATTTTAGAAAAGTAAAATTTCACTAACGATAATATGAAGTGCAACTGTCTACATTATGTAAGCTGCTGCAGGAACGTGATTTAGACATAGAACTAGATCTTATCCTCGAGTTGGAGGCCAATCTTAACAGATAACCAGACCCAGGTCGTGGAGATTGTGGAACACTTTTTGAATAAGAAGGGCTACGGCTACCACTAACCGATTCAGATTTACTTCCAACCCAGAGGGGGAAATTGATTTTCACTTCGATTTGGAAGCAGATCGGCTACGACTCCGTGATTTAGAGTGCATTTAGCACTTCTCGAGTGTGAATCTCATTTCTCTTAGCTGTCCCTACCGCTCTATTACCTCCTACATGTGTGTTAATAAAACATTCAATTTCGGAATCTTCCAAATTTATTCTTTTCAAACTTACTTTACTTAAAATTAAACACTACACCAGCCATCCAAATGGAAAAGTATGATCTTCAAAAATTTTATGGACAAAGACATGTTTCACTCCAGCACCATCGTCAATATGTTGATTTTCAGCTGGCTTTTGGGTCTTTGCGAAAAGCTGAAGTCCGTTCCATATGATTCCATATGAGCAGAGTATGCGTGATGGACAGGTTGACTGCAATAAAATGAAAGATGTTTTGCGTTTTGTCTCTAAAACTTTTGCCGTGTATACATACATATCTGTTTTTGTTCTCGGTGTCTTAGGTGCCATCCAGAGTTATGTCTGTAGGTGTTGAGTATAATTTGAGCTCTTGTTTCATCCAAGAATCCGATGAGCTTATTCACAATATGGGTGATGGTTGTAATCTTTATAATATACACATATAGTTGTATGATAAAGAATCAATCTTACTTCCGTAGCCTTCGAGGAGAGCAGAGGTATATTATTTTCTGTAAAAAAAAGATCAGCATAAATTAAACAAAACATTGAAATAATTTTGAAATACCCATGTTTTCGTAAAATCCTCTGTTGATGTTTATTTGTCTCTTGAAGCTTTCCTTCTGTCAATGTTTGTCAACAGAAAAGAAACAACAACAAAAACAGAAACTTGTACAGCAACTTGCTTGGCAACTGGCGTGTCGGCTACGTCACAGCATATACACGAATACGAATTTGACAGTCAATATATGTACCCAACTGGCTAGCCAGTACTGGCTCGTGTGGCCTCAGGGTTATGAATACCTAGTAAAAGATATGCTCCATTAAAAATCTTTTGTGATTGGTGTTCAGATATTCGAAATTTCATCAAAAATAATTTCTTACGTCATTTTCCATTGGTTTTTCGGAAAGTTTCGTTTCTTTTTCATTCCAATGACGGCGTACAATTGATTAGACTGAAAAACTGGATTTTTGTTTGACAGCGAGATGTGAATACAGAAAATTAAAAAGAAAAACAGTTTTTCAGTTCAATGTGAGCCCCATCAAAGGAGTATGAACATTCCTCTTCTCAAATGAATACACAAGGTTTGTTCCTTGCCGACTTTCAAACAGTTTGAAACCGCCAGATTTAGTCCGAAGTCGTTCCACACTTGAAAAATTGTACTGGTCCGCACCAAATCTGGCGGTCTGAAACTGTTTGAAACTGTTTGGGACTAAACCAAGGAACAGGGTTACAGTTTTAAATATTCTCAAAACAACACCAAACTTTGAACACACCCATTTACCAGCGCATTCGCAGACAACCATAACTCGCTGAATTCACCCATTCTATAAAGATCTGTCAAAAAATCATCTGTTCGACTATCTGTCAACATTCCTCTTTGTGTAGGTAAATTTTTTACAAGAAAAAAACTAAAAATTCGTCTTGTTTCTTGGGGCTTTGTAAGTATGCATCATTCGTATAATCGTGTGCATTGTTTGTGCGATGTCGAGATTCGAGAAGAAGAATAACATTAATTTTTAATTAATTAACTATAAATTTTTGCGTGCGTGAAATCGTCTCTCATCCAAAACGAGTGTGCATACGTTCTCTTTTCCAATTGTAAAGTTAAGAAACGAAATCCCGAAATCAAATAATTTAGGCAAAAGAGAGAAAATTATATTGAGTGAGTGAGAAAAATCAATCGGAGCAATAAAGAAAAGAATTTTTGTTGGAAAAATTAGGTCCTAAAAAAAACATTTCGCTTGTTTTTCCAGCAGAGCAGAATCGGACTCAGTGCTGCTGAAGCTGACGACACAGAGAGAAGACAAAAAATAATGCAATCGGCAAAACTTGCGCTGCGTGAAGAGGACGTGGTTAGGCTAACGCTCGAATTTCTAGACAATCGTGAATTACATATAAGCCAGCTTTCACTCGAGCGCGAAACTGGTGTTATTAATGGACAGTACTCCGATGATGTGTTGTTTTTACGTCAACTCATACTCGACGGACAATGGGATGATGTTGTTGAATTCATTCAACCTCTGGAAGCGTTGTCACAATTTAACATAAAGAAATTCTGCTACACCATCCTGAGGCATAAGTATATCGAATTGCTATGCATCAAATCCGAAGCAGGTGGCTCGCACACGGCTGCCGGGCAAGGAGTCAACTCAATGGAAGGTGCTGTCGAAGAAGTGGTCCAGCTGCTAGAGCAATTGGAAAAACTAGCCCCCACCAAGGAGGAATACTCTAATTTATGCCTGCTTCTCACTTTTCCACGCTTGGCTGATCACCTTCAGTTTAGAGACTGGAATCCCAGTAAAGCTAGAGTTCAATGCTTCCGTGAGATTTTCCCCTTGGTTGAGAAATTCCTACCACACGATTCGAAGCTCAATGTTGCACCATGGGCCAAGAACGATCGACTAATTCAGTTGATCATAAAAGGCGTGCTCTACGAATCGTGTGTCAGTTATTGCCAAGCGAAGGCGACTGGTTCTACGGAGGCGTTTAATCAAGACTTGATATTCTCGAAGTTGCTTGATGGGTCGGTGGGTTTTTCGGATTCAGATTTATCGTTGCTCAGTTGGTTGCAAAGCATCCCCTCAGAGATATTCTCGGTTCCATTCGAACAGAAGACGTTGAACGTGAATGTTGAGTGTTTGGAGAGACCATCATTGGAGACATCGTGGACAGAGCATATGCTAGTGACACCAATCAAACCCAAAACGTTTCCCCATTCGGTGATGCCCTTCACTCGACCACGCAGTGCTGCTGATATTATGACAAGATCCTTGGTCTCAAACCTGGAAGCTTTACCCTTCGGAATGAATGCAGCCAAGCTGTCTGATACAATTGAGAAATCAGCAATGTCAAGGTCAAGCTTTGCCAGCTTCCACCTTACAGGCATCAAATCAATGAACAGGAACGTCATGGCCAATAGTGTGGATCGACTTTTTTCAAATGACTTTTCTGCTGGCAATGGAAATGCAAATCACGGTGAATTCGAAAGTCTTCCATCGATTCAGGAGATTCGAGACATAAACAGTTCACAGGAGACACAGAGTTCTGAGAAGGCACAACATGACAAGAGTAGCGGGCGGGAGAGTCCCAATACGGCGACTTCGACCGCAAAGAGTTCGAGGAGAGACTCGTTGAGTGAATCACAAACGATTCCGGCACACATGAAGATCGTAAAGCAGACAGCATCTGCAGCAAGGTAGATATAAATAGATTTTGTATTTATTATTCAAGTGCTCTAATTGGAACATTAACCTAAAGTGGCTTGCATTTATTTTTGTTATTGCTTTAAATATCCCTTCCAAAGTACCTATGTCTTTGGGTTTTTGTTCATCCCAATATTAACAATTTATTATTATTATTATTATATGCATTATTATTAGCTTTGCAAAAATATTGAAATGCGCCCCAAAGGTTTATTTTTTCATTTCCTCCTTATACTGGAAATATCTTGTGTCTGCAGTTGTAGTGTGTATCCTAACTTAAATACTATAAATGCGAAAGTGAGTTTATTTATTTGTTTGTTCGTTACGCTTTCACGTTCAAACCGCTGAATAAATTTTGATGAATTTTGATATAGAGATAGATGGAACCCTGGAGATTATTAATAATTAAATTCTACATACATATATGTATATCATTTCACGCATGTTTTACTTGTTTTATAAGTAGGTAGTCGTTCAAGTTGTTTCTCAATAGCCCACCCCGAGTTTTTTTTTTTAATTTTAAGTAGGATTTAACCTGCCGTTTTTTCATCTTTAATTCTATATCTGTCCAGTATTTGCATTGATGAAATACTTCAAGCTAAAATTATCGCCAAAAAATGACAACTGACTAGTCGTAAAAAATTGTTTTGACCAAAATAGAATAAAAAACAAATGTTTTTCAATTTTGAAGCACCTGCTGTTTTTGAGTCACTGGGATGCATCTTTCCAAGAAATTGAAATGTAAGTTGGATAGTTTATACTTATAAATGACTCAGTTGTTTTGCTTACAAACATTATACATAGTACAGTCAAGCTAGGTTATGACATCATAATAATTCGTGACTGACTGTGATTTGCATTTTATTGCTCCCCAAAGTTTAACGCATAAAAGACAAATGTGGTATATTCCCCTCACAGCGCTATTCTCCTTATTTCACCCCCTCATTTATTTAAAAACAGTTACTTTTATTAAAAAAATAAAAGAAAACTTGTAAGTAAAAATTACAATTTCAACTTTGGGTGGTAGCCCGTTTATCTACCTCTGCTTTAAGCCTTTTTGGCATTGATTCAATTTTTGGGTTGATCTTACTCCACTGAAAAGCAAAAAAGCAATTTTAAGTTCATTTAGATTGGATATGGAGTGCTTTCGTATATTTCTATCCAGCAAAGCCTATACATTTTCGATGACATTTATTTCCGGGTACTGTACCAGTTGTGTCATGACATGGGAACAGTGCTACCTATATCAGCCACGACCGCACAATTCATGCCTTGTTTTTTCGGTCGCTATCTGATAAAATAAAAAATTATTACTTATAGCCAACTTTTTGCCACTTTGAAGCAAATTGTTCTTCAGTATATTGAGGTACCTATAACGTTTTGTCCATTATAATATCAATAAACTCAAAGTACTCACTCCTGAAGCCGACAAATCAAAGCACTGCAATGGTTTAAGGCCTTTTTCGCAAAATAAAAAAACATAGACTTTGCCGCTGTCCGTTAATGATTCGATGGAGTTTTTAAAGTGTCGCCTCCATTCCCATAATCTGGTCAAAGGATGTGATTGGTGCATTTAAAAATGGTTAGCCTAAATGATTATATTTTCTGAAATTTTCTTTTGAGGCAGACTCGTAACATTAATGTCTTGTGTTTTCTGTTTATGTTTTTGTTTGTTGACTATTCGAAACGAATTCGTATAAACCCTTCTAGATTCTGAAGCTATTTTTGTTATTTAAAATCTCTATAAACAGTCGAACATGGTGCGAGTGAACTTGGTTCGAGTACTATCTAGGAAATATGTGCGAGGCGATTATAAAGGGTCCGCCAAATAACTTTTTTTGAAAATGCTATAAAAAAAAACTACTGAATATTTTCTCAAATTTCTTTTTTTATTTGAAAGTACAATCCTTCCGGTTAATAATGGAAAATAATTTCATTCAAATGGCTGCTTCGCTAAGTCGGCCTGCGATCGACTTAGAGAAGATGCCGATTTTGCCAAAAAAATCATCTTTTCAGGTGAAGCTCATTTTGATCTTCGCGGGTATGTAAACAAGCAAAATTGTCGCATTTGGGGCACAGAAAACCCGCACGCCATTGAAAAGCCGATACACCCAAAACGAGTCACTGTTTGGTGCGGATTTTGGTCCAGAGGCATAATTGGGCCATTTTTCTTCGAGTGGCCGTTACAGTCAATGGCGATCGTTATCGGGCCATGTTGAACGAATATTTGTTCACAAAAATTGAAGAGGAGGATAATGGCAACATTTGGTTTCAACAGGACGGCACTACGTGCCACACAGCCGAAGCTACACTCCATGTAGTAGTAGCACTTTAAAAAAAAAAAGTTATTTGGCAGACCCTTTATGTACTTGGCTGCAGGCTGGTTCGAGTACCTATTTTTGGTGTCACTAATCCAAAAGTTTGGTCTCACCAAAATCAAATATATTTTGATTTTTAACAATGTTCAAGCGCGAGGGTGGTTGTTGTGCCAAG
This sequence comes from Dasysyrphus tricinctus, assembly GCA_963921185.1. Classification (NCBI taxonomy): domain Eukaryota; kingdom Metazoa; phylum Arthropoda; class Insecta; order Diptera; family Syrphidae; genus Dasysyrphus; species Dasysyrphus tricinctus. The sequence goes on from OY992531.1 coordinate 31,886,018, forward strand.
ATCGACTGTCTGTAGACGGTTAACGTCATTTGATCGATTTATTATTGGAATTGTTAAATCTGTACCTTGGTTCTAAAAGGTCCAATGTCCAATTTGATAATTTAAAGGAAATCGAAAATTAAGATTTATTATTTCTAAAAATGCTTATTACTTTTGAAAATTAAACTTTCTATAACCATCGGTATCTTGTTAAGAAACAATTGGATCACATTAGCCCTTATTACAGTCTTAGAACATCTTCTGCTGAATCAAAAAGTGAACTTACGTCAATATTGTAAAACATGGACGTTGGAACTTTTAGACCCAAGGTACAGAAATATTCCACTGTGTTTGTAAACAAAAATTTTATTTAATAGATTTATAGTTTGGGTTTTTAATCATCGAAATCTCTGATCTGCCGATAAACCTCATTCAATCAGAATCTTCGAAAAACGACCTATAGATTTAACCCTTGTGAACAAACTGGCCTTGAATCTGTTAATTTAAACAATTTAATTAAAATTTTCTCAGAATATGTCTAAAGGTGCCGTCACACCAGGCAAGTTTTACTTGCCGCAAGTACTTGCAGCAAGTAAAATGATTGCTGCAAGTAAAACTTGCCTGGTGTGACGACCCGAAAAGTACTTGCAGCAAGTAATTGCTGCAAGTGATTTACTTGCGAGAAAGTACTTGCGGCAAGTAAAACTTGCCTGGTGTGACGACCCAAAAATGTACTTGCAAGCAATTAATTGCTGCAAGTGATTTACTTGCTTGCAAGTACTTGCGCAAGCAATGCTTGCACGGTGTGACTAGTTCCTGCAAGCGCTTGCAAGCAAGTAAAACACTTGAAATCACTTGCGCAAGTACTTGCCACTTGCAGGATTTGCGCAAGCAAGTTTCTTACTTGCTTGCAAGCGAACGTATGTTTTACGATCAAAATTACAGAAAAAATCTTCTCCCTCTGTCCAGAAGTCTCTCATAAGTGTTGTAAAGTACGGATTTTCAGCACGACTTTAAAAAAAGATTGTCATACCAAAATGATTTATCATCGATCAACTTCATTTTTTGGTTTCAAATGCTCCCACATAGAATTTTGTTGATGTTTTTGAATACATGTTTTTGATAATAATAATATGAACGACTGGATCATACGTAATTGCTCTTATAGTTCAACTTGCTTGGAACTTCAGATCTTTTAAAAATATTTGAGTAATTAAAGAAAAATGCAAGGAAGCATGAAGCTCTTTCTATCAATATTAAAAACAACTAGCCTGATTCTGATATAAATGGGTAGAGCAATTAATGAGAAAGCGATTTCAACAAATCTTTATGTTCAAAAACCATTTCCTCGTAAGAAATTCTTCTTCAAAATCTGGATTATCCATTTATATCTGGATTGGGTACGATATGTCGACTTTTAAAACATCGACTCCATAAGATCGACTTTTAAAATCTCGACAGAAAAAATCTCGACTGGTTAAAAGACCGACAGATCAAAATATAGACACAAATTTGACCGACTTTTTAAAATATCGATTTTTCAAAATGTCGATTCTCAAAATGTCGACAGTGATCGAGATTTTATGAATCGAGATTTCAACAGTCGACATTTTAAAAGTCGACATTTAAAAAGTCGACATTTTGATCAGATCATAGTTTAGGGAATGATGTTTACAAGCGCGCGCTTGTAAACATCATTCCCTAAACTATGATCTGATCATTATTATCTAATATCGCATTGTCATAGTTCAATAAATCACATTTTTTGTAATTTAATTTTTGTTGCCTATATATTTTGACGTCTTAATTGCCCATTATTCAGGGTCTGTAATGTGTTTTAATATTAATACAATAATAAAACATCCAGAAAATGGGGCAGTTAAAAGTTCGAAATATAAGGTATAATTTAGGTAGGCAACAAAAATGCGTTCTATTGAACTTTCTTGAAGCTAAACAAAAGGTAATATAAAATTAATAACTACCTAAATAAGTTAATTATTATAAGAATCAAATAAGAACTTGTGTCTTAAATTTTTCACAGCATCAAAAAACTGTTGTTCCTGTTAAAAAATCAGACAAGAATTTATGATTCTTGAGTTTATAGTTATTCCGTGCAAACATTTAAGGCAGAGCTTTGTTCTTTAGGTTACTTTCAAATGACCGACAGACAAAATATCGACAAGTCAAAATGTCGACTGGTTAAAATGTCGATTTATATTTTATATCGACTTTTCTGTATGGGAAGAATTCCGACAAGTCGATATTTTTCTCGACTTCTATCAGGGCAGTCGACTTTTTGTCAAATCGACATTTCAAACTGTCGACATTTTAGTAAGTCGGTAAAAACAAAGTCGGTATTTTAACTTTCAAAAAAGTCGATAAAAGTCGACATTTTAACCAGTCGACATTTTTTTTGTCGGTCATTCGTACGTAACCCTTTATATCTATTTCTGAAGAAACAATAAACCAAACTGAACTGAAAATGGCAAAATCACACCTGTTTACACGTGCAAGTACTTTCAGAAACTAATTTCAGCAAGTTATTTCAGCAATTACTTGCAGCAAGTACTTTCAGCAATTAATTTCAGCAAGTACTTGCTTGCTCGGTGTGACGACCTGAAAAGTACTTGCGGCAAGTTTGTTTTGCAAGCAAGTAAAAAGTCGTTTCAGCAAGCAATTTACTTGCCTGGTGTGACTGCTCTCTGCAATTACTTGCACGAATATTTCAAAATCGAAATTTTTGAAACAATTGCTGCAAGTACTTTACTTGCACGGTGTGACGGCACCTTAATACATGCAGCGAAGCATAAATGATTTGAAAGGCTATTTTTCGTATATGCATGTACTTTACATTACATATTATGTGTATCTGTATGTTTATATACATGGAATTGTTCAAATGCAACAGTTGTTGATTTAGATTTTTAAATAATAAATGCACCATAAACAACTGCAGAATTTTTTTTATGAATTGATTATTGTGGTTATTGGTCTAATCAGGTCAACCGCAATGTATATGCACTGCAGTATTTTTATACGCATACGCTTCATAATATACACATTTATTTAAAAACAATACAATTCAATAAAAACATTTACAAATTGTAAGAAAATTTATTTATATCAATGAGACAATGAGAGCAAAAGTGGTGTAACCCATATTCAGTAATAGGTAGTAGAATGTCTGGAGGTTTTAACCTCGAGACCTAGACCTAAAGTAGATTTTTTTTTATTTATGCAAATTATTTTCCTCGTTTGTCAATGTAAAACGTAATTTATTTTTCATATTTTATTGCAAGCATGAGGCCGACAAATTTTGTCGATGGTCAGGGAAGAAAATAACGTTGCATGAGAATCAATTTTTTTACGCAAAGAAGTTTCAATACAATGGAAAAATAAATGTTGCAACGACTTCTGACCTTACTTAAACCTGAAAAAATGAAATCGTAATATTATTGCCAGCAATAAGTCAATTGAGCTGTTTATCTTTTCTATTCCCTGAGATGATGAATATTGGATCAAAAACAATTTTCATACACCAAAAGTAACAACTTTTGCGAAAAGTGTATGGAAACGTTTATGGTATTCATGCAACAGCGTAAAGTCGTTGTAAATGTGGTAAAGTTTTAAACTTCGTAAATCTGTCAAATATTCCATACAAATTGTGACAGAATTAATAGTTTGAACTTTACAACGTTTACGACGACTTTACGCTGTTGCATGAATACCCATGCTATTTATTTCTTGTCGAATGCACTAACATAATAACCCTTATTCCTTATTAATTTTAAAATAATCTACTCATATTTTTCAGGGCTGTTTCACCGCCACAGAGCGTACCAGCTCCAACAGTTCCAGATGAATTATATAATTCACCAAAAGCGAGCCTTAATTTCTCGACCCGGATGAAAGGAGAACTGTTTGAGAAATTCCATAATCAGAAGATGAAAAAAGAAGAGGAGATTACCAGTTCGATCATGGCAGACAGCCATGACGCAACAGCAGATCCCATGAATTCATCCTTCCTAAATAAGGATAGCGGACGGCCACATTTTGTGGCTGTTACTTCGTTGGAAGACGTACAAGCGGTGCGCTGTGCGGAATTCCATCCAAGTGGAAGAATCTATGCGGTGGGTTCTAATTCGAAGACTTTTCGAATTTGCGAATATCCATCACTGTTGGAGGTGCAAGAGCAACACACCACTTACCAACCAACGGTGTTGTTCAAGAGAACAAAACATCATAAGGGGTCGATTTATTGCATGGGATGGGCTCCCGATGGGGAGCTTGTGGCCACAGGGTCAAATGACAAGACCATAAAGCTAATGCGATATAATGAGGTGAGTAAGCAGCTAGAGGGCGGTGAGATAGAACTGACAGTTCATGACGGTACCGTGAGGGATTTGTGCTTCCTGGAGGACTCGACAAACAAAGCAAGTCTTCTTATCTCTGGCGGAGCTGGGGACTGTAAGATCTATGTCACCGACTGTGCGACTGCCACCCCATTTCAGGCATTAAGTGGTCATGGTGGACACATACTGTCACTCTTTAACTGGGGATGCGCCGTCTTTGCTTCCGGTTCCCATGACAAAACTGTACGATTCTGGGACTTACGCACACGAGGTTGTGTCAATACCATAACCCCAGCAACAAATCCGAGCTCTCGGCAGGGATCTCCAGTGGCGGCAGTGTGTGTCGACCCATCGGGCAGACTTCTCGTCTCCGGCCATGAGGATAGCTCATGTGTGCTGTATGATATTCGAGGTAATAGACCGATTCAGTGCTTTAAGCCGCACGCGGCTGATGTCAGATCGATTCGCTTCTCACCTTCGGCATATTATTTACTCACATCTGGCTATGACAACAAACTTGTGCTGACCGATCTACAAGCTGATTTGACACTCCCATTGCCATCGGTAGTGGTGGCGCAGCACGCCGACAAAGTAATCTCTGGACGCTGGCATCCCACAGATTTCTCATTTTTGTCAACGTCGGCCGACAAAACAGCAACACTGTGGGCGTTGCCGCCGTTGTAATCGAAAACCTTTTAAGGGTATTTCTTCTTTTTTTATTTAATTACTACTGCTTATAAATAAATATTATGTATTCATACGAACTCAGTGCAATACAAATAAATTTTTTGTTTTCATTCTAATAAATCATGCATAATTCATTGTATTTAAGGCACAATCGACTAACAGACTTTGTTGTATTCAAATTCATTATTTTCCGGAATGTTATTAATTGATTTGGTTTAGTTTACACTAATTATTATTTATTTTACTTTTGTTTTTGCCGCATCATGACCTTATTAACCATTTCTATAAAACAACAACGATGCAATGTGGGTTTTTTTATTTATTTATTTTTTTCAAATTCAAATATAAAAATATTCATAATTTTCGAATAGAAAACAAAAAAGATATAATTAACTAATCTTTGTAATTAATTAAATTGATTTTTTTTTAGAACTAATTGAGATTATTTTATTTTATGTATTTTGCTATGCTCTCGAATGTTTTCTTTAAAATATATTATATTTTCTCAAATTTATTGATAAGCCAAGTGCGCCTATATATTGAAATTATTATTTAAACAAAATATATAATATTTATATTTCATAAACACATAAACAAAACAAATTTTGTATCTCGATAAATACGCGAGATGTTAGAAAAAAATTAAAAAAATAAATAATTTATATTTAATAGAATTTTAATGAATTCAAAATTTAATTACATAATAATATATTAATTATTATTCTTTTCTTAGATTTTAATGTGTGTTTTTATACGTTTATTTTTAATCAAGAAAAAAAAAATAAAATATATTTTTTTTAATAGAATTTTGTTCATTTATTTGTAACAAATAAAACATTACAGAAATTTACTAAAAATAAATGTAACAGAATAAATTAAAAAAATGTGTGAGTACCAGGACTCGCGTGCAAGATGTGTAAACATTCGTTTTCACCTGAAGGTAAGGGATCGGGTCATTACCACGTATGGCAAAAACTAGGAATCTGTAATACAAGCGCTAAGGCTATGTCCTAATTGGACAAAGATCGCGCAACCCAGCGATAAGCTTCGGTCGGTCGCATCGCTTGTTGATAGCGCTACCAAAATGTGTGTCCGATCGCTCCTAAGTAATATCGTGCATTGTAACTGGATGTTAACACACTATCGAGCGACCACAAAAGTGAATTTTGTATAAAAATGGTTTTCTATTCTTTCAAGTTTGTACCAAACCTCAATGTTGTTAAGAGTAAATAAAATGTTTACAGCTAATCTTGAATGTACAAGAGAGATTTTTAAAATGCGCCAATTGCGAAATATGATGATTGCGATGTTCATGTTCAAATGTACAACTATAAATTTAAAAAAATTACAATTCTAAAACCCCACCTAATTATAAAATAATTGAATCTATTTTTGAAGCAATCCCAACATTTATCCCATAAAATTAGGATTAAATAAGCTTCATTTATCATATTTTCCTTCAAATCCGTTGCATTTTAGTGCGATCAAAAACAAACTCGTTTGATTTTAAGCGATGAAACAATTTCTTGTAGCGTCGGTCGCACAAATTCAGTTCCTGATTAGGACATTTCCCTTTAGGTATTGAGTTTGTTTTTGAAAGCTTGTGTGGAATAGCTTGAGCGATCTCAAAACAAGCATGTGCGACTGTTATACGTCATCGCACTACCGCGTTTATATTCTAATAAGGACACATTGATTGATTTATTGAAGTTTGATGTTTTGGTTGTCCGATACAGCGATCATCGCTTGTTGTTCAGTCGTGCGATGGGTGCCAATTAGGACATAGCCTTAGGTAAGTTTAGCCTTAGGCGAGTTTGTTTTTGATCGCACTACAATACAACGGATTTCAAGGAAAATATGATAAATGAATCTTAATTAATCTTCATTTTATGGGATAAATGTTGAGATTGTTTCAAAAATAGATTCAATGCAATCAAGGTGGGGTTTTAGAATTGTTATTGCTTTAGATTTATAGTTATATATTTATTGAACCTCGCAATCATCATATTTTGTGATTGGCGCATTTGAAAAGTCTCTCTTGTACATTCAATACTAGCTTTGTTTACTCTGACATTGAGGTATGGTGCAAACTCCAAATAGGAAACCACATACAAAATTCACCTTCGTGGTCGGCCGATAGTGTGTTTACATCCACTTACCACGCGCGGTTTTAAGAAGCGATCGGTAATAGGACACACATTTTGGTAGCGCTATCAACAAGCGATGCGACCGACCGAAGCTCATCGCTGGGTTGCGCGATCTTTGTCCAATTAGGACATAGCCTAAAACAAAATGGTTGCACGACACAAATTATAATGAATTTACCCATTAAAAAACTCCTTACGAGAAAACTCCTCCGCAAATAAACCATCACAAATTAAGCTACTTCAATTAACTTTATGACGTCACAAAGTTGTTCCTGGATTCAAAGTTAAAGTGTCAAAAAGTAACTTTGAGTACATTTTTCCAACTCATCTATTTGATACTGAGTTGAAATGGTTAATCCGTCAAAAGCAGCTGAAATCACGATGTTTTCATTTTGAGTTATCTTTTGTTTGCTTCTCGATCGTTCGGTTTGTAATTGATCTCATTTTTGTAATATGTAATAGTTTAATTTTATTATCCACCAGATCTGATCCGGATTAGATTATCATAATAAAACAAAACAGGATCCCAGTGCGACAAGAGTGTTATATACCTATCCGATCCCCGTTTATCCTTTTGTTTCTGTATTTTCTCTCTACTCTATTCTCTATTTTCTCCCTATCTTCAACACAAAAAGCCATCTACCTGTGAGAGAAAAAACTCATTTTTGCAAAGAAGTACAAAGGGTGTATGGTCAGAATAAATTTGCAAATCGAAATCCAAAAGCAAGGTCGAATTTTGTGTTGTTTTTGTAATACATGTATGCATATACAATCCAGATCAGATCTGGGGGAAAATATAAAGCTAATATATTTTTATTTTTATTGATTTTACCGTCGATAGTGAGTTTGGAAAATTTCCCAGGTTTTGCAACCTTTTTAATCTGATTTGGTCGATTTCTAGTAAAGAAATTTGTGCAAGTAATGAATGATAAAAAAAATTGGAAATATTTTTGCTTAAATATTCAATTTTGTGCTAGAATGAAGTGAAATTAAATTTAATTTGAAAAATGTATGCATTTTCGAAGTGCTGATAAAAGTTCTTTTTAATAATGAAATCACAATTTCTTCTAGATTTTTAATTCCAAATCTATTTCGACTTTTTTCACCCAATTTGTTTGACAGATCAGCCATATTTTTAGCTTTTGTCGTTCATAAATGAAAAGTAACTCAAAGTAACTTTTTTAAATATGACATTACAACACTTCTTTTTGACACATTAACCACAGCCAATACTAGAGAAACATAAAAGAATGCGCCACTTGGAAAATCATGTTATGACATTTCAAATCAAGAAATTGCAAATAACACTTAATATCACAAACCAAAATTGTCACTCGCCATTACAGAGATTAACATCAAAAGCAGCATATGGATACAAAATAATGAAATGAAAAATTAAATTTCTAGAAAAAAAGCAACAAAATCTTCACCTGGCAAAATGTATGTCAAATATCTCTGTCAAGATATTTACATCTTGACATCCAATCAAGATATGAAACGGAGTGACTCCATTCGATATTTAATGTCAAGACGAACATTCTGAGAGAAATTATCTACTGTGGAGTCGGGGTGTAAGGAATTCACTCCACTTAGCAAATACCAAAACCTACCTAATGGTTTTGGTATTTGCTATTTGAAAACTACCTTACCTATTCGAGTTTACAGAGTTCTACTTACCTACAACAAACAAAATGGTTCCAAACGGAACCGTGAGCCCATATCCGTTATATTCGATTTTCAATTTTACCCATACCGAGCGCTAAGATGTTTACACATCAAAAACAAAACGAAATGAACAAAAATAAATAAACAAAAAGTATTAAAACAAGTTGTTATTGTTGTTACTTTTCTACTTTGCGTGAGATGTTTGATTTGATTTAGTAAAGGAGTCACGCTTTGAACAGTCATCTTCATCGTATAAGGAGCTAACCGGGTTTAATTTTTTTTTCTCTAATCTAGAGGCAGAGTGTTTGTCGGCGATTTTTTTTTTTATTTGATTTGTGATTTATAATGCATTTTGTAGCTCTATCTCTATTGTTGGTTAAAGAGTGTTATATTCATTTATTTTTGTAGACAGTTTGAACGAGTAAACATATTTGAATATTCAAGGTGACCTCATTTGTGATTTGCTTTTTGATGCGAATGAGGTAATTATTTTTTTTGTTTGTTAAAATTTGCGTGTCTGATATTTCTCTCATCTTATGTTAGTTTCTATTTGTACAGGGGTTTGATGAAATGTTATACATACTTTCTTTGAGAAAATGGGTACCAATACTGTTTATAAGTTATGAATTATGATTAATGTTATGGATATATGTGTATATGTAAATATATTTAGAAGACAGGGTTAGATAACATAAGTTTTTACTATTTTCAAGTTTGAAAATTTAAGGAATGGGAAAAAAGAGTTTTGTTGATGGTAAAATTTGATATGAAAGGTACGATTTTAAAGGTTTCTGTGTATATGAAAAATATGCATACATATATGTACATACATATGTGTGTACATACCTACAAGCTGTACAGCATGCGAATTTAACATCAATTAATATTTTGAATGAAATAACAACTTACAATTATACTGCTACCAAGCTCTTCATGGTAAGTCTCTTCCGTCCATATTGCTCACTCGTTGTATCCAGATCAAAATTTCAAGTGAGTGAATAATATGTCCGTTAAATTAATCTATTTAAGGTTTTCGCTCGAAGAAAAAAAGGAAAACAATAACGAAAGAAATCAATTGGATTTAATGCAATATTGGTTTAATATTTAGATTTAATAAAAATGGTTGGATTTAAAATATGTACACTTAAATCTAGAGTGAATATAATTATGGCAACAAAATGAAACATTTTCATTTTTTTTCCAGCTAGTTTAATATTAAATTTGAACAGAACCTACCTAGTTAAACAAAAAAAAAAAACAAAGTGGAGCTACAACTCTTCGATTTTTTTTAAATAAAATTATTGTCCCTTGAATTAATTGCAACTTTTGAATTGAAAATCTTTAAAATTCATTCCCATAAAGTACCTACCTAGATTCATAAAAGAAGTAGCACACAAAATTTTTAGGGCGACATTAAAGACACGCAAATAAATAAAACAAACAGAATCTTAGGTCCGGTTGTACAAACTTGGTTCAAATTTTGATCCGTGGTTCAAATATTTAACTGGCTAATTACGGTGGAATAACTGAGGTTAGTTGGTTCAAGGTTCAAGTATGTTATAATTATAAAATGAATCATTTAAATAGATCCAGATTAAAAGCAGGATTCTATATTGTTTTTGCAATTGCGTGTTAAAAAATTGATCAGGATCAGATCATCGGGACGATTAAATGCGGCCTATGTTTGCACGCATTAATTAGGCATCAAAGCCTATAACAGACTTCAGTGTTAAAATTCCACCCTGTACCATTTAACAGACAATTGGTAAGAAGATAGTGGAACTTACCAATGACAAATGGAACGCACTCGTAACTTGTACCACTAAAGAGAATCTGTGGCCTAGCTAAAATAAAAAAAAATTAAAATTACCACAAACCTGAAAAAGAGATCCCTGAATCTTTTAGTTGGGATTATCACAGGACAAAATCTCTAAGGGCCAGTTGTACAAATATTTAACTAGTGGTTCAGCAATTTTAGCTCACTGACTTTGGCGAATTTACTGAATTTCAACGATAGTTCGGGCATTAAATTGGCTACTATAACATACTTGGACCTTGAACCATCGGTGAACCTCAGTAGTTTTACCGAAATCAGCCAGTAAAAATATTTGAACCATGGATCAAAATTTGAACCACGTTTGTACAACAGGACCATGTATCCATGTATGTGTTTGAACGCAAGTCAGCTGTTCTTGATATTTCTCATAAGATAGCTTTGTATCCTAAAATTTTTAGGATAGCTTGGGATCTCTTTTCTGCCAACAGCTGTTTCGTCATAAGCTGTGTTTTAACAAGGAATTACAACAACACAAACCTATCGCTTTAAGTTCGGTGTTTGAACGTGGCCAATTATGAACAATTCAATGCACCTGAACAAAAATGTGGGTGTCTGAAATATGTATATAGTACTGGTCCGACTAGCTTTGCTCATTAAGCCATTAGCTCTCGATCTAAACCAACTGGCTTAAAAAAAAATTGCAAAAAGAAATTTTATTCTAAATTCATTAAAATACCACCGACAATTATGCTTGGCAGCTCTTTTCCATTCCACAACACTAACATTCTACTACCATTTATCGCTCATCTACTCTACTACCTCCAAATCGACGGTGAAAATTTTTTAGTACACTCTGTACCCCGAAACATTTTCGCTATCGTCTGCATCGAATCTTCGGTTCGCAAAAAATTAACAATTTCTTCATAATTTTACTATCAGCAAAGTGCAAATTAATAATTTAAATATATAATTAAAAAAGCTATGCAGTTGGTATGAAAGTTTTTTTTTTCATATTGATCGAATTAAGCTTTCCATCATCGTCTCCCAAAAAGAAGAGGCAACAGAAAAAAAAATCATTAATTTTCCGTGAATATAGAAGAGTACTCAATCGTTTAAGTGTTATTAACTGTTTCTGTTAACTTTTTTGCCCCATTTTTTTGTTCCTGGAAATTAGTCTTTTGCTTCGAAAATCCCGTACGTGGTTGGATAATTTTTTCATTCTTTTCGCCGACGACGACCGGAGGTGGAAAAATTGATTAATATTTTTTTTTATTTTTTCCCTCAAGGAAAAGAGAATAAATAAAAGTTTTTTTTTCCTATCTATCCATATCTTGTCTAAGTGTGTAGAAAGGAGACAAGTACATAAGTTGCAGTAATTATCGGATAGCAATGATGTGCGCATAAGTGCAATAGAAACAGTGTGTGTGCTCCAGTTAGTACTTAATTAGTTGCAAAGAGCCGGCAAATGGGTGGTTGTGTTGGCATGTAGTGCGGACGAGACAAACTTTTTTCTTTAACTATCAAACGAAGGTGTGTGAAGAAATACAACATATAGTGTGCGCAGTGCTCTTGTGTTCTAAATTTCTAACTACCGAGACGAAGGACGGGAAAGTGTTGTTTGTTTTTTTTCTTTCGTCGATTTCCTCAAACAAAAAAAATCATCTTGATCGAGGAAGAAAGGACAAAAACAGGAAGGACAAGGAATTTCTCGTGTGAGCCGTCAGACAAAACAGATTTGCTGGTTATAAAAAAGAAGAATTTTTCCAAATAAACTTGATTAATATTTTGGTCCAAAAATAACTGTTTTCTGTGTTGTTTTTCTTTCAACAAATTTGAATTGTTTTTGTTGTTGTAAAGTAAACTTCAAAGCATTATGATCGATCCGGCAGATTTGCAAACGTTTTTGTCGAAAGTGGAAGGGGGTGCGGTTGGTGTTGATCTTTTTAAAATTGGCCAAAAGCATCATGAAGAACATGCACGTAAGTACATATTCACGAAAAAAAAAATAGTCTTACAAGAAATAAAATAGAGAAAAGTTGGGTAACAGCTTGCAGTTTTTGTTTGCCTTTCTTTTTCTTTTAATTGAGGTAAAACATGTCTTTAAAGGTTTTAGACCTCAAAATCTTACATAAATGCAATCTCCAGAATGCAAATGCATTAAAAAGAATATAAATCTGTGTTATATGTTTAATTTGTTAACATTTTATTCTTGATTGCGACACGACTGGTAGAATAGATACCTACACAGTGTGAGAATTGTGAAAACTGGAAAAGTTAAGTATGTCAACCGAGTTTACGTACCCGGTTTATGCATTTATACAATAAAAATGAAATTCATACAAATGATGGTCACGCAAAATTTTAAAATTGGAAACTCTTAACCAAGAGGGAATGAGTGAAAAATCAATATGCGGTGTCGTTGGCTATTGCTTTGAAGGTTTTTTTTGATAATAATTCTAAAGAAGGTTTCTTGAGCGTTGCATACAGTACCTATTGCATTGAGAAGAAGAACTTAGAAAGCATTCTATGACGAATGCGATTTTGCTTGAGTATCTATCCTATGTCATGTGGAAAAATTCGGTAATACATACAACTACCCAGAGCCAGAGGTGGGATAAAATTATTGGATCAAATTTAAATACCTACATACCTACCTAAATTTTCTATTTTTTATTTATTTAGTAATTACATACATACTTACCTACCTATTAGGTATGCATTTTGTAATTTCATAAGTAAATACAGTCGATTTCCTAAGTCTAGTCGAATTTCCCTCAAACTCGAATTTTTTCGAAATATTTTTGCAAAACACTAACAGCCCTATTATTGACACGATTCAAAACTAGTTTTAACGTAAAACTAGTTCTGTATAGTCTGGGAGCTGTTATGAGACGTCGTAACAGCCAAAAAAAGTCAGTCCGACCAATGGTATCGTGTAGAGGACAGTCATAGCTTTCAGTTGATACCCCATTTATAAAAGTTGCTTATATTATAGGTACATTTAGCGGAAAATGCAACCTGAAAAGTGCATTTTCTAACCATTGCGACCAGATATAGCTTGTCCGACCAGCAGTTTTGTAAATGTTTGGACTAAAGCTATCGGGTGGCATCCAATTTTTGCGTGGCCACGATGAGATAGGTAATCATACGGTGGGCTCCGGGACTATATAAAACTAGTTTTATGTTAAAACTAGTTTTGAATCGTGTCAATAATAGGGCTGTAACTGAAACTAGGTACATAATTTCAACATACTGTGAAAATTCGTCTTAAAGGGAGTCGACTGTATATAAAATATAATCAATTAACAGTTCCAAAAGAATGAAAGGTTTGGTCAACCACTTTGTAGGTACCTACATACCTAGTTGATTGTTTATCAAAATTCCAAAAATTTGTTATCAACTTTTCCACAGATTTTGCCTTTACAAAAATGTGAAGGAGGCATTGCGTATTAATATTATAGGTATTTTTTCGATATTTCTTTAGAACTTATCCTTCTGGCATCGTGATGGCCTGGTCTTTCAACAGGTTCGGTCTTCTTTGTCACGTCAAAGCTGGTGTTCGAAAAATCTCTTGGCTGAAGCATTATTGTTAGTTCGATGTGGCCGAGCCAATGTATTCGACGTGTTCGAGTTTCTGGACTCGACACATACCTATAGCTTCAGCTCATAGAGTTCTCGGTTGTATCTTCTCCTCCATTTGCTCTCCTCGCTTACATGACCAAATATCCTAAAGAATTTTTCTTTTGAAAAAGCCCAGTATCAGCTCCCTTTCCGTTTATCTCCCAACACTCGGTACCATAGACCAAGACTGGCAGTATAAGGGATTTGTAGAGTATGAACTTGGTCTTACGGGTGTGCAGTTTTAAACCCATTTATTGCGCCCAACAACAGCGGTTTCCTAGGGAAATTTATCGTCTGATCTCTAGTATGGTTTCGTTTGTGAGATTAATATTTACTACTAAGTAGATGAACTTCTTAACTAGATATTTTGAAATTGTTGGTATCAAAAGTGTCGTTTTTTTCTATCCGGTGCACAGATCTGATTGTTTGTTGATAGGACCTACTTGGTATTGTCCTCATTTACCTCCAATCCACCAATTTTCGCCTGTTTTTCAATTGCATTGAAAGACCATAACGACATGTTGGGAGCGGCCAATGATATTGCTACCGTTGGTATACCTTAAAAGTTGGACAGATTTGTTGGAAATATTGCCCTCTGTGTTAACTTCTTGTCAAAACTTTATGCAAGTTTGGAATAGTTCGCAGGAGCTATTCTTAAGTTACACATTAGACCGCGTATTATCCAAATTCGCGCAAGTTCAACCATGAAAATTCCTCCACCCAAACTTGTTTGATTGTTTGATGGATACATCAGCCGTTTAGACACATCCTGCCCTTATTTAAAGTGCTCCGCTGGTAAAATATCAGATCTTAATTTTATTATTACTATACCTACCTATCTCAAAACCAACAAAAAAAAAACACCCTTAATTATTTAGAAAATAGGTTTTCGTCCTCGATGCACATCTACCATTACTTTCTCTATTCAAAATTCGATTTAAAAATAATCCAGCCTATAATAATTAAGTAATTATAACTTTCAAACGTTTATAAATTTAACTTTCAGCAACTGGCAAAAACAACAAGCATAATGGAAATTTCCGTGTTGCCTTGGACATTGAAGACTGTTTGGACAGATTCTATGGAGGCTATTATTCTGGTGAAACAAAATTACTACCAAATACTTCCAACTTAGTTCTAACCTCAATTAATTTTTCACTTTTAAGATTGGGCCTGTGGTGGTCAGTGGAACAGGGCTTACCAGTTTGTACAACTTTTAGCCAGTGCCTTTAAACATTCTCATGTAGAGGTGATTGCATTTTTCGATGGAACGCTAAAGAAAAATAAAAAATGTTCTGCTGAATGTAATGATTTTCGTCAGAAAACTATTTCGGTAAATAATACTTTACACGGCCTGCTAAGCTAAAGTAGTTCAATGTATAATTTTTTTCTTGTAAAGGTTCTGAAGCACATTCGAATGATTGGAACACCACCACCGAAAATCTGGTGGCTACCTCCCTCTGGTATTAAGACAGTATTACGGAATGCCTTAAGAAGTGTACATATACAAATTGTAAGTATAACAATAATTAAAAGATGAAACTGTTTATGTTTAAATTTTCTATAATTTGTTTAAGGTACAAACAGTAAACGACCATACCATGGAAGTAATTGAATATTTTCATGAACAAAAACTTGATGGCATTTTAGGCCTTCATCCCGATTATATTATAGCGAATACGACGCGCTACTTCAGCTCCCATGACCTGCGATTATCCTACAAGGGAGCCCTTGAGACCAAAGAGTTTATGATATCGAAGCTATTGGCTTCGCTTAGCCTTACCGCTGATCATTTGCCTTTTGTTGCTGTCTTCTTGGGTGGTTATATCCTAATCGATGAAGCCAAATTGAAAGTCATTTACGAAAGATTAAAAATCGATGCTAGTTTGGACTTTGAGGGGCGAATTCGTAAAATTGCCGAAATTGTTCGTAATTCACCTACAACGGATATTGATGAATTCATCAAGCATTTAAGTCTAGCTGAGTATGATAAGGAAATCAGGGAGTCACTGGAATATTACCAGCGGAAAGGTAAATTCTCAGCAAAAAAATACCAGAATTCAAAGAAGCGTAATGAGCTCATTAAGCCAGTAGCTGTGACAGATCCACCAATGCCATTTGCCTCAGAAACGGCTGAGAATGACGAAGCTGCTAAGAAAATTCTAAGCGATGTTGTTGCTAAAGACGAGGAAGTTGTCGAAGAAGCTTCTGTATCTGGTGACAAGGTGAAGACCGAAGATAAAGAGAAACCAGCCCCTGCACCGGCAACCTCGCCAGCTGCAGCGTCTTCAACAAATGGTGCAAAAACATTACAGCCGTTTGTGTATACTCTACCAGCTGAAGTGCTAAAAACATCGCTGAATCGTCACCAACGGGGCATAATGGATGCAAGGATATATCAGCTTCTAATTAAAAAGGAGATTATTCTTCCTCAAGTACTGGAAGATGAGCAATATCGTGAGATTCCTTCGGTTCATTTATTCTATAGGCCAGCACGTCAGATGATTTACGCCATTTTGTTTAACTTGTACCACCAAAAGTACCTGTGTTCAAAGAGGAACGGCAATAATAATGAGTCATCCGAAAAATCGAACAAAAAAGAGAATAAGAAGGAAAAAAAGGATGCTTCAGCTGCTGCGGCCGTTCAAAAACCACCAGAAATTCAGGTAGCCGAATGGATTTGGTCTCCTCAGAATGAGTATAAGAAGCCAGCCCTTGTGAGTGCCACCCCACTTCCATGGGCTGTTCCGACAATTCAGCGCTTGTGGTTTGGCATGGCTTTTGACGATAAACAACGCCGCATGCGAGCGTTTTTGACAATCATGCGCTCTGACTCGCCGCTGATGCTCAATCGTGGCTACGTCCCCCAACATATGCTAGTCATGGCCTGTGTGTTAAGATATATTGTGACCAGTCCCGATAGGAACATCTTGACTCGCCAGGAACTCGATGCATTCCTTGCAACAGCGTTTTCTCAGCAATTGCCAATGGTTGAGAACACTCAAGAATTAGTGGTGAGTAGCAGAATAATGCAATATGTTTAAATCTTAGGATTTATTCAATAATTGCCTGTGTGTATGTGTGTTTTTGTTTATTTTAGTTACCTGGTGTGCATTTGCGTGGAGTTTATCTTGCAACATTATTCATGCAAGGCGTTGAGACTGCATCTTTAGCCAACGATGCCTGTGGAGTGCCTCTTCCATGGACTATGATCAATCCATGGCTATTCTTTGATGGCAAACTATTTCATCTTAAGCTGAAGATGTCAACTTATGTATCGACAATACGAGAGCTCTGTGATGATCATATTGAAATAGTATTGAAAATCGAACGATTCCGCAAGGCAATATTGGAGGATGTGGAACACTTTTTACTGCCTGCGGCTCATATGGGTAAGCTGATCGTAATGTATTTATTCCAGATTATACTCGTATACAAATTTGAAAGTTTATACACCTATTCACACGAGTCACGAAGTTAGGTCTTAAAGTTAATTCCGTGCAATGAAAAAAGACTGAAGTTTCAAAAAGTCATAAATAATGTTTTACTTTTGTTCAACTTTGTACATATCTAGTTTTTTCACAAAAAGAAGACAAGGAATTGGACACTGAGAATAAGCTTTTAACTGAAATCACATTGGAATTCAAAGTTAAAAGCTTTAATTTCAATTTCGAATATCTGAAGTCTAAATTTTTTTTTTTTATTCCTGAATCTGTTCTGGCTTCACCAAACAATTTTGTTGTTATTAAAACTTAAGTGCATAAAAATTCGTTTATTCAAAATATTTTTTTTTTTTAATTTCAGATCCGATGTACAGACCAGGTTTATTGCCGCAAAGAGCATTATCACAACGTGCTCTCTCTCTTCAACAATTTAGTAAGAATTGTGTTGCAGCAGCAGCAGCCTCGCAATACCACCCACTTACTGCCGCGGCCAATGCCAATAATGCGATCCTCTATAACACACAATCACCATACTTTGCTCTCTCGTCTGCCCTTTTGGGTCGCGAAGCAGTAACTGGAGTAAATCCACCACCAAATAACGGAGGGCGTAACCGCAATCAAATGGGTAATCGTAATGGCCAAAATCGCAAAGGCTATCAACTCAAAGTCGGAGGTTAGTATAACAGACAGAAAACAGAAAATCGAAATAGTTTATTGTAATTTTTCTTTCCTAATTTTGCATTAATGCGTTGTATTTTTTTTTAATTATTATTTATCGTTAGAATAATCATTATTATTATTATTATTATTATTATTATTATTATTATTATTATTTTTAAACCCAGAGACTTTTTGTTTTGTTGCACACCCCGTTTTTTTATTGACCCTTTCATAAGAAAATAAATTAAAAAAAAATCCCAAAGCATTTCAGAAAAAAAAACATCCTAAAATCATTCTCAAAAGATTTGAATACAAAACAAAAACCCTCGAAACTGTTTGTTTGATTAATTTTGCGAATTGTAGGAATAGTTACAGGTTCATGGGCCGGTAACAATGCAGCCGCCGCAGCAGCTGCATCCCGCTCTCTGTTCGGACCATTCGGTGGCAATGGCGGCGGTGGCAATCGCATGGTAGGTGGTGGTGGAAATCGTATGAACAACAATTTGGCTGCCCGCATTGGCATGGGGAATCGTGGAAAATTAAGTTTAAATGCACGTCTTAATCGAAATGCTAATGTTGGCGGAGGCACTGTGGCAGCAGCAAATATAGCCAATCGCAGTTTGTCACGTAATTTTGCTAATAAAGTGAATGCACGTAATCGCAATCGCAACAAACGAAAGGACAATCGCGTCAAAAACCAAGCCAAAAATAAGAAATCCGATGAAGCAGCAAAGAATGAAGCCGACAAGGAGGGATCAGAGAAAGAAACAACAACCACAACATCCAAGGGAACCGAGTCCGATGGTTCCTCTTCACCAGAAACCACCACATCTGAAGAAAAACCAGCTGTTGTTGTGGCAGTGGCAACAAAAACTCGCTCTCCAATCACAATTAAAACCAAGAGTACCACCAGTACAGTCAATACAGCCAATACCACATCTACCACCCCTACGACCACCAAAACCTCATCATCTTCATCTTCATTGCCATTAAAACCCGCAGAGACCACTACAGTTGCTAAAGTAGATAAAGTCAAAAAGATTGAGCCTCCATCATCGCCACCATCATCCACTGTGACCAAAACAAACAAAAGCGCCACCGTCGCCAAGCTTGAAGCTGTATTGGATCAAATTGGTTCCCTAACTATGACTGAGCCTGAACTCAAAAACGAACTTGTTGCATAAGACAAATAAGTTCAAGAAGCTTATATAAAAAAACGATTAATGAAAAAAGTCGATTCAATGTGTTTTGTGACAAAAAAAATATAATTTATGCAAACAAAAATTGATCGCGAAGCTCCCAATTCTTCATCATGAGAAAAAGCTTTTCAACACACATACACATGTAAACACCTCATTGTTATATTTTTTTTCTTTGCACATAAAGTGAAATTTAGTTCTTTAGTTTTTCCTTTGCGATGCCAATTTTTTGAAAACTAGTGTCCCTATCCTTGTTTCATTTTGTTCAGAAATAAAAGCACAAACAAAATCCACACAATCCATGTATACACTCTCTCCTATTAACCCAGAACGTAGAACATAACATATACAAAATTAAAATTATAAAAAAAAAACTTTTTCAATTTAATCTGCTGACATCAACCGTTAAAGTTCGACCTACCTGCCCCAATCGGATATAGCTAATTCAATGTGAGATCTAAATAAATCTTCAGTTAACATCAATCTTAAAATAAAATTTGAACACAACAACATCTCCACAAAGCTTTATTTCTTACAAAAAAATCTTTGCATGCAATTTAGCACTTGATGGACAGTTTACGGAAAAAAGGAAATGGAAAGGATAAACGGCGATATGAATATTGGTCGGTGGATGGTGGGGAAGAGACGTTGTATAATTAAGTATCTACTAAAGCTTTTCGCAGCGCAGAGAGAGCTTTAACTAAGTAAGTGCAACGAGAGAGTAAAAGATATTAAAATAATTCTTTAAAACTTTAAATAAAAACCCTATAATGTGCTTAAATGTTAAACTAAATATATAAAACAAAAAAACAAAAAAATAGAGGCAAACTATTCATGATTATTTATTCATCGAAAAAGAAACGCGATGATTTTAAATTAAATTTAAAGTTCAGTGTTTTCAAAAGCTTACAAAGTCTTAAAAATGAAAAACATTAGTTCGTACTGTTAAAAGTGAGTATTATTATAAGGATCTTATTTAAAAAAAAACTAAGCGAAAGTTGATAATTTATGTTTAAATTAAAAAAAAATATGAAAAAAGATAATTTCTTTTTTGTTAAAAGTAAAAGTAGTGTTTCAAAAATTTTGTAATCTCATTAAATTTAAAAACAAATTTAAGAAAAAAATGATTTTCTTTACAAAAACACGAACAATATAAAAAAAATAAATAAAATCCGTCGTGGGATACGAATTTATTGAACAAAAAATAAAAAAATACAAAAATAAAATAGACAATGATATGTATTTTAGTATTTCGCCTTATTTTGTGATAAAAAAAATAATAAAAACTATTTAAATTAAATATGCAAATTGTAAAAAAACTAAAGCTAAAGTGAAAGATATACGAATGACGAAAATAAAGCGAAATTTGTGGCATTAAAGAAAGCAGAGAGATGAAATAATAAATATGTTATTCTTTAAATACAAAAACAAAACAAAAAAACTTCGATCGTTTCGAATTCTTGATTCTAAAACCGGACTTACTCTTACAAAAATATATAAATCAACAATTTAAATCAGTCGAACGATTTATCCAGATTTAACGTCTCATTATGGATGGTAAGTTTCTTTTATATAATTTATATAATTATATAATTTATATATAAACAAAAATAAGTTCTTAAAATTTAATGAAATATTATAGTGTTTGTGATTACTTATAAGTTATAACAATCAGAAAGAATGAATGAATGAATAATATATTGGAGAATGAACTGCACCTAAAAATCTTTTGTGCTCCACCTAGAGCTGGATGATAAATCACTCTTCTTTTTTCGGTGCATAAGTGCACCACATCTGCCTCCTGACAGATTCTCGATCTCTGAAATTGTGAAGTGATAAATACCTATGTATATGGTCACACCTTCACGCCAAATGCTATTCTCGCAGTGTTAACAAATGAAAACAAGTGTTTTTATCACAACCAATTCATTCTATGAAAACCTGTGAAAAAATAAACGAGAAACTGAAACAAGGCATGCTCATTAGATATACCCAAGTCGCCATCTTGGTCTTTCTGTGACGTCACACACAGTGAGTGGTGGAATTTGTGAAGTGATAAAATGATGAACTCGGTGAAAACTGAATGATAACTTTGTTCTCATTTCACAGTTTCACAGATCCAGAATAGTCCCCTGTCCATACAATCTTACACAAATTTAAAGCCGATGGCGTAGGACCTCAGTGCTTTTAGTGTAGATTGACTATAACATAATAACAACGTTTTGGTTACAGTAGTTCCTTTCGATATTTCGGTCCGCACATTTCGTCATGGCCGCCTTAAAATGCTGGTAGAATATCCCATTGAATTGGTTCTAAGCCTGAAGATTCCAGCACCAGTCCTTCTCGATCGTTGTTGAAATTTTGTCAAAAGGAAGAACGTTTCGTCTCTATCAATTAGTTAAATTTCTTTTCTAAATTCAAAAGATGCGTATACGCCACAGTATCCACAAAATAAATCCGTAATTAATTGCTGGAACTACTCAATGCCTTTATAAGGCAAACTAAGCTCTAAAATTTAGAAAAGAGCCTTATTAGGTTTTTTCAAACTAACCGACGAACGCGTTATACGAGTATCTTTAGCGCCAAAAGATCTTTCGCTTTTCATTTTTCATTGACATGGCGATAGGTATACATAATGTAGATAAAAAAAAAGTTCTGTGGCGATGCCGCGTAAAATTAAGTTCACTTATATATATTTGAATATTCGATGTTGAAAGAGCTTTTGACTAAGTTAACTCCGAGTTAACTCATCTTATTTGGTGAGTTAACTCAGCGACCAAATTGAGGTTCCTTTCAGTCAGGACACCATTTCGATTTTGATATTGAAAGTTATTCACAGTGCAATTCCGTTGTGGCGCCACCTTTTGATACTTGAAACGCGTAGAAGGTGATATACATAGTGTCAAACATCGATGTCAATAGATTTTTGACAACTTAAAGATAAAGCTAATTCTCAACTGAAAAACTGTTCCTGAGTTAATTTGGAGTTAATTTATTTTCTGGATTACCTAACCCTGAACTGTAAAACTGGCCCTTAGTGTCATTAAAGAGTCGAAAAGACGGAGTGGTATGCTTACAGCTCTGAATTTAATTTTGAATACAAGACATAGTCGCAGAAAGTAAGGTCTTAAAGGCAAGAGAACCAAATTTTGGACACAGAACTATTGATCTTACAAAGCTCTGGTGGCCGGCTTATATTGGCATGGATGAATAAAATTGTCTCACCACAATGGTAGTATGTTTTGAACTGAATTTTGTTCGTGAAAACTTTCTTAAAACGCCTTTTTGCACTGATGATTGACTGCTTGACTTCACCTTGGGATACAAATAAAAATCCATAACTCAGGAAACCCGCAAATCGAAAAAAAGGTGTCATTGCACAGTGTTAATATTTTTATTTTAATGGTACCCTGAATCTCCTTAGTGAAAATGCATTCAAAAAATAAAAAAAGTTATATTTCAATAATCAATTTAATAATTTTTTATTTTAATACTCACTTCAGAAAATTTACAGGCTCTTGTAAGCTGCTCCAGCAATATTTCACTAACATCAAAGCAAACACATAATGTGCCCTACTCAACAATTACGAAAACAAAACCAAACAACTTCAACACGTATAAATCCCACATCAATTAACAGCAACAACAACAGCAGTGGTGTAAAAATACAAAATAAGTGAATATAATAATTACTATTGTATTATCAATAAAGAAAAAAAAACAACAATTTTTTATTTACATTTTACAAATAAAAAAAAAAGAATGCAAATCGTGTGAAAATTATTATAAACCCGAAAAATAAATTAAAAGAAAATCTTTTTTATGATCTGTGATGTTATAAATGTATTTTTATATATATTTGTTAATTATATTGTTAAAAAAAAATGAATCATATATATACCGCTATAATTATAAATATGGAAATAACAAAACAACAGCTGACAACAACAAAGTTATTTTCCAAAAAAAAAATTTATAAAAAAAGTTAAACAACAACGTAACTATACTACAATTACATTAAATGTGATTGTACGATTAAAGTTTATATATAAAAATAAAAATTAAAATGTTATTAAACTATTTTATTAAAAAAAAAAGAAATCTAATAAGAGAATTAAGATCTGAAAGAAAAATAAAATAATATATTTATATATAAAATAAATAATAAAAACAAATACAAATATTAATATTTATTATATATATTCTTTATATAGAAATATATAAGGAACAAAAAATAAGGAGAAGAATGGAGTAAATTATCTTATATTCAAGCATAGTAGATAAATAAAACAGCAAAACAAAAAAAATGTTGAATTTAATTCAAGAAAAACAAAAAAACAAGGAATCAAAGAAAGAAAACAAAAAAGTTTGTTAGGAAACATAAGATCGAATCTTAACATGTATGACTGCATCTGCCCAAAAATAAATACAAAAAAACATCAAGTTTGAGTAAATCGAAACAAAAATATGGTACCTTTACATGAATTGTATAAAGTAAATCGAAAGAATTTAACAGGTAAATTTATAGAAAATAAATAAAATGTCAAAGAAAAGCCATATATTTCACAAAAAAAAAAAAAATATTTAAATAAAAACAACAAAACAAACAAACAGAAGGCAACCGCTTAAGTAAAAAAGCAACTGCTAATCCAAATGTTTACATCAAAGGATTGTATTCAATATACAAAATAAAAAAGAACAAAATGTGTAAATGATTTTAGTTTAAATACAAAAATTCAATGAAAAATTTAAAAACAACAAAAAAACAAACCTTTTCTCTCCAGACAAAAAATATCAAGTTTTGAAAGTAAAACCGTGTAATAGAATCACTAATAACGTTTTTCACAAACGAATATTGAAACACTTATATTATATTATCTATAACTGCAAAACTTTAAACAAAAAAGAAAATTAATATTTAACGTAAAAATAAGTTTTTAATTTTATTTATATTTATTTCAACAAAGCAGCACACGCAGAATTTAAGAAAAATGTTATTACAAATCGCCCCTTAAAATCGAAATAAATTACTTATTCGCGTATAAAGGTTAAAAATAGCCTGTAGTTACACAATTTAAAATTACAAAAGTAAAATATTAATACATTCAAAGTGAAATGTCAAAGAAAAACAAACACATTAACGTCACTGCTAACCGCTATTTTGTTCTTAAATATTTAATCTTATTATATCCAATTCAGGAATTCAAAGGAATTTTAATTTTGAAATCTTCGTCTTTAGTTTTTGTTTCAGATTAATTATTATTAAACTTCAATATAAAAATATTTAAACATTTACTAAAATGTTTATCTTACTAATGTTTTGTTAAACCTTTGACACAACAGGCTTGCAAAAGTACTTCTCAAATAAACTTATGATAGTTATTAGAATATACAATAATATTACAAAAAAAAAAACTTAAAAAAAAAGGTTTTAACGGCCACTTTATTAAAAAATGCAACCATTTCTGCAGTGAACTTAAAAGATATTTTTTTCAAACTAAAGATTTGTATATAAATTTTTAATAACCCCAAGAAGAGGGAAAAATTTTTCTTTTAAATTTAAGTGCATGCAATTATTAAAACAATAATATTGTATATTGATGGAAATCTTAACAGAAAAAAAATTCACAATGAGGGAATTTAGATTTAATTTTTGTTTTCAATGTTAAAGTAACGACGTTTAGAAAAGTTAACAAAAAGAAGGATTTTAAATAAAATTACAAAATGAAAATGTTAAAACTTAAGAATATAGAATTCAATCCAATAGATAAATGCTTAGTCAAAAATAATAAAACCTAAAAAAATGTAAGAGATTAAAACTTGCAAAGATACATATATTCGAAATTTTATGTTAACCCAAGATGATGACATCGGACTCACTCTGTCTTGAGCACAGATTTGTGCTGCTCCTACTACTATACTACTTTGTGGTGAACAACAGCAATGGGTTTAACTTCATTTCGATTGAGTGAGTCTAATGTCAAGGATTTCATTGCTTTCATCAATATCATCCATAACATAACTACATTGTCAAATTTATCAACAAAAATTAAGTCAACTTGCTTACTTAAATATTGAAGACAAAAGTGTTCAGGGTTATGTATTGTTAAATAGAATGGTGATTCAAAAAATCTTTTAATGGTCTTTTGTCTTACAAATTGGCGTTTCGTCCGGCAATCTCACTTGGACTCATTAATGTCATAGTGAGGGCCTTTGTCATACGCAATTCGTAAAGTTCAGTTTAACTTACGTGGGTTATTTGACAAAAAACCTCCTGTAAACTATATCCAATTAGAATTCTTAATCATTAAACTCAAAGTTGTTTGCCCGGGCAGGTATTGTTTCTAAATATAAGACGGTTTTTTTTTAATAGAAAAATTCTATATACCTACTACTGAAATAAATTAGCCAAGTAGAAGACTTAGCATTAAGGATTGGACTTGTTGCTAAGTCTTCTACTTGGCTTCAGTGGTGTATAGAATTTGTATTATAAAAACTATCTTACAGAAACTATGACTGCCCGGGAAAAAACTTCCAGCTAAATGATTAGGAATTCTAATTTTGTTGGATATAGTTCACAGTAGTTTTGTCAAAGGATCCGCGTTAGTTTAACTGAACTGAAAATAGAAAATTGTCTATTCGATTACCTACCTTCCACCATATAACCAATTCCCAGTTTATTTTGAAGTCTTTTCTTTTATAAGTTTTCTAGATTCTATGCAGTCTTCAAGACTTTTGGATGCAATGTAATTTAATTATTTTGAGTATTATGAAGTCTTTTCACTGCTTTCAGCTTAATGTCTTTTTATTGAAGATTAAAAATCATCTCAGCCTTTTGAAACAAAAATATTTCTGCGGCGTAATGGTAAGTGCGTTGGGCTGTCATGTCGAAGGTCTGGGTTCGATTCCCAGCCGCTGCCACTTTAAATCAGAAAAGTTTTTTCCGAGATACTGCCTCTTGCGAGGAACTGAAAAATCCTCTAAGAGTATACTCGCATGAATAAGTGCTTCTCATCCAGCCGTTCAAACTCGGCAAAAATTGTAGGCCCCATCCATTCCCACCAACAACACGCACAAAGGAATGGTTGAGATGTAAGTCACTGGTTCTCCACAAGCTGCTGCGCTACCAAATCTAATTTCTGCGGCGTGAGATTTTGAGACATTATGCTCATTACTTTAGTTTTAAGCAATCAAAATTGCTCCATGCAGTAAACAAAAAATAAGACTTCAAGCTGTAAAAAAAATTGAATCAGTTGACTTATTGCAGCTTGAAGACTTCAAGCAGTAATACATATATTTCAATTTGACTGCTCGTTTTATTAGATTCCAAAATAAAGTGGGAATTTACTTTCGAAATTAAAGTAATGAAATGAATGAGTCAAGTTACAAATCGTAAAAAATAGTAAAATAACATTTGGTTCTAATAAATTTTTACAAAAAAAAGAAGATAATAGGTTTGGAATAGTTATTTTTGACATGTTTTGTTCATTTTCCTTTTACCAAACGCCTGATTCTTATGGCTACGATTCTAAGGCATAATATAGTCAATTTAGAGGCTTTTAACGAGAGTCTGTTCAGAATATATAATAACCGTTTAAATTATAAGTAAATCTTCTTAAAATCTACCGTGCAATGTATCATTCTGAAAACAAACATACTTTATTACACTGAAGTAACTAAAGAAATGCCAACTTATAACGTATCTGGATAAAAAAAGTACAGTTTATATGGCTCAACATGTCCTGTAACTTCCTCCGTTGGGCAACCAGAGCCCCATGAAGCGTGTTTTCAAGCAAATACTTTGAATGGTGATAAACTGTTATAACGGTTAAAATTGGCATGTCTTTTGTACTATAGCAATTCAAATACAGAATGAAAGGAGAAATAGTTCTTTTATTCAGTGTATACAGATGGTGGTTTTTTATTCCTTTTTGTCGACATTTAAGTTAAAATAAAACTACAAACAAAATCCTGAAATCCAAAGTTAAGTTTTATTTTCAATAAAATATTTTCTAGACTCTCAAATGCATCAGGTTTTATATAAAACACTGTCAAAATAGTTCCATGACATGAGCGAAGAAATATGGATAAGACTAAATACATGTCGATTCATAACACTTCATCGCCATTAAAAGTGTGAAGTGAAAAAAAACGCTTCTTGCTATTTGAAAAAGAACCATGAGTGCCGGGCGGAGGCCTTTAGCTCTTCGTTTTCGCTTAAACAGTACCTGTTTATAATTTGCAATGTCTTTAGTCACTTCAAACATAATCCATCTTGGAGTAAATTCTGAAATATCTTCTGTTCCGAATGTTCCTAATTTCAGTAGGTAGTACATCCTGTTATAACTCCCCAAATACCGAATCTTATTCACCCCGATTATGAAATCCGGTGGGACTCACTTTTTCCGAATTGGAAAACAAATGTGAAAAGTCGCCGATCCACTTGAACAAAATTCATTAGATTCTATAATCGGCACGAATAACAAAAAAATACTTCAGGTTTCCAATTCAATTTCATTTGTCGCCTAATTTTTGCTTTCGATTCACTTTACTTTGTAGTTGTCGTTCAAAAAATTGAGTTGACACAATAAACCCATAATAGATTCGAAGTTTTGAACAGACTCTAGATTAAGAATTTAAACAAAATCAATATAAACTTATTGAAAGCCTAAACTGACGTGCTTGGAAAATGGAAGACAAATAATCATGAGCCACTGTGTATTGAATATTCTTCACAAAAATTAAAACAAATAAAGGCGTGAGCTATAAAATATTAAAAATTTAATTTTAAAGTCTTGCTTTGTAATAATTCACTGGTTCGAGAAAAAAAAAACAAGAAAAACTTAAGCCCTAAAATATACCTTAGCAACTTACACATAAGTAAAAGTTAAAAAGGAAATTATTATCTTTAGTAAGTTCCCTCATTTTTAGTTGTTTTGTAAATGTATAATCAAATTTAAATTAAAAAAAAACTTCATAACTTTAATGTACTGTGGTAAGAAATGAGTGGTGTATGAAAGAAAACAAAAATTACAAAAGTAAAATGTAATTATAATTATTTTTTTTTGTAAACATTTTAAACAATTTATAATTTTTTCGTTTAAAATTTTAAACTTGTTTTATATAAATATTAAATACAATACATTTTCATATACAGTATACATATATTTACTACTTTTAAGCTTACATTTAATCAAATTTTAACTGTATAGTGTGCTGTTGAAAGAAACAAAATATTTTCAATAAAGTTACAAGCAAAACATTTATACCAGTCCATCATAAGATGAAGCTTAAAATGTAAAAAAAAACAAAAAAAACGTTAAGGGGCGAATAAGTGAACAAAGTTTAAAAACAAAATTAAAAGTTTTAAATATTAAAATAATGTAAAGAAATAGCTTACAACAAGCACATTATATGCTTACATTTTCGCAAAAGTTAAACATAAATAAAAGTAAAAAAAAAAAAAACAATTAAACAAGAAAAAAGCGACATAAATAGAATATGACACGCAATTTTGTTTTGTTCGTTAATATTAATGTGAATTAACAAAAAAAAAAGCATGCAAATTGTAATCGAACTTAAATGAAAACAAAAAATGAATGAAATTAAACATATTCACTAGTGTACTCTTTTTTTTTTTAATTGCAATGCTAAAATATTTAAATAAATTAATGAAAAGAACAAAAAAATATTCATATTAACCTTTAAATATAGATAAATCCCCTTTACAAAGTTTGAATTAGTAAAGAAAAGAAAAGCAAGCAGTTAAATTTGTTTTGGTTTTTCGTTTGATAATAATTTTATACAATTTATATTCATTTTGTTTTTTTTTTCTTTAAATTATACATGATTTATATTTAAAAATATATAATTATCTATATACATATATGTATCACAAGCAAATGTATTGTATAATGCTATTAACGTTATAATCATTTTTTAATTTAAATAACATTTTAACACCCTCATTATATACCAAGCAAAATCAATTTGAAAACAAAAAATATTTTTTAAAGTTAAGTTTATAATATATACATGCACATTTTGTGTCAGTTAAAAACTTATTAAATAGAAAAGTATGCAATATACAAATTTTCGCCACAATTCAGATCATTGCTTAAGGCTTTGTGGAATGTCTTTTTAATTTTCAGTTTCAATATTATACAAGAAAAAATATAAATTTTTACCTATTTCATTATTTAGAGAAGAATACAAAATAAAAAAGAAATTTAATTAAAATACACTCACCAAATTGTAAGAACTTGAAAAGTCTTGAAAACAAAAAAACAAACAAAAAAATATTAATTAAACACACATTTAACTTTACATATATTATTCTATATATATATATATAAAAACATATTATATACATTTAATGGGCAGTCAGAAAAAATGTAAAGATTTGTCTAAATCATTTATTTAAATTTAACGAAAAACAAAAATAATAAGAACGATTTTTTTTTGTTGAAAAATAATGTCAACCATAGAAAACAAAAACAACGCTTAAAATCTGCAAAACAAAAACTTCAAGATTATGTATTTGTGACATTTATGCAAAATTTTTCTGGATGTTATTTAGAAAACAAAAGGAAACAAAGAAAATTTAAAATTTATTCCAAGAATGCGAATTTAAATAAATTGAATGGAAGAAAATGTTTGGACAAATTAATTATTGTGTTTTATTTGTGAGACATACATAGCCAATTATTGAGGCAAAATCTAATTATTTTGTATTAGAAGGTAAGTAGTGTTCTATCAAAATGAGAAAGTGATCTTGAATGAAGCTGGCAATTTAAAACTTAATGAATGTTAAAGGTCAACTGCAAAGATTTATAGGATTTCAGGCATGGCTTGTCAGTTCTTGCGCCAAGCATTTTAAACATCCAAACTATTGAAGTCAATAAATCGGTACAAGCCTTTTAAGAAATCGTCTGGCCCTATAGGGTAAACTGAAACATTTTTTTCTCTTCATAAATAGCATTTATGTATTGCATTACAAGCAAACAAAGACATGTGTCATAGTAATTGTCCATTTAGTTTGAGGAGCCCATCCGGGACTTTCAGTTACCTATACATAAAATGCCTAAGTGGATGAGGTTCGTAATGTAGGAAATATATGTGCATAAGGTCGGTGGTGACAGTTTTTTTTAAATATTCAAATTATTAATCAGAAAAGTTAAGCATAATTGCCTTTGTAAGTTGCATTATTGGGCACTAGTAGAAAAATCAAATCATAACTGGCATGTTCAAAAAGGCGTTTTTTTTTATTTTTATATACCCTTTCAAACTTTACCATTTCTTATCATAGTTTGCAGTCTTGGCCTGAAAGCCTTTTCTTCGGTACTACATGGCAAAAATTCGAATTGCACCTCTTGGGAATAACATAAAAATTATCTGTTTTAAATTTTAAGTGAATTAATCTACCCATTAAAGAATCTGCCCCATGTACAATGGACGCCCAGAAAACTGATATTTATAGACGCACAAACGATGGACGTCACGAAGAAACCCTTTTTTTAGACTCACCAGTCACCATCAACCTAATATTTTATCATCATCATCACGGTCTGCAGCTAGATATTTTTACTGTAGCCACTTCTTTCTTTGGGAGTCGGGGGCCTAAACTGAAAAGCGCGGCGGATCGAATTGAAAGCGATACCTCAATTTCGACCGTCAACGCTTTGGGTGTTCTTGGTCTTGCAAACCGCCGCCGCCGTGCACCCTGAGGAAAGACTGCTTCGCAATACCGTTTTGTTTTCTCCATCGCCATTTGCGCTTTCTTATGTCGACGTCCACCGCTCCTGAGGTGTCCCAGGCCAAAATTCCTGTGGCCTGATTATGGAATACGAAGCGAATCGTTTTCAATTCGATATCTCCTTTTCGACCCGCCTCGATTTGATCAATTATCGAATACGAAGCGAGTCGTAAATTAAACTTCCAAGATTTCCAGAAAATTGACAGCTGATTTCCAGCGAAGTTTTGATTTTTAATTATAATCATTGTGCGAGGTGCAAATACAATTTGTTTTCATTAACTTTTGAATAAAATTAAAGAGTTATTTTAATTTAAAATGGATTCCATAATGTTGTATATGCCGAACGGGAGGAAGTGGAAGAAGGCCCAAACTTGCGAATTTCAAGAAAATTGTTAAGAAATGCTTCTTCTCCTCTTGATCTTCCATGCTTTGAGTAGGTATTTTTATGTAAAATGTTTATTAATTTATTTATTTTAATAAAAAAAATAGGTTCACTAAGCTGTTTCGGCTTTCAAAAGATGCATTTGTGTTTGTCTTGGACGAAATAAAAGACGAATATGCATTTCAAAACAAAAATGGCATACCGCCAATTATAAAATTAGCCGCAACTTTAAGATTCCTGGCAGAAGGATCATATCAGAAAGGCGTTGGTCAAAACACAAACATTGGAATGGCGCAATCTACAGTCTGCAACTCAATATCCGAAACATTAAAAATATTGGAGAGAAAGTTGTGTCCAAAAATGATCACCTTTGAGATGACTTCGCAGGAAAAGCAGGAAGCAAAAACACATTTTTATCAAACGAGTGGGTTCCCCGGCGTTATCATGTGCGTCGACGGAACCCATGTGAGCATTATTCGACCTTCAATGAATCAGCACCATTTTTATAACAGAAAAGGGTACCATAGCATCAACGCAATGATGGTAAATAAGTTTGGTAGAAACATGATAACTCTAAAAATTAATTGATCTACCGATTTGCTTCAAGCAAGTTAGTGGGCTTATTTCGGCTTATTATTTTATAATAGTTAATTTACCAACAGGCATGTGATCATAAAATGCGGATTACCTGTGTCAACGCAAGCTACGGAGGGAGTTCTCATGACTCTGTTGTGTGGTCAATGAGTAGCGAGAGAAGTTTTATGGAAGAGCAATATAAAAATGGTGATAACAGCAAAATCCTTGGTGGGTCATATTGTTTTTAAATTTAGTTTCAGTAATTTTAATATATGAATGTTCATATTTCCTTACTAAGGTGATGCTGGTTACGCTCTTGAACCATGGGTGATGACACCATATAGGTCAGCTGCAAGCGGTAGCCGTGAGTCAAAATTTAATACCGTACACTCAAAGTGTCGAAGCATAATTGAGAGATGCTTCGGTCTAATCAAAGGAAGGTTTAGATGTTTGTTGCATTCTAGAGAGTTGCATTATCGGCCAGAAAAGGCTGCACGTATTATAAACGTATGTGCTATGTTGCATAACGTGTGCCTTAAATTTAAAGTTCAATTCGAGGATGAACAAACTGAAACTGATCACGAACAAGAAGTTCCTGCAGATGATAATTCGCCAAATCGTAATCCAAGAAATGAAACAAATTATTCAAACATTGCCAAACAAATAAGGGACCAAATAAAAAATATCCTTTAAGCTTTTCTTCAACAAAACTAAAATCAGTCTTTCATTTATTGATTCATTAGATCACAATCTCAATTCATATTCATGACTTAATTAAATCAAAATAAATTTAAACATTCATACATTTATAAAAAAACAGAAACGTAAACAAATAATAAATACAAACGTAAACAAATAATAAATACAAACTTAATAAAGCTAATTCATGTTTTGATTTAATAGCAAGTTACTTCAAAGATGGCTTGTTATGGGCTGTAATAGATGCCTAGCTCTCTTTCTCTTAACTCGAGTTTTCGTTTTTTGATTTGAAGTTCATCAAGCCGAATTTTCAGCATATCCTTGTTTTCCTTTTCCTTGATATCTATTTTTCTCTTTAAAAGTTTGATTTCTTGTTCCTTGATTCTTCTTGTTTTTTTTAACTCATCTGTTATGAAATGAAGTTCTTTGTTTTGATTTTCTAGTAGTTCTTGTCTTTTAGTTTGGTAATTATTTTGCTGTTGAACTTGTTTTTCCAACAGTTTTTTTGCCGTAGCTGATGGAGTCCGAGCTTTAGAAGGATGTCCACCAGCAAATGCAGATGAACTTACA
The DNA here is from genome assembly GCA_963921185.1 of Dasysyrphus tricinctus. NCBI lineage: Eukaryota > Metazoa > Arthropoda > Insecta > Diptera > Syrphidae > Dasysyrphus > Dasysyrphus tricinctus. The sequence goes on from OY992531.1 coordinate 31,919,530, forward strand.
AATGTTTCATTTTCAGGAACAACAAACTCTTCTGTCTGAAAATCTGGTAAAAGAGTTGTTTCTTCATATTCATCAATATCTCTCGGAGTACTTGGACGCATATCGTTTGTCGTTTGTAATGGATTTGATTGTTTTTCTTGGTTTAATCCAAATGTTTCGACGTTCATGCCGTTCTCGCACGTCTGTAGGTCAAGAAGTACCATTATTTCCTCCTCGAGTTTTGATAATACGTGTTGATTATTCGGGCCTCCACCTGTTCCACGTATGCATTTTGTATTGTGGCGAAGCTTCTTTTTGATATTATACTTAAAGTCTTTCCATACCTACAAAATTAATAAAATTAAAATCGTCTCTTTGAGAAGTAAAACAATATATTAATACTTTTTTCCAGCCATCAGCATTTTTTGTTGGAGGCCCGTGACCATTTAGAATTGTAGTGATACCTTCCCAAAGTTGAGATGTATGGGATTTGTACTCGGGCGCATTAAGTGCTCCTTTGGCAATCCCTTCATTTTCCCTCATAAATTCAATGAGGCTCGAAAATTGTTGCTGATTGGTGTGTTGCTGTTTAGGGCTCCTACACGTTTATAATAAAACACATTTTTATTTACATTTTTTTTTATAAAAAAAAGTTAGCTAATAATAATCAAACTTACATTTTTATTTATTTACAATGAAAAACAAACAATCACTTTCGCCGGTCGATACACCAATCCGCAAATAAAAAGCTGTCGGAAATTTACGCGGTAAATATGGAAATGACATTTCACATTCGCTTTCGATTTCGAAAATAGGGCGAATGCAAAACGAAAGAGGCGAAAACGAAAGCAGTAATACCAAACCTCATTTTCGCCACCTAAAACGATTCGCTTCGTATTCCCTAATCAGGCCACTGGTTTATAATTTGTGGCCAGCGAAACTTAAGCATGTGATGAAGACAGATTAAAAAAAAAAACTTGCAGTGTCCTTGCAATGACAGCCGATACTTTCCTGGTTTCGAAGGCATATATAAGCACGGATTTGATATTGGATTCGAGGAACCTCACCTTCGTGCGTTATGAGATTTGACTGGATTCCCAAATTTGAGACAGAGTACTGAAGGCAGCGTGAGCTGCCAGACCCGTACCACAATTAGTTGATACCTGACACAAAACGTCCAATGTAATTAGACTGTTCGACCTCTTCAACGGCATAGTCTAAAAAGCCTTTCAAACGGTCTCCATTAAATGCTTTGTCTCTCCACTGTACCAACACTGGCCGTAAAAAGCTGTGTTTGATGAAGAAAAACTAGACAAGAACAGAGCAGAACAACACAAGTCTGTGAAAACTGTCAGAACAAGGAAGGACAGAAAAGTGCAGCTTTGTGTTGATGGGTTTGACCGCTGTCTATCAGTTGTGAAAGTTCAAATTTAAAGATATTTCCATTGTTAATTTTTTGGTTATTTTTATCATTTGAACTTGTTTGAAATTGGTGTGTAAAAAAATTATGTACATCCGGCTGATGATTTATGGGAGGTACTATTAATAGGTAGTTGCTAAGTTAAAATTTGTATAATTTCTTGTAGTATATCGTACAAATTAAAGCATACAGAAAAAGGTTTATACAAATCATAGGAGCCATTTTTAAGAAAAAATATATTATCCGTTAAGTTTCTTAACATTTGTATGGAAGGTGCAGTTATTTTTTTATAAATGTAAATTTTTTTCCTAAAATAATCTTGAGTTTTAAGAAAAAAAATCTTAAATAGCGAGTTTTTTAAGATCCACCATGTAGTTTTCAAAAGGTGTACCTATTTCATTAAAAAAAAAAAAAATTGAAATTTTTTTAAAAATCCAAAAAATATTTATTTTGATTTTTACAAGCTTCTGTATAGAAAAATTATCAAAATCATAAGTTACGTTATAAAGAATCTCGAAAATAGAAAATGATTCTTTGGGAGGAATAACCATTTTTTGAAAATGGTTTCCCATACATGGTGTAGCCTTTACTTAAAGAAATTTATTGACTTTTTTTTAAGAAATAAGATTTTGAACAATTGCTAAAAAAATAAATTGTATAATAGGTACCGTTATTTTTGGTTTTAAAAACAAACAAAATTGGGGACAGACTCAACAAATACCAGTATGTAATAAGTTTTGAGAAAATCGATCCGGCCGTTTAGGCTGTAGCCGGACAGACAGAAAAGCTTTTGGAGCCCACTTTTTTCGTCTTCTCGAGCTCAATTTTTTCACACATATAGTAGGTACCTACCTATCGCTAGGAAAAAGGATCATTTGTCTTTGTTAAGTTAAGTATGTACATTAGGGTGGTCCTTATTTTAAAAAGTTTTGAGCAGCCATTTTTTGTGTTCATTGCCATCTTGAAACACTACCCTATTTTTTTTAACCACGTTAACACGTGCCGCCCTGAGCTTAAAGTTGAAGCTCTTGTGAGAGTAAAGGACTACTTAAATCCTTTTTTGGTTCCTAAAACAATGGTAATTGCTATACAACCGTTAGTAAAAAGCATATTAGCCTCAAAAACGGCTCAAACGATTTTGATAAAGATTCTAAAAATGTTTGTATAACTAATTGAATATTTTTAAAAATTCTTAATTTCCAAGCAATTTGTACGTTTTGAGCAAGCACGTGCGACCCAGTCGTGTCTTTTATTTTTTTTCTAAGCAAGCGTACGTAACAGATTTAAAAATGCACTCCATTAATCCTGTAAATCAAACTTAATCCCCGGTTTCCCCGGTCAGTTTTATGACAAATCACATTCAAATTTTCAAACTCATTGCGACACGTGTTAATACAATCCGATTACCCTCAAATTTTGTTTGTACACGTTTTTAATGTAGAAGAACAAGAAAAATGGTGCTCAGTAAAAACAAACCATTTTGTTTTGCCTCCATACAAATAAGGACCACCCTAATGTACATATTTGGTTTTGTTCAAAACTCACTCAGTTCAAAACTGTAAGTTTTCATTATATTACCTTTTAAAAATAATCATTTTTTCAATTCAATTCAAAGATAGGATTCATTAACTTTGATGTATAAGCAGCAAATAATGCAAGAGAATGCAAAAAAATATGCTTACATTCCCAAAAGGTTGCAATACAACATCTGTAGTTGTAGTTCTAGTTTGTCTTAATTCCGATCTTAATGGACAGGAGACGGATCGGAAATGGAAACAGAATATTGAAAAACAGGGAAACAGAGCCGAATTACCGCTTCAGTAACCGAGTGAGTGAGTACCATGAGTGATTGAAAGAATCCGAGTAACCACTTCAAATTATTGTATAAGCTAGATTGCTTATATATTGAGCGATAGTGCCAAATTCAGATATTTCAGTCACGTATTACTCAAAAACTTAATTGTATGCTGTATTGAATTATGGAATCAGAATTTAAAAAAAACACTATTTCGAACATTCGTACCTTAAGTATCTAGAAATACAGAATTTTGTACATCCAGAGAATATAGAATTTTTACAGCCAAGATGAAGAGTTACTATAGTTTCTTAAGGCCATCAAAAGCAATAAGCTATGTTCATATGTATGTATATACCACAATAAAGCTTTATCTAATTTTTCCGAAGGTCATGTCTTAAATTACCCAGAAATCTTTTTTAAGAGTCTATTGTGGATTTCTGGCCTGACAAATTATGACGACTCATGCTATAACTATGAATTTCATTACCTTGCCCTTTCATTCACTTTGTCTTTTCAGAACTTAATCATTCAAAACGTTATCCTTTCAAAACTCTGTTTTTTCTTGACTTTGTTATTCAGATATTTGTCGTTCTCAACTTTGTTTTCGGGACTTCGTTACTATTTCTCAAAATCTTAACAATACTTACTACTTACTACGACATGAACAACATGATTAAGTGATGACATTTCAAGAACTCATTAAATTATGTGTAGATACAAAAAGGAAGAAATGTATCTACCTTTTGGCACTATTTTTTGTTTATTGTATTATTTGCATGCGTAAGGAAGTAAACAAACGATTTTTTAAAATTTTCATTGCTATTATTTCAAATAATACTTAAATTTTTTTTTTCCAAGTTCAATAACTATACCTATCTACATTTTCAATAAGCATTTGAACACTGTGGCGTATACTTACTTTTTTTAATATTTTCATAGATCGAAGCATTAGGTATTTTACTTTAAGGCTAAGCACGCATTTGCAATTTTCTATCACACGATTATTCAGTCTCATGTTATAACAATAATACACATGAGCTTAAATGTGAATTAACGAACATGAAATCATGGTAGGTTGCAATCAGCAACTACAAAGAATCGCAAGTGTGTGACCCTAGTTTTTTAAAATAAACGAATTGAACACAATTTTTGTCTAGTTTTTCAATTACTTTTCCTTAAAGCCCAATTACTTTCTTTTAAAAGAGATTTAAAATAATATCCTCTAAGGGACTGCGAAAATATTTTTATTTTAATGTGCACGTGCAGTATGTCAATCAAACAATAAAAAAAAGAACTTACATTTTTCTTCAGAAAATAACATTTTGTTTCCTCTAGCCAGTTTAAGTTCAAGGCCAAAGTATATTTTATTGTTTTAAATCCTTTTGTAAATTGACAATGAAAAAGGAAATCCACTCACAGTGTTTAAAGTGATATCATTCACTTGAGTACATCGTTAAATGGCATATTCTCTTACATAGCAAACAAAATAACCTTCTTTCTTAGATTACTTGTTTTTTTTTTTTAAAGTGGAAATATAATAACTAATTCAGTACACACACCGTTTGAAAGATTAAAAAAATAAAAACATCAACAAATGCCTTTATTGTTTCCAAAATAACTGAAGTAGAAGCAGAGATTGAAACATCATCACCATTAGCTCATCCCAACAAATATAATGAAGAAAAATCAACAGCAAAATTGACTATTATTATCGTTGAATTACTCCTGTAACAAGGTACAAACATCAACACTCAGAAGTTTCTAGAAGAGTGTTTTAAAAATGACATCGGCGGTATGGTCGGCGCTTAAATGGAGCAACGACGCGCGTGTCTATCATAAAAATAGAACTTCCCGCATTAGCAGCTCAGAAGAAAGAAAAAAAGGATGCGGTAATAGAAAGTTGATTGTGGGACACTATAGATTCTCTATCTAAAAGTATGAGCGTGTTTTCCAAACCAATAAACATGAAACACATTTCACCCCACTAACCAACTAAAATACAGGACGATGGCAAAAATCAATTCCTATAGGATATGCCTTTCTCTTTGAAAGATGTAGGTTAGGTTGGTGTATTGTATATTCCACAATTTATACGTAGACGCATAGTATATGCGGAGTGAAGGACACCACGATGGTCCGCAACTACTCACAGCGTAGGGTTATTGGGAACATCCTTTTTTCATCCTTCGGCTCTCCATTTAGAACAGCAAAAGAGCTCTTCTTCGACCACAATCAGCGATCCAAATAGTTTTTCTGGTATCTTTGTGCGAGAAATGATAGCGTATAGATGCGATGTGATAGGTATCTCTGGTATAGAGATACTGCTCTGCAACCAAAATGGGATTTTCAAGGGACACCAAGAATAAAAAGGGTCTGTGAACGGAATATAAATATGTGCCACTTCTATAACAATGGATCTCTGTTGTTTTCTTTATATTTGCTGGTTGACTGTTTTTTTTTTAGTTTTCCAAATTAAAGGATGAACATTGGATTGCTGGAAGTTTTAAGAAGTATTTAGCTTTCCTGAAAGATATTATTTCAGCACCAAAGCTGACTCGCAGAGAAAGACGTGGCCACAGTTAGCTATTCTTACTGCTACAGACCGGACCGTTAAGGATGGAAACGATTTGTTGGCGCCCTATGCAGGACTTGATGATGATGATGATGAAAGCAAACTTCCATCGTTAGCTCAAAGGGTCTTAACTTTGAAAGATTTGAACAATATTGTAACAGTTCTACAATCATCATTATCGTGTCATCTAGCCCTGGTTGGGTTGGGTTCTTATTCTTCAAACCAAATGACTGCTTTGCAATTTTATCTCTTGACTATTCCTGCGCAACAATTCCCCGTTTGTTTTAATTTGTGGCCAGCAGATCTTTAGAATGGGGCGTAGACAGTGATTGAGAAAAGCCTATCATTTCCTCGAAATGATAGACGTGATGACTTTCCAGGTTTCGCAAGCGCATACAACAGCACTCCGATAGGGCCAGCTTTTCAGTTCAGGGTTAACTCTGAGTGAAATCAGAGTTAGCTAGTCCTGAAATTCATCTTTCAGCTGTGTAAAATCTAGGACCATCGATGTGCTACACTATGGATATCACCCTTCTACGCCTTTCACACATCTGAAATAGAGATATGGCACCACAACGGAATTGCACTGATGACAATTAGCCAGTTTATATTTCTGACTTCTCAGAGGATTCAAAAGGCTCGAAATATAAATAGGATTCCTCTCAAAAATTCTTCACTTTTCCCATTAAAAACTGAGACTGACTGGCTAAATAACTTTCAATATCGAAATCAAGATGGCGCCACAGTAGAAAAGGCCCTCAATTTGGTCCCTGAGCTAACTCACTAATTTAGGTGAGTTAACTAGGAGTTTTTCAGTTCAGAGTTAACTCTGAGTTAAATCAGAGTAAGCTTATCTTGAAAATACATTTACCCCGAGTTAACTTAGGAACAGTTTTTCAGTATAGGATTAACTTTATCCTTCAGTTGTCAAATATCTAGGGCCATTGATTTGCGACACTAGATGTGTTTTCTTTGCAAGCCCAGGGGAATCGGACGAAAAAAACGCCATTACAGAAAAAAAGATGGAGTTTCCATACAAACTATCGATAACATGTATGAAATTCGTGCCGGTAACACAGTTTCTATCTGGGCTAAATTTAAACTCTGAAAATTCTCTGGACTTAGCTAAGCCCGAAGGGGATTCGTTGTTGTTGCTTTTTACATGTAAATTGCTTAGCCCCGAGGTCGTTTTTTTCGTCCAAGCCCATTCGGGCAAAGAAAAAAAACACACCTACTATCGATATCACCTTACTACGCCTTTCACGCATCGGAAGAGAGATGGCAGAACAACGAAATTGCACTGACAATAACTTTCCATATCGAAATCAAGATGGCGCCATAACTAAAAAGGCCCTCAATTTGGTCCCGGAACTAGCTCACCAAATTAAGCGAGTTAACTCTGAGTAAACTTATGGCCAGTTTTTCAGTTCAGGGTTAGATCTGAGTTAAATCAGAGTTAGCTAATCCTGAAAATAAATTAACCCCGAGTTAACTCAGGAACAGTTTTGTCAGTAGAGGACTAACTCTATCTTTCACCTAAACCTAAACTTTATACAATTGAAAGTCAAGGATCAAAGCCCCATCAAAAGATGAAAATTAAAAAAATCCGTGTTTTATACCCGGGAAAAAATGAAATCTACATTGATTTTCCAAGAAATCCAATTACATATGAGGATTTTTTATTCTGGACTTCTTGTTTCAAACAGTCGAGTCGTCAGCAAGTTCGTGCAACCCTGATTGGCAATACAATAATAATTCCCTTATACAAACGTGTTTACTTAATGCCTTTTTGGCGCGATTCACATAAAATCCTATCGATTCATCGCCCGACCGACAACGAGGACGATTAGGAACATTGCTCCTTGTCTGTAACATTTTCTTCCTTTTTTTTTGTTGGTATAAATTTGTGCCTTACCAGCAATTTAAAGGAAACATGGAGCCAAACAATCCAAAGATATTGAACTTATCAGCGAATGTTTGATTTCCTCTGCCAACAAAAAAAAAAAAAAATAAACAGATTCCAATCGAGAAGGAAACAAAGATAGAAATCCTCTCCATTCCTGTGATGTAAGAAATTATATACAGGGAGGCAGTTTTATTTTGTTGTGTAGGTAGGTATATAAGGTCCTCTTATCTTAACTTCTTCTTGGCTTGACATTTCTTTTAAGAAAAAGTTCATTGATTTGGTGGTAAATAAAAGCCTTTTTCCTTCCTGAATCCTGGAAAACAATAGTCACAAATGGGACATTTTGCTGATGATGACAATCTATCCATGATTGTCCCTTTTGGTCCCGCGAATGAAATTTTAAACTGGCGGGCGGGTTTTAGTTGAATTTCAATTTTGTTTCCAATAATTTTTTTTTGTTTTGCTTTGAAGTTTTGATAAATTGGTTTTTATGAACGTGAACATCTCTATATTTCCACTTTTTTTTTGTTATGTTGTTGTAGTTATTAATTGAAAAATCCTTGGAGAAAAATTCATTCATCATAATGATAAATGAGAAAATGGACTTCTAGTTTTGTTGGTGGTAGGTACTTTGTCCTTTTTTGCCTCTCTGTGTTTTCGTTGTCATCGTCGTCATCCTCATCACCGTGCAGGGATATATAGTGCTTATTCGGTTGAAGTCACAGACAACAACTGAATCCTTGAAAAGGGTGGCTCATTCCCTGAATTCGGGGGTTATACACAGGATTATTAATCCATGTGGCATGACTCGGCAGGCAATTAGAGTCGGATGTTTGTTGTGGATGAAGGAGTGGGGGGAAACAGGATAAAGTCAGGAGATGACACAAATTGTGTTTTATCGATTTGTTAGTTTGTTTGGTTTGGAGGTCATAACAGTACTAATGTGAGCTCAGATAACGTACGAGTACATAGAATATCTTTATTAATGGACCAATGAAATGTTTTACAATGTTTAACATAATTGTCATTTATGTAGTATCTACAAACTTTTGGCACATATACAATAGTCGAAAAAAGTATTTTGACAAAAAAAAAAAATATTGAGAGGAACAATCTGAAAAAAAATATATTGTAATGGTATCAAGATGAGCTTCCAAAAATACATACAAAAGTTAGATTCATAATTATAGTTTTGAAAAAAAAATTGTATTTCAAAAACTTATGCGGGAAAAAGTATTTTGACAAAATTAAAAAGGCTCGTAATTACCGGTTTTTTAGTGTGGTTTTGGATGCCGAATTCAAATCCGTTATCCATTTGTGGCTTTGAGCTCGGGTTTTCAAGATATTGCCGTTAGAAAATGACCAAAAATCATTATTTGCAGTTTTTGGACCTCGTAATATCTAGAAATAATTATTTTTCAAAAAAGAATTTGAAATTATCTGAAAGCACTAATCTTTTCCTTCAAATATCAGTTTTAATCATTTCAATATGACCTGAAATTCGTTGGTCTTTTCCAGGATCTGCCTCAATGTGAAGATTTGGTCTATCGTTGATCTGCCTGGCCTGAAGCCACACTGGTACGTGCCAACCATAGTATTGCAAAAAGGTTTTAGACGCTCAAATAGTACGTTGGATAGGATCTTGTAGGCAACATTAAGCAGGGATATGCCTTTTTAGTTCTTGTAGGACATATAGGATCGCCTTTTTTGTAGATTGGGCATATGGAGCTATTTGACCAGTCGTCAGGCATATACCTTCCTCCTCCCACACTTGGTTGCTGAGCTGGTGCATGCACCCTACCAGAAAACATCTTCCATACTTGAAGAGTTCCGCAGGTAGGCCATCCGAGCCGGCGGATTTGTTGTTCTTACGCTTTTGGATGGCTTTCTTTACCTCTTCAGGACTGGGCGTGGTGTCATGTTTCTTTGTTCCCCTGTCGCCTCCTCTACATAATGCCCACTAAGCAGTTGCTGGAAATGCTGCTTAAACACGTCTACAATTCCCTGTGCTTCGGTGAGGTTTCCTTCGCTGTTTCGAAGAGCTTGCGTGCCAGTCCTATAACCAGATGCCAGTTGCTTGGCTGTTTTGTAGAACCGGCCGGCGGGTGTTGGTGGCGGTGCTAGAATCTTCGAGATACTTGAACTGACAGCCTGCAGATGCTCTTTTCTTTCTGCGCAGGGATTTTTCTCTTTCCTTCTCTTTTCACGGTACTCCTCTCTTGCTGTTCTTGTTTTCCGTTGCAGCATTTGCATTCGTGCATTTTCCGTCTCCTGCTTCAATACCGCAAATTCATCGTCATACTACGGTTTTTTTTTCTGGGTGGTTGATAGCCTATGGTGGTCTCGGCTGTCTCCCTAATGATGTGCGGTGATACTGATTCCACTGGTTGTTGACGCTTGTGGCTGGGTGTACGGCAGGGAGTTTCCCGGTCAATTGCTCACTCTAGTCTCTGGCTTTCTCAGATGTGCAAAGGCATGCAATGTTGAATTTCTTCCTTTGGGTGGTCTTCGTTGGACAGTCGGGCTCTGAACTTTGTCACAGCAAGAAAGTGGTGAGATTCCACGTTTGCCCCTCGGAAAGTTCGCACGTCCAAGATGTTCGATGCATACCTTGCGCCAATTAGCACGTGGTCGATTTGGTTGGTGTTTCGACCATCGGAGGATTGCCAGGTTTCTGTGTGTATCCTTCGCCTGGGGAACCTTGTGTTACTTATCACCGTATTAAGAGCTGCAACAAAGTTGAGTCGGAAGCCGTTATCTGTTGTCGTTTCAAGGAGACTGTGCTTTCCAACTAATCCGCCATAGATGTTTTCCTTTCCAACTTTAGCATTGAAGTCTCCGAGCACGACTTTGACATCGTACTCCGGACAGGCTCCGTAGGCTCCGTCCAGGAGATCGTTAGACTCTTCTTTGTTAGGATCATCAGCTTCATCGGTAGGAGCGTGTGCACATATTAGACTGATGTTTTGGAAGGATGGATGCGGATCACAGCCAGGCGATCGCTAATCAGCTTAAAATCGATGACTTTTGATCTAAGTCGATTTCCCTCGACGAATCCGCATCCTAGCATGTGCAGTCTTTGGTGACAGCTGTAATAAATGTCGCAATCTTTTCTTTTCGTCATACCTGATCCTATCCATCGTATCTCCTGGATCGCGGTAATATCTGCCTTGTACCGCGAGAGGACAGATTCAAGTTCTTGAGTTGCACCTGGTGTATAGAGTGTCCTTACATTCGAGGTGCATACTCGTAGGTCATAGTCCATTTTCGTTCCGGGACTGGTTGCCATTTGAGGGGGGTCGTTATTCGAGGCTTCTCGCGTCTCTCTCATAACAATTGGCTTTTTTACTGTGGTAGGGTCGTTAGCCCAACGCACTAACCTCCAATCTGTAGGGCCATGTGTTTAATGCTGCAATTCTTTCCTTGATTAACATTCACACTTACAAGTTTTGCAAGTCATGACATAAAGCCAAGACCAGTATCCGGTGGCTACCAACTTGGAGGTATTGTAAGCACTTGTTATGTTGGAAAAGATACAGTTCCAGGCCCTCAGTTCCTACATCATCCGACCACCATTTCAAACTTATTGTCAAATGAATACTTAATTGCATGAAATCTGAAACAAAATGTTTGTGCTAATAGTGTAAGTATTACCGTTGTTTTTTAATATAATGTTTTTTAAATATTTATTTTAATAAAATTTCCACTTCTGTCCGAGCAGGGGCAATATAACCTCTCCCATAAGATTCTTTTCTTGTTTTTTCCCTGAACTTTTTGATTTAACATGAACCGAAATATGTACATCATTTTTTTAATCATAATTCAAGCTAAAGAGATTTTGACTCCCATAAACACAGTGTGAATGTCTAATTCAGATATTTTTTCGAAGAAGAATAGATTAGTTTATGTTTATAATAATGTTGACAAAAATCCCTACAACTATTAATGATAAATCAGATAGACATAAAGTCCGAAGATTAAAAAAAAAGAGAAATCCTTATGAAAAGTTTGAAGTCACAAACATGTGTATGTCATTGAACCTGGTCCGCATAAAGATAAAGATCCTGGACAATAGTGTATAAGCATAATCCTAGTGGCCTAAACATTTAACAATTTGAAATATTACATCTGTCAAAAATTCATAGCCTCTTCATAAATCAAATGATAATTTCTCTTGCTAAAAGCTTTGTTAACAAAACATTTATATACATATTTCTCTGTGTGATCCTATCATACAGTAGAAATTGGAAAAAAATGAATAAATAATATTTTTTCATCGGTCATTGTCCTGTGACTGGATTTTTCTCCGGAGTTTCTTTTTAAATTGAAAAAAAAAAAAAAATCGCCATAATAACATGCGATGAGTTACAATCTCCACCTCTACCGCAACCTCCCACACTTGAGACACAAATTGCAAAAAGATGTCATCGTTACAATGTGGGCATAGTGCCACCATTATAGCTTTGTGACAACCAGACAAAACGATAGGTAGTATTCCAGAGATAACCAAACACAAATGAAGAAGTTCTGTTTGTTTTTTTTTTGTATTTTTCGTTTTCTTATTTGCTTTTTGTTATTCTTCTAGCAATCACAAGGATGTCTCCACTTTGCTCACACTTTACCATATTCATACTATCATCAGAGCCTTAACACCCCCCAAGGGGATACTTCAACTTATTCTTCTAATATTGGCGATAAAAATAGTCACTATACTCTATCGCAAACAATGTAAAATGGAGAAAAAATAACATAAAGATAAAGAAAACAACGTATTAAGGATGGAAAATAAAATAATAGAAAAGCTGAAGGATATAGAAAATTATAATGCTCCTGTTTTTGCACTCTCGTAAGATGAATTCAAGGATCTTTCGAGACTCTAGGTATTTATATAAGAAAGAGGGTAGGGAACTATGAGAAATAAACTTTAATTGGATGCGATGTCCTCTCTTATCATGTATAGATCGAACTTTTCTCCTATATAAGAGTCTGATGTCACTCGAGAAGTGCAAACGACAATGACGATGATGAGGTACAGTGGTTTAAGTTGTATGGAGATGTTGTAAATAAATCTATGAATTCTCAGGAACCAAACTGAATTTGATGCAATTTTAAGGATTTAAAAGCTGAAGTTAAGGAAATTGTCGCAGCAAAATCCACCAACTGGCACAAGCCTGTAATAAATGTCTTTTCTGACACGCCCACTTTTAGAGGTTGTTTTTACACGAAATGTTGTTTTTAGTTAGTAAATTAAGCTTTTTAGGAAGAGAAACATTGAAACATTACAGTTCCAGCCAGGTTGAACTACTTAGTGAACACCTTATACTTGCTTGTACGACATATTGGGAGCTCAGGCCTATAAGGAGCGGATAATCCTTCGAGTTATACTTAGGGTCTGGTGCTCCAGGTTGGGGGTCGTGTAGTTTGGGTGATCCCGGCCACGTTAAGCTATTTAATTGCGAAGAAACAGTAAGCATCGAATACTGACGGATTAACTATTGAGGAACCTAGCAAACGAAATAAGGACAACGAACTTCGGATCTGCACGTGGAATGTTCGGTGCAGGGAACTAAGTCCCCGGGAACCAAGTCCACCGAGGGACTTAGTTCTCATTTAATGGGAACTAAATCCACTTTAACGAAGTGGACTTAGTTCCCAGGTAAGGTGAGAAAGTAGTCCACTTCTTTATGAGAACTAAGTACACATTTTGAAATATGAAGAGGGAACTAACTTTCAACGATAAAAATTACAAGCATTCAAAATTGCGTGAAAGCCTTTGCATTCACCCAGCCTCGCACTTACCCCAAATCCTATAATGAGCCCAAGCAGGGGGTTGCAGGGGGGCAGCATGCCCCCCCATACATACTTCACTGTTTATTCGCCGTAATGCTAGGTGCTAGCACTGTATTGTGGTAAGACAAAGCTTTACGGCGAATAAACAGTGAGGTATGTATCGGGGGGCATGCTGCCCCCCTGCAACCCCCCTGCTTGGGCTCACTATAGGATTTGGGGTATGTGTGAGGCTGGGTGTATGCAAAGTTTCTTTTGCATTTAGAGAATCTGGATTTAAAGAAACTTTGAATTTATCCTATATATATCCAACAATATTGTGAAAAGTATTTCTGTTTTATTAATAAGATTGATTTTTTTACTTGGAAGTGGGAACTTAATTCACATTTAAAGGGAAGTAAAACCACTCAGTTTTTGAGGAATTTAGTTCCCACCTTCTATGAGAACTAAGTTCACTTTGCTGAAGTTGACTTAGGTGCCAGTTATAGCTATCATTGAAACTCATCATTGAAAACTTTTATGATTGATTTTGAGACGTTTAAAAAGCAAAATCATTCATTATTTTGATGGACGATTAAAGCTCAGGACTTAATTAATATTTCTAGTCAAAAAAAATTTCAAATAGGCTCAACTTTCCACAAAAATTGACTTTTGATTTTTCAATGACCATTGGTAAGGTAGTTCAATCATTGAAATAAGAAAAGTCTTTTTATTTTGAAAGTTGGGCCTATTTGAATTATTTTTTTGGCTAAAAATATTTACTAAGTCTTAAGCTTTATTTGTCCATCAAAATAATAACTGATTTTACTTCTTAAACGTCTCAAAATCAATCATTAAAATTTTCAATGATGAGTTTCAATGATAGCTATAACTGGCACCTTAGTTCCCATTAAATGAGAACTAAGTCTCTCGGTGGACTTGGTTCCCGGGGACTTAGTTCCCTGCACCGAATGTTCTATCTCTCTATAGACCACATGCAACCAATCATTTAGTGGAGGCCCTAGAATGTTACTAAGCATACATCCCGCTTTCCAAGAATGAATGAAAGACTGTGATATCTACTATGGCGGCTGTTATCAACAATAAAGGCAGGCTATTTTTGGGTGTGGATTGGACGTTAGAGGTAGACTTATATATATAGGTATATATGAATGAGTGCCTTAAGACAATTCACGTCTTAGCTAAATTCGGCAACATTAGCCTCATATGCACGCATGCCCCCACCTCCCACCTCCGGAGAGAGATGGAGGCACAATCGGAAGATATAGTCTGCACGACACCACCTTCGATAACGGACTCAGGTTAATCCACTTGTCTGCCGGGCGAAACGTTGTGGTAGCTACAAAGTGTTCCCGCATCTCGATATCCAAAAAACGACATCCAGACCAAAGCGAAAGCAGGTCACTGTGAAGAACAGGTCCTTTTCCAATCGAGTCTCTCATGCCCTTTTAAATAGCTCTATGCCACCATACTTCAAGTATCGAGAAGTGTAAAAATGTTCAGGAAGCTATCAGAGATGCTGCCTCTGAAGTGCTTGGCCTCGTACGATCAGAGGGATGCAATTGTAGGAATGAAGTTCTGAAGTTTTACCAAAAGATAAAAAGAACTTCCCAAGGTCACAATGCTCGAACCAAAGCCTGCGAGCATGATCAGGGGAACATCGTGGTAGAATCGCAGTCAGGGTTGAGGATATGGAAAAATCATTTCTGAAAATTGTATAACGGCGACGATGAAGAATGGAATTATTTTGCTAAGCAGATTGCACCATTCAATCTGGACGACATGTTGGCCAACAATCCCGTCCACCCGATCACAACGAAGTGAAGATAGCTATATCTTAACTTAAGTCCAAGAAAGCTGGTGAAGTTGATGTGGCACAACAGCTGAGCTATTCGAAGCGGGTGGCGAGAAATTGGTTAGGAGTATGCACCAGCTCAACTGCAAAATATGGTGCGAGGAAAGCATGTCCGATGAATGGAACCTAAGCAGTGTTTGCCCAATCTTTAAGAAAGGTGATTCTCTGGCCCAACTACAGATGCATCCAGTCTCCTTAACATCGCATACAAGATCTTCTCTGCCGTACTTTGTGAACGCCAAAAGCAATTCGTCAACAACTTGATTGGGGTATATTAGTGTGGCCTTAGGCCAAGAAAGTCCATTATCGACTAAATACTTGCAATACTTGCACTCTTTGGAAAAACCCCAGGAGTTTCAAATCGATGCCCACCACATTTTCATAGATTTTTAGGCTGCGTATTACAGCATCTATAGAGACAAGCTATAAAGAGCAATGTCTAGTTTTGGCATCCATCACAAACTCGTTCTATCTGCGCAAGATGACGGTTGAGAAAGCACGCTGCTCCATCAAGGTCAGCAAAGACTTCGCCGACATTTTTGATGTCAAAAAAGGTTTTAAACAAGACGATACGCTGTCATGCAACTTCTTCAACATCGTTCTTGAAAGAATAGTGCAAGACTCTCCCATCAACACCAGAGGCACAATCTTGCAAAAGTCCGTCCAATTACTCGCTTACGCTGACTAAATTGACATAATTGGACGAACAAAACGATAATGTCAGTGGTGTTTTCGTGAGTATTAAGGAGGAAGCCAAGATGATGGGTTTAATGGTGAATGAAGGCAAAACCAAAATATATGCTGTCAACAAGAAAGGACACCCAACACCGTGTAGTCTTGGACAGAACGTCACTAGAGACAGCTATAATTTTGAGGTGGTCAGGGACTTTATTTCCCTAGGCTCCGCTATCAACTCAGCGAATGACAATACCAGTAATGAGATCAATCGAGAAATTACTCTTACCAATCACTGCTTTTTTGGGCTAAGAGGGCAATTGAGAAGAAAAGCCCTCTCTCGAGTAACTAAAGTGTTATGCTTATTATCCTATGGTCCCACAATGAACTGTACGGGCTATACAGCGACACTGATCTAGCCACAAATCTAGAATGAATGGACATCAATGCTCCGGCCCAGAAACTCTTTGAATCTCTCCTCTTGGGATGGTGCAATAGTTGAGGACATCGTTATAGGTGGCGCAAGCAAGTGGAAGAGGACCTCAACCAACCTTACGTGAGAAACTGGAGACAACTAGCTACAGACCTTGCAAGCTGGAAAAAACGTGTTTGTTGAGGCCCTGGTCCACCCAGGGCTGAAGCGTCACCTTAAGTTAGTAAGTAAGTACATTGAAGTTCACTCTTCAGGATCTTTTGCAGTCGTTTCCACAATCACCGTCGATGAGTATAAAGTAAAAAAAATCATTCTAGAAGAGGGTGGTATCCGTCCTTTGAGGTCCTCGGTATCTTCTGATCATCCAGGGCGTTGTTTATGGTCATTTCCATAGTTTGATGCCTTCCTCAATTTCACTTTAAGAAAGAGGTTTTTTTGGCATCTGGCATCACTATGGCTTCCTCCAGTAAGGGTCTGGCAGGAGACATTCCACAAATCGGAAACGATGTTGCTGAAGTTAACCCAGGAAGAATTTAAGGCATAATGGTACTGTTGGGCTTTTGTTGGGAGACCACTAGGAATGAATAGTGGTTCAAAATGTTCAATCAATTTAAAAGGAAGTTTCTAGCGTCAGATGAAGTTATGTCATACCATCTTGAGTGTCGGGTATTGAAATCTTCTCCAATCAGTGCATATCTACACTGTGGTATCAAAAAATAGACATAATTTGGTAAGCCTTTTACAATATTTATCTAAAGTCTATTGAAAGTTTAATCAGAAACAAAACAAAATTAAATATTTCAAAGCTTTTTTTTTTTAAATACATAAAAATAATTGCACAGAAAACATCGCACGATAAAATTGAGTTTGCCACAGCAAATTAATGACTAATCAACAGCAAACTTTTAAGCAATGAAATATTAAGTTTAAGAAGTTTTTAACACTTTTCGAAAAAAACATAGAAAACATAGAAATTGTCAAAACTTACTAAGGACCAACTATACATGAATTATTTAGCCATAAACCATTTGATTTAAGCCGTTTTCACCCCTTTTGAATGTGGTGCTATGTTTAAATACTTGATGTCAAGTTAATAAAAAGGCAAAAAAAAAACATAGAAAACATTGCACGTAAGATTTGAAATTGTCACAACTAATTAAAGACTAGTTAATGAAAAATAATTAAGTGGCATAAACCAGTTTGCACCCCTTTTTTTAGATGATGCTTTGGTTACTTGATATCCAAGCTAGTAAAAGGCTGAACAAAACATAGAAAACATTGCATGTTTTAATTCAATTTTTCACAACTACCTGATTAAACACTAGCTAACGACCAATTCTTTAGTCTTAAAATATTAAGTACAAGAAGTTTTTATCGCTTTTTGAGTTTTGCCAAATTAGCAAAGCACCAAAAGAACATAGAACAACGAATTCGAAATTGTCACAAATAACTAACGACTAATTAACGGCAAATTATCCTCCTACCCTTTTGAAGATTCGTCAAAGTTGCTTTTTAGCTTGACACTCATAGAAAATAAATAACCAAAAAACACATAGAAAACATCGCACGCTAAAATTAATTTTTCACATATGATTAACGGATGATTGACGGCAAATTGTTAACCATTAAAATATTAGTCTTTAGAAGTTTTTAGAACTTAAACAAAAAAACATAGAAAACATAGAACGACATATTCGAAACTGTCACAACTAATTTAGCACCTATCCATTTTTGATCCGTGAGAGTCGCTTAATATCAAGTATAAAACTATGCAAACAAAAAATAAAGCTTAATTTTTGTGCAATTGTGAACTACTGTATGACCGATAAGGACACGGGTTTAATGTTTTCTTATTTTAAGCAAACGATGAATTAAGGATCTCAATGAAGGATATAAACTTCTGTGGCTTTCGACTTTGTGTGTACATAAACTGTAAATTGTACAGATAAATCTATATACATAAACACATATATAAATAATATGAAGGTATTCTGCATGAAAAAGGATGTAAATCTCTAGCTGATATTCCTGCTGCGTTTGCATAAATTGACTCAACGGATATTGCACATAATAGCTCATCAATAGTACATATTATGAAGCATAGGACAAAATGCTTTTTCAGTCTGTCCTGATGATGATGAAGATAAAGGTTGAGAAGGTTAAAGATGATAATACATACTTCTTCGTAGTTATATTTACATTATATCTTCTAAATAGTGCAAAAGGGTTATTATGGGGGCTATACCTGGGCTATTTAACCACTTTTGATGATTCTGTCATGGAAAGGATGTTCAAAAATGTATGATGAATGTTTTGTTTTGGTTATTGTTAGTAGAGTAGAGGCTTTTATTGTCTTTGCGAGGCATATTAAATTAGAAACATTATTGCGAATGGTGTAGCTATACGTGCATTTTGTATTTTATGGCTCAATTTGAATAAACCATTCAATATTTAAGCAATAAAATTCTAAGATAGAATCGTTTTTGTTTATGATTTATGTATGTGTTGTGTCCCAAGTATCTTGGGAAAAAAAATGACTAGAATAAATAAACCTTTTAAAGTAGTAAATCAATTTAATTCATGCCTTGAGCGATTTTTTGTAATAATTGGATTGGTAATTTATTGCACAGATTTTTAAATCATTTTTGGTAAAAAAGGACAATTCAAAGAAAGTCCTTTGTCTGTTTGTTATGCTTTTACAAATAAGATGCATTGCTTTACACCCACCACTATAAGCTAAAAAAAAATCTTTTTATTATTTCAAAACTCCACAAAATGTAGGTCATAAAGAAAATGAAACCTCCATCAAACAGGATTATAACAACAAAAAAAAAACAAGACACTTCTTACATTTAATTTATTTTTGGACACCCATATCCTGTTGATTTATCCCAAACAGTATATATATTTCACTTTCAAGAGAAAAATGTAAAACCTCTGACAGGTTCATGTGAGGTGGGATTTTTAAAGGATCATTCTATTTTGTCCAGTTTCAACTGAAAGGACAAAGTTCATTTAAAGTACAAGGATCTTTTGATATAAGGGTGTTTTGTGTAGAGTTGGTAATTATGAGAACATTCAATACAAAATCTCATCTATTCGAATATGTATCACAGAAATGTACAAAAGCTATGTGTGATACTGTTGAAATTGGTTAACTTTGCTATTGATTTGGTTAGCTTGTAACACTTCAATACAAACTAAGAAGGTTATTCGATTCGATAAGCTTGTGTGTTGCTGTTGCTTTTAACTGAAAGGATATAACGGGTGATTTTTTAGCTGGTTTGGTTTTGGCAACACTGGTTTTGACAGCTGACGTGTGTTTAGTACCTTGTGTCACTGTCAAACAGCTTCAGTTTGGTTTGCAATTTAACCATGGATCGTCTTACAAATGAACAACGCTTGCAAATTATTGAATTTTACTATCAAAATTCGTGCTCGGTTCGAAATGTTCATCGCGCGCTGCTTCCATTTTATGGTCGGCTCATTTTTGGTTGAATGGGTACGTAAATAAGCATAATTGCCGCATTTGGAGTGAAGATCAGCCAGAAGCATTGCAACAGCTACCAATGCATCCCGAAAAAGCCACTGTTTGGTGCGGTTTATGGGCCGGCGTCATTATTGGGCCATATTTCTTCAAAGATGATGCGAATCGCAGCGTTACTGTCAATGGTGAACGCTACCGAGCGATGATAACAAACTTTTTTTTGCCCAAAATGGAAGTTCTTGACTTGCATGATATGTGGTTTCAACAAGACGGTGCCACATGCCACACAGCACGCGAAACAATGGCGCAATTGCGAGGCGAGTTTGGTGAACAGTTAATTTCACGTTTCGGGCCGGTCAATTGGCCGCCTAGATCGTGCGATTTGACACCATTAGATTATTTTTTGTGGGGGTATGTCAAGGCTAATGTCTATAGGGACAAGCCCGCTTCGATTGACGCACTGGAAGCCAACATCCATGCATTCATTCGTGAGATACCGGCCGATATGTGTGAAAGAGTATGCCAAAATTGGACTCAGCGGATGGGCTACCTGAGACGCAGCCGCGGTCAACATTTGCATGAAATTATCTTTAAACATTAAATTGCAGGTTCAAACTATCGATTCAAATAAATATTTCATTCATTTTTTCGAATTTTTTGTGATTTTTTTTTTTAAAGTTCTAAACCTCTTAAAAAATCACCCGTTACAATCACAGTTATATTATAGATACCTATACATTGAAATTGGAAACCCTCTATCATGTCTTTTGTCTTTCAACCGATTCAATCAATTCTCTTCCAAAAGGATATAACTCAAGTCCTGTGAAATTCAACTTTGTTTCAAAGACACACACATAATTGTATAAATATATTAAAGTGGAAAATATAAATTGAAGAGAAAAATTCAAAGAGCTATCCTGATTCTCCTAACCCTATAATCTTTTGCAAATCTATTCTTTTGTTTTGTTTCGAATATATATATAAATATTATGGGGGTCAATTTCAAGGGATGTTTTTATGGATGGATCATCTATGTATATTTCATGGAATAACCTTAACCAACCACTTTAATCTATAAGACAAGTCAATTTTTGTTTATAGCGTTTATATAAATTATTCTATTCTATAGATATACATATGTAGGGTGTCATGAAGGAAATGCAGAAAATCTTTTTTGACTCTGGAGGCTTTAGACAAGAATGATTAAATACATAGATTTTTTTTTTTATTTTGTTGCTTATGTTACATATAATATATATTAATAAAAAGAGACAATCACTGTTATTATAATTGTCAATTATCATCTTATAATTGATAAACATTGAAATATAGTATTTCAAACGTCAATTGATAAAAAAACTGACCAAAAATTAATTGAAAATTAATATTGTTCCTGCAACTCCCTACGGCAAAAGATGTACTTTTCAAATATCAAAACATTTATCAATCGCATTGTTAAATATCGAAATTCAATTTTTATCAATCATCAACTGATATATTGTCAATCGTAATAGGGGTGAATAGCTCAAACCTGATCTAAGAAGTCTGCCACCTAAAAAACGATTTTTTTTCCGAGGAACTGCCTCTTGCGAGGAACTGACAAATCCTCCAAGCGTATACTTGTCATGAATAAGTGCTTCTCATCTAGCCGTCCGGACTCGGCAAACAAATTTTAGGTCCCCCCATTCCGCACACAGGAATGGTTCAGAGTTTTAAGTCACAAGGCTCTGGTTCTCCACGAGCTGTAGCGCCACCCAATTTATTTATTTATGAATACCTTGGGAACCAAGAGTTTTTTTTGAACCAACACAAAGCTCATTCATACAAAGTGGAATGAAATTCAGAAGTTTTATTAAAAGGTAAAAAAGATCCTCCAAAGGTTACAAAGCTCGAACCGAAGCCTGCTAGGACGATCAGGGGAAAATGGCCCTGTGGCCGAGCTGTTCATAGGGGCTGGCATTGAGCTGGTGAGGAGTATGCACCTGCTCATCTGCAAAATATGGTCGGAGGAAAGCATGTCCGATGAATGGAACCTCAGCATTGTTTGCCCGATCTACTGGACTGCACCAACTACAAAGGCATCAGTATCCTTAACATCGCATACAAGATTTTCGGTGACGTGAAATAACACCAAACGAAATATAGCCAAATTTTGAATTTGGCCTTATTTCCATCTCGAAAACGAAATAACGCCAAATTGGTGTTATTTCTTATGCCCGATGGAAATAACACCAAAAAAATAATCGAAATAAAACCAAATCTATCGCAAGCAGTTTTTTGGCTTTATTGCAATGCGAAAACAGAATTAAGGCCAAATATTTCTTGAGAATCGTTATTTCGGCTATTATTCAAAGTTTCATAAAATACAGATTCTTTAACTGCAAAGGAAATTTTGCATTCACCCAACCTCGCACCCACTCCAAATCCTTTATCGAGCCCAAGCAGGGGGGTTGCAGGGGGGCAGCATGCCCCCCCATACATACCTCACTGTTTATTCGTGAATTTTAAAATTTCACAAACCAAATAAAGGAGAGGATTTATTAGGTTTGTGAAGCTTAAAAATACGCGAATAAACAGTGAGGTATGTATGGGGGGGCATGCTGCCCCCCTGCAACCCCCCTGCTTGGGCTCACTATAGGATTTGGGGTGGGTGCGAGGTGAGTGTATGCAAAGTTTCTTTTGCATTGAAATAATCTGGAAACTTCGAATTTATTCTACCAATACACTTCTTTTCAATACTCTCCTTATGTCAGGAAACAAAATTTCAGTTTCGGCAGAATTGTTTGAAAATATGAAATAAGTTGAAAACGAAATAAAGCCAAATTGGTCTTATTTCGGTTTCATTAATGAAATAAAACCAAATTTAAAATTTGGTCTTATTTCGTTTTTGAAAACGTAATAAGACCAAATTTTTTAATTTCGGCTTTATTTCGTTTGGCGTTATTTCACGTCACCAAGATTTTCTCTGTCGTACTTTGTGAACACCTGAAGCCAATCGTCAACAACCTGATATGCAAATATCAGTTTGTCTAGGAAAGTCCTGCATCGACCAAATATTCACGCTACAGCACGTCAGGTCTTGGAAAAAAACACAGGAATTTCAAATCGATACCCACCACCTTTTCATTGATTTCAAGACAGCCTATGACAACATCTAAAGAGACGAGCTAATATAGAGCAATGTCTAGTTTTGGCATCCCTCCCAAACTCGTCCGTTTGTGCAGGATGTCAATGGAGAATAATGCATGCTGTTCCATCAAGGCAAAGACCTCATCGATATCTTTGATGTCAAAAAATGTTCAATGCAAGGTGACGCTCACTACGTCAACATAGGCAGTCATAATTTCGAGGTGATCAAAGACTTTGTGTAACTAGACTCTTGCCAATCGCTGCTTGTTAGGGCTAAGAAGGCAATTAAGGAGCAAAGCCCTCTCTTGAGCAAGTAAATTTTCCGTGTATAAGAAACTTATCATTATCATCCCTGTCCTGGGGTCAATTCTCGATCTGTGAAACTGTGAAATGAAAACAAAGTTATCATTTTAGTTTTCACAGAGTCTTATCATTTTATCACTTCACAAACACGCGCAAGGCGTGAGTTGAGCTGTCAGAGTGAGTACTAAAAAGTATTAACATGAAAAATGCTACCACTTGCTCATAGAAAAAATTGTGACGTCATAGAAAGACCAAGATGGCGACTTGGGTGCATCAAATGAGCACAATTTGTTTATGTTTATCATTTTTCTTTTCACAAGTTTTCACAGAATGAAATGATTGTGATAAACGAATCATCATATGAAAACATTTTGGCATTTGTTTTCATTTTTTCACACTTCGAGAATCGCATTTGGCGTGAAGGCGTTATCATATTTATCACTTCATATTGTCACAGATCGAGAATTGACCCCCAGTTCTTACTAGAGCACAGTAAAGCGTTTTTAGTACATATACGTCGTTAAAATCAGTTGCCCATCGGCGTATACTCCCAAGTTTGCGGTTTGCATTGTTTATTAAATAATCGTAGTGGTTTTTGAAAGTCAACTTACTATCCAAGATTATACCAAGATCACAAAAGTAACTAACGCATTCTTAAGAATAATCAGCAATGCAATAGTCTGTTTTTAAAGGAGATAACTTGCGAGTGAATGTCATTACTTTAGATTTTTCCAAATTTAGCTCCATATCATTGGTCTTGCACCAATCACATATTTTGAGTAAGTCACTTTGGAGAATAAGTGCCTCGTCATGATCTTTGTAAGAAAGGTATAATTTAGTATCATCCGCAAATAAGAGAATTTTTGATCGAGTTATCACATTACACATATCATTAATAAATAATAAAATAACGGAGGGCCAATGTGGCTCCCTTGTGGAACACCAGATTAGACATTTATAAGCTTATACACTTTATTTTTGAACAAAACACATTGAGTTCTATTGATAAGATAGGATTTAAGCCACATTACGAACCAATTAGGAAAACCAATCCTATTTAATTTTGTTGATAAGATGGCGTGATTAACGCAGTCAAAAGCTTTTGAGAAATCCAAATAGATGACATCAGTTTGAAATCCTTCCTGGTTCTTAATTATTGTTTCCGAAACGAAGTCCATTAAGTTAGTAGCAGTAGATTTTCCTTCTGTGAATCCATGTTGGTGAGGGGAAACTAATTGATTCCAATTATGGTTAACAGAGTCACATACAATGTTTTAGAACATTTTCGGGATACAGGACAGCTTGGCAATGCCTCTATAATTATCAATTTTACATTTGTTTCCTTTCTTATGTAATGGTATAATAAATGATGATTTCCACTCGTCAGGGAAAACAGCGCCTTGTAGAGATAGATTAAATAAATAACACAATGGACGTATTAGGACAGACATAAATAGCTTAATTATGCAGGATGGAATTTCGTCAGATCCATAGAAAGTTGAGTTTTACAGTCTTAAAATATATTCTTTTATCACAGCTTCGCTAATTATCGGAATCGGAAAATTCAATTGTGGAAAATATTGCACATTATTATTAAGAGTATCACAGCTATAATTATCACAGGAATCAGGAAGTTTGTAAACTTGTTGAAAGAAGTCAGAAAACATATCACAGATTATATCAGTCTTATTTGAAGATTTATCACAGAAGTTCATTTCAGCTGGAAATTTTGATTCTTTCCTCTTTTTTCTTACGAAGTTCCAAAATTTTCGTGGATCGTCCGAAATGTCTTGTTGAATTTTTCGCACATAGTTTACATATGACATTTTTATTTTATATTGAAGATCCCTGCGGACTTTGCTGTATTTAACATAATCCGTCACCGATAAAGACAATTGATATTTTCTATAAAGCTTAGTTTTTTTTTTATATCGGAGAACTCTAATATCCTTGGATAGCCATGGTGATCTTTCGACATCAATTGACACTTTCTTCAATGAAGAACAAATAGATAAACAGTTTTTCAAGTGTACGTAAAAGGCAGAACAACATCTATTGACATCAGGATCCGAAAACATGGAATCCCAATCATACAATTGAAAAAGTTTTAAGAACATCGGAACATTAACTTTTTTTACATCAAGCATATAAGAGCTTGAAGTTCTTTGATTCGTTGTAAAGTTGTTTAAATTATATTTGATATCAATTGGAGAATGATGTAAGGACTCAGCAAAGAGGAAGTTATCAGCTTTTTCCAATATCATTAGTTTTGGTGAATCAGTAAAAATTAAATCTAAAGTTCTACCATTTGTGTTTATAACACTATTTATTTGAACAATACCATGAACACAACATTCATCAATAAATGACAAACTATCATCAATTTGACCTTCAGGTAGAACTGGTAAAAAAAAAACGATCCGGCTTCAGGGTCAGGAATCCAGCTTAGTTTTGGCAGGTTAAAATCACCCATTATGAACAATATAGCATTAGGAGATTGTCTGATAGCGTGTAAAATCGATTCGGCTAGTTTTATATATATTTCAATTAAAGATTTAGGTGGAACGTAGGAATAGGAAAACAAAAATGTTTTGCCACAGATATCAGATTCAACACAAATAAATTCAATATCAGCATGAAGACTGATAACTTCTTTCGAATGGAAAGTTGATTTAAGGGCGATGAGTACACTACCACCTAAAGATTTGTCACTCATTTGACCATTTCTATCTTTTCGAAACACATTATAATCACTACATAAAATTTCATTGTCACAAACAGTATCATTAAGCCACGTTTCAGTTAAAATTAAGACATCATATTCAATATTAAAGGATTTAAGGTATACATCTCTCAATTTTGTGATGAGAGCTCATATTGAGTTGAAACAAAAAGCACTCTACAGCTTTATGTTTTTTGCTTTGAGATTTATTTGCATAAAATTTTGCTTGAAGTACCGTTATTGCACTTTTGCAAGAAATGACGAGACACAATTTATTTTTCTTTTAAGGTCCTAATTTTTGTGGGTAATTTTTTTTGAGTCAATCAAATGTAATGGTCAGATACCTTATTTATTCAGCTTCAATACAATTTTTGTCTACTGTCGTATCATTTTTTTGCATGGTTTATCTGACTTTGAATGAAAAAAAAAAAAATACTTTTGGCTGTGATTGCCAATATCTCAGCAAATAATAACGTCATACAAAATTCAAGGATAGTGCAAAGTCTGTAGCTGGATAACGCTTGGAATATATATATTTTGACTTTTACTCCTTAGCAATTTAGACGTGGTACGGCGAGTAGCCTAGTAAACCTTGACCCAAAAGCGAGTAGCTCTTTAGGGCGTCTATATTACTATAATTATTTCAAAAATTGGTTTGACTCCAGCGAGTTGCTTAATTAAGTGAAACACAATCTTTGAATGTAGAATAAGAAGTGAGTGTTTTAATTTTATTCTTCTATTTTTATACAAAATTTGTCAATAAAATAATGCCTGTATTGGTATTCAACAATACTTCGATATTCAATAAGAATTCCCATAAAATGCAGCATCAGCATAATAGCCATGCACTTCAAGTGTTTTGGGCTAGCTTGCTTATGATGCATATTTTACTACCATAAGTCAGCGACCCTTAATTATGTTTGTTTTTCTTCAATCACTGAAAGTGTTGTTGTATATTTGGTGTCATATTATATAGCTTGTGCACTGAAGGTGCCAGTTGAACTATATGAGCATTTATTTATAGCTATATGCACAATGCACTGAGTGTGCCAACGGAAATATGAATGTTGTATTGTTTGTGCTTTGGCTTTGCTATAGCTGATCATGAAATGTAATGCGATGGGAATATGGATATTAAACATCGAAACAGATTGAATGTTCTATTAATTGTTTTGAGGTTTGAGGCAATTAATTAAGTGATCGCTGGTGCGATCCCTTCACAATAGTTTTGGAAATATGAGTAAGCGTTTTAAAAGATTTGTTTAAGGTTTTGCAGAAATAATTTTTGTTTACCCTTTTTGGGGTCATTCTAAGAAAAAAATTGTATGGGCGGAAAGTTGTATCTCCCCTCCCTGAGGCAGGGGGGGGGGGCAGTTTTGTGAAACATTGACTTTAAATGTAGAAAAAAACATTAAAAATCTACGAAAACACATCTAATAATGTGCTATAGTTTTTTTGAAAGCTCATACTCCATTTTTACATTTGGTTTTTAAATCAAGTTGTTTAAGCGAATTGTTTTTGAAAAAATAAATTTCAAATTCAAAATTTAAAAAAAATAGTGATTTTTTTTTCTTAAGTCGATATTTTTCAAAATTTTACGTAATTAAGTGCCTTTTTTGTGTTCAATATTCAATGCCCTCATTATTTTTTAGTCCATAACCGAAAACCAAATGTAAAAATCTTTCTTATTTTTTGAGAAATTAAGAAAAAACAAAAGGTACTTTTACCAAAAAAGCCCAAAAAAGGGTTAAATTATGGATAATTCATGAATAAATTAATTTTTTCGGGCTTATTTGGTAAAATAGCTTTTTTTTTCTTAATTTCTCAAAAACTTAGAAAGATTTTTACATTTGGTTTTTGGTTATGGACTAAAAAATAATGAGGGCATTGAATATTGAACACAAAAAAGGCACTTAATTACGTAAAATTTTGAAAAATATCGACTTAAGAAAAAAAAATCACTATTTTTTTTAATTTTGACTGAAATTTAATTTCTCAAAAACTATTCGCTCAAAAAACTTGATGTAAATACTAAATGCAAGAATGGAGTGTAAGTTTTCAGCACATTATTAGCTGTATTTTCGTTGATTTTTTATGTTTTTTTGCATTTAAAGTCAATTTTTAACAAAACTACCCTCCCTGCCTCAGGGAGCGCTACGATATCCCACAAACCAAAATCTCGAATAACGAAATCTCGCATTTTTTTTTAAATCTCGAATAACGAAATCACGCAAATTAAAAATCTTATTTTTCATAATCTCGGAATTACAAAATCTCGCTTTTTACAATCTCGCATTTACATCTTGAACCTAAAAATCTCGCAAATTTCAACCAAAATCTCGCAATTTAAAATCTCGCAAATCAAAATCTCGCAACTTCAAATTTCACAGCAACGAATCGCACACGGCTCTTAGAAAAATTTGTCTTTTTTTTTTTGAGAATATACCTACCCAAGAGCACTTTGGATAATTTTTCTTTCAACTAATATCTATACCCGTCAATAAAAAAATTTGTACATCCTTTATTACTGTTAATAACCTCTATAATTATTTTGGTTGTCTCTTACGCGTTTATAATGGAACTAACACGAGATTGTAATTTGCGAGATTTTGATTAAAAAATGTACTTGTTGCAATGCAATTCAATTTGGCGAGATTTTGATATGCGAGATTTTAGTTTGCGGGATTTCGTTATTGCGAGATTATGAAAAGCGGGATTTTGTAATTGCGGGATTATGAAAAGCGAGATTTTGTATTTGCGAGATTTCGTTATGCGAGATTTCGAATGCGAGATTTTGATTTGCGAGATTTTGTAGCCAACCCCTGCCTCAAGGAGGGGAAATACAACTTTCCCCCTATACAATTTTTTTCTTAGAATAACCCCAAGAACCACATCCTAAAATACTTCCACTCAGGTCCGGGACACCCAGTATACACAAGTTAGAAGTTAGATGGTCGAAATGACTTCATCATTATTTGCAATATTACCTCCTGACCCAATACATTATACCAGGTCAAATGTGAATTTAATGAAAATTATTGGAGATGTCCACTCTTTCCAACAACTTTTCTACCCCAATTTACACTATCTCCATTTTTCTATTAAATATAGAAGAGTGCATTTTCATCCTTTAAACCAATTCAATTGCCAGCAGCTGCAGGACTTGTTATAAATTGTTCTACTAAATCCAAATAAAATTCAATTATGTTGTATCTTACGATGTCACATGTACGACGAACAACCAACCAACGCTGCCGTGTACGGTACCTTACCTACCAACCACCATATCACAACAAAATTTCATTAAAAATGATTTATTGACTGGAAGCTGAACATTTTAAGAAATCACTATATCTACCATAACAGCACGGTAGAGGTCACAAACGCAACACGTTACTTTAAATCGATTAATTTAATTTAACGATTCTACGAGTACGAGTACTTACTCGTATTTTTGTTTTTTTTTTTTTTGCCTGGTTCCAGATTTTCCTCGAAGGAAAAGATACATTTAGCACAATTTTGGTGTTTCAGTAGGGTTAAACAACCAACGACGACGACGCAAGTCCTCAAATGTGCCAAAGTATGTACTTCTATGATATAGCGATTTTAATTGAAGCTTAATGGAGTAGAAAAGTGCATTTCAGACAAGGAAAAGCAAATGTTCATGTTTTTTTTTTGTTTTGTCTTCCTCACAGGATCAAAAAACAAGCCAATTTCTTTTGAGGATGCAAAAAATAAATAAAAAAAAACAAACACAAATAGAAATGAGAAAAATGCTAGCAATGTAGGTAGGTAGGAAGGTATCATAAGCTATCCATGCTCATGATATCGTTAACATTTTAAGTGAAAGTTTAAACAACATCAATAAAAAAGCATATCAAACTTTTCGGTATACTCGACTTGGTTTTTTGGATGCAAAAACAAAATCCACACGGGTGAGTCCTTTTAACGGATTTGGCTATGGAAAAAGTTTTCCTACGATAAATTTCAAATTCATACATTTCAGACTTAAGTTAGACGTTAACAGGATTTCCTTTGAAATTTAACTTACAGAGTGTTATTATGGTAGTACAATGAGGGGGGATTAAGGGAAAATGTTACTTTGATCAAAATCATAGAGATCAAAAAGGCAATCAAGGTTCAGCTAGTTTTGAATTTGAAAGTAATAATAATATTTTTGTCGTTTTTGGGTCAAAGTGCAGTGAGAATTAGTTTTTAGAAATGCATGCATAAGACTGATGATGAGATGTAACCTGGCGTACACTATATGTACGTACTGTAACTGGTATTGGTTTTGAGTTCAAAATTTAGAAATCAAACCTTACAATACAAAGATAGAAAAGTAAAATGAAATTAATTCAAATCCCACCCTTTGACATAAAAAAAGTATATTGCAGAAAAGAGGCAATACTGACATTTTAACTGAATATGCTTCTGCTTAACACCTATTTTTTAAGACATCAACCACTATTTACCCAACGTAAGTCCATCTGAAAGTGTTTCCGAAACTCTTTTCATGTCCAAAATATTTAAAAAAAAATATGAAAAAAGTGGAAGTCCCAACTTTTAACATACAAAAAGTACATCTCTGAAAAGTGATAAAACTGATATTTTACCCGAAAGTTCGTCTACTCAACACCTATCTTTTAAGACATCAATCGTTATTTTCCAACACATGTTTAGCACCCTTTGGCGTTCCGCAATATTTTCATCTTAAAAATATTAAAAAAAAGGGCTTATCCCACCCTTTTACATACAAAAAAAGTATTTTCCGTAAAGTGCTAACATTGAAATTTTAACGAGAGGTGCGTCTTCTCAACAATTATTCTTTAAGACATCATCAATTTATAATTTCCCAGCACGCCTTTCATGTTCAAAATATTGAAAATTATAAAAAAGTGAAGGTTCCACCTTTAGACATTGTCATCGAGTCAATATATAATAAAAAGTTACATTTATTATATCAATTATGAATTTAGTACTTTTCAAATTTATTATTTCTAGTTAAAATAATTGTTCAATGGCAACACTTTATATATTTATTTACTATTTTAAGTTAGTAACTTTTATAATTTCGTCACTTTCTTACACAAGAAAGAGACAGAAAGTTATATAATTGTTAAATTATCAGCACGTCCTTTTGACCTTCAATAGTTGAACTCAAATTAAAAGTCAAAAGCCATTCGATCTTGTTAGATTAGATTTTGTTAGAAAAGGTAAATTTTATGATTGTTTTTACTGGTGAAAACTAATTAATTAAAATTTAGATTTCTGTGCAAAAGGATATTTAGTTAAAGTTGCTCAAAGCAAATTGAAATTCAAAATTGATATTCTGATACCAAATTGTAAGTCAATACATAAAACTTTTTATATCTTAAGATATCTAACCTGTATTATATTGCAGAAAATAAAATTGAATTTGTACCGCTGAGGAGAAGTACTTTGGTTTTTTATTGTTTAAAACCTTCTTCGTTGGATTGGCAAATTTTGGATATTCAATCTTTATTGTTGGTTTGAATTGTTTAATTTCAGTTTTGTTTTGTGAAACAACATTATTTTATTTTAATTTGAATTTGATTCGGACTGCAACGCCATTTTCTCAGTGAAAATTGCCACTATAGTTTTCGGTGGAATATTAAGATGGAGAAGGGGGTACATAGTTGCAGTTCCTCGAGTTGTGTTCGAGCAGATGACGATTCCATGGTTTCTTGTGACAAATGCAAGCGGTGGTGGCATTATGATTGCCATGATTTCGATCCTAATCAATATGATACAGTGACTCCTTGGTTTTGTAAGGAGTCTGACTGTGTTTTGAGAGAAGAGGAGGAGTCGGAGTCTGAGCACGTGGGTGGCAATATTTCAACCCCAGCTGCCCCAGCAGGTGATGAATTAGACCTGATTTTAGAAGCTGCTGCAGTAGCACAAGCCGTAGTAGCACAACGCGACAAGCAGCTGTTAGAGTTGAGAGCTGAACTGGATTTGATGAAGTTAAAGCTGTCAAAAGCTTCCATGGTCAAAGATCAGCCAGTTGCCGTTCCCTGCATTTCTAAAAGTAGTGTCAGTGCTTCAAAATCTGCGGAGAAGTTGGAAATAATAAAGACGATTCAAGCTAATCACAAAGCGTTGTTAAATAGCTCGACTCCACTTGGACATCAGTCTACTCCTCTACGTAACATGCCCGAGCACCAGAATACCAACAGTAACACTTCTTTTAGAGACACAGATATGGCTAGTCTTCTTACGATTCTCAATCGCAGCAATGTTCAGGAGCTGCCGACTTTTTCTGGTGAGAACAAAAGAGAGTGGCCATATTTTGAGGAAGTCTACAAGTCAACCACGGTCGAAGGAAGGTACAGTGACAAGGAAAATGTCTCACGCTTACGTAAATCTTTAAAAGGCGAGGCGTATCAGTTGGTAAGCGATCGTCTTAAGTACTCATCTGATGCTAGTGCGATAATGGACTCGCTTCGCACAATGTTTGGCCGATATGACGTTCTTGTTCACGACTTGACTTCAGATTTATTGAACCTTCCAAAGCTTACTTCGAAGTGTGACCCAAAACTTCGTGTTTGGGCGGTCAAGTTAAATGGATTCGTGGCCGACGTCAGGTCGATGAACAGAGAAGAAGATTTAACGAATGGGTATGTGCTAACGAGCCTCGCTTCTAGGTTATGTGCCGGGCTGTATCAAGAGTGGCAGAAAAGAAAATTAAGTTTTTCACGTGTCAACATTCAACATTTTGCAGAGTTCCTAACGGAGAAGGTGATTGACTTGCCACCTGAGCTGATGAAACCAGGAGGTCCAGCCGACAGTAAGAAACCACAATCGGTTAGCAACACTAAATCTTCTCGAGTGCTGATGCATCACCCTGTTTCATCAAATGCTTCAGTTGAGTTATGTTGTAAATGCAACAAAAAACAACATGCTTTGAACCAGTGTGAAGAGTTTTTAGCTTTGACCCCGAATCAAAGACAGACGTTTGCGAAAGATAACTCGATTTGTTTCACATGTCTGGATCCATCAAAACATCTGTGGAAAGCGTGTGCAAAAAAAAGATCGTGTGGGACAAATGGATGCAACCGCCGTCACAATCCTTTATTGCATCCGACCTCAAGCAGTAGCGCCTCCGAGTTGAATACAGCAGCTATTCCTTTTGTACCACAACCACATGTTCACTCGTCACATCTTGGGACTAATGCCGCCATCATGTTCAAGGTTGTTCCAATTCGAGTTTATGGAAGAGATGACAGGGTTGTGGATACTCATGCTTTTCTGGATGATGGTTCTTCGTTGTCGATGCTTGAGGAAGATCTTTTCAATGAACTTGGGCTGGACGGACATCCTGAACAACTTACGCTGCAGTGGACAAAGGGAGTATCTCGTCACGAGGATTCCATGCGGACTTCTTTGACGGTGTCTAGTGTATATAATGGTCGTAAGCAGTATGTTTTGAGGAACGTTTACACTGTTAAAGACTTGGGGCTAGCTAGTCAGTCAGTTGATGTGGGTCGTTTGAAAAGTTTGTACCCACATCTTCGGGGACTCCCACTTTCAGACCTGGTGGATGCTCGTCCTAAGATCTTGCTTGGTTTGGATCAGGCAAAATTTTTGTTAGGTCACGGTCAGCGCCACGGAAAGGATGATGAAGAACCTCTTGCAATAAAAACACTTCTAGGCTGGATTGTTTACGGCAGATCGGCTCCTTCGTTACATGTATCCTGTTTGCATCATATTTCGAAACCCACAATGCAGTTCATGTTCCACGATGCTATTAGGAAGGAAGATGATCTACACGACCTGGTCAAGCGTCATTTCACCACTGAGGAGTTTGGTGTTATGCCTCCAAAGGGTGAGTTGCTCAGTCGTGAAGTCAGCCGTTCAATCGATATCATGGAGCGTTCGTTAAAGTTGGTTGGTAGACAGTATGAGATTGGCCTACTGTGGAGCTACGATCACGTTACACTTCCTGACAGTTATCCGATGGCGCTTAAACGTCTTGTTGGTTTAGAAAAGACCTTAAAAAAGAAACCTCATTTATTAGAATGGCAAAATAATTATTTTCGTGATTTACTCTCTAAAGGTTATGCAAGGATAGCTTCGAAGGAAGAGCTGGATAAAAAGTGGCCGCGAATATGGTATGCTCCAACTTTTATCATCGTTAATCCCAACAAGGTTCCTCCAAAACCCAGATGTGTTGCTGACGTAGCTGCGAAAGTAAATGGTATTTCTTTAAATACTCACTTGATGAAAGGTCCAGATAACCTTGTTCCATTACATGCTGGCCTGTTTAAATTCCGGGAGCGCAGAGTAGCAGTAAATGCGGACGTGCGAGAGATGTTTCATAGGATTCGAATAAACGAGGAAGACCAACAGTGTCAACGCATTTTGTGGCGAGACGGTGACAGCTCACGCGATCCAACAGTATACATCATGGAGGTTATGATGTTTGGTCCCAGATGTTCCCCTACTTGCGCGCAGTTCGTAAAAAATTACCATGCCAACCTTTTTAGGAATGAATGCCCCGAAGCTGTTGATGGATTGACAAAACGGACCTACGTTGACGACTATTTTAATAGCCACGATACGGTTGAAAAAGCTATCTCCGTCACAAAAGATGCTATTCGCATTTGCCATTCAATGAACTTTGATCTGGTAGGCATTCAATCGAATGAGCGAGAAATTTTGCAAGAGATGCCCGAGGGTTACGTCAACAGCAAACTGGTAAGCATCGATCCTAACGAATGTGATAGCTTGGTATCCAAAGTTTTAGGCATGTATTGGCATCCGTCATCAGACCGCTTCTCTTATAAACTTTCGGATGATGAGGACATGAACCAAATGTTAGCGTCGGATGCAGTAGTTACAAAACGAAAAATGCTCAAAACCATCATGAAGATTTTCGATCCTCTGGGAATCATTTCGTTGTTCATCATCCGAGGCCGCATCATACTTCAAGAAGTGTGGAGAGAGGGTTTTGATTGGGATGAGGCAGTTTCATCCGATTTGTGTATGGCCTGGCTGAACTTCATCAAGGAGCTGAAGCAAATTGAAAACATCAGAATTCCTCGCCGTTACGTCTCATGGAACCCTGACGTCTCCAAAGTAAGTCTGGTAGTGTTTGTTGATGCCTCGGAGAAGGCATTTGCAGCAGTGGCTTATTTACGCTTCGAGTGGAATGATAAAGTGGAAGTAACATTGGTCATGGCGAAAGCAAAGGTTGCACCTGTTAAACAACTTTCAATTCCTCGCTTAGAGTTACAGGCTGCGGTGCTTGGTGTACGATTGGCATCCACAATTAGGGAATCACATTCCATACGGATTGACGAATTGATGTTTTTGTCTGATTCTAAGACTGTTCTTTGTTGGATTAACTCAACTAAATATAAGTTTCCTGCCTTTGTAGCAACTCGAGTGGGTGAGATTCTTGATTCAACATCTCCGCGTCAGTGGTTTCACATAGGTTCCATAGACAACGTTGCTGATGATGGTACAAAATGGTTCGAAGCATCGATGGGAAATCAAGACACGAGGTGGTTCAGAGGGCCCGATTTTCTCAAGCGTCATATGATTGAATGGCCAATAACACCTGGCTTAGCTGCAGTTCAGTTGGAGAAGATAAATTGTGTAGAGAATAAACTTTTGCATCATGTGATAAAACAAAAGAGTTACTATGGTGCTTATGAAATGTTGTCTGCAAGATTTCAGGCAAGGTGGTCTTCGTCTGTCAGAGCAATTGCTTTTTTACTTCGCTTCAAAAACATTTATTTTGGAAGACCCACAGAGAAAGAAATCTTCGTCACTCCTTTCGAATATTTTCAGGCTGAAAATTGGATGTTTCGGAAGATTCAGGAAGATGTTTTTTCAACTGAGATCGCTTCTCTAAGATCTAACGGTAGAGTTAGTTCTTCAAGTTCAATTCTCAGTTTGTGTCCGTTTATTGATGAAGATGGGACGTTAAGAATGAGTTCGAGGGCTCAGAAAGCTAAAATTTCATATGCGTCACGTAATCCTGCGATCCTGCCTAATAGCCATCCTTTGGTCAGTTTGCTCATCGAATATCATCATGATAAGAACCTTCATATGGGAACTGCTTCGGTAATTTCGGACATTCGTGAACGAGCCTGGATAATCAGCATTCGAGGAGCTGTTGAGAGATGGAAGTCGAAATGCAATATGTGCAAACGTCTCAAAGCTAAGCCGGTTATGCCGTTGATGGGTCAGCTTCCTGAAGCGCGCTTAGCATTCGACTCTCGGCCCTTTACTCATGTTGGTGTGGACTGTTTCGGCCCGTTGCTGGTTAAGTTTGGTCGAGGGACAGTGAAACGGTATGGCATGATTTTCACGTGCCTTACGTTCAGAGCAGTTCAAATTGAGTTACTCAACGATCTAAGTTTAGATCAATGCAATATGGCTGTCAGGCGATTCGTCATCAATCGTGTCGTAACGAGGTTTTTCTATAGTGACAACGGTCTGAATTTTGTTGGTACAAAAAATTTATTGGACAAGGATGTTAAGGCCATGGAAAACTCGCTTAGCGAATACTCGTCGAAGTATGAGGGAATTTTGTGGCGTTTCATTCCAGCTTATTCACCGTGGATGGGAGGAGCTTGGGAGCGGCTCATACAATCAATAAAGAAGAGCATCGATTTTGTCCTTAAGGGCCTGGTACCGCGAGAAGATGTCCTGCGAAATGCCCTCATGGAGGCTCAGGGCCAAATAAATCGACGCCCGCTCACTCACATCCCAGTCGATCCGGAAGACCCCACACCTCTTACACCAAACTCAATGCTCTTCGGTGAAGATGATCGTGACATCACTGCGCCTGGTTTATATTGCGAAAAAGATGCTTGCAGCAAACTCTACAGTCGGCGGTCCCAACACTTGATGGCTGAACTTACTAAGCGTTGGTACTCCGAATATCTACCTGTTATAACAAGACGGTCAAAATGGTTCAGTACTACAAAACAAGTAGTTGTAGACGACATTGTCATTATGATCGAGCCCAACGAGATACGTTCGGCCTGGCAATTAGGTCGCGTTGTTAAGGTTTACCCAGGGCCGGATGGAGTTGTAAGAATGGCAGACGTTAAACTTCCTAACGGATCAATAAAGGTAAAAAGATCAATCGGAAGACTCGCTGTTTTGGACGTGAAGTCTTCGCTCTAGTTCTCAGACGGCCCCCGGAATGTCATCGAGTCAATATATAATAAAAAGTTACATTTATTATATCAATTATGAATTTAGTACTTTTCAAATTTATTATTTCTAGTTAAAATAATTGTTCAATGGCAACACTTTATATATTTATTTACTATTTTAAGTTAGTAACTTTTATAATTTCGTCACTTTCTTACACAAGAAAGAGACAGAAAGTTATATAATTGTTAAATTATCAGCACGTCCTTTTGACCTTCAATAGTTGAACTCAAATTAAAAGTCAAAAGCCATTCGATCTTGTTAGATTAGATTTTGTTAGAAAAGGTAAATTTTATGATTGTTTTTACTGGTGAAAACTAATTAATTAAAATTTAGATTTCTGTGCAAAAGGA
Organism: Dasysyrphus tricinctus; assembly: GCA_963921185.1. Taxonomy (NCBI): domain Eukaryota; kingdom Metazoa; phylum Arthropoda; class Insecta; order Diptera; family Syrphidae; genus Dasysyrphus; species Dasysyrphus tricinctus. The sequence goes on from OY992531.1 coordinate 31,957,145, forward strand.
TATTTAGTTAAAGTTGCTCAAAGCAAATTGAAATTCAAAATTGATATTCTGATACCAAATTGTAAGTCAATACATAAAACTTTTTATATCTTAAGATATCTAACCTGTATTATATTGCAGAAAATAAAATTGAATTTGTACCGCTGAGGAGAAGTACTTTGGTTTTTTATTGTTTAAAACCTTCTTCGTTGGATTGGCAAATTTTGGATATTCAATCTTTATTGTTGGTTTGAATTGTTTAATTTCAGTTTTGTTTTGTGAAACAACAGACATAGAAAAGTGGCAACACTGACATTTTACACGAAGGTGCTACTTAACACCATTTTAAATAATATTATTGGTATCGAGAGCTTGAAAGCCGATCTTTTCGTAGTTTTTGGTTCCTTTTTCGTTTATGACTTCAATGTCTTTTGATTTTTGTGTAGGGGTAAGTTATCGATGGAGTAACCCTTGAGGAAATTATTTTTGGTGGAGTCCTTGGTGTTTTTGAACTCCTTCCATTTCCCATAAGCAATAATTGATCCTCCCCAGAATCTATAGGACCGATCTTCGAAGAGAGTGGAATTACTAGTTTATCTGGATTGCCACCTGGGGTATTATATCTATTTGTTTTACTCATTGCTATATTTATTTATTTTTGTACTTCTACTATTCAAGGTTTTTAAATACAGCCACCCCTACGGGATCGGTGCGGTGGTGCAGGGAACTAAGTCCCCGGGAACTTAGTCATTGAGGAACTTAGTTCTCATTTAATGGAACTAAATCTACTTTAACGAAGTGAACTTAGTTCCCAGGCAAGGTGAGAAAGTAGTAATCTTCTTTATGAGAACTGGGTACACATTTTGAAATATAAAGAGGGAGCTAACTTTCAACGATAAATATTACACAAATGCCAAATTGCGCAAGAACTTTGCATATACCCAGCCTCACACCTACCCCAAATCCTAAAGTTTGCCCAAGCAGGGCACGCGCCGCCGCGCCGGCCGTAGCGCTGGAAGATAAAGCATAACAGTGAGGTAAGTATGGGGTATGCAACCCCCTGCTTGGGCACACTGAAGGATTTGGGTTAGGTGCGAGGCTGGGTGAATGCAAAGAATCTTTTGCATTTAAAGAGTCTGGATTTATATAAACTTTGAATTTATCCTTACAATTGTAAAAAGTATTTCTATTTTACTCATAAGATTTATTTTTTACTTGGTAGTGGAAATTAAATCCACATTTAAAGGGAAGTAAAACCATCCAGGTTTTGAGGAATTTAATTCCCACCTTATATGTTAAAGTGAATTTAGTTCCCATTTAATGAGAACTAATTCCCTCGGTGGACTAGGTTCCCGGGGACGTAGTTCCCTACACCTATGGGATCAGACGCTGACCAATGAGCCGCACATTATGCGCCAGATGCTCTTGAGTTTCATAGAGAGCTGAATCTTCAGAGCGATGTCTAATTTCTTGCTCCTAGTTCCTGAGAAGGTAACTCAGGTGTCTCAGCTCTTGGATCTAATAGATCCAATCGTCGGTTCAAAGGTAAAACTCACAAAGTGCAGAAAAAATTTTTCAAGAAAATGAGAATGAAATGCATTTTTTTAATCCAAAAAGTTCCATTTTTTAAGGTTATTATAAGGACATTGATGTGCAAAACAAAAATACGCAATGCTCGTTGTTAGTTCACGCCAGAGTTACCACTGGGACACTAGTGTCCCCGGGGAAACATTTTTTTTGAAAAGGACACATTTTTTCATGATCATTTAACCTCAAGAAACTTGAAATTTATTTAAACACAAGGTGAAGGACGTTTCTATGTGTGCCAAAGAACTTTGTCCTGAAAAGTATATCCCACCGCTTAAAAGTTTTTTGGTTGGTAGGTAGAATTTATTCTTCATTTTCTGTTAAGTTTCTCTTTTATAAAATAGTAAAATTTTTGGTATGTCGTATTTTTTTTTAATTTTATGCATTTTTTCCAAAAGGACACATTTATTTTCAAAGGACACATTTTTTCATTCAGAGCGACACACAAATAATTTTGCCTGCGGTAACACTGATGTTCACCTAATGGCTATCGCTATCCAGCATGCATCACTTGAAGGTGACGATGCGATTTTGCTCCGACGCAGAGTGGTCCGTTTGTTGAATTTCTGCGACAAAAATCATTTCCCACGCCAATTGTTGATAGAAATTAATGAAATTTGGTAAACTTAATGATTTGGAGATACTAAATTCAATGGTACTGCCTATTTGTTTCTACTTCCAACAAGGGCTTCACAATTTTTAAAATTAGAAAAAAAGTACTGTATCGAAGTCAGGAACTGAGCCAAGTTTATGTTTGAAATATCCTAAAATAAGTGGTTGAATGGATACTTTGATATAAAAATGATTCCAATATTGATTTGTACAAAATTTAAAGCAGATTGTCGAAAATGTTGAGATATATTCCCAAGGGATTAGAACTAATTTTAGTGCTCGTTTTTTAAATTTTTTTGGATTGGAAATTATTTTTAGGCCTACACTGATTGAATCTGAAAAAAATCAGGGGTGGACTGTGATAGTTGACAGTCACATTACCATAGTTGTGCTATTGTGTTGTGACTGTCAACTATCATAAATCACCTTAGCCGATTCCACCCCAGGCTAAGAATTCTGATAGAAAAAACCATAAAATAAAAAAAAATAATGGTTGTTTAACAGTTTTTCCAACTATAAACTATCAAAATTCTTAGCCTGATGTCAGATTTATATAATACAACCAGACAAAATATCAACATTATTCATCTAAACTATTACTTTAGATTGCCTTTAAACTTTTTCTTTTATTTATTATGGGAAAAAAGCCAGAATTTGTTCAGACCTTTTTTCCTATATGGCTAATTTTCTGCAATTTTTTCTAAAAAATCCGGGGTAGTTTGCGAGGACCGACTGAAAACTATCATAATTGAAACGTATCATGATTCAAAAGTATCATGACGTTAAACCATCATGATATAGAAATCATATCTATTATATTAGAAATCTAACAGGATAGAAAACTATCATGATAGAAAAATATCATGATAGAAAACTATCATGGTAGAAAACTGTCATGATTGAAAATTATCACGATAGAAAATCATCATGATCGAAAACTATCATGATTGAAAACTATCATGATTGAAAACTATTACGATAGAAAATCATGATGATCGAGAACTATCATGATAGAAAACTATTATGATAGAAAACTAACATGATAGAAAGCTATTATGAAAAAAAACTGTCATGAAAGTTTGATAACCATGACTGTCATGATTGAAAACCATCACGATAGAAAATCATCATGATAGAAAACTATCATGATTCTAAACTGTCATGATATAAAACTATCATGATTGAAAACTATCATGATAGAAAACTGTCAAAATAGAAACCTATCATGATTGAAAACTATCATAATGGAAAACATGGTTTGTGGACCACCATAGCCCACATGGAAAGTTTTAGTAAATACACACAGTATGCTTAATTCAATCAAATGTTGCTTAAATATTTGTGGGAGCACATCCTCTTAGTTTAATTTATGTCTTCCACTGGATAGATTCGCATTTTTTCTTCAGGGAAAGTTACTACTCTCTTAATGCTTTATAGGCAATAGAAATAAATAATAATGTTATCGTTCCAATAAATTTCAAATTAAATGCCCTCTGCCGATAAAAACTGGCATCAGTTGTTAAAAAGTGTCCATTTAGAATAAATAAAGTGAACTGATTGCTTTGAAATAAATTGGACTAACAACTGTGAATAATGTTCCTTCCGGGAAGGACCTTAAATTCTTAAAAAATAACGAAAAAATTTTAGCATTTGGGTTAAAAATGTATGTCGAATGTTTGATGTGTTGGAACAACTTTGAGTTAAAAGACAAATTCAGGACATCATACAAAATTGAAATTAAAACTGCCTGTAGAAGCAGCACGCTCAATAAGGCCAATGTACATTTAATACTCCAGGGACACATAATTTCCAAGAAATTGAATGGGCCATCAGCCAGAATTCTCTCCTCACCTGATAAATGCTTTATGATGTGCCTTTGCCGTTATATCGTAAAATTGTTAATTACTTACCAGCTAATTTATATGGAAACTCACGTTCTTAAGCTCAGAGACCTAGTGCTGCCTGCCGCTGCCGTCTAGTTTCCTATACGTTTTTAGCTTAAAGCTGAATATTCATTGTGTCCTTGGCATGGTGAAATGTTCCTATTAGGATAGCGGTTGATAAATGTGAGTTGGGATAACCACATTAGCGAACGAACCCTTTTTTTGCTTTTTTTTAACATTGAAAATGTTTATAGGGTCGTTTTGAGTAAATTATGGTGTTACTAAAATGAATAAAGTGAACAAGTGTGTATATGAGATGAACGCTGGCGTATAAGGGGGATAAGATCGAATTTTTGGTGGTGTTACTAAAATGAATAAATTGAACAATGGTAATATGAGATGAACGCTGGCGTATATGGGGGATAAGATCGAATTTTTGGTGGTGTTACCATTCATTTTGGAATGAACAAATATGTATAGAAGATGATTGCAGGCGGATAGGGAGGGTACGGTTGAATTTTTGGTTGGTGTTTCTAAAATGTACAATATAAGTTTTAACTATACATATTACTATAATTATAAAATGCAAGAGCTAGTGCAGTCAGCACTCAGCAGTGCATTGTGCTTCTAAAACTAGATCTAAGCTTTGGAAATTTTTTGAAAATCTTTATGATAGGAAAATAATGTAGAGGTGCAATATGACGTTTTTTAAAATATGGTTTTATGTGAAATGGTCGAACAAAAAAAGAAAACAAATGAGAAGTGCCAGAGTAATATTTTTTTTGTTTATCGATGGTTAAGTTTAATATAACAATTTTGTACATATATTTTGCAATTCCAAAAAATCTACAAAGTGAGATATTATTGGTTGTAAGTTCAAAGTTCTAAAAAAGATGGCTCACAAATGCTACACATCAGAGTTAAGGCTGATTGTACTAAATTGTATAGTTTAAGAAAGATAATAAATAACAAATTGTTTCGTTTCAGGAAATTTTGATACCTAGTATTTTTTTATATTTTATATATTTTATATAATTTTTGTTGATCGATTTTTCGCAGTTATTATTTGTTATCTTTTAAATGGTTGCATTTAAAAATCTCAAATTCATACCGGAGATAGATTATATAGATTCACATATAACATGTAAAATTTGATTTTTTTAATCGTACCTAAGCCGAGATAATAACATATTTCTGTTCATTTACATATCACCTACTAACTCTTTAATCTGTGCACCTATACAATTCGTTTTTGTTTTATTAGCAGCTTGAATAATTGACAATTATTTTGATATATCATACGTTGCTGTACGTTCTATATAAGCTTCACAAATCGAAAATACAATTAATTAAAAAGTGGTACTAAATCTTTAATCAATATTCCTAAAATTCATCGTCGTCGATTTGCAAGTTTTTGTGCGGACAATGGACAAACAGCCCAAATAAACAGAGCACAAAAATATAGTCCCATAGTTCATTGAAGATTTCTTTCTATCTCTGCCAGGGTTGCAAAAAGTCGATAAGATTGTACTTTTTTCGATACACTCCACTTTGCTAAAGTACTCCACTTTTGCATTCAACGAAAAAGATAAAGTAAATTAAAAAGAAAATCATCTGACCTCACAAAATGTATACTGTGAACCGAGGCTGACATCGATATAACAGAAGAAATAAAAATGATTAATACAGTTTGTTCGAGAAAATGGCATCTACAAAATACCGGTTTCAACAATCTCGCAATTAAAAATCGAAAACATTAAATTTATAAAATTTAAATCTCGCAAAATCGAAGGGTATTGCAACAAATTCCTACAGTTTTGTTATAAAAGTTTCGCATATGTAAGTATGTATGTACCTTATATGTTAATTAACATAAACAGCTAAGTTGTTTTTTAATTAATTGGATATAGAAATATTACATACGTTCATACAACAGCAAATGTGGACAAAATATTATCAAATCAAATCAAAAAGTACAATTCGATACACTTTCCTTTTATATTTTGATACATTGCTGAAACACGATTTCATCCCTGATATCTGTCTAGTAGTTTATTATGAAAGACTGTTCATTTCAGTGTTCAGTGGTTCAGTGGTTCAGTCTTCAGTAGTGGTGGAGAACTATCGATAGTGGCCACCATCGATAGTAATCGATAGTTATTTAAAACTATCGATAACTATCGATTACTATCGATAGTTTTCGACAATTTTTTGTTTCCATAAATAGATACAAAAAAAAATTAATTGTGTTTAAAAAAATAGTAATAATGACTTGTTCTGAAAATTTTGGTATTTTTGGATCTCAAAAACAAGAATGCCAATAGATTACTTGAGTAAATATGATAATATGTAAAAGGATTGAAAACTGTTAGAGTTTTTATGTAGGTACCTATAAAATAAAAATAAAAAATTAATGTTGGTGTATCAATTTTGAGTATACATATACAATAAACAACGAAAAAAAATTTAAATCCTGTTTATGAAGTATTGAATTTGCAAGTTATTTTTTTTTAATTGTATATTATAACTTTATTAGTATTTTAGGAAATTTTCGCAAAAGAAAATTTTTGATTGAAATCGGTTGATTCGTTAGTGAGAAAATCTAAAATTAAAAACAAACCTTTATGTATGTGGCAGGATAATAAATATTCTTGGTAAATTCCTTTTTACTAAAAAGAAAACCATGCTCACAGTAATTCGCAGATTTTTGCTAACCAAAATCGTTACAACTGTTTTTGAGATAGACTGTCAGGTCAAGATTCAGACAGAGACGAAATTGCGGTACCCACTTTTTCGTGTTTTGCTCCATCTTAATGGCAAGTTTGATTAAAATCCCGAAATGTTTCTTTCACGTATCCAAAACTTGCCCTATAGTTTCTATATCGCAAGTAAAACAAATGTACTAGACCAAATTTTTAATAGCACCTAATATTAAAAAAGTGAAAGAAAAATGAGTTAGAATTCTTTTAAGTGCTTAACCACTTGTTTTTATTTAAAAATGTTAAAATGTCAACATTTTTAGATTTAATTCTTGAACGCCTTTCAGTTATTATCTGTCCAGTGATGCTGAAAATTCTTTCAGATTCGACTGAAGATGCTGGAACACATAAGAATTTTTTTGAACATTCGTGTAAGGGATTCAATTGACTTCCGTTAATCTACAAGAAAATCCCTGTTAGCAATTTTATTTAAAATATTCTTTAAATTAAAATACCCTCCAAAACTCTAAAGGGTCTGCATCTTTCTCAGAATTCTTTTGTTCTAAATATTGCCTTTTCGTAATTATGATGTCGGCGGCAGTGGACTTAACTTTCTTCTCAATTCGTTCTTCTAAGAACTGGAAAAGTTGGGAAGATGTCTTGGGCATGATGGACTTTTGTGAAATAGTGTTGGAGCTGGATGAACCATTGCTTTCATTGTTTGACTCTGATAACTTTCTTGACTCTGTTTTCAATATAAGTTTCATTTCATTCTCCAGGGAGTTTGCAGCGGCTGTAGCATTTTCAAAATTTCGGAAACCCTCTTTTTTAAATCGTGGATCAAGTACTGTGCCCATACGTGGAACAAATTGGCTTTCATAAGGAGAGAGTCTTACCCTTACGGATTCAACAAGCTTGACGCAAAGTATCTTTCCTTCTTCCGTAGTAAGATTCTTTTGAATTTTGGTAAGTTGATTGAAAATGCCAAATGCAAGAGGAATGATAAGTGAAACTGTGATATACTTTGTTCCGGAAACGGTCTCCGTAGCTTCATTGAAGCACACCAATAATAGTTCAACTTCTTTTAAAATCGTTATTTCCTCAACTGACAAAGGGGTAGGAGCTCGACGGACTTGCAACAAAGCCTTGTTCAGAGGATCACTCGTTTTAAGGACTCTTTGCACCATATTGAAAGCACTATTCCACCTAGTTGGTACTTCTTGCAAAAGTTTGTACGGATTGATGGTGTTTTGCTCTTTTTTAAATATTTCAGTTGCGATATTGCTGCTTTTTACGAATCTAACAATATCTTTGCACCTATTCAAAACTGCTTTTATGCAATCTAAGCTAAGTCCATCTTGGACGACTAAGTTCACCGTATGCGCAAAACATGGCAGATGTTTAATTTTTAAAAGCTCACAAGCTTTTATCATATTTGCTGCATTATCGGTAACAATGCATGTTATTTTGTCTTGTATGCACCATTCGTTAAATATAGCTTTCAAAGAATTTGATATATTTTCTGATGTATGGTTTATCCCACCTATCAATGGCTTAGTAGACAAAACTGCTGACTTAAGGCAATATTCTTCAGTGAGGAAATGACAAGTCACTGTTAAATAGGATTCACATGCCACTGAAGTCCAGCCATCACATGTTACGGCAACATATTTAACTTTCGACAAAATATCTTTAAGCTTCATAAAAGAACTCTTATAAAGATTCGTTAATTTTTCTTTAACAGTATATTTGCTTGGCATAACATACTTCGGATCGAGAAGCTCAATAAAATGCCTAAAACCACCATCATTTACAATGTTGAATGGTTGAAAGTCAGTGGCGATCATCAACGCCAAGGCCTTGTCAAGTTCCTTTTTCCTTTCTGAAAAAGACTAATATTGGACTGTCCGTTTAAAGAAAGGACTTATTGATCGAACTCGGGAGCTCTTAGTTGCAGAAGTATCAGAAACATCGGCAATATTCGCATTGTTTTTGCAATTCACAACGTGAAATCTTTTAAGGTGGTCAAATAAGTTGCTTGTATTTCCACTGGTCTTATATTCCTTGCCACACATAGAACATTTTGCCAATTTACCATCAGATGATTTCTTGAAATGTTTCCATACCACCGACACCGAATTGGCCTTCCTCTTGTTACCCTGTGTTTTTTCTCCTCCAGATTCTTCTAAAATTTCTTCTTGCGAGTTGTTATTGTTATTCTCTGGTCCTGGCTCTAACTCTACGTCTACCAGTAGATTTTCTTGATTATTTCTGGTTGCTTCTTTCAAATATATCACAATAAGGTAAATATTATACTTATTTTGATAGTTTTTACTTACCCCCGCGTCCAAGACCTAAAAATTTATCCATATTTTCAAAGATTCTATAATAAATTTATGGCTGGAATAAAAATCATTTCAATCACATGACCATAATCAACGTCAGACAAACATAAAATAAAAGCGAAACGACAAAATTAAAATTATCTTCCTCTTTCTCATTCTCATTCTCATACTATTTCTACTGACAGACATAAAACGGGGACTTCCCTATTAGAACCAGAGAATATCAAATAAAGAAGTCAATCCTTCGTACGTTTTATCTTCCAAAACCCATTTGTTCACATTGTTGTATTTGTAGTTTCATTTCGTGTCAAAAGAATTGATGTGAATTGCAACAACTACATAATATGGCCTGTGCTGAATGACGAGTCAGAACTATGTATGTGTGCGTTTTTCATTGTTCTTCACTAATACTTTGCAAATCTGATCCATCGAGCTGTTCATTTCAACTTGTAGGCAAATCAAATTGATTGGCTTCTTTATTTAATATTCTCTGATTAGAACTCAAGCATTTCCACAGATAATGCATTCATGTGTAGGATCGAAAGATTGAGTTGGATTTAGGTTGAATCTTCGACTAAGGTAGAGTTTAGACGTGTTAGCTCAATTTGAAAAAGTTTTAATGAAGTTTAGAGTAATGTTTAATTGACTATCGAAAACAATCGATAGTGGTTAAAAACTATCGATTGTTTCCGATAGTGAAAACTATCGATTATAATCGATAGTGCCATCGATAGTTCTCCACCTCTAGTCTTCAGTTGCAAAGATGCCTTGGAGTGGGAAGGTTCGTTTGCGCTGCTTGCCGGTAAATATTTTTGTATTAATAGTATAGAATGCGATGTGCGTGAAAGGTAAGTAGGATAGAATGCATGTGGGATTTTAGTTTTCAGGTAGGTTTAGGTTCGTTAGGATATTTGTTGGGGGTTTTTGTTTGTTTATTATTTTACTTTTGTGTTTTGTTTAGCTATGATTAGATGGATTAACGAAGAAAATGAAAAATATGAAATAAGAATACCTACAAGTGGGAATAAAAATATAGGTCAATAAAATCACAAAACTAAAACATAAAAAAGTTATAATTTTTTAACTTCCCATTGGAAGTTATTGTAAATGGTCCGATTTGTCAAAATAAAAATTTTAACATATCTTCACGTTTCGCTCCCTAGAATCGGATTCCATTTTTGTAGAGAGATGTCTGTGTGTGTTCGTACGTTCCTTCGCTTGTTCACCGTATCTCAAGGACGAATTAAGATATCGACTTCGGATGGATTTTATTGTATACACAGTAGTTTCATCACAAGCAGAAAGGACCTTTCAATAAATTCAAGAAGCAGTTCAAATTTCCTTAGTCTCAGATATCTCGAGAACAAATCGACTTCAGGTTAATTTTATTCTACGCAAATTGACGTAATAAGGAATTGATTAAAATATAGAAGTATATCAACTTATAGCTTTTTTTTTTATAAAAAAATGTAGATGAAAATTGTTGAAAAAAGTTGTTTGGCTCGAATATCTTGACAACAAACAATGATATTGGCTTCGAGGTTATTTTATTTTATACGCTAGTTTATAGATACAAATTGATAAAATTTTAAAAAATATTGAATTAATAGTTTTTTTTAATTGAAAAACTGCAAGCAATTCTACACACTAATTATTAAAAAATTGGTTTTTGCCTCAAAAATCTTGAGAACAGATAATGACATGACATCGGGTTAATTTAAGTCCACACACTAGCTTAGAATTGATAATTGATAGGATTTATAAAAAAATTCAACAAAAAGTTTTTTTTTAAGTGAAAAAGAACTACAAGATAGGTACTTCACCAAAAATTGTGGAAAATACTTTTTCATCTCAAATATTTTGGGAACAAACAATGATATTGATTCAGGCTAATTTTATTCTTTAAATGAGTTTATAATAAATGATTGATAAAATTTGTAAAAATATTCAACAAATAATTATTTTTATCGAAAAAACTACAAGAAACTTAACAAAATTGTAGAAAATTTTTGTTCGTCCTAAATATCTTGAGAACAAACAATGATATTAGCTTTTGGGTATTTTTTTTTCTTTAAATAAGGATTTGTAAAAATATCCCATAACCAGTTTTTTAAGCAAAAAAACTACAAAAAACCTTACAAAAAAATGTTGAATTGTTTTTAGTCTCGAATATGTTAGGAACAAATAATCATATTGGTTTCGGGCTTCTATATATGTATGTACTAGATTATAATTGACAATCGGTAGGTTTTGTATAATAATTCAACAAACTGTTTTTTTTTTAATGCAAAAAAAAAAAAAAATACAAAAACTATACCAAAAATTGTTGAATACAAAAAAATAACATTGGACCTCTAGCTTCCGGGGCACCACAAATTGGAAGTTACTAGTGTGGGTCACAACCAGCCTCTTTTTGAAAATGCAATAAAGGACCGTATTGCAAGAGTCTCTTCAAAACAGACTGGTTGATTAGACTAAAAGTCGATTTATCGTTATTGCTAATTTGTATTAGTAAATATTTTCCTATTTGATAGAAATTTTAAGTCCATCAAGAATTTTTGGTTGACTTTTGTCTTGCCGAATTTTTTCGAAAAGACTCGTAATAAACCCCAAAATTAAAAAAAAAAAACTACAAAGGGCATAAGAAAAATAGAATTTTTCTGACACGTACCAAACAGCAGCGTTGAAAATTCGTTTGTAGGCATATATTTGAGGGAAAATCAAATATAAGTTAGCGTTGCCTACCTCAATTAAACAGTTACACGAGTTAGGAAAAATCTATTCAAATACAGACCGAAATAAACAAGCAATAGGTGTAGAAATTTTTAATTTTTGTTTGGTGCTACCACAAAGCTAAATCAAAAAGAAAAAAGTAAGGTACCGCACGAAGTAAATGAAAAATATAAGATTAGAAGACAAGCGGGAAAATAATTTATGTGGGTCAATAAAATAACAAAAAGAAATTACCTCTTTTGTATATTTGAAAATGAAACAAAATAAAAAAACTACAGTGGGAATAAGAGAAGACAAATTTTGGGGAGAGGTAACAACTACCAACATTAAATATTTGTTTTTTGGAAAATATAATTTTATTTAGTGTTACAAAAAACGTGATTTTGGAAAACGAAAAACGAATACAGGACGAAATAGGAAAAAAAAGTAGTTATACATATGCTAACATCATTTTGCGCTTAGGGAAGAATCAAAATTTGGTTGAAGATAAAACGGAGGGAAAATTAAATGTATGTATAAAGCAATTAAGAGCTCCGATTTTTGTTGGATTAACAGCTTAAAAATTATCCTTCCTTAATTATTTTTAAAGCTGAAGAAAAAAAAAAACAATTTGGTGTAACTAAGCGCAAGTAAAGATGGAAGTGCGAATAAAGTTTGTTTAACAAATTTTTAGTTTTCTTAGTTCAATATAATGTTTGGATTGGTGTTCATAAAAAAGATGAACTAAATTGATATGTATGTATAAATTGGTAAAGATAAAATTTAAAAGAGAAAAAAGATTGTATAAATTATAAAGATTAAGGATTTATCTAGCATTAGCAAGTCATTTTCAATGTCCCCATCGTTACTCAAGGAGTGAAATCTGTAAATTTTTGGCTCACATGGGAATATTAGATAAGGCACATAATTGGAGCACATAAGACTAATAATCATTAGGCAGAAGCTTTATGGTAGGTTATAATTTAATTGTTATATACTCGTACTTATACTCGAATATTTTCGAAAGCATACACACATTAATAGGCTGTTTTGTACGTGCAGACAGGAAGACAATTATAACGGCGGCGGATATCAATTATCCAAATCCATTGAAACTTGGCTGCTGTATGCGGGATACTTATGCCTCTTTCCTTTAGCACCACAAAAAAATCCCACCGCATCAACTACTCTATTTTAATTAAGCTTAACAAGCCGCAGAAAGTCTATTAATATGGGTGATGTAAATCGATAAAGTTTCATGAAAGTTAAGTCAGATGTGATTACGGTGTATTATGCATTCTGGAAAAAGGATAAGGAACAAAAAGTTCGAACGAATGTCATGTTCATTCAATTAGGATAATTTCTTCGACTCATTGAAAGGATTAATATAGTTCGATTGGGCAGAGAAAGTTTGTTGGCCTTAAAAGATTTTTTTTTTTTTTGGTTTGGAGTGCCTATACCCAAGGATGATATCACAAAGATACAGGATGTGTGTACTGTCCATAAATAAGTTCAAATTAACAACAAAAATAATGACTTTTTAAATTGAAGGGAAATTGAATTGAATAGAAAGGCAGCTGTCTAGACCATTGAACCACGACAGGTCTTCATATCATTCCAGAAAAATGGTGGCAAATATTGTGGAAATTAATGGAGAATAATGGTGGTGGGATAGTTAAGTAAAAAAAGGTGATTAGGCAGAAACTACATTGATAAACAGCGAAGTACTCGTAGTTTGGTGAGAATTTAAATATATGGGCAAACATTTTTCCAGGATTTCAACCAATCGAGCGATTTTCTTACTCGCTGATGGTTTCACAACACGATTCTTTTATTGAAATTATAAATCATATTCAGGGGAGGAACAAACCAGTGTTATTCTCTGGTCCAAACTCTTTGCCAAAAACTTTTCACAATTCATAATATTAATAATGGTTGGAAATTAAAATTCTACAATTAAAAACACTTCGTGATTCTGATTTACTGCCTGAACCGACTGAGCGATGGACGGAGCTGGAATGGATGTCAAAAACGCTGCAGTAGATGTCAAAAAACTTGCAGTAAAAGTTAAAAATTATTCAACTTTTGCAGCTATTGCAGCAGCATTTTGGAGCTGGAGTCCGTTTTGCATTCTGTTCAGGCAGCTTAGTAAATTGACAAGGGTTTCTCTTCAAGCTGTTACATCACCTCGTTTAGACTAAACTTAAAATTGGTCAGCCCTAGAAAAATTGTAGTCATTGCTTAAAATTTCTAAAGGTCATGCGCAATGTTTGGCATCTAATTTCTGGGATACTCAGCAAAGATTGATACTATCTGAAGGGCCACTGAATCATGATTAAAGGTCACAAGTTTCAGCAACTGGCCAGCCATTTTTTAATTTCTTTTTGTTTTACGGAGGCTCTACGAAGACCGGAAAACTCGTGCTCGTAGTGTCCATTTCCCGATTGCAACTAAATTGAAACTTATCTACCAAGCAAAGGGGAAATTTCTGGTAAAAGTTCCTGCTTTTTTAACGATTTAAAGCCCGTTTATTTCCACCGAATTAAATCGGAAGATTTTGTCCTTCACAGGCATGATTTGTTAAATTTTTGGGTTCTTAGTTCACCAACGATTTTTAGCACCTCATTTGTGGGATATTTGCAAGAAATGTATATACAATCTGAAAGGGCACTCAATAACCATAAAAGGTCAGCTAGTTTCAGTTATTGGTCAACTAGCTGACCTTTTATCATGATGCAGTGGCTTTTCTGATCCTATAGTATTTTCGTGAGTATACTACAACAGAGGTGCTAAGATTCCGCTTGACTTTAAGAAACTTTAAGCGGTGGGCTCACTGGTCATGTTTTCATACATAGTAATTGAGAGAAAACTTGCCAAGTAGCTCCAACAAACTTCAATCATCAGTAATCATTAAATACCAAATATATCTAATTAATTTTAATGGCTGATTTTTGACGCACAGGTTTTTTGTGCATTTGAGAACTTGGCTCATTTTTAAGTTTAACTTAAAATTAAAATTAAAATTAAAATTAAAATTAAAATTAAAATTAAAATTAAAATTAAAATTAAAATTAAAATTAAAATTAAAATTAAAATTAAAATTAAAATTAAAATTAAAATTAAAATTAAAATTAAAATTAAAATTAAAATTAAAATTAAAATTAAAATTAAAATTAAAATTAAAATTAAAATTAAAATTAAAATTAAAATTAAAATTAAAATTAAAATTAAAATTAAAATTAAAATTAAAATTAAAACTAAAATTAAAATTAAAATTAAAATTAAAATTAAAATTAAAATTAAAATTAAAAAATTAAAATTAAAATTAAAATTAAAATTAAAATTAAAATTAAAATTAAAATTAAAATTAAAATTAAAATTAAAATTAAAATTAAAATTAAAATTAAAATTAAAATTAAAATTAAAATTAAAATTAAAATTAAAATTAAAATTAAATTATCCCACGCCTCTTTCGCCCACAGATACCGCATGCACTGGGGTCTATTTACACCGAGCGAGACGGCAATTTCGATTAAAGGTCGTATCGGAACTTGTATATTAAAATTAATTTATGGAAAAAATAAAGAGAGTTATTTGGTATGCAGCATATCACAATAACTTCTACGCGATACGAATGATATTAACTGAAAGATGAGAGGTTGGGTCAGTTAAAAAAGAACAAAGTAATGGATTGAGAAAAAAAAAATAAATAAAAGAAAAATTAAAATTTGAAAAAAAGGATCAAAAGCAGATCAGTAGAAAAAACTCAAAAAATTCAATTAAAAATTGCAAAGTTAAAATGGAAAAGCACGCCGAGGTATTTGATAGGTCAATAGAGTAAGTAGTTTCAGTTTCTCTATGTTATGGTTATAATGTATTCATTACTTTAATATTTATACAGATAAGTTAAAAGGAGGAACCATTAAGAAGTTTTTTTTTGTGTGATCTGGCTATGATTATTTATAGTCGAAAATATGAGAATATGAATTCACTTCCCTCAACATCCTAGTAATTGCTTCATTTCTGCCATAATCAGTTCTAAGAGGAACTTGGTGAAATTGGGGAGCTGATCTTAGAGAATGTGAAGTGATGTTAATACTCATTGACTCAAGGAGGGCGCAGAAGAATCAGTTACACTAGATAAAATCGGATGCACAAAAATTATGTCAGCTACTACACGACGTTTTTCTAGAGATTGTATGTTAATGAGGTGCAATTGATCTAGATATTGGGGCAAGTTGTTGTTGTAGTCGTCAACCCATGGGGTTCCCCTGAGAGCAAAGCGGAGGAATCTATTACCTAGATTCTTGCTTCGATTCTTTTGACATGAACATGGTGAAAGGGGGACCAAACTTGGCTTGCATATTCAAGTAAAGGTCGTACAAAGGTTGTATAAAGAGATTTCGTTACATAAGGATCTGAAAACTCCTTAGACCAAAGCTTGAAAAAACCAAGAGCAGAGTTAGACCTAGCTGCTATGTTGTCATAATGGGATATAAAATTGAACTTAGTATCATAAGTAAGACGTAAGTCCCGAATAGATGTTACTCTGGAAACAATAAGGTCATCATTGATTTAGTAGTCCCGTGGTGGTGATAATTGCTTGGCATTTCACGACATTAAGTTCCAAATAATTTTTTTTTTACCAAATGAAAAAATTATTAAGATCGTTCTGGAGAGGTAAAGCATCGTTATGTGAAGAAATTACTCTAAAAATCTTCGTGTCATCAGCATATGTAGAAAGTTGGGAACGAGCGATCACTGATTCCACGTCATTGATCGTTAGAATAAAAATAATTGGACTCAAATGACAACCTTGTTGGACTCCTGATTTTGCAATGAAAGGGTCTGATTACTAGCGATCAAATAAGTATGATTCCATCCATTGAACAAAACCATGAGGAAATTCAAAAGACTTTAATTTGAATGAGATAATTTTGTGTGAGTTTTTGTCAAATGCCTTGCCTGTGGCAATAACATCAACTTCGTTTTGATTTTCTATTGCATTTAAAGTATAAAGCCGCATCCGCATTATGTTGAATTGTGTAGATCAACATCGTTGATCAATAGTGTTGAGTAAGTGTAGACGTGTTGATCGACAATGCCAATCAACATTTGTTGACCCGAACGCAACCCGATTCAAATGGATAGTAATCGACAAAGTTGTTCAACAAATTCCACTTTATTAAAAACATTTGTAGAGTTTTAATTTCATGAACCTAATTTATTTGTTTGGTGCGTTATTAATCAATTTTTACTTACTTACTTACTTATCCGGCTCCCGATCCATGAAGGGTCTCTGCCTGAGATATTGCGGTCTTCCATCGGTTGCGGTCCCTCACACGCTCCCTCCAGTCGTCGAGACCAAGCGCTCTTGCGTCTGTGACCGCCTGGTCCCTATAGCGGAGGTTCGGTCTTCCTGGTCGTCTCGAACCTGGGGGCTGGGATTCGAATATTTTCTTGGCTGGAGCGTTGTTGTCCATGTGGCCGAGCCAGTGTAGTCGACGTGTTTTGGCTCTTTGGACTACATCCACATCTTGGTACAGCTCGTACAGTTCACGAATGAATCTTCTCCTCCAATAGCCCTCTTCGCATATAGGACCAAATATCTGCCGAAGAATTTTTCTATCGAAAGTGCCCAGTATCAATTCCCCTTTTTTACTAATCGTCCAGCACTCGGCGCCGTAGAGTAGAACTGGTAAAATTAGCGTTTTGTATAGCGTGCACTTTGTCTTTTGAGAAAGGAGTTTTGAACCCATTTGTTTAGCCAAACCGAAGTAGCAGAGGTTCGCTAGGGTAATTCTTCGTCAGATTTCCACTAAGGTGTCGTTCGTGGAATTGATGTTTGTTCCGAGGTAGGTGAACTCCTTGACTACCTCGAAATTACTGCTACCAACAGTGACGTTTTGTCCTAGGCGATGGACAGATGAGGCTTTGTTTGTTGATAGCATATACTTTGTTTTGTCCTCATTCACTTCAAGACCAACGCGTTTCGCCTGTTCATCAATAGCTGTGAATGCTTCAAGTACAGCTCTCTTGGAGCGGCCGATGATGTCGATGTCGTCCGCATAGCCAAGCAGTTGAGAAGACCTGTTGAAGATAGTGCCTTCCATGTTAACACCACTCTTGCGCACTATCTGCTCCAGGACTAAGTTGAAGAAATCACATGATAGCGCATCTCCTTGTCTGAACCCTGTACACGTCTGGAATAACTTGGATGAGCTGTTACCCATTTGCACGTTGCACCGCGTATTTTGTAACGTCATGCGGCCTAGCTGGATCAGTTTTTTCGGGATCCCGAGTTCCGACATCGCCAATAGAAGCTCTTGGCGACTTATGCTATCATATGCGGCTTTAAAGTCGATGAATAGGTGGTGGGTCTCGACTTGAAATTCGTTGGTCTTTTCCAGGATTTGCCTCAATGTCAAGATTTGGTCTATCGTTGATCTGCCTGGCCTGAAGCCACACTGGTACGTGCCGATCATAGTGTTGCAGAAAGGTTTTAGACGCTCACATAGTACGTTGAATAGGATCTTGAGGGCAACATTAAGCAGGGATATGCCTCTGTAGTTCTTGCAGGACATAGGATCGCCTTTTTTGTAAATTGGGCATATGGAGCTATTTGACCAGTCGTCGGGCATACCTTCCTCCTCCCACACTTGGTTGATGAGCTGGTGCATGCACCCTACCAGGACATCTCCTCCATATTTAAAGAGTTCCGCAGGTAGGCCATCCGAGCCGGCGGATTTGTTGTTCTTAAGCTTGTGGATGGCTTTCTTAACCTCTTCAGTATTGGGCGCTGGGACTGGATCTTCATTGACTGGTCTTATGCTTCTTTGTTCCTCTGTTGCCTCCTCTACATAATGCCCACTAAGCAGCTGCTGGAAATGCTGCTTAAACACGTCCACAATTCCCTGTGCTTCGGTGACTAGGTTCCCTTCGCTGTTTCGAAGAGCTTGCGTGCCAGTCCTATAACCAGATGCCAGTTGCTTGGCTGCTTTGCAGAACCAGCGGGTGTTGGTGGCGGTGCTAGACTCTTCGAGATACTTGAGCTGAGAGGCTGCGGATGCTCTTTTCTTTCTACGCAGGGTTTTTTTCTCTTTCCTTCTCTTTTCACGGTACATTTGTGCATTTCTCCTGCTTCAATACCGCGCATTCATCGTCATACCATGGGTTATTTTTTCTGGGTGGTTGATAGCCTATGGTGGTCTCGGCTGTCTCCTTAATGATGTCGCGATATTGGTTCCACTGGTTGTTGACGCTTGTGGATGGGTGTACGGCAGAGAGTTTCCCGGTCAATTGCTCACTGTAGTCTCTGGCTTTCTCAGATGGGCTAAGGCATGCAATGTTGAATTTCTTCCTTTGGGCGGTCTTAGTTTTCTTTTCGTTGGACAGTCGGGCTCTGAACTTTGTCACAACAAGAAAGTGGTCAGAGTCCACGTTTGCGCCTCGGAAAGTTCGCACGTCCAAGATGTTCGATGCATACCTTGCGCCAATTAGCACGTGGTCGATTTGGTTGGCGGTTCGACCATCTGGAGATCGCCAGGTTGCTGTGTGTATCCTTCGCCTGGGGAACCTAGTGCTACTTATCACCGTATTACGAGCTGCAGCAAAGTCGATTAGTCGGAAGCCGTTATCTGTTTTTATCAGGTGAAAAATGCAATATCTGTTGTTTATTTAGTGTTAATAATATCGTTTTAACTTTTTCTAACACTTTTCTAACAAAAATTATGATGTTTTCTCATAATTAGATCGATTTTTCGTTCAGGAAAAAAAAAAGTAAAAAAGTTGGGTACCCCCAGGATTCGAACCCTGAACTCTTCGGTTTTTCTATGTGCTTTAATTAGTACATATCAACGTTATAATTATCAAACATACAATAATTTTACACAAATCAGCTATTACTCTTAACTGTAGTTATCTCTAGTTATTTTAGATTTTGAGTTTATTTATTATCAGCAAAATGGATTTAATTTAATTTTTATGCAAAAACTTCCTAAAAGTAGCATATGCAAATTTTCAAAAAATATATTTTCAATTTAAAAAGATATTTTTTTTAATTAAAATTCGATGTCTCAAAATTGAAATTTAATATAATTTTTTTAAATATTTGTTTCTTGAAAATTTTGAGCTTAGAAAATTTATTTTTCAAAAACTGTTTTTCAAGTCTATTCTAAGTCTGTATTATAAAATATATGTATAAAATATATGTATGTTTAAGTGTATGCGGCATGGACGCGTTATTATGTCACATATTAAGTTTAAAATTCACTGTTAGTCTTGAAAAAAATTCAACTATTTTAATTTTTTACAGGTGTGACTCTAACTTCTAACATCATGATTTCATGAATCATTCACAAAACATTCTAAGCAAATACATAACTTAAAAAAAATTGGAAAACCTAATCCAAATCTAGTGTCATTTGAATAATTTAGTACATGTACTGAAATTAAAAAAAGATACATGGCTTAATTTATAATCTATCTAAATTGCGTTACGTTTTTGACTTTAGAAAACTGGTTATTTGCGAAAATGGTGTTTATTCTTTCTCAAATATTTGCGTGTAAGATGATCTTCAGTACCGGCTCAGAAATGAGAAATAAAACTATGAAAAAAGTCTTAAATTCCATTTGGAAATTGTTACGGATGTGACAAAAGTAAATGTTACATATGGGAAGAATATACATAATTAATGAATTTCTTTATATATCACAAGTCATTCTCAGAATTTCTAAACTTTTATTTCTCATTTTAAAATGAAAAAAACTTTTTTGACCCTTATGGGAATCAATTCCTTTTTTTCTAACTGGGGAATTAATGTACCTGAAGAAAGTGGTTTTAATTCCCAAAATAGATTTCCGTGTTATTAACTATAAATAAACTGTAAGTTCCGTTTAGAACCAATTAAGCAAAAACTTAGCTTCAAAAAAAGAGATAGAGTATTGAATTGTCAAGCTGTTACGAATGTGACATACACACTTAACACAGTAAATTCAGGCTCAGTGTAAATTTTAGTAGAGCACAATATGGTTTTTACTTCCTCAAATTATAAGTTTGATACACATTTCGTTTTTGCAGTAGGAATAAATCATGTACCTGCATAGATAGGTTTACGTTTTTGTTACGACTGTGACACTTACCACTTTTACCTCTTTTTTTTAGCTTAAGCTCGCTTTGTATATAGAACTGAATAAGTATATGAATTACCAAACTACACCAAAACCTGCGCTTATAGTTAAGATAATCGAAAGTAGTTAAGTTAACGGCTCTAAAAGTAACAATAAATTAAGAAAAACAGGGCTTCCAACTTCTGTTAATAAAAAAGAACTTCTGACGGAATATGCTGCAGAATATTATGGTTCTGACTTCAAAATATTAAGAAAAAAAAAAAAATTATGATGGTTCCGTTTCGGACATGAAACATTTAAATTCTTTAAAAAATATAGATCAGCGGTTCCCAAACTTTTTAAGCTGTGGAACCCTAAACAATGACCAAAAATATTTCGGAACCCCATCCTGACAATAGCAAAAACTGAAAAACAACATTTCGAAATCAATTTTTTATTTAGTGTGAAGAATGAATCTGTTTCATTGTTTGATTTACAATTGTTTTTAAATTAACTTCTATGTCCGAAAGTTGTATTCGCATATCTGGGGCAGCGTCCGTTTAAGTATACGCTGAAAAGCCTACTTCACAGCGGTACGTTGTAACAAAAGGTAGCAAATTTAATATAGCTTTCTTGGCAAGCTCAGGGACTTCATTCTTAATACCAATCCAAAATTCGTTTAATGATACAGAATCAAATACAAATTTTGATGAAGAGGAGCTCTGCAGATCTATCAGGGATTCGTATTCCTGTATACTCAGGGTCATAGGCTTGATGGTTTTCATTAGAAATAGATTTTTTACCCACTCGATGTCAGTATTTGTAATTTTGGAAATATTTGGAAAGTATTCCAGCATGAATCTTTCGAAACTTACCAAATGGAAAGCAATAATATTGCTAATATCTGCTCTGAGTTCAAGCATGTTTTCTTGCAAAAATTCATGTAAAACTGAAAAACACTCAAAATTTTTCTTTTGTACACATGAGGTCCAGTCATAGTGTATTTAGTAAAAATGTAAAAGCGCTGGTCAAAAATTCATGTATTTTAACTGTTTTCGAAAATCCATTCGAAAGCTCTAAGAAATTACTTTGTGTCACTAAATTTGAATTTTTATCTGTAACATGAACAAGATATACTTTTCGGATCGTCTTTGACGCGCTGAGTTTGAATCTGGCCTTGAAATTGTTCTATCACGTCACGTTTTAGAGATAGCTATTCACATCTAAAAATTAAAAATAAATGCATTTTTTTATACAAATTTGGGGATTTTTTTGTTCTTGAGGTAATTTTTTTCGATAAAATGTTTATAGTTATCCTGAAGTATGAACATTTTACTTCGAAATTCTTTTTGAATCTTTCAAATACCTCCATTCGTCTTCGAGAAATCGTTGGTTTTCGTTTTACTACCTAATTCGAGAAATACCACAATTTTCCTTTTGACCACAAACTGACTGGATTTTTCGAATAAGGTAGTAAGACAAAAACCACCGATTTCTCGAAGACGATCGGAGATATTTGAAAGATTCAAATAGAATTTTGCATACAAAATGCATTTTTTTTAATCTTTAGATTCGAATATCTCAAAAACGTAACGTGCTAGAGCAAAAGACCATCAGAAAAGTATATCTTGGTTCATGTTACAGACAAAATTTCAAATTTTGTCACACAAATTAATTTCTTAGCGATTTCGAGTGGATTTTCAAAAGCAGTAAAAATACGTCAATTTTCGACTAGCGCTTGAGCC
Organism: Dasysyrphus tricinctus; assembly: GCA_963921185.1. Classification (NCBI taxonomy): domain Eukaryota; kingdom Metazoa; phylum Arthropoda; class Insecta; order Diptera; family Syrphidae; genus Dasysyrphus; species Dasysyrphus tricinctus. Next base: position 31,979,815 of record OY992531.1, read on the forward strand.
CAAATGGGTTGTCGCGTGAAAAACCTTAAATAGAGATTTATTGGAAATTGTGTATACTTTCAATGGTTCTTTGATGTAATTTTCGAATAGTTGGTATTTTTCGAGCCATTCGTGAAAAAACTCCTTTTTGCATCATTTTTTGCGTTTTTTTCCATGTTACGTCACGAAATTTTGTTGGCAAACCTCAGATTCAGATTCAGCACCCCCGAAAACATTAAGGAAGAAAAAAATCAAAATTTCCCCACAATTTGCTCCCAAAGAGCCTTTTTGAGCACAAATTAACTGGACTAAGAGCCAGAAATTAATTTTTCATTTCAAAGCTGCAAGTTTGTCTCTCGGAAAAAATACTGTTATTGATTTTTCCTGCAGAGCTGTAGAAGTTTTGTTAGCCCGATAAATCTAGGAATTCAATCAAAGTTAAATGAAGTACAAAATGTTTAGAAATTTTTTTAGAATTTTAAAATATAGGCAAGACTTTCTTATATTTTTAACATCTACCGACAAAAAAATAATTCTAGCTACTCCCGATTAGAATTAAGTTTTTCGACTTTTTTCAGTTTTACCCCATTTGACCCTAGACGCCATTACAAATTTTGGTGTAAGGCTGTGGTTTTATATTCTTATCTATCATTGGAACAAAACTGCATCAAAACATTTTGTACTTCATTTAACTTTGATATATGTATAGTCAAATTTTGTCTAGGATGATCGGGCTATGTTGATCTTCTCGAAAATGTCTGCAAGGTAAGCTAATTTTGCAATCCATTGCTCATCATGCAATACATCAAAGAGGTTTGCAGTTGAAGACACATTTTTTTCAGTTTGAACACATTTAACTCATCACGTTCACGAAGTTGAAATAACCTGGATAAAGCTTTTCCTCTGGACAGCCATTGGATTTCAGTATGAAGAAGAAGCGATTTGTTCAGACTGCCATACCTTTACACACTAATTTAAACAATCTCGATTGGAGAGGACGGCTCTTTACAAAATTTACTATTTTCTCAGCTTCACCGAGAACTTTTTTAAATCAGTTGGCATTCTTTTCATAACAAGTGCATAACGATGGAAAATACAATGACTGCTGGTACTTCTAGGAGCAAAGTATATTTGAAACAACCCCTTTAATCTTTCCCAACATTGCTGCGGCTCCGTCGCTACATACATCAATAAATTTTCCCCAATTAATGATGTGTTTAATCATGAAACAGTTTATGACCTTGAAGTTCACACTTCGATTAAAAAATATAAACTTAAAAAAAAAATGTTGTTCAATTTATTTTTTGTGGAAATTTTTAATTTTTTGTTTTTTATTGTTTGTATTTTACTGCTTATTCTTCAAGAAATTTGTGGAACCCTGAAAACTCTCTCCGGAACACACTTTGGGAAACGCTGATATAGATGACTATTTTTTTCAATTTAAAGCCATTGTTCGTGTCAGTAATTTGAGGATGGGTCAATACTTAATCACCTTAATGTTAATACTCAGAACACAAATAATTAAAATCCAAAATTTCAATCAAACTAAAACAAGCTATTAGTAGAAATAATTTGTTTGTCTATAAATAAACTCGTCTGCCTAAGGGACACACACTCAGCTTGACATCTCAAATTTAATTCCCACACAATTAACAGAGACACAGACAGAGACATAACCTGATGAAGTCAGTTACATTAGACTCGTACAGAGTTGTATTTCTCCAGCAACTATATACAATGTGATTTGTCTTTTTATGTGAGCAAATAAATATGTACCTCCTTAAGGGACACATCCTTTCAAAATTGTTTAACAAAATGGAGATTAGAAGTGTTGACAACTTAAGACCAAGGATACGTGTATTCAAACCCTTCACAAAGGCGAATTCAAATTGTTTGTATTTTGGCTAACACCAAGGCACACAGCACAGCACACAAATGGCTTAATTCAGGTGCTGGATGGTGCTGTCTCTATATGGCTTTTCCTGGTAGTCGCCTCAGGAATTTCCGCAACGTGGCCAATGTCCCATTGTTTAAGAGAAATTTACCTGACCCTTATAGTGTTTATATGTTTGTATAGTGGCTCAGGTGGACTTTTGGGGTGACTACTGGACTCGCCATTACCATTATACTAGAGAGATTTGTGTATCAATCCGTTCAGGTATTTTTGTTATTTTGTCGTAATGGGTTTAAAGGGCTTTTGTTATGTGAAGGCCTGCGGCTGGGATGGACGTCTTGTTTATATGAAAAGGACATTCACTAACGGACAACATGATAAAAGATGGTACCTACAGTAATGAAGTCTTCCTCCACGGCTATTAATTTATTTAGGGAACTTGGAGAGAGCTATTTTCGTGGCAGAAAGCCGCTTGGATTTTATACCGACGGACAGGTTTAATCTTCATCATCATTCAGAGCATGTTCCTGGCGGACAAGTCAATGGCCACCATTATTTTTGTTTTACGTTTCAGGAGTCACTCATCAAAGAGTGACTCTGAAAGGATATATAAATGTATAGACAAAGTGAGTTGGTATAATATTACATAGTGGTTAGGTTCAATGGTTTTCTGTGGTACTGGCTGAGGCTAGACGATACAGTAAAATGTTTGTCATTTCCAGGATGTGGAATATTATAAATAGTAGACCAGATGTTTTAAGAGGGAATCGTGATGAAAAGCGGCAGTAATTTTGTGTCATTTGAAATGAGTTCCATTCTCATTATCAGAGTGCTAGAAGTGTCACCATATTTTTGTTGTTTTTGATAAAGTGCAGGACAATGGACTTGTTTTAGGTGTTTTACTTGGGGGAACTTGTGTTTGTTTATTACGTAGTGCTGGAATTATGAATGATGGATGATGAATCGAACATTTGAAGCAGATGCTATGCTACATCGTAGAATATAGCTGAGTTTGATTTTGGGATGTAGAGATAGGGAAAACGTATTTTGATTTTTTTTTTCTTCAAGGTTTATTGACCCTGCAAAAACTTCAGTGTTTTTTCATTTTTACTCAAAATATTTAACAAGTGCATACAAAACTATCAAGGGCAAACGCAAAGAGAAGCAGGGACGGGCACTTGTCCCCCTATTAAGGATTAGGATATTTTTCATAGAAACATTTTTTACAATTTGTTTTCTTTTGAAAGCAACTCAAAGCTAAATTTCTATACTTATACTAATTTTTGAATAACTCTACCACTTTTTTCTTGATCAGCATCCTGCTTATACCCTAGAGTTGAGGCCAGTAAGGATTTTAAGTACTTGCCAGGGTGTCGAAAAAGAGATGATGGTGGTTGACGAGCCAACGGAAGTGATCATATCCCCGCAGTGTGATACTGGCAACCAATTATCCGCTCTGCTTTCCTAAAGCAACACAAGGACCCAGCCCTCCGGGACTTGGGTTTGTGTGGCAGGTCAGCAACCCCCCACATATTAAGAAACCAACCACATTGAATGGGCAACTGCAGCTTCGGACAAGAACTGATTTAACGACGACGACTATTGTCGATAGCCAATAGTCGTCGTCGTTAAATCAGGAGAAAAATTGAATTGTGGAATGTTAAAACTCTTCTCAAAAACAGCAAAGAAACTCCCAACAATACCAGATTCCTTCAACTTGAGAGATAATTCCTACTCTACGATACAACCTTGACAACTTGGAACTGAGTGAAGTGAGATTGCTGGGTGCCATGTCAGGTGGATTTACTAATACTAATACCAGGAAATGCAGACCAATACTGGAGCACTGTAAAAATTAGATGCTTGGAGAAATATCGAAGAAAAGAAATGCTATCAGATCCTAATTTGCAGCAGCCTCAGAAGGTGAAAGAACTGAAATTGAATCTTAGTATTGTAGAGAACGAAGTGTAATTTATACGATACCCGGCTGGTTACGGGTGAGGATCAGTTTTAAAGATGGAAAGATCATACTGCCACCTTTTTAACCATCTAGACGGTGGCGGTAGTGCACTGGTTCCAAGCCCAAATGAGCAATTCGCAGCAGTAAGTTCCCGTATTCGCACCAGCTCACTCAGTTTAGCCGATACCTATAAAGAAATAAAGAAATTTGGTGGTGCTATAGCTCGTGGAGAACCAGGGCCTAGTGACTTACAACTCTCAACCATTCCTGTGTGCGCCTTGTTGGCAGGAATTAGAGGGGACCTAAAATTTTTTACCAAATTCGAACGGCTAGATTAGAAGCACTTATTAATGACAATTATACTCTTAGAGGATTTGTCAGTTCCTCGCAAGAGGCAGTAGGTACCTGAGGGATAACATTTCTGTTTTTAGGTGGTAGTGGCTGGGAAGGAATCGGACCCAGACCTTCGGCATGACAATCCAACGCACTAACCATAATGCCACAAGGTACTACTTAGCCGATACTTATAACATCAGCAATCAAATCCCTAAAAAATCAACAAAGCTGTAGATTTAGACGGCATTTCCGCAGAGCTATATCAATTGGCTTCACAAATATCCCCGAAACGCTACATCCTTTAATAGTGTAATGGAGGACGAAAGCTTTTCTGTTGAATAAGGGGGATGATCGTCAAATTACTAAAATATGGGAAATCTAACGGATTGTGGAAACTGGATGGGAATCTGTGTCCTCCATGCGGTGGCAAAGATAATGGTGAAAATAATCTTGGAACTAATCAGAGAACATCTGGATTCTACTCTCGACAAAGAGCAAGCTGGATTCCGGGCAAGCTCTACCTGCTTAGATCATATCAACATTTTAAAGATCATATAAGAGAAATGCGTGGAGTTCTGTTCCTCTCTCCATCTGCTTTTTATCGATTTTGAAAAGGGCTATCGAATCGAGATTTTATTTGGTTAACCTTACGCAGCTGAGAGGTATACCCGAAAAGCTTATCGCCATTATCAAGGTTATCTATGGGTGTACTTGTCAAGTCTTGCATTACGGAAAGGTATTTGCGGTCTTCGAAATCCAGAGTGGAGCTCGTGAGGGGTGTTTACTATCTCCATTGTTATTTGTGATTATAATTGTAGATGTACCTACTCCATGCCTCCCTAGCCAATCAAGCATGAGGAGTCAGATGGACTCCGTTTTCCCTTCTGCAACATCTCGACAAGCGGAGGATATTTGTTTTCTTACCACACAACATCACGGATAACCTGGAAAGTGAAACGAATAAAGTTGGGTTTTGGACCAACACTGGGAAGACAAAGATCCTTAACATTCCTGGTAACTCTTCTTTAACTGACGTTGCGTTAAGAAGCATTGTCTAAAACCAACACTTGGAAAACATGGTGCAGATGACGACGTTAGCGATGTGTATTGTCAAAGCAAAAGCTGCTGTCACCATGCTGTCAGAGAATTGGAGTAACGTCTACAGTACGAAGACCAAGCTGCGTGCGACTGTTCTGTAGGGTCTGTCGTACTATGGGTGTAGTATATGGAAAAATAGCAGACTTTTGTGAAAAAGATGCCCGAACACCATAATTCGGCGTACGGTGCGGTGAAGACTCTTTTGCAAGACACGCAATGTAGTTGGACCATTTTCCTCAAGATGCCAAAAGACCTGGGGCCAGAGAAAAACTGGGCGCAAAACTGTTACGTCAGCAAATGAAGTTCATTCGCGTTTTTACAGTCCACAGTTGGTTATGCCAGCAAAGTTGACTAGTAAGGGTGGGAAATCCACCAGAAATCAGATTCTTCTTATTATAAAAGTCTCGCTTTTATTAGTCGAATTAATAAAGAAGTACGCTGCTGGCTACTCTCTTGTGTACCAGTTAGAAGCTTCAACACTTTTTGATGGCTTACGCCGTGAAAACCCCCCCTGGATTACGTCCCAATCTACAATGTCTGGAGCTCCGGTCAGACTACACCGCTTCTCCGTCGAATAGAAATTTCGTTCTGCCGCCGCTTTAAGACTAGGGAGTACGTTCCAACCTACGTTGTCTTGAGCTCCAGTCAGACTAGTGAACCCATCCCACCGTTTCTCCGCCGAAAATAAATTTCGTTCTGCCGCCGCTTTAAGACTAGGGAGTACGTCCCAACCTACGTTGTCTTGAACTCCGGTCAGACTAGTGGACCCGTCCCACCGCTTCTCCGCCGAAAATAAATTTCGTTCTGCCGCCACCTTAAGACTAGGGAGTACGCCCCAACCTACGTTGTTTTGAGCTCCAGTCAGATTAGTGAACCCGTCCCACCGCGTCTCCGCCAAAAATCAATTGGACCCGCTTCTCCGCCAAAAGTCAATTGGACACGTCCCATCGCTTCTCCGCCGAAAATAAATTTCGTTCTGCCGCCATCTTAAGACTAGGGAGTACGTCCCAACCTACGTTGTCTTAAGCTCCGGTCAGACTAGGGAACCCGTCCCCCGCTTCTCCACCAAAAATCAATTGGAACCATCCCACCGCTTCTCCGCCAAAAATAAATTTCGTTCTACCGCCGCTTTAAGACTAGGAAGTACGTCCCAACCTACGTTGTCCTTAGCAACCACCCGAATTGGCGAGCCCGCTTTATCAGTAGATTATATGAAATAAAGTGTTATTTATTTAAAGTTGAGATTATATTTGTAAAGTATATGAAAAAACGTGTTAGCATATAGTTAAGCATTACGACTTGTGAAAATATATGAAAACTGCTGTTATAAGTAACATTAAGAGACATTATAATAAAAATTATCTGGAGTTCCGAACTTTTTACACACCTAGTTTTACTGCTTTCTATACCAGCGGTTCCCAAACTTTTTAAGCTGTGGAACCCTAAACAATGCCCAAATATATTTCGGAACCCCTTCCTGACAATAGCAAAAAATGAAAAAAAAAAAACACATTTCAAAATCAATTTTTATTTAGTGTGAGGAATGAATCTGTTTCATTGTTTGATTTATAATTGTTTTTAAACTAACTTCTACGTCCGAAAGTCTTATTCGCATATCTGGCAGCGCCCAGTCTCGATCTGTATTTAGTTTTTGTGTAAGTATACACTGAAAAGCCTACTTCACAGCGCAGCGGTACGTTGTAACAAAAGGTACCAAATTTAATATAGCTTTCTTGGCAAGCTCAGGGAATTCATTCTTAAGCTAGAACTATAATGCTCGGAGGGGCACTTAAGTGGTCGGAAGAAAACAAGCGAATGCACAGAAAGCATATGACGCGGCTATAATGGCGGAGTGGAAGGTTTCGTCAAATTTCGTTCAACTTTGGTTACTTAAGTAAAACTGACATTTGGTGAAATAGGAATGCCAAAAAGAGATAGATGATAATAACATTATGGGTGCGTTCCTCTTCTGACGGTACGGAAAGCTATTTTTCGTTGGTTTTTGACATTAGCTTCATTAGACTATTATAGTTCTATCTTTAATAAAAATCCAAAATTCGTTTAATGATACAGAATCAAATACAAATTTTTATGAAAAGGAGCTCTGCAGATCTATCAGGGACTCGTATTCCTGTATACTCAGGGTCATAGGCTTGATAGTTTTAATTAGAAATGGATTTTGTACCCACTCGATGTCAGTATTTGTGTCTGGAAAGTAATCCAGCATGGATCTTTCGAGACTAACCAAATGGAGAGCAATAACATTGCTAATATCTGCTCTGAGTTCAAGCATGTTTTCTTGCAAGAATTCATATAAAACTGGAAGACACTCAAAATTTTTTTTTTGTACACATGAAATAGTCCAGTCATATTGTAATTTTACCATGCAAATTGTGGGGTAGTTTTGATTTGTTCGCACCTGGATGTTTTCAAGGGTCCTGAATCCGAATCTGAGGTTTGCCAACAAAATTTCATGACGCAACATGGAAAAAATGTAAAAAATGATGCAAAAATGCATTTTTTTTAGTTTTTCACCTATGGCTCGAAAACTACCAACTATTCGAAAATTACATCAAGCTACCATTGAAAGCATACACAATTTCCAATTAACCCTATTCAAGGTTTTTTTCTGCGACAACCCATTTAGACTCAAGCGCTAGTCGAAAATTGATGTATTTTTACTGTTTTCGAAAATCCACTCGAAAGCGCTAAAAAATTACTTTGTGTGACAAAATTTGAATTTTTGTCTGTAACATGAACCAAGATATATTTTTCTGATGGTCTTTGAGGCGTTGAGTTCGAATCTGGCCTTGAAATTGCTCTATCACGTCACGTTTTTGAGATATTCAAATCTAAAAATTAAAAATAAATGCATTTTGTATACAAAGTTGGGGAGGTAATTTTTTTCGAAAAAATGTTTATGGTCATTCTGAAGTGTGAATATTTTGCTTCAAAATTCTATTTGAAACTTTAAATTACCTCCATTCGCCTTCGAGAAATCTATGGTTTTCATTCTACTACCTAATTCGAAAAATTCAGCCAATTTGTGCTCAAAAGGGCAAATTGTGGGATTTTTCACAAAGTTATTTCTTAGCGCTTTGGAGTAGATTTTCGAAAACAGTGAAGTTACGTCAATTTTCGATTAGCGCTTGAGTCCAAATGGGTTGCCGCAGAAAAAACTTTGGATAGAGATATATTGGAAATTGTATATACATTCAATGGTACTTTGATGTAATTTTCGAGTCATTCGTGAAAAACTCCCAAGAAATGCATTTTTGCATAATTTTTTGCGTTTTTTTCCATGTTGCGTCACGAAATTTTGTTGGCAAACTTCAGATTCGGATTCAGCAACCCCGAAAACATACAGGAAGGAAAATATCAAAACTACCCCACAATTTGGTCGCAAAGCTTGAAATTAATTTTTTTTTGAAAAGCTGCCAGTTTGTCTCTCGCAAAAATACTGTAATTGATTTTTCCTGCAGAGCTGTAGCAGTTTCGTTGATCTTCTCGAAAATGTCTGCAAGATAAGCTAATTTTGTAATCCATTGATCTTCATCATGCAATACATCAAAGAGGTTTGCAGTTGAGGACAATTTGTTTTCCAGTTTGAACACATTCAACTCATCACGAAGTTGAAATAACCTGCATAAAGCTTTCCATCTGGAAAACCATCGAATTTCAGTATGAAGAAGAAGCGATTCGTACTAACTGCTCATATCTTTACACACTAATTTAAACAATCTCGATTGGAGAGGACGACTCTTAACAAAATTTACTATTTTCACAGCTTCACAGAGGCATTCTTTTCAAGTGCATAATGATGGAAAATACAATGACTGCTGGTATTTCTAGGAGCAAAGTTTTTAATATTTGAAACAGCCCCTCTAACCTTTCCCACCATTGCTGCATATATCAATACATTTTCCCCAATTAATGATGTGTTTACTCATGAAACAGTTTATGATCTTGAAGTTCACACATCGATTAAAAAATATAATGTAAGCTTAAAAAAAAAAAATTTCAATTTTTTTTGTGGAAATTTGTAATTATTTTTCTTTTATTGTTTGTATTTTACTGTTTATACTTCAAGAAATTTGTGGAACCCTGAAAACTCTCCCACGGAACCCCAGGGTTCCGCGGAACACACTTTGGGAACCGCTGATGTACAGGTTGCCTGCACTCGGCACATAACATAGTGCAATAATTACAATTTTCTATTAAAATTTTGGTGTTTCAACTTTGGTTACAAATAGAGTAGGTCTAGGTACATATCGTCTTTGTATCGAGTCCATCACCTATGGATTGAGTTAAAATGCTGCCATCAGGTTTTATTAGGTATATAAATTTAATTGTAACCATTACACTTTATCTGTAATCTGTACTGTTGTGAAATTATTAAACGCGAATTTAATTTTATGATGGCGGAGCTGCAATCCGCAAATCCAATGGATTTGTATAAATCCAAATAAACGAAATAGTTAAGTTAACTTAATAAAAGAAAGAAAACGATTGCACGAAGTATACGTGCGCCGCGACAAAACAACGAGATAGGAAAGACGAACTGTCAAACGATGGGTGCGTTTAATAGAAACTTCCACAACTGACAACACATAAAGTTCTGTCACCCAGAAGCTCAGCAATGGGGTGGGTTCAACAGTCAAAATGTTTTTATTAATCGGATGCTATTAATAAAATGAAAATAAAAAGAACAAATGATAAAATGATAAGTAAAAGTACAGGGTGTACTTTACTCAGAGTGGGCGCCAGGAATTCTTTTGTAAACTAAGAATTAGAGAATTCCAAAACTAATTTTATTGAATGACGAAAAGAAAATAAGAACAACAAAAAGAACCAGAATAAATAAAACACAAGATTTATATGCCCAGATGGGGACTTCAATATTTTATTTGGGAAGCCTTTGGAACGAAGCCCAGGGATTAAAACCCAAAATTTTTTCAATATATACATAGGTAGGTTAAGAGTACAAAATTTAAAGGGCTTACGGTGAAACGTAAAGCCGAAAAACAAAGAAAGAAAATGTAATGAAAATTGGGCCTTTAACAAGAAAATACCGTGTCCCACAAAATCGAGATAAAATTCGAATCAGACAAACAAAATCAAAAGCTATCGAAATTGACAAAAAAAATGAAATTATAACAACCAAACGCTCTACTTATCTTTTTTTTTTTGAATGTCTGCGGACCTCTTATTCGCCCTTTTCCTCTATCACCTCGAATATTTTAGCCTCCTGCTAATTCCTTCTCCGCCTCGAATCACAAAATTTTCCTTTCTTCAAAATTTCTCGACAACTTTTTCTCAGAACTACAAATAATTTTTCTCAGTTTTAACTTCTTCAAAACTTCTTCGAATTTTTGTTTTCTAAAAAATCACAACTTTTTGCTTGAATAGTTCTCCCAAGAGTGAACTTTCCATGCTAAACCTATTGTCTACTTCGGCCATTCCAGTCTCTCACACATTCAGACAACCAGGCAATCGTTTTCGAGATCTTCAGTCACGGGATCACGGCTTCCTGGAAAGCTACGTGCTCTCCTCGAAAACCTCCGTTCCTCCGTTGTCGAATCTCATCGAAACTTTACTCTCACACACACATTCAATGATTCAGCAAGTTGTTGGATGTCTTTCCAAAACTTGGCGAATCCAAATGGCCGAGTTCAGAACCTTTCCTACTAACTTTTTCGAGATAATTTAAAAGAATGAAAATCGAGAAAAAGTTTCTTCTAGGCATTCTCCTAGTTACTCTAAAATAATAGCGAGTGATTCGAAGCGCGAAACAATCTCTCCAAAAATAATGTCTCGAGGTGAGAGAGGAACACATTTCCTTTAATCCTAAGATCTACTCATTTCTTTTCTTTCGCGTGTCAATTCCGATAGATATATCTCATTACAATTTAAAAAAGTTAAGTTAAGAGATTTATGAATCAAGTTAACAACCCATTTTCTGATAAATTAAATTAGCTACGTTAAGTTACGTTACGTTAATTGAAATTAATTTGAGGATGTTTTGATGCAAATTTTGTTTAGATATAAGTAAGAGTCCGCCTGACTCGCTTTTACAATGACGCGTTCGCGTTCGCGATGCGTACGTTACATTTAACAAGCGTTACGGCCGCGTCAAGATAAATCGAGTAAAAAATTCAAACGTTTTTAAATACAAGATGGCGACATACCTAAATTGAAATCGAAATGTCAAAACGCACGCAAAAGTTGATTGACCTCTACTTTTGCGTTGCAGCCACTTACGTTACGTTGGTTTGTGTACCTACTAATGGATGCAAAATCGTAACATAATGTTCAACGCGTCATTGTAAACACTAAACAGAAATTCCTATGCCTGAACTTTTGCGTTGACAGGCAAATCTTTCAACGCAACGCCCAACGCGGCATTGTAAATCAGCCATTACTTCTTCAGGTCATCCGCTGGCTCCATCGACAAGAGACCGCCCGTCTTCTTGGTAGTTATAGTTCGTGGGTTCCGGAACCAACTGTTCCACTCAATTAAGAAATCGTTCGAAACCTGTTTTTGTTATTTTTCCAAAATACTTTAAGAGTAGGTCTCTGGCTTATGGACGCCAGGTATCTACTAACTCTACAAGCATTTTGGAGCTGCAACGAAAAAAGGAAAGGCTAAAAATGGTTAAGGATATAGAATAGGCAGATGAAACTTGTTGTGGGAAATTTTACCGCAACCGTACATATAGAGCTCTAGTTGCAATTTCATGCAAACTAAGTATCAGCCTTTTAGGTGTTTGTTGGATTTTATCAATTTCATCGGTGGCCAAAGCTTCATTTTAGGGAATGCCACCCAATCATACTTGTAATGAAATAATCCTTGTATCCGACACTAAAATGTCTTTTTTTTTAATACCTACCACTCAGTAACTTAAAAAAAAAATCCCCTCCAAAATATGCTTAAATTATTTAAAGGATTTATTAAATTCTCCTTTTGAAAACTGATGGATCTAGGTAAATACCTTAAGTGTTTAAAGATACCTATATATTTCTGCAAAGGGTTTATTAATATGCAACTCTTTTCATTTCTCGGTCAATCAAACATCAAATAAGTCTGAAAACCTATATTCCGAAAATGATAAACATTTAAATATTTCCATATCCACATCCCTAACTACATACATACATAGGTACATATGTGTAGGTATGTAGGTATATTCTTAAATTCATGTCACTTTCAACAGCACAGCAGTCAGTCTCTCTTTATCATTCAAGATGGGTAAACCCATTTATTTATGCAAAATTCCATTAACCTCTTGCCTCGATCGTAAAAGCGAGAAGGAAATCTCACCTCATGCCCCATCGAATCCTTGGGGGCAATATACATACACGAATAGCCCTTTTATCTTCAACAATACGGGTGCGCCCACCGCCGCCGCCGCTGCCGTTTGTTAGTCGTCCCGATTTTACTTGCATAGTAATAACTTATTCTAAGCTCAATGGTGGAATCCTTGAACTATCTCTCTAGGCGAAACCCTGTTTATTGGAACGAGGGGATTACACATACCTATACAAAGAATAGATAAAAAAATACGAGAAAAAAACACAGGAAAAAATCAATTCACAATGGCTGAATAGAATACATATATAGGGAGAAATCTCTATCGCCCACACGCCACGCCATCAGTCGTTTGCTGGCTAACAGAACTATTGACTTATTTTGTTTTTTTTTTTTTAATTTTCTATCTTTATTTTCTCCTTTGTCCGGTGTATCTTTATGACTAAAGGACTCCCATAAGAAATCATTCTTTATCCTTCATTAAATACGAGGCGCTATTATTCAAGTTCACAGACGCACGTTACGCGTTCTTTACGTCTTGATAATCGCCAAAATGGCTGAAATAGACAATATTCTGTTAAGGCTGGCTGACCCGTAAAATGATCAAGAAAAAAGAACAAAATAAAAATCGTATCCTGTCCTTCGTCACCATCATCTCGGACAACAATATTTATAAGAATAGTCATCAGTTTTGTTTCGATTTGGTTCACTGGATGAAAATGAGTATTTTTTTGTTTGTCTTGAATGAGTTCGTGAAACGAACAGTGGGGTAGATTTTTCGTAGAATAGGACTAATTCATGAAAGACAGTTCGGTACCTCTCATTTATTGAAGAAAGGAGAGAAATTTAAGGTCGATCAGTACCAAAACCAACTTTAAGGCTCTGTGAAGAAATTGACCCATGTCCTGTAACTATCACGTCGATAAAATTCACCGAGAAACGATGAAAATTGAAACAAATCGAATGAGTTTTGTTTCATTTTTCAACGTTTCTCGACGAATTTTATCGATGCGATAGTTACAGAGCAGGTGTCCAGGGTACAAATTTTGTACTCCATCAGTCTTGAATTTAGTTAACCCTACTGTACTACTGTATCTTATATTATCTTATTCATATCTCTTGCTTTTATCCGGCTGAATGTTTTTTATGTAAGTTGTTCCTTTGACATAGAAGACATATTGCGCTTACTTTGAAAGAAACCAAAGAATGGAAATTGTTGTATAGAACTCCAAACTAGATAATGGAAATTGTTTTTATGTAGGTATAGGACTCCAGAGGCTATTTACTTTTTTGACAATTCTCGTATTTTAAGATTATTATTGTGTGAAAGTGTGATGGGATTTGTTTGGTTGGAAATTGACTAAACTGATGGGGAATTTTTATCAATCATTGGGGGAATATTTGGGTTGATTTAATTTAATAAGGTAAAAGAAATTCGCAATATATTTCGAATGGAAGTTTTTGGTTGTTTGAAACTATTTATACAGACCAAAACCATAAATTCTTTATTAAACTGCAAACATGAAAAATGACAGCCCCAGCTCTGCTTACAAAAGGTGTTTCTTGTGATGAAATTTTGCATTAAGTGTTCGCATAACTGTGGTTATATTTGGAGAAAAGCTCTTATTTCTTCCCTAAGTCCAAACATTTATAAAATTTATATTCGACTTTCGACATAATCTCAAAGAAAAACAAAATGTAAAGCAAATTTGTCACGCAATATAGAGCCATTTATGGTTTCCCAAGTTGTTTGGCATGTAGCGCGCACAGTTGCGTCGGTTGCCACCGTCCTCTTAAAAGTAAATGTTCCTTACGTAATTTATTTTTGGCACAAAGAAAGTTTGTCAAGATCGCTCGGAAACGCAATTTATTCAGTGAAACGCTCACACTCTCACCTGCCCCACTTTCGAAGGAATATGGCCTAATGACACCAAACCCAGCTCAAAAACCGCACAAAACTGTCACTCGTTGTTCAAAGGGTGGACACGGTGTATTCAAGAGGACACAAGCGTCCATAAGCTTTTTTTTTTAGAGCGAACCTCTGTCTATCAATTTTTACTCTCACCTCCCCGTGGTGAACATCGAGTGCCTATAGTACCTTTAACAGAAGATTGGGTTCCAATCCCTGTGGACGGTTTTAGGTGGCAGGAAACGAGAGGGGGGGGGGGGGGGGGGAGAGTGTTCCCACTAAGGCACTTCTCCTTTATCCAGGCGGCGCAGAAGAATTCTTCAGATGGAATCAACGGTGGCGTCTAGAGTTCCAGTTAGGTTGAACTACTTAGTGAACACCTTATACGGGTTCCTACGGAATATTCGGAGCTCAGGTCTATAAGGACTGGTCAATCCGGCTCTCCACCCTTGGAGTTATATTGTAAGGGTCTGGTCCTCCAGGTTGAGGGTCGTGCCGTGTCGGGGTGATTTCCCGGCCACGTTAAGCGACTTTAGTTGTGAAGTAACAACAAGCCTCAGATACGATCGGATTTACTGTTGACGAACCTGGCAAATGAAATAAGGACAACGAACTTCGGATCTGCACGTGGAATGTTCTGTCTCCCTATAGACCACGTTCAGCCGAACATCAAGCGGAAGCCCTACACTGCTACAAAGCAGACATCACCGCCATCCAAGAAGTGCGATGGGATGGGCCGGGAAAAAGAAAACTGAAAGACTGCGATATCTACTACGGTGACTGTTGCCGACCACAAGGGCAGCTTCTTTTTGGATGTGAACTTGGAGTTAGAGGCAGACTTAGGCAAGAAGTCTTGAGTTTCAACTATGTGAACGAGCGCCTTACGACAATTCGCATCAAGGCAAAATTCGCCAACATTAGCCTCATATGCGCGCATGCCCCCACATAGGAGAACAATGACGTCACCAAGGATGAGTTCTAGGAGCTTCTGGACAAGACATATGAGCAATGCCCTAGCTATGACATTAAAATTGCTTTGGGTGATTTTAGTGCCAAGCTAGGAAAAGAAGACAATCGGAAGATATAGCCTGCACGACACCACCACCATCCATAACGGACTCAGGCTAATCGACTTTGCTGCGGGGTGAAACGTTGTGGTAGCTAGTACGCAGTTCCCGCATCTCGATATACACAAGGGTTCATTGCGGTCAATCAACCGTCAACCAGATTGACAACATCGCGATCGACGACAGGCACTCCTCCAATATCAAGGATGTCCGAACATGCCGAGGAGCCAACGTTGACTCGGACCACAACCTCGTTGTAGCCAAGGTAATGTTGGGGATATCCAGACCAAAACCAAAACAGGGAAATACTGTGACGAGGTTTAACGTCGCACGGCTACAGTCGCAAGAAATCACCAGGTCCTATTCCGGTCGAGTCACTCGCGCCCTCTTAAATAGTCCTATGCCGCCAACTGCAAGTATCGAGAATTGCCTGGAAGCCTTCAGAGATACCGCCTCCGACGTGCTGGGCCTCGCACGACCACCACAGTGAAACCCCTGGTTCGACGAAGAATGCCGGCAAGTACATGTAGCCAAAAAACGGGCAAATAAAGCGGTGCTGCATAGAAGGACCAGAGCTGCTTGCAAGCTCTACGAGTAGAAGAGGAGAGAAGAACACAAGCTTCTAAGAAGGAAAAAGAAAAAAGCATGAGAAGCGCGCAAACGAGGAAATAGAGGGATGTTATTGCAGGAATGAAGTTCGGAAGTTTTACCAAAAAGCCTGCAAGGATGATCTGGGGAACATCGTGGTAGAATCGCAGTAGGTGCTGAGTATATGGAAAAATCATTTCTGCAAATTGTATAACGGCGATGACAAACCGAATTCCGCTAGCATGTGCAATCTGCATGCTAGCGGAACTACCTAGCTACCTATATCTAAACTTAGGTCCAATAAAGCTGCTGGAGCTGATGACCTTGCGATTGAGCTATTCAAAGTAGCTGGCGATGAATTGGTTAGGAGTATGCACCAGCTCATCTGCAAAATCTGGCGACAGGAAGGCACGCCCGATGAATGGAACCTCAGCATTGTTTGCCCGATCCTCAAGAAAGGCGATCCTCTGGACTGCACCAATTACAGATGCATAAGCCTTCTTAATATCGCCTACAAGATCTTCCCTATCGTACTTTGTGAACGCCTGAAGCTTATCGTAAACAAGCTAATAGGTCCATATCAGTGTGGCTTTAGGCCGGGGAAGTCGACCATCCACCGAATATTCAAACTAGGGCAGATCTTGGAAAAAAACTCAGGAGTTTCAAATCGATACTCACCACATTTTCATCGATTTTAAGGCCCCGTATGACACCGTCTGGCATCCCTCTCAAGCTCGTCCGTTTGTGCAGGGTGACGATGGAGAATGCCCGCTGCTCCATCAAGGTCGGCAAAAACCTCACCGACACCTTTGATATCAAAAAAGGCTTCAGGCAAGGTGACACACACGCTGTCATGGACTTCTTCAACATCCATCTTTAAAGAACAACTCTCACGTCAGAACTAGATTCACAATCTATTAAAAGTCCGTAAAACTACTCGCTTACGCTGACGACATTGACATAATTGGACGAACTAAGCGAGACATCAGTGGTCAGTGGTGATTTCGTGAGTATTGAGAAGGAAGCCAAGAAGAAGGGGTTAATGGTGAATGAAAGCAAAACGAAATACGTATATGCTGTCAACAAGAAAGGACACCCAACATCGATGCCTCGGACAGAACGTCACTATACACAGCTATAATTTTGAGGTGGTCAGAGACTTTGTCTATCTAGGATCCACTATAAGCTCAGCAAACGATGCCAGTGCTGAAATCAAACGAAGGTTTACTCTTGCCAATCGCTTTTTCTTTGAGCTAAGAAGGCAATTGAGAAGCAAAGCTCCCCTCTCGAGCAACTAAACTGTCCCTGTATAAGAAGCTTATCATTCCGGTCCTGATGTATGTTGCAGAGGCATGAACACTGTTAACGGTGGATGAGAACGCCTTAGGCTGTTTTAAGAGGAAAATTCTCCGGGTGATTTTTGGTCCCGTCTGCACAAATGGGAAATGGAGAAGAAGAAACAACAAGGAAGTATACGGGCTGTACAGCGACACCGACCTAACCACAAAAATGAAACCAACAACTGAGATGGCTGAGTCACCTAGAGCAAATGGACACCAATGCTCCGGCCCGGAAAGTCTTTGAATCCAACCCCATAGGACAGTGTAAAAGCTGGCGCACGTAAGTGGAAAAGGACTTCAACCAACTTGGCGTGCGAAACTGGAGACAGCTAGCTAGAAACCGAGCCGGCTGGAAAAAGCTTGTTGGTTGAGGTCCTGGGCCACCCCTCCCCGGAGCGCCACCATAAGTTAGTAAGTAAAAGATGAAATAATTATTGATTCTCTTATGCCACACTCTCTTCCTCTGAAGAAAGTATAGATTTTTACTTACTAGCTTTCCTTTCTTTGGGCTTCAAACCCATATCGCACTTCTCAACGATAGCAAGTAATCCCTACATTTTGTCATTGGCAACCCCATCCTTGGTGTTAAGTTGCAAAGACCTTTAGTGGAGGAGCACTAGCCTTTTACTTCGGAACCCGGGGAACCTGGTCCGATTTTGATGATTTTTTTTTTAATTTAGGAAATTGAAATTAAAAAAAAGTTTACAATTCAAAAATCGACGCTCTCAACAGAAATTTTTTTAAAAATTGAAAAACCAAATTTTTTTTCAAAAACAAAATAATTTTTCCTGTATTAGCTTTGAACAATTTATTTTACTTATAAAAAACACTTCAAAACTATATAAAAACATTTTAAATAATTTTACTAAATATAAAAGTCCAAAACCCAGAACAGTCAAACCCGCTTATAGTCACAAGAAGATGACAAACCATGGCGATTGTGATTATAAATAGGTCTTACTGTGTTTTTGGTGTTGCTTGTACTTATATAAATATACACTCCGCTTCAACCGAAAAGACACAACATTTTTCAAAGGTGTTTTGTCCTTTGTTATTAATGTATCATTTAATAATACCTTTTGTTTGTTTGTGACGTTGGAAAAATAAATCAGCATGGAATCCTAAAGTCTCTTTATGTAGTCCATCTAAATTTCATGTCATGCTGAATAGTTTATGGATCCAAAAATATTCGAAAATCTAGGAAAATTTCTTTCCCGGATTTTGGATAGGTTATTGGTGTCCAGTTTTCAGGTTTGAGTAGCTAAAATGTTCTGCATACCATTAAATCCCCTTCTCTAAAATTATTGAACTAGGGTTAATAGCTTCCACAACTAACAGAAGTAATAACAAATCTGTGATGTTTGGGAGAAACATGATAGCTCCATTTTAAAAATTGCATCTTTACGTCGACCTAGAATCTAAACGGGTGAACCGATTTTCTTCAAATTTAAAACACAATTTTTAAAAGGTAATGTCCATCAATATTTCAAATTTGAAGGAAATCGGTCTACCCGTTTAGATTCTAAAGGGGACGTAAAGACGCAATTTTCAAAATGGATTTATCTGGTTTCTCCGAAACACCACAGAAATATTTGTTGGAATGAGCATTTGCAAAGGTAAAAAATATTGCTGGATTGAATACCAAGACATGACCTTTATCCACATATCCAGGGTGACTTGAAGCTGGATTGATTCGCAAAACGCGAAACTTTTGCCATGGCCACCTTATTCACCGACCTTAAACATCATCGAAAACGTTTGGGCGTGGCTATGTTGAAAAGTTCATGAGGCTAGTTGACAGTGTGAAGAAAAGAACTCCTTAAACAAAGCTATCTGCGATGTCTGGAGCAAGATTTCGCTTGATAAAAGAAAAAAAACCGTATGATTTAATTCCATCCAAACCATCTTATAGCTCTTATTGCAAAACAAAAATGGGTATGCTCATTATCTTTTGACAAGAAACATAATCAATAAATGTTTAAAACAGAAAAAAGTTAACAATTCGATCTTTTTGTTAATTTTTCAAAAGATTATTTTAATGTTCTCAATATATAGTGACCCAATTTCCCATACCTTTTTTGCAGTTCATTACTACAACTTGGAAGATTATGACAGAGTAACCAAGTGACGCATAAAATGTATTTTTTTATCGGAAAGTATGTATACCTACTTACAGGTATTAAACATACCCAGGAAAAAATTTCCTACAGATATTTGTGGGGAAAAAACGATTGTGAAAAAGTGGCCCCAAACAAGAGACACGCAGTGTATAATGAGACTTAACGATTCCATGCCGGATCGAATTTATGAAGCTACATATAATGAGAAAAGCGAGAGCTTTGCTTTTTTTTCCTTCTGATTTATTTTTCCAACGTCACAAACAAAAAGCAAAATCAAATGATACATTAATAACAAAGGCAAAAAAATCTTTGAAAAATTCTGTGTCTATTCGGTTGGAGCGGAGTGTATATTTTTGGAATAAGTATAAGCAGCAACAAAAACACAGTAAGACCTGTTTATAATCACAATCGCCTAAGAGCAAAAATCGTTTAGCATCAGGGCACTGTTTGTCATCTCCTTGTGACTATAAGCGGGTTTGACTGTTCTGAGTTTTGGACTTTTGTATTTAGTAAAATTATTTAAAATGTTTTTATAAACTTTTGGAGTGTGTTTTATAAGTAAAATTAATTGTTCAAAGCAAATACAGGAAAAATTATTTTGTTGTTGAAAAAAGTTTGGTTTTTCAATTTTTAAAAAATTTGCTGTTGAGAGCATCGATTTTTGAATTGTAAACTTTTTTCTAATTTCAATTTCCTAAATTTAAAAAAAAAATCATCAAAATCGGAGCAGGTTCCCCGGGTTCCTGAATAATGCACTATTTTGGGCTATCGTTCCTCCACTACTTATACTATTCAGATCCCCTGCTTTAAATAAGGGTTATCAACTTAAATATCAATCTTTATCTTTTAATTACTTCTGTTTTTATATCTTAGAGAAACAGAATAGAGAAGAGAGAAACAAGAGAAAAAGATATTATAAATTTTTTACCAGAAACAGTTACAAAAACTATTGTGTCCTTAAGGCTTCTCTGTATTCTTTAACAATCTATCAAAAAACCAAAACCCCTGCACCTGCTTACAAAGAAAAAAAATAAAGCTTCGGCTAAGCATGTAGGTACCTAGAAAAAATGTGTCTTCTTCATATTAAAAAAAAATGAGGTAAATCAGTAAAAGGTTAATGTTGGCCCAAGGACCCGGATCGGCATTAGGAGTAGCAACCAAAATGTGGGTTTAAAAAAAAAGTCCCGAAAACATAACTCAAGCAAAGCGCTTAAATATCTAATCTGCGCGTTCTTATCGTCCTTTTTTATTCGTTTAATAATTTCCCAAAGATAATCGTCCCTTTTTTTTGTATCTGAAAAGAAGAGTATCGCATGACTTTAAAATACGAGAATCGTCTTCTATTTAATCTGGAAAGCACACCTTTTAAAGCCATAACATCTTAACAATGATAAAGCCATTTGCCTTTGCTCCTTTGGCTTCATTTTTTTGTTGTTGTTCTTGTGTCCTCCTTTGGGAGTCCTGCTCCGTACTTTTTTCTTGTTTATCTTTTTTTTTTGTTGAATAAAACCCACTTCAGGTGCTATACGATGTCAATGCACATGACGATGGAGGATGACGATACTGATGGTAGCTGAGCTGGTGGTGTGCTACTGAAGCTAATGCTAATGTTGATTCTGATGTTCATGCTGACTTCCTCCCTTCAATATCACTTTCATTGGAAAATGGAAATGATAATAATAGATCCAAGCTTGGGTACATTGTGCCACTGTGTTTGTGTGTCACAATCCTTTTTGTAACTTTTTTTTCTGTGTGTCTTTCTTCCACTTTTTTTTGTTTGTGTGGGTATAAGTGACAAAAGCTTTTAGGGCAATCAACTTGGAAATTAAGTGAAATTATGCTTTAACTCGAGTAGGGCGCCTCCAAAGGAAACAAAAATAGATGGGATTGGTGGATGATGGATTTGTTGTCGTTCTATAAAAAAAAAAAATGTAAAAAAGGAAGTCTTGCATTTTTCATATCTAACAATGTAACAAGGGAAAGAAAAATGTATAATTTTTTTTTATTCGCGAGAGCTGAGAGCGCCAATATGAAGAAGAAAAGTAGGCAGGTTCGTCAGAGATGACTCGAAGATAAAATGTAAATGAACAAAAAAAAATATTCCTTTCTTCGACACAGCGACAATGGAGTGAATCCTCGAGTTTCTTTGGAAAATGTTTTTTTTTAAATAAATTTTAACAACCAAGTTAATTGGATAATCTTCCTTTATATTTTTTTTTACCAGTTAAGTATTGTGGTTATAAGATACACGTTTAATCGTTATGCAGATTCTTATCTACATGCGGATGTTGTAAGTTAGTGGGGTTTCTTTAGAAACGAGGGAGAAATATTAACAAAAGACTTCAAGATAAATTGGAGTACTAACCAACTTACCTTTAAGTCATAAACTTGAAAGGTATGTAGGTACTGGGGCAAAACTATATTCAACATTCATATTCAGATAATTTGAATGTTACCTGGTTGAACACAATGGTTTGAAGCTGTAACTGAACCATAGGCACCTGCAGGACTTTTTCATGGGCAAGAAGGTTTTTGCCAAAAGTCCATAATACAAAAATCAAAATTATGTTGGTAGCGTAGTCATTGCCAGGGGGACCAAATATCCTCCTTGTTCCCTCTGCCCCTTTGGACACTTTTGATATGAAATGGAAGTTGAAGTTTTCCCAGTAAAGAAAGATTCCTGAATTGTAAACACTTTGAAAGATTTTCTCTTGATTGTACCTGAAAAAAGGATAACGTGAGAAATAAAGGGGTTTTCAATAAGAATCCATCGATGTTAGAATAGAATAAAACATGCTATTCCTTTCCAGAGGTATTAACGAAATTCTCTTTTATTTGAAAGGCCCATGTATGTCATTCTATGAGGACTATGGTGACATCGTTCAAATTTCTCCCGCTACTTTTACACGGTGGCTTGGATGTGGGAGGTTCAATATTTTCCATGACTCTGTCGTAGGTTAGGTTAGGCTAGGTTAACGGACTTACAGTTGATCTTGTCACCGTCGCACTTTGGTTAGGTTAGGTAGAAGGGCTGACATTTGATCTCGTTACCATCACAGTTAGATCTATGTAAATCCGTTGTGATACCCTAGGAAATTGTGTTCCACTTAATGTAAAAACCTATATGTTCTGTTAGCAGTCAAGCCATTTAGAGGCGTTGATGAAATTCAGAAGGCTATTAGCCGAAGTTCCAGAAAGTTCCTCTAGGTCGTCATAGAAATGATTTCCTAGGTGTTTCTTTCTTCAATGACAGAGTGCTGGGCAGTGGCAAAGGAAGTGTAAGGTATCCTCATGTGCTTCTTCGTCACTGCACCCTCTGCAAAGGTCGTTAGTACTGAGCCTCATTTTCTTTTTATGGCATCTCAGTAGGTTGTATTGCATAATTTTGTCTGTTCTCTGCTTATTGAAATTTGGCCATTACTTTCTAGTTGTGGCGCATGTTTCAAGTAGATTCCATTTTTCATTGGTTTTTTTTAATATTTTGTTACCAATATCCTGTTTGATGCTACAGGTTGGTACTTTGATATGTTGATTGGCTTGACTTGAATCAAGCAACGAACCCGTTCTCACCCGTTCTCACCAGCTCATCAGCTCTCTTGTTTCCCTGTACATCACTGTGACCGGGAACCCAGCAGAGTCTAATGTTATGCTGCATGCCAAGAACCCTAAGCTCTTCGCGACAGCAAGTCACAAGCTTCGAATGTATCTCGGTGGCAGAAATTGCTTTTATTGCTGCTTGGCTATCAATAAAGAGGGTGATATCAGCTCGTGGTATCGCCATCATTGATATTGGCGTAGCTGCTTTTTTCACTGCCAAGACCGCGGCTTGGAAGACACTGCAAAAGTCCGGAAGTCTGAAGGAGCTAGCTAGTCCCAGAGTTTCTAAGAAAATTCTTGCACCAACTCCAGTGTCCATCTTCGAACCATTAGTGAAGACCGTTATCGTAGATGCATTACTGAAAGGTTGGTTGTTTTCCCACTCCTCTCTATTAGGAAAAGAGGTAGTGAAGGGTCTGTTGAAGTTTAAATGGGGTGTTGTGTAGTCTTTGCTAATATTATTTCCCACATATCTCTGCAGATTCTTGCACGAATAGATCTAGGGGTCTCAAGTTGAGTACCGCCTCCAGTCCCGCTGTGGGAGTGGTTTTCAACGCCCCCGTAATACCTACGCATGCTAATCTTTGAACTTTTGTCAAGGTTTTCAGGTTTGTTGCTTTCTCAGTCGCATTCCACCAAACTAAATTACCGTAGGTTAGTATCGGTCTAACTATTGCCGTGTAAATCCACCTGATAATTTTTGGACTGGGTCCCCAGGATTTTTCAAAGATCCTGTTGCAGGAATAGAACGCAACCATGTGGTTGGTCGATGGTTTGGATGGACCAGGAGCTGGTTCATGCATCTCGTCTTTTGTCGTGTCAGTATTTGCATGCACAGCTGATAAGGCCGTCCCTTTCCTTACCTGGGATTTACAGGCAGGGGGTTTGGGTGGTCCCATCAGCGTGTTCATGTTTGTGTCTTCCACAGAAGTAGCCTTCGTCGGTGTTAGGACCAGAGGCCCAACTTCCATTGCAGACTCCTTCTGTAGAAGCGCACGTGCGTTATGCAATCGTTTGCGTTCTAGTTCCGTAAGTTCTTCCCAACTTCTTGTGCCAAGTCGTTCGATCACTCTTCTACAGTTGCGGTATTTACTCCGCACTGAAGAAGTTAAAAGCCGTGAGATGTTGGAGCTGGGAACAGAACAGGAGTCACTGATGTCGTCAGTGTCAACCGTTATGATGCTGGCCCCATCATCCACATCACCGAGATTGGCAAAAAGGTTCTTTCTCTTCCTCAGTCATGTCCGTTTGTGTGTCGTTCTTGTCTTTATTGTGGATGTTTTTTGTCACTGGGGACTTCTCCCCTCGTTCGTTTCGTTGGGCCAAGCCCACGCCGGCAGCCGCGAATTGTGACGGATTGTCATCTAGCCTAGCTCGGTTGGGCGTCCTCGCAGTTGGGTGAGAGCCAGGCGGAGGCAAGAGGTCGTCCTTTCCTTTCTTCACCTTTCCTTGAGCAGTCCTCAAGTTCGGCTCGTCCTGAGTCTGTCCGTACTCGTGTTAACCATCTTCAAGCAGATCTAAGAAATTCACAGCTAGTCAGCTGAAAACCTAAACGTAAGCCTCCCCACCACTACAAGGTGGAAACCCGTCGAGGAGGAAGCACTTATGTAGATCAATGTAGAATTGTAGATCCGTTGTGATACCCTAAGGATGTGATCCTAATGTAATGAAGTCTATGATAAATCCCATGTCATTAAACCTCTTTAAGGTAACTGATGAGTTTCAGCAAGCTATAGCTTAAAATGTTGCAGGCGCAGGGTACTTTTAAGTCCTTAAAGAAATCTCACATATACACCTTTGGTTGAGGAGAGGTAGACGCCATTTAAGGGCGTGATCCTTTCTTTCACCCCCACTTGTTACTCCTTGCAATGTCTGGTAGATGAGTATGATCCACTTTGAGGTCAGTGCTTGGTGTATGTGTCCGTCTGTTTGGTAAAGATGGCTGAATAAAGTCGAAGGGGCTGTTCACTGTCTCTTTCTTCAAGAGGATTTTACTAGTTTCAGGGAGAGGTGGCCCCATCAACTCACTGATGCTCGTGTTCAAGGTTCACCGTAGGAGAGTCAATCGCTGGTGTATAGGCGAGGCAAAAGTACCTCGTGGCAAATTGTTAGTGGGTTGGACTATCATGCCGAAGGTCTGGGTTTGATTTCCAGCCGCTACCACCTAAACCAAAAACAATTCCTCTTGCGAAGAACTGACAAATTGTGCAAGAGTAAACTCTTGTCATGTTGTGAAATAAAAAGTGTTTTTATGGAGGCTGGATCCAAAACTGTACCCAAGCGGACAAGAGGTAGAGATTCAGATTCTTGGGTATGCCAAGACACCTGGGATAAAATCAAACCTCGCAAATCGTTGAAAATGCAAAGGCTTAATTGCGAAGCGAGTACCTAATTGCACATAAGATGGCCTTTCGCTGTGTGAGACGTGACAAGAGGGTGAGGTAAGATGGACTCGCAGATAATGCGGAAAACGCTGCAAGAAAAGGAGATATCCGGAAATTGTACCAAATAGCCAAAGATGTTATCGGGAAAAAAAGCAACACCAATCGTCCTGTAATGGATGTGGATGGCACACTTTGGTATCAATTGAGGATCAGCTACGCAGATGGAAGGACCATTTTTGTGCCCTGCTAAATGAGGATTCAGTTAAGCAGAGTGCTGAAGTGCCCCAACTAAACGAGATGCGCAGGTCCTATAAGTCAGAATCGGAAATCCAGACAACAATAAATCTTCTCAAAAACAACAAGGCAGCTGGGCTGGACGGAATACCAGCTGAATTCCTGAAAGCCGATCCCGTAACAGCCGCTAGTATTTTACATCCGTTGATACAAAGCATTTGGGAAAACGAAAGCTATCCCAAGGACTGGAAGGATGGTGTGATTGTTAAGCTGCCAAAGAAAGGTGACCTTAAGAATTGCAACAATTGGTATCACTGTTTTATCTGTTTTCCCAAAACTTATGGCAACCATTATTCTCAAGCGAATAAAGGATAGAATCGAGTCTACACTCAAGAGGCATCAAGCTGGCTTCCGCAATGGGCGATTGTGTGTCGACTATATCAACGTATCGTATCGTATCTCGAGAAGTCAATGGAATTTCAATCACCGCTTTACCTCATGTTCGTGGATTTTGAGAAGGCCTTTGATCGAGTTAACCGAGAATAGCCGCGTTTTATTATCGCTCATAACCCATATGGTTCACCTCGTGAAAATAAAACGATGTGGGTTAGTGCAAAAGCAGTGCTGTATATCAGTCTCTTTTTTTCTTATGTTTATTTGTTTTTCATGTAAGCACTTGTCTCTTTTCCTCTCTATTCCTTATACTGCTGACAAATCGCTGACATCCATTCACAATGGTAAATAGCCCTCTGCCGGCCAGAGTGAAAACCTCTATCTGGGTTATTGAAATTAACCTCGATAGAAACCTAGATCCCATGTTGTTTTTGTAATACATGTTAAAAGATAACCCCGACCCAGACCCAGAGATAATAAAACGCAGCTAATGTATATGGAGATCGTTGCTTGGTAGAGGAATTCCACAAAAAATTGTTGCCATTATTAAAGAGTCCTACAACAACGCAAGGTGTTTTGTTTTACACAATGGGCAGCTCTATCGGTTCCTTCGTAGTGCAACAGGGTTGTGAGACAAGGGGATGTTCTATCGCCAATTCTCTTCCTGCTGGCGATGGACGACGTATTGACGGCCAGTGTTGGTACAGCTGAGCGACAGGGCATTCAATGGAAACCGTTCGAAAGGCTCAGTCATTTAGACTATGCCGATGACATATGTCTACTGGCAAATAACATCAGTGGGCTGAACGGGATGTGCCAAACACTGCAAGTGAAGGGAGATTCGAGTGGTCTAAGAATAAACAGCAAAAAGACAAAAATAATGCTCACAGGCCGCTCCACACAGCAGCGTATTATTCTACAGGAGACGCCAGTTGAAGTAGCGGAACAGTTCAACTACCTTGACAGTATTGTTTCTGTAAACGGTGGTACGGATCTGGAAGTTAAAAGTAGAATAAATAAAGCTCGTGCTGCCTTCGGTACTCTGTCCCCAATCTGGAAATCAAGTCAAATCTCCTTACGCATCACTAAGTTGAGATTCTTCGAATCCAATGTCAAATCGGTGCTGTTATATGCTTGTAAAACCTGGAAAGTCACGTCTACTATTTCCAAGAAATTGCAGGCTTTTGTGAATCGCTTCTTCGCAACATCCTAAAGTTTCGCTGGCCACAAATAATATCAAATGAGGAATTGTGGCGCAAGACAAGTCAAGCGAGCGGCTGGATGTCGAAGTAAGAAACCGTAAATGGCGTTGGATTGGTCACACACTGAGGAAACCAAACGATGAAATTGCAAAGCAGTCCTTTGAATGGAATCCTCAGGGTGCACGGCGGCGGCGGGTTGGAAGACCAAGAACAACATGGAAATCAACTGTCTTAGCGGATGCAGAATCCCAAAGAAAGACGTGGCCACAGCTAAAGTACCTTGCAGCAGACCGTGAAGGATGGAGACGTTTTGTTGACACCCTATGCTCCAGGGGGGTTAAAGGACACGATAATGATGATGATGATTTTTTGTTCTATTAATAATAACGAAACGGTTATTTTGATGTATCATATGTAGCTTAAATTGTGGAGGAAATAAGTAATCGAACAGATTTCTTGAAAAAAAAGGATTTTTAAAATCGTCCTGTGGCTGAATGCATTTTGAAAATATTATTCATTCAAAAATTTTGAGAAATCATATTTAAAAAATCCAGTTCGAAAACCAAATATGACTTTAAACTCAACCTAGAAGTTTTCTAAATATTTTCATTTAAGTAACCAACTTGTAACCACTTTTAAGAAGATAGTTAAATAGCTTGAAGGATCTCCATTCAACAGCAAAAATCACTTCCACACAGGACACAGCAAAACCATAATAATATTTAAGCCAACTAAGCAGCTCGTTTAATGGAATTAAAATTCTGCCCGTCAGCCACACACATGGCAGGAACAACTTATTCTACTACAGTTTCATTTTTCAACAAAAGGATCAACTTTTCATGTTTCCAGAACACATATACCTATATCTGTTCTTCGCCTTATGTATACATACATATACATACCTTCAGAGGATAAAGAGAATAGAAATTTTTCGACTCAATTTGTTCTGCTTAGACATGTTTCTCGTACACTTAATATGTCGCAAGGGGATGGATGGAGTGTGGTACCAGCGGCGGCGGTGACGGTGACAGTGGAGGGCAGCTGGGTTGACTTAAAGTTTTCATTTGCATTACTGCATTGTGTCATCCCCGATGCACAGCCATTTATCTCATATCCCTTTTTGGATTAAGGAACACCATTCAGACTTTATAAGCTCCTAAGGGGAACTTCTGTGACCGAAGTGCACACAGAAGTCATAAAGTTTTTCATTATGAAACCGTATTATAGTTTAGGGTATTAGGGTTAGAATAAGAGAGAGAGAAAATCTATGGTATTTTTCTCATCCAGTCAACCATTTTGTTGGCCACATCATCATGGAGCAACTTCTTGTCTTTATTATTGGGTGGTAAATTGTCCTTAAGTCAATTGATTGAGGTTTAAAGGCTTAATCATGTTATCGTCTAATATTGATGAAGATGTGGGCATTCTATGCTTGAGTTATTATTCACAATTTAATATCTAATAGGTATTAGTTCGGTATATATGTATGGATGTACGACTTGTCGGAGATGAAATTCCTATTATGAAGAATTTAGAGAATTCAGAAATTCTAATAGAATTATGAATTGATGTTAAGGACATATTATTAATAGGTGACCAATATAAGACTTAATGATCCATATTAGATTAAAAGTTAATTCCTCAATGTCTTCTTAATATTGGAAGAAGTGTCATCCAGTCAGTTTGCTCCGGTTGATTTGTATAAAGACACGAGGTTTTTCAGTAAAATTTTTAAGGTATAAGTAAAATTGTTGAAGAAATTATATGGCTCCGATAACCAACTCAAAGAGTTGATGCAAATTTGTGTTCGTTTAACGGTATTTTTGATTGTTGACCATAAAACATCTAGTTTCAATGATTTCTACACATATATGATGTCTCTATAGTTAACTCCAGCATAAATTTCAAAGCATATAATGACATTTTGAAGCCACTTGTAGAAATGATTGCACATTCACATTAGGTCTGTTCATTTACTTGCTTACTTACTCATCCGGCTCCCAATCTATGAAGGGTCTCTGATTTTGCGGTCTTACATTGGTTGCGGTCCCTCGCACACTCCCTCAAGTCATCGTGACCAAGGCCTGTTGCATCTGCAACCGCCTGGTCCCTGTAGCGGAGGTTCGGTCTTCCTGGTCATCTCGAACCTGGGAGCTGGAGTTCGAAGATTTTCTTGGCTGGAGCGTTGTTTTCCATTCGCTCGATGTGGCCGAGCCAGTGTAGTTGACGTGTTTTAGCTATTTGGACTACATCTACATCTTGGTACAACTCCAATCTCCAATTGCCCTCTTCGCATATAGGACCAAATATCCGCCGAAGAATTTATCTCTCAGTGCCTAGTATCAATTCCTCTTTTTTGCCTATCGTCCAGCAATAGGCGCCACCGTAGAGTAGAACTCGTAAAATTAGGGTTTTGTATAGCGAGCAATTTGTGTTTCGAGAAAGGAGGTTTGAACCCATTTGTTTGGCCGAACCGAAGTAGCAGCGGATCGCTAGGGTAGTTTTTCATCGGATTTCCACTAAGGTGTATGTCGTTCGTGGAATTGATGAGGTGAACTCCTTGAATACCTCGAAATTACTGCTACCAACAGTGACGTTTTGTTCTAGACGATGGACAGATGAGGCTTTATTTGTTGATAGCATATATGTACTTTGATTTGACCTCATTTTCATTCACTTCAAGACCAACGCGTTCCACCTGTTCATCAATAGCTATGAATGCTTCAAGTACAGCTTGCTTGGAGTCATCCACATAGCCAAGCAGTTAAGAAGACCTGTTGAAGATAGTGCCTTCCATGTTAACACCACTCTTGCGCATTATCTGCTCCAGGACTAGTTTGAAGAAAGCACATGATAGCGCATCCCCTTGTCTGAACCTTCACAGGTCTGGAATATGCGGCTTTCAAGTCGATGAAAAGATGGTGGGTCTCGACTTGAAATTCGCTGGTCTTTTCCGGAATTTGTCTCAATATGAAGATTTGTTCTATCGTTGATCTGCCTGGCCTGAAGCCAAACTGGTACGTGCCGATCATAGTGTTGCAGAAAGGCTTTAGACGCTCACATAGTACGTTACGTTCGATAGGATCTTGTTGGCAACATTAAGCAGGGATATGCCTCTGTAGTTCTTGCAGGCTATAGGATCGCCTTTTTTGTAGATTGAGCATATGGGGCTATTTGACCAGACGTCGGGCATACTTTTTTCCTCCCACACTTGGTTGAGGAGATGGTGCATGCACCCTACC
Organism: Dasysyrphus tricinctus; assembly: GCA_963921185.1. Lineage (NCBI taxonomy): Eukaryota > Metazoa > Arthropoda > Insecta > Diptera > Syrphidae > Dasysyrphus > Dasysyrphus tricinctus. The sequence goes on from OY992531.1 coordinate 32,010,467, forward strand.
AGGACATCTCCTCCATCCGAGCCGGCGGATTTGTTATTTTTAAGCTTGTGGATGGCTTTCTTCAGTACTAAGCCCTGGGACTGGATCTTCATTGACTGGTCTCATGCTTCTTTGTTCCATTGTCGCTGGCTCTACATAATGCCCACTAAGCAGTTTGCTGGAAGTGCTGCTTAAACACGTCTTCAATTCCCTGTATTTCAGTGATTAAGGTTCCCTTCGCTGTTTCGAAGAGCTTGCGTGCCGGTCCTATAACCAGATGCCAGTTGCTTGGCTGTTTTGTAGAGCCGTTGGGTGTTGGTGGTGATGCTAGACTCCTCGAGATACTTGGGCTGAGAGGCTGACCAGATGCCAGTTGCTTGGCTGTTTTGGAGAACTGGCGCGTGTTGGTGGTGGTGCTATATATAGAGTATGGCAGAGAGTTTCTCGGTTAATTGCTCACTATAGTCTCTGGCTTTCTCAGATGTGCTAAGGCCTGCAATGTTAAATTTCTTCATTTGGGCGATCTTCGTTTTTTTTTGGACAGTCGGGCTCCGAACTTTTTCAAAGAAAATAGTCAGAGTCCACGTTTGCAACTCGGAAAGTTCGCAAGTCTGAAATGTTCGATGTGTGCCTTGCGTCAATTAGCACGTGGTCGATTTGGTTGGCGGTTTGACCATCTGTGATCGCCAGGTTTCTATGTGTATCATTTGCCTGGGGAACCTAGTTCTTATTATCACCGTATTACGAGCTGGAGAAAAGTCGATTCTTTCACTTTTTCAAAAATTCCAATTCCTACCAGCTTTAGTCTAAAGTTCTATCAAAGTTCATATAAAAAAAAATAAAGGGGCAGTTTTGGGAAGTAAACGAACAGAGTTACATTACTTTTCATACTGGGTGCAGCCACAAAAAACTCTAAATTAGTGACGTGATTGACCTAAACGAAATTTTGGCATCGGGATTTTAGCCCTTATTTGTAGAATTTAAAATGAAGCAACTATGCCACATAAAAGCACTTAAGTGGATTTTGATAACTGCGCAACCCGGATAAGTACTTGTCAAAATGGGTGGATAATTTATAATGAGGAATCCATCCGGCTTTTACTGTAAATGATTTTTCATTGTTAACGGGTCGATGTTGAGAGTCAATGGTGTAGTGTTCATGTTGCATGAACGTTTTTTCACAGTGTAAGTGAAACTTTAGGGGCTGTGAATGATTTAAAAACCTATATGAAGGGAATTGCTTGTAGATTTTAAAACAATTGGTCGGACAGAAAAAATCCGGGTATAAATGCTTGTTATGACCGACCAGTTCAAAAAACGATTTTTTTATGAAATAAAAGCTCATCGCGGATCTTAGTAAAATTGGTATCAAATGAAAGCTAAGACTGTCCCCATTACGAATTCACTGGTCGGACAAAGTTTTCTAGGGAATAACCACGTGTCCGACCACTTCCAAAGAAAAAAACCTTATTTTTTTTCGTTTTTTGTTTTACACTCAATAAGTAAAAACTCTATTTCAATGAACACGAAAATCAAAAAGCGTTTTCGAGATATGCGCAAAAATCATTTTCTCGGCTATTTTTTCAGGCATTCAGAGTTTAAAAATGAATATATTTGAAAAATGTCTAGGTTTTGGTTGCTCCATATAGATAGACAAAAAAAATGTTTAAAATAATTTTAAGGACTCAAGTGAAATACAATCTTTTTAACAATGATTTGAGCTAAAGTTTTTTTAAAACAACAATAAATGTAGAAGTTATTAAATAATTAGTGAAAGAAGGCAATTTATTTTTTTTAATATGAGTCATATAAATGTATATTAGGGTGTCTGTTATTTCCAAAATCATTTCTTAAAATCAGAAACCCCTAAAATCGAAATTCTATGCCCTAAAATAAATATGTTGACCAAAAAAATGTTGTCTTAGATGATAAATCTGTGCCTCTTAGGCCATTCTCTTTTCCATACAAAGGACAATTGGACACACCAAACTCCAGGACCAATAATGACGTGATATATATTGTTGGAAAGGTATTTTTATAAACTACAATAGTTACTTTAACAGCTCATTTCAAATATCTATGTGAAAAAAAAGTTGTTCGCTGGTCAAAATTGTGTTTCAGCGCATTTTGGTGTGAAAAAAACTATCAAAGGTTTGTCCGACCAGCCATCTTGTGAATGTTTTCAAAACAACTATCGATTGGGAACGATAATTTTGAGAGCCGCGATGAGCTAGGTAGTCTGACAGTCGCCTCCCCTTCTATAAGTAATAAACTAGTAAAATGGGTGCTCAATCAAATTTCAGGTTAAATTCTAGAGAATTTTTCAGACGGAGATTTGTGGAATGCGTTGTGGATTGCGAATAAGTCTGTGACATTTCGCAGAAAATATCTTGTTGGTCACGTAGAAAAATGCTAAATTTTATAATTGAAACTAATTGCGGGCAGTGTTTTATTTTAAAAATTGTAGATAAGATCGTTAATTCATTTTTTTTCACAGGCTGAAGCTCATGTGAAAGGCACTTTACTCCAATCTACTTGCATCCACAGTTCAAACGAATTATGTTATCAAAACGGCGCGCGCGGCGCACTCCAGGGCTAGGCTAATTGGGCCCCAACGCTCGTGGCCATCATTTCTACTTACCTAGCTGATAGATAATGCCAAATGAATATTAGTCCAATCTGAACTCAGAAAAAGATATGCTGAATTAACAAAAACTAAGTTTGAACGCTTCGAGATTCTAGAATACATATGTGTTGGGCGCCATTTTTAACTTTAGGGAAATTGTGGGTCGGTAAGGTGCTTAAATAATTTTTTTTTGCAAATTTCTCGAATAGAGTTATCTACTCTTGGTTTTTGTTGGAAAGTCAACAATTTGTAAAAACAGACTCACCCGCAGTTTCACAGTCTCGTTTAAACCTTGAACTGAGTTAAATTGTTCTGCTGAAAAAAAGTTTAAAACAAAAGTGGAGTTTAAACTTCCACACATTTTTTCGTAAGAGGCACTGATTTTGAGGCAAAAGTTTACAACGGAATATACAGCTTGCTGTCACGTGTTGTCATCGGATAAGATAAGATATATACATACCTGTTTATGTACAAGACTTTACCTTTTGTTATTAGCTTTTACCATCCATTTGTGCATGTTTCTAAATAAAATTAAAACCATTCCTACTATTTTCAAATAAATTTATTTAAAATCTTCGGTTTCTAATTTTGTTTCTTTTCAAAATATTTACATTTTTCTTCCTATTTAAATGATTTTTTTTGTTGTTGTTTTTGTTTATATCTTTAAAATGTTACAATAACTATGTTTCTATTTTATTTTTTCATTTAATTATGTTTTTTTGTGTATGTACAAAGTGAAGGTTCAAATATATGACTGATGATTCTCGGAAAATCCCTTCACATCTCCCAACATTTTTTTTATTAGACTTCCTTTTTTTTTAACTTTAATATTTAATTAAATATATTTTATCCGAGAAATGTTGTACAAAAATTATAACTTACATAATTCTAATTTTAATTTTATTTAGTTTTTATGTTAATCATAAGTTGCGTTTGTTTTTTTTTTGTTAATTTTTCACTTTAATACGTCATCGTTTTTTTTTTTATTTTTAAATATATATTCTTTTTCATTCAAATTGCATAATACAATTATTAAAATATATAATTTTGCCTTACTTTCTTTTAATTTTGTTAAGTATAATGTTACTCTTCCCCTTAATTTTTATATTTTTTGTGTTTAAAAATTATTTTTTATTTGTGTATTGGTGTTGTAATTTTTATTATTATTGATTTTTATTTAAATATTTTATTTTTCCATTGAAGAAATAGAAGAAAAAATGTTAACTATTAGCACTTGAAAAAATAAAAACAAAATAAATTGAGAAAATGATACAAATTTTTGTTGGAAATGATATAACTATTTTAAATTAAAAATTAATTTTAAAATTTAGTTTTGTTTTTGTATATATTGAAGGCATTTATAAAGATTTCAACGAAAATATTTTATTTAATTCTAGTCTTAAATTTAATATTTTCTTTTTAATAATATTCTTTGATATACTTAATCAATAATAATTGTGCGATAAAGTGATAGGTAGTTGAACTTACTATTTATATAAGGTATAATTTAAGACCGCTAGTATTTATTATTTCTTTCTTTAAATTTATACATAGTTTTAAGATTTTTTTTTTGTTTGGTATTATAAAGTAACAAAGGTGATTGGAAAATTTTACAAATGTTAACACAATTTTTCAATTGGCACTTTTGAATTTTTTTTATAATTTTGATTAGGATTTTTTCTTTATTATAAAGTAACAATCGCATGATTTTAGTTGATGAAAGAAATAAAATAGATAGTATTTGTGGAAATAGAAAAGTAAAGCATTTAACTTAAGTGGCAGTGTTTTTCTTTTTATTTAAGTTTTTATTTTAGCTTTGGTCCACTTTTAAGCCCAATTCAAACAAAAATCATCAGTGAAGAATTTTTTGCATTTAATTTGAAGCTTTGAAGCTTTTTGGTACAAACTGGTTAAAATTTATATTTAATTTTGAAAAGTAATTAAGAAAATAAAAGAAGAAATTTGGTGTTATTTTATGTGTGATTCAAGGTTTAGAATGTTATTTTTTAAAAACACAAACAGGGTATCCCAAAAGTCGAAATATATGTACATATTTGACTTGCCAAATTTTATTTGTATCCTTTAGGCTGTATTTTAATATCTGTGTTACACATTTCAACTCAAACATTATCACAACAAGCTTTTTTAAGAAAATCGAAAATTTAAAGAAAATTATTTCTGCACAAAGCAACATAAGTTGAGCACGCTATTACACATATTTTTGATTGTTGAAAATCGTTAATAGCGCCCCAACTTTCAAATGATCCTTGTCTTTAAAGATAAGTTTTTTTTTGAGAAATTTCAGTCAACATTTTTCGAACGGAGCACTGATTTTGAAAATTAAATTTTATAGTTTATTTGACTCGTTACTTTAAAGGGTAATAAACTTTAACATCCATATTGATTTGCTGCTTAAAAACATGGCAACTATTATCTAACAGATTTCGAGCGTCCCTTTGAATGATCCTTTATTGTTTCAAATGCAGAAAATTGTAAAATAAATCTTTGTTTCCTGAAAAGGGTTTTATTTACAAAAAAGTAACTTTAGAAGCTGTACAAATTTTGTATTCGGTATTTTTGACTCTTTTCTTCATAACTTTTATTTTACAGTAGATTAACTTAAATACATGACTGGATCGCACGATCCTGTGGTTTTAAGATATTAAACGTGGCTAGACTTTAAGATGTAGATATGGTACCAAGTTAATAATGTTACGAAAAAGTGTGAAAAAATAAAAAGTCAAGGAGAGAGTGGGAAAAAGTCAAAATTACTAAAAACAAATGTTTTTTTTTTATTCACTGTTCATACAAAATATTTGTGAACATTCTTAAATATGAACAGTGCCATTTGAACTGCTAAAAAGTATTGTATTGTCAAATTTTAGTAGTTTAACCATTTACAAGATATACCTTAAACATAAGGCAGTTTTATCAAAAAACGCCAAAACCTTTTTTACATTATGCGAATTTGTCTGGCGAAACCTCTGAAACGCAGTATTCATGCGTTCTAATTGTGAATGAGCTATGAGCTCACAGTATAATGACAGGTCAAATGGAATACAAATCTGATGACAGGTGTATTCGTGAATTGTAAGCGTCATTAATGTCAGAAAGTTTAGGACGTCGTCAACGAACTGTCAAAACTTGTTTAGGAAATTTTTCTCCCCTTCTGATGTGGCGTAATCTATAAAGCCTTCATCCGATCGAAACTTGAGTATAACTGTCACATCTGGGCAGGTGGCCCTACAACTCACTTGAATCTTTTAGATAGAATACCTATGCTCCTTAAAAATGATAGGTGATATAACTCTTACGCAAACAATTACATCTTTGAAACATCGTCGCACCTCGCTGCTATGTCACATTATTTTATCGCTATTTTTATTAACAGTGTTCTTGTGAAACAGCCAGTTGAGTTGCATTCCTTCCCTAAGAAAATTAAGCCGTAATACTCTCACTTTTAGTAGTGCTCATCAGTTAACCCTTGAGCCCAATTTCAGACCTTATGTCTTAGCCACACAACACGAATGTGGAATGCTGTTCTAAACTCTATTTTTCCTCCCATTTTGATATTTAGAACTTCAAAGCTTTTGTGCATCGGTATCTCAAACAAAGATTTTTGAAAAAAAAAACTTATAGCAGTTCAATTAAATCTTAATATTTTGCTTGATGAGGATTCATGTTTCTTATAGGAAAGTGATGGACTTTAATGGATTTAATTTGCCTGTTCGGTATAACGAGGAAGCGGTGCTATAAAAGTTTCCAAGAAAGTTTAAAAACTCTGAGGCACATAATCATCAAGGTTTTTGAAAAAGTCATTAACAGTATGGTATGTTTGGTTATTGAAAATTTGGGATGATTGTGCTTCGTTCCATACAAGTTTTTGGCGTTTGGTTCGTTGTCACAATCCCAGTTACCGCAGATCTCAATTCTATAAAAGAACCCTGGCAATCATGAACATTCTCAAGAAAAGTTTGAATTGCATCCATTGATACTGAAACCCAATCAGCTCCAGTCCACCCTCATTTGTTATCACAAGGTGTTATAGATATTTCATCATAAACGCAGCCGCAAGTTTGATTTTGCAGAAAGAAACAATCGATCTTACGAAAGCATCAGACCTTGTAAAAATATTGATTGCAGCACTCAGCAATCGAATAACCCATGTAGACCATCATATTCATGGAATTTTCTTGAATGCTACAAGTTGAAAAGGTTGAAAGTAAAAATCCAGAGCTTGCGGTCCCCAAATTCAACGAAACAATCATCCATGACAAAGTTGTGAAGACTACTATACATTCCATCAATCGAAATGGTCACAGATTTGAAGGCAAGGTATTCCCAAGAAGTCCTGAAAAGTTTCAATCTCAGCCTGCTGTTACCTAAGCTTAACATCAAATTAGAAGCAAAAGACATTGACGAACAAATTAACTGTCTCATCAAACATTTTGTTAACATTTTGCAGGAGATTGAAGCTGGGAGTGGAATTAGCGCTTTGGCAACAACAGTGGAAGCTGCAAATTGAATATGGGTCTCGGATGATATCTGCCATCGAAACACTCAAACAATAGGACAAGAATATAATTCGACTATGAATACCTTCAACATTTCCAGCCACGAAGGCTAGTGCTGAAAGATCGTTTTTTCCTTTTTGTCGAATCAAAACTTGGCCTAGAACAACAATTCTTCAAAACAAATTAAACGGGTTGGCCCTCCTCAACATAATTTACGACATTGAGGTAGAACCTGATAAAAGTATTGAAAGATATTGCAGTTTGGCTAAATACCATTCTAATTTTGATATATAAATTTAATTGAATGAATAAAAGAAGTTTATATGTATCAATGAAGGACGGAAATTCGACAACAAAAAAAGTCAGAACTATACAAAATAATCAAAATGAAGATCACTGCCATTTAATTTTACACCAACACTGGAACATTAAAGTCAATTTTGACAAGTTCAAGCTTGTGTACAATAATTAAGGCAGATAAGAAGACGCTTAGCTGAAAACGGCCACGATTTTTTGGAAATTGTTTTCAATGATTTGTTCCATTTTGGCTACTGCGCATTCAGCAGCTGCAATAAGAAAGAGTTTTGCTTTTCATTCTATGGCCAAGGTTCCACATATAAGTTTTACTTTCGTAAGTTACTTACGGAAGCGACTTTTGATAAAATTACAAGAGTGTAAAAAGATCTGTAAGTGACTTACAGAAAATTTATCAATTTACGTTAGCTGTACGTTGAGAGAAAAACATACAAGTAGAAATACGTTTTTTCCAACTTACGGAGTTCTCACAGCTTACTCAAACGGCAGTGATAAGTTTTAACACTTACGAAAGCATTTCTTACTGTAAGTCCATCTATAGTGAAAAGCGTCTTGTAACTTGCTTCTGTAAGACTTACGTAAGTAGAAAGTAAAACTAAAAAGTGTAATCTTGGCCTATGGCATTTACGAATTGACGAAAAAATTAATGAATTTATTCAGAAAAATGGTCAACCTTCAATCTTTCTGCTTTTTGACTTAAAAATTATATGATTTAACGGGAATTGTTGAAAGTGACACACTTGCATTATGTTTCTATAAGGATAAAAGTGTCATACAAATGTGAAAAAATGGAATTCCACAATGCTAAACACAAGGGCCACTACTATTTAAATTTGTAAAAACTGACTAAAAGTAAATGCCGATCAAGCATTGATGAATCATGTTTTAATTCCTGTCATGGTTGTGACCTTAACTAGAGTTATTGACAAACTATACTAAACTTGTGCTAAGGACAATCATCTATCATGAATCTCTTCTTCAGAATAAGATCCAATTCAAGCCCAGTAAAACTTTTTTTTAATTTTTAAGTCGACAGATATGTTGCTTTTTTATTTAACAAATTTAATTATAGTTCAAGTAGTTTGACTTTCAAAGCCAAACAAGACGTTACTGAAAACTTGACAGCTATATCCTAACCAAAGCAAATTCAGATCATAATTTGAAATTTTCAGTATAACGAAGTAAAATGTTGTTTTCCATTGGTAATTTCAGATTTTTGTCTGAAATTCGAGCTTCACAAACTAGTTTGCTTTGAAACCTTACTGGTGTGCGAATTTCGTATACAACTGTTTCAGAAAAGGCTCATTAGATGGAAAATAGAGATATGTAAAATTTATTAGCAAACAAAAAAAAATGGTTTTGATCAATGAAACATTGAATTTGTCAAAATTGATTGTGACAGATATGGACAAAATAGAATATTATTTTTAAAACATCTGGAAAATGCTTTTTCAAATTTAAATTTCATTAAGGTTTAAATCGAAGCAATACTCAATTATTTTCTCCTTGTAATTGCAGTTTTGCTCCTAAGCAATCAGGGGCTTTTTGCATTTACCTTCAAGTTAGCTTGTATAATTCCGTGAATGTCGTGAATAACCTGCGGTCTAAAACTGAAATTTACAAGTTGAAAATTAACAACAGTTTTCAAAAAATACAAAATTGCATCTATATCAAAGGCATTATGTTTATTGCTTTAAGAAAATGTGAAATTGTGAATAATGCTTTGATGACAAGAAAAAAAAACTTAACTAAAATCATGCATCCTTAAGTTAGGTTCCATTCAATTCATAACTAATCTATATTTACTATTTAGTAGATAACAAATTTATACAATGTGACGGCATCTATTATTTAGCAGCAAATGGGAGATTTTTTTTATATCTGCTCTAACTACCGTCGTCCAATTTTTTTTATCTTTCACAAATTTTCCCATTTTGATTCTTTTGTGTGATTTGTTTAAAAATTTAATTTAGAATTCTACTTTACTTGTTTTTATATTCACCTTTTGTTGTAAATTTATTTTTAATTTTTTTTTTCATCTAATTTTAATATTTTTTTTCTTTAATTATATTTAATATTAATTTATTAATTGATTTATTCTATATTTTCTAAATGGTCGTTGAATTTTTCATGTATAATTTTATATATGTTTTTAACCAATTGTTTTATTTTTTTATTTTAAATTTAAACTTAACAAATAATCTAAGATCTAATAGATAAATATGAACAGAGAGATGTTATATATAAAAACAAGGGAAAGTTTAGAATAGTTTTTTTTTGTTTTTATTTAAAAAGTCGTAGATAACAATGATGGAATTTTGATTCCGTTTATATTTAAAGAGTTTTCCTAAAGCTTTTTAAGTTATTTTATTTTATTTTTAAGTTTAAATTTAATGTTTAACTTTTTTTTACTTACAAACTTTTTTATATTTAGTTTTTTTTTAATCTTAAAATATTTAAGTTCAAAACTTTCATTTTTATCATTTATTTGTTTTATTTTTTTTCCAAAAAACTTGAACACGTTCCTTTATCGTTAACTGATTAAAATTTAAAGAATTTCATTTGTTTTACAATTTAATTTCCCTTATTTGAGGGAAATCAAATTATAATTCAAAGGAAATTTTTCTTTATTCCCGCACCTGGTGCAGACAATTTTTATTTTTTACTCCATATGGTGCCTGTAAATATGGTTACCTATATCTTTCGTACCACCCTTCGGTTTTGACGCGGCGGCTACCAAACACCTCAATGGTGGATTTACAAATTACAATACAATAATGTACAGAGTACTCCAGCCAATGTTCAATGGTTTCAAGGCGGCTCTAGCGACCGTTCTATTGGTGGTTTACTAAGATAGTCATGAATTTCTGACTCTGTGCTTTCGCTTAGTCGGAGCAAATCTTCGCGACTAAGGCGTTCAAGGGAAACCTCCCGAAGGTTGGATCGTGAGACACTTACCTGTCGGGTGTCGGTATCCACCGAGATTCTTGGTGGCGAGGGCATCTTTGGCCGTTGTTCGAGGCCATCCAGACTCCGTTGACGGTGTCGCATGAGGGTCAACGGTGGAGAACGGTTTGAAGATCGGAAGCTTGTCCTTTGACTTGATGTTTGAGGAGGGCTGGAATCTTCTATTGGTACAATAACTTCGTACTCACATTCACCGTATTTTGTGATGAGTTCTTCGTGCATACGTTCTCGGAGGAGGGCTTGAGCACGATCCTCCTGACAGACTGGTGATATTAGACCTTCTCGAAGAATCGGCAACAGCTGAACCGTGGGACTATCTGTTGAATTGCTACTACTCTCACCAGACATCTCCTTCCCCATGATGGGCTGTTTAAAAGTCTCCGAATTCAATGGGGCCCGTTTGTTTTGATGTTTCTTAACCGGTACCGTCAGTTCTTTAGCACTGTATGTATCGAATTTGGTTTCTTCTATTTTATCAATGGTAAGATCCTTAGCAGAGTAGGTCTCAAATTTCCCAGTGCTGCCAGAACCCGTATTTGTGGCACTTAAGGTATCAAAACGTCTACCAAAATCCGGAGGGGAATTTGTAAGATCACGACTTAAACGCCGGCCGATTGTGTCTAATCGATCACTAAGAATGCTATCGTTGCTGAAGCGACGCACATTTAAAGTTGATGAATTCGATCGGGAACGTTTGTGACGGCTTGAGAAGAGTTTTGATCGTGGACTTGATCGCGGTTTTGGTGATCGCGAATGAGGTGTTATTATTTCGGGAATTTGAATTGTCGGATGACTTTCGGCTTCTGCGTGTTCTTTGAGGACTTCAAGTTTGGTTTTCATTTTCTCAGCCTGTTGGACTCTAATGATACAAAATTGAAAAAAAAAAATAGAACTCAAGCCCAAATGAAGATGTTGTTTATTTTGGTTAAAATTGAAAAATCAAGAGTTCGTGCATAAATATTCTATTTTAAGTTAAGTGAAAGCCCTTAGATCCCCGTAGTGTGCTACGAGCATTGGATTATATCCAGCATATGGTCCTAAGGCTTAACAAGAACCTGGTCCTCCGGGGTTGGGGGTTATGTCTTCAGGTTAACTTCCTTACCCCGTAAGAAAACATTGGTTATGAGAGAGATGGAAGGAGTCCGGAGTATGATCTACAAATGTTGCTTGGGAACCTCAATGCTCAAATTGGAAAGGAGGACACCTTCAGCGAAATAGTTCGTAGGCACAGCCTCCTTGAAGAGACAAACGATAACGGCTTCCAACTTAAAGGCTTTTCAGAAGTTCATAAGGTTCCCACGGCTTAGAATCCACAAAGCAACCTGGCGCTCCCCAAATGGTCGATACATCAACCAAATTGATCATGTGCTAGTCGATGGAAAACACGCTTCTAAAATCTTAGACTTGGATGCTTTTCGAGAAACAAACGTTGACTCTGATCATTACCTTTGTTGCGCCAAGGTTTAGAACTCGACTGTCAAATTAAAATAAGCTACAAACCACCCTGAAGAAGAAACTCGACCCCACCTTAGTATACCTGGAGTCACAAGAGCCGCAAGTAAGCATCTTAGCAAGAAGATTTCCACTGTGCATTCAACAACAACAACAGTCGCCAACAACCAGTGGCCTCAGTATAGCGATATCATCAAAGACAGTTGAAACCAGAGTAGCCTACCCAACCACCCCAGAAACAGAACGCGTGGTATGAAGATGAATGCGTAGAGCTGAAAAAGATGACAGAAGATGCACATGCGAATATGCTGCAGGGTTAGACAAGCGCAGCAAGAAAGGAGTATCGAGCAAGAAGAAGAGAAGAGGAGAAGACACTGCGTAGAAAGAAAGAAACAAGGGTGTACGCAGCCTCCCAGCTCAAGGATATTGAAGAGTCTAGCAATCCGAACAACACACCAGAAGTTTTATAAAAAAGCCAAGCAAATGGCTGCTGGCTTTAAAACCAGCTATGGTAATCTAGTCACCGAAGCCTAGTAAATGTATTCGAGCAGCATTTCAGCAGCTGCTAAATAGGTATCGGGTAGAGTGAGAAAAAGGACGAGAAGCGAGCCCAACCCCTGTCAATGAAGGCCCAGTAGCACCACCCAATGTAGAAGAGGTAGAATTAGCTATAAATAAGCTCAAATACAACAAGACCGCACGCCGGATCTAATGATTTAGCAGTGGAGCTCTTAATGCAAGGAGGGGATTGTGTTGAAAAGGCTCATCAACCAAGTTTGAATAGAAATAAGCATTCCAAATGACTGTTAGCTCCATATGTCCCATCAACCTTACGACCTTTTCCAAACATGCACGCAGGGTTTAAGCGTAAGGAGATGCGCTATCGTGTCATGTTTTCAGTCTCATTCTGGACTAAAAAGTGCATAGGGAACGCGTTAGCATAGGCACTTTTTTCAACAGATCTGTCCAACTTCCACGACACTTCACAGCAGTTGAAGAACAGGCGAAACTTGTTGGTCATCAAGTAAACAAGGACAAGACCAATAACATGGTACAGAATCAACCGATTTTTATCCATTTCGTCGCGTTGCGAAATGAGAGAAATTTTTGATTCTCGTTTCGGAAAGTTCGTTGAGGTAGTCAAAAGATGCAAAAAAAGTAAACCGGTACTACTTCGGTTTGGCGCAACAGATGGGTTCAAAACTCCTCACACGAAAGACGAAGCGCACGGTCTATGGCACCGAGTGTTGGGCCATAAGCAAAAAGGTAGAGCTGTTAATGGGCTCCTTCGAAATAAAAAATTCTTCAACGAATATTTGGTCCTAAGAGTGAGGAATGGTGAATAAAGGAGAAGATACAACCACAAACTCAATGAGCTGTCATGTAGTCCGGAAAATCAAAATGCGTCGATAGATTTAAGGATCCCGCAGTCCATCAACTACTAGGGGACCACCTTTCACAAGGGTTGAGAGTTATCAGTAGCACGGAACCCACCTCTATAGAAAACCATAGGTGTGCTGTGAAAAATGTTTAATATCCGGTGCTGAAAGTATAGTCGGTCCATCGCAAGGAAGAATCAGTGCCTGGCTTTCCGAAGAAACTTGGGCCACAGTTCAAAGCTCACATTGCAGCTACTCCAGCAGCAGGGAGAAACGAGCTAGAGTCTGCGTATCGCATGGAGATGAGAGAAGTTCACCATAGCGCGTGACGTGATAAGCGTGACTATATCAACGCATTGGCAACAGAAGCAGACGAAGTCGCAAGTAGGTTGCGATAGTAGGACCGTCTACAGAATTATCAAAGAGCTTACAGGTGTCCAAAGCTCTAAACAACACCTCGTAAAAGACATATAGTTGGGTCACTGCTGGTTTTGAATGAGGACCATCTTAAAAGGTGGAAGCCATTTTCTGTGGTTTTGAACCGCGTTTTCAACAGTGAAGTCAACCCAGCATCCGATGACCCGTCCGTAGTAGCAAACCAGTAGAGACAAAATTTTAACCGCAATCAGAGCACTGAAGAACGAAGCGGTTGGACTTGACGGTATTCCCCCAGAGCTCCTACAAGCAGCGCCAACAACATTGATTGAGCTTCTGCAGCCACTCATTGAGAGAGCTTACAGAGAGATTTTTTGAGGAGTGGAATGATTGCCAAGCTTCCAAGGAAAGAAGACCTTGTGCATTGCGAAAACTGTAGATGAATTTGCGTGCTGCCTGCTATAGAAAAAGTAAAATCAAAAATCTTCCTGGAGCTTTTATTCAATCCAGGAAGATTTTTGATTTTACTTTGGCAACCTTGAAGACACGCCGAGCAAGCAGGATTCCGCACTGGATCTTCCTGTGTGGACTACATCAACACCTTGCGAATCATCATCGAACAGTTTTGTTGAATATCGATCACCACTTCACCTGCTGTTCATCGACATTGAAAAGGCGTTTGACAGTGTCAATAGAGAATTTATTTGGCTTTCTTTTCGCAGAAGGGGTATCCCGTATAAATTGATTGCTTTTATTAAGGCTGCATAATGATGGATCCAAATGACACGTTCTGCATAAATGAAGGTTGTCAAAGAAATTTGAAATCCAAAGTGGGGTTAAACAGAGTTTTATACACTGTCACCAATACTGTTCCTGTTAGTGATGAGAGATGTGCTGCATATAGCTTTGTCGACTATAAATGAAGGAATTGAGTGGAGTCTGCGATCAATCTTCAAAAATCTGGACTATGCGGATAATGACGTATGATGCTTACTTTCTCATAGGATCATGATGGATCTCCATCAAATGACCACAAGGGCGAGGAGAGAAGCTAAAACCATGGGGCTTAAGATCAATACGATAAAAACTAAAGGATCAGCCTTGGAACTTTCTCATCTCATGGAAAAGAGTTTGCAATATCTTGCGAGAATTGTCTCTACTGATAGTGGGCCGAACTAGATATTTGGAGCGATATCCAAAATATGGAGGAAAAACTCTTCAAGCCTAAAGCTTAATACCAAGCTACGACTTTTCCGCTCCAATGTTGAATCCGTGCTGGGTGCAGCACTTCGAGAGCAGTGCGTCGGACTGTCATGCCAAAGGTCTGGCTTCGATTCCCAGCTGCTGCCATTTAAAAACAGAAATGCTTTTTCCAAGGTACTGCCTCTTGCTAGGAACCGACAATTCCTCCAAAAGTATACTTGTCATGAATAAGTGCTTCTCATTTAGTCGTTCAGACTCGGTAAAAAATTGTGGGTCCTCTCCATTCCTGCCAACAATACACACACAGGAATGGTTGAGAGTTGCAAGTCACTAGGCCCTGGTTCTCTACAAGCTGTTGCGATACCAAATTTAATCTATACTTGGAAAGTAACACCCGCGGCTGTAAAAGTTCGTGAATAGATGTCTGTGAAACATTTTGAGGATTTTCTGGCCTAACAGTATCTTAAATGATGAAATTCATGCGAGGTCAAGAAACCATCGTCTCTATAATACTAAACCCTTACGGGCAGTGGATTGGACAAACACTTCGAAAAGGTCACGAGTGTATTACGAGTCAAACGATGCAATGGAACCCTCTCACGCAGCTAGGTAGAAAAGTGGGCTGACCTAGAAGTACTTGGCGAAGAACGGTCGAATAGGAATCACACAACTGGAGAAGAGTTGGAATGAGCTAAGGCACATCTCCAGAAACCGTACGATGAAGCGTAAGAGTAGTGGAGGCCCTATGCCCCACAAGGGGAACCTCAAGGACGTAACAAGTCCGAGGACCTTAGTAAGTAAGTAAGTAAGAGAATCCTTGAATCCCATTCCCCAGGTTCGAAAGAAAGAAGACCAAGCCAACGCGAATGCCAGAAAGCTTGGTTTAGATGACTGGAGGCAGCGTGCTCGGGATTTAAGAGGATGGGTGGCTGCAGTATCCCAGGCTGCAAAGCTTCTTGGAGATGGCTAAAACAAAAAGTAAGTACATAAAAGGAACAAATATTAACAAATGGAAATTTGCTTGAGACTTCCTTCGTAATTATTGTCACCTCTGTATTCCAAATTAATTTCAATGCTCCTCAGGGCTATAAACCATCAAACCCTTCTTCCCTGTCTTCACTCTTGCTATTCCATCATCTCTTTGTGTGTCAAATTTTAATTATCTTCTATTTATTTAAAGTTTCAATTAATCAGATGAACTTTACAGTCTTCAGAGCTATCCTATCAATCAAACAAATTTTACATAAAATGCCAATGTGCCAAAACTTCCCCCTTATTTAATCTCTTCCAATTAATTTTTTAACAACAAAAGTTGCACGAACTCAATTTTGTATAATATTTAAATTATCTTACCTTCTTATTTCTTGAATCATTTCGAAAAATTGGGCCTTGCTCTTCCGGCGTCGCCGCTGCTCATCTTCCTTCTAGAACAAAGTTGGTTATTCGAGAAAAAAGAGAAACGAAAGACAAAAACAAAAACAGAAGAAAGAAAAAAACGGATACACCATATAAATGTCACTGGTACTACAACACAAAATATTGTTTTTTTTTAATTTCTATACAATTTGTTCTGTTTTTTTTTCAGTGTAGTTTATTTCCTATTTTATTGAAAACTCGAAGCATATAGAATCCAAAGCAGAATTCAGCAGCAGTAGAAGAAGAAGAGTGTGTTCAGCAGAAAAGTTTTAGTAAAAAAAAAATGAAAATGAAAATGTGCATTGTAATTGTTTAAAAATTATGAAATAAATAATTTTCAACACGCATAGGACATCAAGCATTTTTTAATTAAAAAAAACGAATAAAGGACGAAATAAAATCATATCGTAACAACAGAAACACCTCATAAAAAGAATCTAACTACGAACCCTTTTTATGCTCTTCTGGAATAAACTGGCGATTTGTCCTTGCCGAAGGGTATGAACTAGTTCTCTGGCAGCATGATGAGGCGAAACAAGCTCCACACAATTGATAAACCGATAGAGCTTCTGACTGAAGAACATGATATTGCGAGAACGCCAAACGGTGCCCTTGGGCTTGTGCCGGAGCTTGGGTAACATGAATTTGTAGAACCAATGTTCGAAGATGAGAATCACCACTCCCACTGTGATGCCAAGTCCAAGTAGAAGAAAAACTCCAGCTACAGCAGCAACCCCTTTTGATTAAAGTTTATATATTTTTTTTTTGTGATTATTTTATATAAAGCTCTTCAAGCTAAAAACAGTCTCAAGTGCAACATGCGAGCATACCTAAGGGTCTTGGCATGATGATATCACTGTCCAATTTGAAGCACGGCAGTCCACCATACCATTTCTCAGCGAGTATATCCAAATAGCCATTGGATGAGTATTTCGCAATTAATGCTGATATGGAGTCTTTGAGTGGAAAGCTACATATATATTTGCAGAGGTTTTAATTATAGAAAATGGTAAAAGTTTTCAACTACTCTTGGGGTTTTTTTTATTGGGATGTTTGTGTTTGCGAGAAGTAATTTCGGACTTACCCCTTCTTCATGCCAATGGCATAGGTATCTTCGACGTATGTTTCGCCAACCCTTAGTAAATTACAGCCATGGTCGATGGCTCGATAATAATCGAGGATTGGAGTGTCACCGAGGAGAAGATCCAGTGAACCGTTTCTGAAAAGAGATATTTTTGGTAAGTATTGGTTAATGGATGAGCATATGTGAGCATGAGCATATGGAATATTAAAAGTAGAATGAAAATATATGTATTTTGTTTATATTTAGTTTGATGGAGTGTTTGCTTTTAAGCAAATCGAAAAAATTCATCGGATTAGGGCTGTACAGCGAACATGTAAGGCGAATGTTGTTTAATATCAAATATCTTAAGAGGAGTTACATCAACTTTTCCTCAAAGTTGCCAACGACAGATGGTCAACAATTGATACCTGTCGTATTTCGAGGAAATTATGGCCGGATATTTCAAAGAAAAAAACTGAGTATATACTCAAGCTAAGCAGGCCTCAACTATCCCTATTGGTTGGAGTCCTAACAGGTCACAACACAATGGGTACCCACTTAAGCAGAATGGGTATCGGCTCATCTGACTTATGTAGAGGGTGTCAGGATGAAGAGGCAGAGGAGGGCTCAATTCACTTCCTCTGTGAATGCCCCAGCCTAGCCAGAACTAGAAAGGCAGCCCTCGGAGAATACTTTTTCGACGAACTGGGCGACGTCTCGTTTTTGCCACTAAGAAACATCCTTAAATTCGCTCAGAACTCAGGATGGTTCAGGGAGGCCCCCATACCTAAACTTCCAATAATCCATTTCCTTCCCCCTCCTTATACCTACCTTTACCTACACTCAGGGGAGCACAATGGATCCATTGAGATCCGAGTGAGGTGATGCGACCTTCTCGTACTATCACCCCATTTAACCTAACCTATAACCTACATCGAAACAATTCCAAATTATGACAAAAATTTGGTATTTAGTGATTACTGTTTAAAATTTACATTTAAGTTTGTGATTAAGTAAGTAAGTGAAAACTAAGCCCTACCGCTCTACAAAGCTTCACAATTCTATGACAACCAAAAGTGCTCCATATAAGTAATAGTAATTCTGAGAAAGTGGGTGGGTCCCAGGCTCCCTGCATGGAAAATCTCAATTTTGTTTCTAAAATCATACCGCTCAACACAATCAGAAGTGCTCCATATAATTTATAAGAACTTCTAAGAATATGGGTGGATGCCACGCCCCCTGATGCACCACAAGGCCTACCGTTGTGCGAAATTTCAAGTTTCTACGATGTCGGGAAGTGCTCCATAATTTTGATGATCTGTCAGTGAGTAAGTGAGTTAGTGAATCAATCAGTTATGGTTTTTGCAATTTTTGAAGTCCTATGGAAGACCGCAATATCTCAAGCAGAGACCCTTCATGGATCAGGAGCCGGATAAGTAAGTATATCTTGGGAGTTACTAATGCTGAAGGGCTGAAATCTAGTGAGCCACCTGTGTTTGATCAGCTCAGTAAATACTGCGAATTAGAAGTTTCTGAATTTATAGGTACTGAAGTTAGAGGGGGTTGAAAAGCACCCGAGCTCGTTCGTATAAAAAGGGTGTAGTGCCGCCAACTTGGCTGGGCACTGCCGTGCCCTTTGATTCTTAAAGTAAGATGTATTTTACAAGTAAATTATATTTTCAAAAAATCTTGAATTATAAATTCAAGCGGACGCCAAGCGGACACCAAGCGAATGCCGAGCGGACGCTGAGCGGACGCCGAGTGGATGCCAAGCGGACGCTGAGCGGATGTCGAGTGGACGCTGAGTGGACGCTGAGCGGACGATGAGTGGATAGCGAGCGGACGCTGAGCGGATTCCGAGCGGACGACGAGTGGATGCCCAGCGGACGCTGAGTGGACGTGAAGCGGATGCTGAGCCGACGCTGAGCGGATGCCGAATGGAGGCTGAGCGGTCGGTCATCTGCAACTGTCTTTGAAATAAGGAACGGGAAAAACTAAAAAGCACCAGTAAATATGGCAACAATACCTCAAGATCGACATGCAATACTCCGTATCAGTCAGAAAAATCAGAAGTAAGACTGGAGTAAGATCCAGTAAATCAACAGTTTATCGGATTATGCGGAAAGCCACCTATTTGAAGCATCTGAAAACTATGAAAACAAACACCACCACCACAGCAGAGTAATTTATAAATCTCCTGAAAAAATGATAATTAATACGAAATACTTTAAAATGAATTATTCAAAAAAAACGGTTTGGATAAAAATCGACCGAGAAATAATCGTTCAAACTAGGCTGAGTTTAAGTTTTTAAAGCTCTTTAAATGGCATTTGGTTATTTTGATGGACTTGTTAGATTACATCCTCAAACTGAGTGTATTAGTGAGTCATGACCAGTTAAGTCAAAAATAAAAGTCAAATTTCAAATTTTTCACAGTTTTAGGATTGCCATCAAATTTTTTCTTTTTTCAAAATTTTGAATAATTGCCAAAATCAACACACTTGCTCTTACAAAGCCGGGTTTTGAACATATATTAGCTTATAGCTTCGCGAACATGAAACAAAAAAATAGTTCCAAACAAGTTTTACGGTTGAAAATCCTTGCCAGACGAGCTCAACATTTTCAAAGTACATAGGTATTATAAGAAATTATTTTTTATTTAAAATAATTGTCAAACCTTGTTTTACAAAGTTTTCAATATATGTTAGCGTATCGTCCTCGAGCAGTCGATGGAATTTCAATCACCACTTTACCTCATATTCGTGGATTTTGAGAAGGCCTTTGATCGAGTTAACCGAGAATGTATATGGAGATCGTTGCTTGGTAGAGGAATTCCACCAAAAATTGTTGACATTATTAAAGAGTCCTACAACAACGCAAGGTGTTTTGTTTTGTACAATGGGCAGATATCTGACTCCTTCTTAGTGCAATCAGGGTGTGAGACAAGGGGATGTTCTATCGCCAATTCTCTTCCTGCTGGCGATGGACGACGTATTAACAGCCAGTGTTGGTACAGCTGAGCGACAGGGCATTCAATGGAGACCGTTGGAAAGGCTCAGTCATTTAGACTATACCGATGACATGTGTCTACTGGCAAATAACATCAGTGGGCTGAACGGGATGTGCCAAACACTGCAAGTGAAGGAAGAGTCGAGCGGTCTAAGAATAAACAGCAAAAAGACAAAAATAATGCTCACAGGCAGGGCTGTCGAAGTACTGCAATTGAAGTATTTGTACTGCTTTTTGAAACTCCGTACTGCCGTACTGCTACTACGACCAAAATACTGCTTTTTTGAAAATTTCACACAACATTTGCAAATCATAATCCTTGCCAAAAATTGTTAGTCCTTTTTATCTAATGTTGACTTTTATAAATTAAACAAATAAAATTGTATAGAATATGCTCATAGATTGAAAAAAATCTCGAATTCCATTTTTTTACGACTGCATAGTTTGCCGCATATAGGCATTGCCTGTATATCGCAAGTAAAAAATTCTAAATTCTGGAATTTTCCGATTTTTTTTCTACTCCGAAAAAGGAAGTTCATCTGTCAAGCAATTTTAAATTATATTAATGGATCTCTAGCTCAGGTAATTAAGACTTTTACGTACTTTGACTGAAGAAAGAATTTTTGGAGGAGTAAAAGGGTGTAAAATTCGGTTTTTTGCTAATTTCACGAAAACTATCAACTTTTTGGAATGAAAATTATCAAAACTAAATTATCATGTTTTTTTTCATACAACCAATAGATTAAGAGTAAATCATGCAGGAACTTTATGGAGTAGGAAATTTAGTAAACAAATTTACTAAAATTGCATTAATCAATCAGCAATATTTTGTGTACTATATGCGTTAGGCTACAACGTGCACAAACGTAACGAGAGATTTTTATGTAATAAAATCTTTTCAATACCACCATTGAAGTGCGCTAGAGCTAAATAGGTGATGGGCGCGTATATGATAATTTTTAATGAACAATATTTGCATTTAAACAAAATTGAATGCATTTTACAATTATGTTTGTATATATTATTTATGTACCTTGGTTCTAAAAGCGCCAAAGTCCATTTTCTTACAATATTGACTTAAGTTCATTTATTGACTCAGGGGAAGATGTTCTAGGACTGTAATAAGGGCTAATGTGCTCCAACCGATAACCGATGGTTATAGAAAGTTTAATTTTCAAAAGAAATAAGCATTTTGAGAAATAATAAATCTTGACTTTCGATTTTCCAAAAATTATCAAATTGGACATTGGCCCTTTTAGAAACAAGGTACATATTTTATTGTCGTACTGCTGTGTACTGCAATTTTTTTCCTCGAAGTACTGCTTTCTGAAAAAGTGAAACGACAGCCCTGTTCACAGGCCGCTCCACACAGCTGCGTATTTTTCTACAGGAGACGCCAGTTGAAGTAGTGGAACAGTTTAACTACCTTGGCAGTATTGTTTCTGCAAACGGTGGTACGGATCTGGACGTTAAAAGTAGAATAAATAAAGCTCATGCTGCCTTCGGTAATCTGTCCCCAATTTGGAAATCCAGTCAAATCTCCTTACGCACTGAGTTGAGGTTCTTCGAATCCAATGTCAAATCCGTGCTGTTATATGCTTGTGAAACCTGGAAAGTCACGTCTACCATTTCGAGGAAATTGCAGGCTTTTGTGAATCGCTGTCTTCCCCACATCCTAAAGATCCGCTGGCCACAAATAATATCAAATGAGTAATTGTGGCGCAGGACAGGTCGAGAGCAGCTGGACGTCGACATAAGGCGCCAGTTATAGCTATCATTGAAACTCATCATTGAAAATTTTAATGATTGATTTTGAGACGTTTAGGAGGCAAAATCATTTATTATTTTGATGGACGATCAAAGCTTAGGACTTAATTTATATTTCTAGTCACACAAAATTTCAAAAAGGCCCAACTTTCCACTAAAATTGACTTTTAATTTTTCAATGATCATTGGTAAGGTAGTTGATTCATTGAAATAAGAAAAGTCTTTTTATGTGGAAAGTTGGGCCTATTTAAAATTTTTGTTTGGCTAAAAATATTAATTAGGTCTTTAGCTTTATTTTTCCATCAAAAGAATAAATGATTTTACTTCCTAAACGACTCAAAACCAATCATTATCATTTTCAATGCTGAGTTTCAATGATAGCTATAACTGGCACCTAAGAAAGCGTAAATGGCGTTGGATTGGTCACACACTGAGGAAACCAAACGATGAAATTGCAAAGCAGTCCTTTGAATGGAATCTTCAGGGTGCACGGCGGGTTGGAAGACTAAGAACAACATGGAAATCAACTGTCTTAGCGGAAGCAGAATCCCAGAGAAAGACGTGGCCTCAGCTAAAGTACCTTGCAGCAGACCGTGAAGGATGGAGACGTTTTGTTGACGCCCTATGCCCCAGCCGGAGTTACAGGACACGATGATGAATTTAAATGTCTCCTTAAATAGACTTAAAACTGCCAGACGGCCCTTAATGTTATAAAGTTGCTGACTTTTTTTTCTTTTGTTTTCTAATTTTTTAAATAATTGTCAAAATCAAAAAATCTACTTTCAAAAACTGGGTTATTTGGAAGGTTTTTGCCTTTGCTATATGGACAAAATAGTACTAGACGAGTTCGGTATTCCAAAATAAAAAAATATATTTCCTTAATACCTACTTAGAAAATGTTGAGTTCGTCTGGCAAATGACTTTCAATCGTAAAACTGTTCTGACACTATATTTTTTCATGTTCAAGAAGGTATACGCTGACATGTGCACAAAACCCGGCTTTGTAAAAGCAAGTGTGTTGATTTTGGCAATTATTTTAAATTGTAAAAAAATTTGATGGCAACTCTAAAGCTGGAAAAATTCGAAATTTGACTGTTATTTTTGACTTAACTGGTCATGACTCACTAATACACCCAGTTTGAACGTATAATCTAACGAGTCCATCAAAATTGCCAAAAATGCTATTTTAGCTTTAGCTTTAAAACTTAAAATGAGTCAAGTTTGACCGACTATTTCTCGGTCGATTTTTATCCAAACCGTTCTTTGAATTATTAATTGTACAGGAAATTTAATTATATTTCTTTTATATGGAACAATGCCCTATACCTATCTCCGCTGGTAAAAAAGTTATAAGTAAATAAATAAAAAAACACAAACCATGCGATTTTTACATTTGTTTGTAATGATTTTTTTTTTAAATTTAGATTACTCAAAATTTTTTTAATTTTTTTTTCAAAAATCAATTTTGATGGTAAATTTTATTCTCTACAAAAAAGGTTTTTAGAATTATCTCGAAATTTTGCTCCGTTTTCGAGTTATATGCAAAAAACAAAAAAGGGTGCTTTTGCGCCCCCCTCTCCAAAATGCACCCTCTAATTTAATAGCACTCTGCAGTTTTCTCATTTTTAATGACCCCTTCGAAGATTGTTACAATAAAATCCCATGAACGTCTTAGTTCCTTATTGCCCTGTTTTTTAGGACATAATCAGTAGCCTAACAGCTTATGCTTGAAATCGTATAAACTATTTCATTCATGGGATAAAAATCTTCTTCCGCACTCGTTAAGTTACAAGAACTCCCAGATAGTATCCCACCCACTGTTCTGACCAGGTGTTCTTCAACGTCACTGCGTAAGTTATTCCATCTTCCCTACTCTAATAGTCTCATTTCGAGTGTATGGAAAACAGCATTGCTAAAAAGGGCAAATTGTATTCCGCCTTCAACTATCATCCAACCAAAGCCAAGGAAATGCCAATTAATCAAAAACTCATTAAAAAACAATCAGAGCTCAAAAGCTATTGACTTAAAAAGTGGTTGTTGACTTATCCTTTGGGAAAATATCACAATAAGTAGAACTTGATTTTTTTTTTTAAAGCTGAACCTTAAGATATAAATCTGCATTGAAATAACTATTTTTTTTTTGAAGATTTTAAGAAAATTCCTAAAAAATTAAAAATTTTGAAATGTGAAAACATTAACCGTTCAGCTTTATTTGTTGGCAATCTTCTTCATTAGCCAAATTCTAATAAAATGATTACACCCTAATTCAAAGAAAACATGCTTATTTACTTAGAAGATCTTACCAAAACTTAAGGTAGCCATGGTCTCGATGGGATACTAACAAAACACCTCCCACTCTCCACCAAAAAAAAAAAATTGCTCAGTCACGTTTCAAAACTTATAAATCCCATAAATAAGGTTACCAGAGGATTAAATCCTACAAAATTCCCAGAGAAAAGGAAGAAGTTTTTATTACCATTTATAATTATGTTATTAGCTAGGAGATCCTTTTGCAAAACATGTATTATACAATCCAACCACCCGCGCCTGCCATGGCAGGCGGTTGCACCCTCTTCATCATCTTCCCGCTTTTCGTGACAAAATATAAAACAAACATTCATTACTCACTTGAGTCCTCGAATCCCATCTTCAATATTCATAAGCGTGTACTTCTTGATATGCTCCCATTCGTGAGGACGATGTTGTTTCATAAACGATTCTGTGGATGATGATACTGGTGCTCCAACGCGTTGCTTAAATAACTGCAAGGATATTAAAAAAAAAAACAAAAACAACAAAAATTAAGATAAAAAACTTTTTAATGAAAATTTATTCAATTGAAACAACACTACAAGCATCAGCAGCAGTGCTTGCAAATTATATCATTTTCAACAAGGACACACAATAATAGGAGCAGCATCCACAGATCCTGTGGATAATAATAATTTCGTGAAAATATCGTAATTTAATAATTATTATTATCACTTAAGGATTGAAACATCCTTAAACACAAGGGCATCAACCCACCCCTCGTTGTGTTTGTGTTTTTTGGTCAATTGACTATGAAATCGTTTGGTTTTTGTTTTTGGTTTTATTTAAATTCAAGGACATACTCTTGTCCTGGATGATATGCCATGGTATGGGCGAAAAATATTGCCGCACGTCTCTGGAGCGGATTACAACGTCTCCCTGATTTTTGGGGATCTTTTCTGTTTCTTTCGGTCGAATTGATAAATCTTTTGGCTTAGCAATGCCAGCAAAAAAGAAATAATTTTTTTGTTCGTAGACATTTTTGGGTTTTTGTAGGTTCCCATTTTGTTGAAAAAGCATTATCCAAAAATTACTTTTGCCAATGATATTCAGGATATAATGAAACGCCCTGTCAATAAATCACATGGCCTTAAGAATATTCATTTGTAAATGGATGACAAAATGGCTATTTATTTATCTTCCATGGAATTCGATTGTGGTTAAAAGATATTGAAGCTTTTACTTAATTTCTTGACAGACACACACAAACAGAATAACGAGGGTTAGATGGGATTTTTGATTTAGGTGGACATAATAATATTTGAATTTCGGCTTAGAATTGAGGGTTTGGAATTTATGTAGTTTTTTTTTTCTTGTTCAAGGAACTTTTGATCATCAAAAACTTTAATTTGAGTAAAAGTGAAATATTCAAAAAACATTATTTCCCATAGATTCTGTCAACCTTATGACCCACACTATTAAAACTGTTTCCCTTTTGGTCACAAACGAAACAAGAAAAAGATTGTGGGAGACATTCATGTTTCTTTGAGAAATGAGAGTGTTCTACAGCTTCTAGCTTCTATAAGTCAACGAGAGTGGCCTAAGTATATCTTTCATTTTTTCTTAAGTGAAAAATAATATGTATATAAAATTTCCAATCTGCTCTTTGAAACAGCTACATAAACTATATTTCTAGATTAAAATTTTTGTTATACTCACTATTAATCCCTATTAAATAATCCTGGGGTGGGAGTCATACCAACTCTCAGAAATATCACGATCGCCAAGTCTATGAATCTATTATCATTCACACTATTTTTTTTTTATATCCACACCAATAGTATTGGGGATTGTGAAAATACTAAAAGTTGGTACCCTAAGTACCTTGAAACAAATGTAAAATATCATCGACTCCCGGGAGTAAAATCGTGTGGATTCCAAAATCACCATGATTAGTTTTTGACCTAGTGGAAAAATTAATGTGTCTGGCTTAGGTTCATGTAACCACATCCCTAATATGATGAACTAGAGGTGAAAAGCTTGGGTGTTAAGCTTGGGGAAATTTTGTAATTTCTCAATTTAATAACAGAAGCTGTGAATATAAAACAAAATTTCAATACAGCAGACGCTCCATTTAGTGAATCTCGAAATAGTGAACTATTCACAATAGTGAACACACAACATTTTATATAAGAACGTATTATAATGTCGCGCAAGAATTTTACATAACTTGAGAGCTCTGAGGAATTGTTTCTGTTTTTATTAAAACTTGAGTGAAAGCCTTGTTTTAAGCTTAATTAAAATTAGAAACATTCACATCGAACAAAATGTGCATTTCGTATGAAATTCTTGTGAATAAAGCCTTAGAAAACTCCCGCTAGAAAAAGTGAACAATCTCGAAAGAGTGAACAGGCCTGGTTTTTATTACTTCACTATATCGAGCGTCTACTGTATTTCATTCTCACTTGAACTGAGGGAACACATCATCTATTTTTGAACAAAATAAATGATGGCTTCTTTGCCATATCTTAAAGAAATTTGCCAAATCTACCATATTGCAAAACTATAATTTGATCTACGCATCTCCGGAACTATTCCTCTGGTCAGGAAACCTAGTCTCGAGCCCTTTTTTGTATGGTTGTAATTATTCACTTCTAACATGCAAAGGATGAAATTTGGCTTGGCAGTCATTTTTGTAATCCTGTCGCTTAAACGTCATTTTGAAAAATGGCGCCCAACCTGGGCCAAATGGTAATTAAAAAAAAGCTCTTAAATAACATCTTTTTTTTATGTCAAAGGGCGGGACCTCCACTTTTTTGGTAATTCTTAACACTTTGAACATGAAAAAACTGACAACTTATTTTCCCAACACGCTTTTGACATCTGATGGCGTTTGTGAAACTTTTTTCATGTTCAAAATATTTATAACTACCAAAGAAGTTGAGGTCCTGCACTTTGACATAAAAAAAAATTGAAAGTACTCCCCGAAAACCAGCAATATTGAAAATTTTACCGATAGTGCGTCTACTCAACTATTATCTTCTGATATATCAAGCGTTATTTCCCCGACATTTGTTTGACATCTGATGGTGTTTCTGAAATTTTTTTTTGAGTTCAAAATATTAAAAAATTACCAAAGAAATTGAGGGCCTACCCTTTGACATAAAAAGTATATTCTCGAAGAGTGGCAAGATTGAAATTTTCGGTGAGGGTGTTTCTTTTAAATACCTATTTTGTAACAGTAACCATTATTTTTTGTTTGGCGTCTGAAAGCATTTTCGCAACTTTTTTCATATTCAATTAAAAAATTATCAAAAAAGTGAAGGTGAAATTCTTTGACACCAAAACAAAGTATGTTCTAGAAAAGTGGCAACACTGATATTTATCCAAAAGGTGCGTCTACTCAATGCCTTAATTTTGAGATATTAACTGTCATTTGACCCATTGGAAATTTTTCAAGTAAGTTACAAGTTCTTTTTTAATTAAATATTTGGCCCAGATTGGGCGCCATTTTATAAAATGCTGTCTAAGCAACAATACTTAGTTTCAAATTAAATTTAATTCTTAGCTTGTGAAAAATAAATCACAATTATAAATAAAAACGATCCTCACCTCAAAAAGCGCAGGGCTTTCGGTTTCCTGGCCAGAATATAGATTGGACGTCATTTATCAAAATGGATTACAAAAATGACTTCCAAGCTTAATTTCGTCCTTGGTATGTAAGAAATAAATTCGGTTTCCTGACCGGACTATATCGGACTTAACGGGAAAGCTGCCAAAGCCAAATTTAGTAGTAAAATTATGTCCTATTTCATAGAGTAGAAACAGGAAATACGGACAAAATGGTGATAGCCGATTTTTGGGCAGCGTAGTTTGTAACTCCATTTTAAATTCAATGATAGAAGATCTCACATGACCAAAACCATTGTCTAACGCTAGACTTCTGGGAAATCGAATCTTAATAGTTCAGAGCTACTGCTTTGCCTCTTGCAAAAAGGTGGACAATTATCAAAGGAAAAGTTTTACAGTGTGAGGTCATCATTATCTCGAGCGGTTAAGCCCGAGTCAAGTCATATACAGAATTTTTCAATGGCAACTTAAGAATATATTAAGATCGAAGAGTAACAGTGCCGCACTTCGATTTCAATGAATTTTTATCAGCAAGTAAAAGCTTACTAAACAACTGTTCTGTTTCTGTGATAAATTGAAGTTCAATTTGCTTTCAGTATAGATCTTAAGCTCTGACTTAAATCAGTGCTCAAAATCTGGATCTAAGAGTATCCCTTCGTCATGAAAAATTTCTCTTATCATAGCCATTAAAATTCGGCAGAAAATGGTCGGGGAACGGGAATGGTTGAGTGTAAGCTTTCGTGCAGCCAATCTTATATCTTATATCTTATATCTTATATCTTATATCTTATATCTTATATCTTATATCTTATATCTTATATCTTATATCTTATATCTTATATCTTATATCTTATATCTTATATCTTATATCTTATATCTTATATCTTATATCTTATATCTTATATCTTATATCTTATATCTTATATCTTATATCTTATATCTTATATCTTATATCTTATATCTTATATCTTATATCTTATATCTTATATCTTATATCTTATATCTTATATCTTATATCTTATATCTTATATCTTATATCTTATATCTTATATCTTATATCTTATATCTTATATCTTATATCTTATATCTTATATCTTATATCTTATATCTTATATCTTATATCTTATATCTTATATCTTATATCTTATATCTTATATCTTATATCTTATATCTTATATCTTATATCTTATATCTTATATCTTATATCTTATATCTTATATCTTATATCTTATATCTTATATCTTATATCTTATATCTTATATCTTATATCTTATATCTTATATCTTATATCTTATATCTTATATCTTATATCTTATATCTTATATCTTATATCTTATATCTTATATCTTATATCTTATATCTTATATCTTATATCTTATATCTTATATCTTATATCTTATATCTTATATCTTATATCTTATATCTTATATCTTATATCTTATATCTTATATCTTATATCTTATATCTTATATCTTATATCTTATATCTTATATCTTATATCTTATATCTTATATCTTATATCTTATATCTTATATCTTATATCTTATATCTTATATCTTATATCTTATATCTTATATCTTATATCTTATATCTTATATCTTATATCTTATATCTTATATCTTATATCTTATATCTTATATCTTATATCTTATATCTTATATCTTATATCTTATATCTTATATCTTATATCTTATATCTTATATCTTATATCTTATATCTTATATCTTATATCTTATATCTTATATCTTATATCTTATATCTTATATCTTATATCTTATATCTTATATCTTATATCTTATATCTTATATCTTATATCTTATATCTTATATCTTATATCTTATATCTTATATCTTATATCTTATATCTTATATCTTATATCTTATATCTTATATCTTATATCTTATATCTTATATCTTATATCTTATATCTTATATCTTATATCTTATATCTTATATCTTATATCTTATATCTTATATCTTATATCTTATATCTTATATCTTATATCTTATATCTTATATCTTATATCTTATATCTTATATCTTATATCTTATATCTTATATCTTATATCTTATATCTTATATCTTATATCTTATATCTTATATCTTATATCTTATATCTTATATCTTATATCTTATATCTTATATCTTATATCTTATATCTTATATCTTATATCTTATATCTTATATCTTATATCTTATATCTTATATCTTATATCTTATATCTTATATCTTATATCTTATATCTTATATCTTATATCTTATATCTTATATCTTATATCTTATATCTTATATCTTATATCTTATATCTTATATCTTATATCTTATATCTTATATCTTATATCTTATATCTTATATCTTATATCTTATATCTTATATCTTATATCTTATATCTTATATCTTATATCTTATATCTTATATCTTATATCTTATATCTTATATCTTATATCTTATATCTTATATCTTATATCTTATATCTTATATCTTATATCTTATATCTTATATCTTATATCTTATATCTTATATCTTATATCTTATATCTTATATCTTATATCTTATATCTTATATCTTATATCTTATATCTTATATCTTATATCTTATATCTTATATCTTATATCTTATATCTTATATCTTATATCTTATATCTTATATCTTATATCTTATATCTTATATCTTATATCTTATATCTTATATCTTATATCTTATATCTTATATCTTATATCTTATATCTTATATCTTATATCTTATATCTTATATCTTATATCTTATATCTTATATCTTATATCTTATATCTTATATCTTATATCTTATATCTTATATCTTATATCTTATATCTTATATCTTATATCTTATATCTTATATCTTATATCTTATATCTTATATCTTATATCTTATATCTTATATCTTATATCTTATATCTTATATCTTATATCTTATATCTTATATCTTATATCTTATATCTTATATCTTATATCTTATATCTTATATCTTATATCTTATATCTTATATCTTATATCTTATATCTTATATCTTATATCTTATATCTTATATCTTATATCTTATATCTTATATCTTATATCTTATATCTTATATCTTATATCTTATATCTTATATCTTATATCTTATATCTTATATCTTATATCTTATATCTTATATCTTATATCTTATATCTTATATCTTATATCTTATATCTTATATCTTATATCTTATATCTTATATCTTATATCTTATATCTTATATCTTATATCTTATATCTTATATCTTATATCTTATATCTTATATCTTATATCTTATATCCAGCTCATATCAATGTGAAATTTTTACATCTTTTTAAAGAAATAAAAGTTATTCAGCAGGATTCAGCTAAGTTTATGAAACTGTTTCGGTCGTCTTCGATTTCTGCAAAATTGTAAGCACTACTATGGGGAGATATTACAGTTTCTAAAAAACATCAAAACGAAGCTAAATAAAAAAATTAAGCTTTCCTTCAAATTTGTTGATGTCAAAGTCTTAAATGATGGACAAACACCCAATACAATAAAAATGAAATTCAAAACTAATGGCTTAGTAAGATCAAATGTTTCTTTTTCATAATTTGTCTCTTAAATCTCTCAAAAAAATAATACTCAAATTATGGATGTCATTATCGATAAACAATTATCATACAAAATGTATTCTTTTGTAAAAATGTGGACACAGTAAAGCAACCTTACGTTAAGACAAACTGACCACAGAAAATTAATCACCCAATTTGCATATACAAATATTTTTTTAAGACCAATAATTAATCATCAAAAAGAAGAAACCAAAATAAATTATTAAAAAAGCCAAGAAATCGATTTTTAAAAGAATAATAAAATAATCCATCAAATATGACAAAATTAAAGCTAAAAAGCATAATTCCATAAAATAGAATTATTAGCAAAGAGCTAATTCAACCACAGGCTCTATGTTTGCCTTCTATATTATTTCACATAATATTGAAACACCCAAAATCACAAGGTAATAAATGTCAAGCCCTATAGATTAATGGTTATGGTTCCTATACTGACTCAATATATTGAGGGTTGTGGTTGGTGGTATTCTATGGAAATATATATATTTTTAATGGAAATAGGTAACTAATAGACTTAACATAACGGATACAGAGGTAATGAAATTGCTAATCCAAATAAGTCTATAAAATGGACCTCATTGAACATTGAATAAAAATTCGGGGATATTATGTAACTGCATGTGGACATGTAGGTTTCAGGATAAAAACATTCGAAATAGCTATTTGCAAAATATTACGATTTAAACATATTTTTGTGACATTATGACTTAGTAAAAATCGGTTATGTAAGAGTTGCATGAGTTTTGTTTGGTGAAAGTTTAGGTTCTTGATATCCTTGCGTACCTTTTCAAAAAGTTGGGTTTTGGGGAGAAAAGGACTCAATAAAAGCTACGTGTAAGTTGTCATTGAATTTGCTATTTCGGCAATGACTTAAAAGTAACATTGTTAGTTACATAATAAATGGTTTACATTTAACCAGTTCAGACCACTTCAACCATCTAAATCTTACTCCAAACAATCTCCTACACTATCAACAGTTGTTTAACCCACAAAGAAAATCTATTTCCCAAAATTTCCACTCAATACCTAAATAAAAATTAAATTTAGTTCGAACATGTGTTCCCTTAAGAAGAGCCAATCAAAAAGGACTTAAAATCCACCAAACCACTGACACACTGAAGCTCTACTTTCCTTTTGATTTTGTCTTTTCGCACATTGGATCGAAATCCAATTTCGAATCTCATTATCCAACTAAATAGCCAGAGATGCAGTAGCATCAAAGCTTTTGGGTGAAGTGAAAAAAAATTCGATCATCCTTTTACGTAAGTGTGTTCCAGGAACATATCAGCATCATTCACCCATCACTAACCGACAATTCCAAGCCCAGGAGTGGATAACACGAAGACAAATCGATCTGATGAACTTCCTTTATAGACCACCACGCTCCACGCCGATGAGACTTTACAAGGATAATTCAAGGACGTTCAGCGATGATGGGTATATGGTGATGATAGGACACATTACCTCCTACTTGAGAGCTTTTCTTCTCTCTCTATCTCTCTCTCTCTCTCTCTCTCTAAATATCTATATGCACATGTATATTATTGTATCGGGTCCTTATTGTTATAGCCTCGAAGAAGAAAAAGATGCTATTGTTGCATAACTGCTTTGGTTGTTCCATGCTCGTAATTTAACTGCTGATCTACTTCCCAGCTCATGTGCATATATTCTTTATCATTATCGCTGCTGCTGCTGCTGCTATAGCTACTGGTTGTTGTTGTTGTTGCTCTCTGACTATAAGGACTTTAAACAACAATGCCGCAGAGGAGCACAAGCATCATACACACGCTCCTTCACGTCCTATGGCCCTCGATGTTGTCGTCACGAACAGAAAGACAAAATAATGTCATCGTCGTCATGTCCGGAACATGGATTACATGCAGGAGCACTCCCATTAGAAGGGGAGCTGGCTGTTGCTACTTCAGCTGCTGCTGCTGCTGTTGCTGCTGCACTTGGCTTCTAGGGTAGCGATTGAAATTTCATGCTACCTCATTCATCTACATCTACAAATACACACATTCCTCACTCCACCACCTCTCCAAGGGGAATTCTAATTCCAAGACTGCTTTTCCTATATACATGTGTACAGCCCAAGCCCGGTGTGGTATTCTGGATGGTCTCTCTGGCAAGGATGATGGCGTAGGATGCGAGTGGAATTTATTTATTCTGACTTCCGAGTGGTGGTTAATTTTTTAATGGAAAGCTTCTATGGAACAAAAGAAATGTATTTAGGTCTCGTGACCCTGATGAAGAGGATTCAGGTTTTTTTTTTCTCTAAGTTTCAGTTTTCAGTGTGAAGAGAAAAAAAAATAGGGTATGGTTTGAGATTTGGTGAATCTGTTTGGTCATCGATACTTTGGGTTTTTTTTGGTCTTTAAAATTTTTAGCATGCTTAAAAGGGTCTTGTCTACCATACACAGGCTGAATATTTTGAAAATTTAATAGTGTTTTGTTTTTAGAAAACACTTAGCTTCAGAGGAAAAATGTCTTAAAACCTTATTACAAAATATTGTATTGAAAAGAACTCTTATATTATAACACACAATATTCTGCTGCTATGGTTTGCTTGTACTTCGGTTAGTTCCGGTACTGGAACGATTCACTTGCGTTTCTGAGTTCTGGTCTTGGTGTCTTGTATCGGTTACACTGGCTTCTGATGATTCAATTCTAGTCCTGGTGTTTGGTCTCGGGTAATGAAGCTTCTGATGGTTGGGCCTTTAAAACTGGTCCTATTATTCTGACGTAAGGTTTGGGTATTATGGTTTTAGCGTCTTAAAAAAAAAACAGCAGGCTAAAACGCTCTGGTTCATCAACAGGTACTACGCCCCTGGTGGCACTCAAAATAGCAGGCTAAAACACTCTGGTACATCAACAGGTACTACGCCCCTGATGGTGGTGCTCAAAACAACAGGCTAAAACGCTCTGGTACATCAGCAGGTACTACACCCCTGGTGGTGCTCAAAACAACAGGCTAAAACGCTCTGGTACATCACCAGGTACTACGACCCTAGTGGCACTCAAAACAGCAGGTTAGAATGCTCTGGTAGATCAGCAGGTATTGAAGCCCCTGGTGGCAGTTAGTTTAGTAGGCGCAAAAACGCTCTACCACATCAGCAGGTACTCTGCTCCTGTCCTGGTGGCACTCAAAACAGCAGGCTAAGACACTCTGGTAGTTTACCAAATTTACTATAACTGTCGTCTGACTTATCGCGAAGGGCTGATGTTCGTGCGTCCAAGCAGATCCTTACATTTTCAGTAAAGACTGAATGTGAACTGTAAAAGTGATGAACGAAAAATGATAATGTAGGTTTTGCTGTGACGTCACGTGTCCATAGCGTGTGTGAATTGAATGTAGTGAAGTACAATTTTCACTAGTAGTTAAGATATGTAATACGAAAGTATAAGAAGGGGAGTAGCATGGAACGCTTGTTAGAACTGGTAACTCCAATTCCTATGATTGATGAGAAGTGCAAACAAATTGAAAGCTTTTAACACCATGCACACATATAAAAGGCTAATTATTTAAAATTAAGTAATGAAATGCAAGATTCGCAATTTGAAAAGTGGAAAATATTATGCGAAATGAAACCTTTGCGAAAAAAACTGATCCACCGCCTATAAACCAATGATATGAACAAAAATATGGCGAAATGAAAGTTTGGCCAGCAAAAATTGCCAAACAGCATAAATGCGAAATCATTAATATGCAAATAAGAAATTGCGAAATGAATAAATACTGCCCACAAAATTCCATGAGGTGACTCATATCCCGTTTAAATAATTTTTCAGTGAGTTTTTTTAGTTATAATAAGATATTTGCAACCACAAAACTGTAGGGTAAGTGTCATATTTTCGAGACCCAACTGATAGTTTCTCTACAGTTGTTGCTTTACATGTTGTTCAGGCAGTTTTTTTAGGATTCTTCATGTTATGTTCAAATGCATTCTACATATCCACCTATAAATCTTTTGTCCTCAAAAAAAAAAAAAAAGAAGAAGGGAACATTATTTTAAAAATGTGCAAGTGATGTGTTTATGGGGCTCTAGGGCTTGGAAGCTCAACAATCAACAAACAAACAACAAACATTTTTCTTTATGCTGTAAACAATTGAAACAATGAAAGGGACAACAAAAAAGGTCCTTTTGTGACTTTTGTTGAATAAAATATAATTTGAAGATTTTTAGATTTTCAGGGCACGATGTTTTTTTTTGTTATTATGACTTTTGAACAAACTGCTTTTTATAAGGTATCAAAACACTAAGAACTTGCAGTCATGTTGTGTGTCTTAAATCATATTAGATAGATTGAGCCGATTGTAGTAAATTATTATAAAACCACACCAATATGTTGTTGGTTTGATAATAAAATGTGGGTCAATTCATTTATCATTTTTTAATTTTTTTATTTCACTTTGCCAGAGCGAAATAAGGTCAAACACTTAAATTTGGAGTTATTTCGCTTTATTAAAGCGAAATAAAATCGAATTTCGAAATTCGGCTTTATTTCGCTTGGCGTTATTTCACGTCAACGAAAGGCCCTAAGATCTATATAAAAGGTCAGCTCCACTTATTGAAAAACATGATTCTTTGATTCACAAATTTTTGTTTTAGTAAAACTTCACTTTTTTAAAACTTTTTTTAAATATAATGAATGTGGTTTTTTGTTCTTTTTCCAAGAAAAAATACTGTTTCCGGTCATCTATCTCCATCAGCGTATTGCAGAAGAAAAAAAGAATTTAATTTTCGTTTATTATCTCTTTGTCCTTTTTGAATGCGACTTTTTGGTTTACACCAGCAGCGTACTAGGCTTAATGACATTCGGGCACAGTCTTAGGTTGCGACTAGGCAAGACTAGAGTTTACTTGATGAAGTTTCAATAAGATAATCTCCATGCTTGAATAGCTAGTACCAGCTCTAATAAATACATATGCTCTACTATGTGGATGACCTTAAACGTAGTATTCGATTTTTGAGTATCAAACCTTTTCAACAATTTATCACCATTTCGAAAACATTATGTTTACGTGTATT
This sequence comes from Dasysyrphus tricinctus, assembly GCA_963921185.1. Classification (NCBI taxonomy): domain Eukaryota; kingdom Metazoa; phylum Arthropoda; class Insecta; order Diptera; family Syrphidae; genus Dasysyrphus; species Dasysyrphus tricinctus. Next base: position 32,047,054 of record OY992531.1, read on the forward strand.
TTTGATCAAATTAAAAGCAAATCTAATCATTACAAAGTGTTGGTATTTCACTTCAACTTGCAGGGATTTCTCTATTTTATAGTTTAGAATAATAGTACGTATACACCACAGTGTACCATTCTATTAGAAGCCGACTAGCTTTTCTTTTTGTGAACAAAAAAAGGTGGTTTGAATTTTGTTGTTCAGCATTTTAGGGGCTATTGAACAAATCTTAAGTACCGAGTTTAAAAAAAAATCGATTCGATTCTAAAAGCATTAGGTATCCAAAAAGACAAAGCAAAGCGAGATATCTCATCAGGACCAGATGGAATTCCCCCAATATTATTGAAAGAGTGTAGACATACACTGGTGGAGTCTTTTCAATTTTTGGTTGAGTTTTCTATTAAATCAGGGAAGTTTCCCTATTTATGGAAATCTTCGTTTTACTCCATTTTTTAAAAGGTGATAATACTGATATTTCGAATTATAGACCTACATATATCCAAAATGTCATGTATTCCAAAGCTCTTTAATATGTGAACAACAGCATGGGCTCGTGAGAAGAAAATCTACAGTAACACACCTCATTACATTCTTGCATTAATGTTCTAAAGCATTAGAAAATGGAAGTGAAACGGATTGTATATATAAACTGATTTCTCTAAAGCGTTTGACCAACTTAGTCACAACATTACTATCTTCAAGCTTAAATCTTTAGGACTTCTAACATTTTCTTATCACCTGGATAAAATCATACCTTGAAAATAAGTCGTACGAGGTAAAATTTAGAAACTGCCTTTCAAACTCATTCAAGGCTGAATCCGATGTAACCCAGGGAAGTCATCTAGGTCCATTTCTATTTATTCTTGCTATAAATGATGTTGTTTCATGCATACGTTCGAGTGAAATTCTTATATTTGCTAATGATATGAAGATTTTTAAAACAATAAAGGCTAACCATGACCACTTTCTTTTGAAAATCAATATTAACAGATTCGCTACTTGGTGTGATAAAAACGGCCTGTCTCTTAACCCTGCTAAATGTCAAACAATTACTTTCTCAAGAAAGTGACTTGCAAATGCTTTTAATTAATCTACATATTTCACAACAAAAACTCTGTCGAGTCTTTAGTTTCAAGGACTTGGATGTTAACTTTAGCTCAAATTTAGAGTTCACTGAACATATTCACTTAAAAAAAAATTAAAAAAATATCACAAAAAACGTCATACCATCCCCAACATATGACTCATAAGTGTACTTTGACCCACTATAACTTAAAGATGAAACAACTTACAGACGTTTTTAATGGTTTATTTTGTAGAAAATTTTATCTTCTATAAGATCCTATTTTGTTTTAAAATAAAAAGTGAATAAATTGTTCAATAAAAACAAAACAAATCTCTTTTTCAAGATGGCGGCTCTTCTTTTACCTCAAATATCCCAAAAACTCGGGAAACATGGTTCCTAACTTTTGACTTCTGTCAAGTAATGTGAAATTAAAATTTAAAAATTTCCGACCACCTTAAATAAAACGGTGAAGCTTATTTTTAATAATTTATCTCTAATTTGTTTCAAATCAACCTCTTTATGTGTTTATTAAATGAAGGTTTATTTATATGACAACACCCACGGGATAATCTGACATAAATACATTCATATAATTAAATGTATATTTTTTTGCTAATCTATTTCAAAAGCTTAAAATAGCAATAATTGTTTTTTTTAAATTCCAAAAGATTATGATTATTTGTTCTCAAATGGAAATTTATATCCCAACATTTGTTTGACCTTTCTAAATTGTATTCAAAATAAAGCAATATATAATTATGGGTTTTTTGTTTGAATTAACTTTTCACGTAATTTTAACACTGGGCTTAAGCTAATAACCATAAAACCAAGGACACCAACGTGTTATACAATTTTGTATTTTATATCAAATTGCTATCATAATATTTTCTAATTTTTTTTTTTTTAAGAATACAAAATTTTCATAAACATAAACGACAACACGTAGCGAGTCTTCTAAACTTCAATCAGCTTCATCTAGATTGTTATAAAATAATAAACATTTTATCTTCGAAGATATAAAGTTAACAAGAAGTCATTGCCCCTTAATAACTTCTGTCAAAGATAAAATATATCCTTCTTAATTTTTGTAGGCAAAACACTTCCTCAGTCGATTTTGGCACCTGTCCTGGTGTAAAGCTACTTCCGGTTGGTTGCCATCATCATCATCATCATCATCATCATCAGAAAAAAACAAAAATAAACTGTAAAATCAATAGACAAAATGCCTTCACTGTATACCTCCTGGGTGCCTAAATAACTTGGCTCTAACCTATACCTTTGTTTTTAAACAAATTGATGTCAAGAAAATTAAAAGCCAAAAAGGCCATAACCAAAAGCACTTGGGGGTTTAAAAGTGTTTTTTAAACAAGTAGGTACTCACCTCTCGCACATCGAATGTCCTGTAAATGCGACGAGGAAGGTCCTTCTTAAAGCTGGGAAAATTAAATTTTTCACCCATATTAACAGGCTGGAGATGTGGCAAAGCACAATCCGCCTCCCTTTTATTGGACATCTCTCGTGCGTATGCAATTTTATTTTATTTTACATTTTGCCTCATAGAAAGGAGGAAAACAAAATTATATAACATTTTCTATTTTGTGCGAGTGTAAGAGAAAAATGGGGGTGAGTCCTTTTTTCTTTTTTTTTTGCTTTAATTAAATGTTGTTGAGGGAAAGTCGTTCATGGGAAAAGTTTTGCTATGTTCACAGCTCTTTTTACGGCCGTTGAATACATCCTGGAAAATGAGGTCAGAGCATCATCCAGAGCCAAAGCCAGAAGTAGAACCGCAGTTAGAGTCATAGCCGCACAGAGCCCTCTGCCTCTGCCACCGACTGACGTCGACGCGACGCACGCCACCGTCAGTATTCAGGAGAATAATAAACAGCCGGGGCTAATTTGGTTCTATGCATTTCGCATTTTATTTAAAAGGAATGTTCGTCCTCGTGAGTCGACGAGCGACGTATCGTGAGTAGGGAAATACTATTGTTTGTGTTTTGGCTTTTTTCGTTATCGTTGTTTATTTTTGTAGGTCCTTTGGCGCGTTTCAGTCAACACTTTTCTTTTTTGTCAAAAGAAGATTAGGGAAGAGTGCTTGGCGCGAATGAAAAATACCATAACTGAATAAGGGGTTTGTGCAAAAAATAAATTTTTAAGGGGTTGTGATGTTTATTAGGAAGTGTGTGTGTGTCTGTGTGTATTGTTTTGTTTTTATTTTAATGATATTGAAATGGAAACCACGTTTTAATGTGGTCTTTTAGGAAACGTGCCGAAATTTTATTTTAATTAATATTAAATTACAATTTTTGAAAAAAATCCTGAGGTAAAAAAAAGGAAGTGATTTAGTTTTTATGAAGTTAATTAATTTTTATTTTACTTCTTCTATAATTATAAATATTAGTTTGATGCAAAAAAGTCGAGGATTTAATAAAATCTAACATTTAAATAATGGTGATGCCGAAAGCATGGGGTTTCATTATTCAATCCGTTGCGGTCTGTGCATCAGTGAGTCCACTGTATATCTGGCTACACAAAGTCTAACCGGGTGAACCGATTTACTTTAAATTTATTATTTCGAAGTGATTTTTGGTGAATTTATTCGAATTCATATTATAAAGGGTTTTCCAATAGAGGTGCGTCGATGTTGCAATGGAATATTACAAGCTGTGTGATGTTCAAAGGATAGACACTGTGCATTTAAGAGGACACAAGCATCCACAAGCTTTTTATTCAAAGCAAACCGCTGTTTATCAACTCTTACTCTCACCTCCCCGTGGTGAACATGGGGTGCATAGTACATTTAACTGAATATGGAGCTCCAATTCCTGTGGAAAGTTTGAGGCGGTAGCAATCGGGAGAGCGGGGGAGGAGTGTAGAATCAACGATGGCGTCTACTGTTCCAGTTAGGTTGAACTAATTTGTGAACACCTTATATGTGCTACTACGACATATTCGGGAGCTCAGACCTATCAGGAGCGGTTCATCCAGCTTCCCGCCCTTGGAGTTATATATTGTAAAGGTTGTGTCTTCCAGGTAGGAGGTCATGCCATCAGGCTGAATTCCAAGCCCCGTAAAGTAACTTTAGTTTCTAAGCAACAACAAGACGGATTTACTGTTGACGAACCTATAGCAACCGAAATAAGGACAACGAACTTCGGATCTGCACGTGGAACGTTCTGTCTCTCTATAGACCACGTGCATCCGAATATTTGACGGAAGCCCTAGACTGCAACAAAGCAGACATCACCACCATCCAAGAAATGCGGTGGGATGGGCTGGGTAAAAGAAAACTGAAAGACTGTGACATCTACTACAGCGACTGTTAGCAACCACAAAGGCAGCGTCTTTTTGGATGTGGATTCGTCGTTAGATACAGAATTAGGCAATAAGTCTTGAGTTTCAACGCCTTACGACAATTCCCATCAATGCTAAGTTCGCCAACATCAGCCTCACATGCGCAAATGCCCCAAAGAGGAGAAAGATGGCGACAGTTGTACGAGCTCCTGGACAAGACATATGAGCGATGCCGTAGATGACATTAAAATTGTGATTAGAAGACTTCTTTGATGGCACAATCGGAAGATATAGCCTGACGATACTATCTCCGATAAGAGACTAAGGCTAATCGACTTTGCTGCAGGGCGAAACGTTGTGGTAGCCAATACGCCATTTCCGCATTTTGATGTATACACAATGGGGACATGGCGAGGTCCTGGTCCATCAACCGCCAACCAGATTGACCATAAGCAAGGCACTCCTCCAGTATTAGGTAAGGATGTCCGAACGATCCGAGGAGCCAACGTTGACTCGGACCACTACCTCGTTGTAGCCAAGGTAATGCTACGGATATCCAGACCAAAGTCAAAACAGGGAAATACTGTGAAGAATTTCGACGTTGGACGGCTGCAGTCGTAACGTTTTTTCCAAAAGAGTCTCTCGGGCCCTTTTAAATAGTTCTATTCTGCCAACTGCAAGTATCGAGAACCAGTGGAAGAACTGCCAGGAAGCCACCAGAGATGCCACCTCTGAAGAGCTGGGCTTTGCATGACCATCACGGCGAAGCCCCTGATTCAATGAAGAATGCCGGCAAGTACATGTAGCCAAACAACAGGCATACAGAACGGTGCTGCAAAGAAGGACAAGAGCTGCTCACGAGCTCTACGAGCAGAAGAAGAGAGAGGAACACAAGCTTCTTAGAAAGAAAAAGAAAGAGCATGAGAAGCACCGATCGAGGAAATAGAAGCTTGCCATTGCAGGAATGAAGTTCGGAAGTTTTACCAAAAAGTAAAAAGAACCTTCCAGAGTGACAATGCCCGAACCGAGGCCTGCAAGGATGAACAGGGGAACATCGTGGTAGAATCGCAGTTGGCAATGAGGATGTGGAAAAATCATTTCTGCAAATTGTATAACGGCGATGACGAACCGAATTCCGCTGCCATGCAGGTTGCACCATTCAACCTGGACGTCACTCGTGACGTAGACGAAGTGAAGATATCTAAATCTAAACTTAAATTCAATAAAGTTGCTGGAGCTGATGGCTTTGCTGCCAAGCTATTCAAAGCAGTCGACGATAAATTGGTTAGGGGTATGCCCCAGCTTATCTGCTAAACATGGTCGGAGGGAAGCATGTCCGAAAAATGAAAACTCAGCATTATTTCCCCGATCCTGAAGAAAGGTGATCCTCTAGACTGCACCAACAACGAAGGCATGAGTCTCCAAAACATCTCATACAAGATGTTTTCTGCCGTACTTTGTGAACGCTGAAGCCATTCGTCAACAACCTGAAAGGTCCATATCAATGTGGCTTTAGGCCAGGTTAGTTCACCATCGACAAAATTTTTGCATTACGGCAGATCTTGGAAGAACCCAGGAGCTTCAAATCGATACCCACTACCTTTTCATCGATTTCAAGGCCACGTATGACAGCACCTATAGAGACGAGCTACATAGAGCAATGCCCAGTTTTGGGCTCCCTTCCAAACTCGTCCGTTTGTGCAGGATGGCGATGGAGAATGCACGCTGCTCCATAAAGGTCGGCAAAGACCTCACCAACACCTTGGTGCAAAATGATAAAAACCACGTGCAAATGTCATAGCGAGACAAAAGGGAGACTATGTACAACGAGAAAACCACAAAAAGTTGTGTGAATGGGCACGGAGAGACCCCATTAAGACAAACACAATGACCACGACACGGAAAACCTCGCTTGGACTTTATAACTACAGTTTTATCTTGTATTAACCTTTTTGAACAATTTAATTTTGAAAAAAAAAATTACGAGATTTAAGCGAGATAATGGTTAAACATGCTCAATGCAAAAAAACACGTCTTAATGTCACGGCAAGACCACCAACGGCGAGAAAACCAACATACAGATGCTCCTGTAAATGGGCATGGAGAGACCACTATGAAACGAACTTAATGACCACGATATTGAAAACTACGTTTGAACAACCAAGGGAAGAGATTAGCGAGATCATGAAAAACCCAACTTATTCACAACTGAAAATCAATTTTTTTATATTCATGACAAGGCTCGCCATTGACATCTTGAGTCTGCTGAGTTCTGACTTTGAGAAGAACTGAAATATTTCAGACAGCACCACTTTTAAATCTACTTTGCCCTGGAGTAAAAATATCACTTTTGATTTTTACTTGCGATATAGGTACTATAGGGCAAGTTTTGGATTCGTGCAAACAAAAAATTTCGAATAACAATCAAACATAACATTACGATGATAGAGAACACGAAAAAAGTGGGTGGCACAATTCTGTCTGTCTGTCTGTCTGTCTGTCTGTCCGTACCTCAACCTACAGCCTAAACCACTGAAGCGATTTTCTTCAAATTTTGAACTTAAGGTTTTTTTGTAACTCTCCAGAGGGAAAATTGAAATTTTTTTTTAGCTCAAAAACTAACGGTACTTGCCATACAACCGTTAAGGAAATGCTTATTTATCTCAAAAACGGCTCCAACGATTTTGATAAAAAAAATCAGTGTATTACTGTAGATATGATGTACCTTCTAATAAGAACAAAAATCACCAAAAACATTTATTAACGGTACCTGCCATATAACGGTTTTTTCGATTTTTGATTTTCTCATTAACCGCTCATCCGATTTCAATGAAATTTTTTTCACAAAAGCTTTGTTAGAATATAAATAATACTGCATTCCAAAACTTTTGAAAAAATAAATTTTGGATTTTTAAAAAAAGATTCAAAATTTTTTTTTCAAAATTCAATATTTCAAAAACGGGTTGATGAATTATTTTGAAATTTCAGTTTTAAATGTATATTAATATAATCTCAAAATTGGCATACCAAATTTTTTTTTGAAAAATGTGACAAAATTTTTATATATAAAAAATTAATTTTTAAGAAAACGGCTCCAACGATTTTTAATTTTTTGTTTGCATATATACATATTTTTTCAATTAATCAAATGGCATACTTTTTTTTTAGCTCTAAGTTATTTATCAGGCTGTTTATACAATTAAAAGAACGATTTAAATGCTTTTTATACTTTTTCTATAATTACTTAAATATTTTTTAAAGTTCTTAAGCCCCACACAAACTGAACATAAGAGCAAGTACGTGCGATCCAGTCGTGCATTTTATTTTCTATGGAAACGGTTTAAGGTTGATCGCTTCCCTTTTTTAATATAATACTAAATCAACAGATTAGAGTTATTCTTGAAGTTTAAACATAAATCTCTCAAAATTATTTTTTAGGTCTTTTTTACAAAAATAATTTTTAAAAATAAATCTCAAACCAAGACCAAAATGAAATGTGACGAAGAAAATTTCTCTCGATGTGAAAGCAATTGAATAAAGGTCAACAGTTATTTTCGATCTCCACCCGCAACTACAGACAGCTCCAAAAAGAAAGAGTTTCAACGACGTCAAATTGCACGAGCCAATTCACGTCATCCCTAATCGTCCATGCAAAATGTCCGTTGTGGCATTGCCTCCATTGATCATATTCATATCATCCAATATACATAGGCCCCAAAGAATTTGTTTATCATCGATAAGTGGAGAATTGAGGTCTCCGTTGACGGAATTGACGCATTTGACATTTGCATTTAAGTAAATAAATAAATAAAATAAGTGTTTTTAAGTTATTCAAAATAGTATTTATTTCATGAAAAAAACACGTTGAAAATCTCCAATATCAAATCAGTTTTAACTGCTTTGGGTTCTCCCTCAGAGATTTTGCATTTCTTTGACGTTCGGGTAATAGCGGATTGTTCACTCAACCGATCAATTTGAATTTCTTCAGAATAGTTGACCGGGAGGGCTGACCGTCAAATAAGTACGCATAGTTGCCAGAAGAGAACGCCCATTTTGGTAAAAAAGTTTTATCATTTGTTCGTGTTGCTCAGTCATGATACTTATTATGACAATTTGGCATCACTGACTGAATAACAAACAAGAGATTTGACAGATGGTGCCAAAGCAACATGGCCGCCTCAGACTGTCAAAATCAGTCTATCCCTGTTGGAAAGCCCTATTGGCGAATGGAGTCACGGCACCTAGCAGTCAGCGCGTGAACCCTTTGAGGGGGATACATTTTTTTTCATTTTGACATTCAATGTATTTCCCATAAGAGAAAACCAAAAAAAAGTCTGAAAACATTGCTTTTGCTTATTAATTTTCTATGAACACGTATTTATTTTATAGTTGCAATAGAAAAAGAATTTATGTGAGTTAGTTAATCAAGAAGAATATGTATCAAAACTTATGTATAACTTCTTATATTTTGCAGATGAAAAATGTAAACAAACCTGTATTGTTGTTGTTGCTTTCCAAAATGGATTCATGTCGTAAGAAAAATTGGTGTCATGTGCGTAGTCAGGGAAGGGGTTTGATAGACAAGGGTCAATTATGAAGATTTTTATATTAGGTATATATTTTACTACTGTTTTCTAATAAGTAAAAGCTTACGTCACCGAAACTTTGCAGCAATGTTTTTATGAAGATGTAGGTATAAAGTATTTCTATATATTTATGTATTGCGTTTGTGTATTTGTATTCTTGAGAAAAAAAAAGGAGTACAAATATTTGTACACTGTTTGTGCAACAGATCAATAAAATTTATTTTGTGTTTAGAAACTAGCGAAGCTCATGGGGTCAATAAAACCCGTTATTGAATAAATAAATTTTTGCGTTTAATTTTTTACAATTCTTATTTTCAAAATATGTGCCCTCCAAAAATATCAGGAAATAATAACACTTCAATCGTGCCTGCGTCTTTTGTTAATGCCGCATTTACACGATTGGAGAACTCGCAATATAATGAACAAAACAATAACAGAAGAATGGATAAATTCATTATTTTTGTCATTATACTGGCAGCTTTTCATCAGTCGTGTAAATTCGGTATAACGAAGAAGCATTTAAAATATTTACATAGCCAAAAAATTTTGTGCGTAGGTAAAAACACTTGAAAAAGTTTTTTTTTTGTAATTAAATTGGTAAATATATATGCAAGAAATTTTCATTCCAAACAAAAATTTTGACATGTATTTGAAAATCTTCATTTTCAATACAAACATAATTAACAAAGAAAAAATGTTTATGTTTTAAATAATCTTAGCTGCGTCCCTGCGTTGCTTTTTTCTCAAACGAGTATTGGTGTTGTTGTTTCTCGTTGTAGAGGTAGTTTGTTTACATTTTTCATCTTAAATTCAAATTATTTGAGGCGTCAGTTTTGATTTAGTTTTTTTCGATTTGTAAACTCACATGTTTTGTTATTCTATTGCAATCATAAAAGTTGTATCCGTTTATATAAAAGTTATTAGAAAAAGTAACATGAATATGACTCACTTTTGCTTTTCTCTTATGGGCATTACATTGAACGTCAAACTGGAAAAAATGTTATCCCCCAGAAAGGGTTCATGTGCTGAAATGCAGGTGGTGTGGAAAGCAACTTACCAGGTGTCAATACACAAAATTTTACTGAAACTTCGAACGAAATATTACACAAAGAGTTAAAATAATTTTATATGATGACTTTTTTTTTTGTAAAATATTATTTTTGTCTGGAAAAATTCACAAAAAAAACACACAATCAATATAATTTAAATGGTAACCTTTCGATTACGGGTTTTTCATTAAAATTAACAAATATTACCGTTCATGCTGATTTAATTTTGTCATTTTATCTGATGGCAATATTGAACAGAAAATTGTGTGCGAATAAAATCAAGCCTTCTAAGCCAGATGTCGAAAGAGATTAACTTGATCTGTCAATTTGCATTTTTCCCAAATAACATATTCAACTGCATGTTTGTATGTCCTGAAGCCTGACATTTTTTTCTCGGTGTGTACGAACATCCCTGCAAAACTATTCAAATCAAATCAAATCCAATTTTTTGTTTGGGAGAAAAAAAGAACAAAACTTTCATCCACACACAGGAACTTCATATCAATAGCTCTGTAAAAAAAAGGGGACTATGCACTCCTCCATCCAACTGTTGATGACAATTCCGCTGTTTTATCATGCAAACTAGTTTTTTTTTTAAATAAATTTCGCAATTTCGTTGCAGCCATATCCTGCTGATTAAATCAGGATTTTTTTTTTCGAATATAAATATTTTCATATGGCACTCGAGTCCTTAATTTGAATGGAAATAATGGAAACACAATGAATTACCGTCCGCTTCGCTTAAAGTAAATTTTCCGTTTTTAAATCGTTTTGCAATTTTAATTTTAAATAATTTTCTTCTTAATATACGTACAACAACAAAAAAATAATATTTATTTTTAATCGCTTCAAGCTTATCTGGATTATAAGCTAATTATTGCGCTGGAAAATATGGTGTTGTTAATTAGATTAATTCTAGACTGATTAAAAGCAATTGAAGCGATTACCAATCCCTAATAAACAATTCCCTTCATAAACATGAAGTCAGTGACCCGAAGTCAGTCAATCAACCTTAATAAAGGGAACAAAAAGCTAGAGAGTTTATATCCTCATTGAGTAGATATAATATAGTCCTTGTTGTTTGTCATATCTTTTGACTAATTCAAAGAGGACGTGTTAATTCATTTTGATTTATCTGGTCCATTCAGCTTCAACAACCCACCAGCTGATGCTGCTGTCTATATAGAGTATACAGAGAGAGAAAGATATAGATTTTATATATATAATTAAGCTCAAGGACCTTCAAGAGTAATGGACACTTCAAATGGAATATACCCAGATACACTGCAATAATAGTCAATTGAATTGGGATAAAAGGAGTTCATTCATAAAACATACAATTAGATAGACGTACATTATATATACATGTATTTGTATTATTTCTTGTGAAATGTCCCTCTTTAGAGAAGGAGCATTACTATCATTTCCGCACATCCTTGGAATGATCTATAAGAAGCTCATAGCAGCAGGAATCTAGTCTCATCGCTTTTAGAAATAAAATGAAATATTTTCTAACTGAAAAGGACTCTATGTGAGAGCTCAGAGTTGTTGATGAAGGAAAGAGGAAAAAAATGATAAGGATATTATTAAAGCTGACAGAAGGACTTTCAAGTGTACATGGATGTATTTTTTTTTTTTAAGGATAGAGAAGATGAATTAAGATTTATATGAGAATTTTATAGAAAGAGTTCCTACTGTTTTTTGGTGATTTATTTCTTAGTTTTTATGTGATTTGTTGAAAAGGATTAAAATAAATGCCAACTATAAATTTAAGAACAGGGAGATTATTAATACGAATGGTTCACTTTTCGATGATGGAAAATTGAATTTCATCATAAAGCTTGAGTTTGCTTAAGCTTTTGTATTAATTAATTTAAAATTTAGAAGAAGGGATTATCTAAGATTAAAATTAATATAATTTTAATCTTTCAGTGGATATTCAATGTTAGGGGTATCTGAGGGATATATCATTAGTCTGCATCAAAAATAATGTGGGTGTCCTCTTATATAAAACGGCTGAATTTGAATGTTCTCTTATAGTTCAAATGGCTTAGGACTACAACCCACTCGTAAAGAGAAAAAAGTGTTGAAATTTGCACTTTGTATTTCCATTTGTGTATCCTTCAATCAAGAGCGGATCCAGGGTATAGAATATTGAGGGAGTTGAGAATTTTCAGAATAATATATCTCATTAAATCATACACATCAACTTTTATACTTGCGGTATAAGTACTATAGGGCAAGTTTTGGATATCGCACGTATTTGCTGATATGCAACTGACATTTTAAGGGAGCTTTTTCATAAAAAGTTTGATTGAAATCCTGTAAGTTGTTGATAAGAAAATCGAAAATAAAAAACGTTCGCAACTCAATACAATTTCTTGGTCGCATGTACGTTCATTCACGTTGTGGCTCATGTGTTCTAATTTTTGCGACTAAATAATTGTGCTACTAAAATCGCAAGTGCGTTCCTTGCCTTTCTGGTCATTTTTTTTCTTCTTAAATGTACACTATACCTGCAATAATACACTGATTTTATTTATTTTATTTTATCGAAATCGTTGGATCCGTTTTTGACATGAATCAACTTTTCCTTAACGGTTGTATGGCAAGAACAGTTATTTTATATCTAATAAAATTCAATTTACCCTCTAAGGAATCACCAAAAAGCCTTAAGTTCAAAATTTTAAGAAGATCGCATGGGAACAGGTCAAAATTCTGGTTTCAAAATTCTGATTTTCAAAATTCTGTTTTCTTCAAAAAAACTCTGCTTTTCAAAGTTCAGTTTTTTTTTTTAATTCTGTCTGTCGTAATTCTACTTTCAAAAATTCTGTTTTTCAAAATTTTGTCAATTTGTTTTAAGAAGAAGAAAATTCTGCTAATTCTGTTTTTTGTTTAATATATAATCATTTACTAACAAAATACTCTGTTGAGCCAATAATACGCAGTAAGCCACTAGGTGTTCAAAGGGTAGATATGTGCATTCAAGAGGACACAAGCGTCCACAAGTTTCTTTTTTTATACAAAGTGAGCCTCTGTCTATCAACTCCTACTCTCACCTCCCCGTGGTGAACATCAGGTGCCTAGTACCTTTAACTGAAGATGGGGTTCCAATCCCAGTGGACGGTTTTAAAGAGCAGCAAACGAGAAAGGGGGGAAGAGTGTTCCCACTAAGGCACTTCTCCTTTATCCATGCGGCAGGGGAAGAATTCTCCAGATAGAATCAACGGTGGCGTCTACAGTTCCAGTTAGGTTGAACAACTTAGCGAACACCTTATACGGGCTACTACGACATATTCGGAGCTCAGGCCTATAAGGAGCGGTTAATCCGGCTCCCCGCCCTTGGAGTTATATTGTAAGGGTCTGGTCCTCCAGGTTGGGGGTCGTGCCGTCGGGGTGACTTCCCAGCCACGTAAAGCTTTTTAGTGGCGAAGTAACAACGAGCCTAGGATACGGACGGATTTACTGTTGACGAACCAAGCAAACGAAATAAGGACAACGAACTTCGGATCTGCACGTAGAATGTACTGTCTATCAATAGACCACTTGCAGCCGAACATTTAGCGGAAGCCCTAGACTGCTACAAAGCAGACATCACTGCCATCCAAGAAGTGTGATGGGATGGGCCGGGCAAAAGAAAACTGAAAGACTGTGATACTTACTACGATGACTGTTACCCACCACAAGGGCAGCATCTCTTTGGATGTGGATTCGTCGTTAGAGGCAGACTTAGGCAAGAAGTCTTGAGTTTCAACTATGTGAACGAGCGCTTCACGACAATTCGCATCAAGGCTTAATTCGCCAACATTAGCCTGATATGCGCGCATGCCCCCACAGAGGAGAAAGATGACGACACACAGGATGAGTTCTACGAGCTCCTGGACAAGACATATGAGCAATGCCCTAGCTATGACATTCAAATTGTCTTGGGTGATTTGAATGCCAAGCTAGGAAAAGAAGACGTCTTTGGTGGCACAATCGGAAGATATAGCCTGCACGACACCACCTCCCATAACGGACTCAGGCTAATCGACTTTGCTGCGGGCGAAACGTTGTGGTAGCTAGTAAGCAGTTCCCGCATCTCGATATACACAAGGGGACATGGCGAATTCCTGGTCAATCAACCGTCAACTAGATTGACCACATTGCGATCAACGCAAGGCACTCCTCCAGTATCAAGCATGTCCGAACGTTCCAAGGAGCCAATGTTGACTCGGACCACTACCTCGTTGTAGCAAAGGATATCCAGACCAAAGCCAAATCAGGCAAAATACTGTTAGGAAGTTTAACGTCGGACGGCTACAGTCGCAAGAAATCACCAGGTCCTTTTCCCATCGAGTCTCCTGCATCCTCTTAAATAGTCCTATGTCACCAACTGCAAGTATTGAGAACCAGTGGAAGAATTGCCAGGAAGCCATCAGAGATGCCGCGTCTGACGTGCTGGGCCTTGCACGCCCACCACAGCGAAACTCCTAGTTCGACGATGAATGCCAACAAGTACATGCAGCCAAACAACAGGCATACAAAGTGGCGCTGCATAGAAGGACCAGAGCTGCTCGTGCGCTCTACAAGCAGAAGAGGAACACAAGCTTCTAAGAAGGAAAAAGAAAGAGCATGAGAAGCGCGCGATCGAGGAATTAGGATGCCACTGCAGGAATGAAGTTCGGAAGTTTTACCAAAAAGTAAAAAGAACCTCCCAAGGTTACAAGCCCCGAACCAAAGCCTGCAAGGACGATCAGGGGAACATCGTGGTGGAATCGCAGTCGGTGCTGAGGATATGGAAAAATCATTTCTGCAAATTGTATAACGGCGATGACGAACCGAATTCCGCTACCATGCAAATTGCACCATTCAACCTGGACGACGTAGGACAACAATTCCGTCCACCCGATCTTGACGAAGTGAGGATAGCCATATCTAATTTTTTCTAATCGAGTAGAGTGATAATTATAAAATATTTCAAAAAATCAATCAATAGTACTTTTGAATAACATTACATTTCAAATAATAATATTAAAATATGTGTTGACTTCTTGGAATCCGCTCGATTATATTTTCGGCTGGGGTCTTCGGCAGCCGTACCGTTGCATTTTGTTGCGCTAACGCCACACTCTCCGCATGAAAAATTGGTGTGTCATCCAGCTTCCTCTCATAGCTGTGGTGATGATGTCTCCGATCTGTTGTTTGTTTAGATGTAGTGCTGTTATTAGATACGTATTGAGGTGACACCAGCCTCCACGTGCTCCCACAATTAGTGGAAGTATACGGAGGTTAGTATCTGGATGGCGACGTCGGACACTTTCGATGAACTCCGGTGTACTATATTTGTGCAACCTTGTTCCTATATTGAAGAGAAAGCGATTCGGGTCCTTCCCAATGCACCCCGACGTCACAAACGATGGTGGTGTTGCCTTTATTGAATATGACGTCAGGAATCTTCAAGAGACCATCATTCCCTCGAAACCTTGGCTCGATCTCTGTTCGCCAGCCCTTATTCCTCGCCGCAGTCACGAGTCGCTTTTGGACGTAGTTGTTCCGGCCAATGCGTTGCCAATGGGTGGCTGGACAACCTTGAAGAATGTGAGACAAACTCTCCACTCGGTCGCAGTTGGCACGGTTTCTTCGTTCAGCGGCTGGATTGGATGGTATTCCTTTTGTAGGAAGGAGGTTGAAACGTAACAGGATGGCCTTTACATAGTCCTCACCTGTCCAATAAATGGGTGGATTGTATATAAATTTTGTACAGCCTTGGTGGTTTGCGACCTGATTTATGCCATTTCCGGAGTATGATGTTTCTAAAGCACGTGCGTGAAAATTGAGACAGTCACTCTTTGTTTGTTGGTTTGGTACTATCATCATACGCACACGTTCAATCCAGTCTCGGCCGATGGTGGAAATACTGGATACAATTGGGTCACTGGCTGCAAGGCGTTCAATTCGTTCGGTCATGATGATTGGAATTCGACTGCGGAATTCGAACAGCCCAAGCCCACCCTGCTTCACCGGTGCATACAATATTGAGTTCTTGCAATGGGCAGTTAGGTGGAGAGATGCTCTCACGAAAGCCCTGATTTTCCTGTCGACTTCCTTCAGGGTCTTTCGGGTTATGGTGGGTCGTTGGAAGAGTGGAATGAACCTAGGGATTAGATATCGCCGTAGAATGTTAAGTTTCTGATGAGGCTTTAGCGGGGCTCTTTTTATTCTATGGAGTTCTTCAAAAAGCCTCGCAGAGTCTGGTGTTGCGTCTCCACAGGGCGTGAAAGTGCTGCCCAAGTACGTCATTTGCTCCTGAATCCCCAGTGCCTTAATTATGGTGTTACCATGTTGTGCAGATTGGGTACCAGCGCATACTTTATGTTTACTGGGCACTGGTTTTAAGTGTACCATTAGACTTTTGGCAGCGTTCAGCGACATTCCCCTATCCATGAAAAATTTATTTGCTGTACCTAGCATTCTCTCCACATCTTCCTTCGTTTTTGCAAAGATGAGGATATCATCCGCATATGCCAGGCTTCGAAGTCTTCTCTCTGGTGACAGTTCGATACCGGAGAAGTGGTCCATCTGGCACAGCAATTCATCTATCAGGATGTTGAAAAGGACCGGTGAAAGAGGGTCACCTTGCTTAGCTCCCCTGTTAATTTGGACTACTACCGGTTCAATGCGGGTTGATATCCTCATGCTGACTCCTCTTAGGTTCTCTTTTATATATGCTATGAATTTATTATCCACTTTGACTCTTTTTAGTGCGCGTGTAAGACTTTGGTGTGAGACTGTGTCGAAGGCTTTAGACACGTCTAACGATAGTATGCACATTGGTTTTCCATTGATTCGCCGATCTTTGATGAGGGTGTGGAGTGTCATTGTGTTTGCATAACAGCCGTCCACCTTTGTGAAACCCCGTTGGTTTTCGTGGAGAGTTATCGTGCTGAGCCTGTCTGCAAGAATCTTATGGAGCAGCCTTATAATTGTGGACGAGATTGTTATAGGTCTCCAGTCATTGAGGCTTTCCGGTGCTGGTTTTTTGGCTATTAAAGTGGTGCGGCTGTTCTTGAGAACTGCTGGTGTTGATTCAGTTAGTAGCATTCCGTTGAAGAAAAGAGTCAGTTTTGCAAGTGGAATGGTACGAAGCGTACGCAGAGTTATGCCATCAGCGCCAGGGCAATTGGAAGACATTGCTTTCAATGCTTCAACTATTTCTTTGGTTGTGATAGGTTTGGCAATTGTTGTTATTTGTGAAAAGCTGTCAGTAATGGGCGCGTCGTCTTCTTTTGATGGCTCAGAGAATACTCTCGAAAAATGTGCATGAGTGGAGTCTGCGTCCGGGAGCTCGTCCGCTCTGTTGTTCCACCCACTGCCAGATATTATTCTTTCTGCACACTTTCTCGGGTTTCTTATATACTCACTCTGCGTAAGTCGGAACTCCAATGCTCTTCGACGTCTGGCGGATGATGTCATTTGAAGTCTTCGTCCGTTAGCATTGAGGCCCCGAGATCGCTGGTTTTGGTTTTCTGCTCGACCATATCCTTCCACAAGATTCCGTGTCCATTCGTCCAAAGCAGTACTGCTGGATACATTAGTAGGAAGTAGGGAGCGTCGTAGGGCTTCGTCATACGAGTCTAGATTTCCGATAGCATTGATGTAGTTCTCGAGGCCTGTATTAATTGTGTTGCTTGTATCCTCCTCGGTTTGCGTATCGTTATCTGTAACTTCATGGGGGTGATTGTTGATTTCTTCCCCTTCGTTGGCGGACTCGTATTCAGATTGACTCGACTCTTCGGCAATGGTATTTGCGGCATCCAGATTTTGCCGGAAACGTTGTACCCTCTCACCAAATGAGGGTCGTTTTCGTCTCTTTTTGATGGCTTCTCTGGATCTGGTAGCTATTCAAAGCAACTGGCGATGAATTGGTTAGGAGTATACACCAGCTCATCTGCAAAATCTGGCCGCAGGAAAGCATGCCCGATGAATGGAACCTCAGCATTGTTTGCCCGATCCTCAAGAAAGGCGATCCTCTGGACTGCACCAACTGCAGAGGCATCAGTCTTCTTAATATAGCCTACAAAATCTTCTCTGCCGTACTTTGTGAACGCCTGAAGCCATTCGTCCACAACCTGATAGGTCCATATCAGTATGGCCATCGGCCAAATATTCACACTACGCCAGATCTTGGAGAAAACCCAGGAGTTTCAAATCGATACCCACCACCTTTTCATCGATTTCAAGGCCGCGTATGACAGTGCGGTAAGAATCCCACACTACTCGGTACCGATTCTTACCGAGTGTCTTTTGAAGATATCCATTGAATAAAAAAAAAATATAAACAATTTTTGATTCCTATTGATTCCTGATAACCGTTAAAGCCGTTTTCAAGAAATCTAGGCATAAAAAGCGGGTGTGGCGTTTGGCGGATTTCAAAAACTCACTTACATTTTTTTTTTCAGACAAACAAGTTTTGATACCTGAAATGGTCACTAAGGCCGTTTTTGAGAAGATTTAAAATGTGGGCGTATTTAAAAAAATAAAATCACTTTCCAAAGTCTTATCCTGCTCACACGAACAAACTCAGAAAATTTCATCCAATTCCTTAAAGCCGTTTCTAAGAAACAAAGAAATTATAAAAATGGGTGTGGCTGTAGGTGGTTAGCAGTTCAACAATTCAGCATAAGCCACCACACGTGAAGCCATAGATTAAAAAAAAACTGAAATTTAATAATTTCTGAACTGTAGTTATTTAAGAAAACTTTTTGTTCACTGTGCCATTCGTCATAAAATTGCTTATAAGTTTTTAGTTTGTTAATAGATTTTAATCACTTATTTACTTTTGATTTGTATTGAAGCATGGTAAATACAGAAATGTAAAGCATATAAAATGAAGCTGCAAGTTTTAGTCAATTTAAGGTTGGTTTTAGCTGTTTTTCTTTTGGTTTAAATAAGATTGATTTGCAAGCTTAATACCTTGTTCCTTCATAAAATATTGTCAAAAATGGACTAAGCAATTTGGTTCTAGCGTAAGACACATATTTTTTCGAATATTTTCATGGACATTTACGTTGTCACAAAGTATAAGTAGAATGCTTACAATTTTGAAAAAAATCAATTTCCTATGAATTTTTCTATTTATGTTCTGAAAACTAGGTGTTATGGTTAGAAACATAGAACAAAAACTAGAACACATGGGCTTCAATGTGAATAAACGCGCAAACCACACCAAACACTCCTTTACTAAGCTGTAATAGTTTTTTTTTGTCGCTGCGACTGAAAATTACAAGTGTAGACATACCTTATTAAAAAAAGAAAAAGATTTTTGAAAGAAAGAACTTTTGATGCGAAATTCATTGTTAAATAATTCTCTTGACAAACTTAATATCATTTTTCCTTCAAATTTACTCTGTTATCCTTGGGCAACCTTTTGTTTCACAAAGTGTACATTTCACATTTAAATACCTTAAAGTTTTCTACATTTAATATATGCTTTGTTGCAAAAAAAAAATCTCAAAAAACAAACTCTTTGACAATATGAATCTACGAAAACATGCAAAATTATATTTATCAATTTATCAAAGAGCTTCGTAGTGAGTGTGTGTATTTTTAAAGTCAAACAACAAGCAAGAACCCTATGAAAGTTTCCTGCGAATCAGTTTATTGTGTCACATTGGCTCTATCATATACACTCGGGATATAAACAGAATCCCATAAAACCCGGAACACACATCCTAGTTTATATTGTTTATTTTTGTTCCCACCTTAGACAAACCACCTCTATCATATACACTCGGGATATAAACAGAATCCCATAAAACCCGGAACACACATCCTAGTTTATATTGTTTATTTTTGTTCCCACCTTAGACAAACCACCTCTCCCAAGAGAGCAATACAAAACAAACAACAAAAAATGTTCCACATACGCCACAGTGACTATGAACAATTTTACTATTCATGTTTCACTCTCAAGAACTTTGTTATCTTCTTATATTCCTCAAGGGAAACCCTTGACTAAATCCAATTTAAGTATATTTTCTTTTTTTTTTCTATTAATACCAACAACAACAAATACAAAAATAAAGTATGTTGACAAAGAGAGTATTATGTAAAGTACTTACCGACACTTCGGGTGTATTCCCGGAATTGTGGAAAAACAACCCGGCAATAAGCGCTGCTATGTTAGCTGTATACGAAGCAATGAATATCACACTGAAACCACCCCAAACATTGATTAAGAATTTATTGGGCCATGATTTGGGAGCCTTAAAAGCCACCAGATGCCCACACAGTAAACCCCACATAACCCAAAGTGCTGCAAGAGGAGAAATGGAAAAAAGCAATAATAAATATCATATACCATGACACGATCCACATAAAATAACTTTATCCTACGCTTTGCGGTAAAAGTTCATTTAGGTGGTGGTAAATATTAGTTATGCACTTACCTGATGACATACTGAAGTTTTTACTCCTCTGTCGGCCCCAAGGGTTAAGCCCAAACGGACTTAACCACTCATAGATAGCTACAGCAATGGCTGTGACATTGAGTGACGTGAAAATGGCAATCCACAGCTCCGGCGAGAATGGCAGCAGGAAGGCCAGCAATGGAATTTCAGACTTCCTCTTTGGCGCTGCTAACAAGGATACACCTCCATGAAAGTACGGGGCACTGAAGTCAATTACCTCGGCACGAGCCCTAAGAAATTAAAAAAAAAGAAACAGAAACACACGTACATTGGAATGCGTGATTAAATGGGGATGGTTTTAGAGAAGTAAGAGAAGTACACACCGTCATTTCAGAGTTGATTTTAAATTAAACAAAAACAAAACACAAAAAGTTGTATCCTCCTTCGTCCTTGTGAATGTTTTTTTTTGGGTAAATTTTAAAATTGTATAAATTAAGGATGAGGAAGTAAATTAAGGACGATGGAGTAAATGTTGTTTCCTTTTAACAAATTCAAAGAGATAAACTCCATGGTTTAGAGTTTGAGGAACTGCAAAACGGAAAAACTACGTGTTCTTTCTATTAAGTAATGTGTATGTCATCTCTTCTTGAGATTTAATATGCAAATCCTATTAAGTGAGTGCAAATTGAAAACGACAGATTGGTGATTGTGGTTGTGGTTAAATTTACTTGGGTTATTTTTCTTAATTTTTGTTCTCTCAACTGCACGACTGCTTGTTCTGATGGGAGAGAGAAAGTCAAGGACCAATGTTTTCTTTTAGCAGAAATTTGATTATCCTTGTGGTTTATTTTCTTTCTGTTTTTCTTTTTATTCATTTTTAAACCATTTTTAAAGCACGATGAGTGCTGGTTTTTCCTATACTTTACCACCCTCAATTGAGTGGTTTTGAATAAAGTCAGAACTACTTTGGTTGGCTAAATTGTATGCATGAATGCATTTCATGGATTATTGAATAAGAGAAAATATAAAGGGAAGTGAGTTCTTGTATTTGTTATACAAAAATGATGGAAAAGTAAAATATATAAATTGAAATTGAACAGTTTGCGTTTCAAGGGAAAAATATTTAATCTTAATGTTCGAAGAAAATTTGTTAAAGAAAAGATGAGAGATTTCAAAAAGCAGATATCTTACTTAATATTCAATGATTTTGTTTATAAAATACAAAATTTTCTGGAAAAAAAACCCAAATTAAAGAGTAGTGAAACAGTAGGTACTGAAATTGTATTTTATTAGTATCAAAATAGTACTAAATCGGTAAGTTCCCATTGAAAATATCGAAATAGCAGACTTTTTGTATTGTTTAGATAGTCCTAATAAATGCAAAATATTCCTGTTTATTATCCCTAAGGTTGGGAAAATCTATCAAACCGGAAGAAAAAAGAAAAAAATTAACTGCGGAGAAGACAAAATTAATTCTACAATTGCTTTTGTTTGAATGTATATGTCTTTTTTTGGACATGAAGTCGTCACGAGAGTGGTTTCCGGGAGTGATTAGCTCCTCCCCTTCTTCTTAGAGGCTCGAATAAATTTAATTTAATTATATTTTTCTTAGTGTAAATTAAACCATGGGGAGAAATTGACACGTTCTAGGAGGGTTCTTGTGGATTTTTTTGTGTTGAAAAGCACGGATATGAATATTTTGATTAATTTTTGACAAAAAAACAAATCCTGAAAGAAAAAACAAAGTAAGTGGTGGTACTGGCCAAGCTACCTCTGTCAAAAGGGCTTTAAATCCCTGTCAAAATGGCTTTAAATTTCTTCGTCGTTCATGATCGGTGTTATCATTTCGACAAACAATATTCACAGAGCATAAAACTGAAAGTCTAAATGTAGTTTGAAGCTTTAAGGACATTTAGGAATTCTTTTGTTATTCTCCCGCCACGATTATCTTTTGACCTTGTTGAAATACTTGGACTTGTAAGCGAATATGACAGTACTGCACTGAATTAAAGATGAAACCATCTACCAGGAAGCCCATCACAAGTCTATATGGGGTTGGGTATGAAATTCTGATTGCCAAAATCCCGAAATGGCAAAAAATCCCGAATGCCAAAATCCCGAAAGACAAAATCCCGAATGGACAAAATCCCGAATGGACGGAATCCCGAATGGCTAAAATCCCGAATGCCATTAGAATCCCGAATGCCATAATCCCGAATGGCTTAGTACTTTTTTTGGTATTAACAATCACGCACACTAAACCATTCGAGATTCTAGCTTTCAAAATTTACTTCTTGTAATGTTTTGAAAGCATATTATCTACTATCAGTGAATAGTTGGTCAGTTTTTTAACATTTCACCTTTGAATTACCATATTCAATTATCTTATTCATCGCCAAGTAGGCGATGCGTTCTTAAGAACAAGAGATACTGCACGGAAGCAGAAGGCGGAACAAGAACATTATCTCCTCATTATTTGTAAAGAGTAGACATAAACTATTATTTTTTTTTAATTATCAAAGAAAAATTCAATTAATACATTATATCTCAAGATTTATAAGTGATTATTTATTTTAAAATATCTGTTAGGAATAGACAATGTCATGATGGTCACAGCGAGCAGAAGCCTAAAGCCATGCAACACAGTTCGATTTCTTTGAAAGTACTGAAATAGTACTAAAATAGTATTGAAATTCGGGATTCAATCCCGAAAATTTTCGAGATTTTTTGTTAGTCGGGATTTTGTCCATTCGAGATTTTGGCTTTCGGGATTTTGTCCACTCGGGATTTTGTCCATTCGGGATTTTGTCCATTCAGGATTTTGGCATTCGGGATTTTGGGTATTCGGGATTATGGCATTCGGGATTCTCATTTTTTGATTTATGGGATTTTTGCATTCGGGATTTTGTACCCTTCCCGTCTATAAAATTTAAGATGTTAGTATATTCCTGGGACTCCGTTATTGCTCAGTAAGTTTTGCTGAAGAAAACATTCCACTATGCACAAGTCTTGGGTAATAGTTTTTAATTTACCCTTCATAGGAAACTGAATTGAACGTTGACAAACATTATGGCTGAGCACACCCAACAGAATTGATAAAACTGTTCTTGATGTTCGACAAAACACGAAACCCTTCTTTCATGAAACGGGTATGGTTAAAAAATTATGACCGCTTTGCGTCGTTTTCTGTAAAAAAAGCTCTTATATATGCTTGAGGCAATTTTTCAGCATATATTTTTCCGAATGAGTTGGTTGCTTTGATTTGCTCCATTCCGTCAGGTTTTCAAGATATTCTGAGCTGGACTATAGGCTATTGAATAAACCGGAAATGAGGGGTATAAAGGAACTATTACGTTCAAGGGCTTTTCTTATTGAATATGTTTATTTGGGCCATAACATGCTGAAACGGAAAATGCGATTAAATTTACCTTGCATTTTTGAGAGGATGGTCACACTGGGCACTTTTCAATGTGTTTGGTATAAATAAACTCGGAAACTAGGCCGAATATGCCAATTTTCCAAAACTAGCATGTTTGTTGATAAAAAATACGGTTTTAATTTAGGTAACAACGATCTCGCAGAAAATGCGGAAAACGATGTAAGAGGAGGAGAACTGAGGGAGTTGTACCAAATATCCAAATAAGTTGTGGGGAAAAAAAGCAACACCAATCATCCCGTAGTGGATGTGGATGGCAAACTTTTGGTATCAATTGAGGATCAGCTACGCGGGTGGAAGGATCACTTTTGTGCCTTGCTTAACGCTAGGAACGCACTTGGGAGTATAATCGAACGATTATTATTAGTCGCAAAAATAGAACACATGAGCCATAACGTTAATGAACGCACATGCGACCAAGAAATTGTATTGAGCTGTGACATTTTTTTAGTCGAGGCGACAGAAAATCAAAAGTGCCGTTCCAGCCTTAGGAGGATTTCATTGAGCAGAGTGCTGAAGTACCCCAGTCAAACGAGATGCGTATATCTTATAGGGGTTTTGACATCGAACCCCCTACAGTACTGGAAATCAAATCTTCGATAGCTCTTCTTAAAAACAACAAAGCAGCTGGACTTAATGGAATACCAGCCGAATTCCTGAAAGCTGTCAGAACGGCTAGTATTCTATACTCGTTTATACAAGCTGTGTGGGAAAACAAAATCTATCCCAGCGATTAGAAAGATGTTGTGATTGTTCAGTTGCCAAAGAAAGCTGACCTTTAGAATTGCAACAATTGGCAGATAAAGGTTAAAATCAAATCTACTCTCAAGGGGTATCAAGCTGGTTTCCGCAGTGGGCGGTCGTGTGTCGACCATATCAACACTGGGTATCGTTCTTGAGTAGTCTGCGGACTTTCAATCACCGTTTTACCTGATGTTCGTGGATTTTGAGAAGGCCTTTGACCGAGTCAACCATGAATGTATATTGAGACCACTTCTTGGCAGGAGAATTCCCCCAAAAATTGTTACCATTATAAGAGAGTCCTATCACAACACAAGATGTTTTGTTTTACACAATGGGCAGTTATCCGACTCTTTCGAAGTGTGGCAGGGTGTGAGACAGGGGGATGTTCTATGGCCCATTCTCTTTCTACTGGCGATAGACGATAATTTTTGTAGCATTGGCAAATAACATAATCGGGCTCCACGTCCACACATCAGCGTAATTTTATACAAGAGACGCCAGTTGAACAGGTTGAAAAATTTAACTACCTTCGAATTATTGTTTCAGCAAATGGAGGTACTGATCTGGACGTTCAAAGTAGAATTAATAAATATCGCGCAGCCTTCGATTCTCTGTCTCAAATTTGGAAATCCAGTCTTATCTCCATACGCATTAAGTTGAATCCAATGTCAAATCCATGCTGTTATATGCTTGCGAAACCTGGACAGTCACGACTAACATCTCGAAGAAATTGCACGCTTTTGTGAACCGTCCATATTTTAAAAATGGAAGACCAAGAACAACATGAAAATCAGCAGTTTTAGCAGAAGCAGACTCCCAGAGAAAGGCGTGGCCACAGTTAAAATATCTAGCTTTAGACCTTAAAGGATGGAAACGATTTGTGCTTTTTGCCCTAATTGGGGTTAGAGGACTTGGTAATGATCAACAAATATTAAAAAATTAAATTAAGAAAAAAGACAAAAAAAAGGATACAACCATCTTTGACTTTAAGTTTGTAAATGCATTGAATATTAAAAACAGAAATGTTAGTTATTTACGTTTGATTTAAAATTATAAGTAAAAATGAACAAAAATATTTTATATATTCTGAGTTCGAAAATTCATTTAAAAAAACCATTTGTGGGATATTCGCAAAAAGTATGCCTTCTTGGCATAGTGGTTAGTGCGTTAGACTGTCATGTGAAGGTGTGGGTTCGATTCCCAGCCGTGCCACCTAAAAACAGAAATGTTTTATCCGAGGTACTGCCTCTTGCGAGGAACTGACAAATACTCCAAGAGTATACTTATCATGAATTAGTGCTTCTCATTTAGCCGTTCGCGTTCGGGCTCGGAAAAAAACTGTAGGTCCCCTCCATTCCTGCTAACAACACGCACACTGGAATGGTTGAGAGCTGTAAGTCACCCAATTTGATTATTTATTTATTTATGCCATCGAATTGATCAGTAGTTGGTCAATAAATCAAAAAAGAACAACCACTTCATTTGTAGAACTTTCACAAAAAGCTTATATCATCTGAAAGACCTCTAAGTGATGACCAAGGGCCAACTAGTATCAGTACTTGGTCAGCGATAGATTTTTTAAAATCCATTTTTAAAGTTGTTTTGAATGTCACGGAGAAAATGTGTGGTACCTCATTTCGGTAGTTTAAGAGTTGATGTATTAATTCGGTTTTTTAAACGGAGTCAAACCAAGAAAAGCTCTTTTTTCTCAAACCGAGGTAACTTCGCAGTGAACCGAAAGACAATTAGGTTCGGTTTGTGTGGAAATTATGTACATAGCTTCTGTGCTTGGCATCGACTCAAGCTGAACAATTAACACATCTACTGTTTGTTCGAACCGAATAACTGAAATTGAATAAAGATCTTAACTGATTTGATTTATCCAACTGCTTGAGCTTGATGGGGAGAAAATCAATGTTAATGAATTAAGAAATTTTCACAGCATTTGCACTGCTCTGGAAGAAGATGATTTAAAGACAATTGGGTGACATTTCCATAAAAGGATGGCAACGATATCGATGGAATAAGAAAATTCTTACTGTCAAAATATAGTTTATCCCCCCATCTGTCAAGCCATCAACTGTCAAACTGTATTGAAGGGTGATCTGACTACGATAAATTTTTCGACGATGAACAATTTTTAGAAGAAGATTTATTTAATGTAACCTTTGTAAATATTGAAAAAATTAAATTTTTCTTTCTTATTTGAAAGTGAATGGATCTCTGCGTGATAAATTCACGAGCAAATATATTTAACAGATCCCAGTGGATTTGATGCGATTGTGAAAACGAATTTCATTTTAAAGGAACCAAAAAATAAGATTCTTGATGAAAGCAAAATAAACTGAGAGCCCACAGCAGATTTTGGGTGTGAACGATAGCAAAAAAAGAAGTATAGGCGTCGAAAGCTCCATTAAAGACTATTAAAAAAATCAAAGTCTTGCAGTCCACAACTGGGGCCTTTGCGAGAAACAGTGCATCGAAAAAAAATATGAATGCAACTTCGAGGAAAATCGTGTTAGCCAAAATTGGTTTTCACTCATCGTTCTCCAAATATTCTCGCATGTCAAAAATAATTGAAGTGAAATGCAAAATTAATTATTTGCATGATTCGTTAAGAGTTTTAAGCAAAAAAAAAAAACTATTGCTGTCATGGGGGCCAATTCTGGTTCTGTGAAAAAGTGAATCGAATAAATCGTTTTCACATTCGCTGCCAAGCATTGCTTTCACTTTTTCGATTCCTTTGCCACAGATAAGCGATTTTGGTTCGGTGAATGAAAACTATATTATCGATGCTCAAACCACCTTACCATTTCTCTTGAAAACTGCATGATTCTCTCAATTTTCTTGTGATTTTTTAAGAGAACAGAAAATGGATGAGATAGGAACACTTTTTTCTTTTTGGATTTGACAGAGAAAGAGATATGATTGAATGTGTCATTGCTTGTTCGTATTCACGCTTTCATTTTGGATATTCACTTCCAAATGACGGCGTTAAAGCAAATTATTCATAGGTATGAAAGTTTTTGATATTTGGTTTCACATTTTCACAGAACGGGAATCGGAATTAGTGTGAAAGCATGAAAATTTTTTCGATTCACATTTTCACAGAACCAGAATTGGCCCCATGGAGTGTCATGCAAAACAATGAACCTGCAATTGTCTTGCATGCGAAAAAATATAGTGAATCAAGGCATTATTTGCATGCAAATAGTTTTTGCATCCAAAAATAAATATTTTTCATTTGTAGGTCAATAGTTTAGAAATTAAGGGTAATTTGTTCGCATGGGAACTGTAAACTATGCTTTACACACAAATAAGCACATATAACTAAGCTCATCTCCACATGAAAAAGCCCGTTGAAAGCACTAGTAGCAATGTTCTGAGATTCTTGCAAAGTGCAGACAAAAAATGTATCAAAAGGAAGGTTAATTTCAAAATGTAAAATTTTACTCGATTTTTCAATTTTCTCAAAATAATTTTGCCTTTTGCGAACTTTAAATTTTCACCCAAGGACGTCAAATGGAAAAATAATTCACAACTCCTTAGGAAAATTTTTAAACATTTTTACTGAAATATTATTGCAACGGCTCTGACAGGGTATGTTGCGTGTATGTGCTCAAGCTTCATCACTCTCTACGTCGGGATGGAATATGCAATTTTTTCTAATAAATGGCGTTTTATAGAACAAACCTTATCTTTTGATCAATTCTCTCAACAAAGAATCATTTGTTTTTATCTATATGAAATCTGTGTTTATCAGAGATTATCAAATAAAGATGCCAAACCTTGGCGGCCATTTTGATTTTCCCACAAGCTAAAACGAACAGCTGATGGAAAAACACACATATCGTTCCTCTACTCATGAAGTGAGAAGTGACGTAACTTCAAATTGTCGTTTTGAGGTTTGGGCATATACGAACTAGGAGGTAAATTTGATTGCATACTTCTACATCATTAGATTGCTTGAAAAATGTCTGGAACATGGCTACATACGTTATGACATAGTTGGCATAACTACTTCAATTTAAGTTAAAAAGTTTCCAATATTATAGCAAATTATTGTGCAGGTTTCGGGTACCAGGTCCATTTATCGATGAGTAGAAATGATATGGTTTATGTTAAACTAATGAGTTTTGGAGGATGAAACGTACGCTTGACATCTCTACTTGATAATCTCTGCATTTGACAGACCAACAGCAGAATTTGTTAAGAAGGTCAAATTCAGAATTCTCTCTCATGAGACCTCTCCTCTGCCCAAAACTACTACTAGGAACAGGAATTAGGAATTTACTAAAGCCTCGTTACTATTTTTTACATGAAACCATTAGTAACTTTTCATAGTGGACATTCAAGTGTTTTAATATCATCACTTTGGTTCTGAATGAAATTCATAGCGAATTCTTATAGTTTCTCTTTCGTTTTATGTACTTAGTGCTTTTTTTCTCTGCATGTTCCTAACACTTATTACGAACTCTAAGGAATGAAATGAGTTTTATCTTGACACTCAACCTCTAAGCCAGGACAAAAGTGTAGCTGTGGAACGTACTTCTAAGATCATTATAATTAATAAGTTTGCATTCAATATGCATCTTAGTTTGACGAATAGTGAAAAGACCATTCATCACCAAATGTCGCAGTTGAACTACTTTATTCAGAATATTATCTGAAGCATTCTTACTTAAAACATCATTTCCTCTTAAAATAACCTCATTAAAAAATCTCTACAGCATCTAGTACCTATCTGCATTTCCCACAGATGTCAGTTCTCACTTGTTAAGTAAAAAGCTCCAGCTAACGTCAAAACCATATGCTTCTACTTACAGAATCCTTCAACATTAATTTTTTTTTCTTCAAAATATTCACGCAATGTTGAAAGTGCACCTCTACTTGTGCATCGATTAAAATCAAAAGCAGTTGCAACCTGTTTCCGCAGTGCATACACAAATGCAACAGTTCAATATGTGAAGGCTTGACATCTACTTAACACATGGCATTCCAATTGCAATTCGAGAATGTTCCTTGCTATTGACACACTTGAATCTATTCAATTGCAGCCCCAATCCCTACAGCAACAGACAGTGCGAGACACAGAGATGGTGTACTTGCGTACTTACCTTGAGACTGTTAGAGGTGCAAATGACATGTCTGCTGATCCGGATATTAAATCACCAATTATTCCGTTCCACTGAACTGCAATGAAATATGACAGAGAAGGATTAATTCTACAACCATCAAAATACTCTTGAACAATGGAAAATTAAAATTATTGACAAAAAGGATGCAACGAAAGAATAGAAAACAAAGGCAATCATCTCTCGTACTTCGCTTGCCATTCGCTGGTGATGGTGGTTCCATTTTGGCATCCTCGTTGATTGCACCTGCTTCCTCTTGATCATCAATGTAATCATTCAGCACGACCCAGTCATTTGGTGATACATCCCCGACCTCATCCATGGGTGCCTTGATGCCGTCAATGTCGTTGCTAACCTCGACATTGGATTGAATATTGTCGTCTGCGGCAGCAACGGCGGCGTCACTGTCGTTCTCATTCGAAACGGCTGTCACTTGACGTTTGTGCCTTTTAAGGATTCGGCCTTGTTGCTTGACACCCATATTTACCGAGGACGACACCTTCTTCGAGTTGAATTCATTGCTATTCAAGCTGTTTTCACGCTCTAAGCTGGCTGAACAAAAAGGGATTTTAATTGAACTCCTTTAGACAGGATATAGGCAACAAACAGCAGCACATACTCCCACACCCACATGCACACTCATTTACACACTTTCATGAACATACTTATTTGATTAGCACGAACACTTACCGCTGCTAGAAGAAGAAGAAGAATGACGTCGAGTACGAGTTCGTCCTTCGGGTGAGTGATATCGACGTTGTTGTTGTTGCTGTTGCTGCTGGTTGGCAGCAGCTGAATTGGCAGGATATTGATCGTTTACGTCGTCCATCGATGTAGAATCTTTCGTTTTGTGATGCTCTTGCTGTTGGTACTTGACTCCGGATGGTGCAGTTCCTGATGCTTGATGTCGATTGTTGTTAGTATCATGATTGTTGCCTGCACCCTTCGAGGAGGCTCTTCTGGGCATAAAATCATTCAGTGTCGAGAATTTAGCACCGAATAATTCATCATGAACAATGTACAAATGAAATTCGAATTCCAATTCTGTAGCAATGTTGTCGAGCAGATCCATAGAAAGGCCATAACAGCATTTTGTTCTGTAATTAAAATGAAAGACATAAGGAAAAGTTGTTGTTGGTGTGATTTTTGTTGTTGTAGATTGTTTGACAATGACGGTAAAACAACTGCTACTACCGGCAAGAGTAGGTAATATTGCAAAATGAAGTAGGAATACCATAGGAACGGGGAACACTGTGTGTTGGAAAGTGCAGGAACATTAACTTTTTGAGATT
Source organism: Dasysyrphus tricinctus (assembly GCA_963921185.1). Lineage (NCBI taxonomy): Eukaryota > Metazoa > Arthropoda > Insecta > Diptera > Syrphidae > Dasysyrphus > Dasysyrphus tricinctus. Next base: position 32,078,026 of record OY992531.1, read on the forward strand.
TTAAATTTAATTCCAAGGACAAGGTTTAAATATTTAAGTTTTGATTTGAGAAAGAAATCTTTAAACATTTTATCGCTATATCTAGTAGAAATGTGCTAAGTAAACTGCAATGACATAAGATCAACCAGGCAGCTGTTTAAAGTCTGTTAAATCAAGCTTTTCTCTTTCTTGAAGTTATAGCTTCCAAAGGGTTTTCATTGAGCTACTGAATCGAAGTTCACTATACTCAAGACCATATTTTGTTTTGAATTCCTAAGTTGTTAATAAATATGAAATGGGTGGTTTGAGACAAGCCTTCTTGTCAATATGTAACTTTTTTTAACTTTCCATAAAACATTTGTTTTAAGAAGCTTCGAAAACAACTTTCTGATAAAAAACACTGTCGAAGTTTTAATTGAACTTGCTTTAAAATTTTCTTTTGTAAACTTTTATCTATTTGTCATGAAATAGATATCGATAAAGTCACGGACTTGGAAATGCTACGCTCGCTGAATTGAACAGAGAAATAAAGAAGCTAAAGTCTAATAAAGCTCCGAGGTATGACTTAATAACAGCGGAAATATTAAAAATGCTTCCTCATAAAGGATAAATTAACCTCCTTTATATAATAAATGCCACTCTAAGGCTATAATATGTTCCAAGCCCAATGGAAAGTTGCGGAAGTCATAATGGTTTTGAAACCTTGCAAACCATCTCATGAAAAGAAATCTTACAGATCGATTTCAATTCTTCCAATAATATCGAAAGTTTTTGAAAGAGTACTACTCCTGCGCCTGCAGTCGATAATAGAAGAGAAACGATTAATACCTGAACATCAGCTCAGATCTAGAAGCAAACATTCAACAATTATTGATCAAGTGCATAGAATAACTGACGTAATTGAGAGAGCTCTTGAAGGAAAGAAAATTTGTTCCACGGTCTTTTTGGATATGTCGCAAGCGTTTTACAAAGTGTGGCACGAAGGCCTCAAATTCAAATTACGACAAGTTCTGCCTGAAGGACTTTATAAAATTCTTAACGAATATCTAGAAAACAGACTTTTTCGTGTAAGACATGAATATTCTATTTTCAAAGAAATAGTGGCTGGGGTACCACAAGGTAGTGTTTTAGGTCCAGTTCTGTATCTTTTATTTACACGTGATATACCTCAAAGAGAAGACACTATCGTAGCAACGTTTGCTGAAGATACTGCAATACTAGCAGTAGGTAAAACGACTAACGAAGCTACGATTAAATTACAAAATGCTCTTAATAATGTAAATGAGTGGACAAAAACATGGCGAATAGCGCTAATTGAACAAAAGTCAGTCCATGTTAACTTTACTTTAAAAAAAATAAATAGATTGCCCGTCTTTCTTAATACCGGTCGTGTTCCATTTGCGAATGAGGCAAAATATCTGGGAATGACTCTAGACGCGAAGTTAAAATGGAAGCCACACGAAAAAAAGAAATGCGAGGAATTAAAAAGTAAATTAAGAGATATGAACTGGCTACTCGGTAAATATTCTAAGCTTAGTATTGATAATAAGTTGATTTTATACAGGCAGGTACTTAATTCTGTCTGGGCTTACGGTATACAACTCTGGGGTTGTACCTGCGATTCAAATTTAAATAACTTACAAACGTTTGAAAATAAATTGCTTAGGTCATTTGTAAATGCACCATGGTATATAAGAAACAAAGATCTTCACAAAGATCTCGGGAATCCAACGAAATAAAGAGTTTCACCGCGGAATAAGCGCAGGAACTTTCATCGGAAAGTTGCCTGCAACACGTTACTTAACTTCGTTAAAATAAATTGCTAAATAAGTTTCAACTTAGTTGCAATCGGGAAGTGGAGGTAGTTTTAGTGTAGTAAGAATCTCACACTTCGGTCCTCATTGAGCCTGATGCAGGTGTTGCACCAACCCACAAAAAAAAAAATTATTAAAAATTCACCCCCTTAAAGTTTTTCAAGGTCACCTCATTTTTGGAAAATTTACAAAAAACTTTATACCATCTGACAGATTTCTAGATCGTAATAAAAGGACAATTATTTTCAGTAATTGGTCAGTCATAGATTTTAATCTATGATTTTTTTAAGTTCGTTTCTAGTTCACAAAATAAACTTTTGGCACTTTATTTGGGTCCCTCTAGATCTATATTAAAGGTTAGCTAGTTGGTCAGCTATAGATTATTTTTCAAGATTTCTTAAAGTTATTATTTCTTGGTCACGAAAGATTGTTGGCATAAGGAGACAAATTAATAAACAAAAAATGTATTAATGGTCAGTAACTGAAAATAGCTGATCTTCTAAGTTATTTTGCGACTTTGAAACGATTTTTAAAAATTCATAGACAAAGAATTATGACTGACCATTTACTGAAAATAGTTGAACCTTTTTTTATCAAGATCTAGAAATCTTTCGAATGGTATACATTTTTTGTAAGCTTCCCTTGCGCTTAAGTGACGTTGAAAAACTTTAACTTTAACTTTATTATACAAGCTATCTAGGGCTGACCAATTTCTAGGACAAGCTGAACTTTTCCAACCAATTACTGGTAAATTTCTTTTTTCAAATTTCCCATATATGAGGTGCCAAAGATCAAGAGCCCACAATTCTTTCCAGATAGCTTTGGAATGGTAGCTGAGCCCGTCAATTTTCTCTTATTTTCAGGAGAGCACGATGAACAGAAACAAACGTAGGTATGGAAACTAGCTATGCTCAATTTTTGTGTGAAAAGCGCCTATTAAGATTGTGAGTTTTCAATACGCCTGCTATATGGTGACAATCTCGCCCATAAACCCATCATCTCTCTTCATGGCGTAGTGAGGAGTTACAGTATAAGCAATATGTATTTAAATTTTGGATACAAATTCTAGAATCCCCTCCCAAAACTGGAACTTTGATGGAAATTGGTGAAAACGACCAAGACTCAAAAGCGAACAAACAAATATCCACAATCTGATGGTCTTTTTTGAGAGGCATTGGCTCACCTATTCTAGTCAGAAAATCATTAACAGACGTTAACAATTTAAAAGTAACAACTTTTTTTTGGGAGCTTGTATCTCCTTTATTTGATTTGATTGGACTCAGCATTAAAAAATACCCTAAAATCATGCACCATATACATTAGGGTGGTCCTTAAATTGGACATTGTCTTGGATAGCCCTCATTCGATTCAAAACATTGAAAAACAATTTCCCTAATTTTTTTAGATTTTTATTTCACCCCCCTGGTCTCCCTTTTTTCACTTTAAGGTACTAGTAATGGGGTTAGGGTGATTCTTATAACACGCAAAAAAAAAAGTCAGAACTTATAGATTAGATTCAGACGAACAAAAAATCGCACTAGAGGGGGGTCTATTTCCACCCGTTCAGGCGGGAGGGGTAATTTTCTAAAAATTTGACCCAAAATAGAAAAAAAATATTAAAAAACAACGGGACCACTTACAATGGTATGCTATAGCTTTTTTTAAGGCATGAATCCAGTTTCTAATATATTTTTTAAATCAAGTTTTTATTGTAAATAGTTTAAAAAAAAATAATTTTCAAAACTTAAAAATAAAAACAAAAATAATACTTTTTTACGTTTGAAAATTATTTTTCCAGAAACTATTTACAATAGAGACTGGATTCATGGCTTTAAAAAAAATTATAGCATGCGATTGTAAGTGGTCCCGTTGTTACGGTTAACTCGTTCAAAGGCCTTTCAAAATCCACGAACATGAGGTAAAGCGGTGATTGATATTCCATCGACTGCTCGAGGACGATACGCAGGGTGTTGATATGGTCGACACACGATCGACCACTGCGGAAGCCAGCTTGATGCCTCTTGAGTGTAGACTCGATTCTATCCTTTATTCGCTCGAGTATGATTGTTGCCATTAGTTTTGGGAAAACGGACAAAACGGTGATACCACGCCAATTGTTGCAATTCTTTAAGTCACCTTTCTTTGGCAACTTAACAATCACACCATCCTTCCAGTCCCTGGGATAGCTTTCGTTTTCCCAAATGTTTTGTATCAGCGGATGTAAAATACTAGCCGCTGCTACGGGATCGGCTTTCAGGAATTCAGCTGGTATTCCGTCCCATCCAGCTGCCTTGTTGTTTTTGAGGAGATTTATTGATGTACGAATTTCCGATTCTGACGGGGGTTCGATGTCAATACCCCTATAGGACCTGCGCATCTCGTTTAGTTGGGGCACTTCAGCACTCTGCTCAACTGAATCCTCATTTAGCAGGGCACAAAAATGGTCCTTCCATCTACGAAGCTGATCCTCAATTGATACCAAAAGTGTGCCATCCACATCCATTACAGGATGATTGGTGTTGCTTTTTTTGCCGATAACATCGTTGGCTATTTGGTACAATTTCCGGATATCTCCTCTTCTGGCAGCGCTTTCCGCATTATCTGCGAGTCCATCCAACTTCACCCTCTTGTCACGTCTCACACAGCGGTAGACCATCTTATGTGCAATGCGGTACTCTCTTCGCAAGTCAGCCTTTCGTTGAACATCAGCTTCGGCATTTATTTGGATTTTCAACGATTTGCGAAGTTCGATCTTATCCCAGGTGCCTTGGGATATCCAAGAGTCTCTACGTCTCGTTCGCTTGGGTACAGTTTCGGATCCAGCCTCCATAAAAACACTTTTAATTTCACCCCACATCTCATCAATTGTTGAATTCTGGATTCCATTTAATGACGAGGCTCTGTCGTTAAGGGTGGTGACATAGTTTCGACATATGTTGGGGTCATTTAAAGCATTAGTAATGAATTTTGTGCTCCTTGCTGCATCCTGCGCTGGTTTTTGTACGGCAGCGGTTCGTAGTTTGAGACTCATCAGAACCAAATGGTGGTCGCTTCCCACATCGGCATTTCTTATACTCCGGACATCACACATAGACTTCCTCCATCGCTGCTGAATCATGATATGATCAATTTGGTTTTCGGTTTGACCATCCGGATGCACCCAGGTAATTTTGTTGCACGTCTTATGCTTAAATACAGTCCCACCTAACACAAGACGATTCGCGTTACAAAAGTCGACAAGCAAGTCACCATTTTCATTCCGTGACCCCACGCCATTTTTTCCCATCACGCGTTCCAGTCCGTAATTGTCTGAACCGACTTGGGCATTAAGGTCTCCCATAACGACTATGATGTCGGCTCTCGGAACACTACTGTAAACCGAGTTAAGATGAGTGTAGAACGCGGTTTTGTCTTCCTCGGTCGCTTCATTTGTGGGGGCATAGCACTGAATTATTGTGACGTTACGAATTTTTGAACGAAACCTTGCTGTCATTAATCTCGCAGAAATGGGCGCCCATGAGATCAAACTACGCCTCGCTTCTTCGTTCAACATAATTCCGACACCATGCAGTCTTTGGCCACCCTCTCTTTCATCTTCCCCGGAATACAGCATTCTCGTCTGTCCAGTGTCTGATCTGTATTCAGCTCTTCCTCTCCACTTAGTTTCGCTTATGCCCAGGATACTGATCTTTAGGCGAAGCATTTTACGCTCAACCTGCTCGTATCTACCATCGCTGTACAAGGATCGAACGTTCCATGCTCCGATTTTCGTACGTATGCGGTAGCCAAAAGTAACATTTGCGCTTCTTGAAAGACTTCTTCTATTTGTCAACGATTCATTTATTATTATGGCGTCTTGATTGACGCTCGTACATGAAGGATGCCGCACCCCCAAATCCGATGTGCGGTTTACTGCAGCCGAAGCTACAGAAGGATTTTCTATAGAAAGATTACCTCTTGGGGACTCATTTCCATTTGTTGTCATAATTCATGTATTTGCATATATCCTTCCACCATGGTGTTTTCCGAGATATGATTAATAACATACATAAGCTCAGATTTGACAGGCACACCCGCCTTTTGTATGGTCAATAACATAACTGCTCGAGGCCGCCCACTATGGGAAAACAGACGCCTTTTGTAGCCGCCCAATATGGGTTACAGACGCTACCTGCTGCTGCCGTTGGCCTTTTACCAAAAAAAGCTCCTCCGCCACCAGACTATCATGCCGTTGACCGCCACCTGCAGTTCATCCGCCTTAAGGGGGCTTTTAGCCATCCCGAGGACAAGTTTGTGCCCTGACCAGCATAGCTGGGTTGTCTGCTTACCCTGGCATCCATTCGGTCCCCCTGCACGTTAGCGTTACCCGCCCTCTACCACGCGGAGGTGTGCATAGGGATTTTCCTATCATTGAGCCTAGGGCCATATGGCGTCCTAGCACTCTCAAGTACTTTTAGAGAGCTTATATTATACCAAGAAAAATATTTTAGTTTGTTAATCTCTTATATCGCCCCTCCTCCGAAATGAAAGTGACTTTTTCCACGCCTTTTTTCGTGCAAGGGGAGGGGTGGGAGAAAATCAATAATGTGGTCCTATGGTTTCAAGGACGCTGAAGCTAACGGCAATTCTCTGGCCATCGTCCGACCCGTGTTTTCGATTTATAAGCAACATTTCGGGATTTAAACTGCTAAGGGGCAATCTTCTCTTGTCCTTCTGACAGTGCTGCCATCTTGGCAACACTTCTTAAACGTTTATTTAGGACATGAACTCTAAGTGTACTAAAGCTCAATCCGTCAGGTCGAAACGACAGGTATGCCCTCATATCATACACTAACGCCCCTAGACGATTTTAGATTTAACAAACAAATAGTCCTTATCAAAAAAAGGAAAAGAAAATTAACGAAAAAATGGACCTGTTGAAAGTAATGACTCAATTGAAAAATAAAGCTCAAAACAACGGATCTTAGTGAAAAACTCTAAAATTACACGAAAAGGGACATTTTTTGATGTTTCTTACGAGAACTTTTAAGTTTTAACGTAAGCATCCTTGCTAGCACTACTTTACTTTTAACCAAACAAGATGGATCATAATGTCAAGTCGATGATGATGTTCTCTAATTCGAAGAAAACTGCAAACTATAAGTATTTAAAGGAATTTAAATTGCTTCCTCAATGTGCGTTGTCGTCATCATCGTTCATAAACTTTTGCTTTACAGCAGAGTACTTGTGAAGTTTCTGATAAATATTTGAAATTTCAACAAACTTAACATCAGCTTCAACTACTTACTGAACATACCACACAATATAATTCTCAAGAGGAAAATCTTTAATTTCTAGGAAAATGTTGATTGGTATTCTCTCAAGATGAATATAAACCCCTAACCATATACTGAACTTCCCAATCATGAAATTCAAAGTTATTAAAGAATTTCTTGTGCAATTTGTATAAAACTCTAATTCAAGAAAAAGAGGACGTCAATTGAATGAGAAGGGTAGTATCTACATTGTTTGGATTATTTTTGTTGCTACCCTCAAGATGCTTTGAGTAAGCGTTGAAATTTCGTTTGAGAAATCAAAAGTGTATGAGTTTGAAGGTTAGCGTTTGAGAAAAACTTTATGTTCAGAAGTGGGATAACTCAGATTTATTCTTAGTGAAAGTATTCTCCATTTCACTAATTAGCCCTTGGGTTGAATCTTAAAAAATATTTAAAAAGAAAAATATCTTCCAAAAAAGACTAACAGACTAAAGAATCAGAAAAGGGAAGGTTATTTTAAATTTCTGGAAAAGTTTTTAGGATAAAAGGATTAAAACATGTTACTATACTTACTCAAACATTGGATTTGAAAAATTATCCGTCTCATCGGAAGGCACTTTGCCGCCATGATCCAATACATCCTGCGTAAAACGTTGTTGAGTCTCAATATTATTGAACATAATCGTTAGATTATGTTTGCGATTCGGCAGCAATCGATGGCACGGCAATCCACGCAAACACAAACCATCCTCATCCAGTTCGGACGCCATTACAAATGGCGGCGCTAAGGCAGTGACCACACGAAACACCGTTCGTGATTTCGCCGACAGGCCTATCGAAGATGCAACGCTGTAGAGGGCCAATCTAATGTTAGACTTACGACGTTGTTCTTTACCTGAGACAACAATGTCTCCTCCCGGCCACACTATCGTATCCAGATGGACATTTCGGCCAGCAATCAAACCAACACGTCGCCACTTGGTCGATGGGTAGCGCGGTCGTCTTCGTTGCTGAGATCGATGACGAACTATGGCTAGCTCGTCTTCGAACAGCTGCAGCTGGCGACCAGTGGCATCGGGCACTAGGTTGAGGATTTCGAACTTTGTTATTAGGGGATGCTCTCGCTGTCCACCATCCAAAGTGAGATCTCCGGACATTGCTTGTGATGTTGATGCCTTGAGAGCTCTGAAAATAAAAAATATAAATAACTCCATTATTAAATAAGCTTGAACAATCAAGAAGGGTTCTGTATGCACATATAAAATAGGAGCCCGTGTCTTTAACATTTATATTTCCGATCACAGACTGTTACTGATCAACGCCACGTTTGCTATCTCAGACTGTAATTGAGTCATCTGCTGACTCTACCTGTTATTGAGTGAGATTTACTATATCTCAGACTGTTATTTAGTGAAGTCCTCTATCTGTGACTGTAATGAAGGGACATTTTGGACTGTAGTTTAGTAACGCTTGATACTTTAGACTGTAATTAATAATTTTTCCTATCTCAGACTGTAATTGAGTGACGTCTGCTATCGTAAACTAAAATTGAGTGACGCCTGCTTTCTGAGACTGTTATTAACGGATGTCTGCTATCTCAGATAAGAATTGAGTAACTTCTACTATATCAGACTGTAATTGAATGAGGTCTGCTATATTAGACTGTAATTGAGTGATATTTGTGATCTCAGACTGTAATTGAATGATGGCTATAGTTTAGCTATATCTGTTTTTTAGACTGTAATTGAGTAGCTCCTTATCTCTAAGAATGTAATTGAGTGACGTCTGCTATCTTCAAAAAATTGAGTGATGTTTGCTATTGGAGATACTAACTAAGTGATATATCTGCTATCTCTGATAAAAATAATTGAATAATTTCTGCAATTTAAGACTGTAATTGAGTAATTTCTTTTTATTGAATTAAGTCTGCTATCTGAGTTACTTCTGCTATTTTAGACTGTAATTGGGTGATTCTACTATTCAAGATTGTTATTGAATGATGTCTGCTATATCAGACTGTAATTGAGTGTTATTTGTGATCTCAGATTGTAATAGATAGATGGATGCTATCACAGACTGTAATTAAGTGATGGTTGCTATCGCAGACTGTAATTAAGTGATTTCTTGAGTCTAAAACTGTAATGAGAAAATATTTCCCATCTCAAGCGGTAATTTAGTGACTATTAATTTTTCCGACTGTAATTGAGTGATATTTTCTATCCGAGACTGTAATTAAGTGAAGTGCTATCTGAGACTATAATAAGGTCATATCTGCTATCTCATACTGCAATTGAGTGATGTCTTTTATCTGAGACTTTTATAATGATTCCCATCTCAGACTGTAATTGAGTGGCGTTTGTAATCTTAGGCTAAAGTTTAATTATCTCTGTTTTTTTAGACTGTAATTGAGTCGCTCATTATCTATTAGAATGTATCTAAGCAAACAATAGCAGATATCACTCAATTTTTCTAAGATAACAGAATAAGATAAATTGAGTGATGTTTGCTATTGGAAACTCTAATTAAGTGATATGTCTGCTTTCTCAGATAAAAATAATTGAGTTATTTCTGCTATTTTAGACTGTAATTGAGTAAAATCTACTGTTTAAGACATTAATTGAATGAAGTCTGCTACATGACTGACTTATGCTGTTTTAGAATGTAATTGAGTAACTTCTACTAATCTCAGATTGAAGTTCGAAGACGTCTTCTATCTCATACTGTAGTTGGATAGCACATCTCAGAATGTGTTTGACTGACGGTTGCTATCGTAGAGTGTAATTAAGTGGCATTAACCAGCACAATCTGTAATTGAGTGAATTATGCATTTTCAGACACGAATGAAGTGAAGCTTGGTATCTCAAACTGTAATCGAGTGATATCTGCTATTACAGACTGTAATTGAGGGATCGAGACTGTTTCAGACTGTTTTTGGCAAGAAGTATACGTTGCATTTATTTTGAAGGTACAAATTGAACTTCAGCCAGCACCAGGGCTTTCTAACCGAGTATTTTTTCTTCGACAAAATTGTGATTTTCTTTAGTTTTTTAACATGTTAAAGACTCTGAAAGACCACCTCCTCCCATTGCTCTTTCATATAGTATCGCATTCATATCTCTAAATCACTCATTTTCCAAGTGGATTTTCAGCTTTGACTTATCTAACACTCTTTTTATACAAAATATACTCTTGTTTCTATGAAGGTCTCACCAAGGTCAAACGGATTATAAACTTTGAGGAAATTCTCCCAAAAGAAAAGGTCACTAACATATCTCACACAAAAAAAAAAAAAAAAATAAAAAAACACTAAACAAGTGGCTATAATACCACAAATCCCTCAAAACAAATAAAAAGAAACCTATTTTTTTTTTTGTTATGTAAACATCCACAAAATCCTTTTTACACTTTCCAGCAGCCATAGAAATACAAATATTTCTGTTTTGATTTTCCTGCTGTGTATGTGAATGATGCCAGGATACGCCTGCCATCCCATAAAAAAAGGACGATCCAATAAAGTGGTCAACTCCTACAAAGACCGGTAGCGAAACACCCATAAACATTTACACTTTATGGAGTGTCCTGCGATGTATCTCCAGTGAAATATACATACAAAATCGAGAAAAAAAGGAGCTTCTAGCTACGATACTGCTTCGCTTGTTCTTCTATTTCTTTTTTTCTGGATTCAATTTCGAAATGAAATATCTTTTTGTCAGTACTCGGTTTATTATATTCTTTGTAACAAAAATGAAAAAAAAAAACAACAAAGAAGGTTAAATGTGCTATTCTGAGTTTTAAATTGTTTTAGTTTATTATAAGGGAAAAAGGATTCTTTCCGGTGCGCTATTGGTGGGGAGAAGTGAAGTGCATTTTCTAGAATATACAGGATCCTCTGACTATAGTCTTTGGTTACACAACGACGTTGATGGATATAATGATGATGAAAGAAGATGTCAAACAAAAACCGGTATCAGGATTTTCATTCATTTGCCGTGGTGCCAGGACCTTCAGTGCTAGAGTCGATTTCAATTGAACAAACAGTAGGGATATACGTATAAGAATGAGAGTTTGTGAATCCTTGTGAGATACCCTGATATGTGTATATATTCGTATTAACGTGTGAAATGGGGGGGTAGGAATAAAGTTGGAAATTCGATTTATTTCTTCTTAGTGAGAAGAAAGGATGTGCTTTTTTTTGCTACTGTCATTCACTTAGTTTCCATTGGAAAACAGAAAATCACGCTTTACAAACACACAAAAGAGATACTAATTCAATTGATAATTGTGAAATTGGTTTCGTATATCATGCTAGAAAAAAGTCCATCGTTTCTTATAGAAGATCGACTAATCAAAGTTAAGGGAGGTTTTTCCTTAACAGCTAAACCATGGACATTTTTCTTTTTCTTTTACTTTTCTCAATTATTAATCAAAATTTTAACAGTTTGGACTGCATTGTGCTTTATAGACATTGGCTGAGGAAATGTCTCCAAAGGATCCATCAAAGATTTTTTAAACACAACCATACAAACAACCAGCATAGAATATAAGTGAATTCCAAACCAACAAAGTCAGCTGAACTGGATTGAGTCTTCAAGAACGATCTGAAAAGACCTTCATGCATGCAGCAATGATCTTCCTCACAATTATCTTAAGTAACTGTATCAATACCAACTGTTACTTCCCTCAAACGTGGAAAACAGCAAAGATAGTGGTAGTCCCGAAGAAAAATAACATGATCCTGGTGTCCAGCTATAGGCTTATACCACTTCAGAAACGACATCAGCAAAATACAAAAAATCAAATTTAAATAATTTGGGGGCCCAACAGCTTGAGGACAACCAGGGCCTGGTGACTTACAACTCTCAGCCATTCCCGTATGCGTGTTGTTGGCAGGAATGGAGGGGACCTACAATTTTGTTTGCCGAGTCCGAACGGCTAGATGAGAAGCACTTTTCATGACTACAAATACTCTTGGATGATTTGTTAGTTTCTCGCAGGAGCCATTAGTACCTCGGAAAAAAACAGTTTTTGTTTTTAGGTGGTAGCGGCTGGGAATCGGGGCCAGACCTTTGGCAACGCACTCATTAGGGGTTTTCCTTTTTTAATTCAGAGCAGAGCCTGAACTGTCAAACAAAAAGTTGTGTTTCTTTTTTAGCTCTGAGCGTTCAGAGCTAAAAATTTGTATTTCTTTTTTCATTCAGAGTGTGTTCAGAGTTTGTTCAGAGTGCGCTCTATGAGCTCAGAATAAAATGACTGAGCAGACTGAGTTCAATGCTGAACGCATAGCATTTGGCAGCTAGTGTTCAGGTGTATTTCAAAAATAGTTTAGGGTGGTCAGAACAAACTTGCTCAGATGATGTTCAGAACATGCTCGACATGCTCGGACTCTGTTCAGAGCTCTTTTCTGAATTAAAAAGAAAAACGCCTATTGTGTCGCGAGTAGAGCCCTCTATTACACGTGTGCACTTGTAGAAAAAACACGTGTATTTGTATTTACTTACCTACTTAGTTAAGGTGGCGCTACAGTCCGGGGTGGACCAGGGCCTCAACCTACAAGCATCTTCCAGCCGGCTCGGTTTCTAGCTAGCTGTCTCTAGTTTCGCACGCCAAGTTGGTTGAGGTCCTCTTCCATTTGCATGCGCCACCTTTTACGCTATCCACCTCTACTGCGATGTCCCATGGGGTTGGATTCAAAGACTTTCCGGGACGGAGCATTGGTGTCCATTCACTCTAGGTGACCCTGCTATCTCAGTCTTTGGCTTTTCACTTTTGGGTCTAGGTCAGTGTCGTTGTACAGCCCATACAGTTCGTTGTTGTATCTTTTTCTCCATTCCCCATCTATGCAGACGGGACCAAAAATCACCCGGAGAATTTTCCTCTCAAAACAGCCTAACGCGTTCTCATCCACCGTTAGCAGTGTCCATGCCTCTGCACCATACATCAGGACTGGGATGATAAGCGTCTTATACAGGGACAGTTTAGTTGCTCGAGAGAGGGCTTTGCTCCTCAATATTGCCTTCTTAGCCCGAAGAAACAGCGATTGGCAAGAGTAATTCTTCGTTTGATCTCAGCACTGGTATCGTTCGCTGAGTTTATAGCGGATCCTAGGTAGACAAAGTCTCTGACCACCTCAAAATTATAGCTGTCTATAGTGACGTTCTGTCCTAGACGTCGTCGGTGTTGGGTGTCCTTTCTTGTTGACAGCATATATTTCGTTTTGCTTTCATTCACCGTTAAACCCATCTTCTTGGCTTCCTTCTCAATACTCACAAAAGCACTACTGACATCACGCTTTGTTCGTCCGATTATGTCAGCGTAAGCGAGTTATTAAACGGACTCTTGAAAGATTGTGCCTCTAGTGTTGACGTGAGAGTTTTGCACTACTCTTTCAAGAACGATTTTGAAGAAGTCGGATGACAGTGCGTCACCTTGGCTAAAGCCTTTTTTGACATCAAAGGTGTCGCATGCTCTTTTTTCTTCCTTCTTAGAAGCTTGTGTTCCTCTCTCCTCTTCTGCTCGTAGAGCTCGTGAGCAGTTCTGGTCCTTCTATGTAGCGCCGCTTTGTATGCCTGTTGTTTGGCTTCATATACTTGCCCACATTCTTCATCGATCCAGAGGCTTCGTTGTGGTGACCGTGCGAGGCCCAGCACGCCAGAGGCGGCATCTCTGATGGCTTCCTGGCAGTTTTTCACTGGTTCTCGATACTTGCAGTTGGCGGCATAGGACTATTAAAGAGGGCGCGAGAGACTCGATTGGAAATGGACCTGGCGGTTTTTTGTGACTGTAGCTGTCCGACGTCAAACTTCCTCACAGTATTTCCCTGTTTTGGCTTTGGTCTGAATATCCGAACCATTATCTAGGCTAAATCAAGGTAGTGGCCCGAGGCAACGTTGGCTGCTCGGAACGTTCGCATATCGTTGATACTGGAAGAGTGCCTTGCGTCAATCGCAATGTGCTCAATCTGGTTGGCGGTTGATTGACCAGGAATTCGCCATGTCGGCTTGTGTATATCGAGATGCGGGAACTGCGTACTAGCTACCACAATCTTTGGCCTCGCAGCAAATTCTATTAGCCTGAGTCCGTTATCAGAGGTGATGTCGTTTATCTTCCAATTGCGCCACCAAAGATGTCTTCTTTTCCTAGCTTGGCATTCAAATCACCAAATAAAATTTTAATGTCATATCTAGGGCATTGCTCATATGTCTTGTCCAGGAGCTCGTAGAACTCATCATTGGTGTCATCATCTTTCTCGTTTTTGCGGGCATACGTGCATATGAGGCTAATGTTGGCGAATTTAGCCTTAATGCGAATTGTCGTGAGGAGCTCGTTCACATAGTTGAAACTCAAGACTTCTTGCGTAAGTCTGCCTCTAACGACGATGATGCCCTTTTGGTCGGAAACAGTCACCGTAGTAAATGTCGCAGTCATAGACTTATAATATATATAATACGTCAATGGTCGCAGTCCTTCAGTTTTCTTTTGCCCGGCCCATCCCATCGCACTTCTTGGATGGTGTGGTGGTGAAGTCTGCTTTGTAGCAGTCTAGGTCTTCCTCTAAATGTTCGGCTGCACGTGGTCAATAGACAGGCAGAACATTCCACGTGCAGATCCGAAGTTCGTTGTCCTTATTTCGTTTGCTAGGTTCGTCAACAGCAAATCCGTCCGTATCCAAGGCTTTTTGTTGCTTGGCAACTAAAGACGCTTTAGGTGGCCGGGAAGTCACTCCGACGACACTACCCCCAGCCTGGAGGACCAGACCGTTACAATATAACTCCCAGGGCGGGGAGCTGGATTAACCGCACCTTATAGGCCAGAGTTCCGAATATGTCGTAATAGCCCGTATAAGCAGTTCAACCTAATTGGAATTGATTCCATCTGGAGAATTCTTCCGCTGCCGCCTAGATAAAGGAGAAGTTTCTTAGTGGGAACACTTCGTCCCCCTCTCTCTCGTTTGCTGCCATCTAAAACCGTCCACAGGGATTGGCACCCCATCTTCTGTTAAAGCTAGGTACTAGGCACCCGATGTTCACCATGGGGAGGTGAGAGTAGGTGTTGATAGACAGAGGTTTGCATTGAAAAAAAAAGCTTTTGAATGCTTGTGTCCTCTTGAATGCACCGTGTCTACTCTTTGAACATCACATATTTAACGAATGCTCGATGCTCAATTTTTTTTTCAAAAAAGCACTCACACCTCGACTCAATTGATTATCAAATAACAAAAACGCACATCCAAAATGGCTGACATTTTGTTAGGTACCGTGCATACATAGATGTGAAATTTTCCACCTTTTATTGACGAATCCTGCCATCTTGACGTTGGAAAGGGAAACTTGTCCACCCAAACTTGTATGAATAATAGAAAGCTGCAAAGTTTTAAGTTTTTTGTTTTTCAGTCAGGAAAAAATTTGACTGATCCTAGGGAAAGAGCTTAATTTGAGACAAGCTAAGCTCAACATATTAAGTTGAATATATTTTTTACACGTTTTATTCTTCGACCATTAGAAATCAAAATATGAATAGGTCGATATGCTCATATAGGCCCAGGGTGGGGCGCTAAGACCGCGCTAGCCACATATCTTTAATTTTTCACTATAGACTTTTGACAAAAACTTGGGTTTTTTATTTCAGATTCTATGAATTGTCCCTGGTTGCATTTGTATTCGAAAATATCGAATTTCCTTGTAGCAGGTGCCTCGCTCAACAATTTAACTTAAGTCTTTTATTTTATAAGGTATCCACGCAGAGATAACGTTGACTGTTCGAGGAGCTGCCCCTTTGTCTTCCTTTACATTTACATATTATGTATATGAATCTGTAAAATTAAACTTGACTTTTTTTATAACTTTTTAACTTTTCTTACATTATTCTACTTCAAAATGTTATCATCAAGATTTTTTTTTCTTAAATTATGTTGACCCAGTTGTGAACTTTTGAAAGAAACACAAGATTTAAATTTTCATCAAAGAACCCCAAGTTTCTTTCAACATAATTTCCAAAGAAAACTTAACCCAATTTAAATTCCTTGCTACAAAAATTAGGGGATTCCATCACGTTTGTCTTTAAAACACCCACAAGAAAATTTAAAAAAAAAAATACAAAAAAAATATCCTTGAAATATTTCAACTCGTTAAACTGCAAGTCAAAGCCAAATCATCGATCGCCGGCAGCAATTTCCAGCATAATATCCACATCCACATTGCACAACGGAACCGGAAACAAATTACTTTCTGGTTCGCACAATTCGCCACACATAAATGAGTATTTTACTATTTCCTCATTTCAATTCGCCGCCATTTGTTAGGAATAGGTGTCTAGCTTAAGATAATGCCATTGTGTTAGAAGTTAGAACAGTGAGGGTGGAGAAGAGAGAAAGAGAAGAAAAATATATATATTTTAACAAATAGTGAACAATTTTTCTCAATGGAACTTTAATTTGGTGGAGCACAATCGGTAATTGAACATCGAGTGTGTGGCGACCTCTACCATCCTTAACCCCACCCACACACACATGACTCGAATATGGGAAAATGGTGAAATTAATTAATTTCGATAGAGAGATGCCGATGCACATCAATAGGCAAGGTATATAGAAAGGGAAGAGTGTGAGCTATGAGATAGGAGATATACAGGAGGGTTGACCACAAAGGAGTGAAAAAGGATACACTCTCTCTCTGGTTTCGTTCGATGGGAAATTATTGTACACAGAAGAGTGAGTGCTACAATTCGATGCCTCAAGTTCTATTATTTTGCTACACAAGAGCAAACAAAAATGCAATTCATGATGCTGTGATGTGTGTGGGATCGGGATGATGGCAATGGCGGGTTGAGTTAAATTTGAGTTTTTCCATTGACAGGATATTTTCATTTGCCAAGTGCGGATGGCAATCGGAAGAGGTATGATGATCAGGCAAGGCACTGAGTCTATATGCACAGCATGTGATGTGCAGATTCAGTTCCCGAGGTGCAAATTGCTTTCAATCCGGGTCAAATGATTTTGGGGGCTTGTTTTTAATTTGTCCAGCATTTCGGGTTAACTGATTTTTATTTATTTTGTTGTTTTATTTTTGAGAATGGTGGAAAGGTGTGTGTGCGATGGGGAAAATTTGATTAATGTGTACAGGGCAGGTGGTCAACACACAGGATGCTAATGCCACTGCCACTGCCACTAATTAATTCGGTAATCACTGCGTGATGGTTGCATGGTTAAGAGACATCTGTGTCGATATAAATGTACACGAGCTGATGGCGTTATTTTATCTCGAAATATTTGGGTACGAAATTTGTTTCGACACTAATTGATGATAGATTTTTTATGTAAACTTTAAAAAATACCTTTTTTTTATACAAAATTGGTTTTTGAAATTGTTTTCCCTGTAAAAAAAAAAACATTGATCTGTAAAAAAAAGTTCAGGTATGGATTTACATATTGAGTTAAATATTGCATAAAATTATTGTCATAATTGGTTTTTAGTTACTCTTTAGGAGGTATATAGTGTTCCAACAAAAGGTTTCATTTTAAATCATTCAAAAAGCACTATTTTTGTTTCAAAAGTGGTAAAGTTATTGCTTATTTATTAATTTCAAACTCCTAGCCTAAGAATGAATAATCAAAAGACAACAATTATCTAATTCCTTTGATAAAATTTTGCATTACGTTTTCGCTTAATTTTGACTGTATTTCACCTGATAATATCACTGATGCAGGGCACTGACCACTGGAAGAAAACAATGTGGATGATCCCATGGAACACTAGTACGCATACATATACACAAACACACACACACACACACATATATGAATATCCACACACACACACATAAACACTCACATACAAAACACTTAATTCTACTGTACCAGTCCCAAACCCGGTGATTCCCTCGCAAATATAGGGAAGTTGTGGAAGCGAGGGGGAAAGAAGAGTTTTGAAACTATACCCCTATACATATGTAAATTAATTAAAAGAAAATTTAAGGTTTTACTTCATTCATTCATCAAACAAAACAAAAGTTGAAAACTATGCACCGAGTGCCAAATTCTCTTTACTTTGATTCCACCATTTTGATTTTGCATTCGCCCACTTACGAAAGAGCGGTCGGTGAGCGCTCTCACGTCTGACGGCAAAAGTTAACGAAAACTAAACGGAAAGTACCAAATCGCAATTATGTGCGCGTCACATGAATTTCTTGTTTTTGCTCGAATTCGAATTCAAACTTACAAGAAAAGGATAGAGTAGGTACCGAATTCATAGCCTGTCAGAACACAACCCGGTGCCTAGCTACTAAAAACTATATTGTGTTGTGACCAGTTTGTGCTGCCATATGCCGAAGAGATACAAACAATTTGCATAGGTAAATCTTATTAAATCTCGGTTAAGTGTTCGGTGAAAACGTAGTATAAGAAGAAAAAATCCCGACGTGATGGTACAGTCAAACCCACTTATTACGAATTTGTTTAAATCAGATTTTTTTAAATTTTTTTTCTTACTTGGACATATTCATAAATAAACTTCGATTAAATAAGCATACATGTTTGCTTATATACATAGCTATAAATGTACATTCAAAGCTTTGGAGTTCACTTAGGTGAAAACATATACATATCTACATATGTACCTAGGTACAGTGTAGGTACCTAAGTAAATTTATTTTACTTACAAACATAAAAGAATCATAATTTGTTCGTTTATTGAAGGATGATTAAAAATAATAGTGTTATACCCTCCCAAATATATTATATGATTTACCAATTATACAGTCAAACCCGCTTATTTTAAATCCTTTCCGTGTTTTAACAGCCTCCCAAAATTAAATGATTTACCAATTATACACTCAAAACCGCTTATTTTAAAACTATTCCATAGTTTTCAGCTCCTTAATTTACACCAATCGATTTAAGAGAACTGGAGGAAAATATTTTGTAGTAATTTTCAAGATTTTATTTTTGTACACTCCCTCACATAGGGTGGTATATAAAAATATAATCATCTACATACGGAGTATACATATATAAATAGAATCATGAAAATTATGACAGTATACGCCGAATTTCGCAGTTCTACGCAGGTCTACGCATTTCTTCGCAGATTTACGCATTCCTACGCTGGTCTACGCATTTATACGCAGATCTACCAATTTATACGTAGATCTACGCAATTCTACGCATACGCAGGTGCCCGCATTTATACGCAGATCTACGCAATTCTACGCATTTCTTCGCAGATCTACGCGTTTATACGCAGGTCTACGCATTTCTACGCAGATCTACGAATTTTTACGCAGGTCTACTCATTTATACGCAGGTCTACGCATTCTTACGCAGATCTGCAGATCTACGTACTTCTACGCAGGTCTACGCATTTCTACGCACGTATTTCTACGCAGGTCTACGCTGATCTACGCATTTACACGCAGGTCTACGCGTTTCTTTTCAGATCTACGCTTTTAAACGCAGGTCTACGCATTTATACGCAGATATACGCATTAATACGCAGGTCTACGCATTAATACACGTTTATACGCTGGTCTACGCATTCATACGCAGTATTTATACGCAGATCTTCGCATTTATACGCACGACTACGCATTTGTACGTAGATCTTCGCATTTATACGCAGGTCCACGCATTTATACGCAGATATACGCATTTCTCCACAGGTTAACGCATTTTTGTACGCAGATCTACCCATTTTTACGCAAGTCTACGGAATATTACGAATTTCCGCGCAGATTTACGCGTTTATACGCTATTCTAGGTATTTCTACGCAGGTGTACGCATTTATACGCAGATCTGCGCATTTCTACGCAGGTCTACGCATTTCTACGCAGATCTACGTTCTTCTACGCAGGTCTAAGCATTTCTAGGCTGATCTACGCACTAACACGCAGGTCTACGCAATTTAAACGCAGATCTACGCATTTATACGCAGGTCTATGCATTTATTCACAGATCTACGTATTAATACGCAGGTCTACGCATTTATACGAAGGTCTACGCATTCATACGCAGCATTTATACGTAGGTCTACGCATTTATACGCAGATCTACGCATTAATACGCAGGTCTACGCATTTATACGCAGATCTACACATTTTACGCAGGTCTACGTATTTCTACGCAGATCTACGCATTTATACGCAGGTCTACTCATTTATACGCCGATCTACGCAGTTCTACGCAGGTCAACACATTTATACGCAGACACATTTAATTGCAGATATTTGTATTTATACGCTGATCTACGCAATTTTACTCATTCCTTCGCAGATCTACGCATTTGTACGCAGGTCTACGCATTTATACGCAGATCTACGCATTTATACGCACGTCTACGCATACATATGCAGATCTCGCATTTCTATGGAGGCATACGCATTTGTAGTTAGGTCTTAGGTCATTTCTACGCAGGTATACGCATTTCTACGCAGGTCTACGGAGTTATACGCGGATCTACACATTTATACGCAGGTCTACGCATAAATAATACAATTATTATAGAAAAAACGTTTTAACCCACCAATTTTGATTATTTCATGTTTGTAAGCAAAATCAGTCAACTTAGGTACATCGGTATATTTTTCTCGCCTAATCGCACCTCTTACTTTATGTACATTATTCTAATAGACTCACAAAATTGTTTTGTTTTTATAATCGAACTTTTTTATAGTTATAAAATAAAAAAAAAAGATTTCAAAAACTCCAAATAAGCCCCCTCTAAAAAATGCACCCTCCAATTTAATAGCACTCCGATGTTTTCTCATCTTCAATGACCCCTTTGATGATTTTTACAATAAACTCCTATGAACGTCTTAGTTCCTTATTATATGACATAATCAATAGCCTGAGTTGGTACCTACTTCGTACACCTTTTCTATAATTATGCTCGATTCTAAAAATTGAACCACATCGTTATTAAAATAAAATTAATGTACAGAACAAAAGTAATTTTTTTGTGGAGGGGTAAACCCTCTGCCCCCCCCCCCCCCCCAACGTTTAAGCTTATTTGTGAATTAGAAGATATCTGAGCACTTGGGCCTGAAACTGTTTAGAAAAATAGTTAAAAGTTTAATCAAGAATTTTTCTTGGCACGTGACGTGTGTCATTAATCTTCTCAACTTTTTATAAGGACGGGTAATTGTTTTTCTTTCGAATCCATTGTTACCGAAAATTAAATAAATTCACATCCATAACATACACACTGCACCAGCAATATTTTAAACACACATATTTATTCAAGAACAAAAATCCATTCTAATAAATTTTCTTTTATTTTCAAGGAGAGTGCTTTGTAAAATGAAATTTTCTAAAATAAAATACCAAAAATGATATTTTTTCTCTTTTGAAAAGACTTACTTCCTGACATGTTGATTTTATTGTTGTTGGCAATATAATTCAAAGTGCTCAAACACTTCCTTCCGTTCAACTCTCAAAGTTCAGAAAAAAGGTAAACTTACAAAAATAAATAAATCAAAATGGCCATACCTACCTTTTTATGCCGTTATACCTTTTATGCTATTTTTATTCTTTTATTTATATTGGGTGGGCTTTTCATACATAAGAGTGCCTTCTTGTTTCTCAATCAATTGTAGGATAGGTAATGTGCACAGAGGCACAGACTTTTTGAATTTTGTTGGCAAAATAAAAATTTTATTTGAATATTTTCCTCGTGGGCAAACACTCACATTGAGGCTCTGTAAAAGTATATGTCAAGGCCAACAATCAAACATTGAAATCGAGCAATTAAGTGAAATGATTGTAAGTACCTGCTTGAAGAATTATGAAGTTTGATCCTTGCCCAAATGTGCGGTCAGAGTGTCAAAGTGAATCAAATGGTAAATTGAACTGAAAGAGCTTACTAAATATTTCAATGATCAAAAATTAAATGAATTTAAATGCCGCAATTTATTTATTTAATCAAATACATTGTTGGGTACTCTCTAACTTTAGCCGGATATATTCAAAATAAACATCCTCTTCCGGAACCGCACAGCAATAAGAGGATGTCAGAAACCAAAGCTAAACCTAAATATTTTTCAAATATATAAATCTCCCAACCGTATAGGTCGCGTCGTTAAATAATTATCACCCCCAACTATTTGCAATCCATTTATTCCATTCCACACATCCACACACACACATGCACAGCACACACTCAATTATCCTCACAATCCTTTGGAAAGTCAGCCAAACAGATTATCGAACGAAAATACCGTTGTAATACAATACAGCATAATTCAGCTGAAATTCCCGGAATTACACACATGCTTAACGGGGAAACACAATACTTTGGTATTAACGGCGCAGGCAGTGAGAACGGCAGAACCCCAAAACTGCTATGGAACTGGAGCAAAACAGCAGCGTCAGTTCAGCATTTCAGCAAACAGGCTTAAGTCCATTATAATCCACAAAGGAAACACAATGTGATTTGCTCGCGAGTATTTCTATAATTAGCTGCATTGGATGGAGGAATTGGTGAGGAACCAGAGGAACCAGAATCGGAAGCTCGTTTACACGTTTAATTTTAAATGAGGCTTTTGAATATTATGAAAATTGTTTTCGCGTGGGATTTTTGCAAATCGGAATCATTCAGCACTAATTCTTATTCTTGTTCGAGTTCGAGTGTGTATGTAAGTATTTTTTTGTTTCTATTGTTGTTGTCAGTTTGGCTTATTTTGGGAACAAAAAAAGGAAACGTTTAAATATAAAAGATTGTTCTTTACAAAAATAGTTTTTTATTAAAGGATTATCTTAAGTTTATTTAACAATGCCTTATCCATGCTAGAGAATACAAAAAATTACCTTATTCTTTTAAATCAACTCAAAATGCACAATTCGCTCTTGTGGTTCAAGGCTAAACTTGGAGTATTACAATTTGAAGATGAAGACCATTATTTTACTTATACTCTGTCATAGTATAGTAAAGAAAAGGTATTAGAGTCTTGTTTCATTTGAGTATCATCAAAAAAAGATTTCGTAAAATATTGGTATCTTTAATCGAACTTTGGACGTGGCACGCTTACGGACCATATTTTTTTTAATAAGTAATATTAGCATTAAATTTGAAACAACAATGAAACAGTAATTCTCTATCTGTAAAGACGAGATTCTTTGCCAACTGTGCCATCAGTCCTTTATTTGTAATTTTATCAAAAATAGTCCAGTTAAACTTCTGTTTTTAATTAGGTTAAACGACTAATTAATTATAGTCGTTAATTATAAGAGATAATGCTAAAATTAATTTCAAATCTATGGTACACGGCTTTGAAAATTAATATTTCAATACCAGATTAAGTGCCGATTTCTCAATTTTGAATTATACATTCGGTTAACAGTCAATTATAACAAATGTGTGCTCTGTCTTAAAATATAAAATAAAATGCACAACTGGATCACACGTACTTGTTCTTATGTTCAAAAGCTTAGAATACAAAAAAAAAAAATAGGTAAGTACACAAAAACATACTATGAGAGAAAAATGATTAAAAGCATGCAATTCATCCTTTAAATAGCTAAATAAACTTTCTCAATTATTGCTTAAGCTTAAAAAAGAGATGCCATCTGAATTCAATTTATGGGAACAAAATTTGAAAATCATTGGAGCGGTCTCTTAAAAAATAATTTCTTTATTTTTTAAAACGTAGGTATTTAAAGACAAATTTTTATGTTTTTATTTTAAAGTTCTATTAATATGCAGATAAATAGTAAATACAAACAAATTAGTTAAGTCGATTTGAATTATATCAAATTTTCAAAAATATACATATTTTGAAATTCACAAAATACTTTTTTGAAGATTTTGACACAATATTTGTTATACTTCTTGAAAGTTTTTTTTTATCAAAATCGGATCTCCCAATAATGAAAAAATTGAAATCCTCCTGTGTCTGTGTAATTTTTACTTGCGATATAGGTACTATAAGGCAAGTTTTGGATTCGTGAAAAAAAATTTGGGATAACAATCAAACATGATATTACGATGATAGAGAACACTAAAAAAGTGGGTGGCACAATTCTGTCTATCTGTCTGTCTGTTCGTCTACAGCCTAAACGGCTCGATTAATTTTCTCCAAACTTGGTAGGTTCATAGTGGTTTTTGGTGATTCTGCCCACACGTTTTTTTCATTTTTTTTTAAACCAAAAATAACGGTACCTGCCATACAATTTTTTTTTGTAATTTTACAAAATCGTATTTTTTCCAAAAACGGCTCGACAAATTTTCTTAAAAATAATTCAATGCATTTATTTTAGTAAAGGCTTCGTTTAAGTGGAAAAACATTTTCCAAAAATGGTTATTAATGGTACCTCCCAAAGAACCATTTTTTTAATTTCAATTTTTCGATTTCAAAACGGTGCGACCGATTTCAATTATTTTTTTGTGCAGAAGCTTTTAAAAAATATAAATAGTTTTGTGTGAAATTTTTTTTTTTATTTGTGAAAATATTTTTTGGATTTTTAAAAAATGTTTCAAAATTTTTTTTGGAAAATCAAATATTTCGAAAACGACACGATCGATTTTTTTGAAATTCAATATTTAAGAGTTTTTTAGTACTCTCTAAAATATTCTTAGAAACAATTTTACATTTATGAAAAAATAACGGTACCTTCCATACAAAAGTTAGAAAACCGCAAAGGAAAATATTTTTTTGCTTAAAAATGACTCCTATGATTTTGATTAAATTTTTTTATATACTAAAATTAGTACGATCCACAATCAAAAATTATAAAATTTTACACTTAGCAATTATTAATAGTACCTGTCATAGAACGTATTTTTTTATTTTGAGTTTTCTCATTATCGGCTAAACGAATTTAGATGAATTTTATTATATACAAATTTCAGATAAGATTAAATAGTATTGCATATCAAAATTTTCAAAAAAGAAGTTTTTGGGTTTTTAAAAAAAGTTTCAAAGTTTTTTTTTGAAAATTCGATATCTCAAAAACGGGTTGACAATTTTTTTTCAAATTTTGGTTTTATATACACATTAATATATACTTTAGATTTGCATACCAAAATTTGTTCTTAAAAATGTTTTACGAATTTTATATATAAAAATTAATTTTTTAAAAAACCGCTCTAACGATTTTAGATTTTTGTTTCCCATTAAATCATATTCAATCAAGAATTAAGATATCATTCTTTTTTTTCACCTCAAACTATCAGAAGAGTTGTTTTAGCCAATTTAAATGTCGCATTTCATGCTTTTCTATATTTTTCTCTCATATTTCCATGTTTTTATATACAATTTTCTTAAACCCGCAGTGTCTTGAACATTAGAGCAAGTACGTGCGACTCAGTCGTGCATTTTATTTTTATATATTTTGAAGTAAACCGTTCTAATTTTAGAACATCCAAAAAAAATTATCAAAATCATAAGAATCGTCTTCGAGAAAAATTAGATTTTCCTCAAACATTTGTATGGAAGGCACCGTTTTTTTGCATAGAAGTAATAACATTTTTTTTTTTAAATATTTTTAAGTGTTAGAAGTACCGAGTTTAAAAAAATCTACTAAGGCGTTTTCGAAATATTGAATTAAAAACAAAATTAAAATTTTTACTTAAAATCGAAAAAATGTTGTTACACAATGCTTTTTAAAACTTCTGAGAGTTTCTGCATAAGAAAATTGATTTAAATCAGTCACGCTGTTTTCATTAAATTAGAAAAAAAAAAAATGACGATTCCTTGAGAAGAACCATTAAAAACAATTTCTTGAAAAATGGTTCCCTATTGCTAAAATTAATTTACTCAATTTTTTTAAGAAGAGTTGTGGAACCGTTTTAGAGAAAGAAAACGATTTTGTGGAACTGTTAAAAATAAAATGTATGAATGGGACGCACGAACTTGCTCTTATGTTCAAGACGCTGAGAGTTTTAGAAAATTATATATAAAAACACGGAAATATGTTAGAGAAAGATGTTCAGGGGCATGAACTACGATTAAATTTTAATTAGCTAAAACAACTACAACAATTTTTTTTAAATTTTTTTTTTGAAAATGCAATACATACATATTATTGAATCTTATCTTATTATTTGAAATTTGTATCCATACAAAAACCTTCTATGAGAGGTAGATACTACTTGATAATTGTCAATTTTTATAATTTCGCATGTACAAAAAGTTTTTATAAAAATCGTTGGAGCCGTTTTTGAGAAAAAAAATATTTTTCTTAACGATTTTTTAACATTTTAATGAAGGTACTGTTATTTTTTCAATAAAGTGATTTTTCTATTAAAATATTTTAAAGAGTGTTAAAAAGCATTTAAATACCCTGTTTCATAAAAATCGACTGGGCAGTTTTCAAAATAAAACTTTGAGCATTTTTTAAAAATCAAAGAAAAAATGTTTGAAATTTTTATTAGAGAAAAATATTTATATTTCTTTTGTATACAAAAATATTGAAATCGGAAATATAATTTTGAAAAAAATCGAAAATAAAAAAAAGGTTCTTTTTGAGGTACCATTAATAACCATTTTTTGAAAAATGGTTTCCTATCCAAAGGTAGCCTTTACGAAAAGAAATTTATTGAATTTTGTTGAAGAAAAGTTGTGGATCCATTTTTGGGAAAGAAAAAGATTTTGTGAAATTGCTAAAATAAATTGTTCGGCAAACACAGTTATTTTTGGTTCTTCCATGTGTAACTTGCGATATACAGTAATTTCCGCTTTGCTGAAAACATCAGTTATCTAAAACAAGAAATTTATAACGAAGCCTTTTTTTTTTAGCTTTTTTCTACTTTGCATAGCTGAACTCCGATCAAATGAAAGCTCCGGATAATTGCAACAATTTTTTTTGTATCAAATAAAGATTTTACACTTATTCAACTCCTTATAAGTGAAACTACCATTAACCACAAAAATTGTATTTCGATCCAAATATCACCCAATTCCCTTAAATCACCTTTTTCCGGAGCAGTGAAAATTCTTCAAGAACTTCTGTTTTCTTAGAGGTTTTTTAATCCATCGACATCGTAGCCATTCTTCGATGGAATTTGACAGTTGATGGCTTGAAAAAGACAGAAATGACATATAAGACACTGATTTTGACATCAAATGAATTTTGAAACAAATGTTCTGTGATAATGGTGTTCATGTTTAGAGGTTAAGCAGTTGAGTTAGTCGACAAGTACCAAGTAGGTTGCTATATCTTCACTCATCTCACGAAGTGACGTTACTCGCAAATTGTCGTTTTTGAGATTTAGGCATATGTATTATGTACTAGGTTAACTTGATTGCATATTTCTAAATCATTAGATTCCCTGAAAAATGTCTAGAACATGGTTTAATGCATTATGACATAGTTGGCATAACAGCAGTTATAGGTAAAAAGTTTCTCACCAACAGACGTAACTGCAATTATGTGGGTAGCAGTTTTCCGTTATATTGCAAATTATTGTGCAAATAGTAGTTTCAGGTACTAGATGCATTTATCGGTGAGTAGAAATAAAAACGCCTTAAGTTTATGTTTAAGATGTAAGCCCATTTTTGCTATTCACCCATCACTAAATTAAATTTAAATGGCAATTGGTTCTTCCTGCTAACTATAATTTTTCAAACAAAGATTTTCAGTAAAAGGCTTATGGGCGAGCTTTTTTTAAAACAGTGATACTTGTGCATACTGTCACGACGCTAAATTGTCCAACTAATAAGTTTTTTTTTTTGTTAACAGTGGTGCCTGTGTATGCTGTCGCGACACTTAAACTTCTCTAAAATTTCTCACGAACTGACGTATCCGGCTGATCGATTATTTTTAACTGTTTTTGGTAAAGTTTATACATTGTATCTCATATCATTTGAAACTTCAGCAAATTCTTGTAATTTTACAAAAAAACATACCAAAACCGTTGTAAAACACAAAAGAAACGCCTATAGAAGGAGGTCACAAAACTAAAAACTGCTCTCCTGTAAAATATTGAAAAAGCAGATACATACGTCAGTTCGTGAGAAGAGGGAAGAGGACTTGTCTTGACCACCTGTAGAAATATCCTTGTTTCAATTTTTGAAATTTTTATTTCGATTTTTTGGTATTTTTTTTAATTTTTGAATTCTGAAAAATTACCACATTCTGATAAAACTTTTTAATAAGTTAGAGTTATTTTATGTGGTCACTTGAATTCAATTGAAAAAATAAAAAAAAAATATAAATAAAAATTTCAAAAATAAAAAAAAAACATATTTCTAGAGGCGGTCAAGAAAAAATAAAGGGCGGTCCTTGAAGATCAGAAAAAGGTCTGTCACAAGCATAAATAAAATTTAGAAAGGCGTTTTCTTATGGCCAACCATTTTTAAAAATCGTTTTTTTTTAAACTGGGACTGGGACTTCAAAAAAAAATTGGACACTTTTGTGGCACAAGTGAACAGCTACCCCGGAGGAGTCCTTTTTGAGAAAAATACAAACATTTTTATGGTATATCATACTTCAAAAAATTAGCTCTGTCGTTTTGAAAATATTGAGTTAAAAAAAAATTGAAATAGGTATTTTTTTCAAAATCCAAAATATATATTTTTTTTGAAAATTTGGGACACAATACTATTCAAACATTTTGGTAGCTTCTCTGTAAAGAAGAAAACATTTTTCAAAAACTACCATCTCGAAAAAAAATTGATGGTTAGATTTATGAATTCGTTAAGATCTCAGAACTAAGCTCTCCACCAAAATTTATCACTGACGTAATTTTTTTTTTAATATTTCTTATTTCTTGTCTAAAGTTTCCTGGACTAAATCTAAAATTCTTTTAAACCTTAAATGAAAAAAAAAAGTTTAAGCTGTTGGATAGTTTTGCAATAAATTTCATGCCAGTGAAAAATTCTTACAAACTATGCAAATCAGAACTTTGAAAAAGAATTTTGACCCCAATGTAATTCGTATTTATAGGTGCCAAAAATTACATAATGATGTTTTTAAATAAGGAATTTAGTTTCTGAGTTTTTGAGCTCATGATCAAATAATCAAATCAAACAAGAAACATCCAAGCCAATTGAATTTCAATATCTTTGAACAATAAAATAGAATATTTACATGATTTTGACTTTATGCAAGACGAAGACGCTTTCTAACTTCTTTGGCTTTGAAAGATCTATGTTGACACGTATTTACTTATGTTTGCTTAGTGTTTTAAGTTGTTAATTTCTCATTGTTGATTAAGGTAATTTTAAGGTTTATCTACAATTTATTATATTTCGTAAAAGTAAACCTCAATACTCTCTTTGAGTAAATAAATTATTCCTATCTAAACTCTTAATTCAACCTCAAACGAAATAAAAAATCATTGAAAGACGCACTATTGCATCATTTTCCTGGCAGAATCTTCCATTAGAAAACTTCACTCGCAAAAAAGAATTGCTGTGCAAAAATTTAAATTGATTTCTTCCTCTCAGTGGCTTTTAACTTTGTTTTGTTAAATTCTTGGCAAAAACAATATAAACGAACTTTCAAAATTGATTTCCATTCCATTCAAGGTATGCATTTGAAAAATCCACATAAACCACTTGTGCAGTAGTTTAACAGCAAATACCAAAAAAAAATTAGAAGAAAGAGAACGAGACCATCGTCATGAGGAGATGTTTTCTTTAGAAGAATAAAAAGATCCTGCAAACCAAAGGGATGAAAAATTTACACCGAAAACAAACCTATATAGCACATTAACACTGAAACAAAACTCGTTTGTCAAAAAAAGTCGAATGATGCCAAAGTTGGCTCCCAAGGTATCATGATTAAAAAAACCCAATCTCAGCTCTGTTTTTATAGTATTATATCAATCAACTTTGATAGTATTTAAAGTAGTATATTGTGGTACTTAGTATTGGTATAAGTTGTTTTAGGGACCAAAGTTCCGAATAATTTTTCCCTTATAATTGTGTTTTTGGATAGGACATTAAAACAAATCCGGATTCTATGGTGCTTCTGATTTGTTTCTCTCAGTGTACCTAAACTATTCCATCAGCTCAACTTGTTAGCTATCATTCTGTCTAAATTTTTTGGAATCAACCCAAGAAATGCAAGTTCTAGTCTTCTAGTATAGATAGATATATTAGTACGTGATAGAGGGTTGATGTTATAGAACGGTTTATTTGTTCAGTATGCAGATGGATGAATGAAACTCCCAGTTAGTGCATCACTTTGGTGGAATAAATCGTGTGAAATAGATTCAAATTATTTATGCACGTGTAGGTGGCGATGTGTGTGTCTAGCTCTATATGCCAATAACAGTTTTTCATATGAAAATATCACAAGAGTCAGAGAATTCAAACAAGTGAAATTGATTTTGGAATTATTAATTTCACATTCGATTTAATGCAGCATTTCTTCGTGTGAATAAATGGAGCATCATAATAATTGATGTGTTGCATGCGGAGCGTATTATGATTTTATCTGACTTTCAGAATAATTGATGTCTTATTATTTCCATGAATATGCAGTTAAAGTGATTTTAAAATTATATTTTGAATCTATTCGGAGGTACATACATTAACATTATGAATAATGCACCTGTGTACGTTTTTGAATATAATTCAGGCATTCTATAAAATTAATTGTCAATGTTAAAAATTTCATATTGATGCAATATTATTGAATTAGCTACCCAGGATTTCTATGGAATGTATAGATATTCAATAGAATCTCAGCATCTATGATAGTTTTGGTAAATAATTAAATTATAGAAAACATGAATCAATGAAAATGTCCTTTCTGAGTGAATGGTAATTTTTCAGTATTTTTGGTATAGCTCGAAAATTAAGCTTAATTGGACAACTTTTTGCATAAAATAAATGATTTATAGAATTTTAAGCATTATACACAAAAAATCGAAATATTGTATTGTAAATATTTTTACTCAAATTCCGCATAACTTTTTTCGAAACAAAGGTAGGCTAAATAAATGCTCAACCGAAAAAACGGGAGGGCTTAGCTTTTAATATGATATATGACATGTAGACCAGTGCCAATAATTTATGAAAATAACAAAAAATAATAAGCAGTATATGGGTGATGGGGAAAAATTAGGATAAATAGTATATAAATGGGGAAAAATAAAGTGTCCTGCAGCAAATGACCGAAAGTGGGGTGGGGGTGTGAAAAAATGGGGTGGGGGTGCGAAAACAGGGTTTGGTCCAAAATTCACTTTTTTCAAAACTGACAAAGATATGCCAATTCAAACTTTATCATTTTCTTATAATTTTTCGCAGTTTATGCCCGAAAACCTAATTTTTGTTAGCGATTCATTGGGACTACTACATTGCAAGTTATGCATCGAAAAAATATAGAACTCGAGATTTTGATAAAACCTGAAATTACGATGATAGGGAATATGAAAGATGTGGGGCTCTGTATGCTTGATCGATTTTAATTAATCTTAGTACCTTTTATTTTCGAAACTATAATTATGAATCTAACTTTTGTATGTTTTTTTTTGACTTTTTCTATCAATAAAACGGAAGGTATAAAGAAAAATGCGAAATATTTTTTTTTTGTCAAAATACTTATTCCGACTATTGTATATACGGAGGTGTAATTCCGAAATAAATATCAGTTCTTATTAAAACTCGGTACAGGTGTACAGGCTAGACCTCGAGGTAAAGGAGATAAAAAATTGTTTTTTTTTTCAATTTTAGGTCGAACGATGGTCTGTCTGGATCTGGACAGACGATTATGATCTGGATGCACGACTATGGTTTGAATCTGGACGGACGATGTCGCCTCCGACAACGGCGATGGTAGGTATGATGGGGTTGGGTCGGACGGAGGTGGGTCTGGGACTGGGAAAATTGCTCTAGAGGTGGGTCTGGAACTGGGACAAAGAAATTTATTGAAAAGAAAAACAACTTTTTAAAAAAAATTATTGGAAAATTTGATAAAAGAAAAACCACTTTTTTTTTGTAAGAAATTCCCCTTTTTTAATTTTTCAAAAAAAAAGTTTTTTAAATAAAACAAAAAAAATTTGAGAGTTTTGAAAAAAAAACTTTTTTTTTTTTATTTTTTTAGAACTGGTACTAGATCACGAATATGTATTTTATTAGTCGCTACGACGCACGCGGAGCTTAGTTTAGCTGCAAATCGTATTTAAAGATAAAAGTCGATTTTTCGTATAATGCGATGCATCTATTGAGCGGCAGTGTCAAGGTTTCTTGAGCAACAGTGCCTTGGGCGCAAATAACAGCGAGGCATGTATGCAACCCCCCTGCTTGGGCTCACTATAGGATTTGGGGTGGGTGCGAGGTTTGGTGTATAAATTAAAGTTTTATCGTTAAATTTTTTTTATTTTTTATTTGTTATTATTTTATTTAAAAGTTCAATTTTCAAACTGGCAGCGATTCTGCCTCTGGAAATACAATGATGATATTTACTTAAAATCTACAACTTAAATACTTATTTTATGATTACTTAACATTATTTATTTCCCAACATATCGTCGCTCCTAATTTCCACGAATTGGAAATTGTTTGCTGCGATGTTGATTTGGTGTCATTGCCCAGACACCATGTCAGCACTTTTCGTGGGAGCATACAGCATTGAGGTGTTGATGATAATTTGAGCTATGTTGTCGTTAACTCTTCCCCTCTTAAATAAAGACGTCCTCGTTTTTTCAAAAGTGTGGACGATTATAGATGCTGGGGTGTTCCGTGATTCTAGGATAGGTCAAACTTGCTGGATCTAATTTTGAAAGTATGATTATTGGTACTATTTGCGTTACAGGGACTCTTTTGTTTTTTAGGTGTGTTTTCCTCACGATCAGTATGGTGAAGAATATTAAAACAAAGATGCAATAGTTGATCCATTGGTGGACTTCTTTTTCTGATTGGATCTTATTGATGTGTTTTGTATTGTTCATGTGAAGTTCTTTCATGAGCTGGAGTGATAGAATTTCTTCTATTTCTGTATCATCTGAAAGTGGATGTAGCAAAGGAGGTAATGCGTGAACTTCGGATATTTCTTCTGCAATATACTGTTGATTCATTATCTTTAATGTGGCATTGGGGAATTGGATGAGATATGTTCCGTTAAGTGATTGGCTATTGTTGTTGAAATCTATGTTACCGTCAAAATTATTTAAGAGGATTATTCCTGGTGCTATTTCTTCAATTTGTGGGATATGTTGGCTATTCGTTCTTTTACATGTTGCGTTTTTACCTTCTAGTAGATTAAATATACATTTATCGTTGCTTAAATCTATGATATTTGATTGCTTACAAATGATATATCATTTATTGTCTTACATTTATCTATAATTCCAAACATAATATTATTTCTTTTTAAAATATTTTCTTGCATGATTTTGTTAACGTATTTTTTTGTTCTTTATTAATGGTTTTACAACTAATTTTTCATAGATTACGTCTTCCGTATTTGGGATACTTATAATATAAAGTAGAGTTGATACATTTATGGCAACTTTGACTTCGGCAAATTCTAATGCCTCTTCAATATTTTTGAATAGTACATTCACTTTGTTTTTATTTAAATTATTCATAATTATATCGATCTCCGATTTTGCTAATATGTTAGAGCTTACAATATTTCCTTTACCCAATTCAATTGCATATATTGAGTTCATTACTTCTTCTTTTATTAACTTTGTTTTGTAAAGTAAACTTAAAACTAATTCATTTTCAAAGGTTTTATCTTTTCTTATTACATTAATAATTTCATTAGTTACGTTCGTTAATTTATTTATCCTATTATTATTATTATTATTTTCTAAGACATTATTAATTTTATCTACCATTATCGTATAATCGTCATGGTCGGGATTTCCGGCCGGCCACCCATTTCCATGCTGTGCCAATGAAATTAAGTGATCTTTTAGATCTATTGATTTTAATATTGTTAATAAGGTTCGTAGTTTGTTTGAGCTCGTGATCTAAGATTGGGAAACGGATTACCCCTTGGAATGTGCTGGTTCATTAGGGATGTGGTTTTTGAAATGAATTCTTCATAAGGGGGTATTTCGATGATATGAATAAATTTTAGATTTCCTGTTTGAATTTTTGCTATTCCTGTTTTTAGCACGATTATCTCTGAGTTAGAATAATCGAGTATTTTGACGTTGGCATAAATAAAGGGAGTAAGATACCTGTGGAGATAAGAAGATTGATTTCAGCTTTTAATATTTGCTTTGTGAACTATTTTTCCAGATTGTGTAATTACAGTTTTTGTTTTATTTTCTTTTACTATTTCTTGTTTAAAGCGTGGTGATAGCTTGGAACCTAATCTTTTATTTATTTTTACGTAAATAGTGTCACCAGGTGTATAGCTTTTTAATGTGTGTCTTTTTTTGTTATGATATTTCAAATCAATATTTTGTTTTTCTTGTAGTTTAATAATGTTTTCTTTTCTTGCTTTTTCGAACTGTTCTGGATCGGTACTGACGTTTCTTCCAAAAAATACCTCTATGGGTTTTTTTCCTATTGTTGTTTTAAGGCAACGCATTATTTCTGAAAGCGTGGAGTGAAATCGCTCCACTTGGCCATTGACTGTACTGGAATATGGAGGAGTTTTAAAGATTTCTATTCCTAATTGATCTTGCAATAAGAAACAGATAGAGGCTGCATTAAAGGATTTTTCATTGTCAAAGACAACTACTTTTGGTACGCCGAAAGTGAATAAAATTTGCCTTAAAGGTTCTACTATATCTTGCACGGCTCTGGACTTTAGAATTTTTGTTTGAGCGTATTTGGAAAATTTATCAAGCGCAGTGAGAACAAGATGTCCTTCAGTTGCATAAATATCTAAATGTAAAATATGGCCTGGGTATTGGGGAATAGGTGTTGGTTTGAGTTCGGGTTTTTGTGGATGTCTATCGTATTTGTGTTCTCGACATATATGGCATTGTTTAACT
Organism: Dasysyrphus tricinctus; assembly: GCA_963921185.1. Classification (NCBI taxonomy): domain Eukaryota; kingdom Metazoa; phylum Arthropoda; class Insecta; order Diptera; family Syrphidae; genus Dasysyrphus; species Dasysyrphus tricinctus. The sequence continues at coordinate 32,112,908 of OY992531.1, forward strand.
ATTGTATTTATTTTTGAGTTCATTTGAGGGAAATAGTAATTTTGGAGAAGTTGAGCTTTATTTTCGCGTGCATTTCTGTGTGCTCTATTATGGATTTTTAAGATGTGTTCATCTTGCTCAGTTTGATTGGTTATATCAATAACTTGTGTTTGCGTGTAGCGGATTCTGTAATTTTTGAAATTAAGTGGATATATATTCTGGATAATTCCCATAGTTTCTTCATTAGTCATTAGTCCATTTATTATGGTAGGGATCAGATATCGTTTAAATATTGAAACAAGATTTTCTTTAGTGTTTCGAGGTTGTGTAAAAGTAAGTCTACGGAAATTCGGGAAGGGGTATTGAAGTTGGAAATTGTCTTCTCCGCCTATAAGCAGAATGAGTTGATTCTTGAAAATATTAATTGGCAATTCTACTGCTGGAATAAGTCCGTGGGATGAACTTTCGTCACTATGTTGGGATGCTGTAAGGGAATTGATTTGGGAGTCAAGAGGTTGGGTTTCTTTAATGGAATTAATTTGAGAGTCAAAAGGAGGTCTTGAAAGTGCATCAGCAACTACGTTAGCCTCACCGGGTTTATATTGCAGTTCGTAGTTATATTCTTCTAATGCTGCTTTCCAACGTTTCATTTTTGAGTTGTTATTTTTAGTACTTAAAGCATAAGTGAGGGGTTGGTGATCAGTTAATATTTTGACTCTTGCTGAGCCATATAGGTTATTTCTGAAAGCGTTAAGAGCCCAGATTATAGCCAGCATCTCCTTTTCGTTTGCGGCATAATTTTCTTCGGTCTTACTTAGCGTTCTGGAAATAAACATTTGTTTAGGTGTAGCGCTGGTTAATTTTCTAATTAACTTTTAATTGAAATAAAACTCAATTTCTTTTTTTTTATACTTTAGAAATTAACTTTAATTATTTTATATCGCAAGCAAAAATGGTGTCGGGTGAAAAGTTCTCGAAAGAATGATATGACCTTTTACATTTTATAAAGGTTAAACGATGAGATTGCATAATTTACATAGCTATGTTTTATCTGACAGTAAGTGTCAATAGTGTAAAGCAATTCGTTATTTTTATGTGGTTAGTTCACAATAGTTATTATTAACATTAATTTTATTTTATTTTTGAATATATGTCATTGAATCATTAAGTTATTAATAATAAATAATTATGAGTCGCCAACATACACATTATAGGCTTGTCTTCTTGAGATAGACCTAGGAAAGATCGTAAGTCCTTGAGCGTCTTAGGGGTAGGAAATTGAAGTACTGCATTAACCGTTTCAGGGTTAGTTTTGATGCCGTCTGAAGAAATTATGAATCCAAGAAATTCAACTTCTTCTTTAAAAAATTCACATTTGTCAAGCTGAACTTTCATGTTTGCAGCTTCTAACGTTTTAAAAATTACTTCGATATTGTTTAAGTGTGTATTTTCATCTTTGCTGAATATGATGATATCGTCGATATAAACGAAGCATATTTTCCCTATATGCTCTCTCAATATATCATCAAGCGCTCTTTGGAAAATGGACGGGGCATTTTTCAACCCAAAAGGCAGCCGGGTGAATTCATATTTCCCATTATTCACCGAGAAAGCTGTTTTTTCAATGTCCTTTTCTTTAAGTGGAAGTTGATGGAAACCACTCTTGAGGTCAATAACTGTGAAAAATTTATTTTGACCTAATTGTGCGAGCACTTCGTTTATTTCCGGAATGGGATACCGGTCAGCAATAGTGATGGCATTCAATTTGCGATAATTGATCACCAAACGATATTTTTTTTCGCCTGAGGCGTCTGATTTTTTGGGGACAATCCACACAGGTGAATTGTACGGTGATCTTGAAGGTCTTATTATACCATCGTTGATGAGTTTTTGAATTTGAGTCTCTACTTCATCCTTGAGAGCCATTGGGTATGGATAACATCTGGTGTAAACGGGAGAATCTGATGAAGTTCGGATCTCACCTTTGACAACGGTCGTGTAAGTTAGTTTTTCGTCTGGGTCATCAAATAACTTGAAGTATTTTCTAGCCATTGACTTAATCAAGTCTTTTTGTTCTGTTGTCATGTGATCCGTTCGTAAGGAAACGGTATTGACTGCTTGTGCAGCGAGTTGTTTAATTCGAATTTTTTGTTTGTCTTTAATTATCATGTAGTCATGTTGCGCATAAATTACAGCTGATAGTTCTTTCAAACTATCATTTCCAAGGATGCCATGAAAAGATTTTAAATGTGGCATGAGGAAGAACTTAATTTTTAGATCTTTTAAACCAAATAAGTTTACGAAAGTATGGTGAGTTATTTCTATGTTTCCTCCAATAGAGAATAGAATTTCTTGTCATTAAGGATAGGGTTTTTTACTAGGGAAGGCTGGATATAATTTTTATTTGAACCTGTATCAATTAAAATTTTTAGCACCTCGCCGCCATCTGTTTTAACTTCGATATATGGCAACGAAGAGCTGGCTAATCTAAAAAATGGATGTCACTAAAATCAGATATTACTTCAGTAACATTATCTTCTATTTGTTCTTGGGTTAGAGGCTCTATGTAGTTATTGAAACTTTGTTCGTACTGCTGACTGTCTAAATATGGTGCAGCGTAATATTGTTCTAATTCTAATTCTTGGGTTGAAGGGTTTTCTTGGGATGAAGTGTTAAGATGGAAATTCCTTTGTAATTTGTTTGGATAATTAGGTTGTTGTGGCAAATTATTAGGTCTCTTTGGTGCAGGTGGCCAATTTCTCTGTTGCTGTGGTGGCCTGTTAACATAATTTACTCTTGCGGTGCCAATAGTGGAGGTTTCCATTTGATTTGGTCCTGGTTGTGGCCTTGGAGGTGGTCTGAAGTTATTTCCTGGTACTTGATTTGGAGGTTGATATTGGTTGCGATAATTATTGAAGGGTTGCTGTCAAGGTATATTGTTACTGTTAGATGGATACGATCGTTGGTTATAGTTCATCGCTGGTTGAGGAAAATAGGTAAGTTGAGGATAAAATGGAATTTGATTATTAGGTAAGGTGTTTTGGATTGATCTCCTTGGAGGGAGTGTTGGGGGAGTTGGTTGGTGGAATTTCCTAATTGCACCTTGATGGCTGATGGCGTAGTTCGATCTATAGTTCTGGTTCTCTAATTTGAGGCACAGGTAGAGAGCCTGTGGAAGGTCTACGGGTTCGCGAATACCCAAGAGTCTTGGTAAGTCTCCTTTTAGACCTCTTACGAAGGTATCGAGAGCTTTGTCTCTATACGTTTTCGTAAGTAGGGATAATGCCTCAGGACCAACGTCCATGCAGCTAATTTTATTGAGAATGAGGGAAAGGTGGGAATAGACGGCTTGATAAAAGCCTTGCACCGAATCGTTCCCTTGGACAAGGGAAGTCATTTGGTACTCAAGTATTCCCAAGTCGCGTTTGTCCGCGTAATGCAGGGTCAGGCATCGGGAAATACATTCCCAATCGAAAGGTGTATTGTATGATTCCAACGCAATGTCTGCGTTTCCTACAATTTTATTGCGTATGACGTTTAGAACGCCGAAGTACTTGGGTGAACCTTTCACGGGTTCATATAGGCGTATAATTCGATCCACGCTCTTCTTCCAAGAGCTGAATTCTCCAGGTTGCCCTGAAAAATCTCTCAAGCACCTAACTACGTCCGGAACCTTGTCAAGGTCCGCGAGATTAGTTCTCTGCTCTGGATCGATTGTCTGATCGATTCCTCGAAATCAATCGGAGTTAGGATTTATGATGCCTTGAATGATATCTCTTCCCTCTGTGTTTAGTACATGGTTCACAATAGATAAAACCATGTTTTGTATTTCGGGACGAGTAATGTTAGCATTGTTTTGGTTTGCTGCGGCAGGTGCAGCCGGATTATTTAGATTGATTGGAGGCCTAGCCAAGTTATTTGGGTTAGACATTTTTTTTTAACAGATAAATAACCAGATAAATAACGGATAAATAAAAAATGAAACTCCTAAGATAATTTCTTATCGGATATCGATTTATGTGTTGCGTTACTTGCCTAATGTAAATTGCTTTTAAATTATGATTTTCAAATTATTAATCTTTAAAATATTAATAAATCGTATATAAATTTATATTCTAAAATAATTAAAATAAAATGTCGATTGGTTTTAAATTATAATTTTCAAATTATTAATTTTCGATATTTTGATAAATCATATATAAATCTATATTCTTAAAATAATTAAAATAAAATGTCTTACAATACGAAAATGATGAGGATCATGATGTCTTCTGTGGAGCGGCAAGCAGATCTACTGCATCCTTTTTACGCTCGGTTACTGGGGGGCCCTTTTAAGATTTCTCCAACAGTTTATGTAAATGTTTTTCATCACTTTTGTGCCACTTTGGAACTTATTTTAATTGTTTTAATTCACTTGCACCACTTAGGGACTATTGTGTTAATTGTTTAAATTCACTTTTGTACCACTTAGTCGTATTTTTTTTCCGATGTACCGCTTGGGGACTTTCGCACTACTTCAGGACGTTTATTTTTAGAAAAAAAAAATTTGGGCGATTTTTCTTACTTCACTTCTTGAGGGAATTATTAGAAAAGGATATTATTTTACGCACTTCGCGACAGCAGTGGCCCCACGTTGGGCGCCAATTAAAGTTTTATCGTGAAATTTTAATAAAAAAAAAATATTTTATATTTTTTCTATTTTTATTTTTTATTATTTTATTTAAGTTCATTTTTCAAACTGGCAGCGATTCTGCCTCTGGAAATACAATGATGATATTTACTTAAAATCTACAACTTAAATACTTATTTTATGATTACTTAACATTATTTATTTCCCAACATATCGTCGCTCCTAATTTCCACGAATTGGAAATTGTTTGCTGCGATGTTGATTTGGTGTCATTGCCCAGACACCATGTCAGCACTTTTCGTGGGAGCATACAGCATTGAGGTGTTGATGATAATTTGAGCTATGTTGTCGTTAACTTATACAGAGTTATTTTGCATTTAAAGAATCTGGATTTATAAGTCGCTAGGACGCTTAGTTTAGCCGTTTAAAGAAAAAAGTCAATTTTGCGTAAATGCGATGTTGCTCAAGTTTTTTGTGAGCAACAGTACATATCAATCATATTTCGAAGAACAATTAAAAAACGAAAAAAAAAGTTGAGAAGAGTTTAATTTTTGATTGAAATTTTCAAAACAAAAATAATTCATATTTCGAGAAAAAATAAAAACAAAAGTTGAGAAAAGTTTAATTTTTTATTAAAATTTTCTTCAAAAAAAAAATTAGAAAATAAGTAGCTTTTTTCTAAATTTTTCAAAAAAAAAAAAGTAGAAAAAGTTTATATTTTTAAGCTAAGTATACAGTTCTTTTGAGAAAAAAAATTCTTCAAGTTGAGAAAAAAAAATATTTTCCACAAAGAAAAAATGTATTCGCCGTCAGTTTACTGTTTCGAAAAAAAAATCTCAATGAGACTGATCTATGAAAAAGTAAACACAAATGCCAAACGCAGTTTTTTTTTGGAAAAAGAATGTCAGTGACATTGTTTTGTACGAAAAAAAATCGTGGTGAATATAAAATTTGTTTCTTTGGGTAGTTCACACTTTCACAGTTCGATAAAAAAAATTTAAACGTCAAAAAAATTTGTTCTCGCAAAAAGCGAGTAGAACTTTTGAAATCACATTAATCTATCAGCAATATATACGTAGAAAACTAAAAATATTGTAGACTCTTCACTATATGTATGAATGATGGTTCCATCCTTGGACCACTATTGTTTTGACTTTATGAACATTAATTATTTTGAAAAAAAGGTACTGTTATACGTAGTTTGACGCTAAAACTATGATGTTGCTATAGAAAGCCCTTCCTATATTCATTTTGCTTTTAGCAAATCAGTCTATTTTTTTTTTCTGACAGAAGGTAAACAAAATATAAAATGTAACAGTGCCTCAAGGTTTTGAATTTTGCCTGATCATCTCTGTTTATTGCATCAAGTATCAATACATATATTTGATTCAATAAAAGGGAATGACTCAATATATTTCGTTGCCAATACCAAACACACATAAACAATAAGAGACAGAGCTTCAAGACCAACATAAATCATATATTTTATATTTTCCACAAAATCCACAACAAATTTTTCAACAAATATCAACATGACACTAATACTTATAACAACAAATTGAACAGAAAACTCTGAATCATTTTTGTTCTCCAGTTGTCGTCGTCGTCATTGTTTTTGGAAATGGAAGAAACAAAAAAAAAATAAACAAATCAAACTCCATAATTCTTGGCACGACAGATTGTCAAGGAAGAAGTAACCACGATATACTGCTTCTTTGCTATGTCATCATGTGAAACTCCATTCCATTACAAAAATATTGTCCTTGCAAGTGAAAGACAACAAATTTCAAAATTCCACAAACGTTTTGTTACCTAAGTGCTGTATTTTCTTTTTGGTTACATCCATTTTGGTATCGAAATGTAGATGTGACCTCTGGTGGAAAAGCGACAATGCCACGCCATGCTGCACCGGAAATGGCTGTTGCTGCTGCCATTACTTCTGTTTCAAAAAAAAACATACATTTACCCCATCCATAATGTATCGTTGTTTAGACAGAGAAACAGAGAGAGAGTGAGAGGCAGAGGGCACATGGAGCATGAAATCCTTAACTAGGAGTAGATCCAACATGGTACACACCGTGAGGTGAATGTTGATACATTAATCTTCCGCAGGTGCAGAATTGCAGTGCATATCTGCTGCAACCGAACTCATTCCAAATTCCAGAATAGAAACAGAGCTTAACGAGAAATTGTGTTGGGAGTTTACAACAACACATGGCTAATATACGACGAGACAACCTATTTTTTGGCTAAAGGTTAACATTAATGTGAAAATGGCTGAACAGTGGGGTGCAGCAAGAAAACTTACTTTAACTTGGATCAAAAATGCCTCGAAATCAAAACATAGTTTTTAAAAAATTTAAATTTTTTTACAAAACAGCTGAAGGTAAGTTATTTAATTCAAAGTTAAAAGTTCAAGTGAGCTCAACTCCATGATTGCGTTTCGCCCAGGTACGATAGTTAGGCAATCATGGAGTTGAGCTCACTTGAACTTTTAACTTTGAATTATACATTCGGTCACTCCACTTAAACAGAAGAATTTCTTTTCAAATTTTCTTCATATTCAATTATTGTAAGTTATTTAAGTCATTGCGTCTTGCTTCAGTTGCGTTGTTGACGTACGTCAATTTCTGTTAAAAAGTCCATCAAACTCCTGCTAATACCATCATATTTTTTTGATAAATTCATTTTGAGGTCCTACTTGTTTTCACGACTAGAAATTATTGAAAATATTTTTTTACTCAGAAAAAAATAAATTCTGTGCAATTTTATTCTTGCACCACATACTGTAGAAACAATAAAAATAAATTTGTATTTTTTTAATTTAAAAGTAAAAACTCACCTGGAAAATAATTCAGCACTCTGTACATCCGACCGGCTGGCACTTCCGAAACATCCGCCTGTGAAAAATGGTGTTCCCGGCTTACGAACTTCTTCGTCGTCGTCATCGTCCAGTGTCAGCCTACTGCCCTTCTTAGGATCTCTGTCATCACCTACTAAATCACTGTCAACAGGCCTACGTCTGCTCGAACTCGAACCTGTTCTACTCACACTATCCACTCCCTTTTTGCTGTTCCAAGGGAATGAAGCTCTCTTCACTTTGCCCGCAGATGATGGACTTTCGTGTAGCTTGAAATCGTTTTTCTTGTCAACTTTGTCGGCACTTTGTTTCTTGTTGGTATTGCTTTGATTGTTAGTTCTTGGAATTTCCCAAGACGATTTGTCTTCGTCGTTTTTTTTTCTATTTTCGTCTTCTTTGTTTTGATTGGTTAAGCCACTTAAATTTTGATTATAACTACTATTTCTACTACTCCCACTACTTCTAGTACTGTTGTTGTTGTTGCTATTGTGACTGCTAAAACTGCTGTCACTCGTGTTGTTGTTGTTGTTATTGGTATTTGTTGTATTCTCATTGTTGTTGTTGTTTTTGTGTATATAAAAACTAGAATTCAATTTGTTACTATCACCGCTACGATTGATATTAATATTACTATAGGTACTACTATTTCTACTACTATCTGCTACTTTTTTACTACGAAATGTTTTACTACTACTATTACTACTACTTAGATTTTGTATTCTATGCACTGAATTTTGTTTCGGCTGATTACTGTTAACTATATCGAATTCATTGTCATCGATAAATCGACGTCTTCGCCTCCGACGACCTCTTCGACGTCGCCGTTTCCCTCGGGCACTCTGGTCCCGATCTTCGGGTGACCAACCCAAGCTATCGCCATATGGATTGATACTGACACGCTGTCGTGTCTTCTCCAGATCACGCGCTGCGTTTATTTGTACCTGCGCCCAGGTTGAGGCAAACAATCTAATCGTCGATCGAATGAAATTCTGATCGACCGCCATCTTGATCGGTCTCAGGGCGAGTAGACCCACCGGAAAGTCCTTATAGTGATGGAATAGTACATGTGATGATGCTGAAGAGGCATTGATGCCATAGTGCAGGGAAGATGTACGTTTGAGTTTCGGACTTTGATGATTCGACGAGTCACTGGTGTTTGAAATGCTACTACTACTCAGGACATTGTAGTATGAATCAAGATTTTTATTGTCAAACTTGGTAGCCTCGAAGAATTTCCTGAAACCCGGTTGTTCTGCTGCCTCTTCGTCTTCTTCGTCACTATACTCCTCTGATTCCATGTGATTCGCTTTGGTTGTCACATAACTGTTCTCAGCACTTTCATAAGAACTTTCATGAACATCGACTAAATACCTTCCCTCTGCACTAACCGCAGCACTTGGACGCCGTTTATCTAACGTCTCAAAGTTTGCATCGCCCGCAGAACCCCCTCGCTTATGTGGATCAACGGTATTATGAAAAGGATTCCAACTCGTGTCGAATCCACCACGTTGATGAAATCCAGCTGGTGGCAAATTATGCCGATGCTGTGGTACTTTTCTACCACCACCACCACCGGGATTCGATTTCCCAGCAGCAATCACATTTTCATCGACACTACCACCACCACCACCATTGAGGTTGGTAAATTGCTTCACAGTCTCTGGATAGTTGATGAGATTCTCCTCCTCACCAACTGAACCATCATCATCATCATCCCCACCACCGTTGTTATGTTCTTGGGGCTCTGGGCCACTTGGACTTTTATTTACATCGAAGAACTCAGCGGTGCTACTTGTGTCGGCCCACAGCCAAATAAAATGTCCTCCAGCCATATTAAGACGTTTTGCTTCTGACATAACATTTCGGGCTGATACAAGGTTACACAGAAGGAGCACAATGCCTCGTGTGGAACGAGATATCACTGCCAGTTGTCTGTGGAATAAAGAGATAACAATGAAATATTATTTTGTGTGGTGTAGTTGTTTGCTTTGGAATTTATTATATTGGAATCATATTGAAAATGGGAGGAAATTTGAATTTAAAGAATTTTAAATGTGGTGGTAAAGCTGAGAGATGTGGTTAGAGACAATGTACCTAAGGTAGACTTTGCTATGAATTTGGCTCATAATGGATTATTTGTGCCGAATCGATAAACAACATTTAATGCGTTTCTTGTCAGAATGGAATTTGTGGCTTAAAAAAATTAAATGGCGCCCAACAATTGATTAAAATCTTGAAAGAAGACGTCTTATTTTAGGATACATACAAGTTGCTGTAGAAAGGTGGGCAAATATGTTTGGGGGTAAATTGTGGTGGTTTGTCTGAGGGCGAATTTCTAGTTAATCAGGTGGATAAAGAAGAGGTAACCCTAAGCAAGAAAAAGACGAAATTCATCTGGCAATTCCTAACGTCATGCAATACTCATGAGGTGCAGCAGCTCTTAGAGCTAACATGGTTCTTCTGAAAACTCATTGAGGGCTATTCACCTGTAAATATTCCCTTTACGCGAAGTGACGAAAACTGACAGAAGTTTAAGTAATCTAAAGACGAGAAGACGGAAGAGAGGGCTATAGAAAAAGCTTCTTTGAATACGCTGAACCTACAAAGCTATCGGCTGGAAGCTATTCAATGACAAAATGAAAAATTGGGAGGGAAAAGTCTAAACTAGCCAAACGAGCGAGCCAACAAATCCAATTGGCTCGGTCACCCGGTTTGATTTCTAATTGACTGAGATTCCAAATGAATTTTGGCACGGCCAGTATGGGGGCATTTAACACGTTGGTTATGTCATGCATGGTTTAAATACTGAGTTTTCCTGAATCAGTGACTCCAAGGAAACAACTGCGGATGCGGAAAGAACAGAAACTGAGAGGAATACGACTTTTTCGACTCTTGTGACACTAAGATCTAGTTCACACGGAAATGCACCGCACGTTTTTTGCCAGTTTAAATCTGTGTAAATGAGCGTATGCATTCAACAAAGAACCTTTCACACAACGTTTATACGTTTGGTGTTTTGATGTATACTGAAGTTTGGATTTTACTTCAAAAAACGTGCGGTGGTATTTTCAAATGCAATGCGGTGGTAATCTTAAGACTTTGAAAATATGGGTCATATGGAAAAGACATCTCAACTAACAAAATCGCTTCGCATTTAAGACATTATATTGTTATTTGTTTCTTTAGCACTCCTTTTACCCCTCTGACGGGAAGTAAATAGTAAATACCTTATTGGAGCATTACTGATTCCTTAAATATTTTCTGGTTTTTTTGTATCAGCTTGATAGAGCGATTAACCAATGTTTCTTTAATCTTTCTATTTTCCTCTTATGAAATGAAGACGGAGCTTTCGCTTCTATAGTCATCCTGTAAAATTATTATACAATCTCTGTGTAAGTTTCTGTTACTTCGTTTCTATATTGCTTGTATTGTTATGCTTAGGTGCAGCCACAAACCATTTCTGCTATACTAGTGAAAACACAAACCACTTCTAGTATACTAAAGATTATAGCCACAAACCAGCAGTGTAGAGAAAGTACATTAGTTTTTTTTCATCGTCATTATATATTCTTCCATGGCTGAGCGGTTAGAGTGGTGGACTTTCAGTGCATGAGGACCATGATTTGAATCCCACAGAAACCTTGTAATTTTTATAACTTAAATAATATCTAATGAATTCTAAGATTGCATTTCAGATAAAAACTTTCAAGTAAAATATCAGCAAATAAATTGTATAAAATAAAAATATAAATAAATAAATATAAATCAATTGTGAAATATTTTATTTTTATTTTTCCACCTTCTTCTATAAGACCTCTAAATTGAGCCCAGTAAGTGCTTTTCGGGGCAACTGAATTTACTCCATAAAGGTCCAATAGGAGCTTAAAAAGTGCGCTTTTTAACTCTATGGACTATTATATAATGCTTATATGATTGCAACAAATGATTATGAGAAGCTTCTTTGGATTATTATAGGAGCAACATTTTAAGTTTAGTTGAGATTGGCATTGGCCAGAGCCAGTATTGACCGATTTAGCTGGATGGATACTTAGGCGTTCATAGATTGATTATTTCACCTCAGCACCCTACAATGGGATTTTGACATAGATTTGTGGTCTCTAATTCTGAATGGTGGATTGAGCTATTTCAAAAAAAAAAAAAAATAGCTGGGACGGGAGGGGGTAGGTAAACCAGTCATTAATAAGTTATTTCTGGCACCTTCATGGGTTTGTCCTATGTCCAAACTTACTCTACTTCGGTGTATCGGTTTTATCGGAGCTGACCTTTCCTTTCTTTACCGACCTATCCCTGAGCCTTGACCTAACAGATTTAAACTTCTCACATACTTTTAGAATGAATTTTGGGTCTCTAGCTCAGGCCCGTGATCAGAAATTGTGCAAGGGGGGTTTCCATATTTTGCATGTGTATACAATTCATTTAAAGTCTGCTTTCTTTAGCGCATAGGTTTTTTTTTGTTTTCACAGTTGCAAAATCTCTCTTTTAAAAATATCGCATTTACCTACATCTCGCAATGGAAAAATTGCAAATGCGTTTTAAGGAGGTGTTACATGCTTACCACTTCAATTCGTTACCACTAACATCGCTATACCCAACAGGTACCCTTAGAATTGGAGATCCACAACAAGCGACCCCACAATACCCAACAGCACGAGATAAGCGTATGAGGCCAACACATCAACAACATACCCAGGATATTTTCATTCACCTCCTTATAATTAACATTCACTGGTTACGGAAAAGCTATCATGAGGAGCTACTCCGGCGAATGATAATCACCCTTTTGTTCATTGCTCAAGTCAATAGAGCTAGAGTAAACTCGATTCAATTAATCAGTTCCACTTAAACTGTGGACGAGTGAGGTCGATTAAGTCTAATTGCCACCAGGGGCTTCGGTACTTGTGATCTACTAGTGCCTAAGTCTCGCTAATATTGCCACTAGGGGCATACACCAACGATCTTGCCACCAGGGGCTTATACCTGTAATCCTGCCACATGTGACTGTGATCTTGCCACCAGGGGCGTTTACCAGCGATCTTGCCACCAGGGGCGTATACCTGCGATCTTCCTACCAGGGGCTTATACCTGTGAACTTGCCACCAGGGGCTTATACCCGTGACCTTGCCACCAGGGGCTCATACCTGTGATCTTGCCACCAGGGGCGTATACCTGCGATCTTGCCACCAGGAGCTTATACCTGCGATCTTGCCACCAGGGGCGTATGTCTGCGATCTTGCCACCAAGGGTTTATACCTGTGATCTTGCCACCAGGGGCGTTTACCTGTGATCTTGCTACCAGGGGCGTATACCTGCGATCTTGTCACCAAGGGCTTATACAATGCAGCGCATATACATGTACATATATGCGCTTCAGAAGTATACCGCATAAGAAAAAAATATTGCAGCAAAAAATATAGATAATTGAAAGGTCTACCTAGAACTTTTATTTCGAGATTTATTTTTTTATAAAAAATAAATTGAAAAGAAACCCTTTTTTTAAACAAAATGCAGTACAATTTTAATAAAGTAATTATCGAAAAAAGTTACAAGAAACATTTTGTAGGAAATTAAATGTTCTACAAGTTTGTTCTACAACTTTTTTGTCTGGCATAAATAAAAAGTGAGTTACTTGCAAAGATAAAAAAACGTTAAAAACAAAATGGCGGCCAAATGACTCTAGGTGCAATTGTGAAAAATGTGGTTTTCGGCTTGTGTACTAATACCCTTTCGAATATCAAAGTCAAACTGCATGTTTGAATTAATTCTCAGAGCTCCATATAATGAAATCTAATTACCCTGTGCTAATAGCACGGAACCCTTCTCCATCGAAAACCATTGGTGAGCTGTAAAATTTTTGTTCATACATGTTGCTGAAAGTATATTCGATCAGTCGCAAGGAAGAAACAATGCCTGGTTTTCCGAAGAAGCTTGTGCTAGGATCGATGAAAGAAAATAGCTCAAAGCTTGCATTGCAGCTTCTACGGCTGATGAGAGAAATGAGCTATAGTCTGCATTTCGCATGAAGGTGAGAGCAGTTCACCGTAACGTACGACATTTTTTAAGCATAACTATTTTAACGCATTGGTTACAGAAGAAGAAGAGACCGCAAGTAGGTTTGATAGTTGGAGTGTCTACTAAACAGCTTACAAGTTTCCAAAGCTCTAAAAAACAACTGGTGAAAGCCATAGACCGGATCTCTGGTAGTTTCGGATGAGGACCAGCTCAAAATATGGATGGAGCACTGGAGTTTTAAACCGCAATTTTGCCTGTATTTCCCAGTAGAGAAGACATCTTAACTGCAATCAGAGCACTAACGAACAACACAGAGCGGTTGGTCTTGATGGTGTTCCCGCAGAGTTGCTACGAGTATAGCGCCTTCAACATCGAGTGAGCTCCTGCACCAACTTATTGTGAGAGCTTGAGAAAAAGAGAGTTTTTCTGAAGAGCGGGAAAAGGCAATGGTTGTCAAGGTCCTAAAGAAAAACGACCTTATGCAGTGCGGAACTTGGAGAGGAATTCGTGTGCTGCTTGTTGTAGTCGAGACAATAGCAAGAATCGTTCTAGAGTGAAAACAAACCATCTCGAGGACACGCTCAACGCCAAACAAGCCTGATTCCGCACAGGATCTTGCTATGACCAAATCAACAACTTGCGGATCATCATCGAATATTACGTTGAATTTCGATCACCACTTTATCTGCTGTTCATCGACCTCAAAAAGGTGTTTGACAGTTCCTATATGAAATTTTTTTGGTATACTTTGCGCAGAAGGGGAATCCCGGATAAATTGAAATTTTCCAGAATGGGGTTTGACAGGGTTGTATACTGTGACCAATACTGTTCATGTCGGTGATAAGTGATGTGCTGCATGCTGCCTTTTCGACTACAAATGGAGGAATTCAATGGAATCTATAATCATAACTCAAACATCTGGAGTCTGGACTACGCAAATGACGTATGCTTATTCTTAGTCTCTGATAGGATCACGGATATCCGGTGAAGAGAGAAGCTGATATCGTTGGGCTAAAGATCAATACGAAAAAAACAAAAAGCAAACACAGTGGAAAAAAAAGGATAAGCCTTGGAACTTCCTCATCTACCCAAGTAGATATTTCTAGACAGCCAGTAGAGATGGTAGAGATTTTTTACTATAGTAAACTGAATCGGAAAAGCAAAGGCTGCGCTTGGAATACAACATAAATAGATTTAGCAAAATATCTGGAGGATCTTCCGGCCCAAATGTATCTGCAAGGATGAACTTCATGCAAGAACAGGTCAGAAAACCATCGGAATCTATCATACGAAAATGTAATTGGCAGTGGATTGGACATAAGCTTCGAAAATCTCACGAGTGCACTGCGAGTCAAATGATGTAATGGAACCCTCTCACGCAACGAGACACATAAGTGGCCTTGGCGAAGAACAGTCGAAAAGGAATCAGAAAAACTGGGGCAGAGTTGTAGAGAGCTGAGGTACATCTACAGAAATCGTACACGATGGCGTGTAGATATGAGTAGTGGAGACCCTATGTCCCGCAAGGGGAACCGCTCTGACGTAACAGGTCCGAGGACTGAAGTTAGTTAGGAAGTAAGTAAGGAACGTTAAATGGATTGGATACGTGTCCTTGAGTAATGTTCGACAAAATTTTTCGTTTGCCACGGAGTCACCTACTGCACGTCCATGTCATTTCAATTTAAAAAAAAGCTCTACACAGTTTTAAAAGCACATTATTAAAATAGAGACATTTTCATATTAATTAAATAAACAAAATTAGAAAGAGGCAACTGACACCCTTACCCCCTTCACATTAGAAAAGATTTCTTTTTTTCGATAAAATGCTATTTATTGGTTTTAGAGAACGTGCTCCTTCTCTTAATTTCTTTCTTCCTTCAAAGTAAAATATATTTGGCTTCAAGCTCTTTTACAAGTTGTTCCAAGTTTTTTTTTTTATTTTTTTTCTTAAGACTAATTTAACAGTTTTTTTTATATCTCACTTTCCGGTCATCGTTAATTTTATTTTTATGGTCAGGTCAGACATCTCTATGATCAAGAAAAATTGGCGCCCAACTGAAACCAATATAACCTTCGGGCTGAATATTCTTACTTCCTTCCTCTCTTTTTTTTTATAATTTTTTTTATGTATTTTCTGATTAAAATTTATAGCTACCAGAATCACGAAGACCCATCGAATATAATATTGGAAATCAGGAGAAACCGTTTTGTTAAAAAAAAACGAAAAGAAAAAAAAATGTCAGCATAATAACTGTTTGTATGTGTCCACCATTGGTGTTGTGGTCGGGCTCTTTGTAACAATTTATTTGGAGTCCTTCTTCATTATGCCTTGAGGCCAAGTCAATTTTAATAGGATACGAGGTTGTTATAATACCTTTTCGCTTATCTTTCTCTGAGTATTCCCATCCTTACACCACAACATAGGTACATATATGAGAATTTGAATTTCATTGGGGGTTTCCTTCCGAATGCGCTGCCGGAAGGAATTCCATTCCAAGGATGTTGTATCCTCTCTGCCTGCATGAAATGTTGTATCTTATGTGTATTTGCCATTTTGAGGATACAATTTAATGCGCTCGTATATCATGATACTGACTTGGATGGGTAATAACTAATGGAACAGAAGAAGTAACCTTCTTGAGAGTAAATTGGGTTGAGTTGAGTTGAATGATTATAAGGAGGAGAGATGGTGGGAGGGTTGGGAAGAGTACGCAAGGAGTAACTTTATATTTGGTTGATTTAGAGGTTGGTTAAAGAGGAATACCCAAACGCATTTAAAGATATTTGTTTTGAAATTGCTATGACTTGTCTCGATATTAGGGTTTATGCAAAGACCCTTAGAGTATGTTTTAGAAGTTTATGTATAGTTTTGGCAACTTTGGCAAACGAGTTAAACATTTGTGTTACTAATTTTGTGTAACTTGATTGCAATAATGGTTTTCATGAAATATGAAATGAAAACCGACACTCTTGTAAGTTTTAGGTGTTTCATAATAAACATGATTCTGGCAGTTGTTCTAATTGCATATAAATATGAATGCAAGAGTGTTCAAATAGAAACCTTCCAATTATGCATCCAATTTTATTATACAGGGTGTCCCACACCTGAGTGGAAGTATCTTAGGGTGTGGTTCCTGGGGTTATTCTAAGGAAATTTTTTTATAGGGGGAAATTGTAGTTGAAGTTGTATCTCCCCTCCCTGCGGCAGGGGGGGCAGTTTCTGCAAAATTGACTTAACATGCCAAAAAAAACATTAAAAATCAACGAAAACACATCTAATAATGTGCTATAGTTTTTTTGAAAGCTAATACTCCATTCTTGCATTTGGTTTGTTTTAGTTTTCTCAAGTCGATATTTTTCAAAGTTTTACGTAATTAAGTGCTATTTTTGTGTTCAATATTCATTGCCCTTATTATTTTTAAGTCCATTACCGAAAACCAAATGTTAAAATCTATCTTAGTTTCTGAGAAATTAAGAAGAAACGAAAGGTACTTTTACCAAAAAAGCCCGAAATAGGGTTAAATCATGGATAATTCATGAATTAATTCATTTTTTCGGGCTTTTTTGGGAAAAGTACCTTTTTGTTTTTCTTAATTACTCAAAAACTAAGAAAGATTTTTACATTTAGTTTTCAGTAATGCACTACAAAATAATAAGGGCAATGAATATTGAACACAAAAATAGCACTTAATTACGTAAAATTTTGAAAAATATCGACTTGAGAAAAAAAAAATCACAATTTTTTTAAACAAATTTGACTTTTAAATTTAATTTCTCAAAAACTATTAGCTTAAACAACTTGATTTAAAAACCAAATGCAAGAATGGAGTACTAACTTTAAAAAAAAATATAACACATTATTAGATGTGTTTTCGTTGATTTTTAATGTTTTTTTTTGGCATGTTAAGTCAATTTTTCAGAAACTGCCCCCCCCTGCCTCAAGGAGGGGAGATACAACTTTCCCCCTATAAAATTTTTTTTCTTAGAATAACCCCAGGAACCACACCCTAAGATACTTCCACTCAGGTGCGGGACACCCTGTATAATGAACTGTGGAGTTCTTAAATTGAACTTTATTATCAAAGCAAAGCACTTAAGTTGCTTGATTTTAGTTAAATGTGATAAATTAATATTAAGTTGTTAAAATTCAAAATTGTTCTGTTTTTGTTTCGGCCATATGCTGACTTGCAGATTATTGCAGAAGCTGAATTCTGATTGTCATTTCGTTTGAGTGTAAGAACGAAACTTCTTTTGAGTACTAGAAAATAAAAAAAATTATAGGTACAACTTATAGAAAATTAAAAATCCGGGTTCGGAAAACTGACCTTCCTTCGTGTGATTTTTTTAAATTTTCTAATTTTCAGTGCCTTTCCCCAAATTATTTTTTTTAAAGCACTGACACATGGAGAGCAGAGTGCAGCACATTCTCTTTGTATTGTTCAAGTCCAAAATGGAGTATAGAATTAAATGAAGTTTTCAACATTTGCTATATCGACACCTCATTCCAAGAAATATGTAGGTAACTTACATTTTAAAATTTTTGAGATGGCATCATTCTTAAGGTCCGTCAAGATGGCACTACCATAACGGAAATTTAAAAAATCTGATGATTCCTACAATAATAAGGGACTAGTTTGGTGCTAATTAAGTGCTGATACTTTAGCTGAACACTTAATTTCTTTATCTCTCAAACTTGTGGTGGTTCTAGTTTGACGTCAAAATAGCACAGTCACAGGGTCCATACTTCCACAGGCCTGTTTAACCATGGAGGGGTGGAATTAAATATTCAAGGTGAAACTTGTAACAAAGCGTTAGTGCGTTGGACTATCATGCCGAAGGTGTGCGTTCGATTCCCAGCCGTGCCACCTACAAACAGAAATGTTCTATCCGAGGGACTGCCTCTTGCGCGGAGCTGACAAATCCTCCAAGAGTATAATTGTCATTAATAAGTGCTTCTCTTGAAGCGGTTCGGACTCGGCAAAAAACTGTAGGTCCCCACCGTTCCTGTCAACAACACGCACACAGGAATGGTTGAAAGTTGTAAGTCACTAGATTCTCCACGAGCTGTTGCGCCACCCAATTTTTTCTTATAACGAAGCGTTCCATGGTTTTCCACTTTGTTTTTGCTTTCTATCATTATAATTACTATTGAGAATTTTCCTTCACCACCTTCCATTCACACAGACACCATGGACACAGATGAAGTCACAGCAAAATCTGCAAAGTTATTATTTTTGATTCATAACTACTATGAACAAAAACTAGATACCTTTTCGGTCAAACGTGATCATACGTGCGTCGTAGACAAGTGGGGACGATCTGGCCATAGAGCTTTACTGGCTGAACAGAATGCAAAACGGAGCTGGAATAGATGTCAAAAATGCTGCAGCCGGAGCTGCAAGAGTTGAACAAATTTTAACTTTTACTGCAGCATTTTTGACATCTATTCCAGTTGCGTATTGTATTCTGTTCAGCCAGTTATTTGCTTTCTTGGAGCTTCCCCCTACCAGTGGTAATAGTCCGGTCAGGAAACCGTATCCCGTGTGTTTGTTTGTCGGGGGACCTTTTTTCTATGACTGAAATTCATTCCTTCACAAATAAAGGATGAAATTTAGCCTGGGAGTCATTTTTGTAATCTTGTTGCTTGGGCGCCATTTTCAGAAATGGTGCTCAATCTGTGGAAAATGGTAAACTAAACAAAAACTCGTGAATTACTTGAAAATTTTTTATTATCAAAATAATTATTTATGTCTTAAAAGGAAGGTTTTGATTAGACGCACCTTCGATTAAGATTTCAGGGTAGCCAGATTTCAGGAACATTCTTTTTTCATGTCAACAGGTGGAACCTTGACTTTTTTGATAGTTTCTTATAATTTTAAACATGAAAAAAGTTGCGGAAATGCTTTTGGATGCCAAATGCGTGTTGGGAAATAAAAATTGATATTACGAAAAATAGGTTTTGAGTAGACGCAACTTCGGTTAAAATTTCAGTGTTGCCACTTTTGTGAAACAAACTTTGCAGGAATATATTTTTGTAAGCCAAATAGTCGAACTTCCCATATTATTGGTAGTTTTTACATTAAAAAAAGTTGTGGAGACACCTCCGCATGCCAAACTCGTATTGAAAAAAGATAGGTGTTGAGTAGAAGCACCTTCGGCTTGAATTTCAGTGTTGCCACTATTGTGAAACAAACTTTTTTGATGTCAAAGCATGGGACCAATTTTAAAAAATGGCGTCCAAGCGAAAGAATTAAAAAAATGACTCCCAAGCCAAATTTCATCTTTAATGTGTAAGTAGTGAATTCCATTCCTAAAAAAGGACCCCGCACAAAAACACACGAGAAACAGCTTACAGACTATTAGGGGTCTTAGATTGAAGTCAAACGTCGTAACTGCCACCATGGGCTTTGGTACCTGCCGATCTACCAAAGCGTCTTACCCTACTTTTTTGAGTGTCACCAGGAGCGTTATACCATGCTGATGTACCAGAGCGTTTAAGCCTGTTGTTTTGAGTTCCATGAGAGGCATAGTACCTGAGTGCTTAAACCTGATGTGTTAAGTGCCACAAAAAGCATAGTATCTGCTGATGTTGGTACCGGAACGTTTAAGCCTGATATTTTGAAGTGACATTAAGGCCTTAATACAGTCTGAATCCGTCCCAAACGATGCATTTAATGATTATGTTTGTAGCACTTAATAAGCACTTAGGTAGAACGTAATTTCTGAATCATTAAATTTTGCGTATCCATTTGAGAGTAAAAAGGCTGCGAGCAACTTTCAATCAGCTCTCGAGAGCAGAACTCGCAAGTAGAGACAATCATGGGTCATGAGCCAAATAAAATCACAGAAGGATAGCCAGCTATCCGAAATTCACTTTTGAGAGTTTTGTAGTGAAAATGCTATCAAGTGGAAATGCACTTTTTCTTACTTACTGGAAATACAGTTTGAGAATGACCAGTGTGTCAACCAATAAGGTTTTCCAACCAGCTCAGTCTACAGCTTAATATCTCCAGTTTCACACGTCAAGTTGATTGAGGTCTCCTCTACTGCTCCGTCCCACGGGTTTAGATTTAAAGACTTTCCGGGTCTGAGCATTGATGTTTTTTCGCTCAAGGTGACCCAGTCACCTAAGTTGTTGCCTTTTCACGTTTGTGGCTATGTTGGTGTCGCTAGTTGCTGTACAGCCTACTCCAGTCCTCTTCTGTGCAGATGGGACCAAAAATCAGCCGTAGAATTTTCATCCTAAAGCGTTCTCATCCTTCGTTTATAGTGTCCCTGCCTCTGCGACATACAACGTCCAGGACCGGAAAGTGTCTTATACGGAAATACTTAAGTTGCTCGGGATAGGGCTTTGCTTCAAAAATTGCCTTCTTAGCCCAAAGAAGCAGCGATTGACAAGAGTAATTCTTCGTTTGATCTCAGCATTGGTATTATTCATTGAGTAAATGGCGGATTCAAGGTACACAAAGTCTTTGACCACCTTTTAGCTGTCCATGGGAACGTTTTGTCCAAGATGACGTTGGTGTGGGATGTCTTTTCTTGTTGAAGGCATATACATATATTGGGTCTAGCCTTCAGCTAGCTTCCCACGAAAGCACTACTGACATCACGCTGTGTTTCTTCGATTATGCCAGAATCGTAAGCGTAAGCCAGTAAATCAACAAACATTTTAAAGACAGTGTCTCTAGTGTGAGAGCCCTGAGCAATTTTTTTATATAAACAATGCTGAAAAAGTAGCATAACAGCTCGTCACCTTGCCTAAAATTTTTCTTGAGGTCTTTGCCGACCTTGATGGAGCTGCGTGCATTCTCAATCGTTATCCTGCACAAACGGACGAGTTTTTGAAGGATGCCAGAACAAGACATTGCTCGTTATAGATGCTGTCATACGCGGCCTTGAAATCGATGAAAAGGTGTTGGGTATCGATTTGAAACTCCTAGGGTTCTTTTACAGATCTGCCATAGTGCAAATATTTGGTCGATGGTGAACTTTCCTGGCTTAAGGTAGCATTGATATGTGCCATTTAGGTTGTTGACGAAAGCATCTTCCAGCCATTGACAAAGTACGCCAGAGAAGATCTTGTATGCGATGTTAAGGAAACTGATACCTCTGTTGGTGCTGCAGTATAGAAGATCGTATTTCTTCAGGTATGGAGTGCTGTGCATGAGCACTGATGTTCCATTCATTGGACATGCTTTCAAATAAACAATTTGCGTTTTTGCTACAGTGTTCACCTGATCGTCCTTGCAGACTTCGGTTCGGGCCTTGTAACCCGAGAAGTTTTTTTGAACGTTTTGGTAAAACTTCATCCCTCTTTCATACAAGTGAAATTTACAAAAAGTAAATTTCAGTTTAGCTTTGGGTTCTTTTCTCTTAAACTTTTAAAGCTTAACACTGCCCCAGTTTTTTTGAACCTTGTACTTGTTTATATGTGCCAGACATGTAAGTATTTCTATTGTCATCCCCATCGCATCATTATCTCAGTTTTTTTATGTTCGACGTTATATTGGAATGGAACGAGATTGTAGTGTAATTAGCATGTGCGGCTTCCATTTATTTGTACTTATTCACCGCAATCCTTACATACACAAACACTTACACATACAACCTATTGGAGGTACTTATAGGATCTGAATTTATAATTATGGTTCACCCAATTGAACTGAACCCATATCTAAGTGTTTTTTTTTGTAACTACCTACTTCTTTCTAGTTTCATTTAAATACAAGGCTAAATTGGATGAAGGTTTTTCGCATTTCTATAGGTACCTACTTAACCCAAAGGACTTTCCTATCTCACTTTTATTTTTATTCTATGCTAAAAGGATTTTTTTTTGTGTTCTTACAAATTTTTTTTGAATTGGTCTTTGCCATCTTTACTATTATGTATATTAACTGCTTTGCTTATGAAAGTAAAACCAGACTGAAAGCCAAAACGAATAACGTAAATTAATAGTGGTAGTATCATGGCTACCCTCCATTAATGCTTTCTATTCCATAACCATTTTGTATAATCTTTTTGTGAGAATCCTATACCTCCCATCGTACTCGTATCTCAAACATTCATAATATTATCTTGCTCGGCAGAGTAAGAGTAATTTTTTGTAAGTTCTTTTCTTCTCGAAGCATTTAAGCGAAACATGACAGTCTGTAATCTTTTGTGGCTGATTTTTGGATTACAAGTTTTAAAGACTTAAAAACAGTGCGACCAAATTAGGTTAAAGAAGAAGTAGGTTACTATCTACTTTTTGAGAAGAGAAAATAAATTTAAATGCAATATTATTTCAAGTGACGTTTATCTTTTGTAAAGGACAAATTTATTTTAAGTATTACTTCACTTTTTGTATAAGTAAGATCTTGAGGTCATTTGGCTTAAAAGTTTTAAGTGGAACCCATTATTTTTATACGGAATGGTTGATTCATCATCAAAACCCTTACCCCTCCTCCCTCCCCCACTTCAAGAAAAACATATTTGCTTAATTCCCTGCAATATCTTCGTTTAACTAAATTTTATGAGAGTTAAATCCTTAATCTTGACTTTAAGCATATTATGGTATGGGCCTTAACACCATGCAATATTATTGCTCAATATCAAATATTGCGCAGTTATCGACCTCGTATTTTGCAATATATTTTAGTTTCTAGAAATAAACAGAATTATACTTCACAAAGAGTTTGATGTGGGCAATAATACTGTTTCGCACTCACACGAGCGAGTACTCGCTAGCGAGTTTGGTACATACATTAATTGTCAAATCACTCGCCGCTCTACTCGCTTCACAACTGGCTTCGAAAAAGCCAAGCGAGTTGACTAGTGAGTGAGAAAAGTTTCTATGTATTTGTTACTGGCTAGCGATTACTCGCTCGTGTGGCCTCAGGGTTACACCAGACAATATCATTGCTCAAAAAAGTTTCAAAAAAACATGTTTTTACTCAAAAATGGCTCCTACAATTTTTATAAAACTTTTCTGTGTGTTAAAATTAATGCGGTATACCTACTACCAAAAATTATAGAAATTTACACTTTAAGCCTAGTACGCAGATCGAGACAAGACTAATTTTATCTCTAAATTTTTTTTCTCAAGACAAATTATGAAGGTGTAGAGATAAAAACAAAAGTCAAATGAGAACAGTAGCCTAGCTAGAAATTTAAAAAAATATTAAATTTCCTTCAATTAACATGAATTTGAAAATTTCAAATACAGAAATCAGATTCTTTCAAAACATGTGCTGAGTAAGAAAAAAAATTGATTGCCTGTGCTTGATTAAAATCAATATTATGTGGATGGATGAAAATACCTCTAAAAAGTCTGAAATTTTCAGTTTTTACTTCTTTGGAAAAAGGTGATGTAAGGCCAATTTGGAATAATTTGGATCAAAATACACTTTTTAGGTCAAAATATAGTTTGTCCCTCAAGCCATCAACTGTCAAATTGTATTGAAGGATGGCTACAATGACGATGGATTAAGAAACCTCTAAAAATTCCCAAATTTTTGAATTTTTTTTACTTCTCCCGAAAAAAGGTGATTTCAGATCAATTGGTTGACATTTGGATTAAAATTAAATTTAGTCGAAATATAGTTTGTTCTTCTTTCTGTCAAGCCATTCACTGTCAAATTGCATTGAAGGATGGCAACGATGTCGTTGGATTAAAAATCTCTAACAATTTCGAAATTTTTTAAGTTTTTTTTTACTTCTCTGGAAAAAAGTGATTTTAGGGCAATGGGTTGACATTTGAATCAAAATAAACTTTTTCTGTCAAAAAATAGTTCTTTCCATATCTGTAAGGCTATCAACTATAAAATTCCATTTAGGCATGGATGTTATGTCGATGGATAAAAAAAACCCTGCCAAAATTAGAAATTTTCACATTTGTCTACTGCTTTTTCCTGTGTACACAGAAAATTGTGTACATATCGATTTTTGCGATTCCGCAAGAGTTAGTTAGAAATTTTTGACAAATAACGTGTACACTATCACTCAAATTTATTCACATTTGCTTTGGTCTTGAAAAAAGTGAGTACACGGAAAATCATTCACGCTTACGGAATTGGGCCCTAGAAATCCAATTAAATTTGCCAATTTCAGTCACAATTTGCCCGGAAAAATAATGCTTCGAGCATTCTTTTTCCGCACAAAATTAAGTGGAGACTTTCTTTTACCTTTTCACGTACAGCGGTTACAACTGTCAAATTTTGCGCTGGAGAGATAAAATTTGTACTGGGAAAAAATTTATGAGATAAATTTTGTCTCGATCTGCGTACTAGGCTTTAGCAACTATAGAACTTTTTTTAATTTTTAATTCTCATTATCAGCTGATACTGCAGGGATTAAGACTTATTTTTATATACAAATTTCACAAATACTTGTCATTTTCTTGTCAGAGTCCATGATCTGCCCGCCCCTGAAAAGGGCTGATTTTCAGAACCAAGTTCCATGGACACTTTTGGTCACTAAACTAACACATAACCAACAACATGCATACTAAAATTTGAGCCAATTTAATCAATCCCGTTTACTTAGTAACACTTTTTTGAAAAGTTGCAATTACTGAGTCACTAATGGTAAAAATTTGGGTGTTTTAATAAATAGTACTAAGTCATTTCAGACTCTAGCCTTGAAAATATATTTTGCCATGTTTTTTTAATTTTATTTTCTTCTTTAGTTTTTGGAGGAAAAACTTAAACTTTTGAAAAAATGTGTGTCATTTTGCGAGTTTTCAAAGTCCTTTGCCGAGAGAGCTGTATGTACCACATCAGATAGTACTCGTAAAAATCTACAAGATGTCGTCATTAACTCAGTTTTTTTCCCTTGAACCTTTCATTTTTGTTTGTCAATCGTGTAAATTCAGCATAATGTGAGATTCGAGTTGAGAACATAGAACCAAGGCCGTAGCCAGACAATTATGTCGGGGGGGATTAACTTTTTCGAAAAAATATTTCACCATTTAAGCTAAGTAAACGGCTCTTTTGAGTAAGGAAAAGAAAACGCTTGGTGGTGAAAAAAGTATACTCAAAGAAAAAATGTCTGTGCTGTAAACGTTTTTTTTTTAATAGTAAAGCAAAATACAAAGTCTAGCTTACAGTTCCTGTGCGAAAATCTATGCAAATATTTTCGCATGCCGAAAATGATTGAGGTAAAGTACAAAATTACTCTTTTGTTTGACTGGTATACAGTTTCATGCTAAAAGGAACCATTGGCGTCATAGAATTGTTTCGCATGAGATAAAGTGGTGAATATCAAATATTTACGCTCCCGAAAAAAAAATATATTCACCTCACAGCATTATTTGCATGCAAATTGTTTTTGCATCCAAAACTTATTATTTCCATTTTTAAGCATATAATTTAGTAATAGAGATTAATTAATGACTCAATGGGTAGCTTAGGCAAAGGCAAACATTTTGTGCCTACAATATTATATAAAATTAAGCACAGAATAGGTGCAAAATTGCTTTGAATAATTTGATTTTTCTTTTACATGGGGATTGTAAACTATGCTTTATCGTCAAACATTTAATTTTTTGCGCAAAACTTAATCCTATGACAAATAGATTCTTCCCATATGATAACTGACTCAGTGTTAGTCTCAATTTGTCGATGAACTGACATTTACTCCAACCCTAAAAGTTTATCTTCATCGGTAGAATCTCTTAGGTCAATTTTTAGACGTTTCACTGTCGAAGAAGTTCTTTCCGGTGTGCATGCTAAAACCTTTAGAGTCGCGAAAATTTTAATAAGCTTGTGTATGTGAATCATGTTATGTATGGCATTTCGTCTACCATATTCATTCAGTTTTTAAACTTTAAATTGTCACGATCCAAAATTTTTTAAAAATTGAAGTTTTCTTCTTTAAATTTTTGTTCGTTTTTGCCAAGACTTAAGGGAATCAGAATTCACGAATCTCATTTTAAGCTGACTTAAGAAATAATCAAGGTAGGTAGGTACCTTTACAATATTCATTAAAAATTATATAGTACGTGAGTTAGGCCGTGTGCCAATTGCGTAAAAATCCTGGTTAAATTTTTGATCCCATGGCTAAATTTTGACATTTCTGAGGTGAATATAGACGTCAAAATTTAACCTGCTCAGGAGCTCGTTAAAATTTTAGCCAGTGGTTAATTTTTGACCTGTCTATGCTCATGAAAGAGTGAGGGAGATGAATGTAGATAAATATTTTATTTCGGGAAAGATTAAAAAAAATCTAAAATCAAATGAAAAGATTAAGAAATATAGAGAAAGGCCTAGAATAATGAACTCAAGAAATCAAAACAAAGAAATATTCAATATTTTCATTTGTATAGGGTCTCATGGTTCTTTTCAAATTCTCTTCCCCCTTTGTTTGAATTACCTGTGATAAATCCTTCAAAATGCAAAAGAATCAATAAAATTTATTGAAAATACTTTTTCAGATGATCATTTATCTTGCAAACTGTATTATTTGTTCAGCGAACTGTCTTTACAAAAAAAAAATACAACAACAAAACTAATGGGATATGTTTGTTTTAATAAAGTCCCATTTAATTCAATTGACACAGCAAAAACCTTAAATTTTATTCACCTCTATAAAAACGGATAAAATTTAGCTGGGACAAAATTTAGCCAGAATTTTAACGCAATTGGCACATGGCCTTAAATCAAATTAAATTAATTAATAACCATCGCACAAGTTTGAGTACAAATTTCATACCAAAATGGAAAGTATGCGACTTACAAATGCCTTTCTCAGAAATTTCAGGGGGGGGGGTCAAACCCCTGTGATCCCCTACGGCTACGGCCTTGCATAGAACATCTTAAAGTCTTCTGTCATCTCGCGGCTTGCCGTACTTTCAAACGAACAGAAGCTATATGGGCGAGGAGGAAGAAACGATTCCTCACCTTCTCTATACATACCTACCCGATACCCAGGCCTTTCTCACAGGCATAGGCTGCACTTAGGAGACCATATTCCTAAAACGATCCTAGTGATGTGTCAAACACAGACATTAATAGCCGCGTACACTTCGCCTGGAGCTCTAAAACCCGTTTGCTGATATGAAACTTAAGTATTTACCACAGTACACAAATCTAAGGTTTTATTTCAGTCGTAAATAAAAAATGGCTGTGAACGTGGGGAAGAAAACACACGTAAAAACAACAACAAATTTAAATTGAAATTATCAGAAATAAAAATGGCTGGGAACGTGATGACTTAAATACATACGTAAAAACAACAGCAGAGCTGAACAAAAATCAAGACTCTAATGATATGTTTTACCTTTAATACACAGTACAGATTTGTGTACTGTGCCTTTTATAATACTGTGAGTATTTACTATGTTCAACTTAAACACTTATGTTTTAGTTTTTTCTCTGCGTAAACTGTCACAAGCGCTTTTGTTCTTCTTAAAATACTTAAGTTTCGTATCAGCAAATGGGCTTAATAGCCTTTTGAATAGACCTTTTAAAAAAGAACAATTACGTGCAAGGTTTTTTTTTATTGAATATGTTTGTATGACCCATAAGCATGCCTAAAACCAAAAGTGCTACTTAATTCACCCATGCGCTTCTGAGAAAATGGTCACACTGGCCACTTTTTCATAATTTTTGATATAATTCGGAAACTCAGTTGAATTTGACAATCTTACACTTAAAACTTTTTGTTCATAATAATATTCTCTACCGTAATGGATCGCTTAAAAAATTTCATAAGAAAATTTAAGCAAGAAAAGTTAACAAAAACCTACATGAAAAAAATTGAAAAATCTATTATTTTTATATTTTTTTCTAAATAGCGAATAACTTTTTTCGGAGCAAAAATACGCTCAAGACGTACTTAAACAAAGTAAAGTAGAGTTTAAAGGCCTTAATATGACATGTTAATAAAGTCATATTATATGAAAACTAACGGGGATATAGCTATTCAAACCTTACCATTTCTTATCACTTTTCGCAGTTTTTGTCCGTATGCCTATTTTCTGGTACCTTATGACAAATTTAACATTCCTAGCACCTAGTACCAAATCTTATATTTCTTGGACCAGCCGTTTGGTCAGTAGATCTGAAAGCATTTCAAAACTGCGGAAAAACCAAATTGCGAAGTGACATACTTTTTAAATATTTTCTATAGTCGTTATGTCATATTATATCAAAATCTTGATTTTGAACATTTTTAAGAATGTGAAATTCGCCATATTGTACCGAAAAAGGTGCTTTTGGACCAAAACTGTGAAAAATTTTAAGAAATGGTAAAGTTTGAATGGACATATGAGCCGTCTATTTTGAAAGTGGTCTAAGTCCACTTATTTCTATTTCGAGATATTTAAAGGTTTGCGTTTGATTTAATTCAAAAATATGGGAAAGAGCTAAAATAAAAGTGAAGTATTTTTTTCATCTAAATATATTTAATTTACTTACCCAATAAGAAAAAAAAATATTGTTGAACTAAAACCATTTTTTTACAATTGTAAATTGACTTAAACCATTTTCAAAATAAATGAAATCGTTTTTTGATTTATTCAAATTGTATCAAGTCCTCTATAACATTAAAAAAAATTGAAAAGCGAAATAAAAGCGAAAGCATTTGAGTGTTATACATATGTAGACAATAAGCAGTAATTGTATACGTTAAACAAGTTGGTTGGTTTATTTTCATTTTATCCTTATTGCTTTAATGAAGATAAATTTCCTGATGAATTAAGAATTTTTTGAAATGGTTACAATTATTCTGCTTATTGTTGTCTTTAAAAAAAAATCTGGAAAAGGGGTATTTTGCTGAGAAAATGGATTTACAAAATTTCAACTATTCCTTCAAAGCACAGAAGAAGTGAGGATGGTTTAGTACTTGGTATTCCATCTCTTCTTGCTCTAGGGACGAAGATTAGTCTCTTTGGTATACATCTGGGTTATTTGGCCCCATGCTTCAAGCAATGCATTTTTCAGCTCCCCCAAAGTTCATGGAC
Organism: Dasysyrphus tricinctus; assembly: GCA_963921185.1. Taxonomy (NCBI): domain Eukaryota; kingdom Metazoa; phylum Arthropoda; class Insecta; order Diptera; family Syrphidae; genus Dasysyrphus; species Dasysyrphus tricinctus. The sequence continues at coordinate 32,142,347 of OY992531.1, forward strand.
TTGGAGTTTTCTTGTTTAATTGTCTACCAAGCGTGTCCTTGACATGTTTAATGGAATCTAGAACAGGAGAAAATGCTGGGCCAGTCTAGGGTGTTCAGGTGGGCCTTTTGAAGATACTCCGGAACTCTGTTCGCAGTTTGGGACGAGAGGTATCGCGCATTAAGATTAATTTTTTGCTGATTCTTTGGGCAAATTGTAAAACGATTGGTTCCAAAATATCCCTAACATACCTACCATTCTGCTGTCAAGGACCAATTTTCAACCAAATGTCACTTCACGTGGGTTGCCAAACATATGCCACCCCAGACCATTTTGCTCTTTATCGCTCCACGTTTAAAAAAATAATGGGTCATGGTTAATTTAGCTTTAACGCCAATTTACCATATGAATTTTGTTTTTGATCAAAAACATGTTTAAAGCTATGTGAACTTCACTTGAGTCTGGAACTCTTACTTAAACTAAACACTATTTTACCATAAGCAATATTCCAGCAACACTTTTGTTAGAAAAATCGGAAGAAAACCAGGAAGAACAGAATAGAATAGAACAAGAATGGTAAGATGGTGATTATGGTACATACCTAATTTAGAAAGTCCATTTTATCTTTGTATTTTACTATAGGAATGTGTTGAACTTGTTCGCTTTTTAACATAAAATTAATTTAAAAATTTTAAAATGGGACTTAAACCATTTTCAAAATAAATTTTTTGTCGTTTTAATAACTGAGAATTTTTTGACTCACAAAATCTAAGAGATTTCAAATTAAAGCAAGTGGTTTTTTCTTATTAAAATAAAAGATTAGGTTGTTTTCAGATGACTCAATCAATTATCTCGATTTTTTTGGAAAATGGACTTAGACCACTTTCAAAATAAACGGCTCATATGAGGCCGTGAGTGCAAAAGTGGTGTAACCCATTTTTTGGCATTTTTGATATTTTTGTCTTGTATTTTTTCATTTATGCATCAAAAGTCATCAAAGCTAAAATTTTAATTTCTAAAATATCTAAGCTTTCCAAAAATATGGCGTGCACTCCTTAAATCTCAGTTAAAATAGTATTAAAAATTGATTCAAAACGAAAAATATGATACAAAAAAAAGTGGGTTACACCACTTTTGCACTCACAGCCTCATATATCTTAGTCCACTTTGAACAAATTTTGCTTTTTGAACATACCATATTAAAGCTTTTAGTCTCTACTTTATTTTCTTTGTGCATGTTTTGGCCCTTTCTTTACTAAAAAAAAATATGCACAATTTATTAAAAAAATTAGAAATCTTAGATTTTTTTTAGTTTGGTTTTTGTTAACTTTTTCTTCTTAATTTTGTTTATAAAATTTTTTGAACTATCCATTTCAATTGAAAATTTAATTTTTAACAAAAAGTTTTTAGTGTAGAACTGCAAATTCGACTTAGTTTTTGAGTTATACCAAAAATATTGAAAAGTGGCCAGTGTGGCCATGCTCTCAGAAACGCATTGGTGAATTTAGCAGCATTTTCGGTTTTAACATGCTTTCATCTCGACGCATCCGTAATGCTTTTTTTTTTTAACTTTTAGGTACATTCAATTTCTGCTCGAAAGGGCACTAAGAGAGCAAATTGTGAGGGTAGTTTTGCTTTCACTCCTGTTTTATGTTTTCGGGGGTATTGAATAGGAATCTGTGGTGTGCGACTAAAATTTCGTGAGGCAACATGGTTAAAATGCAAAATTTTGATGTTTAACATGAACCAAAATACAATTTTCTGATGGTTTTCGATGCGCTGAATTCGAAAGAAAACACAGACCAGGAATAAAATCAATGCTACCCCACAGTTTTCTCGCTAAGGGCCCTTCACAGCGCAAATTGACTGGACTTGGGTTTTCTCTCTAAACATAGGAAATCGGCATGAATTGGGTACGATGGTGCAGGGACATAAGTCCCCGCGGCTTAGGTCCCGAATTTATTTTTCGGGACTTATATCCCACTTTACTGGGACATATGTAAGTCCCGAACTCGATCACCCTACTGAGACATAAGTCCTGAAAAAATATTTTGTCCGACCGAAAAAAACATTTCGGGACTTATTTCCCACGTATATTTTTATTTATTTTTACTTGCGATTATAGGTACTATAAGGCAAGTTTTGGATTCGTGCAAAAAAAATTTTTGAGATAACAATCAAACATGATATTTCGATGATAGAGAACACCAAAAAAGTGGGTGGCACAATTCTGTCTGTCTGTCTGTCTGTCTGTCTGTCTGTCTGTTCGTCTACAGCCTAAGCGGCTGGATCGATTTTCTTCAAACTTGGTACTTAGTGGTTTTTGGTGATTCTGCCGACACGTTTTTTTTATTTTTTTTTTAGAACCAAAAATAACGGTACCTGTCATACATTTTTTCTTGGCAAATTTACATAATCATATTTTTCTCAAAAACGGCTCGACAACTTTTCTTAAAAAAAATTCAATAAATTTATTTTAGTAAAGGCTTTCTTTGGGTGGAAAACCATTTTTCAAAAATGGTTTTTAATGGTACCTCCCAAGGAACCATTTTATTAATTTTTGATTTTCTTCAAAACTGTATGACCGATTTCAATTATTTTTCTTATACAGAAGCTTCCAAAAAAAGTTAATAGTTTTGTGTACCAACATTTTTGAAAAAATATTTTTTGGATTTTTAAAAAATATTTCAAATTTTTTTTTTGGAAAATCAAATATTTCGAAAACGGCATCATAAATTTTTTTGAAACTCGATATTTAAGACTTTTTTAGTACTCTCTAAAATATTTTTAGAAAAAATTTTACATTTATGAAAAAATAACGGTACCTTCCATACAAAAGTGAAAAAACCGCAAAGGAAAATATTTTTTTGCTTGAAAACGACTTCTACGATTTTGATTAAACTTTTTTCGTATACTAAAATAAGTATGATCTACCATCAAAAATTATAAAATTTTACACATAGCAACTATTAGTAGTACCTGTCATAGAACGTATTTTTTTATTTTGAGTTTTCTCGTTATCAGCTTAACGGATTTAAATGATTTTTTTTATATACAAATTTCAGATAAGAGTAAATAATATTGCATATCAAAATTTAAAAAAAAAAGTTTTTGGATTTTTAAAAAAAGTTTCAAACTTTTTTTTTGAAAATTCGATATCTCAAAAACGGGTTGACAATTATTTTTCAAATTTTGTTTTTATATACACATAAATATATAGTTTAAATCTGCATACCAAAATTTGTTCTTAAAAATGTTTTAAGAATTTTATATATAAAAAATTAATTTAAAAAAAAAACCGCTCCAACGATTTTAAAATTTTTTTCCCATACAATCATATTCCACCATGAATTAAGATGGCATACTTTTTTTTCACCTCAAACTGTCAAAAGAGTTGTTTTAGCTAATTTAAATGTCGTATTTCATGCTTCTCTACATTTTTCTCTCATAATTTCCATGTTTGTATATACAATTTTCTTAAACTCGCAGTGTCTTGAACATAAGAGCAAGTACGTGCGACCCAGTCCTGCATTTTATTGTATATGTACCTATAGAGATAATTTAAACAGACCACAGCTGACGAAATGGTAGAACCAGTATTGTACTCTCGATTTATATTTTTCGGTAGTACCTACTGCAATGCAAAGTACAGTTACAAGCTAAAAATGCAAAAGAAACTTTGCATACATATTCCCACCCCAAGTCATTTAATGTGCCCAAGCAGATGAGGTTGCATACATACCTCACTGTTCATTCGCCGTAATGCTGGGTGCTAGCACTGATCCTATTTACACTTGCCTTGCCTTACATAAATACAGTACTGATGGCCAGGGCTGTCGAAGTACTGCAATTGAAGTGTTTGTACTGCTTTTTGAAACTCCGTACTGCCGTACTGCTAATACGACCAAAGTACTGCTTTTTTGAAAATTTCACACAACATCTGCAAATCATAATCCTATCCAAAAATTGTTTGTCCTTTTTATCTAATGTTGACTTTTATAAATTAAACAAATAAAATTGTATAGAATACGCTCACAATGTATGTTGCAGATGTAGATATATTGACAAAAATCTCGAATTCCATTTTTTACGACTGCATAGTTTGCCGCATTTAGGCATAGCCTGTATCTCGCAAGTAAAAAATTCTAAATTCTGGAATTTTCCGATTTTCTTTTCTGATCCGAAAAAAGGAAGTTTATGGACTTTTTGATGCCATTTGAAACGAAATATTCCAAACACGTCAAAATGTAGTTTTTCACCCATCTGTCAAGCTATGTTAAATTATATTAATGGATCTCTAGCCCAGGAAATTAAGACTTTTACGTATTTTGACTGAAGAAAGAATTTTTGGAGGAGTAAAAGGGTGTAAAATTTGGTGTTTTGCTAATTTCACGAAAACTATCAACTTTTTGGAATGAAATGTAAAGCAAAATTGTTCCTCATTCAATTCTATACAAACAAAATTATCATATTTTTTTTTCATACAACCAATAGATTAAGAGTAAATCATGCAGGAACTTTATGAGAAGGAAATTTAGTAAACAGATTTACTAAAATTGCATTAATCAATCAGCAATATTTTTTGTACTATATGCATTAGGCTACAACGTGCACAAAAGTAACGAGAACTTTTTATGTAAGAAAACCTTTTCAATACCACCATTGAAGTGCGCTAGAGCTAAATAGGTGATGGGCGCGTATATGATCATTTTTAATGAACAATATTTTCATTTAAACAAAATTAAATGCATTTTACTATTATGTTTGTATATATTTCTGTGCCTTGGTTCTTAAAGGGCCAAAGTCCATTATTTACAATATTGACTGAAGTTCACTTTTTGACTCAGCGGAAGATGTTCTAAGACTGTAATAAGGGCTAATGTGCTCCAATTGTTTCTTAACAAGATACCGATGGTTATTGAAAGTTTAATTTTCAAAAGTAATACGCATTTTGAGAAATAATAAATCTTAATTTTCGATTTCCCAAAAATTATCAAATTGGACATTGGCCCTTTTAGAACCAAGGTACAGATTTTATATTCGTACTGCTGTGTACTGCTATTTTTTTCCTTAAAGTACTGCTTTCTGAAAAAGTGAAAAGACAGCCCTGCTGATGGCACCCAGCATTACGGCGAATAAACAGTAAGGTATGTATGCAACCCCCCTGATGCTTGGACACACTATAGGATTTGGGGTGGGTGCGAGGTTGGGTGAATGCAAATGCAAAGTTTCTTTTGCATTTTAAGAATCTGGATTAAGAGAAACTTTGAATTTATCGTGTATACCTATCCACAAAATTGTTTTTGTTTCATTTGGGACTTATGACTCATTTTCGACCAAAAAATTCAGGATGTCTCGAATTCGATTCGGGGCTTATGACCCAGTAAAGTGGGACATATATGTAAGTCCCGAAAAAATTCGAGATTTCAACAGTCAGCATTTGGAAAGTCCACATTTTAATCAGACCATTGTATCAATTTTTTGTATGGAAGAAAGTACCAACAAATTGATAAAAGTCGATATTTTTCTCGACTTTTTTTCCCGGTGATATTCCTGATTTCAAAATTTTAATTGGTATTGTAACTTTAAGATATGTCGATAAAATTGATATTTTAACCAGTCAACATTTTGTTCGAAATCTGATTGACGGCTACAAAAATTTGTCTAAGAAACTTTTTGTCAAGAGCTTTATGTATATAACAAGTCATGGCCAAGGGAAGGACAAAGAAAATAATATTTATTTTTATTGTTAGACTAAAATATCTCTCGTTTTCCGTAGCCAGAAATCTAGTGCCACATTGGAGCTGGTAATTGTGCAGTAAATATAGTCCTTGACTCCTGAGTCTTACAATCATATATGAAGCATTCCAAGGAGATTCCATGGCTCAAAAATTAGAAAAGCTGGCTGACTAAATAGAGTAAATCTGAGCTCTGACTTTTATTAAGACAATGATGTAAAAAACCTTTGGGAAATTTTAGGTTTTGAGTAATTGAATTTCTTGACGCTATTGTTGAGCGCTATCAAGCATTTTCGTAATATAACTTTAATTTTCGTTTTTTTTTTGAATAAACTTAAAGAAATTTACATACAATTTAATTTCAATGGCCCCACAGTATAATGCACACACATTTCGCAGCTTCTACCCGTTCCTTCCTCCACCCATTGGGACTTGGGGACATTATACACGTATAAAGAGAAAAAGGGAATTGCTGCGGATGTGTTAGACAAGATTACACAAAACAGCGTTAAGGGTAAAACAAGCAAAAGGAAAAGACGAAAAAATAAGAACCACACAGAATTAATATTTATGATATGACTATAAAATCATGTATGTGTATGGCAGTGGTACTACTATATTCAGCATTTTATTCAGCGGATGCCATTAGTAGGCCATGCAAAGAGATCCAAGGACAATATAATTCTATTCCTAGGTTGTTCTTGTTGTTTTGCCTTGACCTTGAATGTGCTTATCCAGATAGACAAAAAAAAAAAGAAAATGGTAGCTGGAGTCAGCCAATCCTAATGGGGTTAGTGAATTGATGTCAGAAATTTTCTTTTTATCCATTTTGAGATAGTGCAGAGAGATTTTGCGACGGTGGGAGGGGATACGTTTTAATTCTGGTGAAAGTTTTAGTTTTTTTCTTTCTATTTTTTTCGTTGCTGAATGAGATTCAAAGAGTCTTATAAGGACTCGCATTAACATAAATATTTGTGCGGAGATCCCTATCTACATACATATCTACATTATACCCATCTTACCGTGACATGGGATTTAATAGAATGGTTTATTGATGCGCGCAAAGAAGGATGGAACTTAAGACACATTTAAGGATATTTGCTGGCGAGATTTATGTAGTTTGTCAGTGATGTCGATTGTGTACATTTTGTATACTAGTCTTATGTGTGTTTTATGTTTAGTAAAAAGGGTGGTCTGTTGATATGGTTACTGAGATTCATAGTGAATTTATGGGAGAATGAAGGGATATTTGGAAGAATGTTGCTTATCTAGATTCAACTAGAGGTGTGCTTTGTATAAGTTGGAATCATGCGTCTGGTGAGCTGTAAAATTATACGAATCGTAAAATGTTACAAAAATTTGCCAACTTGTCGATTTTGTAACCAATTTTCCTTGTAAATTTACAACTATGAGCTTAGTTTTATTGAATGAATTTATGTTTTTAAAGGGAAAGGTCTAGAGACAATAAACCAAGGAAAGGATGTCTTGCTAGTATCAATTTATTTTTATCTACACATGTCTTGTTCGTTAACAAGATAAATCTCCGAAAATGTCATGCTTTTCTTCAAAGGAAGGATACAAGCTTCAGAATTGAAGCTGATAAGCTTCTTCGTTTTGATATGAGTCGCATACCACAACGACAAAACCTTTCAAGCTAATTAAAACTACGATATCGGATTATTTTTTAAAATTCAAAATTACTCTTTATCATTAATTATCTAGTCAATTTGTATTCCACGATGTAATCCTTGAAAAAAAAACATTCAATACTGATGAATCCTGACGAGTTTGAATTTTTATTTAATTTTTATTTTTAATAAAAAAAAAAATCGTTTCATTACCATAAAACCATATTCAACGGTGGCGTGGCGTTGCAGTAGTTTGACTTTGAAAAGATGTATACCGAGTACCGGGTATATAGAAAATAGAACCTGCCATAATTAGTTTTGTTCACATTTTCCCTTTTACGTTCCTAACCAACTTCCGGTTCCGGTAGTGGCACACCCCATATTTAACTATATAGTGTTACTCACCTGAATACATTTCCGTCCGTTGGTGGTAGCGGAAGAATTGTTGGCTTTAGAGGTGGTTGCTTAAGTGGAAGACCTTCAGTTCCGGCGAGTACCATGGTTGCATCCACATCCGATAGCACAAAAAACGAATGCCAGTGAGTCTATAGTTACAGAAGATGAAAAGATACAAAAGACACACAAAAAAAATCATTTATATTTATTTATCTAAGGGAGAAGCTCTATTTGACTATATGCATAGAATATAGAAAGCAATCCTTCTGTATGCAAAAACTTACCTGCAAAAAAAGTGCACGAATAGCTTCCAGAATTTCCCTAGCTGATGGTTGCAATATTGATTGAAGAGTCGCATGGTACTTTGCAACAAAAAAAAAAGAAGAAATAGAAATAAGATAAGAGAAGAACCATGAAGCCAATGAGCGATATGCAATGAAGGGGAATAAATGATGAAGCTGAATGGAAATTCAAAGCTCAGGTGGAGTTTCCTATGTACAGTGGTGGCCATAGAATTAGAAACAACAATTCTAAACGCACTTTATCAACCATAATATTATTTATAAGCACCAGCGTGCGTGGCTTGTGTCGTTGGTCTTTGACAGGTGACATGTTTGTTCTAAATATGAGTTTCCTTGAACGCGAACAGTTTATAAAACACCGTTATTTTAGAAAATTCATTTATAGTCGACATTTTTGCTGGACACGAAATTAGAAACGACAAAAGAATTCGTAAATTTAAAAATAAAGAAAATTATTATCAATGTGAGTTGATTGTTTTCAGTTTTTTTTTTGATTATTTTCATAATATTAATATTAATTAATTAAAAATACAGCGACGAAAATGGGCAAAAATAAGTCTTGTAGTCCAGAACTCCGGAAGCTCATAGTGCAGTGCTATCAAAACGAAAACGAGTCAATTGATTCCATAGCAAGATTTAGTTGCTCGAAAAAGATGGTATTAGATGTTATTCAAGTTAATAAAAGGACTTGCAGCTTTGAAAACCCAAAAAGAAAACCAAAAGATCGAAAATCCACACCAAAAGAGGACTGATTTATATGCCGAATTAGAAAAGCTGATCCTTTTTTGACTTCTGCAAAAATAAAAGAGGTTGTTTCGCCTCAATTGGGTCAAGAGCTATCAGCTAGAACCATAAGGCGCCGACTTCTAGAACATGGGCCACGTGGATGCATTGCCAGGAAAAAACCACATGTTTCCAAAAAGAATTTGAAGAGGCGTTTGATGTTTGCTAAGCTTCACGGAAATAAAGCCATGGGATTCTGGAAAAAGATACTTTGGAGTGATGAATCCAAATTTAACTTGTTCGGGTCAGATGGTAAAGTGTATGTTAGACGCCCTCAGAAGAAGGAATTGGATCCTAAATATACTTTAAAGACCGTTAAGCATGGAGGTGGAAACATAATGGTTTGGGGTGCGTTCTCATGGCATGGAGTTGGCCCAATAGTAAGAATAAATGGTCGAATGGGCCAATATATTTATAAAGGCATCCAAAGCATACAGCACGGATTGTTAAGCAGTGGTTTTTTGATACAAAAACTAATGTTTTGGATTGGCCCACCCAAAGTCCAGACTTGAATCCTATCGAGAACTTGTGGGCAGACCCACGTCTGCCTAAAAAAAAGGCTAAAGTCCAAGAACCCAAAAAATGCTGAGGAACTTTTTGAAAATATAAAGGAGGTCTAAGAGAGTATACCCCCATCAAGATGCCACGCCTTGGTAGAAGGCAAGATTAGCTGCAGTGACAAAAAATAAGGAATTCCCTACCAAATATTAATTTTTCATCGAACATTTTTTATGAAATACCAATTTTTTCTTTGCGTTTCTAATTGTATGGCAAGGTGCGATTTGGGTTAAATAAATAATATTAATTTTCTACTGTTAGTGTCACGCTTTTATTTCTTATAAAATATTCAGAAGTGTACTATATGTCATGGTCTATTAAAAGAACTACTAACTAACCTCAACAAATTTCCTAAAAAAAAGTTATGCAATTTAACATTGTTACAAAATTCTTGTTTCTAATTCTATGGCCACCACTGTATATACAGATTTGAAAAAAAAAGTTTTTGAAATGCATTATGGACAAAATTGAAAATTAAAAAGAATACAAAAAAGAAAGACAAATGAAAGAACAACGAAGAAATAATTTAAAGTTGTTTTCTCATTTTTTTAGAAGTAGGTACCTACATTTTGGTTTTCAAATTAAAGTACAAAGCTCTATTTTAAAATGAGGTTTTTAGGGATATTCAAATTTTGTTTTTTTTTAAACAAAAGATGGAGATTTAAATAACAGCAAGGAAAAGTGAAAGTTATTTGTTCGTCTTTAAGCCTAGTACGCTGCTGATGCGAAACGAAATTTTTAGTTGGTCTCCAACAAGACAACGAAATGCTTACGAAAACGAAGCGGAAAAATATTCATTGACAGTTGCACGAATTCAAAAAATTAAAACAAATGCAAATGCAAAAAAATCACAAGCAGCCATGCTGTAATGAAAGAAACAACAAAAATAAACACGAAAAAACACAAATGTCATTTTTTCGTACACAATAAATGGTCTGGGTAATTAATTGTGTGCGAAAAAAGAGTGTAGACTTCTCCAAATAATCTGCTACAATTTTCAATTTCGCTCATCGAACAGCGTACTGCAGAACGAAAAGTAGAACTAAATTTTTAGTTTATGATTTCGTTGTGCCATTTTTGTATGGGATTTTTCGTTTCGCATCAGCAGCGTACTAGGCTTTACATATTTTTAGATGTTGAAAATAAATTTTAAGGGATATTTTTTCAGTGCTGAATTGTCTCTGAGTAAGATCAGAGGGACTTAGTTCTGCTTGATGGTTGGGCATTGTAAGAATCAGGGAGGCACTGATTGGCGTCAACGTGGTGAATTCCAGAAATTCAGCGAATACTGTCAATTGTGATTAAAGATCAATTGTGCTAACCTTCTCGTGGTAACCATCGGATACTCGTCTCGTCTATCCGGACTTGACTTGGTAAATAATAAGCGCGAGTGTTGAACATAAGACAAAACTAGCAACACTATTATTAATTAAAATGGAAATCGCACGTAAAAAAGAAATGCGAAGAACTGAAAAGTAAATTAAGAGATATGAACTGGCTACTCGGTAATTATTCTAAGCTTAGTATTGATAATAAGTTGATTTTATACAGGCAGGTACTTAAACCTGTCTGGACTTACGGTATACAACTCTGGGGTTGAACCTGCGATACAAATTTAAATAACTTACAAACGTTTGAAAATAAATTGCTTAGGTCATTTGTAAATGCACCATGGTATATAAGAAACGAAGATCTTCACAGGGATCTCGGGACTCCAACGGTTCGGGACGAAATAAAGAGTTTCGCGCGAAAACATAGAAATCGGCTATTAGATCACGCTAATCCAACGATTATTGACATTCTTGACGAGTCGAATTTAGTACACCGTCTGCAAAGAACAAAACCTTCCGACTTGGTGCGGTGAAGGGAAAACCGCTTTAAAATCGCGGAATAAGCAGGAACTTTCACCGGAAAGTTACCTGCATCACGTTACTTAACTTCGTTAAAAATAAATTGTTAGATAAGTTTCAACTTAGTTGCAATCGGGAAGTGGAGGTGGTTTTAGTGTAGTAAGAATCTCACACTTCTATGAGCACTCGTTTTCCGGTCCTCATAGAACCTGATGCAGGTTTTGCACCTACCCACGAAAAAAAAAAAAAAAAAAACTATTATCTTCTTTCGGAAGTGATTGGCTGTAATTTGGCTGAAATCTTGGAGAAGCCTATTAGAAGGATAATGTGCTGCGGATGAATTCAACACAGATAATTAACGGTGTCACCAACAGTCTGGAAGACAGAGACCTTACATGAGCTACTCTAGCATAATAAAAGAGAAGAGGTCAGTAAGGATTTTCGATTCTTGTAAGGATGTTGAGATAGAAATAGCGGATGAATCCCTTATAGACCAAAGGTAGCGCTCATATCCCCGTATATTAAGCTACTGGCATTGGACTCTCTGCCTGCTGTCCTTGAGCTTGAGTCTGTCTTCACGCAGTATAAGGTAGACATTACTGCAATCCACGAGGATCGAAATAATGAAAAGAAAAATTTATCACAAAGAAATGAAAGACTAGTTAAGAAGAAAAGTTATCGACTTTGGACCAATAAAAGATTGCCTGGCTGTGATCCGCATCAAAGCCTTTTTCCAAAAAATATAAACCCTTATAATGTGCACACGCCCCTCATCACAATGGATTTGATGGCTCTTTAAAAAGGATGAGTTTAACGCCTGTAGTACGTAGTAAAAATTTTGCTCAGAGAACTCAATGCTCAAATCGGAAAGAAAGACACCTTCGGTGGAGTGTAGTTGGCAGGCACAGCCTTTACGAAGAAACATATGATAGCGGACTCCGAATATTAGACTTTCCGAAAGCTATTATTAAAGTGAGAAGTAGAAATAGGTCTCCACGGCTAAGAACCCACAAAGTAACCTGGAACTCCCTAATAGGCCTATACTACGCCAACCAAATCTAAGACGTGCTTACTTTTCCAGGGGCACAAGTTGAATTTAAACATTTCCTTATTTCGGCAAGGCTTTAAGCACGACTGTCAAATAAAAAGAAACTATGAACCACCATATAAAAGAAATTCGACGTTGGTCGCCTTAGGAAAGTCGCCGGAACCTAACTTGGTCCCAGTATCGCGATATCAGCAAAGAGGCAGCCGAAACTATTATATGCTACCTAAAAAAACCCCGAAAAAAGAACCCGTGGCATGATGATGAATGCGGTAGCGGTAAAATTTATCACAATAAACAGCCTAATCTCTTTTCAAATTAAGGGTTTGTGTGTAAATGGAAATCCACACGTGCAGTGCATGCTGCGAATTAAACATCAATTTATATTAAATAATTTTGAATGAACACCAACAACTTGTGTGTGTTACCACCAAGTATATAGGCTGGAGTTATAGCTTTTTCACGAAAGCCACCTCGATCATCAGACTTCTTTAGTGATGCTTTGTCTGGTTATGCTCGTATTTATTGAAAAATTCTTTTCCGTCATCTGATCTAATCTCTTTTCGTTTTTCCATTTTGCCTGCCTCCCTGTTGTGGCTCCAAAATGCTCGTAGAGTTCAGTAGATAATTAGTCGTTTTATTAATCGGACTCGATTAATAAAACTATAAAATAAATTGAGCCCACACATCAATCACTGAACTGCGGGTGGCAGCATTTTTTGATTGCTGTTGGTTGTGGGTTTTGTTAAAAGCAACCACTGTTTGATATCTCGTCATCTTCCATCTCTCTGAAGTTTCTTGTTGCGACGGACGCCTGTTTTCGTGCATTAGGTTTTTAATAGTTTCGTAAAATTGTAAAATGTGACAAGATGCAGAAAACAAGACCAGCTGGAGAGGAGTATCGAGTAAGGAGAAGAGAGGAGAAGAAAACTGTCCGCAGAAAGAAGAAAGCGTACGCAGCCTCCCAGCTCAAGGAAATCGAAGAGTATCGTGATCAAAACAACACCAGGAAGTTTTATGAAAAAGCCAGGGAAGGGGTTACTGCTCTTAAAAGCGGAATGGAAGCTCTTCGAAACAGAGAAGGTTAGCTTCAGCATTTCCAGCAGCTGATAAATGGGCCTCAGATAGAGTGGGAAATAGGCCAAGAAAAGAGAACCCACCTACTGTCAAACAAGATCCTGTACCATACCACCCAGTATATAGAACAGGTAGACTTAGCTATTAAGAAGCTCAAAAGCAACAAGATCTCCGTATCCTTATGGTTTACCAGTGGTGCTTTTCAAGCACTAAGGGGATGTTTTGTATTTGAAAAGGTGCATGCATCAACTAATCAACCAAGTTTGGGTGTAAGGAAGCATGTACAATGACTGGTATATCAGCTCCATATGTCCCACCTACAAAAAACGTGATCCTATGTATGTCCTGCAAGAACGTCGCATACAAGATCCTATCCAACGTACTCGGTGAGCGTCTTAAGCCATTATGTAGCACTATAATCAGTAGGTACCAGTGGTTCTTCTGGCCAGGATGATCAAACATAGATCAAATATTCACTCTCAAATAAATTCTGGAATAGACCAACGAATTTCAAGTCGATACTTACCATCTATTCATCGACTTCAAAGCGGTATATGATTACATTCATCAATAGGAGCTAAATATGGCGATGGCTGACCTTGGGATCACAGTAAAACTGATCGAATTATGTCGGTAAGTAAGAAAAAGCTCTTCTGAACACTTCCAAAAATGAACAGCGTGTTGGCAAGATGATGTGCTATCATGAGATTTCTTCAATCTCGTTCTGGAGCAAATAGTTTGCAGGGCAGGCTTTAACACATAAGGAACTATTTTCAACAGATCTGTCCAACTTTCCAATGATATTAACATCATTAGCCATTACCAAAAAGACGCAATGGAAGAACAGGTGAAACTAGTATGTTGATGTAAATGAGAATACATAAAAAAACAATGAAAAATCGGTAAACTGGTTAAGAAAAAACGTTTTTGTTGAGTTGACAGCAACAACTTTGAAGTATTTAAAGAGTTCATCTCCCTTGGAGTAAACATTAAACCCAAAAACGACATTTTAGACATTTCGAGCTGTAAAGAGGCAATCTGGGTTAGAAAAGCAAGTTTCTGAAGATGCAAAGCCAACCTCTCTGAGGAAAACCGGAATGAGTTCAAACAGGCTCGGAAGACCTAACGCTCATATTCGAAGAACCAAATTCTTGCATAGTCAGCAATTAAGGTAAAAAATACTACAATGTCCCAAAAATAGTAAACAGTTTTGGTCATTTGTAAAAAACGTACGTAATTTCACCTCGTCTTCTGTTCCAACGCTCGTCTTCAATGATACTCCTGCTTCTGAAGAGGTGTTTTTCAACGCTGGCAAAGTCACTGCGTAAGCTTTTCCATCTGTCCTACTCTATTGGTATGGAGTGGATGGTAAATAGCATTTGTCCAGCCTGTGTCTGAAAAAGGTGAATCCTTGCCTCCCTCCAACTATTGACCAATTGCACTCACGTCCTTTCTGTTTCTTTCCAAAGTCATGGAAACGCTGATTAATTATCAGTTTGAGAAATATTTTGAAGAATGAGAACTTCTTAATGACCGGCTGGCAGTACGGCTTTCGTAGCAATAGGTCCACTGGTGATCTGATAGTATATCTCATCGAGCAGTGTAAAAAATCTTTACATCGTTTTGAAAGTAAGAGAGTTGCTCTAGATATTTCAAAAACGTTTTATAGAGTTTGGCACCAAGCTCTCTTATCGAAAATGCGTGCAGTTGGTATTGATAAATTGTATTGTTGGGATTGATTGAATTGATTGTATTGGATGGTTTCAAGTCTGATATTCATAAAATAAATGCTAATGTGCCTCAGGGCTCCGTTTTTTCTCCGACTCTCTTCCTTATCTTTATAAATGATCTTCTGTCTGAAACTTCTAATTCATTTAATTGTTTTGCAGATGACAGTACCCTCAGCTTTTCATATTCGTTCTAAGATTCACTTCCTTGTTCTTCGGATGTGGAACTTGAACGGCACCGTTTGATAAGCTCATGATGTCAACAGCATTGTCCAATGTTGAATAAAAAACCGCGTAGAATTAAGTGCTTCAAGAACTAAATGCTGTCTTTTGTCGTTAAAGTGAAACCCACCCCTTATGCAAATGCCACTATCCATGAGTGGCACTTGCATCGAGGAAACCAAAAACCCATTTAAGTCTCTTGGGTAGAATAAAAAAAAGTAATACTCGTACTTCTAGGAATTCACATTAGTTTACCCTTGAGCCCAATTTCGGACGTACTGTCAAGTATCGTATCTTAGTCGCACTACCCGGATGTGGGTGGAATACTTTACCTGGCTCTGTATTTCCCTCTCATTTTGATATTCAGAACTACAAAACCAATGTGTATCGGTATCTCCTCTCGAATCCTTCCCTAACGCTCGCACTGTGGTAAAACATTTTAAGGGCACTCAAAACCCCTTTAGTGCGCACTAATTACAAAAAAAAAATATGGTCACCCATATTTTTTTTTTTATGAATTTTTAATTTATTTAAAGAAATTCAGATCACACCAATTTTTGGTACCCCATTAATGGGAAAATTGCAAAAAATTAACAATTAAAAATTCTTAAAAAAAAATGTATAACTGACCAATTACTGAAACTTCTCCGGAATTGAGGTGCCAAAGATCGTCATGACCTTAATTTTTTTTGTATTCATTGAAAATTATCGTATTCACCTCAATGAAGAAGTCATCGTCGCTGTTCGGTCTGTATCTCGGGAGCCCCTTTATCTCGGGGACTATATCTTTGCATAAGTAGATTTAAAAATCAAGGCAAAGGGCATTTCAGTAATAATTCTAGTGCACTAATTCCCTATGAGGCGTTCCCGAAACATTGATTACAATGTAGTTAAAGCATAATAATACATATGTAGGTACTTGCAGTCGTGGCATTTTTTTTTTAAATATGTAAATCAAATCAAATCAAATCAAATCAAATCAGTGACCTCGTGTTTCAGGAAATATTATTTATATTATCATTGAATTGTCAAATTTATGTGCTAAACATCAATTCAAAATGATTTATTTAAATAAACTCACGTCTCAAAAATTCTCCTTCAACAACAAAAAAAATAAAAAT
The DNA here is from genome assembly GCA_963921185.1 of Dasysyrphus tricinctus. NCBI lineage: Eukaryota > Metazoa > Arthropoda > Insecta > Diptera > Syrphidae > Dasysyrphus > Dasysyrphus tricinctus. Next base: position 32,158,773 of record OY992531.1, read on the forward strand.
AAAATATCAAACAAATACATAAATCAATCCTCCACCATCATCGCATAAATAGCTATAACAATGAATAATCTCAATAAAAATATAAATAAATTCAAAAACAAATTTTTGACAAAATAAATACCTCACTGTGCGTACTGTGAATATTTGCTGTTCCTCCTCTAGCCCAAAGGACTGGTATCTGCATTGAATGTCCTGATAAAGCAATGGCACGTGCTGATTGTCCATCGCCAATGACAACAACTCCAGCCAAAGGCACTCCGTCAGTTTGTTGGCAGAACGATGTCAAAACTTTAACTGAAAATCTATAAAAAAAAAATGCAAATGTAAAGAAGATATATGTAGAAAGAGAACATAAATGATGAACAAACCATAAATAATAAACATAACAATCATGAATAAATTGACTTTATTAAAATTTCAGAATAACCCTCGCCCCCAAGAGGATGCTATACACACACACACACACATTCCTACAAATAATCACTAAAATTATGTGTGTAACTATTTTGTTGGTATCTATAGACATCATCTTCTTAATTGGCTTCTATTGAAATTTCTACCAAAGGGTTCAATCAATTTAAAGCTTGAATATTTACAATTTATGACTTCATTCAATTTAGAAGTCTTAATTAATTTTTATCAAACCCTAATTTATTCCCTTACAACAAAACGTATGTAATTTTTTTTAATCAAAAACGTCTGAGCAGTTTGTGATACACATAACCTAAAGGACTTAAAATAGAAAGCATTTCAATCCCAAAACTAAGTGAATTGAAAAGAAAACAAAATCTGAGAAGAACCTAAATTTAAAAGCATTTTTGCTGGCAGCCAAATGATGATGGAAAATGTTATGTGCTTTTAATATTAATATAAGATGATAATCTCATCCATCATATCCTTAGCCTTTCCCCTTTTTTATTTTAAGCAGTTTTGTGTCCTTTTGTTTACAAATATGTCAACTTTGTTAGCTTGTGATTTTAAAATGTGCCTCCATCCCTACCCTACCTATATTAAAAAAAAACAAGACGCATACCTACTTGTTTATCTAAGGAACAGGAGAACACACATATACCTACAAGCTCACAAAAGTTCAATCTTTTCTGGCACCAATTTCTGGATAAATAATGAAACTAAATATGTGACATATTTGTGTCTCTTAGCGGTTTTGTGTGTGTGTGTGTGTATATAGAATATCTTCCCATCTGAAAATAGGTATTTTTATTTTTTATTTTGCGAGCTTGTTTGCATAATGCTCAGACAAACAAGAAAAGCATAAATAAGGCCAGCCCAGGACATGGCGAATCTAAATTGAAATTCCTTCGGCGGCGCCACTTTGCAAACACATCAACAGAAGATATTTTTTTTATTTTCAAATAGATTAATTTATATAGGTTTAGGAAAATTGGAATATCTTAATAGAACAAGGACTTTGACGCTATCAAAGGAATACAAACAAATATTCTTTTTAAAGGCCAATTTGATATTTTCTTCTCGATTGATTTCGGAAAAAAAAATTTATATATTTTTTTTTTTTTGTGAATACTGAAATAGGTACATATACATCCTGTGAAATTTGTTCACTTCATCATCGAGATCTTGAGCATTTACAATTTATCTGATTCAACGTGCAAATAATGATAGAGGAATCATTTGACATCGTTGGTAGCTCTAGCTATTATAATAAATGAGATTGTGGTGTTTTTTCTTTTCTTTCATTTTTCACATTGGGAAATAAAAAAAAGGAACATCTCTGATTGAGGTTCAATATGTTTGATGTTTGAAGATAAGAAATGACATGAACATGAACCCTCCGTGAAAATATTTTCTTAATATAATTTTGTATTTACATACCTACCAGCGGTGTTTCTATACAGTTAGGCGAATGAGGCAAGTTTTCCAGGCCCCGTTTTCAGGGGGCCCTCCAAAATCGGAGTCAAATTAGGAAAATAATAAGACAAGAAATAAAAAACGATATGAAAAGTGAAGAAACCTTTAAAATAGTTATTCGTATTCGACACAGAATGACTCTGTTAAATGTATCGGAAAAATTTACCCGATTTGCCATTCCAGCATAGTTGAGGTACATTAGAAATGAAGAAATCATTTATGTATTTTAAAACTTTGACTAAAGTCAATTTAATAATTAAATAAATACATTTTTAAAGCTAAATTAAATTAAATGAAGAAATCATTTATGTATTTTAAAACTTTGACTAAAGTCAATTTAATAATTAAATAAATACATTTTTAAAGCTAAATTAAATTTTTTTCTTAAAAAACTAGATATATTTAAAAACGAATAACATTTCAATTCTCATAAATTATATAAATATTACCAATCGGTATCAATTTGTTTTCTTTTTATTTTTGCTTTAGGTAGTGATGGCATGTGAGGTCGGCCCCCGCCAGTAGTCGGCCACCACGCCATAAATTTAGGGTTAATAGGGAACACAGGCATAAAATGTATATGAAAATATTTTTTTCTTTAAGTTTAACTTTTCTTCTAATGGTATGCAAAAATTTGAGGCAATGCAGCTTCTAGTTTCTTTGTTATAAATTCTTATTTGTGTTCAAATTCTTACAAGAGGTTTATACGCCAATTTTTCCAAGGAAAAATTAGTGAAAGGATTTTACGAAAAGTGTTGCAATTAATAAAATATTGAGGACAAGTACATTTTTTAACAGTTTTTATGTTATTTATTGTTTGTTTTTGATGTTTTTTGCAAAAAAAAATATTTAAAAATTATTAATACTTATTTCAATAAAATAAGGGGGCCGACCTTAGAAGACATTTTTGTATCGTTCTTCTATAGTCGGCCACCCCGGCTTACTACTGAAGAGTATATTTTTTTTTTGTTTTGCTTATTTTCCTATGAAAATCCAAAGCAAATCTAAAGTTTTCTTCATTTTTAACAAGATTTTCGAGTGTTTTTTCCTATATTCAGTAGTCGGCCCCTTATTTTATGCATGGTTAATTAGAAAATTGGCTATGAAAACGTAAGATTTTCTTCTGTGAGCGTATTTTTTTGATGAATAAGGATTGAATTTAGGCACGTAGCCACCATTATTAGCCACCATTATTATCAATCGTAGACAAAAAAAGACTACGATCAAAGTTGTAGATAATTAAATTTTGAACAACTTTTGTTAAATACATTTTTGCTCAAAAGTTGATAATAGGCGAGTTATTTCACAAAAACTTATTTTCGTTAAATTCACGATGGCGGCTAACGCAATGGAGCTAGGAAGTCGAAAACTTTTTTTTAGACTCTAAATGAACCCCTCTAACGATTAAAATAAAAAAACCCTATCTAATTTTTTGCATTTAAAATGCTATTCCGATTTGGCGTACATGTACATGTTAGTGTGTAGTACCTCGTGGCATGATGGTTAGTGCGTAGGACTGTCATGCCGAAGGTGTGGGTTCGATTGCCAGGCATGCCACCAAAAACAGAAATGTTTTATCCGAGGTACTGCCTATTGCCAGGAACTGACAAATCCTCCAAGAGTATACTTGTCATGAAAAAGTGCTTCTCATTTAGCCGTTCGGACTCAGCAAGAAACTGTAGGTCCCTTCCATTCCTGCCAACAACACGCACACAGGAATGGTTGAGAGTTGTAAGTCACTAGGCCCTGGCGATGTAGGTACTGTAGCACTGTAGGGCAAGTTTTGGATTCGAGCTAAAAAAAATTTCGAGTTAACAATCAAACATAACATTACGATGATAGAGAACACGAAAAAAGTGGGTGGCACAATTATTCTGTCTGTCTGTCTGTCTGTCCGTACCTCAACCTTCAGCCTAAACCACTGAAGCGATTTTCTTCAAATTTTGAACTTAAGGTTTTTTTGTAACTCTCCAGAGGGGAAATTGAATTTTTTTTTAGCTCAAAAAATAACGGTACTTGCCATTCAACCGATAAGGAAAAGCTTATTTATCTCAAAAACGGCTCCAACGATTTTGATTTAAAAAAATCAGTGTATTATTGTAGACATGGCGTACTTTTCGATAAGAAAAAAAATTATCAAAAATATTTATTAACGGTACCTGCCATATAACGGCTTTTTTGATTTTCGGTTTTCTCGTTAACCACTCATCCAATTTCAATAAATTTTTTTTGTACAAATGCTTTGTTAGAATATTAATAATACTGCATACCAAAATTTTGGATAACATAAATTTTGGATTTTTAAAAAAAGATTCAAATTTTTTTTTTTGAAAATTCAATATTTCAAAAACGGGTTGATGAATTGCTTTGAAATTACAGTTTTAAATGTATATTATTATATACTCAAAATTGGAATACCAATTTTTTTTTGTCTTATTTCTGATGGTATTAAATTTTTGCAAATTTCCCAAAATTCGCTATGACCTTGAAATTTTGAAAAATTCATTTAAAAAATCTATACCTGACCAATTACTGAAACAGGCTGGCCTTTTATAAATGTCTAGAGATCTTTCAGATGGTACACTTTTTTGGCAAATTTCCCTAAAATAAGGTGCCAAAAATCGTTCAGACCTTGAATTTTTTTTTTATTTCATTAAATATTCATAAAAAAGATCTATGGCTGACCAATTACTGAAAATAGCTGACGTTTTACAACCGTGAAGAGGCCTTTCAAATTGCATTTTTTTTTTAATCACCCAAATTAGGTGCCAAAAGTTTTTTTTTGTGACCTTGAAACGAGTTTCAAAAATTCATAGAAAAGAATCTATGACTGACCAATTACTGAAAATAGTTGACCTTTTATCACGATCTATAAATCTTTCGGATGGTATACATTTTTGGCAATTTTCCCTTAAATGAGGTGCCAAAAATCGCGCGTGACCTTGAGAAAGTTTAAGCCTTGATTAAAAGTTGTCTACGGCTGACCAATTTCTGGGGCCAGTTGACCTTTTCTGACCAATTAGATGGCATTTTTTTATCAAATTTCCCTCATATGAGGTGCCAAAGGTCCAGAGCCGCATAGCATACCTGCTAACAATGTGCAAAAAGCTAACAGAATTCCAAAAATGTGAAACCCCTAATGGACAAAGAGGGCGAAACGACAGGGGTATAAACAAAATTATTGCGTTCAAGCTTCACTTTGTTCATGGTCTGCCGAAACAAAATACGAAGAAGATGCTAAAAACAGACACCAAAAAAGTAGAAGTGCTCGTAGACTACCCAGATTTGCATGTGGAGAAAAGAAGATATAAAAATTAATACCGAATATGGAATACAAATAGGTATAACGATTAGGAGAAAAAACGCAAAAAGTACCACATAGGAAAAGTGGGGGATAGATAATATTGGGTTCGATTTCACGTTTGCTTAAATTAAAAAAAACCTATTTAAAAAAATATTTTTGTCTCGCATAATAAACATTTTTCAACTAAAAAAAAAAAAGTAATAGGTATATTTTTTTCGACTCATTCGAAGATGATGACACAAAGAGTTTGAAAACAAGTTTTCGACCACCCACCCCTTTTAGATTGGCCGCCATCTTGTTTTTTAAAGAAAATCAAATTTTGTGTTGTTGAACAAATTACATTATTTATCCTTATACATTTTTGGCAAAAAAAAAAAAAGAAATTATTAAACAAAAACCTCATTTTCCTTATATAGAAGATTGCGGCCAAACTTTTTTTAGACTCCTTGTACCATCCTCTTTTAGTGAATTGAAACAAATATACCTATAACTTTTTTGTTTGTACAGGGTGTCCACCGGGAAGGTATACTACTTTGTTTTGCAGCCATTTTGGTAAACATTAGTCTTGACAGTTCATATTTGGCAGTCGTGAGTCGTGAAGTAGACACGTGGTAAATTTATTATGGAAAATATTCGATAAACCAACGTGTTTCAATCGTTAAAACATAGAATACTGTGACGATGAGAAAGTTACGTAAAATTTTTGGGAGAAACAACGTGCCAACAAAACACACTATTTATCGTGTAATAAATTATATCGAAGAAGGAGGATCTGTAGGTGATAGGCGCAAGCATGGACCACAACGTACTGCAAGATCGGCTGAAAATATTACTTCTGCTCAAGGAAGTGTTCAAAACAATCCATCAACTTCAATTCGACGCTGCCGTGCTCAGGAGCTTGGTCTTCAATATCATGCATGCATGCTTCGGGCTTGATTAACATGTGGTATCAACAAGACGGTGCCATATCGCATATATCCAGGACTACAATGGAATCACTGCGAGACCTCTTTCCACAACAAGTTATTTCAAGAAATGGTGATGTTGATTGGCCTCCAAGGTCGCTTGATTTGACTGCTCCGGACTTCTTTTTGTGGGGTTATCTGAAAAGTAAGGTTTATGCAAACAAACCAAAAACGCTTGAGCAACTCAAACAAAATATTCGTGATGAAATTAATGAAATACGGCGTGAAATGTGTGAGAATATATTGAAAAATGTGCTCAAAAGGGCTCACATTTGTGAGACTAACAGAGGCGGACATTTTCCTTATTGTATTTCATACATAACTGCCGACATTAAATAAAACATTTATCAATATAAGATCCATTGCCATTCTCTTTCATTTAATCAAAAATTATAAACAAACAAAGTAGTATACCTTCCCGGCGGACACCCTGTACTTTAAAAATGCTTATTTATGCGATGCACTTCAGAGTAACCGAAATAAAATGTCTAAAATACTTTTTTTTTTTAATTAGTCGAAAAATATCAATCGTAGGCAAAAAAAGATTTTCATCAAAGTTGTAGATAATTAAATTTTGAACAACTTTTGTTAAGTACATTTTTGCTCAAAAGTTGAAAATAGGCGAGTTATTTCACAAAAACCGATTTTCGTTAAATTCAAGATGGCGGCTATCGCAATGGAGCTAGGAAGTCGAAAACTTTTTCTTAGACTCTAAATGAACCCCTCTAACGATTAAAATCATTTCTTGAATTTCAGCTCATTTTTTTGTCTATTCCGACTGGGCTAATATGTTTGTAGGCATTAGGTATATGACAGGTTATGCATTCCTTAAAAAAAATTGAACGCGAGATTTTGATCACACTTGTCATTACGATGATAGGGAAGACGATACAAGTGGGTCACACAGTTCTGTCTATCTGTCTTCAGCCTGAACGGCTGGATCGATTTTCTTGAAACTTACATAATGGTACATAATGGTTTGCGGTGATTTTCCCCACACACTTTTTTAATTTTTTTTAGAGCCTTATAGTCTGAGAGCCCACCGTAAGATTACCTATCTCACCGCGGCCACGCGAAAATTGGATGCGAACCGATAGCTTTAGTCCAAACATTTAAAAAACTACTGGTCGGACCTGCTTTTACTGGTCCCAACGGTTGGAAAATGCACTTTTCTGGTTGCATTTTTCGCTAAATGCACCTATTATAAAAGCAACTACTGTAAATGGGGTATCAAATGAAAGCCAAGACTGTCCTCTATATGACTCCAATGTCTGGATAGACTTTTTTTTTGATGTTGCCAACAGTTTAAGGATCTTGTGCATCCTTGGATGAAAATGAAAAAAGATTGGAAAACGCCACTTTCCTAGCTATTTCATAAGATTTTACTCAGTTTTCCCTAATGTAAAGCGCAGTGTTAAAAAGACCATTTTTTATAAAAATGGTCGGACTCGTCGCAAGAGCCAAACAAAGTGTGTCCGACTATTGGTAACGTGTGGAGAACAGTCTTAGCTTTCATATGATACCCAATTTATAGGAGTTGCTTTTCTTATAGGTACATTTGGGGGAAAATGCATCCTGAAAAGTGAATTTTCTAACCATTGCGACCAGAAATGCGTGTCCGACTAGTAGTTTTGTTAATGTTTAGACTAAAGCTATCAGTTGGCATCCAATTTTTGCGCGGCCGCGATGATAAAGGTAATCTTACGGTTGGCTCTCGGACTATAAATTAACGGTAACAACCTGCCATACAAATTTTTTTAGCAAATTTACATAAATGTAGTATGATTATAATATGATATTTTTTAAATATCGATTTTCCTCAAAATAGTGTTTCTGTTTTCTATTTTTTGTATGCGGAAGCTTCTAAAAATATAAATAGTTTGTTTTAAGAAAAATTGTCAAAAAAAAATATTTTATAGATTTTTGAAATACATAAATGTTCAAAATTTTTGTTTGAAAATAAAATATTTTAAGCTTTTTTTGTGCACTTTCTAGAATATTTTTATTTTACTTCGCACGAAGAAATTTTACTGGGGTGGCAATGGTGTAGTGGATGTAGTGCTTGACTGCTAACTTAGAGGTGAGGGCTCGAGCCCCATTCTAGGCAGCATTCTTTTCTTTATTCCCCCAACTTACTTGGTGGCCACCCGTGGGATTTAATAAGATAATAAACACCTTGATCTCAAATGCCAAATTTTCCTATCCTTCTACTCTTTCTAACTAGTGCCGTGCAATTCAGGTTGCAATTAGAAAGACCTAAGGTCTTACAGGCAGTTCAAATTATTATTATTATTATTAATTTGTCACAACAAATTAACGACTAATTAATGGCAAATTATTAAGCAATAAAATGTTAAGTATTAGAAGCTTTAACCATTAAAAAAATTAATAGAAAACATAAAACGAAAAATTGAAAATTGTCAAAACTTATTAATGACTACTTAACAATTAAATATTTGGCCATAAACCATTCGGTCTAAGCAGTGTTTACCCCTTTTCGAGGTGGTGCTATGCTAACTCGATGTCAAGCTAGCAAGTAACCCAAAATACGTAGAAAACATCGCACGAAATTTCGAAACTGCCACAACTAATTTAAGACTAGTAGACGACAAATTGCTAAGCCATAAACCATTTGGTATTAGCAGTTTTTACCCCTTTTTTACGTGGTTCTTGGGCAACTTGATATCAACCTACTTTAAATAAATAAAATAAATTGGGTGGCGCAACAGCTCGTGGAGAACCAGGGCCTAGTGACTTACAACTCACAACCATTCCTGCGTGCGTGTTTGTTGGCAGGAATGGAGGGGACCTACAGTTTTTTGCCGAGTCCGAACGGCTAAATGAAAAGCACTTTTTCATGACAAGTATACTCTTGGAGGATTTGTCAGTTCCTCGCAAGAGGCAGTACCTCGAATAAAATATTTCTGTTTTTAGGTGACACGGCGGGGAATCGAACCCACACCTTCGGCATGACAGTCCTACGCACTAACCATCAAGCCACGAGGTACTACATCAACCTACTAAATGACCCAAAAAAAACATAGAAAGCATTGCACGATTGAAATTCAGTTTTTCACAATTAATTTAAGACTAACTAATGGCAAACTATCAAGCCATAAGACATTTCGTATACAAAATTTTTGCCGCTTTTCGAGTTATGTCAAGTTAGCAAAGCACCCAAAAAAACATGGAAAACATTGAACGACAAATACGAAGTTGTCACAACTATTTAACGACCAATTTACGGCAAATTATCAACCTTACCATTTTTCGCTTCGTCAAAGTTGCTTTCCTAACTTGACACTCATGAAAAAATGGGTGTCACAATTCTGTCGGTCTTTCCATTTGCCTGCCTGTCTGTACCTCGACCTACACCCTTAACTGCTGAAGCGATTTTCTTCATATTTCGAACTTAAGGTTTTTCTTAATTCTCTAGACAAAATATTGATTTTTTTTTTTGCTCCTACAATAAAATTACTTGCCATATAAGATACAACCGTTTTGGAATAGCTTACATATTTATTTCAAAAACAGCTTAAAATTTACAATTTTGATAAAAAGAAATCAGTGTGTTATTTAATGTTAAGCGTACTTTTTGATAGAAAAAAATTGCCAAAAACTGTTATTAACTGTAGGTACCTGCCATATAACCCATATTTTTACTTTCGATATTCTCATTTACGGCTCAACCGATTTCAATGAAAATTTTTATGCAAAAGCTTATTTTAAATGTCAATAACATTGCATACCGAAATTTTGAAAAGAAATAACTTTTGGATAAAAAAAAATATTATTTTTTTTACCGATTTATCCTTTTTTTTAACAATTTTAAACTTTTCGAACTGTCTGGCAGAATCCCAGTCGCCACCGAATTTAAACTATACGTTTGTACAACTGTATATTTTGGGTCCAACGTCAACTTAACCCATTAAAACAATATATGCATAAATCATTTAATTTTACTCGAACGTATGCTTCTTTAGAAAATCAAGCCTTCATACTAATGCTGGTTCTTTATCTAAATCATTCAATTTTTCTCCCCAACAACAACTGTTCAATTCCCCCTGAAATTATCAACACGTACTATAATCAAAATTCATGGAACACACCGTAACCACAGTAATTTTATAACAAAATCCCTAACATTCCTGTCCACAAAATTCATATAAATGACCGTCTGAAACCACTCACTATTATAATCCCAGTCCCATCAGAATGTGACTGAATTTTACTGGCCACATGTCTGCCCTTAAATTATAAAACGAACAAATACAACAAAAAAATCCCCCCAACTAAATAACAAACCCTTGAATTAGTTATGCATCACTTACTTTCCATTAGCTGGTAAATCCACATACAACGGTCGCAGGGGTGGGCCCAAGGGACTCCCGAATGGTGGCCCCATCTCCATCAGGCATCTCGCCAGAGTGCGGCTCCACACTTTGGCACCGCCAATCACAGCAACAACAAAATAAACTGCATCGCTGCGCTCTGGGAAGACCGGAAGTGGGCCGCCTAACAGGCCATCTGTTGCCGCCACTACCGGATCTCGATGGTGATTCGATGAGTGATGGTGATAACCTCCGCCAGATGACGTTGCTGTTGCAGACTTACCCATCCCGAATAGAGCCATCGGTTGCGGAAGTTCCTCAATATCCCCTTGGGAGAGTTCAATCCTGAATCCTGTGGCAGGGTCATCCATGGAGGTAGTGGTGGCCGGGACTCGGGTGTCCTCATCGGGCACAGACTTTTCGCGTCGTCGATTTGATTTCGTGTGATTATTTTTAAGTAGGTTCGCGTCCACATCCGGTTTGTAGTCGTCGGCCATAAATGAAGCTCTCTCCTTGTCTAGCTCGTTGTTGGTGCTGTTGGGTTTGGTTAATAGGTCTTCGACGGCGGCGGTCGTCGCGAGTGTGGCATTTTGTGAAATATTTGTGCGGCGGATGGTTGCTGTCTCGGCTGAAATTAGATGCAGCTGTACCGAAACGATGAATAAGTAAACAAAAAAGTTTCCATTCGAGAACATTTTTCATGTGGCTCTGTGGAATTGAGTTGGCTCGATGTGCAGCGGTATCGTCCGTCCTGGCAAATGGGCAAATGAGGAAGCCTATTTCCTGTCCAAAAACTAAACTTTTTCTGTTGGGCTTCTTGTTGATGGTGGCGGTGGCGATGGCGGTGGTGACGGGAGCCAAAGAACACAACGAAGACTTTGGGGAGCCTCTTCAAAAATGCCGTCACCTTGATGTAGTGGGTGGTGGATAGTTCGGTCCCTTCATCGTTCCACGTTATTCCTGTGCGGCACCCTAAGTGTATTCCGCCTAGTTGCAAAAACTTTTGGTTTACTGAGGAACAGAGTATGAGGCCAGAGAGGAATAGAGAGAGAGAGTGAGAAATATAGAAATTTATTGTTATTTTGCCGTAAGTTTTTAGGGGGGTAATTTATCAGGACATCCTTTGGCCAGAATATTTTGTATTTTTCATGCAATTTCCCAAGGATTTGTAATTAATTTTAGTTCCGACAGTTGCTGAGGCAGCTTACTCCGCAGGGATTGGCAGCACTGATGGTGGAAGTGTTGCTGCTGCAGCAGCAATTCATCTCTGGCATGTTACGGCGGCGGCGACGATGAAGCTTTTGGTGAGTTATTAAGTTTCTTTCTATTTCTTGTTTTGATTAATTGAAGAGATTTTGATTTATTTATTTGTGGCTTAGTTGGGTTTTCTATTTTCGTGTTATTATTGTTTTTTGTTGTTTGTTTTAGTTTGATGGTTGTTTTTGAATATTTTTATTTTTACTGTTAACTATGACTTCTTCTGGTTAAATGGCCCAAAGACATTCCCTCTTGTTTGTTGTTTTGAATTTTTAATGATAAGAATTATTACTGATGATGGTTTGGAAGTATTTATGTTTGAAGAATGTTGTATCGTTTGTTTTTTGATTTGTTTCTGGAGCTGAGATCGGAGGATTAACCCTTTTCTTTTAAAGAAGCCAACATATTATTTTAATTGTCTGGTGGTTGGCCTGTTGAAATGGTTAAAGCTGACTTGATGGCAAAGAGATGAACCGACATCTGAAAGAATAAATTAGTTTTGATTAAAATAAATTCAATTTTTTACCATAAAAAAAAATTTGAAAGTTGTTTTTGATTAATTTAATATCTAAAGAAGGATTCAGGAATTGCTAGAGAATTACCAAAAAACAACCAAAAGTTGTATTGAGTTGAAGCTAAATGCTCCTTCTGCCCAAACGGGGGGGCAATATTACCCCTCTCCCATGGGATTTTTTTCTCGTCTGATGCTTCTAACCTACATGCTCTGAGTTTTTTTTTATCAGATTTTACGCGAATTATCTTGTATGCCAAAATAAAATAGGGAATTTAATTAACCCCTACGCGACTCAATTAAATTTGGTGGCGCAACAGCTCGTCGACAAAACGGGGCCTAGTGACTTACAATTCTTAACCATTCCTGTGTACTTGTTGCTGGCAGGAATCGAGGGGGCCTGCAATTATTTTTTTCAGAGTCCAAACGGCTAGATGAGAAGCACTTATTCATGACAATTATACTATTAGAGGATTTGTCAGTTCCTCGCAAGAGGCAGTACCTCGGAAAAAATATTTCTGTTTTAGGTGGCAGCAGCTGGGAATCGAACCCAGACCTTCGGCATGACAATCCAATTTTCTCCCAACTGTGATTCTTTTTTCAAAAATTTTCAAGGCTTAGAACTCAATGGATACAATTTTTGTGGCTTTATATAGTCAGAGAGGTGGTTGGATGTTGCAGGAACATGGGCCTAAAACTGTATTTTTCCTACACGCAGAAAGTGCTTACATGACCTCCAAGTTGGAAGCTTTCAGATACTGGACTTGGCTTTATGTCATGATCAAGGAAAGAATTGCAACATTCAACCCTTGGAGAGACGCTTGAAGACTCGGGTAACGACTCCTCTCAAATGGCAACCAGACCCGAAACGAAAATGGATTACTACCTACGAGTATGCACCTGAAATGTAAGAACACTCTATATGCCAGGATCTACTCAAAAACTTGAATTTGTCCCCTTGAGTTATAAGGCAGATATTACAGCGATCCAGGAGAAACGATGGATAGGATCAGGAATAACGAAAAGAAAAGATTGCGACATTTATTACAGCTGTCACCAAAGACTGCACATGCTAGGATCCGGATTCATCGTAAAAAATCGAATCAGATCGAAAGTCATCGATTTTAAGGCGATTAGCAATCGCCTTGCTGTGATCCGCATCAAAGCTACCTTCCAAAACATCAGCCTTATAGTACACACGCCCCTACCGATGAAGCTGAGGAGTCTAAAAAGGAGTAGTTTTACGAACTACTGGACGGAGCCGGAGTCAGGCAAGTCGTGTTCGAAGACTTAAATGTTTGAGTCGGAAAGGAAAACATCTTTGGTGGATTAGTTGGAAAGCACAGCCTCCACGTAACGACAACAGATAACGGCTTGGCGGCTAATCGACTTTGCTGTAACTCGTAATACGGTGATTAGTAGCGCTAGGTTCCTCGGGCGAAGGATACACACAGCAACCTGGCAATCTCCAGATGGTCTAACCGCAATCGACCACTTGTTAATGAAGAACATCTTTGACGTGCGAATTTTCCGATGTGTAAACGTGGACCCATTTTCTTGTTGTGTCAAAGTTCAGAGTCCGATTGTCAAACGAAAAGAAAACGAAGACCACCCAAAGGAAGAAATTCAACATTGCATACCTTGGCACATCAGAGAAAGCCAGAGACTACAGTGAGCAATTGAAAGGAAAACTCTGTGCTGTACCCCCAGCCACAAGCGTCAACAACCAGAGGAACCAGTGTATCGCGGCATCATTAAAGAGACAGCCGAGACCACCATAGGCTATCAACCACCCAGAAAAAAGAACCCGTGGTATGATGTTGAATGCGCAGTATATTGAAGCAGGAGATTGAAAATGACCTAATGCAAATGCTGCAACGAAAAACTAGAGCAGCAAGGCCAGTGAAAAGAGAAGGAAAGAGAAAAAACCCTGCGCAGAAGGAAAAGAGCATCCGCAGCCTCTCAGATCAAGTATCTCGAAGAGTCTAGCACCGCCACCAAACACCTGCCAGTTCTACAAAACAGCCAAGCAACTGGCATCTGGCTATAGGACTGACACGCAAGCTCTTTGAAAAAGCGAAGAGAGCCTAGTCACCGAAGCACAGGTAATTGTAAACGTTTTTAAGCAGCATTTCTAGCAACATTATGTAGAGGAGGTGACATGGGAACAAAGAAGCATGACACCAATGAATGAAATTCGAGTCCCAGCGCCCAGTACTGAAGAGGTTAAGAAAGCCATCCACAAGCTCAAGAACAACAAATCCATCGGCTCGGATGGCCTACCTGCGGAACTCTTCAAGTATGGAGGAGATATTCTGGTAGGGTGCATGCACCAGCTCATCAACCAAGTTTGGGAGGAGGAAAGTATGCCCGACGACTGGTCAAATTGCTCCATATGCCCAATCTACAAAAAAGGCGATCCTATGTCCTGCAAGAACTACAGAGGCATATCCCTGCTTAATGTTGCTTACAAGATCATATCCAACATACTATGTGAGCGTCTTAAAATTTTCCTGCAATACTATGATCGGCACGTACCAGTGTGGCTTTAGGCCATCAGGCAGATCAACGATAGACCAAATCTTAACATTGAGAAAAATCCTGCAAAAGACCAATGAGTTACAAGTTGAGACCCACCATCCATCCATTGACTTCAAAGCCCTATATGATAGCATAAGTCGCCAAGGGCTGCTATTAGCGATGTCAGAACTCGGGATCCCGAAAAAAAATGATCCAGCTATGCCGCATGACGTTACAAAATACGCAGTGCAACGTGCAAATGGATAACAGCCCATCCGAGTTATTCCAGACGCGTACAGGGTTCAGACAAGGAGATTTCTTCAACCTAGTCCTGGAGCATATAGTTCACAAGAGTGGTGTTTACCTGGAAGGCTCTATCTTCAACAGATCTTCCCAACTGCTTGGTTATGCGGGCGACATTGAAAGCGACATCGGCATCATTGGGCGCTCCTATTGATGAACAGGAGAAACGCGTTTGCCTTGAAGTGAATGAGGACAAAACAAAGTATCAACAATCTCAACAATCATCTGTCCATTCCCTAGGACAGAACTTCACTGTTGGTAGCAGTAATTTCGAGGTAGCCAAGGAGTTCACCCACCTCGGAAAAAACATCATCAAAAAACGAACGACTTTATAAATAAATAAATTGGGTGGCGCAACAGCTCGTGCAGAACCAGAGCGTAGTGACTTACAACTCTCAACCCTTCCTGTGTGCGTGTTGTTGGCAGTAATGGAGGGGACCTGCAGTTTTTTGCCAAGTCCAAATGGCTTGATGAGAAGCACTTATTCATGACAAGTATACTCTTGGAGGATTTGTCAGTTCCTCGCAAGATTCAGTACCTTGGATAAAATATTTCTGTTTGTAGGTGGCACCGGCGGGGAATCGAACCCTCACCTTCGGCATGACAGTCCAACGCACTAACCATTATACCAGGAGGTACTACAAAATAAACAACACCTTAGTGGAAATCCGACGAAGAGTTACCCTAGCGAACTGCTGATACTTTGGTTTGGGCAAACAAATGGGTTCAAAACTCCTTTCTCGAAAGACAAAGTGCACGCTATACAAAACGCTTATTTTACCAGTTCTACTCTACGGCGCCGAGTGCTGGACGATAAGTAATAAAGGGAAATTGATACTGGGCACTTTCAAGAGAAAAATGCTTCGGCGGATATTTGGTCCTATATGCAAAGAAGGCGATGGGAGGAGAAGATTCAATCGTCAATTGTACGAGCTATACCAAGATGTGGATGTAGTCCAAGGAGCTAAAACACTGACTCGGCCTCATCGAGAGAATGGACAACAACGCTCCAGTCAAGGAGATCTTCGAATCGCAGCCCCCATGTTCAAGACGACCAGGAAGACCGAACGTCCTCTTCAGGGACTAGGCGGTCACAGGCGCCAGAGTGCTTCGCTTAGGCTCGACGACTGGAGGGAGGGTGCGAGGGACCGCAACCGATGGACGACCTCAATATCTCAGGCATAGACCCTTCATGGATCGGGAGCCGCATAAGTTAGTAAGCAAGTAATTATGTTCGAAACTTTAATCTGCACGAGTGAAACCGATTTTTTTTGTAATACAACTTTTATTTCGAAGCTTGTCAAGTTTTGCTGATTTTTGAGTTCTTACCTTCAATATTGTATAGACATAACAAAAACACTCAATTTGGGCGTCAAACAAATAATTTCATTTAGACAGTTCGTCGCCGTTTAATAATGCAAACGATTAGATTAATTAAACAAGAATTTTGATGATATCTCGTCACTTTGTCCATGAATAACAAAAGATACTAAAATAAATACGATTAATTTCAATTGTATATACAGAATGAATGTCTGTCAAAAAGTAGATAAATACGAATACCCAAAACATATTAATATATCCTTTATTCATGGGAAAATTTCAATGAAGGAAACACTTGCGTCGTTACTTTGTTATATTGTTTACCACCCATTTGCTCCCCTTACCTGCCCCGCAGGCCTCCACTGGAACTCAAATATACTGTAAACAAATAATGTTTCTCGTCTATGAATACACTTAACCAGTAATTGACTAAATTAAAAGAGATATCAGAATGCTTAATCAAAAATAAAAGAATAAGAAGAAGATTAAAACCACACACACACAAAACAAACTTAACAAACCCCGAACCCTGAACAAAGGATACATCACGTATCCTATAAACAGAGAGGATACACTCATAGTCACTCACACAATAGGAATGGCGAATGGGTGCTTTAATTTAATGTCAATAAATAAATACGCGAGTACAATGCGGAGTATAATGCCTATAGCTTTCTTAATGAGAACGAAATACACAGTTTATATGCGCGCAGTATGGGTGCGTGGGTTGGGTAGGTCGCGTATGTAAACAATTTGTCGTCCAACCAGCATCATTATAAAATAAAGGAGCAAATAGTGAAATGTCCTTAAGAAGTGGACTTTCTTTCTTTTTTTTTATTTTATTGAATTGGTTGGTGGTTGTGCGACATGTCCCAATAATTGGTGGTTGCGTCCTTGTCGTTAAGAAGGTTTTAATTGTGAATTGTTGTGGTGTGGTTAAGTAAGGAATCTATTTATTTTTGCAGTAGGATAATTGAAAAAGAAACAGGCTTGCCATTATGGTCTTATAGTTCACTTATTATAGTCTTCCATCTGATGGGCTCTCTCAGGACCTTGCCCACTTATTCAGCTTGTCATTTCCAACAGAGAATTAAATTGTTGTTGTTTTTTCATTTTCAACACTTGTCTATATAAGTTTCAGTTTCATAAGTGACGTACCCAATGGGTTACCACTTCTGGAAGTTTTTATTTGGCGGTACGATGTTGATTGATGTGAAAAAAAGCAAAGAATTGAATAGAGTTGAGGATTTAAAGAAATGCGTTCTTCTCTTACTTAAGTGGAAAGATTGCTTCGCACTTCGAATCACTCGTGAATATTTTATAAAAACCCGGAGAAACTTTTTCTCGATCTTAGCAGTAGAAAAAGTAGTTTCAACGGGTTCTGAATTTGGCAATTGACGTAATTCGGCAAGTTTTGCAAATACATTCAACAACTTGCTGAATCATTGAATGTGTGTGTGAGAGTGTGATGGCTGGGCGTTGTAGAGCGTGGGTAGTCACTGATTGGCGTCCAACATGCTGACGTCTAGTGGGGCAACGAGTTCTACACGTCAATTGTGCTTATTTTACCTCCAAGGGGTAGCCATCTGATAATGTTCTCGTTCATCCGGACTTGACTTGCTAAGCTAATAATCGCAAGCCTTGAAAAAAGACAAAAATAGCAACACTTTAATCATCTGCCGGAAATGGCTGGCTGTATAATTCGGCTGAAGTCATAGACGAGCCTTTAAGAAGGATGGTGTGCGGAGATGAATTAAGCATAGAAAGTCGATGGTGCTATCAACAGTCTTGAAGACAGAAACCGGGAGGAGTGTTCCCACTAAGGCAATTTTCCTTTACCCAGGTGGCAGCGGAAGAATTCTCCAGATGGACTCAATGGTGGCGTCTACAGTTCCAGTTAGGTTGAACCACTTAATAAACACTTTATATGGACTACTACGACATATTCGCAGCGCATGCCTATAAGGAGTCGGCTCCCCGCTCTTGGAGTGATATTATAAGGATTTGGTCCTCCAAGTTGGGGGTCGTGCTGTCGGGTTGACTTCCCGGCCACGTAAAGCAATTTACATATAGTTGCGAAGCAACAAAAACCCTCGGATACGGATGGATTTTCTGTTGACGAGCCTAGCAAACGGAACAAGGACAGAGAACTTCGGATCTGCACGTGGAATATTCTGTCCCTCAATAGACCGCGTGCAGCCGAACATTTAGTGGAGGCCCTAGACTGCTACAAGACATCACCGCAATCCAAGAAGTGCGATGCGATGGGCCAGGCAAAAGAAAACAAAAACACTGCGATATCTTCTACGGTGACTGTTACCGACCACAAGGGCAGCGTCTTTTTGGATGTGGATTCGTCGTTAGAGGCAGACTTAGGCAAGAAGTCTTGAGTTTAAATTATGTGAACGAGTGCCACACGACAATTCGCCAACATTATAGCCTCCATATGCGCGCATGCCCCCACAGAGGAGAAAGATGACGACACCAAGAATGAGTTTTCGAGCCCCTGGACAAGACATATGAGCAATGCCCTAGCTATGACATTAAAATTATCTTGGGTGATTTTAATGCCAAACTAGGAAGAAAAGACGTCTTTGGTGGCAAAATCGGAAGATATAGCCTGCACGATACCACCTCCGATAACGGACTCAGGTTAATTGACTTTGCTGCGGGGCGAAACGTTGTGGTAACTAGTACGCAGTTCCCGCATCTTGATTTACACAACGGGACACGGCAAATTTCTGGTCAATCAACCGCCAACCAGATTGACCATATTACGATTGACGCAAGGCACTCCTCCAGTATCAAGGATGTCCGAACGTTCCGAGGAGCCAGCGTTGACTCGGACCACTACCTCGTTGTAGCCAAGGTTATGCTACGAGTATCCAGACCAGAGTCAAAACAAGGAAATATTGTGTGGAAGTTCATCTTCGGACAGCTACAGTCACAAAAAATCGTGAGGTCCTTTTCCGGTCGAGTCTCTCGCACCCTCCTTAATAGTCCTTTGCTACCAACTGCAAGTATAGAGAACCAGTGGAAGAACTGCCATGAAGCCATCAGAGATGGCGCCTCTGACGTGCTGGGCCTCGCACGACCACCACTGCAAAACCGGTGGTTTGATGCAGAATGCCGGCAAGTACATGCAGCAAAACAACACGCATACAAAGTGGCCCGCATATAGATGGATCAAAGCTGCTCGCGAGCTCTATGAGCAGAAGATGACAGAGGAACACAAGCTTCTAAGAAGGAAAAAGAACGAGCACCAGAAGTGCGTGATCGAGGAAATAGAGGGATGCCATTGCAGGAATGAAGTTGGGAAGTTTTACTAAAAAGTAAAAAGAACATCCTAGGTTAACAAGGCCCGAACCGAATGTAGAATCGCAGTCGGTGCTGAGGGTATGGAAAAATCCTTTGCAAATTGTATAACGACGATGACGAACCGAATTCCGAATGAAGGTTGCACCGTTCAACTTGGACGGCGCAAGTCAACAATTCCGTCCACCTAATTTCGACAAAAACAAAAAAGATAGCTGTATCCAAACTTAAGTCCAATTAAGCTGCTGGAGCTGAGTTCCTTGCGGCTGAGCTATTCAAAGTGGCTGGCGATGAATTGGTTAGGAGTATGCACCAGCTCATCTGTAAAATATGGTCGGAGGAAAGCATGCCCGATGAATGGAACCTCAGCATTGATTGCCCGATCCTCAAGAGAGGTGATCCTCTGGACTGCACCAACTACCAGAGGCATAACTCTTCTTAATATCGCCTACAAAATCTTCTCTGCCGTACTTTGTGAATGCCTGAAGCCATTCGTCAACAACCTGATAGGTCCATATCATTGTGGCTATAGACCAGGGAAGTCCACCATTGACCAAATATTTGCATTACAGCAGATCTTGGAAATAACCCAGGAATTTCAAATAGATACCCACCACCTTTTTATCGATTTCCAGGCCGCGTATGACAGCATCTATAGAGACGAGTTATATCTTAAACTCGTCCGTTTGTGCAGGATGACGGTGGAGAATGCCCGCTGCTCCATCATGGTCGGCAAAGATCTCACCGACACCTTTGATGTCAAAAAAGGCATAAGGCAAGGCGACGCGCTGTCATGCGACTTCATCAACATCGTTCTTGAAGGAATAGTGCAAAGCTCTCACATCAACACTAGAGGCACAATCTTTCAAAAGTCCGTCTAATTACTAGTTAAGGCTGACGACATTGACATAATCGGATGTACTAAGCGAGATGTCACTGGTGCTTTCGTGAGTATTGAGAATGAAGCCAAGAAGATGGGGTTAACGGTGAATGAAAGCAAAACGAAATATATGCTGTCAACAAGAAAGGAAACCCAACACCGACATCTAAGACAGAACGTCACTATAGACAGCTATAATTTTGAGGTGGTCAGAGACTTTGTCTGCCTAGGATCCGCTATAAGCTCAGCGAACGATACCAGTGCTGAGATCAAACGAAGAATTACTCTTGCCAATCGCTGTTTCTTCGGGCTTAGAAGACAATTGAGAAGCAAAGCCCTCTCTCGAGCAGCTTAACTGTCCCTGTATAAGACGCTTATCATCCCGAACCAGATGTATGGAGCAGAGGCATGGACACCGTTAACGGTGGATGAGAACGCGTTAAGCTGTTTCGAGAGGAAAATTCTCCGGGTGATTTTTGGTCCCGTCTTCATAGATCAGGAATAGAGAAGAAGATACAACAACGAATTGTACGGGCTGTACAGCGTAACCGATCTAGCCACAAAGGAGAATAGCCAGAGACTGAGATGGCTGGATCACCTAGATCGAGTGGACACCAATGTTCCGGCCCAGAAAGTCTTTAAATCCAACCCCATGGGACAACACAGAGAGGCGGACAGCGTAAAGGGTGGCAAAGGACCAACCAACTTGGCATGCGAAACTGGAGACAGCTATGTATAGTTAGAAACCAAGCCAGCTGTAGTAGACCTTTTTTGACCAATATCTGACCAATAAGATGGCATTCTTTTTTTCGCGAATATGGGGTGAGAAGATCCTAGAACCCTCTAGGTATATTACATCTGATTGTTAGTGATGCCGTACTTTACTCTTCATTTGTTTCCCCTTATTGACTGCCCTACTTTAAAACTATTTAATCAGATTCAACAGCTTTTTTTGAAGTAGGTAAAATCTAGAATCCAAAAGAAATTTTTTTTCGTTTGAAAAAGTTTATACTTTGCCGCTACTTCCTATAAATCACTTGACTTCAGCATCACATATGCCTTACATTGCCTATTATCGCAACCAAGTCTCACAAATTTTTCATTTACTTCCCATTACCTACGCAGTAATTATCGAATATCTTTCAATATGAAAATCTTTTTACAAGGGTAACCCCAAGTCTTGCCGAAATGAAGAGCAAAATGAAGTCTTCAACATGAACAGTTTACCTCTACCATCAAACAGTGTGTATATACCGCTGCCTAGGTTGTCGAACACTATGATCCACTATATATGCCATAAACTCAACTTTGACATCTCCTTAATGTCATGTTAAACACTCAATTCTTTTTGTTTTCCTTTTTTTTACTATAAACACTTCGAGCCAATCGTGCAATGTTCAGAATCCTTAGCGCCATACAAAACAAGGACGATGGAAGAATATATACCAAAAAAAAAAATGAATCATCCTAACAAGGAGCGACTGTAAACAGTTTGCAAAGCCTTCAGAACTTAGAACCAACCCTTCTTGAAGAACGAATCGTTAGAGATATGGGCTTGTGTTTCCACTTGAATCACTGCCAATATGCATCTCAGCCCAGTTTTTAGCAAGCACAGCATAGAGAATCAACCTATACAACAGAGACACACAGGACTATGACTCAAACCTGATATCTCTATCGCCTTGCTAACTGAATCCTTTAATAAACTGTTTCTGAACTTGAGAGCCTGTTTTAATGGCCCTTGTGCTTCATTTTATTATACTTACAGTTTACAGTGATGTCTTTGGGTCTCTGTATTCTGTGTGTAACAACTTTCGAAGTACAATAAGGCTCTTGACAGCGCGTGCTGCTAGAGCAAAACAATAGAAATAGTTTCTTTTCTCTGCGCACGATTCCATCGGTCTTATATAGTAGTAGGCATAGTACACCATTAGTGGGCTTTATCCTATCGAGCTGAGGGAAGCATATGCTTCCAGGATGTTAAACGACGAAATATCAAATTTGCTTTGTCATTTCTTCTTTTGTAGTTTTTTTTTTTAAATCAAAATGGATGATTCTATTTAGAAACGCAGCAGTATTGATTTTTGTATTACACGCAAATAAGTTGAATTTTATTTTTTTTTTCATTTATTTTCTATCTTCTATCTTCAATATCAATCTTGATTTATTGTTTGTATGTGCGCGATAATTTTAGAAACTACACATCCAAATTTAGAAATTCTTTTGGTATTTGAAAAGTTATACTTAGGGGAAGGCTTTAGATATGAAATTTTTTAAACTTAAATTTTTAAGTAGGGTGAAATAGGGTAAGAACCAAAAAATAGTATCAGAGTTTAGAAATTCTTTTTATGTTCTTAAGATTTTATTTAGAGGATTGGTTATTAGAAACATATTTTTTAAGGTTTGCCTTCATCATATCAATGGGGTGAATTGGGTTGAGATTAAACAAGGACCTGATAAAATTTTTCTTACGTTGTAAGGGTTATATTTATAGGATTGATTTACTGAAATATGAAACTTTTTTTCATAAAGTGAAATGGGGTAGTAAAGGCAAAAACTGGGAATCCAATCTAAAAAATTAATTTTGTGCTTAGAAAAGTTATAATTATAGGATAAAATATACTAAGGACTAAATATCTTTCAAGATTTATACATATTATGGAGTGAAATGGAGTAAAGGTTTTATGTAGAGGATGGACATCAGGAACCACTCCACAGTGGGTACCTCCATAGGCCAAAATTAAAAAAAAAAACAAAATTACCAACAGAATCACGCAAGAAAAATGTCTCGGTTCGTCACTAAGAAGGATCTTTTGAAAAGACTTATTTTAAGTTCCGACCCGATTATTTCAAATTTTAAGAAATTGCCTACTAAAAAAAAATCGTATCGCATTAGAATTGTTTAAAATCTATTTTCCAAATATTTTTTTTCGTATGAATTTTTTTTTCTTTTTTATTTTGCAAGTTAAAACAAATAAAAATAATAATAGCAGTGTTAAATTTTATATATTAATCAATTAATCAAATAAATAAAAACTTAAATAATGTAAATTGAATAATATAGTTTTTAATTATACATAAAGAACACTCCAAAAATACCCACATTTGAACGATCTTTCCCGACGCACCCTTAAAATGTGGGTGTGCGAAAAAATTTTGTATGGGATGCTTGTTAAAAAAGGTACATATCTACATATTTTGTTGTATATTTTTTCATATTTTAGGAAACGATTTAATAAATAAGACATTTGACAAAAATTCCCTCAAAAGTGGGCGTGGTAAATATTTTGCATGATTTTTTTTTACTATTTTTGTTCGTGTTTCTTATGGGAGCTCGTTTTATTTTCTAAGAAATTGTTTCAAAAATCAAAATGTTTGTAAAAGAACGCCCCCGTGGGCGTGGTAGAAAATTTTCTATAAGAAAATTAAATGAAAAAACGTTATCTACAACATTTTAGTAGAAAAAACCCCTCATATAAATCAGCTTTGACAAATAGAAGACGTTTTTTAAAAAGGGAGCACGTCAGTGGGCAAAAAATTTGCTCTGACGATACCGTATGGCTTATGCTATCTTTAACCAATTTCATTTAAACTGGTTGACTGGTTCAGATTTTATAGATTAATGACCGCCGCGCCGTATGGAGAATACAACTTGAACCACTTTGCATTTGCTAGATATTTTCAAAATTTGTCAATTTAAAATTTTAAAAGGGTATCCATGGCGGGGGCCTATCGAAACAGGTAGCAGGTAGCAGACAAACAAAATAAAATTTCGACTTGGTGTTTGAAATGCACAAACTAGTATTTACGTTCAAAAAAAGTTGTATACATTTAATACACAAGGAATTTTACTACTATCCGAGTAAGACCAGTGCGTCCAAGCAATTTTTTTTAAATAAATCGCAGGCCAGTCAATGCTTACAGAAACAAAAATCCATTATATGCAATAAATATTCCATGGATTCAGTAATTTAAATAATTGTGTGTGTTGGTTATCTGTGATATTCGAATGACTTTGTACTGAGTAAAGTCCATATGCACTCACTAAATAAATACATATACAAATTCTATGTAAGCATTTCAGAAAAAAATAATGAGTACAGCTTTTATGCACTCAATACATAAATTCGAGTTAGTTATCTGTGATAAGTATTCCTTCTCTATGCACTCATTACAGAAGTATAAATATTCAATGTACTCATTACAAAAATTTGTGTGGTGTACATACATATGTACATGATAGTGAGTACAGATTCTTTGCACGCATTACACAAATATGAATATTCTATGGACTCCATAATAACGTCTTTGTACTCACTACATATTTTTGTAATGAGTCTGTGTGCTCACTGCATATTTTTGTAATGAGTCTATGTACTCACAACATATTTTTGTAATGTCTCTATGTACTCACTACATATAAGTAATGAGTCCATATGCATATGTACTCCAATATTTATGTAATGAGTCCATATACATTTATGTCATGAGTATGAGTTCATACGTTTAAAAGTCATCTCTAACATCGCAGCTATTTAGCCTTATTTTAAAAACAGGTACATGCAAAGCTTTAAACATTTATTTGTATTTATTTTATTTTAAAATTACTTTATGATATTGACTTGAACTTTGATTGGCAATCTTTCACACACAGAAGTAACTCGTATCCAAAATGAGGCAATTCACGACACAATAGACTAGCGCCAAAAATTAATAAGTTGCAACTCATTATTTGAATGGCTTTGTAAACATGGACTCAGCTTGAACTCAGTACTGTAGCAAACTCATAGACATGTTCATTAGAGTGGTCCTTATATTGTTTTTTTTTTTTAAATTCCAACTTGGATTTACTAATTTACGTGAAAAAAAATCAGAACTTATAGATTAGATTCAGACGAAAAAAAAATCGTATGGGAGGGGGGGTCTATTTCCCCCCCTTCAGGCGGGAGGAGTAATTTTCTTAAAAATTGACCCAAAATAGAAAAAAATTATTAAAAAACAATGGGACCACTTACAATAGCATGCTATACCTTTTTTCAAAGCCATGAATTCAGTCTCTAATATGTTTTTTAAATCAAGTTTTTATTGTAAATAGTTTCTAAAAAAATAACTTTCAAACGTACGAAATTTTTATTTCTGTTTTTATTTCTAAGCTTGAAAATAATTTTTTCAAATACTATTAATACTAGAAACTTGATTTAGGGCTTGTTTCACATTCTCTGATTAAAGTTTCAACTAAGCTACTTTGAACTTATTCATCAATTAACAACCTCATTTACGTTTCACAATATCTGAATATGTCTAACTAGAAGTTAAAGTTCTCAGTATTTTAATGATCAGATGAAGTTTTGATTAGCAAATTTAATTGGCAGTTAAAACATTCAAAGCTGTATGTGCGATCGTTAAAATAGATAAATGTAATGGTTTGGACTTCTAGTGAATGTATTTGAAGCATAAAGGTGCATTTAGACCTTCGTTCTTGATTCGTTGAACGTTGTTCCACAAACAACGAACAACGTACAAAGTTCATCGGAAATTAAAAAAGGGCTTTGAATTTCTTCATTGTTTATGCTCGGTGTTACTATGTATTTACACCTTCGTTGTTCCGCGTACGGGCAAAAATGAATAACGTATTCGGTAGATTAAATCATAGGTCTAAATGTAGCTAAAGAGGACGAATTTGATTAATATTTTTGCATTATGTGATGCAATTTTAGAATTCACGATAGAATACAAATGGCTAAGAATTCTTGCAACTAAGTGCAATATTTCCGTGCATTTACTTTTTCTATTAGGGACCTCAAATTTTGACTTCCAGAGTACCTAGACCTACGAACAAAAAGACCATTTGAGTTCCACTATTGTCAAAAAACTCGAAAAAACCGCGATGGTTTGAGGGCTACTTTAACATCTTTCCTTTGTGCAGATCCATACACACTCTGGCCTTATGGATATATCTTAACACATTTTCGGGGACGTTTTCTAGGGGTCTTAACCACTTCGGCATCCGTTAGTAGCCATTATGTACATATGTGCATATTTATGTAGGTATGTATATAATCAGGGAGTCGTGGGCATCAATGTGTGATAAATTGGAATTTTCATTTATTCAACTTTCAGGAAATTTGAACTTTTGATGCGTTTTTCCTCCTGGGTGCAGGCAGACGGAGGTATCTATGTATGTGCTCTTATAATAACTTTCAGCTGGTTTCCTCCAAAAATTTTTTGCAAGCTCTCAGTCTTCATTTGATGTTTACTATTAATTATTTTTTGAATATTTTCATCAGTCAAAAATATTTTGTCTGGAAAACTGGAATAACTTACGAATAGCTAATTGACACATAAATTTATTACTTCGATCATTGTGAAACGCAAAGTTCGTTAATGAGAGGATTTAATTTGCGGATAATTTAATTGTCGAATAACTAATCAGAACTTTACTCAGACATTGTGAAACAAACCCTTAAAAAACATATTAGAGACTGAATGCATGGCTTTAAAAAAGCTATAGCATGCTATTTTAATTGGTCCCGTTGTTTTTTAATAACTTTTTTCTATTTTAGGTAATTTTTTTAGAAAATTACCCCTCCTGCCTGAAGGGGGGGAAATAGACCCCCCCTCCCATACGATTTTTTTTTCGTCTGAATCTAATCTATAAGTTCTGATTTTTTTTGCACGTGTTATAAGAATCACCCTAGCTCTATTATTTGTACCATGAAGTGAAAAAAGGGAGACCAGGGAGGTGAAATAAAAATCTGAAAAATTAAGGAAATTGTTTTTCAATGTTTTGAATCGAATGAGGGCTATCCAAGACAATGTTCAATTTAAGGACCACCCTAATGTTCATACGTGTGTTGAGTAGAGTTGTGTTAATCGTTCATTTCAAATGATCGAATCGTTCAAGAATCGGTCCACATTCATTCATTCAACAGCCCAACAGTTCGGACGTGTTTTTAATTCGCTCTCGAAAACTAATTTTCTTTTAATCGCTTCTTTCCACCCATCAACGACTTTTTATAAAAATATAAATAATCAAGTGCCCTTAATTTTCGTTTTAACTTACTTCTGTGAACCACCTGTTGTTGTATTACACAGCACTTTTCCATAGTGAATACCTAACCTGTTTTACCAACAATATTATTAAACTTTGTCGTCACCAATCCGTTTTTTTTTTATATTGCCCCCGTTTAAATAAATTCAAATAAAATAAATACATACAAAAATCAATTAACGCGTGTTTCTTGTGTCATCATTTGACATTTACATTTACTGACCCATAAATCGCATTTGTTTTTACTACGCGTGTGATTCACCGCTGACCACAAACTGTCCCACTTAATTCAACTACCTACCCGTACTGTCGTCACTGCAGCTACTCTGTGAAAAAAAAAAAACAAAAACAAACAAAAAAAAATAATAATTCTTAACCCTTACCTAAATCCATAACTAATATAATTATGTCGTCCAAATGCGGAAATCCAATCTGTGCCAACACTGATTCCAATGCTGAGTGGATTAGTTGTAGTGGCATATGTGGCAGCATATTCCACCCCTCTTGTGTTGGCCTTGGAAAGAGATCATTCACTTATCTGAATGATTTCAAAAAAAATTTTTTGTTCTTCTGCGACGAGTGCAAAGGCATTTCCCTTTCGCACATCATGCTTGCCATCAAATGCCTTAAGCTGGATTTACACCTTCGTTCTTTATTCGGTGAACGTTGTTCCACAAACAACGAACAACGAGTAAAGTTCATCCAAAATTCAAAACGGCTTTGAATTTCTTCGTTGTTCGTGTTCGGTGTTATCATTTACACCTTCGTTGTTCCGCGTACGGGCAAAAACGAACAACGTACACGGACGATAACAACGAAGGTGTAAATCCAGCTTTAGTGACTCTTCATCCAATAATAACAACGAGTGCGTTAAACAAATCAAAAACATTTCGAAAAACTTTGATGTTATTATTAAAAGTGTTGAAGAACTTCATCAACAATGGCAAAATAGTTCTTCTCAATCCTTTTCTAAGCTTTTGAGCATTGAAAAGCAGCTAAACTCTCTAAACAAACTGCCAGACTCCTTTAATGACTCGATTACTGAACTTAACAACAATTTATCGTCCAAATTCAATTCTCTTCGATCCGACATCGAGGTTTTCCTGCAAGGAAACTCTGCTAAATCAGTATCCCCCTTTTATGAACCGGATCAATTTTTGCTCAAAAGTATTTATGATGAGTTACATAGTATCTCAACTTTGATGTCTAGAATCTCTGCAGAGGTGATATCTATCGGGTATGACGTTAGCAGTAATGGGCAACGGTCGATAGAGATACATCGGGACATGGGTTGCTTGAACAACCATTCGAGGGAATTACGGCTGCTCTTGAAGGATATTTTAGACGAACCCAGATATTCCGCACCACAGCCGGTAATGGTGTATAACAATCTTTCTATCCTTGATGAAATCCAGAACGCTGAAAACAACGCTGTGACTCCTTCATCACTCTCACAAATTGCTGATCAAACTTCTTCTACAGTTCGTGAGTTATCACCCGTCCGACCAACAGTCTCTGATGTCACTCCTACACTGCCGTCCTCACCCAAGATACAAAAATTTGGCGTCTCCTGGAACTTAACTGAATGGAATAATCGATTAAGTAAACTGGAAACCACCAATAATAACAGCTTTTGCCTCAAAAACCCTCCTCACTTTGCCAATGTACGCAACCGATCAACAGCCACTGATGTCACTCCTACACGTCCGTCCTCACCCATGATACAAAAATTTGGCGTCTCCTGGAACCTATCTGAATGGAAAAATCGATTAAGCAAACTGACACTGCCAATAATAGCAGCTTTTGCCTAAAAAACACTCCCCACTTTGCCAATGTAACATGGGTCAGATCTTATTTTAAGCGTCGATTCTCCATCACTGTCTCTGAATGTCATCGGATGTCGTCCAGTTGTTATAAAATCCAGTTTTCTTCAAAGTACGACTGGATGTTTCACCACCCTAGTGGATCGCTTTGCCTAGAGAACATGATGCTATCTAAATGGAAGACCAGCCCTTCAACTTTTAAATATAAAAACCCTAGTTCTAAGTTAACGTATATTCCCTCTAATCGCAGTGAACCCTCTGTTTCCCGGGAGCGTAAATCCACTCATTTTTCTAGTAAGCCACATTCTAAACGTGTTTCATCTAACCTATCCATATCAGATCCCAACTCTATGCCACAGCAACATCAAAATCCTTTTCGTCAGCCACAGCAGCCGTCTTCATCGAGGAATAAAAATAACTCTAATAACTGGTCCTTCAAAATGGGCATCATACCTAACTTTTCTCGTTCCCTATTCCAGAACTCATCTCTTTCCGGTAATCCATCTAAGCCTAAAGGTCAAAGAGTTTCTTTTAATCTAACTCCTTCTACTCACCTCTTATCTCCGCCTTTCTCGTCTCCAACCCAACTACCCCCAACGAATTCTAATCCAAACTTCGACCTCAGTTCTGGAGCCAAATATCCTAATTTTCGCAGTTCTCATATTCTTAACCCCTCACCAACTTCTCTCCCCAGCACAACACCTAACCACACATCCTCTTCTTCACCAAACCCATCAATCTCCGTCTCTCATTCTTCAGTCTACTCTAACTCTCCCCCGACACCAATTACCCCTTCCTTAATCACCACTCAGTCTTTTACAACTTTCCCAACTGCAATGTCCCCTTCTTCTTCCTTTATTGATCCCCTTCTACCCCCTACAGTCAAATGCACCCAACAATCTAGTGAATCCACTGAATGTCGCTATGCTCTCTCTAGGCTTAGAGATAAAAAAACCTACGAAAACATTCGTCTGTTTTTGGCATATCTGCACGACAAACCTGACTCTGTCTGCTTTGAAGGTAAAACGAAAACTAGTGTAATGGTCTCCATTCAACAGGAAGGTCTCCCCACTGATGTCGCCAGTCTTAAAAACCTCTTCATAAAATATCATGATTTTCTTAATTTGTCTCCCCAAAAGGTGGCGAATGATCTTGAGGCCTTGGGACAGTATATTCACTCAAAGCGGATTTCACACCTTCAACGTAGCAGAGCTGACCATGATAGATTTTTTCGTTCCTAATGTACTCCCAACCTCCACTTCTCTTTCCAAAAACCTCCCTTTTTCTTTCTACTATCAGAATGTAAGAGGCCTTCGTTCCAAAACTCAGTCAGTTTTGCAACAAACTCATGCCTTACCCTTCGAAGTATATGCACTGACTGAAACGAATCTTATCCCCAGCATCAAAAATCAAGAATTGTTCCCTTCTTCATTCAACGTTTATCGCGATGATGATATTAACCGACCCACCAATGATTGCCCCAGCCGTGGTGTCCTTCTTGCTGTAAAAAATTCTATAGACTCTTCCCTTATTGCCATATCCTGTTCCCCTATTCTTGATTATGTATCAATTAAGATCTCACTACCCCGAAAGTCACTATTCGTTGTCTGTTGTTACATCTTACCTTCACAACCCATCGAATCCTATGAACTTGCAATTAAAACGATTGATCATATCACTGATTTATGTGAACCCCATGATGAGATCCTTCTTTTTGGTGACTTCAACCTTCCTAATTTAAAATGGACTCCATCAGACGATCTTTCGTTTTATCTTGCCTCCAATCCCACATCTGCCAAAGAATGTCTCTTCTTAGATAGCCTTGCTGATGGAAGCCTCTGCCAAGTTAGTGGCATCTCAAATTATATGGGTAGGCAACTTGACCTTATTTTCACAACAGACCCCATCAACTCCTCTGTATCTCCTAGTCCCCTTTCTCTATCAACCATCGACAACTTCCATCCTCCCCTTCTTCTCTCGTTCTTTCACGATTCTCCATCACAGTCCACCCCCCCTACGAATATATCTTCTTACGACTTCCACAAAGCAAATTTTCGTCTAATCAATGAATACCTTAGCAAAGTCTCATTCAATTTTGATAAATTAACCGCAGTGGCGTAGCGAGGGTTCGAGCCGTGGGGGGGTGACTTTAATTAAAATGCCGACTTATTTTAGGAATTTGCCGACTTATTTTAAAAATTTGCCAATTTGTATAGATTTAAAATTTTTCGGGTGAAACTCAAAATAAGGGAAAAGAAAAAAGGGATTTTTTCCGAGTGGAATGACATTCGGGCGAAACTCCTGATAGGGCTGATTGATTTTAGCTCAAATCTTCACTTCGCCACATACACTTTTGAGATTTCGAAATGCAAGATTTTTCAATGAAACCACATTCAGCTGGTAGAAAAATAAGATATCAATTATTTTTGGAATTATGTATTTATTTATAATAAATAAATAATAACAATGGAATAAATAAATTAATATTATTATTACAACGATTAATCTAAATAAGAAATAATTTTTAACAACGAATTAAATTCATGAACATTTATATTATTATTGCAGCAATTTTTTTTGTTTAGGTATAGGTATTAAACAATCTTTATAAAAAAATTAATGTAACGCATAATTCTATCAGCATCAGCAGTTTAGTCATTTATAATAATAAAATACATTAATTTATTAATACCTATTGCAGCAGTTTATTTATTTAAAGTGAGCAATTTTTAATAATATAGCTTATTATTTATAATAAATTAATTTTAATAATAAAATTTAGATTTAAATAAAGTATATTATATAACTGCGATTTTGCGTTAACTTTTATTTTTTATATAATAAAAAAAAAGGGTCAACCTCGGAAAGGGAGATAATAAGCTGGAAACTCGTGTATACCTTCATATTGGCGTTCTAAAAGCTGTCTCAAAAGTCTCATGAAGTCTCGTGTCTGTTACGTCAGTTATTCAAGGTCAAATGTCACAAAAATCGGTTTTTCGCGATTATCTCGGTTTCTATGGTTTCAATGTGTTAACATCCATGATGAAAATTGTAGAGCATTAAATTATCTACAAATTGTAGTGTAATTATTTTTTCATGCGCTTAAGCGTCCTTGAGATAGAGGGCGGAAACCGCGTAGAGCACAGTCATACATACTGTAATGCAAGGTCAACCGTGAATCTCGGTGAATAATACCTTGTATGAAGTTATTGACTATAAATAATAAGTTATGAACTATAAATAATTTGTATTGTTTACTAGTTAATACATTGTATTTAATAATTGTACATATATCTTGAACTTGATTTAATACATTGTATTAAATAACATTTTAAATAGATCTATAATAATTTAAAGAGCCAAAGTATTAGTTTTCGTCTTCATCGTCATCTTCCGGGCGTTCAAAAATTTCTGTTTCACTGTCACCATCTTCGTTGTCCTGAATCGATGATTCCAGGCCTTCTAGAATTTCGCGGTCAAATGCACTCTCTTCTCCGTGTTCGCTTTAAAATGAAACAGCATTAAGGCCAGCTTTCCCATTACACTGGCCACAAGCTAAAAAGCATTGCAACCCCGACTTTCTGCAACCGCAGCGTGGACCACATCCATTCTTGCAATTACAAAATATACTATTTAGTAATTCATCTGGAGCTGGTATTAATATTGTTGTCATTGGCTCCAGGTATTCATTAGTCGGCATATTTGCGAGATTCGCAATCGGCAAAAATGCTCTTTTTATTATTTTTTTTTTTTTTTCAAATTAAGCTTCGTTGTTTTGCCGACTCTTGAATTAGTCGGCATATTTGTGAAATTCGCAATCGGCAAAAATGCTCGTTTTATTAATTTTTTTTTTTTCAATTAAGCTTCGTTGATTTGCTGACTCTTGAATTAGTCGGCATATTCGCGAAATTCGCAATCGCCAAAAATGCTCGTTTTATTAGATTTTTTTTTTCAAATTAAGCTTCGTTGATTTGCCAACTCTGGAATTAATCGGCATATTTGCGAAATTCGCAATCAGCAAAAATGGTCGTTGTATTAATTTTTTTTTTTCAAATTAAGCTTCGTTGATTTGCCGACTCTTGAATTTGTCGGCATATTTGCGAAATCGGCAATCAGTAAAAATGCTCGTTTTATTATTTTTTTTTTTTAATGAAGCTTCGTTGATATGCCGAATTAGTCGGCAAATTTCCGACATCCGCAATCGGCAAAAATGCTTAGGCTCGTTTTATTCATAATTGTTTGCAAATGAAGCTTCGTTGATTTGCCGACTCTTTAATTATTCGGCATATTTCCGATTTGCAAAGGTACATTTAAAAGTTTAAAAACCTAAATATAATGAAAATACAAACTTACTTTTTTTTAACTTTTTTCGAAAAATATTGTAAAATTTCTGGTTTTATTATTTTTTTTTTAATTGCTTGAATTATTAAATCTAGCTTCCTGAATTTGCCGACTCTTTAAAAGCGTGGGGGGGTGGTACACCCCCCCACACCCCCCTCTCGCTACGCCCCTGATTAACCGTAAATGATGCCTTAACTCTATTCTACAGAGAAATATTTTACTCTATTTCTCTTTATGTTCCTTTTTCCCGCCACAAAACCTCGTCTACTTCTCCACCTTGGTATAATCGCAACCTTCGGTCTCTGCGGAATAAAAGAAATAAGTTATAGGAAATTTACCTCCGCTCTCGTTCGCTTACTGACTATTCTAACTATCTTGGTTCTTATCTCCATTTTACCGAGCTATACAATTCCCTTTACCAGCGTTATCTAACGGAAATGCAATCCAACCTTATCAAAGATCCTAAGTCATTCTTTCAGTTTGTTAACTACAAAAGAAAATCCGATGGCTACCCAACCACTTTCTCTTTCAATAACGTAACTTCGAGTGATCCTAGCACTATTGCCAACCTTTTTGCCACATTCTTCAAACAATCTTTTGATGACTCCTTTGTTCCTGATTCTGCCTATTTCAATTATCTACAAAGTTTTTCACTTGGACCGCTTCTCCCTCGAACTGTCAATCAATTTCTCATCGAATATAAATTGAATCAATTAAACGATGAATTTAATCCGGGTCCAGATGGTCTCCCTGCCATACTTCTAAAAAAATGTTCTTCCACCCTCTCTCTCCCTCTCTCAAAAATTTTTAGCCTTTCCCTAAATCAAGGACAGTTTCCTCAGATATGGAAATCATCTTTCATAACTCCTGTACATAAAAAGGGTCCGAAGAGCGATGTTAACAACTATCGTCCCATTGCTAAACTTTCACACATACCCAAACTCTTCGAAAGTATTTTGTATGAAACCTTAAGTTTCCACTGTAAATCTCTCATCTCCTCCTCACAACATGGCTTTCTCAAGTGCCGGTCTACAACCACTAACCTTGTTGAATTTGTGTCCTACACCCTCTCAGCCATAGAGAAAGGCTACGAAGTTGATGCTATCTCAACAGATTTCAGCAAAGCCTTCGACAAAATTTCCCATAAGCTTATTCTTTTCAAACTATCCACTCTAGGGTTTGAACCATCTTTGTTAAAATGGATTTGTTCTTACCTTGAAAACCGTTATTACAGCGTTCGATTCAGATCTGCCACCTCTTGCCCTTTCTTAGCTACCTCCGGTGTCCCCCAAGGCAGCCACCTAGGCCCACTTTTATTTATTCTCGCTATCAACGATATTGAAAGGGTCATCAAACATTCTTTTATCTCTCTGTACGCCGATGATACCAAGTTCTTCAAGACCATTTCCTCAACACATGACTCTTCCCTTATTCAACAGGATCTTGACAGTTTTTCAGTTTGGTGTCTAAAAAATAACTTGGAGCTAAACGTCGCCAAATGCCAATCAATCACTTTTTCACGCAAACGTATCAAATCTCCTCCCCGTCTTTACTTGCTCCATAATCAACCCATAGCCATAGTTGATAATATTCGCGACCTTGGCATTTTATGTGACCCAGAGCTTAATTTTCTCACTCACATAGACGATATCATTCTCAAAGCAAATTCAGCGCTTGGCTTCGTCAAAAGATGGTCCAAAGAATTCTCCAACCCCTATGTTACCCGGTCTTTATATATATCATTTGTTCGTCCTCTCCTAGAATATGCCTCTCAAGTTTGGTCCCCTTACCAACTTACTCACATTTCAAGAATTGAGAGCATCCAGCGTCGTTTCTTACGATTTGCTCTTCGAGGTCTATCGTGGAACAACCCTCTGATCCTGCCTCCCTACCTAGATCGCCTTAAACTAATAAACCTGAATTCGTTGGAAGAACGAAGAGAAATATCAGACATTCTCTTCATTCATCGACTTCTCTCTGGTTCCGTTGACTGCATATCGCTCTACAACTCTGTCTCTTTTAATACTAACCCTCGTAATACACGTAATCCTCGTCTCTTTTATATACCCACCCACCGAACCTCTTATGGCTCCAACGAACCAATCTCTCGTATGCTGCGGGCTGTTAATTCAAACATGTGCTCCTTCGACTTTAACCTAAGTACTCCTTCCTTAAAAAACCGACTCCTGAACCGCTCAACGCCTCACGAAACTTAGCTTAAGTTCTTAGTTTTTAAGTTAGATTAAGAATTAGCTTGTATTAAGCCGAATAAATGGGGGTTTTGCCCCCACCAAAATTAAATTAAAATGATTCGATAATTTCAATCAATCGATCTTTTAATAATTTTCCACTAATAGTCCAGTCAACGAAGGAAAAATAAATGCAATAAATCATGCTCTCTGGGTTATTATTTAATGTGGTAGGGGTGACCCCCAGGTATAACATACTAAAAGTCCCCAGCCCAGGGCCGCGAGCTATAGCCAGGAGGGGGGGTTAAAGTTCCCCTCTTGTAATTTTTCGGGAATATTTTGAAAACTAAGAGTTTGAGTGGAAAAGTGGACACTACAAAATGAAAGAATAATAAATTTCCTACAAAAAAGACCTTATTCATATTTTCGGTAGGAGCAAGGTTAAGAAAGATACGGGGAGTAGAAAATTTAAAAAATTGAAAAACAATATTATCGTCTTACAACATCAATGGTTTTTGACCAATGAAACCAGAAATAACCGGAAAAGTATGTATATATTTATTCATGGTCATTTCAGTGACGTCATGAGAGCAAGTTGAAGTGTACAGAAGCTGGTTGTGTTAAAATGTCCTTATTTATTTTTTTTGATTCAGTGTTTATTTTTATATGAGAAACACTGTTTCTTCAAAGGTAAGAGGTACACAGAATATTTCCAAGTTAAAGGCCAATACTTAATGAAAGCATTTTTGGACATATCCTAAGAAATAAATTCTTTAGCAGGGGAGGTGTACTTCCCTCTCCGTTTTATAAGGGGGGGGCAAATTCCCTAAACATTGACTGAAAATAGGAAAACAGCTATTTGAAAACAACGGAAATACTTACAATAGGTATTGTGATATATCTTTTTTTAAAGCTTAAAACAGATTCTTTTATTATATAGTCAAATCAAGTTAACAATTTTTGAAAAATTCCTTTGAAAACTCAAAATTAATAAAAAAAATTGAAAAATTTTCTTAAATTATTTTTCAGTTTTTATTTTACATCATAAAGTAGTAAATTGTCTTCTATCAATCAATTTTGCTGTTAACCTTGAGTCGAATGATGAAAACCAGACGGTTATAGGGTTTCTAATTTTTGAGAAAATTGGAAATTATGAAAACTACTTTTGGACTATAAATTTATAAACAATTCAATATACATTTTGATTTGGATGGAATTAAATCTCTCCGATTTAAACGAATTAAATTCAATACTGTCGATTTTGATCGAATCAATAACAATACAATTTTAATGGATTTAAAAAGCTCAACAAAAATATGAAATTTTCACAGTTTTTTACTGCTTCGGAAAAATGTGATTTTATATCAACTGGTTGACATTTGATTCGAAATATACATTTCATGTGGAAATATAGTTTGGCTCCTATCCATCAAAGCATCAATTGTCAAATTCCATTGACGGATGGCTATGATGTCGATGGATGGAAAACTTTTAAGAAATCTGAAATTTTTGAATAATTTTGACTGCTCCGGAAAAAGATGATTTTAGGGCAATCGGGTGACATTTGGATCAAAATACACCTTTTTTCTGAAAATATAGTGAATCTTCTATCGTTTAAGCCTGAAACTATAAAATTCCATTCACGGATGGCTACGATATCGATGGATTAAAAAGCCTCTAAAACATCTGAAATTTTTGATGAATTTTTAGTGCTAAACAAAAATGATTTTAAGATAATTGGGTGACAGTGCTTTAGAATCGTGAGATGATAAAAGCTTCATTCATTGTATTACATTACCTAAAATGTAACCATTACATGTTTACTTTACACAAGAGCAAGTACGTGTGACAAACATACTCGTGCATTTTATTTATTTTAATCCAAATTATTAATTTCAGTTTTTTGTTCAATTATTGCCTTCTAAATCCAGACTTAAAAAAAATTACAAGGTACAAATTCAAGTGACAATATTGTAAGAAAATATCTCCCAAACACTATCCCAGAAGAAATAAGAACTCTGATTTTTTTCCCAACAGCAAGGACAATATTTTTATTATTTATGTATATCCTATCGACCCAGTCACAAAACACTTCAAGGAATTCGTATTTGCTAATTCTCCATAATTTCAACATAAATAAATAAACACCCAAAAAAAAAACATAAATCAATTTAATTAAACATCATTTGACACAATATATATGTAAAAACAGCAATGTGTAACTCCATCAGTGTTTCTTTCTGGGGTTTATACCTTCAATTAATTAATCCCACATTCTTTTCTCTTTCGCTTATATTTTACCAGCCACAAAAGACCCAACGAATACCTCCTGGGATAGTGCCTATTTACAAAACTGTCACCATAAATCGAAAAATACTATGGCAAATTCCTTTAAATAATCTTCACACACCCACCAAAAGATTGCTTCTACATTTGTCCAAAATGCCATTCCATCGCATCCTGCCTTATCCACCATTCCCCCAGATGAGAAAACAAAAATGATAACAAAACAAAGCGATAACTTAATGATTGATGATTATTCATCAAAAATCAATTAAGAGCATCGCCAGCTTGCAAATTACTTCCTTATATTCCTTGCACGTTTGGCATGGTTATCCAGGAGGTATCCTGTTGTAATGAAAAAAAATATATTAAAGGTTTCTTGGGCGTTTGACTGCAGATTGACACATAAATTCTGAACAAGCTGTCATCACAGTTTTTCGGTTCAATTTATTTATTTTTGGTGCCAAAAAGTGATGGTGGAATTGAATGAAAATAAAGTTTTGTTTGAGTCATCGACAGGACGAAAACGACACAACGAATAATAATCTTTTAATTATACTTTTTTAAGGAAAAAACTTACTTTTTTCTTTTTTTTTTTTGAGTAAAAGTTTAATCTGAATAAATTGGGCAACGTGCCCTGAAAGTGGAATAACTTTTTTCAGACGGACATCGACATCAACGTCGTCTACTTTTAAACATTATTCCAACATGTTGTCGTCCTTCACCATCGAAAGTTTTATTCTTCAAAAATAAAACTTTTTTTTTTATGTTTTGACAATGGGCGTAGCTCATTTTCTATTACTTTTTAAGGCTTAATTAATTTTTGTTGGTGTTAGGCCGTTTAACTTCCTGTTTTTGGGGACATTTTCTTTTATTGAAATTACGAAAATGAACCATTTGACTGAAATAACGCCTTTTAAATGAGATATTGATGATTTGAAAATATCTTTATTTGAATTGGAAGTCATAAAACAATGGGAAATGTGAGTTTAATTATTTTAACAAATCCTTCGAATGCTTCGCTGGATAAATTAATGATTTCCCAAAGAAAGTTCCATGACCATAACGTAGAATACGATGACGCAACGAACATACTATAATAGGTCCACCTACTCAATACAAATGAGTCATACATGGTTGGATAGGTTTTAACGAAGCATTCCATGCTACTCCACTTCTTTTAAGTTCGTATTTATTTTTATTACTAGTGAAAATTGTACTTCACTACATTCAGTTCACACACACTATGGACAAGTGACGTTACATCGAAATCTACATAATCATTTTTCGTTCATCACTTTTACAGTTCACATTCAGTCTTTACTGAAAATGTAACATGAGGATCTGCTTGGACGCACGAAAATCTCCCCTTCGCGATAAGTCAGACGACAGTTCTAGTAAATTTGGTTTCATTAATCATATTACTTCCGGTCCTAGACAATTCGAGAAGATCTGGTCATATAACATTATTACTTCCTCGAAGCTTCCCCCCACCAGTGGTAAGGGGTTTCGTTGAGAGTTTAGGTAGGAGAGATTGCCCAGCTATTTCTTATTAAGGCTTCCCCCCTCCAGTGGTAAGGGGTCTTAGTTCGAAGTTAAATGTCCTAATTGCCACCAGGGGCTTTGGTACCTGCTGATCTACCAAAGCGTTCTAGCCTGCTGTTTTAAGTGCCCCAGGGGCGTTGTACCTGCTGATGTACCAGAGCGTTTTAGCCTACTGTTTTGAGTGCCACCAGGGGCGTAGTACCTGCTGATGTACCAGAGCGTTAAGCCTGCTGTTTTGAGTGCCACCAGGGGTGTAGTACCTGCTGATGTACCAGATCGCTCTAGCCTGTGTTTTGAGTGCCACCAGGAGCGTAGTACCTGCTGATATACCAGAGCGTTAAGCCTGCTGTTTTGAGTGCCACCAGGAGCGTAGTACCTGCTGATATACCAGAGCGTTAAGCCTGTTGTTTTGAGTGCCACCAGGGGCGTAGTACCTGCTGATGTACCAGAGCGTTAAGCCTGCTGTTTTGAGTGCCACCAGGGGTGTAGTACCTGCTGATGTACCAGATCGCTCTAGCCTGTGTTTTGAGTGCCACGAGGGGCGTAGTACCTGCTGATGTACCAGAGAGTTTGAGCTTGTTGCTTTGAGTACCACCAAGGGCGAAGTACCTTCTGATCCACCAGAGCATTTTAGCCTGTTTTTTTGAGTGCCACCAGGGGCGTAGTAACTGCTGATGTACCAGAGCGTTAAGCCTGCTGTTTTGAGTGTTACCAGGGGCATAGTACCTGCTGATGTACCAGATCGCTCTAGCCTGTGTTTTGAGTGCCACCAGGGGCGTAGTACCTGCTGATGTACCATAGCATTCTAGCCTGCTGTTTTGAGTGCCACCAGGGGCGTAGTACCTGCTGATGTACCAGAGAATTTTAGCTTGTTGCTTTGAGTACCACCAGGGGCGTAGTACCTGCTGATGCACCAGAACATTTTAGCCTGTTGTTTTGAGTGCCACCAGTGGAGTAGTACCTGCTGATGCACCAGAACATTTTAGCCTGCTGTTTTGAGTGCCACCAGGGGTGTAGTACCTGCTGATGTACCAGAGCGTTTTAGCCCGCTGTTTCGAGTGCCACCAGGGGCGTAGTACCTGCTGACGTACCATAGCGTTTTAGCCTGCTGTTTTTTTTTAAGACGCTAAAAGCATAATACCCAAACCTTGCAGAATAACAGGACCAGTTTTAAAAGCCCAACCATCAGAAACTACATTACCCAAGACCAAGCACCATGACTAGGCTGAATCATCATTTGGTTTTAAAAAAGTTTTAAAAAGGTTTTAAGACCTTTTTCGTCTGAAGTTTCGTGTTTTCTTCAGGACGACCCTGGCCAGATCGGCGAACATGACCACGTCTGGAAAGCATAAAGCACATCAAAAGGTAATTGCCTGAACTTCATTTTGTTATATAGCCGTTAAGGTTTAGCTTTAGGTAATGGGGCTCGAGAGAGTAGTAGAATCCTTCAATTTGCAAAGAGAAAAAACTTTTCAATTTTTCATTACAGTAATTTCTTCTTCTTGCAAATTTGCGTTGAAAAGTGAAAAAGTGTTTGGTGGAATAGGTCCCTGGTATATCTACTAAACAGTAATGTGTCATACATCGCTGAAAAGGTTATGGCGTGTACTTAATTTAGTTCTGTGGCCGTTAAGGTGTAACTTGTGGGGTTCGAGAGATATTTGGCAAAAACGCATAAGAGACAGTTATGCAGCGTAATAATATTACTTCAACTTGTGGTTTGCAAATATCTTTCGAATAGGTATAACTACCTTCACCGTTCACCCCATCATATCATATAATGAAATATGTATCTACAGTGTGCATTGTGCACGCAATAAACTTTTCAACAACATATATTACGACACATTACTTTTAATTAATCCCAATGTGGTATTATATTATTTTTCTATTCTGCGTTTTCACCTTATATCTTTTATACTCTACTGCTTACACCTTTATGGCTACATAACAAAATGAAGTATAAAAAATGACCTTTTCAACAATGTATGACACAAAACTGTTGAATAGGATTACAAGCACTAAATGAGGAATTACATTATTGTTCTTTTGGTGTTTTGTAGCCGAAAATTTCGCAAATCTCATGGTTTAGAGATTAACGGTCGTATAATGCAATAATTTACTCACAATAACCTTGTCAACAATGTATAATACGCTTGTGTTGAGTAGATGGACCACTTTAATTAATTTTCCTTCTATTAAATTTATTTTCTTAAAAAAGCAGAAAACCGTATACACACAAGGATCAAGAACTATGAAGTAACATAAAAATAGTGAACCTAATCAAAGTAAAATTTCATGTCATCACTTCTTCCGGCCAATTCCATCTATTGAAGAGAATGATGATAAGATGACCTGTTAGACAAGGAGCCACCACCACAATTCAAGTTTAGAAACAATTGAATTTATCCTTTGGCAAGTTGGCTCCTTGAAAATAACAACATTTAATTAATATCCCAAGGCAAACTACTTGCAGCCGACTATGTTTCCACAGACACCAAACAATTCACAAAAAGGATTGTATAAAAGAAAAAAAAAAAAAAAAAACTTTTAGAAAAATGAAAAACCAACGTCAAAAGTACTTAACACAAACACAACACAGAATCTATTTCAAAAAATATAGCCAAGTCCTTCTCTCTATACTTCCGCAAAGTTTACACTTGAGTCTTGAGCATAAGAAAGACATAATAAATTAAAGTGTCCTCTCTCAAGGCAAACTTATGAGCTTTAAAAATACTTTTACACTTAAAGAGGCAAAACCAT
Organism: Dasysyrphus tricinctus; assembly: GCA_963921185.1. Taxonomy (NCBI): domain Eukaryota; kingdom Metazoa; phylum Arthropoda; class Insecta; order Diptera; family Syrphidae; genus Dasysyrphus; species Dasysyrphus tricinctus. The sequence goes on from OY992531.1 coordinate 32,201,364, forward strand.
AAATTCATGTCGTCCTTTTTACTTGAAAATCAACTAAATTTATCCTGAAATATAAAAAAAAATGAAAAAAGAAAACACTTTTTGAAAACCTTTAAAAGCTTAACATGTTCTTTAAGCAAGTGATAGAGATCCTTAATATACTTATCTAATCCTAAAGTATCACTTTATGACGAAAGTTTTAAAGAATTTGTAGATGTTTATTGTCGTTTTAGTAAAAAAAAATAAGGAAAAAGGGTCAAAAGGGTTTTTGTTTGGTTTTATTTCATTAAAATCTTACGTCCTATATCCTCTGGAATACGGTTTTCACCTTTAAACAAAATATTCGCTTTAGAAAAGTTGTTAATTCAGAGGAACCCAACAAACTTTTGAATTTAGATATCTTTTTTTTTATTGTGTATAGGTGAGCATAGGGCATTGAATTTTTATTTGTATACATTCTAGAAAAGGTTTTTGGTTTTATTTTGTCCCAAATAGATAAATGCTTTGGGATTTCTGAATAAATTTAAGGAATATACTTAAAATTTCAGGTAATGTATATTAAGTAAGGTTTAGTCATATTTTTATTTTGTATCTTTTGTATTTAAGCAGGAAAAGTTTTAAATGGTTTGCTAAGTTGATTTTTTTAAGGGAAATATGTAGGGTTGTCTCATTATCATACTTAGATACTTTTTATTCAGGGAACTACTATTGTGGAAAATGTTTATGAACAGAAAACTTCGAAGAGCTATAAAAAAATATATAAACTACAAAAATTGTAGACAATTTTCTATAGTGTGTAACGACCAATAATGATTGAGTTTATTGCCCGTTTTACAATCATAAAGCTTTGTTGAGTGAAGTGGAACTTGTAGGTATACCTAACATACATACTCTTCAAACTTGTTTTATTTTTATCGCCGCCGTTTACTTGAGATGTGTTTTGTGTCTTGAGGGTTTAATATTCATAATGTCTTGGATCTGTTTATGGGCGAAATAAAATTAAGGTTTTATTATTTTTAAACAAAGTTACAAGCTCGAATTACAAAAGGAATAATTATACAATGTTTTAACTGTAAAACCCCGAAATATTGAAATTTTGGAATTTACCGGTAAAACTTAAAATTTTCCAGCAGAATTGGAAAAAGTTCAAAATGTTTTGTTTTCGTAATTATTCTTTTATTTCATAATTTATAATTATTTTCTTTTACATTCTTTGCATTCTTTTCGGGGTTGACAATTTAATGTTACGTGTGTGACAAAAAGCATAATTTATACGCAGAAACATAATATTATAAGAGACAAAATTCTTACTTAAGTACTAACAACATAGGTGGCGCAAAAGTCATCAGCCTATCGCATGATGCTATAATTTTAGCATATGGCTGCAATTATTGTCAATTTCATTTTTAAATTTGTGAAGTTAACAGATACAAAATACCGATATCATCGATTCTCGATTAAATGGATACAAAATGTAAGACATCAATTAAGAACCCGACCCATAGAATCCGTTGCGGTGCGGCGGATCTATTGACGTTTGCCGGATGCGACGGATTGAACTGACCCAATACACATAACATCCATAGTTGAAATTCGAACACACACACATAACAACCACTTGAAATTCAAAAACACAACAAAAGTTGCTGTCAACGCATCTGCCGGAGTGGAAAATTAAAAGTTCGTCTACTCTGCCCGTTGCGTCTGACGCATGCGTTGCTTATGGACCAGTTCCCATAAGAAAACATGTATTTTATCGAGCTGTCAGTTCAAGGCGTCTCCTCAACGGACGCAACGGATTCTATGGGTTGGGGCCTTTAAACATTATCCAAAAGCATAACCAAAGTTGTTCATTTTTAACAAAATTACAGCCGAGTGACAACTTTTGGGTCACTTTTTGTTTAATAGTGGAATGCAAATGGTCTTTTATAACATGCTTTCGAATTATACATCGGAAACCCGAAACAGAAGGCTGATCTCTTCAATGAACATCTTGCGAATATTTTGAATCCATTACCTGTAAACACATCAGTTGCTGATCCCTTGCAGCGCTATTAATAAAAAACGCTTATTCTACCTTTATTCCACGATTTTACTAGACCGCGGAATAAGACCTAAGGCACGGGTTAAAATTTCTCATTAAGAAAAATTATGTTCGTGGAAAAGAAAAGTGACGTTTAACATACAAGGCCTGTTAAGTATTTTGAAATTTGTAATTTGCTTGAGTTTTTTTTCCGTATAGGTTTTGACATCTTAAAATTTCAAGTTACCAAACACACCGAGGAATTTTCTTGTTTATAGCGAGAAACAGATTGGCGCAACAACTTTGACAACCACATCACACTTTTTAGAGCCACTGGTTTTAAATGGCTTTAAATATGTACATTAGCACAGCCAAACATACCTCACTGTTTATTCGCCGTAATGCTTGCTGCTAGCATAAATACAGTGCTAGCAGCAAGCATTACGGTGAATAAACAGTGATATATGTATGGGGGGGCATGCTGCCCCCCTGCAACCCCCCTGCTTGGGCCCATTATAGGATTTGGGGTGGGTGCGAGGCTGGGTGTATGCAAAGTTTCTTTTGCATTTAATGAATCTGGACTTAGAGAAACGCACATTAAAGTGAAATTAATTCCCACAAAAAAGTGAAATTATTACTCTATTTCAGTGGGAAGTAATTTCACTTCAAAAAAGTGAAATTAATTCCCATTAGTGGTGAAGTTAATTCCCATGTGAAGGTAGTTCCCGTGAAGTTAATTCCCTGCACCTCTTGGGCTCATTATAGGATTTGGGTTGGGTGCGAGGTTGGTGTATGTAAAGTTTCTTTTGCATTTACAGAATCTGGATTTAAAAAAACTATAGGCAGATGAACTTTTAAATTTTTTAACTAATCAAATATGTAAGTCCTTTTGAAAAGTGAAATAACACCGAATCGGTCTTATTTCACTTTTCAAAGCGAAATAAATCCGAACGGTAAAATTCGGCGTTATTTCACTTAAGTAAAGCGAAGTAAAGCCGAATATTTCAACATTCGGCTTTATTTCGCTCGGCGTTATTTCACGGCACCGCCTTAAACTATGCCACATTATTGGAAAATTGCAAAAATCATTGGCCACGCTTCACCGGCTATCGGATAGGCTATCTAAGATGACTAAGTAGCCGATCCGTTCGTTGGTGAACAACTAGAATCGGTTAGTTTACCTGAAACCAGCTGAACAAAAAATTGCATTTTAAATTTTACTAATTGACTAAGAAATTGTTACTTTTTTATCAAGTTTTTTCTATTTATATTTTTTTATTGAGCTGAGTCCAAGGTGATGATAATTTTTTGTATTTAGATTTATCTTATGTATTTTCCAATCAAAAAACCCGACTCAACAAAATTCAACATGAACAACTAAAATTTTTTGCTGTTTTGAAATTTCTCCTCAGATTACTGAGTATCCTTGAATTGTTGGGATATCTTCAGATTTGTTTGTTGAGAATAGATATGATTTGTCATCAGCTGAAAAAGAATTACGACAACACAACGCTATCCGGATAACTGAAAATCAACATCGGAACGCGGCCATTATGAAAAAGGGAGGCCACAAACAAAAGTAACATCATATGTTTAGAAAAATTGCTCCTGAAAAGTCGTAGCAAAAGAATAGAAGAAAGAAAAAGAAGACTAATTCCAAACCATCAGCTTAGGTTTAGAAATAAACATTCTACGATAGATCAAGTGCATAGAATTACGGAAGTTGTGGAAACACTTGAAGAATAACAGGTATGCTCGGCTATATTCTAAGGGATTATACACATGAGAGCCAACAAACGAACGATAAATAACCAAACAAAACAAAAAATAGAAAAAATGCTGGATATGTAGTTGACATTCATCTTAAGGTACTAAACGTTGCATTTTAAAAGCTAAAATAAAAGAATTTTGAGTAAATAAATCGGTTGTCGCGATTTAAAATCTCTTATTTCAGCAATTAAAGCCCCTAGTTTACAGTTCCCGTGCGCAAAAATAAATCTATGCAAATATTTTCGCATGTCAAAAAATAATTGAGGTGAAATAAGAAATTAGTTTTTTGCTTGATTGGTTTGGCAAAAAATAAACTATGGACCGGCAATTGTTTTGCATGCAAAAGAATGTGTGGTCAATAAAATAAATTTTTTTTTGGATGTCGTTTTACACCAAAACAAAAAATATATATTCACCACAAGGCACTATTTGCATCCAAAAATATTGTTGTCCATTCTAGGCCTAAAGTTTATTAATTATGAGTAAATTAATGACTCAGTGGGTGGCTTAGGCCAAAGCAAACATTATTCGCTTTGAATATTATTCAAAACGATACACAGAATGGGTGGAAAATTGTTTTGAAAATTTTGATATTTATTTTGCATTGAAACTGTAAACAATGCTTAAAATGCAAATTTTAGTACCTCAACATTAAGGTTTAATAAATTTCTGCTATTTTGTCTGTTTTTTCGAAGAATTTAGGTATATACCTTCCTTTTTTTCCTCATTTAGAGCTGATTAAGGCCCATCCAAATATTAAAACTCAAAAAAGCCCATTATAACGACCACCCTAATGTACATGCTTAAAACTCCATTTTGTCAATCGTTGGTTGCTCTCATGTGAATAGCCCTTTAGATGTGGCACAAGTCTTGGACAGGATATTGCACTTGGGACTTGAATACAAACTGCATAGAGAACGAAATAAAAATGAGGCCGGTGTACTACAAGGAAGTGTCCTAGGACCAACCCAGTTTTTGTTATAAAGTTGATAAAGTAAGTAATTGGACGCAAACAAAATCGACACGTACTTACTTTTAGACTTTACAAACAAAAACATAGACAACATTCTAATTTTTATAAACCTTTAGCCAATTTACTACCAAATACCTTGAAATGACTTTGGATATAGATCTTAAATGGAAAGACCACATGTAAAAGAATAGAGAAGAATTTAACATGAAGTACAGCTAAATGTACTGGCAGGGGAGAAGTTTGAACTATCTATCTACTTCTAGAACAAAATAATGTTATACAAGCAAGTGCTGAAACCTTTTTGGAAATAAGGCATCCAACCAATGGGAAAATAAATGCTGAACCATTTGAAAAGGTGTGTTATAACTTTAAACTTCCCCCAGTGTAATTTATTAATTAAGAAAGAAAAATCACTTGTGGATTTTTTATACGAGTAGATCGGTCCTAATTTAGGGTTGGTGGCTTATTGCAATAAGAGTCACGCACTACTTGAGACCGATTTTAAATCGTTGAAGCAGTTTAAAAAAAAAATATACTCATGTATCAAATTCTTAAAACATTTTTTCGGATACATTTTATTATGCAAATCCTAAGTATTTTTTACTTGCGATATAGGTATTATAAGGCCAGTTTTGGATTCGTACAAAAAAAATTTTGAGAAAACAATCAACCATGATACTACGATGATAGAGAACACCAAAAAAGTGGGTGGCACAATTCTGTCTGTCTGTCTGTCTGTTCGTCTACAGCTCCGTCGATATTCTTCAAACTTGGTACATAGGGGTTTTTGGTGATTCTGCAGACACGTTTTTTTCATTTTGTTGTTAGAACCACACATAACGGTACCTGCCATACAATTTCTGTTGTCAATTTTACATAATCACTTTTTTCTCAAAAATGGCTCGACAACTTTTCTTAAAAAAAATTAATAAATTTATTTTAGTAAAGGCTTCCTTTGGGTGGAAAACCATTTTTCAAAAATGGTTATTAATTGTACCTCCCAAAGAACCATATTTTTAATTTTTGATTTTCTTCAAACCGATTTCAATTATTTTTTTTACACAGAAGCTTCCAAGAAACATAAATAGTCTTGTGTACCAAAATTTTTGAAAAAGTATTTTTTAGATTTTTAAATTTTCAAATTTTTTGTTGGAAAATCAAATAATTCTAAAACGACATTTCCGATTTTTTTTTTAAACTCGATAATTAAGATTTTTTTAGTACTCTCTAAAATATTTTTAGAAAAAAATTAACATTTATGAAAAAATAACGATACCTTCCATACAAAAGTTAAAAAAAAAAGTTAAATGTTAAAATATTTTTTTTTTCAAAAACGGCTCTTATGATTTTGATAAAATTCAATTCAATTAGTACAGACGTGTTTAATTTCACTCTAAAGTACAGACGTGTTTAATTTCGCTCTAAATTCTTTTATTAATTCAGTTTGTTTACCTCTGCACTTTTCAATCGCAAACTCACTACCGTTACCGCAGTCAATTCAAATTGAAAATTGTGCTTACCTGTGTTAACTACTTGTAATAGTTTTTATTATTAAAGAAGCCGCCTCGCTAACCCAATTTGTTTACCTGACCCAATTTCATTTGGTTTACTTTGCCGCTTGCTCTTGATTTGTCATCGATTGTTTTCAACAAAAGAAAAAAAAAAAAAAATAATAATAAAGTTTCTTTTACTGTGACGTCATTTGCATTAAATTGCATTATCGCGGGTGCCCCCATTCAATACTTGACTTATCAATTAAAAAAAAAAAACAATTTTTTACATATCCTATCGGAATTCTTCTCTTTTTTTCATTAAATTATGGCGAATCGATGTGACTTTATCCATTGCGAAGACAATGACCACAAAAATGCTGTCGCGGTGCCTTGTAGAGGCCTTTGTGGAAAATCTTTTCACCCACTATGTATTGGGCTTAGCAAGAGATCAAGTGCGTACCTAAAAGATTATCTGGAGCACTTCTTCTTTTATTGCGAAGAGTGTAGAGATTTTTCTCTCTCGCATGTACTGCTGGCAATAAAGTGTCTTAGTGATTCAACCAACCGCATCCCAGCTGATAATAAACTTTTCCATAAAAACATTCTTGATCAGCTGCAACAGTTGGATGTTTTCAGTAAATCCATGGATGACTTGGGCAATATTGTTGACAACCATAGCTAAAGGTGTACTGAGAAATTTTCTTCGATTGAAAAGCAACTTGCTGCTCTTACGCAATTCATGTCCGACAATTCAAAAGACGATCACCTCGAGCAACGCATAGTATCGCTCAAAGATGAATTAAAATCTATGCTGAGGAGCCACCAATACGTTGACTCTGTTGACCTAATAAACGAAAATATTAACACTATGCGCTCCGACCTCGACCAGCATATGCAAAGTACCTCAAAAATAGTGATACCCGGCCTTCGACATCCACTCGCTCTGCTGGAAGATGCCATTGGTAAAATTAACTCAATGAGCTGCGAGATTCTGGCAACAAGGCTAAGCATCGACGATCTTTCCGATGACATAAGAACAGCAACTTGTAAAATCGATGGGATCCACCTTCAACCCAATGCCTCCGCTTACAACACACCTTTACTGGCTTAAATTATGGATACCTCTTCCTGTTCACCTCTACCTATTCGCCAACCAGCTCCCTTACCAGCTATCGCAGATGCTAGACCACCTCGACCTGTTTGCCTACAACCTTCGCTTCCATCCATCACCACTGCAGTGCATTCATCTCCCGCTGAATCTATTCACCATCAATCAACACCCCACAAACCAACACTTTCACCCAACTCAACTGCACCCGAACTACCTTCCATAAACCGTTTTGGCACAACGTGGACCCTAACCGAATGGAACAACAGACTGAGGAAGTTAAACGCCTATCCAGCTATCGCAGATGCTTCACCACCTCGACCTCGACTTCCTCCAACATCTCACCAACCAACACTTTCACCCAACTCAACTGCACCTGAATTACCTACCATAAACCGTTTTGGCACCACGTGGACTCTTACCGAATGGAACAACAGACTAAGGAAGTTAAACACCAATGCCGATAGTGTGACTTTCTTTATCACAAATGCTCCTGTAGATGCTGATGTCCTTTGGATTAACAGACTATTCAGCCGTGGATTTTCCATAGCCCTTAACGAATGCCAGAAGATTTCGCCACCTCGCCCCAGACTCCATAGCAACTTTAAAATTAGCTTCTCATCCAAATACGAATGGCTTTTTTGCTCACATACTGATGATGCATTCCGACTGGGAAAGATGAACATGACCAAATGGGTAGATAAACAAGATTACCTTAGATTTAAAAATACTAATAAACCTACTTTTACAAAACCCGTCCCTTTATCCTCCAACCCTAAGCAAACCAATTCTAGTCAGAAAAACAAACCCGCTCACTTTCCTAGATCTGACCCTAACTGGAGCTTCAAAACAAACCTGTTCCCTAGTTTTACGCCCCCCTGCATCTCAAAAAATCCTCTATATGTCCCTATTCCATCTAAGCCCAGTGGTGAACGGGTTCCCTTCAATCTAACTCATTCTCACCCCACCCCCTCGCTTTTCTCTACGCCAAATGAACTTACCCCAACAATTTCATCTCCCAACTCCGATCCCAATTCTGGAGCCAAGAGCCCTAATTTCCGCAATTTCCATATTCTTAATCACTCATCAGCTCCTCTAACTAATAACAATCCCACTTCTTATCCTCAATCCTCGCAACTACCCCAAACCTCTTCTAGACCTTCTAATAGACGAGTTTCTTTTAATCTTTCAGCTGCGGGTCCAGATTCCCTTATTCCTAGCCCCTCACCCGCTCCTTTACCTAAAAATTTACCCTTTAATAATCCTACTTCTTACCCTCAATCCTCGCAACCACCCCAAACTTCTTTTATACCTTCTAATAGACGAGTTTCTTTTGATCTTTCAACTGAGGGTCCATGTTCCACTCCTAAAAATCTCCACTCTTCTCAGGGTTCTCCATCGGAAAGGTACCCAAATTTTGTTCGCTCCCACATTCTTAATCCTTCACCGTCCTCTTCTCATCCTTCAACGATCACTTCATCCACATCTAACCTCTACTCCACCACATTGACATCTCCTCACCCAACCTCCATCCCATCACCCACCATATCAAATGCCCCACTCCCTACCCATACTCATGGATCTTCGCTTCCACTTCTAGACCCTCTCACCCCTCCTACTGCTAAATTAACTAAACAATTCGTTGACCTTAATGATGATGGTCGTTATGTTCTCTCACGCCTCAGAGATCATAGAATCTATTCTAACATTCGCCTTCAGACTTACTCCCGCTGATGTTGCAAATGATTTAGCGTCTTTCCCCTCGTATGTTAACTCTAAGCGTATCTCTCATTTGCAGAGGAGTCGTTCTAACTTTAATAGTTTTTTTCGTTCCTAAACCTCCTATTTCCTCTAATTATCCTCCAAAATGCCTGTCCCTTTATTACCAAAATGTCAGAGGGCTTCGTACCAAAACCTCCGCAGTCTATCTTAATTCCCTTACTTTACCCTATGACATTTTTGCACTAACTGAGACTAACCTTCTACCCAGTATTAACGATAGTGAGCTCTTTAACCCTGACTTCAACGTTTTTCGAGCAGATGGCTCTCTGCACGACAATGCATGTTTAGGTCGAGGTGTTTTATTAGCAATTCACAATCGCTTTGACTCGAACCTTTTCAAAATTTCCGATTCCTCATCCTTTGAGTATGTCTGCGTCAAATTGACAATCGCAAAAGTTACCTTTTATATAGCTTGCTGCTATATAAAACCTTGCCAGCCTATCCAATCTTATCAGCTTGCAGTTGATGCTATAGACACTATCTTCGAAGCAGCTGATCCATCGGACGTGGTTTTAATTTTAGGTGATTTTAACTTCCCGAATCTCCAGTAGATGCTCTCTGATGATGAATCACACTATACGAGTTCTAATGCATTGACTGATAAGGAAATCCTATTCACTGATTGCCTCTCTGACTCAGACCTTTACCAATTGAGTGGTGTCAAAAATAATTTAGGCCGTCAACTCGATCTTATCTTCTCTTCTGATGTTGAAAACTGTGTAGTTTCTGCAAGTAATCATCTTCTTTCCACTCTTGACCCATACCATCCTCCTTTTTTCCTTACATTTTCTTATGAATCTTCCCATATCACCGCCGCACCAGAAAATGTAATGGCTTTTAATTTTCGTAAGACAAATTTCCTCATGCTTAGTAATCTACTGCGTGCCGTTGACTTTGGCATTATCTTTGAAAGTAACGACATCAACTCTGCCCTCTTCCATTTCTATTCTTTAGTGTTTAGTTGCCTCAGTCAATCAGTCCCTATTTCTCCCCAAAAAAACATTTCCTCTTGCCCTCCATGGTATAATAAAGAATTAAAATCCCTCCGTAATAATAGAAACAAACTATGGCGTAAGTACTTGCAATCTCGCACTGGCTACGATTTCTCAACCTTTCAGAGTGCAAACTACAATTTCTCTGAACTCTGTAAGTCTCTTTACCACAACTATCTAAGTCAAGTTCAATCTAATATTAAATCCGATCCCAAAAGCTTCTTTAATTTCATTAATGCTAAAAGAAAGTCTGATAACTACCCTTCTACCCTTACATATTTGAATACTAGTTCAGACGATCCCTTAATAATCGCTAACTTATATGCTCAATTTTTTAGTCAATCATTTTCTGATAACACCTCACTACCAGACTCAGATTACTTTTCCTACTTAGACACTTGCACTCAAACTTCACTTTCTTCAATTTTAATTCCCCCTTCTATAGTTGAAGATAAGATTAATAAACTCAAGGTTAAATATACTGGTGGTCCTGATGGCTTACCTTCAATAATTCTAAAAAATTGCTCGTCAACTTTATTACAGCCATTGACCGCTCTTTTCCAGCTCTCAATCTCTCAAGGGATATTTCCTTCTCGTTGGAAATATTCCTATATTATCCCGATCCATAAAAAAGGCCCTAAAAAAGAAATATCTAATTACCGCCCCATAGCTAAGCTGTCGTGTATTCCTAAACTTTTTGAAAGCATAGTCTATGACAACATGCTTTTCCATTGTAAACAAATTTTCTCCCCCAATCAACATGGTTTTCTTAGTGGTAGATCGACTACCACAAACCTAGTTGATTTTGTTTCTGGTACCATATGCGCCATGGAAGCTGGGAAAGAAGTTGATGTCATCGCAACCGACCTTAGCAAAACTTTTGACAAAATCTCACACACCCTTATTCTTTTTAAACTTAAAGCACTTGGCTTTCCGCCCCTTCTCATTGCATGGTTCCAATCATATCTGAGCGATCGTCAGTACAATATCCTCTTTAGAGGTATCGAATCTAACCCTATCCTTGCAACCTCCGGTGTTCCGCAGGGAAGTCATCTCGGCCCTCTGATTTTCGTTTTGACTATTAATGATGCAGACTGCGTCATCAATGATTCTATGATCTCTGTTTATGCTGACGATACAAAAATTTATAGATACATTTCCTCTCCTTCTGATTCCTATCTTCTTCAACAAGATTTAAATAGATTTTCTACCTGGTGCCAGAAGAACTTTCTGGAACTTAATATTAGTAAGTGTCAAGCTATAACATACTCCCGTAAACGCTCCACTCTCCCTCCTCGTGCATACTTTATTAACAATGATGCAGTGACCGTAGTGGACTCATTATATGACCTAGGAGTTCTTTGTGATAAAGAACTTAATTTTAGATCTCATATTACCACCTCTATTAATAGAGCTAACTCTGCACTTGGTTTCGTTAAGCGCTGGTCAAAAGAATTTTCAGACCCCTACGTCACTAAATCTCTTTACCTCACATTTGTTAGACCACTTCTTGAATATGCCAGCCAGGTATGGTCACCCTTTTATGTTACTCACTCTCTCCGTATCGAAGCTGTTCAGCGAAGATTCCTTCGTTTTGCACTTCGTGGGCTACCCTGGCTTGATACGCTCCATCTCCCACCCTACGAATGTCGCCTTCAGCTTATTAATTTGCAACCCCTTTATAATCGTCGCAAAGTAGCCGATATTGTATTTATCCATCAGCTCTTAGCTGGTAATATTGATTGCCCTGCGCTTCTCCAAAAAATTGCATTGCAAACTAACCCTAGAAATCTTAGATTAGTGTCACTCTTTGATGTCAACTTTCATCGTACTAATTATGGTAGTAACGAACCAATGACCCGCATGCTCCGTACTTCTAACATTATGCAAAATTCTTTCGACTTCCACTCCTCCAAACACTCTCTCAAAATCTCTCTCTATACCAACCTCAACCACACCAATAACCAATAACTCAATGGATATCTTTGACTTCCATATTAGTTCTTCCTCCCTCCGAACCTCTTTACATAACTCGCCCTAACTCAAAGCCCCAAATCCAAAACCCCACGTTGTCTTTATTTTATGGATTAATCTTTAAGTTTTTGTATGTAAAAACTGGTGGGTGGGCCTACGGGCCCATTTCAATAATAAAATAAATAAAAAAAAAAAAAACAAGCAAAAAAAAAAAAACAAAAAAAAAAAAAAAAACAATGAAAAACCCACCATAGAATTAAGTTTAAATTTAAGTTCAGATTTAAGTAGAGATTTAAGGCAAGCTTGTATTAAGCTAAATAAATAAATAAACTTTTTCTATATACTAAAATTAGTACGATCTACTACCAAAAATTATAAAATTTATTATTTTGAATTTTCTCGTTATCGGATAAACAGATTCAGATAATTTTTTTTATACAAATTTTAGATAAAATTAAATAATATTGCATATCAAAATTTTCAAAAAAAAAAAGTTTTTGCATTTTTAAAAAAAGTTTCAAATTTTTTTTTGGAAAATTCGGTATCTCAAAAACGGGTTGACAATTTTTTTCAAATTTTGTTTTTAACGCACATAAATATATACTTTAGATTTGCATACCAAAATTTGTTCTTAAAAATATTTTAAGAATTTTATATATAAAAATAATTTTTTTAAAAAACCGCTCCAACGATTTTAAATTTTTTCCCAACAATCATATTCAATCAAGAATTAAGATGGCATTCTTTTTTTTTCACCTCAAACTGTCAAAAAAGTTTTTTTAGCCAATTTAAATGTAGTATTTCATGCTTCTCTACATTTTTCTCTCACAATTTCCATGTTTTTATATACAATTTTCTGTGTCTTGAACATAAGAGCAAGTACGTGCGACTCAGTCGTGCATTTGTGTACATTTAAAAATACAATTTTTAAAAGAATAATCTACCCATTTTTGAGATATCGAAGTATCGAAATGTAGCCTTTACAAAAAGCAATTTAATAAAAAATTGCTTAAAAGGAACAGTTATTTTTAGTTTTAAGAAATCGTGAGTTTGATCCAAATCTTGAGCTCAATTTTGTGAATGCATTACTAATGCCTTACTTATAAAGGGTGATTTTTTAAGAGGGTTAGAACTTTAAAAAAAAAAAACACAAAAAATTCGAAAAAATGAATGAAATATTTATTTGAATCGATAGTTTGAACCTTGCAATTTAATGTTTAAAGATAATTTCATGCAAATGTTGACCGCGGCTGCGTCTCAGGTAGCCCATCCGCTGAGTCCAATTTTGGCATACTCTTTCACACATATCGGCCGGTATCTCACGAATGAATGCATGGATGTTGGCTTCCAGTGCGTCAATCGAAGCGGGCTTGTCCCTATAGACATTAGCCTTGACATACCCCCACAAAAAATAATCTAATGGTGTCAAATCGCACGATCTAGGCGGCCAATTGACCGGCCCGAAACGTGAAATTAACTGTTCACCAAACTCGCCTCGCAATTGCGCCATTGTTTCGCGTGCTGTGTGGCATGTGGCACCGTCTTGTTGAAACCACATATCACCAGCTGTATCTTAAAAGGCTTTACGCCCAAATCCTTCCGCAAAATTTTCCACGTAGTACTGTAACAAAGGCCTAACTGCTGGGAACGGCGCCGAATCGACATTTCGCGGTCTTCTGTCACACTAGCTGATACGGCCGCAATATTTTCTTCACTACGCACAGTACGTAAACGTGTTGGTGGTTTAATGTCCAACAAAGTAAATTTGGTGCGAAATTTGGTCACAATCTTCCGAATAGACTGCTCAGAAGGTCGAGAATGCCGACCATAAAATGGAAGCAGCGCGCGATGAACATTTCGAACCGAGCACGAATTTTGATAGTAAAATTCAATAATTTGCAAGCGTTGTTCATTTGTAAGACGATCCATGGTTAAATTGCAAACCAAACTGAAGCTGTTTGACAGTGACACAAGGTACTAAACACACGTCAGCTGTCAAAACCAGTGTTGCCAAAACCAAACCAGCTAAAAAATCACCCGTTACCTTTTATCGCAAGTCAAAATGAATTAATATACTAAAAAAAATTTAAAATTATTTAACGAAGAAGTTTTAATACAAAAAATTTTGTGTATAGAATTTTTACAAACTTCTTAAGGACAAATATTAGTATGAACATTTTAAATATTTTCTAATATACAGATACAAATTACCCGATTTTGAAATATCGAATTTTGATTTTTTTTAATACAAACAAATTTGTTTTTGAAAATTTTGATAAGAAAAGCAATAAATGCTATTAAAAGTTTTGGGATGTTTTTGTATACTACAATTAATTAAGATCCGTTAATGAGAAAATTCGAAACAAATAAAAACCCTTCTGTTTAAAAATGCCTGATGTACAATAATTCTTTTGTACATATTAAGTAGCAAACGATAAAAATTTTACGTACGAGCATATAAAAGTTAATTTTGTTTACGAATACAAAACTGGCCATATATGTAGCTATGTAGTTTATACCTATACATAATCTAAGAGCTGGCTGCTCATTTTTGGTTTGAACACATAACCAAAATTTGAGTATGAGGGTCTGCAAGTGTATGCATCCTGACATCGAATTCAGAAGTCTGGCAGGATTTTTTTGGCAGCCGTGGTAAGGACGAGGGGTTGAAAATAGCAGTTTTCAGACTATTGTTTGTGTTAGAGGCACATGCACTTCAATTCATTCATTAAAAATGAGACATGATGGTCTGTCATTTTTTTTTTAAGTCCACAGACTTTAATTTGTTTAATAGTGTTTTTTATGCACTTTTAATGAAATAGTTCTTCGCTATCAACTTCACGAGGGCAACTTGTTACATCAATATCATTCTTTAAATAGCCCAAAATCTGTTTTGAGATCTAAGCCCAGAACTAATACTGACCTACACCCGTCATACCAATACCAAATAACTGGTTAACAAACAAAACTGGTGATATCAATCTTACACTGTCTGACGTCATCATCTAATTTCAAGTAAATACCACAGTTACTAAGATGAGACACAATACACATCTCAAATACTTCCGACCTTGAAAATTTCATTACATATAAGTAAATACCTCCAATTTGAGTGGCTCAATTATCCTTATGCATGCCTACAGCGCACACAAACCAAAGTGATGTGTGTCATTGAAAATTTTCTTGAGTACAGCTTTAAGAGAAATTATAGTTGGGCGTTTCCTCGGATTCATTGATTTTTGTATTGTCTCAAAACTCGAAGGATTTTTTGTTCTTATCTTTCCGCGCACTCAAACTCACAACAATCACGTTTTCACATTTCCCCTGTTAAATGGAATGTAAATTCAATGGTAATTTAAAGCACATTTAGTCGTTAGTAGGAATATGGCAATGATGTCGATGGCAATAAAGGAAGCCGAAGCTTTGGGGAGGCTATTTAAAACGATGATAGTACTTTTGAAAATCGTGGTGCTTAAGCTGTATAAGTTGGTTAAGCTATTCATTAAGACATTAATTAGGAATAAATTTATATTCAAGGAACATCTCTGGCATCATTTTCTGCTTTTGGCATAAATTATACATCTTCCCCTATATATACCATTTGAGTAGTTAATAGATTTGCAGGCATTTTTCACTTAAATTTTGGTATGTTCATGCTGGCTGGAAGCGAAATCCTCTCGTTTTTCCTTAAAAGTTTTAAATAACTCACTCACTCAAAAGTTCACTTTCAAAATTTTTGTTTTTGTTTTTGCTTTTAAACATATCGCCCTCTATACAAGAATGAGCTCAGATCCATATCAAATCCATATCTGTGCTCCTTCTTGGATGAAAGGCGGTACATTTTTTGGAATATTTTTTTTTTTTTTATTATGAAAGATTTATCCTTGGTTATCCTTGTGTCAATCCAATTTTGTTTTGCGAATGTAATTTAAGATGATTTCATTTAGATTCCAGATATTTTATGACTTGAGATGAACTCCGATAATTTTTTTTTTATTTTGATTTTAATATTATGTATTATGATGCTGGTTTCGTATGTAGATTATTATTCGTCCTGAAAGTGTGTAGACGATTCAAACGTGACGAAAATTTAGAATGCATGATTTTTGTCTGATGGCGATGATATTTCAAATAGATGTGAAATTTTTGTGTTGGCGTCAAATCACTTAGAATAAGAAAAAGATTTTGTTTGCAAGTTCAATAAATGTAAATTTTCTTTGTCAAAAAAAAAACATGAATATTTTAAAAACTCAAAAACTTTAAACTTTACCAAAGTTAAATTACAGTACTATCTTCGAAATGTGTGCTTTTCCGATACACTACAGTGATGATAGTTCCGTTCTTTTCACTTCAGTAGAAAACTACTACTAGTATGGAGTTTTATCTGTCGAAAGGATTTCTTTGTAAAGCAAACAGATTTGAAGGGTTGCCCAAAATTGACGAAATATTTGAATTTGCCGCCATTTGTGTAGGAAAAAAACAAATATTAGTTAGCTTGGATATTTTTTTTATTACAAAAATTAATTTTTCGCTGCCTATTTACCAGAAATCAGAGAATTTCCACTTGGAGAGTTCCAAATTGTGTTTTAAGACTGAAATTTGTCAAAAATGTATTTTAGTGGTACAAAAATACCATTTCTTTGCTCATCGACTAAAAACTTTGGAGTTTACACTAGTGCATTGCGCCACGAAATTTTGTTGGCAAGCTTCAGATTTGGATTCAGCACCCCCGAAAACAAAAAGGAGCGAACAAATCAAAACTACCCCACAATTTTTATGGTACAAATACAATATGACTGGACTCCTAGGAGAGTTCCAAATCATGTTTTTGGAGACTTTTTTTTTTTTTTTTTTTTTTTTTTTTTTTTTTTGTCCGTGGGTAGGTGCAAAACCTGCATCAGGCTCTATGAGGACCGGAAAACGCGTGCTCATAGAAGTGTGAGATTCTTACTACACTAAAACCACCTCCACTTCCCGATTGCAACTAAGTTGAAACTTATCTAGCAATTTATTTTTAACGAAGTTAAGTAACGTGTTGCAGGTAACTTTCCGGTGAAAGTTTCTGCTTATTCCGCGATTTTAAAGCGGTTTTGTGTTCACCGCACCAAGTCGGAAGGTTTTGTTCTTTGCAGACGGCGTACTAAATTCGACTCGTCAAGAATGTCAATAATCGTTGGATTAGCGTGATCTAATAGCCGATTTCTATGTTTTCGCGCGAAACTCTCAATTTCGTCTCGAACCGTAGGAATCCCGAGATCCCTGTGAAGATCTTCGTTTCTTATATACCATGGTGCATTTACAAATGACCTAAGCAATTTATTTTCAAACGTTTGTAAGATATTTAAATTTGTATCGCAGGTACATCCCCAGAGTTGTATACCATAAGTCCAGACAGGTTTAAGTACCTGCCTGTATAAAATCAACTTATTATCAATACTAAGCTTGGAATATTTACCGAGTAGCCAGTTCATATCTCTTAATTTACTTTTTAATTCTTCGCATTTCTTTTTTACGTGCGGCTTCCATTTTAATTTCGCGTCTAGAGTCATTCCCAGATATTTTGCCTCATTCGCAAATGGTACACGACCGGTATTAAGAAAGACGGGCAATCTATTTATTTTTTTATACGTAAAGTCCACGTGGACTGACTTTTGTTCATTGAGCGCTATTCGCCATGTTTTTGTCCACTCATTAACATTATTAAGAGCATTTTGTTATTTAATCGTAGCTTCGTTAATCGTTTTGCCTACTGCTAGTATTGCAGTATCATCAGCAAACGTTGCTACGATAGTGTCTTCTGTTTGAGGTATATCACGTGTAAATAGAAGGTACAGAACTGGACCTAAAACACTACCTTGTGGTACCCCAGCCACTATTTCTTTGAAGTTAGAATATTCATTTCCGTGTCTTACACGAAAAAGTCTGTTTTCTAGATATTCGTTAAGAATTTTATAAAGTCCTTCAGGCAGAACTTGTCGTAATTTGAATTTGAGGCCTTCGTGCCAGACCTTGTCAAATTGGCTCGGAACATATTCTAACCTAAGGGCGGCATTTATTATATAAAGAAGGTTGATCAAACCTTTACGAGGAAGCATTTTTAGAATTTCTGCCGTGATTAAGTCATAACCTGGAGCTTTATTGGACTTAAGCTTCTTTATTTCTCTTTTTAACTCGGCAAGTGTAGCATTTCTAATTATGTAGCTGTCATTTGATGTTAAATTCATATTTAAATTTTCGTTGAGTGCTTGTCCATCGAAAGGCTTAAATGTTTCCTCCAGGTAATCGGCGAATACCATAGCTTTTTCTTTGTCACTTTTAGCCCATTCATTTTGGCCTTTCTTAATAGGAGGCGCTGGAAGCTTTGGTCTTTTTGTCACTTTTATAGCTCTCCAAAGTGAGTAATTGGAATCTTTTCCTGCTGTCAGATTTTCGAGGTAATTTCCAACTTCACCGTTTTTGAAATCTGATATTCTCGTTTTAAGCAAATTACACAATCGATTTAAATTAGCTTTGTGTTGAGGAGCACGGGTTCGCTGCCATTTCTTGCGTGCTTTTCTTTTCTCTTTCACTAAATCTTTTATATCTTGCGGATATTTTATATCTTTATAGCGCGGCATTTCGCTTTGATAAGGTGTGTTATTCCATGCCGCCTTTTGTATCATATCAACAAAGGTATCTACTGCGTCTTCAAGTTCGAGAGACGTTTGTAATGATATTCTTAATTCAACGCTGTCCTCGATATCTTTCTTAAATCCATCCCAGTTGGTTTTACCGTTTGTTAACCTGGGTGGTTTTTCAATTTTTATCAGACTTTCCCTCGTATTGAGTATGACGCCAGAATGATCCGAGAAGAGATCAAAGCTCTCTGTAATTTCAACATAGTTAGAGGGTATTCCTTTTACCATAAATAAATCGATTAGGTCAGGTATTTTTGACGGATCAGTTGGCCAGTAAGTTGGCTTTCCAGTTGAATGAAAATCGCAATTATTTTCCATTCCTGCCTCATAGAGCATTCGACCCTTTTGAGATATGCATCTTGAGGCCCAGAAGGTGTGTTTTGCATTAAAGTCACCACCAACAATGAAGTTTGGACTTAGTGACTTTATCAGTGTCGTAAATTCACTCTTATCAATTTTGCAACGCGGAGGGCAATATATTGAAGAGACATTGAGAAAAATATTTTTAGTTCTAACCTGAACACTACTCAATTGCATTGATTCCACCTCTATTTTCAAGCCTATCGAGTGTTCAATGCACTCTTTTATATATAACGATGATCCACCTCTTGCTTTGTTTGACGGATGAACAGCGTGGTAGTCATGAAACCCGTGGATTTTAAGATTTGATTCATTTTTTGCATGCGTTTCTGATATCAAACATATGTCGATATCATTTTCCTGCATAAACATCTCTAATTCTCCTAGTTTATGCCATAATCCGTTGGCATTCCATGTAAGAATTTTAAGTTTTTCCATCATATATTTTTTGAAAGAGGTTTGGGTCGAAAACAATTTTCGAGCTTACTTAACCTATCAAAGATAAGTTTATTTGTTTCACATTGTTCTTCAAGTTTCGAAAGAATTATTGAAAAGACTTTCGAAACCGGATCTGTTTCAGTATCATTATTAGCGGGTATATTTTTGGCCGCTATTTGGGCATATGTTTCTGTATTACCTTGCTTTGATATTTTGTCCGAAGGTTTTGATACTGTTTTCTTTTCCTGATTTAAAGCTTTCCCTGATTTAAAAATCTTGGGAGTTCCGTTTTTAATTAGTCTTGGTGGTTTTCTTTGCGTTTGGGCAGATTTTGATCTTCGCTTTTGCAATTCTTTAGCTACTTCGCAGCCCCTATAGTTTGCCGGGTGATTTCCATTACAATTAATACACGTTGGTGGACTTTCACTTTTACCGTTGCAGTCAGCGGTTAGATGTTTTCCGGCACATTTTACACACCTTGGCTCTTTTTTGCAATAGGTTTGGGTGTGATTAAATTCTTGGCAGCGTTTACACTGAGGGACTAACCTTGTGCTCTTTCTTAGAGGTTCGATCTTGACTACGATGTTTAAAATTGTTTTAATTTTATAAATTTCATCTAGTTTTTCAGTCTTATCGAACGACAGTATAAAAAGTGGAAGGCCACGTTGTACCACTGTCGTTTCGCCCTCTTTTTTCTGTTTCTCTCTTTTGACGATGTTCATTGCATCTAAGATATTGAAGTTGCGCTCTTTTAGATCACTTATGATATCGTCTTTTGAACATGATGCGTGTAAACCTCTCGCCACAACACGGAGACTGGAAAAGTAAGTCAAAAAAGTAATTTTTCTGCACCGTGGTACGAAAGTACTTTTCCATTGCTAAGCCACCATAAATCTTAGAATTTACACTATGAGATTTCGAAAACGTATTTTTTGACTAAGAAATAAGTCAAAAATGGAATTTCAATGCGTGGTGGTACAAAAACTAAGCCGGTAATAGACGCAAAACTTAGGAATTTACTATAATAGTGTTCCTAAACGTGGTTTTTGGACAGAAAAATATGTCAAAAATATGTTTTTAATTCGCGGTGGTACAAAATAATTTTGAATTGCTGGTGGACCAAAAACTAAGGAATTTACACTGGGGAAGTACCAAGACGTATTTTTGGACTGAAAAATAAGTCAGAGATGTATTTTTGATGCGCTTTCCGTTACTAAGCGACCAAAAACCTAAAAAACTTAACACTAGGAAAGTGCCAGAATGTGTTTTAGGATTGAAAAATTTGTCAAAAATGAATTTTCAGTGTACGGTGGTAAAAAATACTGAACTGTGAATCGGCCAAAAACTTGGGAATTTACTCTAGAAGAGTTTCAAATCGTATTTATGGACTGAAATATAAGTCAAAAATGTATTTTTGATGCACGATGTACAAAAATACTTCTTCACTGATTAGCGATTAAAAATTTTGGAATATACACTTGAGGATTTTCAAAATGTATTTTTGGACTTAAGAAAATCGAAAATGTATTTTGGCTGCTCGGTGGTACAGAGAACTTTTTCGTTCTTAATTGACCAAAAACTTAGGAATTCGCACTATGGGAGTATCAGAACGAATTTTTGGATTGAAACAAGTCGAAAATGAAAAAGGAGAATCCCAAAACGCGTTCTTGGGCTTAATTATTTGTTCGATGCGCGGTGGTACAAAAATATCATTTCGTTGCTAATCGACCAAAAACTTTGGAATTTACACTAGGAGAGATCCAAAATGGGTTTTGGACTGACAAATTAGTTAGAAATGTATATTTTTGATGCACTTACTCGTACTTTCAGAATTTACTTTCGATGTCACTCACAGCCAAGGATGTAATACGGCCTCAATCAACAAACCTCTCCAGACAGTTCTATCTAGGGTTGGCGATAGGATATCGTTTGGTACCAGTATTGGAAACCGAAATGATAGCGAGACGATACTAGTTCCAAAGCATCTGAAACATACTGGAACCAATACCGCACAATGCATGCAAAATACCAAGCGAATTCAACTACAAGACTGATGGCGTCTGATCACTCAGCAAAGCTCCGAGCAGATTATGATCAGATTCCTCAGATTTAATTATGAAACACACTTGAGCACTGAACTGTCATTTAATGTGTTTTTGCAAAAATTTCGTGAAATTTCTTGCAATTTTTTTAAAATTGACGGGCGACTGTCCGAGGACTTTCCAGTTAATCCATTTTAAATTATGTATCACTTAAAAATAAGTGAAGTTGGCTTCGCTCAGCGTTTCGCTCGATTCGCTCGATTCGCTCGGTCATTTAATCCTGAGCTAATTGAGCAAGCTCTGAGCTAGCTCTGATGGAAAAAAGAAACACACTTTTTATGCTCTAATATGTTTGAGCTAAAAAAAAAACATAGAATTTTTGTTTGACAGTTCCGTGATCTGCTCTAAGTTAAAAAAGAAAAACACCATAAGTTTATTTTGATAAGTCGGGCATTTTATTTTTGTTTGTGACTGAGACCAGATCGAAACCTGGCGAGACCGATTCCGAGACCGATTCTGAGACAAGGCTTTGTTATACGAGACCGAGACGAGACTGAGTTATTCGATACTGATACCGATACCGAGACGATACTGAAAATTTTCGATTTTGACGATACCGAGACGATACGAGTCCACACAAAAATATCATTTGGTTTGGTATTGTAGCCAGCCCTAGTTCTAGCCATAACTAGCCACGTCCAGTTATGCTCAGTAAATTGGTTGAGGTCGTTTTCCACTTACACTCGTACACTATTAGGGTTGGATTCAAAGATTCCTCGTGCTTATGCATTCTGTCAATACGCTCCACGTATTCCAGTCATCTTAGCCACAGTGTGCATCGATCTGGAGCTCCTGCGTTGTTTCGTATCAGTCAGAGTGTGGAAATTTAATCGACGGTTGCCTTTTCAGGCCAAAAGCAACGTGTATAGGGGCCAATCAGATAGTTGACAAAAACTTTTAAGCGATACCACAGTATAGCCGCGACTTATTTCTCTGCAGTTGAAACAGGTCGAAGCATCTTAATTTTATGTACGAGGCCCACTATGCTTAAGCTGGATTTATCAGCAATTTTCACCAACCAAATTTTGCATAAAATTTGGTGCATCCTCCTTAAAAAGTCATCTTCTAATACTTTGAACTTTTCAGCCGGGAGTCGACCCGCACCAGGAGCTTTGTATAATTAAAGCTTAGAAATCACGGCGTGTATGCTATTTATGCACTTTAGCAATCTAGAAAATGTCATGCTTCTGTTCTGGCCTTCAAGCTTTGAGTAGATTGTGTTACCCTTTCATAAAACTAACGACTTGACGAACCACTTCTCGTGTTCTTTCTTTTTTTTGCTGAGAAGTAAGTGCCCCTTCATCCATTTTTGTCTGTAGAGCTCCCGGGCTGCTCTCTCAGCAGCTCTCGTCTGCTGCATTGTTTGGTAGGCTTCATTCTAAGCTGCATGCGCCAGCTGGCAATCTTCATAGAACCAGGATTCTCTTTGTGTTCGCTTAGCCAGCATATCAGTGGTGGTACTTGGTTCTTGACAATGTTTCCTCTGGTCCTCTATCCTCAATGCCAGACGTGGTTGGTTCAGGCGATCTTTTGCAATTCCAGCCTTTCGACTTCAAATCTTTGCACAGCATCTGTTTGGCGTTGTACTTGAGATACTATGAAAAGTAGTGGTCCGAGTCTGTGTTTGCTCCTTGGAACGTTCAAACATCCAGGAAAATCAAAGCATGTCTGGCATGCATCACTAAAATTATGATGATATTTCGCCCTTTCCCCCCGAAGTTCATCTTCCTGTGTCAAACCAGATATTTCCTAAATCGGGCGTTGAAATCTCCCAGAGTAATTTTGACGGCGTTCATCATGGGAGTTTGCCAGGAGATTGTAGAATGCTACTTTGATTGAGTTTTCTCTCGGGGCGTGGATGTAGCTCAGCGTGAAGTTCTTGAATTTGGACAGAAGTCTACCATTCTGTTGGCGTTGGCGTTATCAGCAGTTTGCTCTTGCAGGCTGTGTCCTCCAACTCCATCAAACCAAAGATGCCCTCCTTTTCGAGTCCTATGTTCAAGGCTCCCAAAATAATCTTCAAGTCGTACTTCGGTCAAAATCTTATGTGTTTGTTCTCCAAGAGATCGTAGAATGTTTCTTTAGTTGAGACTTGCCTCTTTTCCGTGCGAGCGTGTGTATGCAGATCAGAATGATCATGATCTTTATGAATTTTTGATTTATTTTTGACATACTAAGGATTGATTTTAGCTTGGGAGTCATTTTTGTAAGTTTGTAGCTTTTAAAAAATGGCGTCCAATCTTGGCCCAAGGGTAAAATAAAAAAAACTCGAAAATTACCTGAAAAATGTCCATAGTTTAACTAACGGTTGAAGTCTTAAGAGTTAGGTGTTAGTAAGACGGTCTTTCGGGTAAAATGTCAATGTTGCCACTTTTCGGAAATATACCTATTTTCTGGTCATTGAAGGTGGGCTCTCCACTTCTTTCAAAATTTTTAATATTTTGAACATGAACAAATTTGTGGAAACGCCTCCAGATGCCAAACACCTGTACCTGTTGGGATAATAATGAGTGGTATCTTAAAAGATAGGTGCTGAGATTTTAACTTCTGTTAAATTGTCAGTGCTGCCACTTTTAGGAAACAAAGTTTGTTTTTACTTTTTTGTAAATTATTGATGTTTTGAACAAGACCAGAGAAGTAAACTTCTAACGAATTCAAATCTTGCATTAGTAACCTTTATTATCCAAAGTATGATAGCACAGCGTCTGTAAAGATATTTTGTCCACTTACTTATTGAACAATCATCGTTATTCTAGTTTATTGTTTCAATTTCGAAAAAAAATTATGTTTCTTAGACGAAAGTATAGGTACCCAATGTCTATTGTAACGAAGTCACATACTTTATACTCGTAATCACCCGCACCACCCAACAAGAAAAGCAAAACACTTGGATTTCATTACATCAATTAACCAGCTGAAGCAATAAACAAGTATTGCATACGAACGAGACACCCATACAAAGTACAACAGAGGATACAACCTGCCGCTTGCTACGACGTCAGCAACTACCTAATTGCCGCCAAGCAATTCATACCTTAAAGCGCCCATGCGATTTTCAATGGAGGTAATCTGTTGGCGGTTTGGCTACGTCAACAAACGAAGTTCATTTATCCGCTTATAGTCCACAGTTGGTTATGTCAGCAAAGTTGACTAGTAAGGGTGGAAAATGCACTAGAATTCAGATTCTTCTTGCCATAGAAAGATCTCGCTTTTATTAGTCACACTAATAAAGAGGTACGCTGCTGGCTACTTTTGTGTACCAGTTAGAAGCTTCAAAACTTTTTGGCTTACGCCGTAAAATATCCCCCCCCCCCCGTCCCCGTCCGTCTCTTTATAATTTTGTTCTGCCGTTTGCTTCAAGTGCTAGGGAGTACGTCCCAATCTACGCTGCCTTGAGCTTCGGTTAGACTAGCGAACCCGTTCCTTCGCTGCTCCGCCGATTATAATTTTGTTCTGCCGTTTGCTTCAAGTGCTAGGGAGTACGTCCCAATCTACGCTGCCATGAACTTAGGTTAGACTAGCGAACCCGTTCCCTCGCTGCTCCGCCGACAGTAATTTTGCTCTGCCGTTTTGCTTCAAGTGCTAGGGAGTACGTCCCAATCTACGCTGCCTTGAGCTTCGGTTAGACTAGCGAACCCGTTCCTTCGCTGCTCCGCCGACTATAACTCTGTTCTGCCGTTTGTTTCAAGTGCTAGGGAGTACGTCCCAATCTACGCTGCCTTGAGCTTCGGTTAGACTAGCGAACCCGTTCCTTCGCTGCTCCGCCGACTTTAAATTTGTTCTGCCGTTTGCTTCAGGTGCTAGGGAGTACGTCCCAATCTACGCTGCCTTGAGTTTTGGACAGACCAGTGAACCTTTCCCACCTTGCTATACGAAGTACTGTGTTATTCTATTTTAAGAAAATTAACAATTGTCAAGCATATGAAATACCATGTTAGCATTAGTAATAATATTTTGTAAAGTAAAAAAATATTAAATTCATAAGAATACCGTGTAAAAAAAAATATATATTAAATTGGAGTTCCAAATCTTACTCAAACCTAGTTTTCTTGCTTTCTACGGTTAGACCCTGGACCCCGCTGGCCTACCTCAGCTGGAAACTAAAAAAGCATCACACTATACATTCGACTGATAATACATCTAAATCGATTCAATTTATTGTTCATGTTGAACATGAACATCGTTCCAAACAATTACACCAATAAAACTTATGTCAAACTCAATTGTACCTATACTTACTGGTCTATTAACACAATCTACACTCGAGGATATTTTTCTTTCCTTTTCACTAACAAAACTTTACAACGATTATAACTTTATATATTTTTTTTTTTCAATTCAACTCGGTGCCCTTAGTCCAAGTCGATAAGAAAAGGAGTATCTTTATTTATAAATATCACAACCCGGCACATAACAACTTTAATATATAAAGTTTGAGTTTTATAATCTTCTTATTCTTTGAAGAAAAAAAAAATAAATAAAGAAGTGAAAAGAAATGAAATCAAAATGAAAAAAAAAAACAGGAAAAACATTTTAAAATTTCCACTAGAATAAGGATATCTTGTCTCGTAAAAATATACAACTCCTGTAGTTCTGTAGTTTTAAGTTCTTTTTTTTTTTAAATACCTACAACATTTCTATACCAGATCCACTATATCTACATTCAGACTTCAGAGTGTCGTCCTTTTCGAAAAATGCTCGCATAAAAAGGAAATGTTCTTCTTTCTCATGAAATAGTTAAACTCATTCATTTGAATGGGTTTTTGTTACGATTTTTTTCTGTACCCCCGCACTAACTAAAAGCGATTCCCTTTTTTTTTGTTTGCTATTTTTGATATCCTCCTGGGGGACGAACCAGACACTGCGAAGAAGGTGGTAAGTGTACGCTGTATTTGCAGAATTCTTTGGAGATTATACAAAATGCGATACATTTTTGTTCATTATATGAATCCTTATCTTCATGGCATTACCCTTGAATGCTCATTTTATATCTCAAGCTTTCAAGAAGTTTGTAACTTTTGTTTTTTTTTTTAAGTGGACCTGCATTTCGAATTAGGAATGGGAAAAATGGAAACAAAAGAAACTTTTTAAACATCCTGATTGTGACAGATGTTTCTGAATAAGGGTTTCCGATTAAATAATAAATTAATCACTTTTTTTGTAATTAGAAAATATCAAGAGTAAAAAACAAAATGGAAACTTTTTTATTAAAAGTTGAATTTGTATTAAATTTTAATTATTATTTGAGTAAATGTAAAAAATTGAAACCTTTATTTCGTTTTTTACATTTATTATGTACATTTACTTTAATTTATTAATTAATATCTGGTGTGATGTTGATTATTTTTTTTTATGTTTTTGTATTTTTTTTTAATTAAATATTTATTTACATTATTCCATTAAAAACATTATGTCATAACATAATGGTGTTTATGTATGAATAATTTAGTTGAAACATCAGAATAAAAGCTTTAAATATTTTCGTGCTTTACCAATATATATTGAGAAATATATTATTCATTTAGTAAAATATAATTAATTCTAGGAATCTGCGTCAAATTTGGAAGCAAATCCCAACGGAAATAATATCTGTTCTAAATAGCTGCTACCTATCACACAAGATAGTATATGAACGGGTGAGGAGGTTGTTATCTATAAACTACTTCCGGTTATTATCTGCATTTGGATTTGGAATCTGCTCTAAATGTTTGTAATTAATTTCACTATACGATAAGGGTGCTTATGAATGCTAGGAATAAATTTGTGATATTAGCTAAACCATTGTGGCATACAAGAGGTAATTATTTGGTTCAATTTGCAATTTGTTGGAGATATGTTTGTGTAGAGTAAATCAACCAATGAATGATTGTTTTTTTTTTTAATATAAATCCTTGTCACTTAATTGGTTGCTTTAAATTAAAGATCCTGCAATGCACGACATTACTTTGGGTGAAGCAACTTTTCGTATTGGAATATTTTTAATTGACCCTAAACAGTACTGGAAAAGCTTTCCAAAGTAATGGAGAGTGCTAGAACGCCACTACGGCCCTAGGCTCAATAAAAGGAAAATTCCCATGCGCATCTCCTCTTGTAGAAAGGGGGTAACGCTAACGTGCAGGGGGACCGAATGGATAACGGGATAAGCAGACAAATCCGGCTCCTCACCCATGGAGTTATACTAAGGGTCTGGTTGTGCGTCGGGGTAACTTCTCTACCACAGAAAAACAAACTGGTTCCGAAACGACCACAAGCCTCGGATATGGATGTTTTAATGTTGACGACCCCAGCAAACGAAACAAGGACAATGAATTTCGGATCTGCACGTGGAATGTCCGGACCTTAAACGGGCCACGTGCAGCCGAACAACTAGTGGAGAGCCTGGATAGGCTAAGGGCTGACATTACAGCCATCCAGGAAGTGCGATGGGATGGAGAGGGCATACGAAGGATGAATTCGTGTGACATCTACTTCGGCGAGTGCTGCAAGGAGCAGGGTCAGCGGCTTTTCGGGTGTGGTTTTGTGGTGAGGGGAAGACTTAGGCAAGAAGTCTTATGCCCAGTTGCACCAAAATTCACTAAAAGCGGTTTTTGGTAAAATAGAGTTAAAATTTATCGGACTGATAAATTTATTTGGGTCGCACCAATCTCTTCCGTGCATTTTTTAGCTAAAATGCAGTTCATGAACCACCCCTGGATTTTATCATATGTTTATTAAACTGAACGAAAAAATTTAACCAGTGCAAGTGAGATAGCAATAAGGAAAATGTGAATACACAATAAACAGAAACAAGGTATTCTCATTAGATACAGCCAATGCACCATCTTGTTGTTTTTTTATTATTATTTATTATTTTCTTTTTTTTCCAGAGAAATTATTGAAATAGATACCAACTAACACTAATATTTTTTCGTTACACTCTTGGAAATTATGAACAAATATTTTAAAGCGACCGCGACGTCATCGAATTCAGAAAATGGATTTCTCTGGAACCTGAACAACTCTTCGACTTCTCGCCATTTTTAGGTTTAGTTCGTTATCAGATGAACACACGATGCCCAGTCTATAATTTTTCTGGAATAATTTATTTATTTTAGTAGTGAATTATAAATAGGAAACAAAATGCCTTCACCTGTTGTTTTCGTTATTTTAATTTGGAATAAACAATATTCCGTCAAAAAAATTGAATTATTTTGTTTGTAGGTAGTTAGATATGTTCGTTTAAACTTGCTTTTAAAATGTATCTGGAGGAGAATGGAACTTTAGTTTATTGGTTCGTTTATTGGCCTGTTAGATTTAGAAGTAGTTGGTGCAACCGATAAATGTCATTTTAAAATTAAACGAAGCAATAAATATTTAAAAGAGGTCGGTGCAACTGGCCATTAGGCTTCAGAAATGTAAGCGAGCGCCTGGCCACAATCCGCATCAAGGCGAAATTCAAAAACATGACGTTGATCTGTGCCCATGCCCCAACGGAAGAGAAGGACGACTCAACCAAGGAGGAATTCTACGATCTCCTTGAGAGAACGTATGATAGGTGCCCCAAGTACGACGTCAAGATTATTCTTGGCGACTTCAACGCCAAGATCAGAAAGGAGGGCATCTTTGGTTCGATAGTCGGAGGACACAGCCTGGCAGATTGACTTTGCAGCGGGGCGAAATGTCATCATAGCAAGCACTCGATTCCCACACCTCAATATACACAAAGGGACCTGGTGGTCTCCGGATCAACGAACCGTCAACCAGATTGATCATGTTGCGATAGACGCAAGACATGCTTCCAGTATCCTTGATGTCCGAACGTTCCGAGGTGCCAACATAGACTCGGATCACTACTTGGTGGCAGCTCAAGTACGAATGCGGATATCCATGACGCCACAACAACGAGCGGAGCTGTGAAAAGATTTAACGTCGCGAAGTTAAAATCGCAAGAGGTCGCCAGGACTTTTGCAGACCGCGTTTCTCTTTCTCTTAATCTCTCAACAAGCCCGCCACCAACATCATCTGCAGAGGACTAGTGGAAACACTGCCAAAATGCCATCAGGAGTGCGGCCACTGAAGTGCTGGGTTTCACTAGACCACCACAACGAAACCCCTGATTCGATGAAGAATGCAGGCTGGCGCATGTAGCAAAGAATGAGGCCTACCTACCTAATCAATGCTGCAGACTAAAACCAGAGCTGCTGAGAGAGCAGCCCGGGAGCTCTACGGGCAAAAACGAAGGGAGGAACGCCGACTTCTCAGGAGGAAGAAGAGAGAGCATGCGAAGCGGGCGGTCGAATCTATTGAGGACTGTAATGGCAGGGGGGACATTCGAAAGTTCTACCGAAGGGTAAGGCAATCTACCCAGGGCTACAAGGCTAGAACGGAAGCCTGTCGTGATGAGAGTGGGAATATGGTGGTAGACACACATTCCGTGCTGAGGATTTGGAAGCAGCACTTCTCAAGACTGCTAAACGGTGAAGATGGCCAAAATTCCACTTTAAGGCAGAACACTCCATTCAACCTGGACGATGATGGTCAATATTTCCGTCCACCCGACCTAAATGAAGTGCGGTTAGCGATAGCCAAGCTGAAAGCTTGCAAGGCTGCTGGTGCGGATGGCCTGCCAGCCGAGCTATTTAAAGCAGGAGGAGATGACTTGGTAGGGAGTATACACCAACTTATCTCCAAAATTTGGTCGGATGAAAGTATGCCCGATGAATGGAACCTTGGTATAGTGTGCCCCATCCACAAGAAAGGAGATGCTCTGACCTGTACCAACTACAGAGGTATAAGTCTCCTCAACGTGTCGCATACAAAATCCTGTCATCTGTACTATGTGATCGCTTAAAACCGTTTGTCAACGATCTGATTGGCCCCTATCAGTGTGGTTTTAGGCCCGGCAAGTCAACCGTCGATCAAATGTTCACACTACGACAGATTTTGGAAAAAACCCAGGAGTTTCAAATTGATACACACCACCTCTTTATCGATTTCAAAGTCGCATATGATAGCGTAGATAGAGAAGAACTATACAGAGCCATGTCGCATCTCGGCATCCCTGCCAAACTCGTCCGCTTGTGCAGGATGACGATGGAGAAGTCTCGCTGCTCCGTCAAAGTTGGTACAAACACCACCGAACCCTTTGATGTCGAGAAAGGTTTGAGGCAAGGCGACGCGTTATCATGCAACCTGTTTAACATCGTACTTGAAGCAATTGTACGCAACTCGCAAGTCAACAACAGAGGTACAATTTTTCAAAAGTCCGTTCAACTACTTGCTTATGCAGATGATATTGACATCATAAGGAGAACGAAGCGAGCTGTTACCGGCGCGTTTGCAACTATTGAATTGGAGGCGGCGAAAATGGGTTTGGCTGTTAATGAGGACAAGACGAAGTATATGCTATCATCGAGAAAGGAATCTCAACATCGTCGACTCGAGCAAAACGTCACAATGGATAGGTACCACTTCGAAGTCGTCAAGGACTTTGTCTACCTGGGCTCCACTATCACATCGCAAAATGACATCAGTGCAGAAATCAAACGAAGAATTACTCTTGCCAACCGCTGTTTCTTCGGGCTAAGAAGGCATTTGAGTAGTAAAGCCCTCTCTCAAAGAACAAAGGAGACCTTATATAAGACCCTTATTATCCCGGTCCTGCTGTATGGGGCAGAAGCATGGACCCTGTCAAAAACGGATGAAAATCTGCTTGGGTGCTTTGAAAGGAAAATTCTTCGGGTGATCTTCGGTCCAGTATGTATCGATGGAGTATGGAGGAGAAGATTTAACAACGAGCTTTACGGGCTTTACAGCGACGTCGACCTGGTCAAAAAGCTGAAAATACAGCGGCTAAGATGGCTGGGACACGTGGAGCGTATGGACACCGACGCACCAGCCCGACGAGTCTTCGAATCTACCCCTGATGGTCTGCGCAGCAGAGGAAGACCCCACCTTAGGTGGCGCACACAAGTGGAGAACGACCTCAACCAACTTGGAGTGCGTTACTGGAGGCAGCTAGCTAGGGACCGAGCTGGCTGGAAGGGCTTGTTGGTTGAGGCCGTAGTCCACCCTGGACTGTAAGCGCCATCTAAAGTAAAGTAAAGTAAGTAAGAGAAATCAGCGATGCTGGACAAACTTGTACTTCGGATGGTTAAAATCCCCAGAAAGCGGAAGAACTGCAGGTGGCGGTCAACGGCATGATATTCTGGTAGCGGATGAGCCTATCTTGAAAGGCCAACGGCAGCAGCAAGTAGCGCTGGCAATCCCATATTGGGCGGCTACAAAAGGCGTCTGTTTTCCCATAGTGATGGGCTACCTCGATCAGTGATGTGTTTGACCATACAAATCTGCATGTTATTAATCGTATTTCGGAAAACACCATGGTGGAAATGAGATGTGCGTGAAGTTAGAACGAGCCATTTTTTTGGATTTAAAAAAAAAAGGTTGTGCTGTAATGTGCCCAAATTGTGCCATGTGCC
Source organism: Dasysyrphus tricinctus (assembly GCA_963921185.1). NCBI lineage: Eukaryota > Metazoa > Arthropoda > Insecta > Diptera > Syrphidae > Dasysyrphus > Dasysyrphus tricinctus. The sequence continues at coordinate 32,233,495 of OY992531.1, forward strand.
GTATTTAAAAACAAATCGTACTAAGGGTTTGGTTTTTAGAGGTCACCCATTTTCGAAGAGTGAAGTAAGCACCGCCATTTTCAATTTTCGAAAAAAAAAACGTTGTGCTATTATGTACTCAACTTGTGCTGGCTTGTGTCGTAAATATTTTTGCAAATTTCGCAAATTTGCAAATTTTGCGAATAAAATTTTTGCGAAATTTCAAAATTTCTTTTAAAAAAGAGTTGTGCTGCTTTAAGCTTAGAAAATGCTACAAAAAAAAAAAAAAAAAATCGCATAATTGCAACTGTTATGGCCAAAAAAAAACTTTGCGAAGGGATGTAGCGTGAAGTTAGCATTGCCATTTTCGATTTCAAAAAAAATGTTGCGCTGTATTGTGCTGCCTTGTGCCGCAAATATTTTCTTTAAAATTCGCAATTTTGTAAAAAATTAAAGTTGTGCACAATACAATACAGCACAACCTTTTTTTTTTATAAAAATCGAATATGGCGATGCTAACTTCACGCTTCGCAAAACTGTTTTTTGGCCGTAAAAGTTACAAATATGAGATTTTTTTATCTCTTCGGAATATGGCAGCATAAACTGAGCATAAAACAGCACAACTTCGCAAAAATTTCATTTGTAAAATTTGCGAATTAAAAAAAAAAATATTTACGGCACAAGGCAGCACAATTTGAAAATGGCGGTGCTAACTTCAGGTTAAAAAATGGGTACCCTCTAAAAACCAAACCCTTAGTACGATTTATTAAGAAAGTACGGCACATGGCAGCGCAAGTTGGGCACATTACCAGCACAACCTTTTTTTTGAATATCCAAAATGGCGGAGCTAACTTCATGCATATGGAAATGAGTCCCCAAGAGAAAATCTTTTAATGGAGTATCCTTCATTGGGAGTATCGCACATTGGATTTGGGGGTGCCGCATCTTTCATGTACGAGCGTCAATCAAGACGCCAAATAATAAATGAATAGTCAACAATTAGAAAAAGTCTTTCAAGAAGCGCAAATGTTATTTTTGGCTACCGTATACGTACGAAAATAAGAGCATGGAACGTTGGATCCTTGTACGGCGAAGGTAGATACGAGCAGGTTGAGCGTGAAATGCTTCACCTTAAGATCAGTATCCTGGGCATCAGGTGGAGAGGAAGAGCCAAATACAGAGCTGACTCTGGGCAAACGAGAATGCTGTTTATCCGAACGAAGAAGCGAGGGGTAGTCTTATATTCTGGGCGGCCATTTCTGCAAGAACAATGACAGCAAGGTTCCGTTCAAAAATTCGTAGCGTCACAATATTTCAGTGCTACGCCCCCACAAATGAAGCGACCGAGGAAGACAAAACTGCGTTCTACACTCATCTTAACTCGGATTACAGGAGAGCCGACTCATAGTCGTCATGGGAGACCTCAATACCCAAGTCGGTTCAGACAATTACGGGCTGAAACGCGTGATGGGACGAACTCGCTTGTCGACTTTTGTAACGCAAATCGTTTTGTTATAGGTGGGACTGTATTTAAGCACAAGACGTGTAACAAAATGTGCATCTGGATGGTCAAACCGAAAACCAAATTGATCATATCATGATTCAGCAGCGATGGAGGAAGTCTATGATGTGTGATGTCCGGAATATAAGAAATGCCGATCTGGGAAGCGACCACTATTTGGTTCTGATGAGTCTTAAACTACGAACCGCTGCCGTTCAAAAACCAGCGCAGGATGCAGTAAGGAGCTCAAAATTCAATACCAATGTCTTGAATGACCCCAACATATGTCAAAACTATATCATCAGCCTTAAAGTCAGAGCTTCGTCATTTAACAGAATCCAACATACAACAATTGATGAGATGTGGGATGAAGCAAGAAGTGTTCTTATACCCAAGCGGACGGAGGTTGGAGACTCTTGGATATCCCAAGACATCTGGAATAAAGTCGAACTTCGCAAATCGTTGAAAATGCAAATAAATAATGCCGAACCAGATGCTCAACGAAAGGCTGAATTGCGAAGATAGTATCGCCTAGCACAAAAAGATGGTCTATTGCTGTGTGAGACATTTCAAGACGGTGAAGTTAGATGGACTCGCAGATAATGCGGAAAACGCTGCAAGCAGAGGAGATATAAGGATGTACCAAATATTAAAAGATGTTATTGCGAAAGTAATACCAATCATCCAGTAGTGGATAAGGATGGCACACTTTTGGTATCAATTGAGGATCAATTACGCAGGTGGAAGGATAACTTTTATGCTTAGTGAGGATTCCGTTTTGATATTTTGTTTTACACAATGGGCAGCTATCTGACTCCTTTGAAGTTCAACAGGGTATGAGACAGGGGTATGTTTTATCACCAATTCTTTTTCTACCTGCGATATAAGATGTTTTGACCGCCAGCGTTGGAACAACGGAGACACAGGACATCCCATGGAGTCCGTTTGAAAAGCTTAGTTAGTCACAGACTATGCCGATGGTAAATGACTCTTGTCAAAAAATATAAGCGGGCTGAACGGGAAGTGTCAAGCAATGAAGGTGAAAAGAGAGTCGAGTGGTCTAAGCAAAAATAGCAAAAAATAATGCTCACAGGCAACTTCAGACGTTAGCGTATTTTTACTTGCGATATAGGTACTATAGGGCAAGTTTTGGATTCGTGCAAAAAAAAAATTTCGAGATAACAATCAAACATGACATTACGATGATAGAGAACACGAAAAAAGTGGGTGGCACAATTCTGTCTGTCTGTCTGTCTGTCTGTACCTCAACCTACAGCCTAAACCACTGAAGCGATTTTCTTCAAATTTTGAACTTAAGGTTTTTTTTGTAACTCTCCAGAGGGGAAATTGAAATTTTTTTTTTAGCTCAAAAAATAACGGTACTTGCCATACAACCGTTAAGGAAAAGCTTATTTATCTCAAGAACGGCTCCAACGATTTTGATAAAAAAAAATCAGTATATTATTGTAGATAATCACCAAAAACATTTATTAACGGTACCTGCCATATAACGGTTTTTGTGATTTTTGGTTTTCTCATTAACCGCTCATCCGATTGCAATACAAATTTTTGCACAAAAGCTTTGTTAGAATATAAATAATACTGCATACCAAAATTTTTGAAAAAATAAATTTTGTATTTTTGAAAAAAGATTCAAAATTTTTTTTTGAAAATTCAATATTTCAAAAACGGGTTGATGAATTGTTTTGAAATTTCAGTTTTAAATGTATATTAATATATACTCAAAATTGGCATACCAAATTTTTTTTGAAAAATGTTGCAAAAATTTTATATATAAAAAAATAATTTTTAAAAAAACGGCTCCAACGATTTTAAATTTTTTGTTTGCATATATTCATATATTTTCAAGTAATCAAATGGCATACTTTGTTTTGAGCTCTAAGTTTTTTATCAGACTGTTTATACAATTTAAAGAACGATTTAAATGCTTTTTATACTTTTTCTATAATTACTTGAATATTTGTTAAGTTCTATTTTTTACAGGAGACGCCAGCTGAAAAGGTTGAACAATTTAATTACCTTGGAAGTATTGTTTCAGCAAATAGTAGTATACTGATCTGGACGTTAAAAGTTGAATAAATAAAGCTCGCTCATCCTTCGGTACTCTGGCCCCAATTTGGAAATCCAGTCAAATTTCCTTGAGCCAAAGTTGAGATTCTTCGAATCCAATGTCAAGTCCATGCTGTTATATGCTTGTGAAACCTTTAAAAACGATGGATGCAGGATTTTGTCAATTGCTGTCTTCGCCATTTTCTAAGAACTCGCTGGCCACAAATTATATCAAACGAAGAATTGTGGCGCAGGACAAGTTAAGAGCGGCTGGACGTTAATATAAGAAAGCGTAAATGGCAATGGATTGGTCACACACGGAGGAAACCAAACGATTGCAAAGCAGTCCCTTGAATGTAATCCTCAGGATGCATGGCGGGTTGGAAGACCAAGAAAAACATGGAAATTAACAGTTCTAGCAGAAGCAGACTCCCAGAAAAAGAAATGGCTACAGTTTAAATGTCTAACTGCAGACCGTCATGGATGTAGACGATTTGTTGGCGCCCTATGCCCCAATCGGGGTTAAAGGACTTGATGATGATAATGAATGGATTTAAAGCAATCTAAGTATTTCATATCTCTAAGCAGATTGCACATTAGCTACATTATAGTTGTCATAACCGGACACTGTCTTATATGCAAGGAAGCAACGTATCTTGGTATATTCTCTAACGATTTTTGCAGAAGCTGTATGGACGAGGAAGCGGTAGAATCGATTCCTCATCTTCTATGCAGAGCAGGAGCTCTATCTCATAGGCAAAGACTCCACCTTGAAGATTTCTATTTCAATGATCCAAGTGATTTAGTAAAGACATAGGTAGTCTGTTACGCTTAATAGGAAATTTTGGAAAATTTTGGGAAATTATCTTAAAGCCTCTACTTTATTTCTCTTAAACAATATCTTCTGCCTATTTGTGCTCCGAAAAATGTTATGCGCAATTTAGTAACTAATTTAGAAATAATTGATTTTTCAGTTTTTTTATATTTGTTCCTTTACTCCCCCAGTAGAAAGCAAAAAATTTACGCTTTCTTTGTAGACTTCAGAGCAGCCTTTGACTCTATTGATCGAAAACGTTTGTGCTATAAGCTAAGCTGTATTGGGGTGTCTTACAAGTTTATAAAAGCGCTAGAAAAATTATACGAATCTACAACCGCTACCCTATACGATGGAGTCCATACTTCTGAAAAATTCGATGTGGAACTTGGAGTACGCCAAGGATGTTGCATGAGTCCATTGTTATTTTCGTTATACATAGATGACATCACAAACGCATTAACAGGGGGAGTATCGTTAGCGGGGATGAAAATTAAAGTGATCCTCTACGCTGACGACATAGTCTTATTAGCAGAAGATCCTAAGATGCTTCAGTTAATGATAAATAAATTAGAAACTTACTGTCAAATGTGGAATTTAAAAGTCAACACCAATAAATCAAAGATAGTAGTTTTTAAAAATGGAACAGGAGTCTTAAGTCAAGATGAAAAATGGACGTTTGGAAGTGAAAGACTGGATGTAGTGAAGCAATTCCAATATCTCGGCATTAATTTAACGTACAATCTTAATATGGAACCTCACTTAAATGCCAAACTGGAAAAAGCAAAAGCAGCTATTTGTATAAACTGGAAAAGTATTTTTAGTTGTTCCTACATCTCAGCGAAAGCCAAATTCAAGGTGTTTGAGTCCACAGCTCGGGCTATAATGTTCTATGGTGCACAGTATTGGGGCTTCAAGAGCTATGAAACGGTAGAGTGCTTACTTCGATTCTTCATCAAAAAAATGTTTAAGCTGCCATTTTCCTGTCTCAACTACTCTATATACATAGAAACTGGATTATCTCCGTTGTTTTTATCAACATTGAAACTTCATTTCGACTACCTTCTAAAAGTGCTGAAAATGGACGACCAACGACTTCCTAAAAAATCGCTTTGTATGCACTGAGAAATAGGATACTATGGTTTAATGAGTGGGAAAGACTGGCTGTTGAGTGCGGTTGTCCATTAATGCTTGACGAAAATAGGTTGGATGATTTAAAAACACAATAATACGGGCTGCTTCAGAAATTCGATGAAGAACAGAGAAAATTATTCTTGGAAGAAGCAAAAGCATCGAGCCAACGCTTGGTATATCGAAATCTTAAACATAATTTGGAACTAGCAAATTATTTCAACTCATCATACAGTATTCCAATGATAGCAACCATATTTAAAGCAAGATTGGAAATGATTCACTTAAACTTCATGCCCCACAGAAGTGACCTACCACAGTTTTGCTCTATGTGTAATCTAAACGAAGTGGAAAACATAATACACTTTATTGGACGATGTCCGGTATTGAGAGAACTTCGAAGAATATACTGGAATAAAAACGTTTTAAATGACTTAGAAACCCTCAATATTTTGAATGGGGAAAATTGGAGAATACTTTTTGAATTCTGTAAGGAAGCATTAATTTATAGAAACAGAATAATTTCGGAATCTTTTTGAAACTACATAATAGGCCAGGAAAAATAGGTTCCGAGGTTGAAAAAATTAATTCATGAAATATTAAAATTGGAATCGACGCAGAATTGCAACCTCTATAACATATCCAAAGTCCCCCAAAATCCCCGCATTGGCTTTTTGTGTAGATGCATTTGAAGAGGTGCAGACGGGGAGAATTTGGAGGTCTATCAAACTTAAATATTTGTTTGGGTAAAATCTTATCATATGATACATGCTTTAAGGGTAGTTTTTAACGCCGAATCTAATGAGACCAAATTCAAAATGATACAACCACCCAAAAAGAAGTTATAGTCCTTTTTATGTAATGATGATTTTTGTTCTACGGAAAATACGATTTCAAAAATTAATTTTTGCTTGAAAAGGCCCATAACTTTGTTAAGGGTGCTTGTATCATTTTAGTTTTGCTTTTATTAGATTCAGCGTTAAAAAATACCCTTAAATCATATACCATACTTTGTGTATATACCTCAATTACACCAAATCGGAATTTTGGCTCAAATCTTCCAACTTCTTCCCTGATTTTCCCTCTCTTCAATAAAAAAACCCCAGAACAAATATATTTATGAGGACTATTTTGATTCTTGGTTGCCATGACAAATTATATATTTTTGGCGAATTTCATGAGTGTAAGAGTTTTTACGTGGGTGTTATGGTTAACATTCTTTGTTGCCCCTCCCCCTTAAAAAAAACACCCTTTCACCATGAATATTTTTAAGGACTCTCTTGATTCTTAGTTCATAAGACAAATGAAACATTCATTACAAGTTTCATTAACATACCGTTATTTTCAAAGGGGCTTCGGTAATATTTTACCTGTAGTACCTGAAACAAAAATCATCATTACATAAAAAGGACTATAACTTCTTTTTGGGTGGTTGTATCATTTTGAATTTGGTCTCATTAGATTCGGCGTTAAAAACTACCCTTAAAGCATGTATCATATGATCAGGTTTTACCCAAACAAATATTTTAGTTTTATAGACCTCCAAATTCTCCCCGTCTGCACCTCTTCAAATGCATCTACACAAAAAGCCAATGCGGGGATTTTGGGGGACTTTGGATATGTTATAGAGGTTGCAATTCTGCGTCGATTCCAATTTTAATATTTCATGAATTAATTTTTTCAAGGTTCCCCATACGATTTGTGCTATTTTTCCTGGTCTAATAAACAGAAAATTATAAAATAAATAAAAAATTATGATTTGCTTCTAAACTAAGATTTATATAACTTATTTAAAATACTATTAATATACAAAAATAATGAGAAAAGTAAAATTAAAACACATAAGAAAATTAACACTGAATTGCCAATCTGGCAGACGACAAATTTAATGTCATGCCTATATTTTATCTATAAGAAACAAAATGTATACTTCTTATTCAAGTTTAATAAATATCTATCTATCTATCTATCTATCTACTCCCCCATTTTCCAGTATATCTCTTCCTTGAATTTCTTATGTTTAAGACCTTTGTTAAATTCCGTATAGGTTGGTTCAGTTACTTCAAATTTAAAACAATCTCTGTGAACCATCACTGCACTGCTCTACTAGGTATAACAAAAACGTTCGTCGCCATTTCTAGAGATTTATCTATTTACATTGTTCTATTTTCCGCATTGAAAAACTTCAAAATGTAAACAGCTTTTCTACTTAGCACTCGTGTATAGAATAATTGAAAATACCCAATATTTATGATGCAGTTGAATTGAACACTTTTATTCAAAAATACTCTAAGTACCCACAGCATTATTCACTTGAATTAAATAAATACATTCTCAAAAACCTAACAAAGGCCATCACGATAACAATTGGACCGATTTTAAACAATAACACATTTGACTTCCACGCCGATAATTTTGAATGACACACTCAATGTAAACAGATTATAATAAATTCCACGATAAATAAATTCTTCTTTTCCGTTTGAAAATTAAAATAATTTAATTGTAAAACGGAAAGCCGGATGGACACAGAGCTGGTTGTGGCCGGAGGCAGCGGCGGACGAACGAACTAATCCAATTAAAGTGAGATTAATTGCGAAAATGTGTAAATGTGTATTCTGCTTTGAAATAAGACACACGTTATTTATTATTTTAATAAAATGTTTGGCGAACACTTTATGATGTTGTGATGTCAGACAGAATCGAAAGAGAGCCAAGTGCAAACAGAGCCCATTGACGTTTCACAATATTTTTTGACGTACGTGAGTATGAGCTTTAATGGGAATAATGAATATTTTAATTTTTGAATTATTGAATTATTTATTCAGATTTAAGTGCTTGGAGCTTGGACAAATCTTTTATTAAATCAAAAAAAAAAAAAAGATTATTTAGTGGATGAAACCTAAAAAAGAGATAAAACATGTCTCTGAAAAAACTAGCCAGCCTTCTTTTTTCTACCGAAGCATTTAAATGGACCCAGACAATAGTTGTAACTTTGCAAGTAGAAGATATCATTCTTTGTGATGTCAAAGTCAATAAAAACTATTTATTCGTTTTGAATTATTCAAATCGGCTTAGAACAAACTTTTCAGACAAATCACAGACTTTGCTACAGACGCAAATTTATGAGAACTCCTGGCTATTACTGAAGCGCAGAAAATGTGTCTACAAAAGTTTACAAAGTTTTTTTTTTTGAATATGAGCTTCAAATCACAAAACTCAAACTGCCAAAAATCAATCGGGATTTTTATTGTGTGGAAAAAATATCAAAACTCCCATTTTTAAAGTTTTTCTTGCTGTTGTTGTTGTGATGAATACCTATAATATTCCACAGAGACAGGATAGGAAGAATAACCATACATTCATAAGCCACCCTATTTCACTTTAATCGAATAGAGCAATGGCACGCCTCTATTTTAATTCAAAAACAACCTCATTCTGAGCCATTTGCCTCCCCAATCCCGTTTTCGTCGCCGCCGTCGACAGTTCTGATATGACATACTTTTCCATTGTCCATTTTTTCTTAATCTCTATCCATAAACAGAGGCTAGAAGGATATTTGTCTCAAATCTTTTCACAAATGGACTGTGGGGCATCATAAAAGAGATTTCAAAAATTGTTTGTGTGATTTTGTGAAATTCCTTAAATATAAATGAAAATGTGGGGGATAGAAGAAATCCCTAAAGGGGAACAAACTATCAAAAAGTTGAACTCATATTTGCTAAGGGGGGTGGGGGAATTACACTCATTCCTTGGGTTTTTATTGCAAAGATTAAGCTAAATTACTTTTTATCCCTTGGGAGCAAATATACACAAAAACCCAATGGAATATGAGATTTAACCATAAGAAGACAAAATAAACACTCAGGAATGAAAATATTATTTTGTTTTGTTATTATTTTGTTTTTTTTTTTATATGGGAAATTGGAACGTTTTCATTTATATTATACACTATACACTACACATCAATTGATTATGATCTTATTTTTTAACAGTTTTGGTGAATCCTGCCGAAAATGTTCCTCAGGGGATCTATAAACTTTTAAGACTTGAAAAAATTCAGGAGTATATCTTATATCTATCTTTATGATTTAAATTTGAAGTATTTTGTACAGGTACTTGAGTTTTTTAATTGCAAAATAAGACCTAAAAATCCGGTCAGGAAACCGAATCTCGTGCATTTTCTGGCGAGGACCTTTTTTATGTATGGAATTTGTTTTCGAGATGATAAAGATGAAATTAAGTCTGGAAGTAATTTTTGTAATCCTGTTGCTTGGCCCCCATTTTCAAAAATGGCGCCCAATGTGTACTCCGTAGAGGAAACCCAAATCCTGGCACTTTTTGTGGGGGATCTTATTTTTGCATTTTTAATTTATTTTTGACATGCTAAGAATAAAATTAAGCTTGGGAATCGCTTTTTTTAATCCTGTCATTTGGACACCATTTTGAAAATTGGCGCCCAATCTGGGACCAAATGGTAAAATAAAGTAAAATAAAAAGAAACTCGTAAATTACTTGGAAATTTTCCATAGTCAAAATAATGGTTGATGTCTTAAAAGATAGGTGTTGAGTAGACGCACCTTTTGGTAAAATATCAATGTTGCCACTTTCCGGGAACACACTTTGTATAATGTCAACGGGTGGAACCTCAACTTTTTTTTATCATTTCTAATATCTTAAACATGAAAAAAAGTTGCGGAAACGCCTCAAGATGCCAAACGCGTATTGGGAAATAAAAATTTATATTTTGAAAAATAGGTGTTGCGTAAGTGCACCCTCTGTTAAAATTTCAATGTTGCCACTTTTCAGGAACATACTTTTTTAAAGTCAAAATGTGGGACTTCTCTTTTTTTTGGTTGGTTTTTACGTGGAAAAAGTTGCGAAAACACCTCTGGACATCAAACGTGTCTTGATGCCTTAAAAGATAAATTTTAAGTAGACACACCTATGGGTAAAATGTCAGTGTTGCTGTGTTTCGGAAACATACTTTTTTTATGTCAAAGGTTGGGACTTCCATTCCTTTGGTAGTTTTTAATATTTAGAACATGAAAAAAAGTTGTGAACGCTTCTAGATGTCCATCGCGTCTTGGGAAAATATCTGTTGACATCTAAAAAGAAAGGGATTGAGTAGAAGTACCTTTGGTAAAAATGTCAGTGTTGCGACTTTTCGGGAACATACGTTTTTAATATTAAGAGGGTGGGATTTCCCTGTTTTTGTAGATTTTCAATATTTTGAACACGAAAAAATTAGCAATTTTTTTTTTGGCACTATTTCCGAAAATTTTCTCACCATATAAATACAAAAAAGTTTTGGAAAAAATGCAATTTCAAGGCCAACATTTTTTGAAAAAAAAATATAATTTTTTTTCAAGAAAAAGGAGTTTAATTTTTAATTTGTCAAAAACTAGGAAGCATTTTAGTTTCTCAAAAACTAAAAATTATTTTTACATCTAGTTCTCAGTATTTGATTAAAAACTGATAAGAGCAAAGTGGCACTTAAAAGTGCAAAATTTTCAAAAAAAAGAAAAAATCAACTAAAAACAAAATCATAAGTTTTTTTTTTCCAAAATATTGACTTTGAAGGTCTCAATTTTGAAGGGCCCTAAGATCGTCCAATCAAAAAACCAAATAGGCTCATACAATTCCATTTGATCTATTTGATTTTGCGACAGGAAAAAATCGCTTAATAAATATAACTGAGTTTTTTTTTTTTTAGATCGCTGCGGTTTTAAAATCGAGCATTTGTGCCTTCAAATTTGAAACAATACGTCTCACCTATTGCATAAAAATAACCATCATGCGATTGGTTAGTTGGTACAGTCGTGCATGTTAGGCTAGAAACACACTTGCGATTTTAATCGCACAATTATTTAGTCACAGAAATAGAACACATGATCCACAACGTGAATGAACGCACATATAACAAGGAAATTGTGTAGAGTTGCGACCGTTTTCTTAGTCGCGGCGACAGGAAATCACAAGTGCGTTTTCAGCATAATATGTGCATGCATTCACATTTAAAGTTGTGTTGTATTTTTTTACGATTAAAATATCGCGCAATAGATAACCGCAAAGGAGTGTTTGGCTATAAAGAGTTTGTTACGCCAAATTTTTTTAATCACACCCACTGAAAATCGCAAGTACAGACCTATCCTAATGTAATTTCATGTTTATATTCACATTTTCGATTCAAGATTTTGTGACTAAAAAATCGTAGTTGCCACAAGATTAAGTCCGGAAACGCACTTGCGATTCTCTGTCACCGCGACTAAAAAAACGGTTGTAACTCAATAAAAATTTCTTGGTCGCATGTGCGTTCATTCACATTGTGGCTCATGTGTTCTATTTTTTGCGACAAAATAATCTACTAAAGAAGAACAAGTTCCGTTTTATAGTCACTGCAATGTTTAAGTTTATGCTTGCGATTTAATAGTCATGCGATTGAAAACCACAACTGCGTACATAACTATTTCTCTTTGGGTTGCGCCTACACTGAAAAAATTATTGTACGTAAAATCTATAAACGGCGTTTATAAACCGATTATTCGTTGAATCAATGTACGATTCATGTATTCAATGTACAAATAATAAAAAATAAAAGCGGGAATTAATAAACGTTGGTTATTCTCGTTTATTAAAATCCAAATTCACGTTTTTATTAACGATTCATTGATTCTATTAATTTATACATTGTCCCAATGAACTTTGTTAATAGAAAATTGATAACCGTTTATAAAAATCAATAAACGTTCATTATTTTTTATGAACAGCCGTTCATATTTTTTTTTTTTTCATTTTTAATTAACGATTCACTGATTCTATTAATGTTCATTAAAAAAACAATGAAAACCATTTATAAAAATTAATAAACGTTAATAAATTTTTTATGAACATCGTTAATAAAAATCTAGTTTTATTTTTTTATTAATCTGTTCATTGTTTTAATGTCGTGTTCATTAAAAAACAATGAAAACCATTTATAAAAATCAATAAACGTTAATAAATTTTTTATAAACATCGTTAATAAAAATCTGCTTTTATTATTAATTAATCTGTTCATTGTTTTAATGACTTGTTCATTAAAAAACAATGAAAACCATTTATAAAAATCAATAAACGTTAATAAATTTTTTATAAACATCGTTAATAAAAATCTACTTTTATTTTTAATTAATCTGTTCATTGTTTTAATGACGTGTTCATTAAAAAACAATGAAAACCATTAATAAAAATCAATAAACGTTAATAAATTTGTTATAAACATCGTTAATAAAAATCTGCTTTTATTATTAATTAATCTGTTCATTGTTTTAATGACTTGTTCATTAAAAAACAATGAAAACCATTTATAAAAATCAATAAACGTTAATAAATTTTTTATAAACATCGTTAACAAAAATCTACTTTTATTTTTAATTAATCTGTTCATTGTTTTAATGACGTGTTCATTAAAAAACAATGAAAACCATTAATAAAAATCAATAAACGTTAATAAATTTTTTATAAACATCGTTAATAAAAATCTACTTTTATTTTTAATTAATCTGTTCATTGTTTTAATGACGTGTTCATTAAAAAACAATGAAAACCATTAATTAAAATCAATAAACGTTAATAAATTTTTTATGAACATCCTTAATAAAAATCTACTTTTATTTTTAATTAATCCGTACATTGTTTTAATGACGTGTTCATTAAAAAACAATGAAAACCATTTATAAAAATCAATAAACGTTAATAAATTTTTTATAAACATCGTTAATAAAAATCTGCTTTTATTTTTAATTAATCTGTACATTGTTTTAATGACGTGTTCATTAAAAAACAATGAAAACCATTTATAAAAATCAATAAACGTTAATAAATTTTTTATAAACATCGTTAATAAAAATCTGCTTTTATTATTAATTAATCTGTTCATTGTTTTAATGACTTGTTCATTAAAAAACAATGAAAACCATTTATAAAAATCAATAAACGTTAATAAATTTTTTATAAACATCGTTAATAAAAATCTACTTTTATTTTGAATTAATCTGTTCATTGTTTTAATGACGTGTTCATTAAAAAACAATGAAAACCATTAATAAAAATCAATAAACGTTAATAAATTTTTTATAAACATCGTTAATAAAAATCTGCTTTTATTTTTAATTAATCTGTTCATTGTTTTAATGACGTGTTCATTAAAAAACAATGAAAACCATTAATAAAAATCAATAAACGTTAATAAATTTTTTATAAACATCGTTAATAAAAATCTACTTTTATTTTTAATTAATCTGTTCATTGTTTTAATGACGTGTTCATTAAAAAACAATGAAAACCATTAATAAAAATCAATAAACGTTAATAAATTTTTTATAAACATCGTTAATAAAAATCTGCTTTTATTTTTAATTAATCTGTTCATTGTTTTAATGACGTGTTCATTAAAAAACAATGAAAACCATTTATAAAAATCAATAAACGTTAATAAATTTTTTATGAACATCCTTAATAAAAATCTGAAATTCGCATTTCAGACATGATTAGTTATTTGTTTCTATAGCACTCCAATGACCCCTCTGACGGGAAGTTAATAAAAAATAAGCATTACCGAATCCTTAAATATTTCCTGGTATAAATAATATCAACGGGATAGTTGCGATATGTTTTAATCTCTGGGTTACACCACTTTTGCACTCACGGCCTCGTTTATTAGTTTGTGGTACTTTGTTTCTATATTGCTTGTATAAGTGAATATGGTGACGCTTAAGGCGATAATAGACCATTTGGCATCAGAACATATTTCTTATGATTGTTAGTTAATGTTTTATGCTCGTATTTATTAATTAATCTAATATATTATTATCTCTTTTATACTCTCATAATTAAATCCATAAAGGTACAATAGGAGTGAAAAAGTCGCCTTTTATACTCTATGCAATATGCTTTAATGCGTAGGATGAATGAAAACGAAAAGCATTTCTATGAGCAAACATGTCGAATTGTTTACACTTTCCGGCCACATATTATCAATTATTTACTTTTCAACTGAATTCAAGTGGCAAACATGCCAAATACATAAAGAGTTAAGCTATGTGCAGATAATTAAGTGGATTGTCGGTGTGCTATCGACACTTTATATATAAATGTCAAATGTTTGTCGGTAAGATTTTAATACAAAATGGAATTGATTTAACAATATATTACATTCATATTGAAAAAAGTACACACCAAACAATTTCAATTTTAGGTTCCAACATTATATTTTTCCTAAATTACACCTTTAAGCTTCCGTAATGGATACAATATTGTGAATTTCTCGCATTTGTCTCTTTTTTCTACTCTTTATGTAAGTAGTTCTTTTTATTTTTCAAATCAGATTTTGATCAGGCAAATGAAATACTTACTTATTGATATTATTCCTTTTCTCATACCTATTGTGGGGTGTATCCCTGTTGGTAATTAAATGGCATTTCCTCGAAAATAATTTCAATTTAGTTATTTCCTTACATCACACAGGTAAATGATGTAAAAACCTTGTTCAATTTAGTACTTTAATTTTTTTTAAAGTGTGATCACTGCAACGCGCAAGTTGTAACTAAAAAATGGCGCAAAGTTAACCCTTCGTTAAATTTTTATTAACCATACATTAAAATAATAAACTGTTTATTAAAAATTATGAATGGTTCATTAAATTAATGAATGGTTTATTAAATTTATGAACAGCATTAATAGAAATGCTCTTTCGTCAAGCTTTATCGTTAATTAATAAGTTAACATATATATTTTAATTAATGGCTATTCATTATCCCAATTAACGTTGATTGATTTTAATAAATGTAATTAATTGTCCTAACGTACAGGTTCATTGAAACAATGAACAGATATTAAATAAAAATATAATTCTCCGTTATCACTACCTGCGTTTTTTTGCATGTCCATATGGAGTTTGGCGAAAGACCGAAATCGGGACATTTCAACATTTATATACCTTTTGCCTTGGACTGCCATGAACAATATCAAATGTAACGAGTATACCTTAATTAAGTTTGGAAAAAAAGCAGAGAGGTCGTAAAACGTGTAAATTTCGTAAAAAAAGTTGAAATAATACATTCACATTAGGGTCGGTCGTTCAAATATATGCTATCGTCTACATTTTGCAGTCGAATAAAAAAAAAAACAACGTGATAAATATTTGAAACAAATAATCGATGAAAAAAATGTTCTAATAGGCTGGTGCTTAAACATTTTTCTGCACTTTTCAACAGAAATTCCATCATAAGATACCTTAATAAAATAAAATTTGTTTGAAAAAAGCAAACAAAAAAATTGTGAGCCACCCTAATTGAATTTTTTTTTTCATCGATTATTTGCTTCAAATATTTACCACGTTGCTTTTTTTTTAATTCCACTGGAAAATGTAGAAGACATAATATTTATGAACCACCCTGTAGTGAAAGTACTCATTTTAGCATTTTTTATGAAATGTAAACGTTTTACAAACTTTCTGTGTAGTAAAAACTCAATTTTGTGTTCGAATTTATGAACCACCCTATTGTGAAAGTACTCATTTTAGCATTTTTAATGGAATATACACGTCTTACAAACCTTCTGTGTAGTTAAAACTCAATTTTTTTCGAATTTATGAACCACCCTATTGTGAAAGTACTCATTTTAGCATTTTTTTATGAAATATACACGTTTTACAAACTTTCTGTGCAATTAAAACTCATTTTTTTCGAATTTATGAACCACCCTACTGTGAAAGTACTCATTTTAGCATTTTTTTATGAAATATACACGTTTTACAAACTTTCTGTGTAATTAAAACTCATTTTTTTTCGAATTTATGAACCACCCTACTGTGAAAGTACTCATTTTAGCATTTTTTTATGAAATATACACGTTTTACAAACTTTCTGTGTAGTTAAAAGTCAACTTTTTTTCGAATTTATGAATCACCCTATTGTGAAAGTACTCATTTTAGCATTTTTTTATGAAATATACACGTTTTACAAACTTTCTGTGTAATTAAAACTCATTTTTTTTTCGAATTTATGAACCACCCTACTGTGAAAGTACTCATTTTAGCATTTTTTTATGAAATATACACGTTTTACAAACTTTCTGTGTAATTAAAACTCAATTTTTTCGAATTTATGAACCACCCTATTATGAAAGTACCTACTCATTTTAGAATTTTTAATGAAATATACACTTTTTACAAACTTTATGTAATTTTTTTCTACACTATTAAGGGTATTCACTTTCTGGTGCAACAAGCCTAGTAAAATTGTAAAATTTTATTTTTTTACAATCGATCGTGAACGCACTTCTTTTATCTATAGTTACACTATAGCAAACTCACAAAATTTCACAAACAAATATCAGCTTACAAAAAAACTGACATTTGGCAAGTTATCAAATACACAAGCGCTAGCTTTACTATGGTGTATTTTTCTTTTACAATAGGGTTGGAGTATAGCAAAAGTGTAAGAATTTGACATTCAGTTTATTTTATTGTTGTAGTGCAAGAAAGTGTTACACTTTTACACTTTTGCAATGATACAAGACCAGTTACATCGGATCGTGAATACCCCTATTGTTAGATAGCGATTGTCAGATCGTCAGCGATAGTGATTGTCAGATTTCTAACAATTAGCTAATTGTCAGACAAATTTTCTGACAATTATTTAATTGTAAGTATGTTTTTCACTGCAGATCTAACAATATTTTAAGATCTACAAATCGTGAACACTTAGCTTAAACAATTTTGCCGAAACTTGATTAGCGCCACCTATAACAGTGGGAGCACTTTAGTTGCTTGATTGAACGAAAGAATTTCTTTCGTTGAATGATGTAGCCGGCAAAAGGACGCCAAGCACTAAGCCATTCAAAGTTAAAGTGTGAAAGTGTGAAGAAGTGGAAGATACCTGACCCGAACCTACAACTGCAGAAATAATGTAAGTAGAAATAAAAAGCAAGTTTTAAATTCGATTTGAAATTATTAAAAAAAGAGTATTTAATTGATAATAATTTTGTTTTTACTGCAGCCTACGTTATTAATTAATGTATAAAGGCATACGTGTTCGTTTGCCTCAACGCCGCCGCCACCGCCGCCACAGCCGCCATCACGTGCCGTTGCTTTGTCTCCAGAACTTTATGTGAGTACCCCTAATGCATTTATTAACGTTTTAAACATTTTAAAATTATTAATAATAAGAGTATTCTTGCCAAGACGTAAAAGTAGTAAATTTTCGGCACAAATTTTGATAGATTCACGCAGTTTACAAATGTTACAACGTTGTCGCCTTTGCATGAATACCCTTATCTAATAGTATTAAACGTTTAGAGAATCTTTCATTTTGTTAAAAAAAAAACATATTATACCTACATGCAGTGCCACCACCTTATTGGTGCCACCACTATCGTCGCCACAAAAATTAAAGAATGTCTGCCATCACCTTCTTATATGGTGGCATTAAGAAGATTTCTTCGTTTGCCTCAATACATCGCCGCCACAGCCCCCATTACGTAATTGCTAGTTCCCAGAACTAAAGCCATTTTTTGCGCTTTCAATCGTGCCGCCGGCCCACGCCGACATCACGATAGACGTTGGCTGCTCCAAAATATTATGTCAGTACTTCCAAAATTTATTTAGTTGAAAATCTTTCATTTTGTTTTGTTTCTAAAACAAAACATTTTCTACGTCATATATGTACTCATAGTAGAAAATCTCTTATTTTGCTTTGTTTCTAAAATAAAAATTTTTTTCCATTATGTAGTGCTCTTTCAACACGTTGCTGCTGCTCCACTGTCATCGCCACCGTCACCAAATAATTAAAAGGCGCTGCCACTTTCTGTTCCTGAGTTGGCTATACCTTCTTGCTGCCATCAATCACGTTCCTGCCACCATCACTTGGCTGTTTCCAAAACAAGGTATGTACTTTCTTTTAACTAGAATCACTGTCTTGAATCATTTTCATTGACATTTTGAAAACTTTTTTCATTAACCCTCTACCGCACCCAAAGTCAAGTAAAAATTACATTTGAACACATTAACTTTTTGAGACTTATTCATAATTTATCTTGAAACAATCCAAAATAAATATTTTAAGTTTTTTAAATTTCATTTTGTCCTTCGACTACCGGTAGAGGGTTACCAAAAATTGAATATGATCTAGATTTTTGTTATTTTTTTTTTTTTAATTATTGAGAGTTTCATACACCGAAGAATGAAACTAGCTTTTTATCATTAATTGCGATTAAATGAAACTGGGATCACATACTAGAATCATTTTCATTAACATTTTGAAACTTTTTGCTTCTTTTACATTAACCCTCTACCGCAACTGAAGTCAAGTAAGAATTTCATTTGAAAAAATTAACTTTTAAAGACTTTTTTTTTTCATAATCTATCTTAAAACAAACCAAAATATCTATTTTAAGGTTTTTTTAAATTTCTTTTTCTCATTTGACTACATCATTTCCGGTAGAGGGTTACCAACATTTGAATAGGATCTTGATTTTTGTTATTTTTTTTAATTATTGAGAGTTTCATACAGCGAAGAATGAAACTAGGATCACTGTCTAAGAAAGAATTTCTTTCGCTGCATGATGTAGCTAGCAAAAGCTCTCCAAGCCAATCAAAGTTAAAGTGTGAAAGTGTGAAAGAAGTGGAAGCTACCTGACCTGAAATTGTGGCCTTAATATTAACCCACTGAAGACAGAACTGGTGCTGTTTACAAGGAAACGTAATATTCCAAACATAAACCCGCCAACCATTAACGGAACTCCGTTACAGGTTTCGGGTACTGCCAAATATCTTGGAATTGTTCTCGATCGTAAACTAAACTGGAAAGAAAATATTAAAGAAAGAGAAAGAAAAGCCTCAATAGCTTTCTACACTTGTAGCAGAATTTTTGGTAAAAGATGGGGTCCCAGCCCCAGAACCATCCATTGGATGTACACAGCCATTATAAGGCCAATTTTAACGTACGCATGCATGGTCTGGTGGCCAGCCTTAGATAAGGAAACCAATCTAAAAACCATGACTAAAATTCAAAGACTAGCATGTATTGGCACAACCAGTGCAATCAGAACCACACCAACGGCCGCCCTTGAAACTTTCCTTTCACTTGCCCCACTCGATCTGTATACGAAAGAGGTGGCGGCCAAAAGTGCTTTAAGACTTGTTCAATGTAAAAATTGGAAAAAGGGCCTCTACGGTCACAGAACCATAATGAATTTTATAGACATAGACATTCAAACAGACTACGTTTCACCGCACATAGATTTCAACCCAGTAACCATAACGGATATCCCAACCAGGGAACTCTGGAATGAAAACAGGGTCATAAATGCAAATCATGTTTCGGTCTTCACTGACGGTTCCAAAACCTCGGAGGGGGTTGGGTCAGGCATCTATTCAGATAACCCACCCATAAATAGATCTTTAAAGCTTCCAAACTTTTGCAGTGTTTTCCAAGCGGAAGTGCTGGCAGTTTGCGAAGCCGCGAAACATCTTTCCTCAATCAGTGAATTAGTCAACAACAATATTGACATTTTCATAGACAGCCAGGCGGCAATTAAAGCCATTTCCTCAATCACCACAAAGTCCAAACTGGTCGATCGCTGTCGGAATGAGCTAAGAGTACTCAATGCGACGAACACAGTTACCCTTAGATGGGTCCCAGGACAGGACATAGGGATATTCATGGGAACGAAATGGCAGATGAACTGGCCAAAATCGGGTCATCTCTTGATCCGAGCCAAATCGAAGCCTCTGTGCTCATGCCACTGGAACAAGAAAAAGGTAGAATACACCAGAGTTTCTTGGAAGCTGCAAATGTCAGATGGTCATCCATCGACACTTGTCGGGTTTCAAGGAATCTATGGCCAAATATTTCAAAGAAAAAAACGGATTACTTACTTAAGCTAAGCAGGCCTCAATTATCTCTCATGGTTGGTGTCCTTACGGGCCACAACTCAATGGGAACCCACATGAACAGAATGGGCATCAGCTCATCGGATCTATGTAGAGGGTGTCATGATGAAGAGGCAGAGGAGGGCTCCCCCCACTTCCTTTGCGAATGCCCTAGCCTAGCTAGAACTAGAAAAGAAGCCCTTGGAGAATACTTCTTCGATGAACTGGGCGACATCTCTGTCTTGCCACTAAAGAACATCCTGAAATTCATTCAGAACTCAGGATGGTTCAGGGAGGCCCCTCAAACCTAAAACTTCTCCTTAACTCCCTCCCTATCCCTCCTAACTAACCACCTATCCCCTGGGGAGCACAATGGATCCACTGAGATCCGAGTGAGATGGTGCGGCTTGCCGCATTATCACCCCTTACAACCTAACCTAACCTACCTGACCTGAACCTACAACTGTAGAAATATGTACATACATAAGTAGGAATAAAAAGCTAGTTTTAAATTCGATTTGAATCTATTAAAAAAAGAGTATTTAATTGATAATAATTTTGTTTTTACTGCAGTATACGTTATTAATTAATGAATGGTGGCATACTTGTCTATTATCCCTCTACCGCAACCGAAGTCATGGAAGAATTTCATTTGAACACATTAACTTTTAAAGACTTTTTTTTCATAATCTATCTTAAAACAAACCAAAGTAACTATTTTAAGATTTTTTTTTAATTTCTTTTTCTCTTTTGACTACATAATTTCCGGTAGAGGGCTACCAACATTTGAATAGGATCTAGATTTTTTTTTTTTTTTAGTATTATTGAGAGTCTTATATACCGAAGAATGAAACTAGAATCACTCTCTCGAATCATATTGGTAAACATTTTGATTTTTGTCATTAATTGCGAATAAATGAATCTAGGATCACATTCTAGAATCATTTTCATTAACATTTTGAAAACTTTTTGCTTTTTTTACATTAACCCTCTACCGCAACCGAAGTCAAGTAAGGATTTCATTTGAAAAAATTAACTTTTAAAGACTTTTTTTTCATAATCTATCTTAAAACAAACCAAAATTTCTATTTTAAGATTTTTTTAAATTTATTTTTCTCTTTTGACTACATCATTTCCGGTAGAGGGTTACCAACATTTGAATAGGATCTAGATTTTTGATGTTATTTTTTTAATTATTGAGAGTTTCATACAGCGAAGAATGAAACTATGATCACTGTCTAAGAAAGAATTTCTTTCGCTGCATGATGTAGCTAGCAAAAGCTCTCCAAGCCAATCAAAGTTAAAGTGTGAAAGTGTGAAAGAAGTGGAAGATACCTGACCTGAACTTACAACTGTAGAAATATGTACATACATAAGTAGGAATAAAAAGCTAGTTTTAAATTCGATTTGAATCTATTAAAAAACGAGTACCTATTTAATTGATGATAATTTTGTTTTTACTGCAGTATACGTTATTAATTAGTGAATGGTGGCATACTTGTCCATTATCCCTCTACCGCAACTGAAGTCATGCAAGAATTTCATTTGAACACATTAACTTTTAAAGACTTTTTTTTCATAATCTATCTTAAAACAAACCAAAGTAACTATTTTAAGATTTTTTTTAATTTCTTTTTCTCTTTTGACTACATAATTTCCGGTAGAGGGCTACCAACATTTGAATAGGATCTAGATTTTTTTTTTTTTTAGTATAATTGAGAGTTTCATACACCGAAGGATCAAATTTAAATCACTGTCTAGAACCATTTTCATAATCAGTTTGAAAACTTTTAGCCTTTTTTCCATTCACCCTCTACCGCAACTGAAGTAGAGTCAGAATTACATTTGAACAAATAATATTTTTGAACTTTTTTCATAATCTATCATAAAACAATCCAAAATAACTATTTAAAGTTTGCGGTACCGGGCTAACAAAATTTGAATAGGATCATTCTTTAAAAACTTTTGGGTTTATTTTGGGTTTATTAAGAGTTTCATATATCTAATTCCGAAACAAGCAAGTATGACAAACACTTTTATTGTCAAAAGGTAGCTTCGCTTTTTATGAATTTTTTTGAAAAAATATTGAAATTTTATTATTGAAAGCAGTTATGCTATGAACGCGTTTATAGAACATTTAAAAAAATCCATGATCTAAGTACATATAGCACTTTTAGATGTATGGAAAACAGTTGTACGCAAGCTTTTCAAAATTTAGGAAGTTTTAAAAAACATTTAAATAGAAAACATGTTCAGACCTTAGCACAACCCATAAATGTGACTAGTTCTAGCTCTCATCAAGAAAATACAAATCAGAATATGTTTTTTGAAAGGGGTGTGACACTTGATAGTTTTCAAAACGGCTCGCTAGCATGCGAAAGTAAGATTCCAGAAGTAAAGAAATTCAATGTTGAAGACAGCCTTAATGAACTATTTACATCTGCGACTGGGTTTGTTTTAAAATTACATGATAACAATAGTTTTTCAAGAAAAATTATTGTAGAAATTCAAGAGGACATAAAAAAATGTATTTTGAATCCTATTGTTGAATTGTTTAAATCATTTTCAAATGAACACCTGGCAAACAAAAGCATAGAAGTCCATAACGAATTTCTGAGTCTTATATCAAAGTGTCGTAACCCTTTCAATTACTGCAATACTGAATACAAACTTTTTAACTGGCTACAAAAAAAAAACTTTTTAGGAAGCTTACAGGAATTTACAGTAAATAATGAAATCGATGCAGTTTTTCGAAACGGTAACCTAACGTATGACGAAAAAAACATTAAGGGTGTTTTAATGCCATTGAAGTTTCAATTCCAAAAATATTTTGAGAGCGGTGACATTTTCCAAAAAACTATTCTTCATATGCAAAATTTAAGTGAAGAAAACAAAATTTCGAGTTTTATTCAAGCTGATCTTTGGAAACAAAAGAGTAATTTGTACCCGGGAAAAATAATTATCCCATATTTTCTATACACTGATGATTTTGAAATCAATAATCCATTAAGTTCTCATGCGGGAGTGCATTCAATATGTAATATTTATTATACTTTTCCCTGCCTCCCGTGGAAAGAATCAAAGTTAGATAATGTTTTTTTAGCAGGAATCATAAAATCAAAGGATTTAAAGTCGTTTGGAAATGAAAAATGTTTTCAAACTTTGATACAAGAGCTTAAAAGTCTTGAAGTTGATGGGATTGATATTAACATTAAGGGTCAAGATAAAAAAAAAGTTTATTTTGTTTTGGGGATTGTGTTAGGAGATAATTTGGGTTTGAATACAATTTTAGATTTCAATAGATCATTTTCAGCTAATTCTTATTGTAGGTTTTGTAAAGTCAATCAATCTGAAGCGCAGACGTTATCACTTGAACGAGGCGATTTATTAAGAAACCGTTTTAACTATGAAAATGATGTTCTTCTAAACAATTCTTCTGAAACTGGTATACAAAAATATTCCCAATTAAATGAAATACCATCGTTTCATGTTGTAGAAAATTATTGCGTGGATCTCATGCACGACTTATTTGAAGGTGTTTGTCATTACGACGTCTGCCATATCATAAAATATTTTATCTATACAGCTTCTTATTTTACTTTGGAAACCTTTAATTTAAGAAAACAAACTTTTCAATACGGTCCAGTAGAGATTGATAATATATCAGGTGAAATAAAAGCTCATCATTTAAAAAACAAACATTTAAAAATGACAGCAAGAGAAATGATGACTTTCATATCATTTATTCAGATAATGGTTGGAAATTTAGTTCCACATGATGATGAGGTATGGAAATTTCTTCTCAACTTAATTGAAATAATTGATATGCTGCTTTCTTTTGAAATTTGCGATGACAGCATATCAATGTTGAGAATGAAAATTGAAATTCACAACATGGATTATGTTCGTCTTTTTAATGACACGCTGAAACCAAAACATCATAATTTGACTCATTATCCTACTGTTCTGAAACAATCAGGACCCATTCGGAACTTTTGGTGTTTTAAATTTGAAGCAAAGCACAAAGAATTTAAGCTTTATTCTCATGCGATTACGTCTCGTAAAAATATTTGTTTGACCTTAGCAAAAAAATATCAGCTAAAAACCGCATTTAAGTTATTTGATACCATAGATCACCTTCACAGCTATTTTTTCTTCTATGAAACAAATAAAAAAGAAAGTAATTTTAGAAGTCTTGTATCAGAAATTTTAAAAGCACCTAACGTGGACATAGAGTTTTACTCTAAAGCTGAAATCCAAGGTTACAAATACCAAATAAAATTTTATATAGCCCAGTTCAAATCAGATGTGGAATTGTATGTTATAGTAGACATTATTCTTTTAAGAAAAAAAACAGTTTTATTGTTTTGCCAAAAGGTTAACAAAATCCAATACAATCCGCATTTATTATCTTTTGAAATCGACGAAAACCAGTTAGGGGGATTTTCAGTTATATCTTTAAAAGATCTTATTGGACCACCAATAACTTTAATAAAAACTGCTCAAGGTAAAACTGTTCTACGTGTGAAGGAATATTTTGTTTCAAACTATCAGATTTGAACATTTAGCTTGCATCGATGAGTCATTATTTTCTTTCCATTAATGAAATTGTTATTAGTTACAATCATGAGGTAGTTATAGACTTACAAAGACTTAAAATAACTTGCAAAATAAAGCAATGACATTACAGATGATTCAAAAATTTACATATTAACTCAACTTTCAATGATACAAACCAAATATAACAATTAGGGAAAACTTTACACTTAAAAAATTTCGTTAAACAATGCAGTAGTTTCAATCTTCGCAAATGGCATCACCGCCACCGCAGCTCGATAGAACTGACGAGGAAGATTCCGATGAGGATGTTGTTGAGGATTGTATTACAAAATCATTAGAAGTGCAAGTATTATCAGAGATGGAATTGGACTCCATTTTACCAAACTACCAGACAGTAAATGTAGTAGACTTTAATCCGGATGATGAGCTAACAAATTTATTACAAAATTGGGGCCACTTAGATTTGTTGGATCATTTTAAAAGTAAGTTAAGACATGGTATGCTAACTAATTTTGCCGAAAAATTTACCTTAAATATTTTATCTCCATTTTATTTAATAATATACTAGTTATGATTTAATCAAATATAATAATTTTTTGATGGATAAACTTGACCTAAATTAGCTATCGTTTTTAAGAGTATTCCGGAGTGAACAAAACCAGTCATTTACTACCTTTTTTTTGCATGTACATATATTTAAGACCGGTTTTTTCACTTTCATCAGATACTTTGATTTATAAAACTTTGTATTTTCACTAATTGGTCATTTCTAGTACCTTACTGATTTTAAGTTATGTCAAAAGTGCCTTTAAAGTTAAAAATTTTAATATCAAATGATACAATAATGAGTAAATTACAATTAATACAAATCGTGAATAATAAATTGAATTTATATCAACTAAAAAAAAAATTGTCAAAAAAATACTGTTAGGTATAAAAATTGACTGTCAAAATTGCTTTTTTTTTTAATTTACAAGCATTTTTATTTTGTATTATTAAAATTTTTATTAGGTACAAAATTAAAAATGTTCTTCAATAGTTTTTAAACAAAAATATAAAATTTTAAAGGTGCTTTTTTTAAGTAAACTAAAAGACAAATGAAAATTCTTATCTTAAAGATTTTTCACTTGATTATATCCCATCGCAAAGCGAAGCTATTGCAATTGAACTAATATATTAGACTATATATAAATTCCACCCATATTTTCATGCCAACTTTGCTAAAGATCAAGATATTTAATTTAACTCTTTCAGAGGAACAGATAAATGTTGAGGTTTTGAAAAATATTGAGTGTCACCACCTAACACAAATTATGAAACCATTTTCGTATGGAAAACTGATTTTGTTTGAGGCAAAATTAAGAGAGTGGCGAAACACACTTGAAAAGCCCCTTTTAATGTATGTCAATGCAAGATTGAATCCACTTCCTAACTCCCAATGTTCATCTGATGCATCCTCCTCTTACGTATCGACACAAAATTGTATAAGTTCTCCAAGTACGCCAAAATCATCTAAATCAGAAAATTCATCAAACTCAACATCTTTGGCAGAAATTTTAAACAATAACCCCAAAGCTTTGGCAATAGCTGAAAGCTATGAAAAGTCGAAAAAATTCAGAGAACACGAAAGGAAACAACTGATTAATGCAATAGCCCTTTATTTCGACCAGAATAAAATCCATTTGGATTTACATTCAAGTTACAAAATTGAAAAGGAGATTATAGAAAGATTCCCGACTGAAAAACTGGTAAACATTATACTTATATATACCTGTGTGCAAAATGATAGCAGTGCTTTAGCTTTTAACTGATAACCTTAACATTAAAATTAAAGATGGCATTTGGTTTTTTAAATTATTAACTGGGCTTAAATTATTCTTTAGTTAGTACAAATAAGAAAACTTAAAAAAAAACATGATTCCAAAAACTAATCTTCAATAAATATTCAAAACTTTAAGACAAAAACTTAAAAATTGATTTTCGTCTTAAATTTAAATGAAATATTCATAAGAATACTTTGTTTTCATCGTGTGACCTTTCTTGACAAGGAAAGCAGCAAACCCTGACATAGAATCAACAATAAGCTACGCATGCATCTTTCTTGCGGATTGTTTTTATATATTTTTCACACTGCGCTCCCCAATCCAACTAAACTTGTCAGTTTTTCCTTTAATGTGCTAGCTTTAATTATCGGCCCAAAAGTTTTCGATATCATTACGGTTCGAAGATCTAACAGGAACTGTTATTTTGGTTAGTCTCAAACCAATTTTTTACTAGTCTGCTTGCATTTTTAGTGTCATTATCCTTTTGAAACGTCCAATTAAGTGGTATATTCCATTTAGCATAAAAAAGCATGACAGTCTGTTGATGTCAATGTAAATGTTTTCATTGATTTTATCTTAGTCTTAAATAAAAGATCTGTTCCGTAGTATGAAAAACAACTCCAAACATTGATTTTGTCTCCTCCATGTTAAACGCTTCTTGTAATAAAGCGTGAGTTGCATTCAGCGTTTAAGTATACTATCTTCTATCAATTGGATTGAAGAGAACAACCTTCAATTCAGCTGACCACAAAATTCTTCACCATTCCATTTCTGACAGTTTCTTTGTTTGTTTTAGGAAACAGTGCTATTTTTTGCACACAGGTGTACAATCAGAATACAGATAATTTATATTAAATTTCTAAACTTTTGTAGGAATATTATCGAACATGCAAAAGGGGTAAAATTTACAACAAGTTTTGCAATATTAAATCCTCTTTAAAACCAAATTCAAGTACTTCTCAATTCCCTTCGATGAACGTAGACGACGCAGAGCAAAATGAAGAAGAAACTCCGAGTTCAGAAAGAGGTACTTTATTTTTATAAAGACATTGAATTTACTCAGAAGATAAATCTAGGAACACTGATTTCCATAGGTTGGTTCAGAAACTTTCAGTTACGAAAAAACGAAAATAGTTTTCTAAAATTATCACAGTAAAAATTTGCCTTAATTGATTTTGTTCCACTCCAAACTTGTTTGTTTCCGAAAATTAAATTTTGCTTATGTTGTATGCTGCTTGTGTAAGTGCCTTCGGCTCAAACTTAACTGTCAAGTTTTTTTCAATACTATTCTATTCAAAGTGGGTCGGAAACATGTTACCAGATATACGATCAAGGACTCGCAGAACGCTTTTATTTGGATAGCGAGTACAATTCAGTCCATTGAGGACCACATCGATTTCCTCAACAAAATGGGTGAGAATGTCAAAACATTCATCATTGCTCACGGTGATTCAATCCTGAACTTTACTGAAATTGTTCTCTATTTTGAAGGAATTAAATTAACGTTTAACAGTTTCATCCAAGCAGTGGATATCTGCTTGAAATGTTTGTATTTATATTAATCTCGAGTACCCAACCTCTTGTTCCTCGTTTTGGGGTTTTAAAGAAACGCAATTTCTACAAAGTAATACAAGTTACTGCTCAGAATCATGATTTAAGATCAGTCCGATTCTAAATGAACGGGGAATGAAAAATGGGAGAAAGGCTTTCAAACAAGAAATACGCAAACTTCAATTCCTAAACGTTTTTCAAAAAAAGCAGAAAACGTATATATTTCTAGATAATAAATAAACCTTTCTTTCATTTTAAATTCCACGGGAATTAACATTTAGAAACGGAGTGAATAAGTGAAAACATTTATTCTTGCTTACAAGTCCTGCATAGGTACCAAACTTAAATTTAGTATTTACTTACGGGAAGCTTTAAGGACCAAGTTGTAGCAAACCTTAAAATTTTTGTTTTCCAATTAGAGTTCGGTTTTTAAAAAAATATTATTCAATACGATGAAAAATGATAATTTTCATTTCTATGAATCAGTAAGAATAAAAATGTAGTTACAAAATAATTCAAGTTTAAAGTTCAGTCACTCCACTTAAACAGAAGAATATTCTTTTAAAATTTTCTTCATATTCTATTGTTACCAAATAATTCTAACTCAAAATGCACTACTTCTTTTTGGAAAAAATAGTCGAAATAAGGTTTCTTCGTATTGCATAATATATTTAAAAAAAACTAAGAACTCTGATGTGTTAAATTGGTAAACAAAAATGCTAATGATGGATTACAAAGATAGTTATTACTGGCCCCTTACTTCTTCTTCATTGCACAAACTTTTTTTCTATTAATTCATGAAATGAAAATTGAAATTTAGGCCAAAAGTTTGTATTTTTAGTTCCAGAAGAAAATGCAGAAAGTATCTATCGGGCATTAAAATATGATAATTTGTCATGTGAGGAATTTGACCGTTGCTGGAGAGCATGTACAAACCATAGACTCTTGGAAATAAAAAACTCTTCTTCCACCTCTGAAGTTTTCACTAAATGGCCTCATTATAAGCTCCCAACTGGCCATCGCTTGGTAAGCTAAAAGAATTCCTCCTATTCAGAAATAATAAAAACTTTTAATTCCTAAGGTTGATATGGACTACAGTCATTTGTATCCAAACTCCGGTTCACTTTTGAACAACTGGGAAAAAATTAAGGAAAATCTTTTTAAATTTCTTTCTACTGATAACCATGTCAAAGAAAAAAATATAAAAGATATTTTAAACAAAATCTCTTCAAGAGAACTATCTGAAAGTTTGTTCCTTGTTTAAATGTTAATAATAAACACATTAATCTAGTTATAATTATTTTAACTTTTCCAATTAATTGGTTAACATTAACATAAATGTACTTAAAATAATAATGTTTTATAATAATAACTATTAATATATAATTATTTAAATACATATAAAGTTGTTTTTAAAATTTCACATTTAAAGCTTACTAATTTGGTAATTTTTTGTTGTGCTTGGCTTTTTTTCAGATTGTAAAGATGCGGCATTGCTTTGGGCTCTTCATGGATATTTTGTACCTTTCCAAAAAGCATTCAAAAGGGACAAAGAGGGTCGGAAACATGTTACCAGGTATACGATCAAGGACTCGCAGAACGCTTTTATTTGGATAGCGAGTACAATTCAGTCCATTGAGGACCACATCGATTTCCTCAACAAAATGGGTGAGAATGTCCAACCATTCATCATTGTTCACGGTGACTCAATCCTTAAATTTACTAATATTTTCCTGTATTTTGATGGAGTTAAATTTAAATTTAACAGTTTTATCCGAGCAGTGGATATCTGCTTTAAAATTTTTTATTTGTTTAATCTCGAGTATCCAACTGCATGTTCCTCATTTTGGGGTTTCATTGAAACGCAATTTTTTCAAAGTAATAGAAAGAAAGTTTGTACACGGACTCATGTTTTGCTGAATGAGATCCTATAATTTCACTTTTTGTAATATATTTCACTCAACTTTAACACTGTAACTATGTATATTTTTCCTGCCATTCACTTGGCTTATCTGAACAAATAAAGAGTAAAATAAATGTAAACATCTGTTTCATTTAACCCTTTAAGATTTCAGAAAAGAGAAGATAAGAGAAGATAAGAGATGAAAGAACGGAGCTATTGTTATCGGGTTTGTATGAAATGAAAAAGAAGATTCACACTAATTTTTCCTTCTTTTGTATTTTGACAGAGTTCGAGCAACATGACCTAATAAATTTAGATGGCTAAATTTCCTTGTCTTCTTGTTTTTGTTAAATGATTTTTAAATTTCTTGATAGGAAATTAAAAATTCGTTGACAAAGGAATAAGACTGTAAGAAATTTAGCTTTTTTAATTTATTGAAAACAGCATTTATTAATTTAATGAACGCGTTTATTAATTTTAATAAACGTATTCATAAAATTAATAAGTGCTGGTCATTTTTTCTACTAACCCGTTTATTATTTTTAATAAACGAGTTCATTGAATCAATGAACGCGTTTATTAAAAAATAATAAACGCATTCATTGATTCAATGAACGTGTTTATTAAAAAATAATGAACGCGTTCATTGAATCAATGAATGCGTTTATTATTTTTTAATAAACGCATTCATTGGTTCAATGAACACGTTTATTAAAAATTAATAAACGGTTTATTAAAAATTAATAAACGGTTTATTAAAAATTAATGAACGGTTTATTAAAAATTAATGAACGGTTTATTAAAAATTAATAAACGGTTTATTAAAAATTAATGAACGGTTTATTAAAAATTAATAAACGGTTTATTAAAAATTAATAAACGGTTTATTAAAAATTAATAAACGGTTTATTAAAAATTAATAAACGGTTTATTAAAAATTAATAAACGGTTTATTAAAAATTAATAAACGGTTTATTAAAAATTAATAAACAATTTATTAAAAATTAATAAACGGTTTATTAAAAATTAATAAATGGTTCATTAAAAATTAATAAACGGTTTATTAAAAATTAATAAACGGTTTATTAAAAATTAATAAACGGTTTATTAAAAATTAATAAACAATTTATTAAAAATTAATAAACAATTTATTAAAAATTAATAAACGGTTTATTAAAAATTAATAAACGGTTTATTAAAAATTAATTAACAGTTCATTAAAAATTAATAAACGGTTTATTAAAAATTAATAAACGGTTTATTAAAAATTAATAAACGGTTTATTAAAAATTAATAAACAATTTATTAAAAATTAATAAACGGTTTATTAAAAATTAATAAATGGTTCATTAAAAATTAATAAACGGTTTATTAAAAATTAATAAATGGTTCATTAAAAATTAATAAACAGTTTATTAAAAATTAATAAACGGTTTATTAAAAATTAATAAACGGTTTATTAAAAATTAATAAACGGTTTATTAAAAATTAATAAACGGTTTATTAAAAATTAATAAACAATTTATTAAAAATTAATAAACGGTTTATTAAAAATTAATAAACGGTTTATTAAAAATTAATAAACGGTTTATTAAAAATTAATAAACGGTTTATTAAAAATTAATAAACGGTTTATTAAAAATTAATAAACAATTTATTAAAAATTAATAAACGGTTTATTAAAAATTAATAAACGGTTTATTAAAAATTAATAAACGGTTTATTAAAAATTAATAAACGGTTTATTAAAAATTAATTAACAGTTCATTAAAAATTAATAAACGGTTTATTAAAAATTAATAAACGGTTTATTAAAAATTAATTAACAGTTCATTAAAAATTAATAAACGGTTTATTAAAAATTAATAAACGGTTTATTAAAAATTAATAAATGGTTCATTAAAAATTAATAAACGGTTTATTAAAAATTAATAAACGGTTTATTAAAAATTAATAAACGGTTTATTAAAAATTAATTAACAGTTCATTAAAAATTAATAAACGGTTTATTAAAAATTAATTAACGGTTTATTAAAAATTAATAAACGGTTTATTAAAAATTAATTAACAGTTCATTAAAAATTAATAAACGGTTTATTAAAAATTAATAAACGGTTTATTAAAAATTAATAAACGTTTATTATTTTTTAATAAACTGTTCATAAATATCATTCGGAAATAACTCCGATTTTGTTGGTTTTTAATAATTGCGTTCATTGATTCAATGAACGCGTTCATTATTTTTTAATTAACAGGTTCGTTGTTTTAGTGAACACATTCGTTGTTTTAATGAATCGTTCATAAAAATCCTTCGGAGATAATTCGGAAAGATTTTTACGAACAAATTAATGTACGTTCATTGAATCAATGAACGTTGTTTGATTTTAATAAACGGCCATTCATTATCGTTATTATCGTGTTCATTGGACAAATAATAATGTATGGTACATTGTCCCAATGAATAGATTGTTTGATTCCACGTACCTTTTTGGTTCAGTGTATGATTTTTATGTTGCAGGTGAGAGCATAAGCATATTAGTGTACTTGATTCATTTTATCTTTCGACAATTGCATCGCACCTTGACGCGATTCGTGTGTTCATTCATTCTCATTTCAACTCATGTGATCTATTTTTCGTAACTGAATGGTTACGCGATCGTAATCACAAGTGCAGTCCTAGCCTAAGATTTTAACTTGTGACAATGACAGCGCCAGCACCACAAAAATGAAACAAATTTCAGCCATCATGATTTCTTTGTATGGTGTGCGTCCATTCACATTAAGGCTAGTAAATATCACACTTGCGATTTTCTATTGCAAATTATTAAATCGCAAAAAATAGAACACATGAGTTTAAATATATATGAAGAACGCATATGATACCAACAAATCATTCGGGGCATCACTATTTTTTTGTCGTAGCGACAAAAAATTGCAAGTGCGTTCCTAGCCTTAAGAATATCTATCAGTCCTAGGCTAAGAAAGCACTTGCGATTTTCTATCGCACGATTATTCAGTCGCGAAAAATAGAACACATTAGTTAAAATATGAATGAACGCACATGACACCAAAAAAACTTACTAAGCTGCGATCGCTTTTTTTAGTCGCTGCGTAAGAAAATCGCAAGTGCGTTTCTAGCCTTATGCCTTCTATTTTGTTTTTAATACTGTCCCAAAAACTTGAGTGCCGCAGCTTTCAGCTTTTCTTAGTTAAAATTCAAAACATGAAAAATTGATATTTAGAAAAACATGCCACTTTCTATATTTTTGGTCACTTGCTTCGCAAAGAGATACCCTAATGAGAAATGTTCCAAATTTCAAGTTAAATATTAAGTGCATATTCATTTTTCTCTCCAACCAATAGGACTTTCGACTTCAAAAAATGGGTTCATTGGAGGAACTACAAGGGATTGAGTAGAACATTTTTTTTGTATTCTTTAGGGCTCAGGGATCCAAAAGCACCTCATATGTGAGATACCCGCAAAAAACGATAAAATCCGAAAAGCCATTGGATCGGAATAAAAAGTCAAATTGTTTAAGTAAATGGCCAGTCGTAGATTTTTGTTTACAAATATTTGAAGTTTGTTTCAAAGCCACAGTATGAGTTGCTAACCATAAAGTGACCTTGAAACAAACATTAAAAAAAAAATTGAGCCGTCGCGGGACGCCTGGCAGATGTGAAACATGCACAAAACAAATGGGCTCAAAATTATAGTGAAGTTAACACGATACTAAAACAATTTTAGTGTTACACTAGGTGAAAATGGCGTTTTCTTAAATTATAGACGATGTCAAACCAACTTTATGTTTAAACACTTGCATTAAAGTTAAAATCACCAAAGTCAGATTTTAATTTTTTAGTATCACACTAGCTCAAATGACGTCTGTCGCACGAACTGTTATGAATTAAGGCGAGTTCATCTTAAATTTGCTTAGAAAATGGTCTTAACTCGACACTAACTAGCATGTGTCAGTCATTCAGGAAAAGTTAGAGAACTGCATTAAAGTTAAACAATTGTTAACTAGTATCATGCTAAGTCCCTTAAAATAGGCTGTCTATAATTTTGCGCCATGGTTTTTAAAATTAAATCACAAGTTTAGTTAGATACTGAAAGCTCTGTACGTTTCTAATTCGAAGGAGACAGTTATATTGTTTCTGCTGTTTGCATACCTTTTACTATTGTGACTTCAAAAATCTATTACATACTGGGAAAAAGGAAGTCACAATAAAGGGCGTGTTCAAACAGAGAATAGGCTTGGTGCGGACAAAAAATCTGCACGTGCGACGCGTTCTTTGTGCTGTTTATTGCAGGAATACAATAGACGGAATGCAAGTCACGAATTGCGTTGTCTTATCAAATAGAAAGTGGGAAGGTTAAGCGAACGTGACGGCCAAATTCAAATTGAAAGAATTTTAAGACACTTAAGCGTGGTACACATTATCAAACCTGAGTGTCACTCGTGTTGGTTATTAAACCTGCGTGAAAAGTTTCGCGTACACACTATCAGTTCTGTTGGGATTCAGGCAAAGAAATTCTACTACTCTCAGAAAATTGTGTCTTTTTTATTTTGAGGCTATTTCCACCACAAATCGTGCTATTTCTTATTTTACATGACTCACACGAGCTTTTTCTTATTTTGTTTGCACTTTTTCCACTAATTCGGTATAAAAATTCGTTTTTTGTTCCGTGAATGACGGCTCATGAATGAAATTGTGTACACATCATCGATCAACCACCCAACAAACCGAGGGTTGTCACGCAGTATCAAAAAATTTTGTGAGTAGCAGTTGTGAGTGACAGCCCATCATTCAGCATGTACACATTAGGCGTTTTCCTTTGGAGGTGGCGAAGTACTTGCAAGTACTTTGCCAGCTTTTTTCAATGGAACACACCAAACTGCTTTCCCATGTAAAATGTATCTACTCGCGCATGAGAGCATGTGCAGTTGGTAGTACTAGATTAGGGTTTTCATCTACTCGTAAGTACTTCGCCACCTCCAAAGGAAAACGGCTATTATCAGTTCTGTTTGATATCCAACATGGCTGACACTCAGGTTTGATAATGTGTACCACGCTTTATGCCTGACGAATGACATTGTGGGCATTCTGAATAATTATTTCTCTTTGATAAGACAATTCCTGAAAATAATCAAAAGTCATCTGATTATAGATATCATATTATAAAACGGCAAACACGAATTTTGTGGTACAATTTACGCGGTCTACAAAAGCCGAAGGCATATAAATTATATATCGTTGAAAAGGTTTTTTTGCACAGAAGTGCAGAATGCAAAAATTTATTATTAAATTGCACCACAATAACTAATAAACAATAAAAGAAAATTGCACAATAAGTGCGAGCGAGAGCCAGAGCGAGACCGAGTATTTGTTCACAACACTTAATTTTTTGATTTCTTGATATTTTTACTTTAAAATTCACGACACTATTGTTTTATATATACACGATTCGTCTTTGCCATTTTATAATATGATGATATATTTCCAAACATTTTTCTTTTGTTCTATTTATTGTTAGGTATTCTAATCTTTTTTATTCAATATTCACTTTTAGTTTTTTTGTATTTGCCAGTGACATAGAAGAAGAAGTACTTCTACTTTGGTCGGTGACGTTTTGATTTTGACACCCACCAACCAACAAATTTTCCAGCGCGACTGGAAAGATTATGGAAATGTCGGATGGCAGCGTTCAGTGCTGCAGAAAATAATGATAAGTACCTCAGTTCTTTTACACGATCAAGACTGCTTTTACACGATGGAACTATTCTTGCGATTTTTCACTCAATGTTGGAGTACGACTTAAAATCGTATCCAAATTACCTGGCTCATTTTGCTATAAAAAATTTTATGCAAACGCCAATTTTTGTTATAAGTGGACTGTCGTTCGTGATCGATAATAGCCCTGGTTTTTTGCAAGCCCGAAGGGAATTGGATGAAAGAAATGATGTCGGTGCTCATCAGCCTAAGTGTTCGGGCTAAGTTAAGCCCAGAGATTTTCCGGCGCTTAACTTAATCACGGAGAAAAACTGTGTTACAGGCATGAATTTCATATATGCTATCGATAGTTTGAATGGAAACTCTGTTTTTTATGTGATGGCGTCGGTAATCCCCGGTGTGTTTTTTTTCTACCGACTTCATCCACGCTTGCAAAAAAGCTATAAGTTGTCAGCGCGCTTATAACTTAAACGTTTTTTGTGTTAACACATTTAAGTTAAGCGCTGATAATTCTCTTCGTTTACCTTAGCCCGAAGTTGTTATCCTCTACCTCCGTGATTGAATTTGTAATCAATAAATCGTATGCAAATGCCACTTCTCTTGGTTCAACTTAGCCCCAATTTTATGCAAACGTCAATTTTGCTGCGAACTGTCAACGCGTTGACAAGTAAACTTTTAGTGCCTACTACACGCCGGTAACATAGTTTGTATCCGCTTTTAAGTTATGTGCCGAGAAATCTATGCACTTAGCTCAACACACCAGCTCAAATTGTCACCCAATCGCCTGAAAATCATCTTTTTCTGTAGCAGTAAAAATTCATCAAGAATTTGATTTGATGGCACGAAATGTAGGGGGTAAACTATATTTTGACAGAAAAGTATATTTTGATACAAATGACACCCAATTTCCTTAAAATTACTTTTTTCTGGAGCACCAAAAATTCATCAAAAATTTCAGATTTCTTATAAAGATTTTTTAATCCATTGACGGTGTTTATACCAGCTTCACGTGAGGCGACTCATTTTGACGTCTCTCTTTTTTATCTCATTCCTATTCATTGGAAAGAAAGAGATGGCGAAGTGAGGTGGAAATTTTCAAAAAAATTAAAGTCTTCTGCCTCACATCTCTTTCCAAGAGATAAGAGTGAGATAAAAATAAGAGACGTCAAAATGAGTCACTTCACGTAATGCTGATATGAACACCGCAGCTATCCGTCAATGGAATTTGACAGTTTATGACTTGAAAGAGTGGATGAATTGTATCTTTACAGTAAAGGTGTATTTCGATCCAAATGTCACCCAATCGCCCTAAAATCACCAGTAAATATTCATCAAAAATTTTAGATTTCTTTGTAGTTTTAAATCCATCGACATCGTAGCCATCCGTCAATTGAATTTGACAGTTGATGGCTTGAAATATAGGAGACAAGCTATTCTTTGACAGAAAAAGTATATTTAGATCAAAATGTCTGCCAATTTCCTTAAAATCACCCTTTTTTGAATCGGTAATAAATTCAGTGAAATGAAAATTATAGAAGGTCGATTGATTGAATCATTTTGGTGATCGTTTCTTGAACGGTTTTCTAGAAGTTCGCCAACTAGACGATAGTGTTATTAGCACTCGAGTTTCGAGGGCTGGACGTACTAGTATAGTTAATTATGTATTTAATTTGTATGATTGGACGTCACGTTATTTGTAAAATAATATAATCGCCTACGCTTAGTAAAACACAAGTAAAACGACAAGGCACTAGAAATGACAGTTTTTGAATGTAACTAAGAGTTAAGCGTTCACTTCGCTCTTCAATATTCTCAACACCTTAACGCTATTATTTTCATTAAAACGCCAAGGGTCGCTTCTAGAGACGTGTTATTTTAGTAAAACGATTATCTTTAATTCTCTCCCAAACCAACGCGAATTCGTAGCGAATCATTCACAATAGTACAAAATATGACATTCGCGTTGGTTTGGGGGAACCTTTATTCTCATTCAGCAAACGAAACAAAAGTTGAGAAGCTTGCAAGTACTAAATTGTTTTTTGAATTGTTGAACAGTACCGAAATCGCAATTTTAGTCGCGTCACATGAACTCTTTCGTACGACCACATTTGTATCTTTCCGCATGTTATAGTTCTAACTTAACCTTAAATTTAAAAACTTGCGCCTCACTTGGCCATCTCTCTCTTTTCAAGAGATGAGAATCAGATAAAAAAAAGAAATGTCAAAATGAGTCGCCTCACGTCTGAACACCGTCGAAGGAAGCGCCAGTAACGCATGTGTAACCACCCTTATCTGTTGTACTAGATTTTTCATTGTGAATGAAAGAAAACAAGGTTGAGTGCGAGTGACATGGATATATGTGTACATTTCTTCCACTTGGACTCTTCTTGCCAAAAAATGTAAACAAACAAATTTCCCCATTACGACCACTTTGTGAGTGCGAGTATAAATGAAAGAGAAACAAAATCTTTCCCCTTTTTCGTAACGCCTTAAGCCACGCCCAAAATCGAGTTTACCCGCCGCATTAGATGTTTCACATCAAAAATGTACAAGAAATCTACTGACGAATTACTGAAACTTATCTTTTGATAATGATTTCTTTCACCCTCTCTCCATACTCAAAATTTGTTAGCCTTTCCCTAAATCAAGGACAGTTTCCCCAGATATGGAAATCATCCTTCTTAACTCCTGTACACAAAAAGGGTCCGAAGAGCGATGTTAACAACTATCGCCCCATTGCCAAGCTTTCACACATACCCCAACTCTTTGAAAGTATTTTGTATGAAACCTTAAGTTTCTACTGCAAATCTCTCATCTCCTCCTCACAACATGGCTTTCTCAAGTGCCAGTCTACAACCACTAACCTTGTTAAATTTGTGTTTGTCACCTTTTCAGCCTTAGAGAAAGTCTACAAAGTTGATGTCATCTCAACCGATTTCAGTAAGGCCTTCAACAAAATTTCCCATAAGCTTGTTCTTTTCAAACTGTCCACTCTCGGCTTTGCACCATCTTTGTTAAAATGGATTTCTTCTTACCTTGAAAACCATTATTACAGAGTTCGATTTAGATCTGCCACCTCTTGCCCTTTCTTACCTCTGGTGTCCCCCAAGGCAGTCACCTAGGCCCACTTTTATTTTCTTCTCGCTTTTAACGATATTGAGAGGGTTATAAAACATTCTTCCATATCTCTGTACACCGAAGA
The DNA here is from genome assembly GCA_963921185.1 of Dasysyrphus tricinctus. Classification (NCBI taxonomy): domain Eukaryota; kingdom Metazoa; phylum Arthropoda; class Insecta; order Diptera; family Syrphidae; genus Dasysyrphus; species Dasysyrphus tricinctus. The sequence continues at coordinate 32,272,676 of OY992531.1, forward strand.
TACCAAGTTTTTCAAGACCAATTTCTCACCACATGACTCTTCCCTTGCTCAACAGGATCTTGTCAGTTTTTCAGTTTGGTGTCTAAGAAATAGCTTGGAGCTTAAGGTCGCCAAATGCCAATCAATCACTTTTTCACGCAAACGTATCCTGTCTCGAATTGCTCCATAATCAACCCATACCCACCGTTGATAATATTTGCGACCTTGGCATTTTATGTGACCCAGAGCTTAATTTTCCCACTCACATAGATGATATCATTCTCGAAGCAAACTCAGCGCTCGGCTTCATCAAAAGATGGTCCAAAGAACTTTCTGACCTAGGGGTCGGTTACCCGGTTCTTATACATATCATTTGTTCGAATACGCCTCTTAAGTTTGGTCCCCTTACCAACTTACTCACATTTCCAGAATTGAGAGCATCCAGCTTCGTTTCTTACGCTTTGCTCTCCGAGGTCTATCGTGGAACAATCCTCTGATTCTGCCTCCCTATCTAGACCACCCTTAACTAATCAACTTGAATTCGTTGGAAGAACGAAGAGAAATATCAGATTTTCTCTTCATTCATGGACTTCTATCTGTTTCCGTTGACTGCATATTGTTCTCTTTTAATTACTAACCCTCGTAATACACGTAATCCTCGTCTCTTTTATATACCCACCCACCAAACCTCTTATCGCTCCAACAAACCATTCTCTCATATGCTGCGGGCTCTTAGTTCAAACATGTACTCTTTGGACTTTAACCTAAGTACTCCTTCCTTAAAACACCGGCTTCTGAACCGTTCTCTCTCTCGGACCTTAGCTTAAGTTCTTAGTTTTTAAGTTAGATGAAGAATTAGCTTGTATAAAGCCGAATAAATGGGGGTTTTGCCCCCACCAAAATTATCATTGTGACCATTCATATGGTAACCATACTTTTTTTGCAAGTATCCCACAAAAATCATTCGTGATCTTCAAAAGCTTTTAATGTAATGAATTCAATGAATGGCTGACTTATTTCTGAAGCTAGTTAACCTTTTTACACATTTTGACCTATTAGATGGCGTACTTTTTTTTGTACACGAGGCTTCAAGTTTACAAAACCAATCCATCGCAAGTTTTATGAACCCTAATTAATTGAAGTGGAGTGTAGATATTTATTTATATCGCTGTTTTTGAATTTCCCATGATGAAATATTAGCAAGTTGCATGTGCAAGTTGCATGTGCAAGTTGCATGTGCAAGTTGCATGTGCAAGTTGCATGTGCAAGTTGCATGTGCAAGTTGCAAGTTGCATGTTAAAGTTGGTTGTGATCAAAATGCAAAAATATTAACTGGCGCATGCTTCAACCTCAAAAAAATCCATGTTCCCGTAAAGTGGCAACACTGACATTTTACCGCCAGGTAGGTCTATGCACCACCTATCTTTCAAGCCATTAACCGTTATTTTCCGACAAGCGGTTTGGCATCCGGGGCCTGTCAACCACCTTAGGTCGTGATCAAAATGCAAAAATATTAACAGGCGCATGCTTCAACCTCAAAAAAATCCATGTTCCCGTAAAGTGGCAACACTGACATTTTACCGCAAGGTAGGTCTATGCATCACCTATCTTTCAAGCCATCAACCGTTATTTTCCGACAAGCGGTTTGGCATCCGGAGCCTGTCAACCACCTTAGGTCGTGATCAAAATGCAAAAATATTAACAGGCGCATGCTTCAACCTCAAAAAAATCCATGTTCCCGTTAAGTGGCAACACTGACATTTTACCGCAAGGTAGGTCTATGCATCACCTATCTTTCAAGCCATCAACCGTTATTTTCCGACAAGCGGTTTGGCATCCGGAGCCTGTCAACCACCTTAGGTCGTGATCAAAATGCAAAAATATTAACAGGCGCATGCTTCAACCTCAAAAAAATCCATGTTCCCGTTAAGTGGCAACACTGAAATTTTACCGCAAGGTAGGTCTATGCATGTGCAAGTTGCAAGTTGCATGTTAAAGTTGGTCGTGATCAAAATGCAAAAATATTAACTGGCGCATGCTTCAACCTCAAAAAAATCCATGTTCCCGTAAAGTGGCAACACTGACATTTCACTGCAAGGTAGGTCTATGCATCACCTATCTTTCAAGCCATCAACCGTTATTTTCCGACAAGCGGTTTGGCATCCGGAGCCTGTCAACCACCTTAGGTCGTGATCAAAATGCAAAAATATTAACAGGCGCATGCTTCAACCTCAAAAAAATCCATGTTCCCGTAAAGTGGCAACACTGACATTTTACCGCAAGGTAGGTCTATGCATCACCTATCTTTCAAGCCATCAACCGTTATTTTCCGACAAGCGGTTTGGCATCCGGAGCCTGTCAACCACCTTAGGTCGTGATCAAAATGCAAAAATATTAACAGGCGCATGCTTCAACCTCAAAAAAATCCATGTTCCCGTTAAGTGGCAACACTGACATTTTACCGCAAGGTAGGTCTATGCATCACCTATCTTTCAAGCCATCAACCGTTATTTTCCGACAAGCGGTTTGGCATCCGGAGCCTGTCAACCACCTTAGGTCGTGATCAAAATGCAAAAATATTAACAGGCGCATGCTTCAACCTCAAAAAAATCCATGTTCCCGTTAAGTGGCAACACTGACATTTTACCGCAAGGTAGGTCTATGCATCACCTATCTTTCAAGCCATCAACCGTTATTTTCCGACAAGCGGTTTGGCATCCGGAGCCTGTCAACCACTTTAGGTCGTGATCAAAATGCAAAAATATTAACTGGTGCATGCTTCAACCTCAAAAAAATCCATGTTCCCGTAAAGTGGCAACACTAACATTTTACTGCAAGGTAGGTCTATGCATCACCTATCTTTCAAGCCATCAACCGTTATTTTCCGACAAGCGGTTTGGCATCCGGAGCCTGTCAACCACCTTAGGTCGTGATCAAAATGCAAAAATATTAACAGGCGCATGCTTCAACCTCAAAAAAATCCATGTTCCCGTAAAGTGGCAACACTGACATTTTACTGCAAGGTAGGTCTATGCATCACCTATCTTTCAAGCCATCAACCGTTATTTTCCGACAAGCGGTTTGGCATCCGGAGCCTGTCAACCACCTTAGGTCGTGATCAAAATGCAAAAATATTAACATATTAAGGGTCGCTTCTAGAGACGTGTTATTTTAGTAAAACGATTATCTTTAATTCTCTCCCAAACCAACGCGAATTCGTAGCGAATCATTCACAATAGTACAAAATATGACATTCGCGTTGGTTTGGGGGAACCTTTATTCTCATTCAGCAAACGAAACAAAAGTTGAGAAGCTTGCAAGTACTAAATTGTTTTTTGAATTGTTGAACAGTACCGAAATCGCAATTTTAGTCGCGTCACATGAACTCTTTCGTACGACCACATTTGTATCTTTCCGCATGTTATAGTTCTAACTTAACCTTAAATTTAAAAACTTGCGCCTCACTTGGCCATCTCTCTCTTTTCAAGAGATGAGAATCAGATAAAAAAAAGAAATGTCAAAATGAGTCGCCTCACGTCTGAACACCGTCGAAGGAAGCGCCAGTAACGCATGTGTAACCACCCTTATCTGTTGTACTAGATTTTTCATTGTGAATGAAAGAAAACAAGGTTGAGTGCGAGTGACATGGATATATGTGTACATTTCTTCCACTTGGACTCTTCTTGCCAAAAAATGTAAACAAACAAATTTCCCCATTACGACCACTTTGTGAGTGCGAGTATAAATGAAAGAGAAACAAAATCTTTCCCCTTTTTCGTAACGCCTTAAGCCACGCCCAAAATCGAGTTTACCCGCCGCATTAGATGTTTCACATCAAAAATGTACAAGAAATCTACTGACGAATTACTGAAACTTATCTTTTGATAATGATTTCTTTCACCCTCTCTCCATACTCAAAATTTGTTAGCCTTTCCCTAAATCAAGGACAGTTTCCCCAGATATGGAAATCATCCTTCTTAACTCCTGTACACAAAAAGGGTCCGAAGAGCGATGTTAACAACTATCGCCCCATTGCCAAGCTTTCACACATACCCCAACTCTTTGAAAGTATTTTGTATGAAACCTTAAGTTTCTACTGCAAATCTCTCATCTCCTCCTCACAACATGGCTTTCTCAAGTGCCAGTCTACAACCACTAACCTTGTTAAATTTGTGTTTGTCACCTTTTCAGCCTTAGAGAAAGTCTACAAAGTTGATGTCATCTCAACCGATTTCAGTAAGGCCTTCAACAAAATTTCCCATAAGCTTGTTCTTTTCAAACTGTCCACTCTCGGCTTTGCACCATCTTTGTTAAAATGGATTTCTTCTTACCTTGAAAACCATTATTACAGAGTTCGATTTAGATCTGCCACCTCTTGCCCTTTCTTACCTCTGGTGTCCCCCAAGGCAGTCACCTAGGCCCACTTTTATTTTCTTCTCGCTATTAACGATATTGAGAGGGTTATAAAACATTCTTCCATATCTCTGTACACCGAAGATACCAAGTTTTTCAAGACCAATTTCTCACCACATGACTCTTCCCTTGCTCAACAGGATCTTGTCAGTTTTTCAGTTTGGTGTCTAAGAAATAGCTTGGAGCTTAAGGTCGCCAAATGCCAATCAATCACTTTTTCACGCAAACGTATCCTGTCTCGAATTGCTCCATAATCAACCCATACCCACCGTTGATAATATTTGCGACCTTGGCATTTTATGTGACCCAGAGCTTAATTTTCCCACTCACATAGATGATATCATTCTCGAAGCAAACTCAGCGCTCGGCTTCATCAAAAGATGGTCCAAAGAACTTTCTGACCTAGGGGTCGGTTACCCGGTTCTTATACATATCATTTGTTCGAATACGCCTCTTAAGTTTGGTCCCCTTACCAACTTACTCACATTTCCAGAATTGAGAGCATCCAGCTTCGTTTCTTACGCTTTGCTCTCCGAGGTCTATCGTGGAACAATCCTCTGATTCTGCCTCCCTATCTAGACCACCCTTAACTAATCAACTTGAATTCGTTGGAAGAACGAAGAGAAATATCAGATTTTCTCTTCATTCATGGACTTCTATCTGTTTCCGTTGACTGCATATTGTTCTCTTTTAATTACTAACCCTCGTAATACACGTAATCCTCGTCTCTTTTATATACCCACCCACCAAACCTCTTATCGCTCCAACAAACCATTCTCTCATATGCTGCGGGCTCTTAGTTCAAACATGTACTCTTTGGACTTTAACCTAAGTACTCCTTCCTTAAAACACCGGCTTCTGAACCGTTCTCTCTCTCGGACCTTAGCTTAAGTTCTTAGTTTTTAAGTTAGATGAAGAATTAGCTTGTATAAAGCCGAATAAATGGGGGTTTTGCCCCCACCAAAATTATCATTGTGACCATTCATATGGTAACCATACTTTTTTTGCAAGTATCCCACAAAAATCATTCGTGATCTTCAAAAGCTTTTAATGTAATGAATTCAATGAATGGCTGACTTATTTCTGAAGCTAGTTAACCTTTTTACACATTTTGACCTATTAGATGGCGTACTTTTTTTTGTACACGAGGCTTCAAGTTTACAAAACCAATCCATCGCAAGTTTTATGAACCCTAATTAATTGAAGTGGAGTGTAGATATTTATTTATATCGCTGTTTTTGAATTTCCCATGATGAAATATTATTATTATTTTTGAGTATTTTTCTGAAATACGAATGGAATTGAAGTTGAGGCAATAAAATGAAAGGATGTTCTCCCGATGAAAGATAAATAAAATATTTACAGTTTATTACTTCCTCTTCTATAAAGAGAGATGTGTTTGTGTGAGAGTGAATGTTTTACGGTTACCGACCCATAGGAGAAGAGTTTCTGAAAAGTAAATATTTACAAAATGATACTCGTCTGTCTACCTAACCTACATAAGTGATTTTTTTTCGCTTTTTTTTCAATTGGATCTTGTGCTTAAAAGAACTCAATCCTTTATTTTTGTTATTAAAGTATTTTTATGTTTTAATTTATTGATTTATTTGTAAGTAAGTTTTCTTTTTCAATCAAATAGTTATTTTAAACTAAAAAAATCCACAATCCTCTGTGGGTATTTTATGAAAAAAAAGCAATCAGTTTCTATTTCATGTATATTATATACAAAAATTGTTTCTCTTATAAAACGTTCGAACAAAAAATTATACACATTGCGTCAGATTATTTTAAGTGCACCCTTCACATCCTTGCTAACCAAAATCATCGCAAAATCTTCACAAACTCAACTATTGATAATTTGCCAGGAAGAGAAAACTTTTGAATGAATAATTGAAATCAATAATAATAAAAAAAAATACATCTTATATATTTCCCTGCACAAAAGATGGCCAAACACTTAAAGTATTTACAGTCGACGCATACTCAAATAATATTTTAAGAAAAAAATTGATAAATGCTTAACTTAACTTTATTTGAAAACGTCTATAAATCAAAAAATAATATTCGATGAAGGAAAGAAAAAAAAATAAGTCAATCTGGCAATTCAAACATTTCCTCCTTAAATCCTTACTCACATGAAATGGCAGAGAACTTAACTTAAGTGAAAATATAATTTCCAAACTCGCTATAAATTACTTTTTCTTTTTCTTCTCTTATTTTTCGAAGAAGGTGTATTCTCATCTTCTACCACCTTTCCACCTTAGAATTCATGAAGTTAGCACTTTATGTGTTATCTGTTATGTGTGCAACTTGTGCTGCGCTTCTGGCGTAAATATTTAAGAAAAAATCTCAAAATTGCTAATTTTTGCTTACGAGCTATTTTTACTTCCTTCGAGTTTTCTAAAAACAAAACTTGTAGGTACTATAGGCCAAGCGAGCCGGGTAGATACCTTTCTTTTTTTCTGCAATTAATTACTGAATTGATTTTCTTGATGGCATTTTGTTCCAGAGGTGTTAATCCAAGTTGGCGGGACGGGGAGGCACGAGCGCCAGGCGCCATCTTGTAAAACTTATTTAATCGTTCGACAAAAATAGTAGGTATTTTGGAAAACTTATATTCCATTCTTTAATATGTTTTGTATTTCAAATAAAAGTTTTTGTGAAACAAAATTTTAATGACAACATTTGTGAAAAAAATTATGATTTTTTTAATTTCTCAAAAACTTTTCACGAAAACAACGAAACAAATAAAAGAATGGAATATTCACGAGATGTTTGATAAAATTCGTTTTCCAAGATGAAAATTATTTAAGTAAAATTCTTTAAGAATTTTAGTGTCACGGTGCTGACATTTCATAGAAAATTTAAGATTATATAGCATGCCGTTAAGAGGAATACAAAAATTCTAATAAATCAACTAAAAACATATAAGATCACGGTAAGGAATACATAACCAGGTACTGACAAATAAATTTGTGACATTCATAGCAGTGGCGGGTCAAGAGGGGGGGTCATGAAATGCGTAGAGTTGCGTAGATCTTCGTATAAATGCGTAGACCTGCGTAGAAATGCGTAGATCTGCGAAGAAATTCGTAGAGTTGAGTAGAACTGCGTAGATGGGCGTATAAATGCGTAGATCTGCGAAAAATGCGTAGAATTGTGTAGAACTACGTAGAAAAGCGTATATCTGCTTATAAATACGTAGAGCTGCGTATGCGAACCTGCGTATAAATGCGTAGATTTGCGTATAAATGCGTAGACCTGCGTAGAAATGCGTAAATCTGCGTAGAAATGCCTTAGAGTTGCGTATAAATGCATAGATCTGCGTATAAATTCGTAGACCTGTGTATAAATGCGTAGAGTTGCGTATAAATGCGTAGATCTTCGTATAAATGCGTAGACCTGGGTAGAAATGCGCAGACCTACATATGCGTAGATCTGCGTAGAAATGCGTAAACCTGCGTAGTAATGCGTAGATCTGCGTAGTGCGTGCGTTTAAATGCGTAGAGTTGCGTATAAATGCGTAGATCTACGTATAAATGCGTAGATATGCGTATAAATGCGTAGACCTGCGTAGAAATGTGTAGACCTGCGTCGAAATGCGTAGATCTGCGTAAGAATGCGCAAAATTGCGTAGATCTGCGTATAAATGCGTTTAAATGCCTAGACCTGCGTATGAAATGTGTAAATAAATGCGTGAATATGCGTAGACCTGCGTATAAATGCGTAGACCTGGCTAGAAATGTGTAGGTCTGCGTAGAAATGCGTAGATCTGCGTCAAAATGCATAGAATTGCGTAGATCTGCGTCTAAAAGCGTAGATCTGCGTATAAATGCATAAATATGCGTATCAATGCGTAGACCTGCGTATAAATGCGTAGATCTGCGTAAAAATGCGTAGGTCTACATAAAAATGCGTAGAATTACATAGATCTTTGTAAAATGCGTAGACCTGCGTAGAAATGCGTAGATCTGCGAAGAAATTCGTAGAGTTGCGTAGAACTTCGTAGATCGGCGTAAAAATGAGCAGATCTGCGAAAAAATGCGTAGAATTGCGTAGAAAAGCGTATATCTGCGTATAAATACGCAGAGTTGCGTATGCGCAGACCTGCGCATAAATGGTTAGATCTGTGTATCAATTCGTCGACCAACGTATTAAAACATCTACGTATAAATGCGTTGACATGCCTATAAATGCGTAGATCTGCGAATAATTGCGTGGAAATGCGTAGAAATGCATAGAATTGCGTAAATCTGCATAAAAATGGTTATGCGTAAAAATGCGTAGACCTGCGTAGGAATATGTAGATCTGCGAAGAAATGCGTAGAGTTCCATAGAACTGCGTAGATCGTTGTATATTGTCATAATTTTCATGATTCTATTTAATATGTGATTAAGGACTTTTTCGTGCCTGAATTGGAGGATGTTGATATTGACGACCTTTGGTTACAACAAGACGGTGCTACATGCCATATAGCCAACGAAACAATCAACAATTCGTTATTGCTGACATACTACTGCCCCAACTGCTGTAAAAAGTAGTCGAAAATTGGGCTTCTCGGCAAGAATTTATTAAAGCCAGCTGCAGAATCCACTTGACCCAAATCATTTTTAAAACATAAAAATAAAAGCCTTAGCTTTATATTAAAGCTAAATTCTTGGCCATTACATTAAATCATATGGGTTTTAATTCTTCTTGAACACCACACGTCTAAAAAAACCCCTTTTGTTTGTAGGATTGTTCTGCTAATATCAAAGGGCACGGTGGTAGTGTCCAGCCAAGTTCGCGGCACTAAACCCTTTTCACAGGAGCAAACGGTAGGCCTTGTGGTACATACAAAGGAAAAATCGAAAATCTGCAGTTTTTTATTCAGGGGGCGTGGCATCCACCCACTTTCTCAAAATTGTTATTATTTTTATGGAGCACTTTCGGTTGTTGTAGAATTATTTAACTTTGTAGAGCGGTAAGGCTTGATTTTCACCCGGCAAAATATGTATAATCTTTGCAAAAAAGACTGAAATCACAACAAAAGCATTAAATGTTAAAAAAAGAGCTTTTTTAAATATTCCTTTGTTTAACTTGTGGAGCTAAAATAAAACACTTGAAAAAGAGTTTTTTTTACATTTCGATGGTGTTCCAACCAAACAAATATTTCTAAAATTGATCTGTCACCTGCGGGATGTTGCGAAATCTCGCAAATTTAAATCTCGCATTCGAAATCATTAATAACGAAATCTCGCAATTACAAATTTTTGAAAGCTAAAATCTCGCAAATCAAAATCTCGCAAAATTTAATTGCATCTCGCGCATGGTTTTGATTTGCGAGATTTTGAGTACAAAATATGTAAATCCAGGTTTTATCTTCTTCATTATTTGTTTAATTTATTTGTTTTGGTATATTTTCCAATTGTTGTCAATAAGAGCGATAGAAAGAGAGAGAACATAGAGATTGTATATACAGTTGTAATAGGAATGTTCAGGAAAATGAGATCTCAGAGCCCTCAGTTAATTTTGCTCTGTCAAAAGGTGAGCAAGCGAATCCAAAAATCTGTTTCCACAATAGTTTGACAGAAAAACTGAGAAATTGTTTGGAATCCTGAATCACAAGACAGATATTGCTGTGGTCTATGAGATCTCATTTATCTGAACATGCCTAATGAACCGTGTGCAAATTCCATTGATGTTATTTGGCCTTGATTTAGAAAAAATTACACTCTTGGGCGTGTTCTAAAAAAAATGTTTGTATGTTTAAAACCTGTGTGAGATTCGTTGTGAGATTTCAATTTAAAGATTTGATTTGCGAGATTTGTGAGATGTGAATGCGAGATTTTTAAAAGCGCAAAATGATGAAAAACAAGATTTTTAATTTGCGAAATTTTGATGTTCACGATTTAAAAAAAAATGTTTGTATGTTTAAAACCTGTGTGAGATTCGTTGTGAGATTTCAATTTAAAGATTTGATTTGCGAGATTTGTGAGATGTGAATGCGAGATTTTTAAAAGCGCAAAATGATGAAAAGCAAGATTTTTAATTTGCGAAATTTCGATGTTCACGATTTAAAAAACTATAAGAGATTTCGTTAATCGAGGTTTTGTTTACGGGATATCGTACCACTCCCATCACCTACCAGTTTTAATGCTTTCTGGATTCCTTCAGTATAATTTTTTGAATGTGAATATGTACATTGTGCAAGGACTGGTTATGAGAGTTATTAGCCTTAGACATATGTATGCCATATAAATGCATACATAGTTGCCATATCAGAAGAGGAAAAAAAAAGTTCATACATCGTCTAAGAAATCCTAGGCATTTCTAAGTATTGATATGTGGTCGTTCCATAAAAGGTGATCATGATCAGTAACGCACATACCGTAATGGAATGTATTGAAGTTTCCTTGATGCAGGTTCCATTCATGTATTTTTGGTAAAGAGTGTATATTCCGTTAAGCAATTGAAGATATCCTATCCTCAAGTTTTGGAAGCATTATATTCCACACAGTTGTTAATACCCCATTTAACACTTATGTTTAAATTTGAGCTAAATAAGCTTAACGTATTCTGCCATTGCAGCTTCACATTCGAAGAAAAAGGAGGCGGGCATAGAAAGGAGTATGAAAAACTAAAGGTGTTCTCAGCTGTCATCAGCGAATTTGTTAGTGGATTAGTAGTTTTAAACAAAAAATTATTTATAAACAAAGGAAATAGTACCGGAGACAATATCGAGCCTTGGGGCACACCAGCACTTATTTTGAAAACTTTCTTATCCCAAGGAGAAGTTATTCGTTGAATTCGTTGGCAGCCTGCACTGCCAAACTCTATCAAATACTTTAGAAATATCGAACGTAACAATTTAGATTCTTCCAAAGCGAAGCATGGATTGATTCCCCTTTCGGTGGAAATAACCAGTGGATCTGTTTCTGCGAAAGCCATTTTATAGTCGGTCATAAGGAAGTTTTCGTTGTTTAAAATATTTCATAATCTGATGATTCAACAGCGTTTCCATGACGTTTGAAAAGAATGGATGACAGATCAATTGGTCAGTAATTGAGGATAAATCACCGTTGTCAGAGCTTGGTTCGACAAAATGATTTTTGCATTCAAAGGGAAAGTGGCCTAAAAAATAGAAAATTAAAAAAAACTGACGCAAAGGTGTTGCCAAAGTGGAAGAACAAATCTATTGAAAATATATGATAAATCAATCATTTGACCCAGTGGATCTCCAAATGTCCAGATTAGTACTGTACAAACTGTACGGGTTCCAAAATGTATTGTTCTCGAAGAAAGATGGATGTTCAGGTGTGACCGTATGTCGTTATCTGGCAGGGTAAGGTTTTCAGCAAATTTTTTCTTCAAGCAATTTGCATGGAAAACCGATGAAGATGTAGAATTATCAATGTTCTTAAGGAATGTTAAAAGTTTTTATTGAATTTAGGACAATGTTGAACTTTTAGTCTGTTTTTTCTAATGTTGGAAAATAATTATAAGAATCAAGGTATTGTGCGAATTTATAATATTTTTATAATATTCGCGCACTAAAGGGGCTGTGACTACCCTTAAAATGATTGAATACAGTGCGGGCGTTTAGACAGCAAACGGAATTGTGTTTTGAACTATTGATTTCTATAGGTTTTTTTATTCCCCACTTAAACAATGCTCTCAAGATCAGAATTAAATGAGCTTATCATACACTGCCGTTCAAGTTCCATATCCAAAGGACAAGGATGTGAATCAAGAAACGAATAAAAGAAGTTGAGGCTGATGTCATCAGCAAAATAATTTAATAGATTAGAAGTTTAAGACAAGAGATCATTGATGAAAATGAGAAAGAGAGTCGGAGACAAAACGGACCCTTGGGGCACACCAGCATTTATTTTATGAATATCAGACTTGAAACCATCCAATACAACTTGTATTGAATGGTCAAAAACGTAATTTCTAATGCAACGAAGAAGAGAATCATCAATAATACGATAAGAGAGCTTGGTGCCAAACTTTCTGAAATGTTTTTGAAATATCAAGTGCAAGAAACTTACTTTCTCCAAAGCGATGTAAAGATTTGTTTCACTGCTCGGTGAGATATACCATCATATCACAAGTGGACCTATTGCTACGAAAGCCGTACTGCCGGTCATTAAGAAGCTTCCGTGCTTCAAGATATTTCTTAAGCTGATAATTAATCAGCGTTTCTATGACCTTGGAAAGAAGGACGTAAGTACAATTGGTCGATAGTTGAAGAAAGACAAACATTCAGCTTTTTTAGGGGTGGGCTGGATAAATGCTGTTTTCCATCCACTCGGAAGAGACTGGATTTGTGCCTATCGGGATTTTTTAGAAGTCTTGCACCTGCCCGAGTGCAAAACAAGATCCGTCCCATAAAATCATTACCACTCTCAGGGACAAGCGGAGTCATGACACTATCTGGCAGTGTCAAATTAGCAAACTGTACTGCAAGCAAATTGGCTTTTTCTAGTGAGCTGATAGCAAGAGTATCGTTGAAGATGAGCGTTGGAACCGAAGACGAGGTAGAATTACGTACGTTTGTTACAAATGACCGGAAATTTGACTACCTTTTGGACATTGTAGTATTTTTCGCCTTAATTTCTGATCATGGCAAAAATTTGGATCTTCAGCGTTACAGGTCTTTCGAGCTTGTTTGATCTCTTTAATAGTACGTATACGCCACAGTGCACCATTAAACAATCCGATTAGCTTGTTTGCAAGGCTAAGATAAGGGCAGGCATGTGCAACCCAGTCATGCTCTTAGTTTTCCTACAAATCCGTTACTTTCAATAATGCTACTCATACTGTTCCCTAGGTAGAACTTTTTACAAGGAGTTTCTCATCGCAGCAGCAGCGAAATCGCAGAAATCAGGGAGGACATGATTTATGTTTTACGTTTTTACATTTATGGCAATCGTTTTTGCTGAGACCTAGGAAGCTCTACAGATTTGCTCATTTTGGAAACATAATTCTTACCCAAAGTATATCTTCTGGATTTGTCATACAAAAGAATGACACCAACAAAAAAAACATCCACACAAAAATAACAGACAAAAAGAAAATGTAAACCCTCTCCCTTTTGTTCCTTTTGTGAGTTCTAAAGAAACGAAACGACTTCGAATTCAAATAAAAGAATTTCCAAGTTCCTACTTTTATTAGTGTTTTTTGTTGTTGTCGTCGTCATCCCAAAACGAAATTGGCGCCATCACTTGCCTAAAGGTGATGAATAGAACGTGTATAGCCTTGAGAGGGTGGTTTTATGGATTTCCATTGTATCTTGTATCATGCCATCATAATACAAGTTTATTATCTCTTAGGATTTCGTTGCTATTTTTTAAAGGGAGTAGAAAAAAAGACGCAATGGTTTTGTCAGGTGAAAAGTGACAGTTAACAGAAAACTAAATGACGACTTCGATCAATTTTGATAAAGTCTATTAGCAATTTTATTTTTCGGATGTTTACGAGTTCTCTTTTATCATCTGCAGATATCAGGGGGAATTTGTGTGGACGTAGGCTATTTTTGACAACCTGTTTTTTTTATTGTTTTTTGTTGACTTTTCACCTCTAAGATAAATAAATAAAAACGAGATGGAGGAAAAGTACTACTTATATGAAGGAGCCAACTCACATCCGTACAAAAACGAATTATTTATCTAAAAACCCAATTATATTACATATATGAGATATGTATGTATGTATATGGAATAATTTTCATGTTCATGGAAGGCACATAAATCTTGTGCGGTAGCAGGGTATAGCGGATGTAGCAGTTGGCAGTTTTCTGAAACAGAAAAAACAAACACTTTGCCTGAAAGCCAAATCAAATTACCCTGACAATGACACCACAAGGAAAACCAAAAAAAGAAAGTAACGGAAGTAGGTAGGTAGGTATAACTCAAAAGCTTAAAACATATTCCTTGTTTTGTTATACAAGTAATATAATTTATTATTTATTAACATGTTCAGCTATATAATCACGTACCGTTTATTTTTTTCTTCCTTTAATCTTTGAAAATTTCCGGTCAAAGTTTAATTTTTTTTTTCAGATTTAAAATGTACGGAAGCTCGTGAGAATAATAAGCAGACATCTGCTGCCAGTAATATGTTATTATTATTGATTCGGTTTGTTTTTCTTAAAAAAAATAAAGACTTTTACACACACATTAAAATTTATAATCTTTTTATCTTGGGATGTTTGGAAGTTTAGATAAAGGTCCAGGCATTTAAGGCTGAATTTGGTTGCTTTTAAAGGTTGACCTGAAAAAAAAGGTACAACATAAAACATCAATAAAAAAAGTAATGAAGAATTGATGTTAAGGAGCTTTTGTAGAACTTGGTATGCATAACTGTAAGCATCAACATAAGGTTAGGGATGTAGGCCACCCTCTGAACATGTAAGCACCTTCTTAAGTAAGTAAGTAAATTACTTTTGTAAGAAGTTCTCTAATCGTATACTATAGTCAATTTGTACACAAATTGGGAGGAGTACATTACAAAAATTTGTAACATGCTGGATTGCTGGCACTGGGAGTATAATTTCGTCAAGAATTTTCAAGCGGAATTAAGAAAGAAGGTAGAGTGGGCAGGTGAAACAGTAAACTTCACTCTAAGGGCAAATGCCATCAATTGATATACTGTTGGATTGAGAGCGTTTGGAGTATGCTATGTGTCATTCTCCCAAAATATTTCTTATTTTATTTGTTTTTTTTTTTATCAAAATAACGGTACCTGTCACACAATTTGCTTTAAATTTTTCATAATCTTATTTTTTTCAAAAAAAATGGCTCAACAACTTTTCTTAAAAAAAAGATCAATACCTACATTACTTTTAGTAAAGGGTAGGTACCAATGAAGGGAAACGATTTTTCATAAAGTGGTTTTACATGATACCTGTCAACGAACCACTTTTAAGTTGCAATATAGGTACTTCAGGGCAAGCTTTGGATTCGTGCAACAAAAAAATTTCAAGATAACAATCAAACATGACATTACGATGAT
Source organism: Dasysyrphus tricinctus (assembly GCA_963921185.1). NCBI lineage: Eukaryota > Metazoa > Arthropoda > Insecta > Diptera > Syrphidae > Dasysyrphus > Dasysyrphus tricinctus. The sequence goes on from OY992531.1 coordinate 32,288,067, forward strand.
AGAAACCACGAAAAAAGTAGGTGCATAGTTCTGTCTGTCTGTCTATTCGGCTCCATTTTAATCAGCTGAATCGATTTTCTCAAAACTTGGTACATACATAGTGGTATTTCGTGATTCTGGCCACACATTTTTTTCATATTTTTTTAGAACCAAAAATAACGGTACCTGTCAAACAAATATTTTTCAATTTTACACTCAAAAATGGCTCCATAAAATTTCTTAAAAAAAATGTGATAAATTTCTTTTAGTTAAGGCTACTTTTAAATAGGATACCATTTTTCAATAATTTATTATTAATGGAACATACCAAAGAACCATTTTGTTTGTTTTGGATTATCTTCAAAACGGTACTTCTGATTTCAATAATTTATTTCATACAGAAGATTTTGAAAAATATAAACAGTTATTGCTGCAAAAATTTTTAAAATAACATTTTTTGGGATTTTCAAAAAATTTTCCAAAATTGTTTTTATGAAAATCAAATATTTCGATAACGACATGATATATTTCTTGAAACTCGATACATTAGAGTTTTTAACACTTTCTAAAATATTTGAAAACAAAATTTGACTTTTATGCAAAAATAACGGTTTCTTCTATACAAAAGTTAAAAAACCGCAAAGGAAAATAATTTTTTTTCTCAAAAATGGCTCCTACGATTTTTTTTTGTTGTTGTAGTCGATCTTCTACAAACAAATATAAAATTTGACACCTGACTATTTAGTTCCTCTCATAGAATGTGTTTTTTTTTTTTTTGAATTTTCTCATTTTCAGCTAAATTTTCTTCTATAAATTTTTTCCAATTTCTTTAATTTTTCTCATATAAAAATTTCAAATAAATTCAGATAATATTGCATATCAAAATTTTCAAAAAGAAATTTTTGAATTTAAAAAAAAAAGTTATGATTTTGAAGAAAATTAAAATAACATTTATTTGAACTTAAACAAAAAGTTTCAAATTATTTTTTTGAAAGCTCGATATCTTAAAACAGATTGACGATTTTTTTGAAATCTCATTTTTATAGGCACACAAATTAAAATTTAAGATTTGTATGCCAACATTCTTCCTTAAAAAACGTTTTAAGATTTTGATGCATAAGAAATTATTTTTTTTTAAAAACCGCTCCAACGATTTTAAATTTTTTTCTATATAATCATATTCAACCAATAATTAAAATGAATTTCTTTTTTCACCTCAAACTATCAATAGAGTTTTAAAAAACTCTAGCTAGTTTAAATATCTTATATGATGCTTTTCAACATTTTTCTCTCAAAATTTCCATGTCTTCGGTAAGGCTTGAAGTACTTTGAAAGAAAAAAATCGAAAATTTTGAAATTTCCATTCAGGGGGCGTGCCATCCACCCACTTTATCAGAATTGCTATTATTATATGGAGCACTTTCGGCTGTCGTAAAAGGGAGCGTAACGGAAGCCCGTATTTCAAAATCCCGTTTCTTAAAATCCCGACAAAAAATGTTTAAAATCCCGTTTCGAAAATACTGTTTTTTTTAAATCCCGCTTTTAATAATCCCGCTTTAATAAAATCCCGTCTCTGCAAAGCCGGCTTTTTAAAATTCCGTTTAATCCCTCTTAGCCCGTTTCGTGATTAAATAACTACAAATGTATAACTCACTAGGTATTGTACTCCTATATGATTATTTATAACCTAGCAGTTCCCCAATGTGAAAATTTGGGCTTAACAATAAAGTTCTTTGTGGTTTGTCTAAAAATTGTTTTAATCAATTTATACATAATGAAGAGAAGCTTGGATAGATCTCTCATCAGATAACGGATAACTGTTTTTCTTGTTGCATTTTCTGCAAAAACTGGTTTAAAAGCGTTTGTACCACCCGAAGAGGTTCCCATTTTGACGCATTGCAAGATGGCTTGAATGATGACGAAGATGGATTAACATTAGCTGAGTGGTTCAAAATAAAGGTGCATTTGAAATGGGAATAGAGTTATTCAATACTCTCCTGACTTTTGGTCTGTTTCATACAGTGCAATACAACAGTTCCCACGAACTCAAAATAATGCTGAAGCATGGCATCGAAGATTGAAGATATTAGTTGGACGCAAAAGTGTAGGTTTGTTTAAACTCATTGAAGATTTCATCATCAAGTCCTGTAACCCCGGTTGGGGCATAGGGCGCCAACAAATCGTTTCCATCCTTCTCGGTCTGCAGATAGATATTTTAACTGTGGCCACGTCTTTCTCTGGGAGTCTGCTTCTGCTAGAACTGTTGATTTCCATGTTGTTCTTGGTCTTCCAACCCGCCGTGCACCCTGAGGATTCCATTCAAATGACTGCTTTGCAATTTCATCGTTTGGTTTCCTCAGTGTGTGACCAATCCATTGCCATTTACGCTTTCTTATGTCAACGTCCAGCCGCTCCTGGCTTGTCCTGCGCCACAATTCCTCGTTTGATATAATTTGTGGCCAGCGAATTTTTAGAATATGGCGTAGACAACGGTTCACAAAAGCCTGCAATTTCTTTGAGATGGTAGTCGTGACTTTCCAGGTTTCGCAAGCATATAACAGCACGGATTTGACATTAGATTCGAAGAATCTCAACTTTGTGCGCAAGGAGATTTGACATGAGTTCCAAATTTGGGAGAGAGAACCGAAGGCTGCGCGAGCTTTATTTATTCTACTTTGAACGTCCAGATCAGTACCACCATTTGCTGAAACAATACTTCCAAGGTAGTTAAATTGTTCAACCTCTTCAACTGGCGTCTCCTGTATTAAAATACGCTGATGTGTGGAGCGGCCTGTGAGCATTATTTTTGTCTTTTTGCTATTTATTTTAAGACCACTCGCCTCTCCTTTTAACTTCAGAGCTTGACACATCCCGTTCAGCCCGCTGATGTTATTTGCCAAGAGACATATATCATCGGCATAGTCTAAGTGGCTAAGCCTTTCAAACGGTCTCCATTGAATGCCCTGCCTCTCTGATGTTCCAACGCTGGCCGTCAAGACATCGTCAATCGCCAGTAGAAAGAGAATTGGCGATAGAACATCTCCCTGTCTCACACCCTGCCGCACTTCGAAAGAGTCGGATAGCTGCCCATTGTGTAAAACAAAGCATCTTGCGTTGTTATAGGACTCCCTTATAATGGCAACAATTTTTGGGGGAATTCCTCTACCAAGAAGTGATCTCCATATACATTCACGGTTGACTCGGTCAAAGGCCTTCTCAAAATCCACGAACATGAGGTAAAGCGGTGATTGAAACTCCGCAGACTGCTCAAGAACGATACGCAGAGTGTTGATATGGTCGACACAAGACCGCCCACTGCGGAAACCAGCTTGATGCCTCTTGAGTGTAGACTCGATTCTAACCTTTATCCGCTCGAGAATGATGGCTGCCATTAATTTTGGAAAATCGGACAAAACTGTAATACCTCGCCAATTGTTGCAATTCTTAAGATCACCTTTCTTTGGCAACTTAACAATTACACCATCCTTCCAGTCGCTGGGATAGATTTCGTTTTCCCACACAGCTTGTATCAACGGGTGTAGAATACTAGCCGTTCTGACAGGGTCAGCTTTCAGGAACTCGGCTGGTATACCATCAAGTCCAGCTGCTTTGTTGTTTTTGAGAAGATTTATCGAAGATTGAATTTCCAGTACTGTAGGGGGCTCGATGTCAATACCCCTATATGATCTTCGCATCTCGTTAAGCTGGGGCACTTCAGCACTCTGCTCGACAGAATCCTCATTAAGCAAGGCACAAAAGTGCTCCTTCCACCTGCGCAGCTGATCCTCGATTGATACCAAAAGTGTACCATCCACATCCATTACAGGATGATTGGTGTTGGTTTTCTTCCCGACAACTTCCTTGGATATTTGGTACAATTCCCTCATGTCTCCTCTTCTTGCAGCGTTTTCCGCATTTTCTGCGAGACCGTCTAACCTCACCCTCTTGTCTCGTCTCACACAGCGATAGACCATCTTATGTGCTAAGCGATACTCTCTTCGCAATTCAGCCTTTCGTTGAGCATCTGCTTCGGCATTTATTTGCATCTTCAACGATTTGCGAAGCTCGATTTTATTTTGAAGATTTAAAAAGAGAAAATATTGTTGTTAAATCTGATATAGACAAAATAAAAAATGGAAAAGAAAATAAAAAAAAAAACTAATATTTTAAAATAAAGAGCAATATCAAAAATTATGAAAAATAGTAAAGCAATAGGTAAAACGGATTTCCTGCGCCGTATAGCTCACAATATCAAACTTTAGTGCAGTCTCTTCTTATGTTTAAAAAATATGTTCTTTTATGAAATCACTTTTTTGTTATGTTGTATGTTCTTTATTTGTTGCTTTATTGTTTTCGTTAATCAATAAAAATTGTAGATCAAATATTTGTTTGCTTTGTATCTCTTTTCTTAAGACTTGACGCCCATGAACATAATGTCCTTTGCACTTTATGTCACCCCACCATCCAGAGCATTAGGCCGCAGTCTATATTTAATTCCGTTTTTCGAATCAACACAAGGTGTTTTATTTTAAAAATCGCGCGATTTTTAAAATAAAACACCTTGTGTTGATTCGAAAAGCGGGATTATAAAAACGGGAATTTAAAAAACGGTATTTTGAAAATCGGGATTTTAAAAGCAGGATTTTAAAAAAGTGGGATTTTAAAAAACGGTATAAAGAAAAACGGGATTTTAAAGACGGGATTTTAAAAAACAGGATTCTCAAAAACGGGCTCCCGTACCCAACCCTTCGTAAAATTATGAAACTTTATAGAACGGTAAGGCTTGATTTTCACCTGGCAATATAAATCTTTGCAAAAAGGATTGAAATCACAACAAAAACATAAATGTTAAAAAAAGAGCCAAGTTCTTGTCTGTACAAGAAACCTGTGCGTAAAAAGTCTGCCAAAAAAGTTATGAGAATCCTAAATATATGCCAAGTTGTAAGTTCATGAAGTTTAATATCAAATATCTTAAGTAGAGTAATATCGAAACAATTGCAAATCATGACAGAAATTTGGTATTTAATGATTACTGAGCTAAATCTGGGCTAAATCTAAGTGAAAACAATTATGATTTGTTTATGCAGAAGCTCTTTTTTATAAATAAAAATTTCCATAAAAATTGTCTTAGATATTTAAAAAAAATTTCTAAATTTATTTTTTGAAAATTTTATATGTTGATATGGTCGATTTTTTGAAGCTCGATACCCATGGTTTGTTTTACAGCTCTTAGAATATTTTTTGAAAATATTTTACTTTTATGAAAAACATATATTTAGAATATTTTTCTGAAAATCCAAAAAATATTTTCTTGCTAAATTTGTATTTATATAAAAATCTTCTGCATAAAAAAACTGCAACCATTCAAATTTTAATCTTATTTAAGTAATCTTATGTACATAAGTCTAAATAATATTTCGTATCAATATTCTCAAAAACAAAAATTTAAATTTTCAAAAAGTTTCAATTTTTGTTTTGAAAACGGGTTGATAATTTTTGTATGAAATTTTATTTTATATGCACTTTTTTTAATACTTAAGATTTGCACAACAAAATTTTTAACAATTTATAATACAAACATTTTTTTTAAGTGGGTTTTGTACGTAAATGGAATCCAGTACAATGCAGTGGCTGCAAAAATAACATCAATTTATATTAAAGTTATTGTTGTTTATTCAAAATTATTTCATAAAAAAATTAATTTTTTAACAATCCACTCCAATCGTTTTTGCATTGTTTTTTCCAAATTGTTTTGACCTTGAATTTTTTTTTTGAAAATTCATTAAATATTCATTAAAAATCTATGGCTGATTAATTACTAAAAATAGCTGACCTCTTACAACCGTGAAGAGGCCTTTCAAATTATATACTTTTTTTTTTAATGACCCAAATGAGGTGCCAACAGTTTTTTTGTGATCTTGAAACGAACTTAAAAATTCATAGAACAAAAATCTATGGCTGACCAATTACTGCAAAGAGTTGACCTTTTATCACGATCTATAGAAATCTTTCGGATAACTGACCAATTAGATGGCATTTTTGTTATCAAATTTCCCTCATATGAGGTGCCAAAGGTCCTCAGCCGTTTTTCTGTTCACAAATTAGTATAGAATTTTTTCATTCATACCTTACCATAAGGTAAAATGAAAGTTTTTGAACTGAAGCTTTTTAACGCGCGCCGGCCAGTCTTGAGCAAAATGCAAGGCTGGATCGCATGTTCAAGTTGCTTGGAACTTAAGAAATTTTGAAAATATGCAGGCAATAACATGAGAACTGTTCTTGTAGTAAACAACTTACCTTAGAGCTCAAAAACAAGAACGCCATTTGATTACTCGAGAAAATATTAACTTAGGCAAACAAATTTGAAATCCTTGGAGCGTTTTCTTAAAAATTATGTTTTTATATAAAATTTTTGTTACATTTTTAAGAAAATTTTTTTGTGAAATTACGCCATGTTAAAAATTAATACCTGATTTTTCTTTTAAAAATAGTAAAATATGGTTTTGAGATAAATAAGTTTTTCCTTTATAGTTGTATTGATAGTACCTACTGGTATAAAACAAATTTCAATTTTTCCTCTAGTAAATCACCAAAAAACCTTATATTCAAAATTTTATGAAAATCATTTTAGTGATTTGGGCTGCAGGTCAAAATTAAGACACGTCAACACAAAGTTCTCCTCAAAAACTCTGCTTGGTTGCAGTTATTTCGAATTGTAAGCCTTTTTTAAAAAGTTAATGCAAAATTTCTGAGTTTTGAATGATTTGTTTAAAAGTTAAAAGACTTTCACCACCAAAACTCTCTTCTACAAAATGTTTTTTTTTTTCTTACAGTGGTTAAATGACACAGAAGAGGCAGTTCGTTAGTCTCTAATCGTATTGGAATTTTCAGAATAAAAAAATGCATTTTAAATTAAAAATAAATTTTAAATCATGAAATTAATTTAAATATGATTTTCCTACAGTTTTTAACTTTAGTTCTAATTTTATTACATGTTCAAAGCTATGGTCATACAAAAATAGGGATTCAAGTTCATTTAATTTAACTCTAGGAATTCTTAAATGACTGTAGATGTGTGGATTAAGAAAAATGTCAACTATGTTCAATGCCTGACTGGCTACTGGACATAGACATACCCTAAGTGGACCAACAAAGTTGGGCGAGCAGGACAGTGGATCTGAGAGGGAGATCTAATTATGTTCAGTGATGCTTGAAAAACGATGGTTTATCGAAGCTTCAATACCTATGGCGAATGATTTCTTATGCATATTCAGCAAAAAATAAATCAATTTTTGGAAACAAAAAACAAACAATAAAAAAACAAGCTTCTGCAATTTATTGTGATAAATGTCCAAATGATCCTTGTCGGTTGTTAAAATTAAAAAAAAAAATAATCGTATCAATGTACATAGATATTAACTCCTTGACTGAAAATTTTTATTATTATGTTCTTTAATTTCCAAACTGTACTTAAATCAGAAAAAAAAAATATTTCATTTAAATATTATTTTTAACAATTTCAATTACCTACAGTTACAATTTAATATAATGTGAAAAGCATATAAACATTAAAAACGTATCTTATTTATTCTTATTTTATTATATTTTATTGTATTTAAATAAAACACGTGCATCCAATTTATGTGTCAAAACCAGAATATTTCAATTTGCAATGGAAAAGCAAACGTGTAGAAAACACAAACCCTGATTTATTTTTTTTCTCACCCCAAGGCTTTGGTATACCTATCTATATAATATATCAATTCTACCACAAAACCATAATAATTCTCTTTGTGGTTAGATGCATCGTCAACATTCATTAAACCATCAACCATTTTTGATGAATTAAAATTGTAGAAGGGATAGTATTCCATACTTATATGTACATATGTATGTATTTATAATGATGATGATGGTTGATGGAATGCATTGAGTTAATTAAAATAAAATTTAATGATGTGTTTGTTGGTGGGTAAAACAATCAACTGTTAATACATATATCAAAAAAAATATTGAACGTGATAATTAACTTTTGCAATTTAAATTATATTTGCGTATTTATTTAATTCAAGTTTATTTAAAGAAAGCTGATGGTATTTATAATCATTTTGCTAAGTTTCTGTGAAATTTAATATTCTTGAAGTACCTACCTACCTGCAGAAAAGAAAGCAAATACTTAACTAATGTACATAGTAATTGAATATTATTTGTATAAAAGTATTGAATTTAACGCTACAGCCAGACTCGTGATTAAATTAAATTAATTCTTTTTCAAATAAAAGAATTTTTAAATTGAATGCAAATAAAATGAACAACTCAAATATGTACTATAATTCAAAAATGATTTTTCTTTTTAAAATACAAAATATGCAAGAGAACTCGAATGAAAGCAAACAATAATAGTTCTTTCAAATAATTGTTGTACCGCGTGGCATAATAGTTAGTGCGTTGGAATATCATGGCAACGGTCTGGGTTCGATTCCCAGCCACTGCCAATTAAAAACAAAAATGTTTTTTCCGAGGTACTGCCTCTTGCGAGGAACTGACAAAACCTCCAAGAGCATATTTTTCATGAATAAGTGCTTCTCATCTAGCCGTTTGGACTCAGCAAAAAATTGTTTGCTGCCAACAACACGCACACAGGAATGGTTGGTAAGTCACTAGGCCTTAGGCCTTGGGTTTCCACGAGCTGTTGCGCCATCAAATTTATTTACTTTTTATTCATTTTTATTGGTTCAATCATCGATATTTTTAAAATTTATTGTAAAAATTGTTAAAATTTTGCTAAAACAATTTTCTCGATTGAGGCAAAGCATCTTCTTGTCAACAATACATATAAATTGTTTCTCAATCTAAGAGAAAGAAATAGGTTGAGGTGCGTTTCAACTAAATCTTAATCTAAATCTAAATCTAAATCTAAATCTAAATCTAAATCTAAATCTAAATCTTAATCTAAATCTAAACATAAATATCCAAAAATAATAAAACCGAGCCATCAAATTTTTAAATATCGAATTATCCAAAAAATATTTTTTAATTTTTGTTAAATTCATAAATATTTTGTTTAAAATTTTGATATGCAATATTATTTGTAATTTTTAAACATTTTTGTATACAAAAATTAATTTAAATCCGATCGGCTAGAAATTAAATAATTCAGAATAAAAAAAAATGTTTTAGGGGAGGAACCTGTAAGAGGTGCGTTCTAATTTTAGCACACAGAAATTTTATGAAAATTATCACTATCAAAATTATTGGAGTCATTTTTTGAGAAATAAGATTTTTTAACATTTTGGTAACAGTTTTCTGAATAAAATCTCTTGTTTTTAAATACTCTAAAAAATGTAAGAATACCGTAAATTACCAGAAAAAAATCGCTTTCGATATACATACCTATTGAGATTTTTTCAATCCCAAAAAATACTTTTTTTTTTAAATGGTGGTACACAATATACCTAATGCTAAGTCTTCTACTTAGCTGATTTAATTTAGTACATATATAAAATTTGTACATATTATAAAACCTTCTTATATAAGTACACAGTATCTACAATCTGAAGTTATTGAAAATAAAATGCACGACTGGGTCGTACGTACTTGCTCTTATGTTCAAGACACTGCGAGTTTAAGAAAATTGTATATACAAACATGGAAATTATGAGAGAAAAATGTAGAGAAGCATGAAATACGACACTTAAATTAGCTAAAACAACTCTTTTGACAGTTTGAGGTGAAAAAAAAGTATGCCATCTTAATTCATGATGGAATATGATAGTACGGGAAAAAAAAATTTAAAATCGTTGGAGCGGTTTTTTTTTAAATTAATTTTTTATATATAAAATTCTTAAAACATTTTTAAGAACAAATTTTGGTATGCAGATTTAAACAATATATTTATGTGTATATAAAAACAAAATTTGAACAAAAATTGTCAACCCATTTTTGAGATATCGAATTTTCAAAAAAAAAGTTTGAAACTTTTTTTAAAAATCCAAAAACTTTTTTTTTGAAAATTTTGATATGCAATATTATTTAATCTTATCTGAAATTTGTATATAAAAAAATTCGTTTAAATCCGTTAAGCTGATAACGAGAAAAATTCGTTCTATGACAGGTACTACTAATAGTTGCTATGTGTAAAATTTTATAATTTTTGATGGTAGATCGTACTAATTTTAGTATATGAAAAAGTTTAATCAAAATCGTAGGAGTCGTTTTCAAGCAAAAAATATTTTCCTTTGCGATTTTTTCACTTTTGTATGGAAGGTACCGTTATTTTTTCATAAATGTAAAATTTTTTCTAAAAATATTTTAGAGAGTACTAAAAAAGTCTTAAATATCGAGTTTAAAAAAAATCTATGATGCTGTTTTCGAAATATTTGATTTTCCAAAAAAAAATTTGAAATATTTTTTAAAAATCCAAAAAATATTTTTTCAAAAATATTGGTACACAAAACCATTAACATTTTTGGAAGCTTCTGTATAAAAAAATTAATTGAAATCGGTCAAACCATTTTGAAGAAAATAAAAAGAATGGTTCCTTGGGAGGTACCATTAAAAACCATTTTTGAAAAATGGTTTTCCACCAAAAGAAAGCCTTTACTAAAATAAATTTATTGAATTTTTTTTAAGAAAAGTTGTCGAGCCGTTTTTGAGAAAAATACGATTATGTAAATTTGCAAAAAAAAAAATGTATGACAGGTACCGTTATTTTTGGTTCTAAAAAAAAAAATGAAAAAAACGTGTCGGCAAAATCACCAAAAACCACTAAGTACCAAGTTTGAAGAAAATCGATCCAGCCGTTTAGGCTGTAGACGAACAGACAGACAGACAGACAGACAGACAGACAGACAGAATTGTGCCACCCACTTTTTTGGTGTTCTCTATCATCGTAATATCATGTTTGATTGTTATCTCAAAATTTGTTTTTGCACGAATCCAAAACTTTCCTTATTATGTAGTACCTATAATCGCAAGTAAAAAACAGAGATAATATCTCAGTGTTCTCAAGCAATCTTAAATCCATTTTAGATTTTAATTTTAGTCATTTTTATACAAAATACATTTTTGTATAAAATTTTGTGTTTTCACTATTGTGAATAGTTCACTAGTTTCGGATTCACTAAATCGAGCGTCTACTGTAAATAGTAAAACTATTTATACCTATATTTTAATTCAAGGTTACAATTAAGAATTTATTTCCTTTATAAATTTTCTTCAAATTTGTTGAGTTTTAAAACAATTTCTTGTTAAAATACGAACAAATTGGGTGTCACAATCCTGTCTGTTTGTCTATACCTCAACCTTAGCGATTTTCTTCAAATTTTGAACTTAAGATTTTATTGGTGATTCCCAAGTAGGAAAATTGAAATTCTGTTTTTTGCTCCAAAAATAATTGCCTAGCAACCGTTAGGGAAAAGTTTTTTTTGTCTGAGTCCCATGTACTTAGGTACTGTTATACACAAAGTTACTCAAGTATATGACATTTTCGAAAATTGCATTTTTGTAAAAAAACTGGGATGTTTATTATCAGAGTAAAATATTAAAAGCATGGAATTCATTCCTTAAAAAGCTAAAACAACTCGTTTAATAGTTTGAGCTGAAAATTGGTGTATGTAGGTATATGAACTCTTGAAGAAAAAGAATGCATTTATAAAATTTTCAAAAGGAAAGATTTTGGTATAGTAAATTTAAATCTAAATCTAAATCTAAATCTAAATCTAAATCTAAATCTAAATCTAAATCTAAATCTTAATCTAAATCTAAATCTAAATCTAAATCTAAATATAAATCTTAATCTAAATCTAAATCTAAATATCCAAAAATAATAAAACCGAACCATCAAATTTTTAAATATCGAATTATCCAAAAAATATTTTTTTAATTTTTGTTAAATTCATAAATATTTTGTTGAAAATTTTGATATGCAATATTATTTGTAATTTTTAAACATTTTTGTATACAAAAATTAATTTAAATCCGATCGGCTAAAAATGAAATAATTCAGAATAAAAAAAAAAACGTTTCAGGGGAGGAACCTTTAAGAAATTTTATCAAAATTGTCACTATCAAAATCATTGGAGTCATTTTTTGAGAAATAAGATTTTTTAACATTTTGGTAAAAGTTTTCTGAATAAAATCTCTTGTTTTTAAATACTCTAAGAAATGTAAGAATACCGTAAATTACCAGAAAAAATAGCTTTCGAAATACATACCTATTGAGATTTTTTCAATCCTAAAAAATACTTCTTTTTAAATGTTGGTACACAATATACTTAATGCTAAGTCTTCTACTTGGCTGATTTATTTTAGTAGTATATAGAATTTGTAGAATAAAACCTTCTTATATATGTCGGTACACAGTATCTACAATCTGAAGTTATTGGAAGATTATGAATAAAAAGAATAATATATGTATCTACATAAAATCAATTCATTTTCAAAAAAGTCCAAAATCAAAACTTTGTTCTTTGGGAATAGTCAAGTAAATCTATGGTTTGACCACGGACAAATTGCAACAAAAGAAAACTTTGTGCGAATAGACTCAGACCACTGATACTTAATACATATCCAAAATTAGCCCATGGGATGAAAACCATTTTTGATTAGATAAGGAAAACAATCAGTACGCTTATCTCATAATCTTACTTATGAGTAAATAGAGTTTTTTTTTATCATTTCATCAACTTTGTTTTTTATTGTTTTTATGAGTACTATGTTGGTTTAGTTGTTTGTTTATATTTTGAAAAAATAAAAGTCTTAGGACCATTTGGTTTTTTGTGGTTGACTTAAAATTGACAAAAGCATTGAATATTTGAGTAAAAAAAAGTACTTAATAGCAAATTATATCCTTATTCGTGACCTTTTAGTAATATAATGAATTCCTATGTGAGCTGGAGGTCAGCTTTTGTTTTTATTTTTATAAAATTGCGACGTTTCGGGCGTGGTTACACCCTTCTTCAGACCTTTATATTCAAAAAAATTTTATTAAAAATCTAGCCTATTGGATATCTAAACATAAAATTGAAGATACTTACAGTTTTAAAAGAGTAATATCCACAAATAACTGTTATATTTGTTTTGTTTTGCTATTTTATAGTTTTTTTGAAAATCTTTAAAAAGACAATTCAAAAAACCATCAATCAATTCGAATATTTAAATTCAAATGTATTTGTTTTAAAGCTTTATCAAAATATCTACATACATACTTATGTATTGGAGTTTAAAAACTTCAGTATAATCTATATAACAGATATGTATCTACTAATGCCTATTTATGAATTGACCATAAATGTCACTAAGTCTATCACAATCAGAACGTCTATTTATACTATTTGCTGTATTTTTAATATGTAACATTTCAAGAAGCATTCTCTTATTATAACTTTTCTCTGTTTGTAAAATTTGAACATTTTGAAAATCTGGTCTATGTCCTTCTTCGATACAATGTAAAGCTTATGCAGTCTTTGTGAGCTACCGCTATTTATATCTGATCTATAACCAGTTATTCGATTACGAAGTTTTTGTTTGGATGTTCCTACAAAAACTGATGAACAAGATGTCGATCCATCACCTAAACATTTAATCTTGTAAGTATCTTCAATTTTATGTTTAGATATCCAATAGGCTAGATTTTTAATAAAATTTTTTTGAATATAAAGGTCTGAAGAAGGGTGTAATCATGCCCGAAACGTCGCAATTTTATAAAAATAAAAACAAAAACTGACCTCCAGCTCACATAGGAATTCATTATTGTACTTAATAACATAAAATTTTTAAGAAAAATCAGTTTGAACGATTTTTTTTATTATGTCTTCAAAATTTTGAGTTTGAAGTTTTTCAAAAACTATTTACGTAAAAAAACTTAATTTTAAAAAAACATTCAAGAATGGATTTCTGGCTTTACAAAAACCTGTAGCATGATATTATAAGTGTCACAATTGTTTTTTATATGTTTTATTTTCTAATTTAAGTGATTTCTTTGTAAATTGCCCCTCCTCCTCAAACAGGGGGCAGTAAGACGCCCATTAAAATTACTTTTTTCTTTTTTCGGTACAACCTACATTCTCTCGTCATTAATTGTATTTTATGCAAAACGCCCTGCATATGCATAAATGCATTCGAATTTAAGCCATTTCCCGGTGGTGGACTGTGGCTAATTTTGGATATATGTTTTGGCATTGTGTCAATTTGTCCGGGGTGAAAAATAGTTTTCTTCCCAAAGGTAGCCTTTTCTATTGGGGTTTAAGAAAAACTGGTGAAGCCACACTTTTTTGTTTTCCTATCATCGTCTGATCAAAATCTCAAGTTAAATTAAAAAAAAAAATGACCTTATACGCAAAAAATATAAAAAGTAAATGAACGTACAGAAAAAAGTGGGTTCCATGAAATATTTTTCCATTAAAAGAACTTCCCAAACCAGAAATCTGTCTGTCTGTCTGTTCATCTACAGCCTTAACGGCCCGATCAGTTTTCTTCAAACTTGATGCATATTGGTTTTTTGGTGATTTTGCCTACACGCTTCTTTAATTTTTTCTTAGAACCAAAAATAACGGTACCTGCCATACAATTTTGTTTGCCAATTCTATACATAGTCATATTTTTCTCAAAAACGGCCCCACAACTTTTCTTAAAAATAAAATTCAATAAACTACTTTTAGTATAGGCTACGTACCATTTAAAAAAAATGGTTATTAATGGCACCTCAGTTATTTTTTTTATCTTTGAAAGAACAAGTTTTATGATTCGTTACATTTTTCTACAATTACTAGCATATTGTTAAAAATTCTTAAGTTGCAAGTTACTATTAAATTATTAGAGCAAGTACGAGTGACCCAGTCGTGCATTTTATTATTTATGTAAAGAGTGCATTTTACCCTCAGTGTGTTCTAGTTTTTTGTTGAATAGAATATAGTTTTGTTTTACAAATCTATCATAACTTTTAGAACTTCTTCAACAAACTGTTGGTTTTTGTGTCTTTGCTGGAATCCTTCCTTACCAAAATTAATCAATTTAAAATATACATAAATGTCAAAAATCATTTCATAAGTCACCCTTTAATTAAGTTACGCTTCTAAGTCCATATTCATACTTACCAGTGAATCTACTTATAATGAGCAAAAGCTCCACACATGTATTCATATCCTTTGGAATATTCTCTTCTTTACGTTTGCCACATGCCTAAACTTTTTCTTTTAATATTTGCAAAAGCTCTGAGATCCTTTTTGCTGCCACCATAATCTACACGTCACCCCTTAAGCTGAAGCCTGAGGTAAGAGATACATATACAAGTAATTAAATTTAACATTATAACACTTATGTCTTCAACTCAGTTAATTAATTACACAGTACCCTGATGGCTTAGTAATAAAGGATAGCCTAAGTACCTACCTACCTACGAGAATATTTGTGCTGTGCTCTGTTCACCTAAAAAAATTGAGCTGGGGGAATAGTAGTTTGACGTGACTTTCATCACATTTGTATACTGATCTCTGCAACTCTGATGCCTTTAGAGAAGCAGACGAATGGACTACTCTAACATTCCTGCAAAAAAAGGACGACTTGCTTACAAAAAAACACAAACCTACCTAACCTCGTATATACATTTGACGTTATGAAAATTGAATTCAGGTCGAACTTAGAAAAAGTGCATGATGTTCTCATTAGGAACTTGCATAAGGATTAACTTCATTAAAAAAACACAACAACAACAACAATATTGAAGGCAAAGGCATACCACCTATGTATAGTATACTTCAAAGGAAGAAGAACGACAATTTATTGTGTTGTTGTTTGCCATTTACTTTGATCCTTTCACCCACAACAACAACACTCCAGCCACAAAGTTAGCCCCTTTCTTCAACTAAACTATCCATAGATGGACGAGAGATGGAATGGCTAGATAGATGCATGAAGCACTTAAAAGCCAACGTCACACAAGAGAGCAAAAACACATTAAAAAATATCCTTTTTCCTTCTATAAACAGACATTTTCTGCATGTGACGTTTTGAAAAGCAAACTTGTATGTCCTTTCTGTTCGAAAAGAAAAGTAGAAAAAAAAACGAATACTAGCCACCTTCTTGTGTCCAGAAGTTGAACCATCACACTAGTTAAGCAGAGAAAAGTGTGACTGCTATGAGGGCTAAATCCACACAAGACAGAAATGGTCCGGATCGAGTCGGGTCGGGTCGGGGTAGAAAAACAAAACAAAACAAGTCTTTTGTTTATTTGCCATTATTTTGTCTCAAAGTAGGTTTCCTTGCCGCCGCGCGCTCATTGTACCTCCAATTGAGGAGGGGGACTGGGCTTCTAGGGTTGAGATGGACTAAGAGGATTGTTAAAGAGAAAGCTTACAGCTCCGACTAAGGATATAAAAAAGTTTCTTTATTTATTTAATTTTTTCTTTGTTTTAGTTTGAGTAGAAGTTTACTTTTCGCCATAGGAAGGACGACTTTGCATACCTACATGGGCATGGGTGTATGTGTGTGTGTAATGGCTGAAGTTGGCCTTTTATGTAAATAAATTGGGGTGTCACAGTTTGGTTAAGTATCCACTCAAGCTGACATTAGTCCTAAAACTAACAGTAATCGTAGCGAGTGGAAATTTTTATGACAGAAAAAAAAAAAACACATAGGAAGACATTGTTAGAGGTAGTGCGACTCTCTATGACGGTGAAATGTGGAAATTGTCAGAGGAAAATTTAATTAGAGAAAATTAAGTTGAGCAGAAATAATTGTGTTCTAAGTAGAAGCATGGCTGGACATAATTATTGTGTTACGGTTAATTGGTTCGCCTGAGGCTCTCTCGCTGATGACCATAGTAATAGAGAGCAAGTGGAGGGTTTTTCTTTTTTATTTGTTCCTGAAAAACCGTGGATAAGTTAATTAAATTCAATGCAAATTCACTCGATGGTAAACACCCACTTTCAATAAGGAGATTATTTCATTCGAATAAAAATATAAAATGAAGTCAAAACAAAGAGAACATTTAATTAAATAGAATTTTATTTGTGTGATTTTATTGATTGTTTACTAACTTATGGTTGGAAAAGGTTAAGTTAAACGGGATTGAAAATTTACAGATTTAGCAACATTTTAGAAAAATTTAATTTACAATTGGAGCAAATATTTGACATATTGCATTGATTTATCTTCTGCTGACAATACCTATGGACTAATTCGAAATTTGGGTAACTTTTCTGTCAGAAAATGTGTCAGTATGGAAGTCTTTTTTTTTTTTCAAGTTTTGGTTTTAGAAACTGAAAGAGAAAAGTAACGATATGGAGACTCGTACTACCAAGTCTTAACCGCAATTAAAAATATTTGATTACGAAAAATTCATATTTTTTTAAAATCCAATAATTCCTTATTTCAAAATTTTGCAATGTATTTTAAAGGAACTTTTAATAGTTTTTGGTAAATGTTCTACAGTTATTCATATTTTTTGTATTAAAATCATTAGAGCCATTTTAAGGATAAATAAGTTTTTCTTAACGGTTGCATCAATAACACTTCTGTCTGTCTGCCTGTTCGGCAATTTTCGTAAGGCTTGGTGCATAGTGGTTATAAAGGTAATTGGGTGATTCTCCCCGCACGTTCTTTTTTAACTTTTTTTTTGAACCAAAAATAACGGTATCTGATAAAAATTTTTTGTCTAGCAATTTTACAAAATTTTATTTTTCTCACACTTAAAAAAAAATTTCAATAAATCTCTTTCAGTAAAAGCTACTTCGGACTTCCTTAAATATAAATAGTTTTTTTCTTACCAAAATTTTCAAAAAAATATTTTTTGGTTTTTAAAAAAATTTGTACAACTTTCATTTTGAAAACGATTTTTATGAATCTAGGTATTTAAAAAATTTCAAATACTCTTTTTTGAGAACTAATGTTAGTTTTATGAACAAAAATAAGGGTAGGTAGGTACCAAGCTTCCACACAAATGTTAAAAAACCGGCTACTATAATTTTTGAAAACCTTTTTCTGTATACTAAAATTAGTACGATCTTCTACCAAAAATTTAAAAAATGTACCTTTAGTAACTAATAATAGTACCTCTCCATAGAACGTTTTTTTCTTATTTTGAAATTTGTCACTATCGGCTGAATGGATTTTGATTTTTTTTAAATATACTAATCTCAAATAAGATTTAATAACTTGCTTATCAGAATTAAAAAAAAAATTATTTTGAATTAAAAAAAAAAAAGTTTTTTTTTGAAAAAATCGATATTTCAAAAACGGGTGGACACTTATTTTTTTTTTAACTTTATTTTTATATGCACAAAAATAAATACTTAAGATTTGCATACTAAAATTTTCCATTGAAAATATTTAAGAATTTGATACATAAGAAATTAATTTTTTTAATAAACTGCATACATGATTTAATTTTTACTTGTGATATTATGTTCATATGTACTATAGGGTGGATTCGTGCAAGAAAATATTTTGAGATAACAATCAAACATAGCATTGATATGATAGAGAATACCAAAAAAGTGGGTGGTATAATTCTGTCTGTGTGTCTGTCTGTCTGTCTGTCTGTCTGTTGGTCTGTCTGCCTGTCTGCCTGTCTGTAACTCAACCTACAGCCTAAGCCACTGAAGCGATTTTCTTCAAATTTTGAACTTAAGGTTTTTTCGTAACTCTCCAGAGGGGATTTTGAAATTTTCTTTTTAGCTGCAAAAATAACGGAACTTGCCACAGAACCGTTAAGAAAAAGCAAATTCACCTCGAAAACGGCTCCAACGATTTTAATAAAAAAAAATCAGTGTGTACTTTTTGGTTTATACAAAATAAAATACAAAAACTGTTATAAACGGTACCTGCCATGTAACGGTTTTTTTGATTTTCTATTTTCTCTTTAACGGCTCAACCTATCTCAATATAATTTTTTATACAAAACGTCCTTTAAAATGTCAATAATATTGCATATCAACATTTTGAAAAAAGTAAATTTTGGATTTTTTGAAAAATATATTTTTTTTTTGAAAATTCAATATTTTGAAAACGGTTTGATGAATTTTTTTGAAAATAATTTCATAGATGTTTATTAATAAATACTCAAAACTGGTATCCCAAAATTTTGTTTTAAAAATATAACTAAAATTATATATATAAAAATTAGTTTTTAAGAAAACTGCTCCAACAATTTTCTATTTTTTTTTTTTGGAATATATTTCTGTTTTTTCAAGTAATAAAATGGCATATTTGGTTCTGAGTGTTTAGCTATTTTACTAGTTGTTTATACAATTGAAAGAACGACTTAAAGGCTTTTTATCTATTTTTCTATATTCTTTTGATATTTTTTTTAACATCATGGATATTGCTGTAGAGTATGACGTCGATGCATTTTCTTTTTCTTAGAAGTGAAAAGTGAAGATCGGCTACCCAACATAATGACTTGCATATTTTAAAAGTTCTTAAGTTCCAAGCAACTCGAACATAAGAGCAAGTACGTGCGATCTAGTCGTGCATTTTATTTTTGTACAAAACAATGTCACTGACATTCTTTTGTGGAAAAAAATTGGGTTTGGCATTTGTGTTTGCTTTTCCATAAAACATTCTCATTGGAAACTGTAAACTGAAGACGAATTAAAAAAAATTACACCACAGGCTATTTTTCTTTGTCGAAAATACATATTTTTATTCTCACCTTGAATAATTTGTTTACTCAAAAAAACTGTTTATTTATCTTAAATAAAGTACATGCATGCTGCCTGCATATTGTCAAATGTTAAATGTATAATTCACACAGAAGCGGGCAAAACAGGAATGAATTCAATTTAAAAGGTTAAACAAAAAAGTACGCATACGCCCCAGTACACATATTTTAAGTACAGTAATAATTGGATTACACTTACAATTTAACAGCTCTCTATAGTCAATTTTTCATTGTTTTGAATGATGTTAGGAAATAGCACCCAGAGAAAAAGTGCATAGATCGATTTTAAAATAATTCTAAAAAAAAAAACACTGAAAAAGTTTTTGCTATAGTTTTGTTTCTCATTTTGGGTCATATTTTCTAGTTCGTTTATGAAATGAAATAACATCCAAAACAATAAACCAAAAAAATAAAAATAGGATATCAAGTCCAAAATAGTAAAAACTACCAAAATCAGCAACTGCAAGATATGATAACATAGACCAAGTGCAAATATATATATCGCAATGACCAAAGCACTGTTGATATAGACATAGACACCTGACTGGCAACTGAACATACCCTTAGCAGAGCGAAGGAGTTGCTTGAATGGTACAAAGGACCCAACAAAAAAGAGTTCAAATCCTGAGAACCCACGAACATCTGTTGACAAATTTTATTGAAATTAAGTTTGGAAATATTACAAATATGACAAGAGCATACGGGTGTGGTATGGTGCATTTTTCTTTCAATTAAAAATTCTAAGACCCTAATTTTCGATGAAAATTAACACCTTTTTAAATTAGGATTTTTTGAGTAACCTTGAAATACACTTTAAAATCCTAAAAAATCACCAATGGCTTACTAATTACTAAAACTAGCAGACTTTTACTACCAATCAAAATTGTATGCTTTTCATTCAAATAGCAAATACATTATATCGTCAACTTTCTGACAAAATCCTCTAAGTCCTTAAATGACACTTGATGTATTTCATATCCAAACAAATCACTGAATTCAAATATCAATTACTCTTATCCATTTTGTTATCCTTTAAAAATTATTTTGTTTTTCTTAGCAATTTTTAAAATTGGACTCACGAGGCACTGTGGTTCAGGGGCGGACAAAAATAATTTTTTCGAATGTTAAATATTTTTATTTTTGACATTGCAGTTTGATTAAGTAATAGTTGAAGCGTTAGAATCAGGATTTTTTTTTATGAAATTAGTTTAAAATATAAAATTTTGGTTAGTGATTTTGAAGCAAAAAATGAGCATATTTTAAAGACACCATTATTTTAAGTTGTATGATTTTTTTGACATTTTTGGTGTTTTTCCTTCACTTAACTGGTGTAAGAAAAAATTACTAGGAAAAAGTTAATGTTCCCTGGTCTTCCCCGTTCGGGGTACATGTTATGCACTGAACCATGATGTATGAAATACAAACAATATTTGCTGCTTAAACGTGCAAACCTTCAAAAGCATAGACAAATTCTTGCCCCAAATTATGGAAGTTCTTATATGTATGTTATTTGTGGAGATAGATCTTTACTTAAGTACAATTTTCAATCCACCATCTTATGAAAATTTTTAAGGGACTATAAACAAATCCAATTTATAACATGCTTGACGCCAGCTATCGTTTACGAAAAAGAATCTTTTATTTTTTTTTAGTTTTAGTAGATATTACTTCTCTCGAATACACCTCTTTAAAGTGGATGTGGCTGAAAACTTTGTATAACCTATTAAAAAAGGCACTTCAGTTATTAACCTCTCATTAACATCAACTTTTGACGATTAGATGGCCTTTTTTTAAAAAGTAGGCATGTCAGTGGGCGGAAACTTTCTTCGATGATGTCTTATAATATCCTTTATCATTTCTGAAAATGTCATTTTAGTCCGATAGCTGTTTCAGATTTTATAGATTTAAGACCGCCTCTCCATACATCTTGAACCACACTGTGCGAGGTCTTGACAGAAATTGATGATATATGACGTCTATGAAGTTAGCAGGGCAACTTTCTCCCACGCAAATGGGACCTTGACATGAATTTGTATTTTTTTTTTTGCAGTTTTTTGCATTCCTATTCCCGGTTTTGCAGTTTGCCAAATAAGGGTGTAATTGAGTGACCTGCTAACTTCACAGTGAAGTATCTGACTCCAAATTAACATTTTTTTTGCATTTCAACAATAGGCTAGGCCAAAATTTTTTTTGTGAAGTTAGCAAGTGACATCACATCGTATATCTCAGGAATCAAGCATGCTAGGAACATGCAGTAAGGCTCCAAATTTGTAGTTGTCTTGCATTTCAACGATAGGTTAGGTTCAAAATTTGAAGTCCTCAATCTGAAAAAAAAACTTCATATTGACCTCCTAACTTCACTATGAAGCTAGCAGGTCAGTTTTGAAATTTTTTTCAAAAAAAGGACTTAAAGTTCTGACCCATCCTATTCTTGAACTGCAAAATCGGGAATATAAATGCAAAAAAACTGCAAATTCATGTCAAAGTCCCATTTGCGTGGGAGAAAGTTGCCCTGCTAACTTCACAGACGTTGATATATGGGAAGCTAAGATCCCTGAGCCATAAATTTTTTTCTTTCTATATATGTAATTTAGAAACTAATAAATTCAGTCTTCCAATGTACAATGTTGCTCTATTTTTCCTTCCCACTGTGATACTCAAAAATAAAAACCAGTGTGCTTCGGTATCTCTATTAAAACCATTTTCCTAAAACACAGTTATCAAAACCTCTTGAGATGGCAATAATAACACCAGGCTTACATAGCTTTTGACACGAGCAGGGAAGACTCATTTTAAAAGTAATTTTTGGCGCTGATTCAAAATCAGTTTTCTGCCATCAGCTCTGGTTTTTGAGATATTTCCCGTTATAAAAAAAAGTTGGTTTTCGCTATTTTCGATGTCACATATCCAACAAGCTGTAAATTTTTTCTATAATTTCAATAAAATTTACAATGGTTCCTGAAACTTTTAATCCTCTTTGTCAAAATTCAGTTTAATTTTTTACATTATTTATTTTAAACTTCGAGAAATCCTTAGTTAGTTGTTAGTCTGCCCCTGCCCCTACTTAATATGCTAAACACATTCATTTCAACAAGAGATTTTTCAGAGAATACAAAATATATTGAAATATTTTTTACTGAATTTGGAAGAACAGAAATATAGTATTTTCAGGAATCGTTAGAAATTTTATTGAAAAAAAAAAATAAAATGCGCGAGTAGGTCGCACGTACTTGCTCTTATGTTCAAGACACTGCGAGTTTAAGAAAATTGTATATACAAACATGGAAATTATGAGAGAAAAATGTAGAGAAGCATGAAATACGGCAATTAAATTAGCTAAAACAACTCTTTTGACAGTTTAAGGTGAAAAAAAAGTATGCCATGTTAATTCATGATGGAATATGATTGTATGGGAAAAAAAATTTTAAAATCGTTGGAGCGGTTTTTTTTTTAAATTAATTTTTTATATATAAAATTCTTAAAACATTTTTAAGAACAAATTTTGGTATGCAGATTTAAACTATATATTTATGTGTATATAAAAACAAAATTTGAAAAAAAAAATTGTCAACCCGTTTTTGAGATATCGAATTTTCAAAAAAAAAGTTTGAAACTTTTTTTAAAAATCCAAAAACTTTTTTTTTGAAAATTTTGATATGCAATATTATTTGATCTTATATGAAATTTGTATATAAAAAAAATCATTTAAATCCGTTAAGCTGATAACGAGAAAACTCAAAATAAAAAAATACGTTCTATGACAGGTACTACTAATAGTTGCTATGTGTAAAAATTTATAATTTTTGATGGTAGATCGTACTAATTTTAGTACATGAAAAAGTTTAATCAAAATCGTAGGAGTCGTTTTCAAGCAAAAAAATTTTTTCCTTTGCGGTTTTTTCACTTTTGTATGGAAAGTACCGTTATTTTTTCCTAAATGTAAAATTTTTTCTAAAAATATTTTAGAGAGTACTAAAAAAGTCTTAAATATCGAGTTTCGAAAAAATCTATGATGCTGTTTTCGAAATATTTGATTTTCAAAAAAAAAAATTGTTTTTTTTTTTTAAATCCAAAAAAACATTTTTTCAAAAATATTGGTACACAAAACCATTAACATTTTTTGGAAGCTTCTGTATAAAAAAATTAATTGAAATCGGTCATACCATTTTGAAGAAAATAAAAAGAATGGTTCCTTGGGAGGTACCATTGAAAACCATTTTTGAAAAATGGTTTTCCACCCAAAGAATGCCTTTACTAAAATAAATTTATTGAATTTTTTTTAAGAAAAGTTGTCGAGCCGTTTTTGAGAAAAATACGATTATGTAAATTTGTCAAAAAAATGTATGGCAGGTACCGTTATTTTTGGTTCTAAGAAAAAATGAAAAAAAACGTGTCGGCAGAATCACCAAAAACCACTATGTACCAAGTTTGAAGAAAATCGATCGAGCCTTTTAGGCTGTAGACGAATGACGAACAGACAGACAGACAGACAGACAGAATTGTGCCACCCACTTTTTTGGTGTTCTCTATCATCGTAATATCATGTTTGATTGTTGTCTCAAATTTTTTTTTTTTGCACGAATCCAAAACTTGCCTTATAGTAGTACCTATAATCGCAAGTAAAAAATGAAAAATATATCTTTAGAAAGGGGAAAACAAGAGTTAAATAAATTTTCAAAGTTAAAAAATTACGCATACGCCCCAGTGAACATATTTCAATAAAATAGAATTAAATTAAATATGTAAAATAAAATAAAATAAATTAAAATAAAATAAAATAAAATAAAATAAAATAAAATAAAATAAAATAAAATAAAATAAAATATAATAAAATAAAATAAAACTTTATTCCCACCAAACCAAATCCTGATATTTCGGCTATAAATTTTCGAGATTTAAAATTCGTCGAATAGGATTTCATGACCTAAGGAGTTAGATTCAAAGAAAAATCAACCAAGTTATTTTCGGAACGTTTTCAAAAAAAAACAGCAAATTTTAAGGTTTCCCAAAACTTTTGCATACATTATTTGATCAAATAATGGAAAGAATCATTAAAATCTAGTTTTCGGAAAAAAATCCCTAAACTAAATTAGGTATCATCTTAAGTAAATAATTGATTTTAAGTAAAAATTTGTGAAATATTTCTTGAAAAAAATGTAACATATAGAGATTGCCCAAGAAATGCTAGGTTTAATGTAGGAAAATCGAACCAACCCACACACACAGAATATTCAAGACCTAACATTTTTTGTCTTTGCTACCTTCGTAACATCAGGTTTGATAAAAGTCTTGGGTTCAATTTGTTACTTACACTTAACTTGACTGTGTTCCTATATATATGTGTATATCGCAATTTAAAATATTAGTTCAAACATTCCAGAAATTGTATGTATATAAATAGCTTAAAATAATAATCAAATAATTTGAATTGCATTTCTGTAACCCTTACCAACCATCCATATATCACCGCAAGCCCATAAATCCTAACTCCAAAGCAATAATTTCATTATATTCAAACATCTCCATTAATTCCAATTATGTTCCTTCAAAGGAAGCAAAATTTCTCAGTCATCAATCATAATAATCTCAATCTAATTACCCTTAGGCTCTTTCTTTCTCGCTTCAATTAACTTCAAGGCCCATTCTAAAGACGAACACTCCCAAAACGCATTCCAACTTCAAAAACACGTATCATCACAATAATTCATTTGCAAAACCCTCCAAAAGTCACCCACGCTATAGGTATACGTAGGTATTTGATTAATCATTTCTAAGTTTTGTACTCAAAAGGAATACCAAAAAGGATTTTGTTGTTTATCTGTATTCATAAAAAAGGAGTTTACAAACACCACACCTTTCGGAATGAAAAACAAAATTAATTCAAAACTAAGTTTGAGTAAAAAACCAGAGAATTGTCTGTGATAAAAGTTCAGATACCTGGAAAAAAATATCTTTAATTGGTTATCCCTTCATTGGTGACCTTCCAAAAAGTGTCCTTTAAGAGTTTGAATATCCCTTTTCTCTATAATATAACTTTATTACCAACCGATGCTCATTTAACCCGAAAAAGGGGCCAATAAAACCCAAACAATGTCTCAAGATTCCGAAAGTTTAAGAAAGTAAGAAAGAGAAAAATATTTTCTTATTTAAAGCCTGTTCATTGTTTTAAGTCACTGCACACACCCATTCTACATTAACGGATTACATAATCATTTCGTTTGTCCTTCGTCCCTTCGTTTTTCCGGAAGAAAGCACTTGTCTAAGATATTGGTACTTACGTTAACTGGACTTATAAATTATAATATCAAATTGAGCGTGTCCCTTTTCACAAAGACCCATCAGCCAGCATCGTCACGACCCCTTAAACGCACGCACATAAACAAAGCAAATCATCCCTATCTCAAATCCCCAAAGAAATGGATGATCATCTTAACCGACTGAGTAGGTATTTCGAGAGGAAAAAAAAAACTGTTAATGTTGACGCCAAAGCCAAAACTTACCCTCAAAAACTAAAGATGATAAGATGACTCCGAAAAGCAGCTTAGTGCGATGCGATGGGGATAAATTAATTTACGTTCCAAGGGGTGGCCAATGGTAATCCGTTTTGTATCCTTAACAGTTAATCCTTCAGTTAGTTATTAGTTTCAAAATGTATTCATTTAATGCTTTTGGTAATCCTTATTTTGAACCTTAACTGACACTTTGAATTTTCCACTTATTTTCACCAAAAAGATACTTTTTTGTGGTAACAAAAAAAAAAAGTATCTCACAGATACACTTTTTCCAAGACAACCTGGAGCACTTCCCGTGATTACATAAATCTTTCGAATATTCTAATCCGATGAAGAATCTACGAGCCACACACAACGAGAGAGATACAATTTGACACGGAAATGAGGATGAACATGAATAACCAACAACAACAAGAAATAAATTAAACTTTTACGCACGGGACGGGACGGACGTTGAAAATGTATCTTCTTATCATAAGCCGTCAAAGGGAGCGTATTTTGTTTTGTTATTTTCAAAAATTAACTAACCACAATCCGTTTTCTCACGCGACCAATGTCATGTATATATTTTTTTTTTATTACATAAAAATGTTAAGTTAGATATTCTTCCATCTCTGTGTATCCTTTGAGATTTGTGATTTTATTTTTTTTTTTATTTTTTTGTTGTATCCGTATCCGTATCAGAACCGAAAAACCCGAACTTCTCGAAAAGGCAACCGTCACAAGACTGTTCTTCGTCTCCCTAGAGGTGGGAACATAGTGAAAAGTTCTGTATTTTCTGTAGTGTAGTTGCTTTTTTTTTGGGAATAGAAATGGACTTTCACCTTGTGTGTGGATGTAGATGGATATTGAGGAAGAGGCTGTGTAAAAAAGAGCTTTTTTTCGTTTTGATTCATCCTTGAAATACATTTTTTTGTTTTGGAGAAAACAGAAGGAAAGAAGAATTGGAGTATGATAAGATACATTGCCATAGGGATTCGACATTACATTCATTCTGTGTGTGTGTCATCGTAGTGCTGTGAATCAATGCGTTTTTCACTCATTCTGAGATTGAAAGTGATTTTGTTGAGAGTGGAGCTTTTTTTACATGAAGATTAAGTGGAAGAGAGAAAAGCTGCATTATGTTAATAACAGAAATTTAAAGAGGGAAAGTGGTCTGTTATTTACCAAAAGAATTTGTTTTTAAATCAGTGGTATTTTAAATCCAAGTACCATTAAATATCGTTTAAATGTATTAGTTAAAAAATTTTAAACATTTTTCTCTTAAGAAATAGAGTCAAAACTGTTGAAAATTATTTGATAATTTAAACACGTTAAACAGCTCTTCTTATTGAAGTGAGCTCCGACACGTAACGTTAGCAAATTTAGGTTGAGCAAGCCACAATCTGAAACGTGTCCCAGCCATCTCAGCCACTGTATTTTCAGCTTTTTGTCTAGGTCGACGTCGCTGTAAAGCCCGTAAAGCTCGTTGTTAAATCTTCTCCTCCATACTCCATCGATACAGACTGGACCGAAGATCACCCGAAGAATTTTCCTTTCTAAGCATTCAAGCAGATTCCCAACTGCTTTTGACAGGGTCTATACTTCTGCCTAATACAGCAGGACCGGGATGGTTAGGGTCTTATACAAGGTCTCCTTGGTTCCATGGGAGAGGGTTTTTCTATACTCAAATAACTTCTAAGCTCGAAGAAAAAGCGGTTGGCAAAAGTAATACTATCATGATAGAAAACTATCATTATAGAAAACTGTCATGATAGAAAACTATCATGATAGAAAACTATCATGAAAGAAAACTATCATGATAAAAAGCTATTATGATTGAAAACTGTCATGATACGAATCTATCAAGACAGAAAACTATCATGCATATTGCATGTTGCATGTTCTATGCAGATATACGCAGTTCCATGCAGATATACGCACATCTACGCAGATAGATTCAGACATACGCAGATATACATTGATCTACGCAGATACCCGCAGGTCTACGTAGATATACGCCTGGCTATGCAGGTATATGCAAATAAACGCAGGTCTACACATAAATAGGCAGATATACGCAGATATACGCCAGATTCATGCAGATAAGCGCAGATATACGCAGATACCCGAAGGTTAAGCAGATATACGCAGATATATGCAGGTTTACGCAGATATATGCAGATCTACGCATTTACGCAGATATACGCCAGGCTACGCTGATATTAGCTTATCTACGCAGATATACGCAAATACCCGCAGGTCTAAGCAGATATTCGTAGATATACGCAGGTCTACACAGATATACAAAGTTCAACGCAGATATACATATATGTACGCAGATAGACGCAGACATACGCAGAATAATAGATAAATAGAAGATGTACGCATATCTTCGCAGATATACGTTGATACCCGAAGGCCTAGGAACGCAGATATACGCAGAATTACTTAGATATACGCAAATATAGGCAGGTATATGCATATTTATATGAGATTCTTCGAATCTAATGTCAAATCCGTGCTGTTATATGCTTGCGAAACCTGGAAAGTCACGACTACCATCTCAAAGAAATTGCAGGCTTTTGTGAACCGTTGTCTACGCCATATTCTAAAAATTCGCTGGCCACAAATTATATCAAACGAGGAATTGTGGCGCAGGACAAGCCAGGAGCGGCTGGACGTTGACATAAGAAAGCGTAAATGGCAATGGATTGATCACACACTGAGGAAACCAAACGATGAAATTGCAAAGCAGTCATTTGAATGGAATCCTCAGGGTGCACGGCGGGTTGGAAGACCAAGAACAACATGGAAATCAACAGTTCTAGCAGAAGCAGACTCCCAGAGAAAGACGTGGCCACAGTTAAAATATCTATCTGCAGACCGAGAAGGATGGAAACGATTTGTTGGCGCCCTATGCCCCAACCGAGGTTACAGGACTTGATGATGATGATGATATGCATATATATACGCAGGTCTACGCAAGTATACGCAGATCTTCACAGATCACAGCTTCTATAAAGCTTTCATCAAAAATAAATTTCTAATAGAAGTCATGATTTCCATAACGGCTTCTTTAAATTCGTTTGAAAGTTTGAAATAGAAAATTAAACGAGACTGTTTCGGATAGACCTCTGTAAACAACATTAACGAAGAACCATTAAACTGTCACTGTATAAGGATTGTATATAGTAGTTTAATTGAAGTTCCTGTCACTTGGTCTTCATAAGAATTCGGTTACAATTTGCTGGAAGCCTTATCGAATATTTCGCAGAGACTTCTCAGACTTTATTAACGAACCATAATATAAA
Organism: Dasysyrphus tricinctus; assembly: GCA_963921185.1. NCBI lineage: Eukaryota > Metazoa > Arthropoda > Insecta > Diptera > Syrphidae > Dasysyrphus > Dasysyrphus tricinctus. Next base: position 32,317,511 of record OY992531.1, read on the forward strand.
ATGTCAGTCTATGTTAAAGAGACTCAAATCTGTCAAATTCATTTAAATGAAGTCATTGATAAATTTTCGATTATTGAATAAATTGTTTGTGAAATTTTTTGTGTGTGAATATGTCTACTCCGTGGAAAAAAAATTAAAAGGTCGGGAAATTATTATAGATCCTTTGCGGTGAGACGTTCCTTAATGCTCCAGTCCAGAGAGCTCGTAACTTAGATCTTCAAAAGAATGCAAATGAAAGACAACGACGACGTGACGGCAAGAAAGTTCAGATTTAATAAATCTTTCATCGATAAATCAAATATCTCCAGAGCCAGAAGATTTAAGTGTGTTTCATTGTTTCACTGTTTATAATTTTCTTTTAAATATACATTTTCATACACTACTTAGATATGAGCGCCAGTACCAGCATGAGAGGCCAAACTTTTATGAGGGATAACAAACACACACGAGTTCAATGATTTATGTTTTCAAGAAAGCGAAGACGAAGATGAAATTTTGAAAAATCAAAATCTTAGACTTAACCTCAGCAAGGGGCGATTAAATTTAAAATAAACCACTCAGCTCTTCAGATTTTAATTTCAATATAAAGCAAGCGATTGGAAAAAATAAATTTTGTACATCTTGTTTCTTTGTGTGAACGGGGTAGAAATTTGTTATTGATATGGCGGCTCCACTTGGCATGAGCCATGGTCGGACTATGAACATATTTTGAAAAAAAGCCAATGGAATCTCAAAAATCCATGTCCATGCAGTGACATATCCATACAAATCAGTTTGCTGATTGGATTGTGATTTGGATGTTGGACATCGTTCATGTCTAGTGGAGCTGGCATGTAAGACAGGAAAATACTGATTAAGTTTTTGCATCTTTCAATTTATATCTAAGATGGCTGAGTGGGTAGAAAAAAAAAAAGAGTGATGGACTATAACGCAGGAGTTCCGTGTTCGATTCCTAGACAGGTAAGAACAATTTTTGTGTTTAATAATAATTTCCAATTCATTAATTAACAAATAATTGAAAACAAATAATAGTTTCAGGTTTAACAAAAATTAAATGCGGTAAAAATCACTCCAAAAAAATTGAAAATAAAAAGAATTATTTTTTTTTTCTCTCATTTTGCTACAACCTCTGTAACAGTTCAGAGTTGTATTATCGGCTTCTAATAGGTATTATAAGACCCATTTAGGGAAAATGCATATTGTTAATGGAGGTGGTCGACACTTGATGAAGATAATTTAAAAAAATATATAATTTGTAAAAATCTAAACTTTTTGTATTATTTTTTATTGATGTTGACAGCTGTTTCGGTGGCACAGCACCTTCTTCAGAACGAAGCTTTCAAACTGACTAATATAGATATACACAGATCTAAGCAGACATGTTTTAAATGTCGTTCTAGTTTATCTAAATTGTTCCAATTGGCAAAACGACTTTGCTAAACTATCTGAAGCAATGCAGATTTTGGGCGAAAAAAGTTGCATACTCATAGGAGATTTTAGTGCCCGTGCTCGGCAGGACCAATGTGCAAGTTTCGGAAGCCATAATTTAATCATAAGGAAATCAAAGGATCATGAAATAAACACCAGGGAAAGATCCATCCTGGAAATGGGAAGCGCCTTCGATCTTTCTATAGTAAGTGGCACTGAAAAAGGAGACGAGGAAGGAAAACTCACTTTTGTTCGAAATCCGAGACAATCCGTAATTGATTACCTTTTTGTTGCACTAGATAGTAATTCTTTGATTTCAAATTTTGAGACGGATAGTCAAATATACTCTGACCGTATGCCTCTGACCACCACACTTAATATTTCAGAATTGTATAATGAAAAAGAACTTGAGACAGCAAACCCCCTTTTACCGAAACAGAAATGGCGAGGAAACCAAGTCGGATCTTACAATAGGAACTTAAATCAGAACATTATAGTGCATGCTCCTGGTGAATCTGAAACCACAATAAACGACCTACAGCAAATAATTGAATTGTCAGCAGTCCTACAAAACAGAAAAATAATAGCGGGAAAATATCACCGTGGTATGACAGAGAATGTGAGTCTGCGAGAAGAAAATCATTCGCGCTTTTAAAGCTATACCTGAACTTCAATTCCAACTGTTTGAAAAAATATTATATAAATAAAATAAATAAATTGGGTGGCGCAACAGCTCGTGGAGAACCAGGGCCTAGTGACTTACAACTCACAACCATTCCTGTGTGCGTGTTTGTTGGCAGGAATGGAGGGGACCTGCAGTTTTTTGCCGAGTCCGAACGGCTAAATGAGAAGCACTTTTTCATGACAAGTATACTCTTGGAGGATTTGTCAGTTCCTCGCAAGAGGCAGTACCTCGAATAAAACATTTCTGTTTTTAGGTGGCACGGCTGGGAATCGAACCCACACCTTCGGCATGACAGTCCTACGCACTAACCATCAAGCCACGAGGTACTACTTTGAAAAAATATTACTTAGAAGCAAATCGAGCATACAGAGCCTTGTGCAAGACAAAAAAAGGAAAACTTCATTAAAACCCAGACGGAAAGTTTAATAAATTGCAAAAATTCCTTAGATTTTTGGAAAGCCATTCAAAATATTAAAGGAAGACAACTTGCCATAGGTACTCTACTCCCTGCATCGACACTCCGAGAATATTTTGAAAAACAAGTAACTACGGAACTCTATGAAAAAGAAATGCAGTACGCTAGACCCGCTTTTCAAAACCAAATTTTAGACTGTGATATAACCTTCTCTGAAGTAAAGGCAACAATCGGGACATTAAAAGATAATAAGGTGCCGGGCTGCGACCTGATCCCCAATGAATTTCTTAAAAATGAAAAATGAGACAGAGGAATTCCTTAAATATCTCACGGTAGCATATAACAATGTATTCAAATCTGGAGAAATACCCGAGGCTTTAAGGAAATCAGTAATTTTCCGATCTTTGAAAAAGGAGATAGAATAGATCCATCAAATTATCGCAATATCCCCTTTCTAAATTCATCTTTGAAAATATTTATGGAGATACTGCGATGCCGTCTTACGAAATGGATTGAGAACAATTATCTTCTCAGTGAATTCCAAATTGGATTTAGAAAAGGCTATTCCACCGCAGATCACCATCTGCAGTCTGACTAATATTGCAGAATTATGTCTACGTAGACACCATAAGCTGTATGTCTTCTTCGTGGACTTTCGAGCAGAATTTGACTCTATTAACAGAAGGGTTCTTATGTACAAATTGTACAGGGACGGAATGTCACTGAAGTTTGGCAGTGTAATTGAGGGCATCTACAGTCAAACATGGAATGCAGTTTGGAATGGAAAAAATCTCTCTGAGTGGTTTCTTTCTACGGTTGGGTTAAAACAAGGATGCAATATAAGTCCACCATTATTTTCCTTATATATTGAAGACCTTCTAAGAATCATGCCTTGCGGAATTACAGTAGATGGTCTTCAGATCAAGATCCTTATGTATGCTGATGATCTAGTTCTACTGGTCGAGTCTCCTGAGTCACTTCAGTTGATGATCAACAGATTGCGTGGCTATTGCTCTGAGTGGAACTTGGCAGTGAACTTGAATAAGTCAAAGACTATGGTCTTCTGGAGAGGAACGGGGCGCTTAGCTGGAAACGAAAGATGGTACTACGGTGCAGAACAAATCGAGACCGTAAAATAATATCAGTACCTAGGATTTACCATAACAAGCAACCTCAACCACGAAAAGCACCTGACCAAAAAACTATCGGCCTCCAAAAATGCGATCGGAACAGTTTGGCAAAACGTGTATGCAAACAAGGACCTTGATTTTAGATCTAAATACAAAGTTTTTGTTGCTACATCTGAAACAATAATGCTGCTATGCAGCACAATCATGGGGATGGCGTCACTATGAAACAGTTGAAAAGCTACTGCGATTTTACCTAAAACACCAGTTCCGACTACCAGATAAAACACCAAATTACATGCTCCTTATTGAAACGGGTCTATCGCCGCTTTTCATCAAAACCTTAAAACTTCATTTTACTATACATATATATGAATCTAATGTATAGTCCGACTGAGAAAATTGCACGAAAAATTGCAGTGGCTGTGATAAAATCAAAGAGCTCCTGATTTGAAGAATGGAAAAACATAGCTGAAGGGTGTGCGATACCATTTAATTTAAGTTATGAAAACCTCCCAACGTGGAAACCATACCTATATGATTTACTACAAAAGCTTGACTCAAATCTTATAAATAACAGCATCGAACAGCCGAAAGGCTCATTATACAGGGAAACCTATTTCCACGATTGAATACAATCTTGGTGAAGCTAATTATTTCCATCACCACCTTAACGCAGAGAAAATATCAATGAGAATTGCTTCCCTTGAACTTCATATTACATCGAAATGACTTACAAATTTAATGTTCTATGTGTAACACCAATGAGTGAGAAAATATTGCTCATTTCATAGCTAAGTGTCCTATGTTGGTGGAAATACGGCAGATATGGCAGCAAAATTGATTAAACCAAATAGACGGTATGGAAATATTAAATGGCAAAGACTGGAAAAAGTTAATAGAATTTATAAAGTATTCATTAATATAATATAGAAAAAAGATAAAGAGAGCAGATTTTTAAATACAAAGTAATAATACTCAATTAACTTGAAATTATTTGAAATTCACAAGCAACTTGCACATGCAACTTGCACATGCAACTTGCACATGCAACTTGCACATGCAACCTGCACATGCAACTTGTACATGCAACTTGCACAAGCAACTTGTACATGCAACTTGCACATGCAACTTGCACATGCAACTTGCAACTTGCACATGCAACTTGCACATGCAACTTGCAACTTGCACATGCAACTTGCACATGCAACTTTAACATGCAACTTGCAACTTGCACATGCAACTTGCACATGCAACTTGCACATGCAACTTGCACATGCAACTTACACATGCAACATGCACATGCATTTTGTACATGCAACTTGCACATGCAACTTGCACATGCAACTTGTACATGCAACTTGCACATGCAACTTGCACATGCAACCTGCACATGCAACTTGTACATGCAACTTGCACTAGCAACTTGTACATGCAACTTGCACATGCAACTTGCACATGCAACTTGCACATGCAACTTGCACATGCAACTTGCACATGCAACTTGCACAAGCAACTTGTACATGCACTTTGCACATGCAACTTGCACATGCAACTTGCAACTTGCACATGCAACTTGCACATGCAACTTTTACATGCAACTTGCAACTTGCACATGCAACTTGCACATGCAACTTGTACATGCAACTTGCACATGCAACTTGCACATGCAACTTGCAACTTGCACATGCAACTTGCACATGCAACTTGCAACTTGCACATGCAACTTGCACATGCAACTTTAACATGCAACTTGCAACTTGCACATGCAACTTGTACATGCAACTAGCACATGCAACTTTCACATGCAACTTGCAACTGCAACTTGCACATGCAACTTGCACATGCAACTTGCACATGCAACTTGCACATGCAACTTGCACATGCAATATGCACATGCAACTTGTACATGCAACTTGCACATGCAACTTGTACATGCAACTTGCACATGCAACTTTCACATGCAACTTGCACATGCAACTTGCACATGCAACATGCACATGCAACTTGTACATGCAACTTGCACATGCAACTTGTACATGCAACTAGCACATGCAACTTTTACATGCAACTTGCACATGCAACTTGCACATGCAACTTGCACATGCAACTTGCAACTTGCCCATGCAACTTTTACATGCAACTTGCAACTTGCACATGCAACTTGCACATGCAACTTGTACATGCAACTAGCACTTGCAACTTTCACATGCAACTTGCACATGCAACTTGCACATGCAACTTGCACATGCAACTTGCACATGCAACTTGCACATGCAACTTGCACATGCAACTTGCACATGCAACATGCACATGCAACTTGTACATGCAACTTGCACATGCAACTTGCACATGCAACTTGTACATGCAACTTGCACATGCAACTTGCACATGCAACTTGCAACTTGCACATGCAACTAGTGATGCATAGACATACCTTGCGGTAAAATGTCATTGTTGCCACTTAACGGGAACATGGATTTTTTTGAGGTTGAAGCATGCGCCTGTTAATATTTTTGCATTTTGATCACGACCTAAGGTGGTTGACAGGCTCCGGATTCCAAACCGCTTGTCGGAAAATAACGGTTGATAGCTTAAAAGATAGGTGATGCATAGACCTACCTTGCGGTAAAATGTCAGTGTTGCCACTTTACGGGAACATGGATTTTTTTGAGGTTGAAGCATGCGCCTGTTAATATTTTTGCATTTTGATCACGACCTGAGGTGGTTGACAGGCTCCGGATGCCAAACCGCTTGTCGGAAAATAACGGTTGATGGCTTGAAAGATAGGTGATGCATAGACCTACCTTGCGGTAAAATGTCAGTGTTGCCACTTTACGGGAACATGGATTTTTTTGAGGTTGAAGCAGGCACCTGTTAATATTTTTGCATTTTGATCACGACCTAAGGTGGTTGACAGGCTCTGGATGCCAAACCGCTTGTCGGAAAATAACGGTTGATGGCTTGAAAGATAGGTGATGCATAGACCTACCTTGCGGTAAAATGTCAGTGTTGCCACTTTACGGAAACATGGATTTTTTTGAGGTTGAAGCATGCGCCTGTTAATATTTTTGCATTTTGATCACGACCTAAGGTGGTTGACAGGCTCCGGATGCCAAACCGCTTGTCGGAAAAAAACGGTTGATGGCTTGAAAGATAGGTGATGCATAGACCTACCTTGCGGTAAAATGTCAGTGTTGCCACTTTACGGGAACATGGATTTTTTTGAGGTTGAAGCATGCGCCAGTTAATATTTTTGCATTTTGATCACGACCTAAGGTGGTTGACAGGCTCCGGATGCCAAACCGCTTGTCGGAAAATAACGGTTGATAGATTGAAAGATAGGTGATGCATAGACCTACCTTGCGGTAAAATGTCAGTGTTGCCACTTTACGGGAACATGGATTTTTTTGAGGTTGAAGCATGCGCCTGTTAATATTTTTGCATTTTGATCACGACCTAAGGTGGTTGACATGCTCCGGATGCCAAACCGCTTGTCGGAAAATAACGGTTGATGGCTTGAAAGATAGGTGATGCATAGACCTACCTTGCGGTAAAATGTCAGTGTTGTCACTTTACGGGAACATGGATTTTTTTGAGGTTGAGGCATGCACCTGTTAATATTTTTGCATTTTGATCACGACCTAAGGTGGTTGACAGGCTCTGGATGCCAAACCGCTTGTCGGAAAATAACGGTTGATGGCTTGAAAGATAGGTGATGCATAGACCTACCTTGCGGTAAAATGTCAGTGTTGCCACTTTACGGGAACATGGATTTTTTTGAGGTTGAAGCATGCGCCTGTTAATATTTTTGCATTTTGATCACGACCTAAGGTGGTTGACAGGCTCCGGATGCCAAACCGCTTGTCGGAAAATAACGGTTGATGGCTTGAAAGATAGGTGATGCATAGACCTACCTTGCGGTAAAATGTCAGTGTTGCCACTTTACGGGAACATGGATTTTTTTGAGGTTGAAGCATGCGCCAGTTAATATTTTTGCATTTTGATCACGACCTAAAGTGGTTGACAGGCTCCGGATGCCAAACCGCTTGTCGGAAAATAACGGTTGATGGCTTGAAAGATAGGTGATGCATAGACCTACCTTGCGGTAAAATGTCAGTGTTGCCACTTCACGGGAACATGGATTTTTTTGAGATTGAAGCATGCGCCCGTTAATATTTTTGCATTTTGATCACGACCTAAGGTGGTTGACAGGCTCCGGATGCCAAACCGCTTGTCGGAAAATAACGGTTGATGGCTTGAAAGATAGGTGATGCATAGACCTACCTTGCGGTAAAATGTCAGTGTTGCCACTTTACGGGAACATGGATTTTTTTGAGGTTTAAGCATGCGCCTGTTAATATTTTTGCATTTTGATCACGACCTAAGATGGTTGACAGGCTCCGGATGCCAAACCGCTTGTCGGAAAATAACGGTTGATGGCTTGAAAGATAGGTGATGCATAGACCTACCTTGCGGTAAAATGTCAGTGTTGCCACTTAACGGGAACATGGATTTTTTTGAGGTTGAAGCATGCGCCTGTTAATATTTTTGCATTTTGATCACGACCTAAGGTGGTTGACAGGCTCCGGATGCCAAACCGCTTGTCGGAAAATAACGGTTGATGGCTTGAAAGATAGGTGATGCATAGACCTACCTTGCAGTAAAATGTCAGTGTTGCCACTTTACGGGAACATGGATTTTTTTGAGGTTGAAGCATGCGCCAGTTAATATTTTTGCATTTTGATCACGACCTAAAGTGGTTGACAGGCTCCGGATGCCAAACCGCTTGTCGGAAAATAACGGTTGATGGCTTGAAAGATAGGTGATGCATAGACCTACCTTGCGGTAAAATGTCAGTGTTGCCACTTTACGGGAACATGGATTTTTTTGAGGTTGAAGCATGCGCCTGTTAATATTTTTGCATTTTGATCACGACCTAAGGTGGTTGACAGGCTCCGGGTGCCAAACCGCTTGTCGGAAAATAACGGTTGATGGCTTGAAAGATAGGTGATGCATAGGCCTACTTTGCGGTAAAATGTCAGTGTTGCCACTTTACGGGAGCATGGATTTTTTTGAGGTTGAAGCATGCACCTGTTAATATTTTTGCATTTTGATCACGACCTAAGGTGGTTGACAGGCTCCAGATGCCAAACCGCTTGTCGGAAAATAACGGTTGATGGCTTGAAAGATAGGTGATGCATAGACCTACCTTGCGGTAAAATGTCAGTGCTGCCACTTTACGGGAACATGGATTTTTTTGAGGTTGAAGCATGCGCCTGTTAATATTTTTGCATTTTGATCACGACCTGAGGTGGTTGACAGGCTCCGGATGCCAAACCGCTTGTCGGAAAATAACGGTTGATGGCTTGAAAGATAGGTGATGCATAGACCTACCTTGCAGTAAAATGTCAGTGTTGCCACTTTACGGGAACATGGATTTTTTTGAGGTTGAAGCATGCGCCTGTTAATATTTTTGCATTTTGATCACGACCTGAGGTGGTTGACAGGCTCCGGATGCCAAACCGCTTGTCGGAAAATAACGGTTGATGGCTTGAAAGATAGGTGATGCATAGACCTACCTTGCGGTAAAATGTCAGTGCTGCCACTTTACGGGAACATGGATTTTTTTGAGGTTGAAGCATGCGCCTGTTAATATTTTTGCATTTTGATCACGACCTAAGGTGGTTGACAGGCTCCGGATGCCAAACCGCTAGTCGGAAAATAACGGTTGATGGCTTGAAAGATAGGTGATGCATAGACCTACCTTGCGGTAAAATGTCAGTGTTGCCACTTTACGGGAACATGGATTTTTTTGAGGTTGAAGCATGCGCCTGTTAATATTTTTGCATTTTGATCACGACCTAAGGTGGTTGACAGGCTCCGGGTGCCAAACCGCTTGTCGGAAAATAACGGTTGATGGCTTGAAAGATAGGTGATGCATAGACTTACCTTGCGGTAAAATGTCAGTGTTGCCACTTTACGGGAACATGGATTTTTTTGAGGTTGAAGCATGCACCTGTTAATATTTTTGCATTTTGATCACGACCTAAGGTGGTTGACAGGCTCTGGATGCCAAACCGCTTGTCGGAAAATAACGGTTGATGGCTTGAAAGATAGGTGATGCATAGACCTACCTTGCGGTAAAATGTCAGTGTTGCCACTTTACGGGAACATGGATTTTTTTGAGGTTGAAGCATGCGCCTGTTAATATTTTTGCATTTTGATCACGACCTAAGGTGGTTGACAGGCTCCGGATGCCAAACCTTGTCGGAAAATAACGGTTGATGGCTTGAAAGATAGGTGATGCATAGACCTACCTTGCGGTAAAATGTCAGTGTTGCCACTTAACGGGAACATGGATTTTTTTGAGGTTGAAGCATGCGCCAGTTAATATTTTTGCATTCTGATCACGACCTAAAGTGGTTGACAGGCTCCGGATGCCAAACCGCTTGTCGGAAAATAACGGTTGATGGCTTGAAAGATAGGTGATGCATAGACCTACCTTGCAGTAAAATGTCAGTGGTGCCACTTTACGGGAACATGGATTTTTTTGAGGTTGAAGCATGCACCCGTTAATATTTTTGCATTTTGATCACGACCTAAAGTGGTTGACAGGCTCCGGATGCCAAACCGCTTGTCGGAAAATAACGGTTGATGGCTTGAAAGATAGGTGATGCATAGACCTACCTTGCGGTAAAATGTCAGTTGCCACTTAACGGGAACATGGATTTTTTTGAGGTTGAAGCATGCACCTGTTAATATTTTTGCATTTTGATCACGACCTAAGGTGGTTGACAGGCTCCGGATGCCAAACCGCTGGTCGGAAAATAACGGTTGATGGCTTGAAAGATAGGTGATGCATAGACCTACCTTGCGGTAAAATGTCAGTGTTGCCACTTAACGGGAACATGGATTTTTTTGAGGTTGAAGCATGCGCCTGTTAATATTTTTGCATTTTGATCACGACCTAAGGTGGTTGACAGGCTCCGGATGCCAAACCGCTTGTCGGATAATAACGGTTGATGGCTTGAAAGATAGGTGATGCATAGACCTACCTTGCGGTAAAATGTCAGTGTTGCCACTTTACGGGAACATGGATTTTTTTGAGGTTGAAGCATGCGCCTGTTAATATTTTTGCATTTTGATCACGACCTAAGGTGGTTGACAGGCTCCGGATGCCAAACCGCTTGTCGGAAAATAACGGTTGATGGCTTGAAAGATAGGTGATGCATAGACCTACTTTGCGGTAAAATGTCAGTGTTGCCACTTTACGGGAGCATGGATTTTTTTGAGGTTGAAGCATGCAAATGTTAATATTTTTGCATTTTGATCACGACCTAAGGTGGTTGACAGGCTCCAGATGCCAAACCGCTTGTCGGAAAATAACGGTTGATGGCTTGAAAGATAGGTGATGCATAGACCTACCTTGCAGTGAAATGTCAGTGTTGCCACTTTACGGGAACATGGATTTTTTTGAGGTTGAAGCATGCGCCAGTTAATATTTTTGCATTTTGATCACGACCAACTTTAACATGCAACTTGCAACTTGCACATGCAACTTGCACATGCATAGACCTACCTTGCGGTAAAATGTCAGTGTTGCCACTTAACGGGAACATGGATTTTTTTGAGGTTGAAGAATGCGCCTGTTAATATTTTTGCATTTTGATCACGACCTAAGGTGGTTGACAGGCTCCGGATGCCAAACCGCTTGTCGGAAAATAACGGTTGATGGCTTGAAAGATAGGTGATGCATAGACCTACCTTGCGGTAAAATGTCAGTGTTGCCACTTTACGGGAACATGGATTTTTTTGAGGTTGAAGCATGCACCTGTTAATATTTTTGCATTTTGATCACGACCTAAGGTGGTTGACAGGCTCCGGATGCCAAACCGCTTGTCGGAAAATAACGGTTGATGGCTTGAAAGATAGGTGATGCATAGACCTACCTTGCGGTAAAATGTCAGTGCTGCCACTTTACGGGAACATGGATTTTTTTGAGGTTGAAGCATGCGCCTGTTAATATTTTTGCATTTTGATCACGACCTAAGGTGGTTGACAGGCCCCGGATGCCAAACCGCTTGTCGGAAAATAACGGTTAATGGATTGAAAGATAGGTGATGCATAGACCTACCTTGCGGTAAAATGTCAGTGTTGCCACTTTACGGGAACATGGATTTTTTTGAGGTTGAAGCATGCGCCAGTTAATATTTTTGCATTTTGATCACGACCAACTTTAACATGCAACTTGCAACTTGCACATGCAACTTGCACATGCAACTTGCACATGCAACTTGCACATGCAACTTGCACATGCAACTTGCACATGCAACTTGCACATGCAACTTGCACATGCAACCTGCACATGCAACTTGTACATGCAACTTGCACAAGCAATCTTACATGCAACTTGCACATGCAACTTGCACATGCAACTTGCACATGCAACTTGCAACTTGCACATGCAACTTGCACATGCAACTTGCAACTTGCACATGCAACTTTTAAATGCAACTCGCAACTTGCACATGCAACTTGCACATGCAACTTGCACATGCAACTTTTACATGCAACTTGCAACTTGAACATGCAACTTGCACATGCAACTTGCACATGCAACTTGCACATGCAACTTGCACATGCAACTTGCACATGCAACTTGCACATGCAACTTGCACATGCAACTTGCACAAGCAACTTGTACATGCACTTTGCACATGCAACTTGCACATGCAACTTGCAACTTGCACATGCAACTTGCAACTTGCACATGCAACTTTTACATGCAACTTGCAACTTGCACATGCAACTTGCACAAGCAACTTGCACATGCAACTTGCACATGCAACTTGCACATGCAACTTGCACATGCAACTTGCACATGCAACCTGCACATGCAACTTGTACATGCAACTTGCACAAGCAACTTGTACATGCAACTTGCACATGCAACTTGCACATGCAACTTGCAACTTGCACATGCAACTTGCACATGCAACTTGCAACTTGCACATGCAACTTGCACATGCAACTTTAACATGCAACTTGCAACTTGCACATGCAACTTGCACATGCAATTTGCACATGCAACTTGCACATGCAACTTACACATGCAACATGCACATGCATTTTGTACATGCAACTTGCACATGCAACTTGCACATGCAACTTGTACATGCAACTTGCACATGCAACTTGCACATGCAACTTGCAACTTGCACATGCAACTTGCACATGCAACTTGCAACTTGCACATGCAACTTGCACATGCAACTTTTACATGCAACTTGCAACTTGCACATGCAACTTGCACATGCAACTTGCACATGCAACTTGCACATGCAACTTTTACATGCAACTTGCAACTTGAACATGCAACTTGCACATGCAACTTGCACATGCAACTTGCACATGCAACTTGCACATGCAACTTGCACATGCAACTTGCACATGCAACTTGCACATGCAACTTGCACATGCAACTTGCACATGCAACTTGCACATGCAACTTGCAACTTGCACATGCAACTTGCACATGCAACTTTTACATGCAACTTGCACATGCAACTTGCACATGCAACTTGCACATGCAACTTGCACATGCAACTTGCACATGCAACTTGCACATGCAACTTGCACATGCAACTTGCACATGCAACTTTTACATGCAACTTGCAACTTGCACATGCTACTTGGACATGCAACTTGCACATGCAACCTGCACATGCAACTTGTACATGCAACTTGCACATGCAACTTGAACATGCAACTTGCAACTTGCACATGCAACTTGCAACTTGCACATGCAACTTGCACATGCAACATGCACATGCAACTTGTACATGCAACTTGCACATGCAACTTGCACATGCAACTTGTACATGCAACTTGCACATGCAACTTGCACATGCAACTTGCAACTTTCACATGCAACTTGCACATGCAACTTGCACATGCAAATTGCACATGCAACTTGCACATGCAACTTGCACATGCAACTTACACATGCAACTTGTACATGCAACTAGCACATGCAACTTTCACATGCAACTTGCACATGCAACTTGCACATGCAACTTGCACATGCAACTTGCACATGCAACTTGCACATGCAACATGCACATGCAATATGCACATGCAACTTGTACATGCAACTTGCACATGCAACTTGTACATGCAACTTGCACATGCAACTTTCACATGCAACTTGCACATGCAACTTGCACATGCAACATGCACATGCAACTTGTACATGCAACTTGCACATGCAACTTGTACATGCAACTTGCACATGCAACTTTTACATGCAACTTGCACATGCAACTTGCACATGCAACTTACAATGCAACTTGCACATGCAACTTGCAACTTGCCCATGCAACTTTTACATGCAACTTGCAACTTGCACATGCAACTTGCACATGCAACTTGTACATGCAACTAGCACTTGCAACTTTCACATGCAACTTGCACATGCAACTTGCACATGCAACTTGCACATGCAACTTGCACATGCAACTTGCACATGCAACTTGCACATGCAACATGCACATGCAACTTGTACATGCAACTTGCACATGCAACTTGCACATGCAACTTGTACATGCAACTTGCACATGCAACTTGCACATGCAACTTGCAACTTGCACATGCAACTTGTGATGCATAGACATACCTTGCGGTAAAATGTCATTGTTGCCACTTAACGGGAACATGGATTTTTTTGAGGTTGAAGCATGCGCCTGTTAATATTTTTGCATTTTGATCACGACCTAAGGTGGTTGACAGGCTCCGGATGCCAAACCGCTTGTCGGAAAATAACGGTTGATAGCTTAAAAGATAGGTGATGCATAGACCTACCTTGCGGTAAAATGTCAGTGTTGCCACTTTACGGGAACATGGATTTTTTTGAGGTTGAAGCATGCGCCTGTTAATATTTTTGCATTTTGATCACGACCTGAGGTGGTTGACAGGCTCCGGATGCCAAACCGCTTGTCGGAAAATAACGGTTGATGGCTTGAAAGATAGGTGATGCATAGACCTACCTTGCGGTAAAATGTCAGTGTTGCCACTTTACGGGAACATGGATTTTTTTGAGGTTGAAGCATGCACCTGTTAATATTTTTGCATTTTGATCACGACCTAAGGTGGTTGACAGGCTCTGGATGCCAAACCGCTTGTCGGAAAATAACGGTTGATGGCTTGAAAGATAGGTGATGCATAGACCTACCTTGCGGTAAAATGTCAGTGTTGCCACTTTACGTAAACATGGATTTTTTTGAGGTTGAAGCATGCGCCTGTTAATATTTTTGCATTTTGATCACGACCTAAGGTGGTTGACAGGCTCCGGATGCCAAACCGCTTGTCGGAAAAAAAACGGTTGATGGCTTGAAAGATAGGTGATGCATAGACCTACCTTGCGGTAAAATGTCAGTGTTGCCACTTTACGGGAACATGGATTTTTTTGAGGTTGAAGCATGCGCCAGTTAATATTTTTGCATTTTGATCACGACCTAAGGTGGTTGACAGGCTCCGGATGCCAAACCGCTTGTCGGAAAATAACGGTTGATAGATTGAAAGATAGGTGATGCATAGACCTACCTTGCGGTAAAATGTCAGTGTTGCCACTTTACGGGAACATGGATTTTTTTGAGGTTGAAGCATGCGCCTGTTAATATTTTTGCATTTTGATCACGACCTAAGGTGGTTGACATGCTCCGGATGCCAAACCGCTTGTCGGAAAATAACGGTTGATGGCTTGAAAGATAGGTGATGCATAGACCTACCTCGCGGTAAAATGTCAGTGTTGCCACTTTACGGGAACATGGATTTTTTTGAGGTTGAGGCATGCACCTGTTAATATTTTTGCATTTTGATCACGACCTAAGGTGGTTGACAGGCTCTGGATGCCAAACCGCTTGTCGGAAAATAACGGTTGATGGCTTGAAAGATAGGTGATGCATATACCTACCTTGCGGTAAAATGTCAGTGTTGCCACTTTACGGAAACATGGATTTTTTTGAGGTTGAAGCATGCGCCTGTTAATATTTTTGCATTTTGATCACGACCTAAGGTGGTTGACAGGCTCCGGATGCCAAACCGCTTGTCGGAAAAAAACGGTTGATGGCTTGAAAGATAGGTGATGCATAGACCTACCTTGCGGTAAAATGTCAGTGTTGCCACTTTACGGGAACATGGATTTTTTTGAGGTTGAAGCATGCGCCAGTTAATATTTTTGCATTTTGATCACGACCTAAGGTGGTTGACAGGCTCCGGATGCCAAACCGCTTGTCGGAAAATAACGGTTGATAGATTGAAAGATAGGTGATGCATAGACCTACCTTGCGGTAAAATGTCAGTGTTGCCACTTTACGGGAACATGGATTTTTTTGAGGTTGAAGCATGCGCCTGTTAATATTTTTGCATTTTGATCACGACCTAAGGTGGTTGACATGCTCCGGATGCCAAACCGCTTGTCGGAAAATAACGGTTGATGGCTTGAAAGATAGGTGATGCATAGACCTACCTCGCGGTAAAATGTCAGTGTTGCCACTTAACGGGAACATGGATTTTTTTGAGGTTGAGGCATGCACCTGTTAATATTTTTGCATTTTGATCACGACCTAAGGTGGTTGACAGGCTCTGGATGCCAAACCGCTTGTCGGAAAATAACGGTTGATGGCTTGAAAGATAGGTGATGCATAGACCTACCTTGCGGTAAAATGTCAGTGTTGCCACTTTACGGGAACATGGATGTTTTTGAGGTTGAAGCATGCGCCTGTTAATATTTTTGCATTTTGATCACGACCTAAGGTGGTTGACAGGCTCCGGATGCCAAACCGCTTGTCGGAAAATAACGGTTGATGGCTTGAAAGATAGGTGATGCATAGACATACCTTGCGGTAAAATGTCATTGTTGCCACTTAACGGGAACATGGATTTTTTTGAGGTTGAAGCATGCGCCTGTTAATATTTTTGCATTTTGATCACGACCTAAGGTGGTTGACAGGCTCCGGATGCCAAACCGCTTGTCGGAAAATAACGGTTGATAGCTTAAAAGATAGGTGATGCATAGACCTACCTTGCGGTAAAATGTCAGTGTTGCCACTTTACGGGAACATGGATTTTTTTGAGGTTGAAGCATGCGCCTGTTAATATTTTTGCATTTTGATCACGACCTGAGGTGGTTGACAGGCTCCGGATGCCAAACCGCTTGTCGGAAAATAACGGTTGATGGCTTGAAAGATAGGTGATGCATAGACCTACCTTGCGGTAAAATGTCAGTGTTGCCACTTTACGGGAACATGGATTTTTTTGAGGTTGAAGCATGCACCTGTTAATATTTTTGCATTTTGATCACGACCTAAGGTGGTTGACAGGCTCTGGATGCCAAACCGCTTGTCGGAAAATAACGGTTGATGGCTTGAAAGATAGGTGATGCATAGACCTACCTTGCGGTAAAATGTCAGTGTTGCCACTTTACGGGAACATGGATTTTTTTGAGGTTGAAGCATGCGCCTGTTAATATTTTTGCATTTTCATCACGACCTAAGGTGGTTGACAGGCTCCGGATGCCAAACCGCTTGTCGGAAAAAAACGGTTGATGGCTTGAAAGATAGGTGATGCATAGACCTACCTTGCGGTAAAATGTCAGTGTTGCCACTTTACGGGAACATGGATTTTTTTGAGGTTGAAGCATGCGCCAGTTAATATTTTTGCATTTTGATCACGACCTAAGGTGGTTGACAGGCTCCGGATGCCAAACCGCTTGTCGGAAAATAACGGTTGATAGATTGAAAGATAGGTGATGCATAGACCTACCTTGCGGTAAAATGTCAGTGTTGCCACTTTACGGGAACATGGATTTTTTTGAGGTTGAAGCATGCGCCTGTTAATATTTTTGCATTTTGATCACGACCTAAGGTGGTTGACATGCTCCGGATGCCAAACCGCTTGTCGGAAAATAACGGTTGATGGCTTGAAAGATAGGTGATGCATAGACCTACCTCGCGGTAAAATGTCAGTGTTGCCACTTTACGGGAACATGGATTTTTTTGAGGTTGAGGCATGCACCTGTTAATATTTTTGCATTTTGATCACGACCTAAGGTGGTTGACAGGCTCTGGATGCCAAACCGCTTGTCGGAAAATAACGGTTGATGGCTTGAAAGATAGGTGATGCATAGACCTACCTTGCGGTAAAATGGGGAACGGGTCGTTACTCTGTATTCCAAAATTCTGTATGAGCAAAATTCTGTATTTGAATAAAAAATTCTGTATGAACATAACTCTGTATTCCATTATTCTGCTTTTCCATTATTCTGTAATCTAAAATTCTGTTAGTCCAGAATTCTGTATTTCAAAATTCTGTAAATCCAAAATTCTATATTTTAAATGCTGTAAATCTAATATTCTGTATTTTAAAATTATGTTCATCCATAATTCTGATTTTCGAAACTCTGTAAATCCAAAATTATAAATAAAAATGTTGTAATAATTTTAAGCAGGATTGTCTCCGTTAAACAACTTTTATTCAATTAACAAAAATTACGAAGTATTGCAAAGATAAACGTTCAATAGATAGCACAAAAAAATAAAAAAACAACAACAAAAACAAAACAAAATGTATAACTATGTATATAATTTAATAAATACTATATTATAAAGATGAAATATTTATTTTATTTGTTTGTTTGTTTTACCTATGTATGGGGTACTCTCTGGATATATTTAACCGATCCTTAAAATTCTTTAATAAATGGAAAGATAATGTCCGTGAGCAACATAGGCTAAATTTTATTTGGACACAAATTAATTGCAACGTTAAAATCTAAATGTTTCTATGTACTTTTTTTTGGGGTATTTGTGAGTTTTTGATTTTTATATTTCGAAATTTCAAAATTTATATTTGAGTTTGAAAGGTTATTCTAAGGGGAAGGCTTAACGGTTAAAAAATTCAATTTGTAGGGATAAATGGGGTAAAAACAAAAATGGTATGAGATAACAAAAATTATTTTTCTGTTTGATAGAGTTTACTAAGAGGATGTTGTCTTCATATGGGGTAGAAATAAGAAATGAGTATATGATTTAAAAAAAAATTTAAGTTGGGAAGGTTATTATTAAAGGCTTAAGGACTGGAGACATTTCAAAATTTAAATACTTATAGTGTGAAATGGGGTATGTATATGATATGGGATCGGATTTTAAACGTACTTTTTTTATTTGAAAGGTTATATGTAGAGGAAATCATTCGAAAATTTTGCCTAAACGAGCAAAGCCGGGGCAGGCCTGCTAGTAACCTAATATAGATGAAGATTCTTGACTAACCTTTTTAAATACTCAGTCTCACTTAAAGCTCTTCTTTTTTTGATAGTAAAAAAAGTGCGCACTTTTGTTCCGAAATTCTGTAAATGATAAAAGAAAAATAGTTTTGATAATGAAAAAAGGTGTGCACTTTTTTTCATTATCCAAATTTCTGTATTCCAAAATTCTGTAAATAATAAAAGAAAAATAGTTTTGATAATGAAAAAAAGTGTGCACTTTTTTTCACTATCCAAATTTCTGTATTCCAAAATTCTGTAAATAATAAAAGAAAAATAGTTTTGATAATGAAAAAAAGTGCGCACTTTTTTTCACTATCAAAACTATTTTTCTTTTATTATTTACAGAATTTTGGAATACAGAATTTTGAAATCCAAAATTTTGAAATACAGAATTTTAGATTTACAGAATTTTGGAATACAGAATTTTGAAAACTGAATTTTGGCACTTACAGAATTTTGGATTTACAGAATTTTGAAATACCGTATTTTGGATTACAGAATTTTGCAATCCGAATTTTGACACATACAGAATTATGACCCCAACCCGGTAAAATGTCAGTGTTGCCACTTTACGGGAACATGGATTTTTTTGAGGTTGAAGCATGCGCCTGTTAATATTTTTGCATTTTGATCACGACCTAAGGTGGTTGACAGGCTCCGGATGCCAAACCGCTTGTCGGAAAATAACGGTTGATGGCTTGAAAGATAGGTGATGCATAGACCTACCTTGCGGTAAAATGTCAGTGTTGCCACTTTACGGGAACATGGATTTTTTTGAGGTTGAAGCATGCGCCAGTTAATATTTTTGCATTTTGATCACGACCTAAAGTGGTTGACAGGCTCCGGATGCCAAACCGCTTGTCGGAAAATAACGGTTGATGGCTTGAAAGATAGGTGATGCATAGACCTACCTTGCGGTAAAATGTCAGTGTTGCCACTTCACGGGAACATGGATTTTTTTGAGATTGAAGCATGCGCCTGTTAATATGTTTGCATTTTGATCACGACCTAAGGTGGTTGACAGGCTCCGGATGCCAAACCGCTTGTCGGAAAATAACGGTTGATGGCTTGAAAGATAGGTGATGCATAGACCTACCTTGCGGTAAAATGTCAGTGTTGCCACTTAACGGGAACATGGATTTTTTTGAGGTTTAAGCATGCGCCTGTTAATATTTTTGCATTTTGATCACGACCTAAGATGGTTGACAGGCTCCGGATGCCAAACCGCTTGTCGGAAAATAACGGTTGATGGCTTGAAAGATAGGTGATGCATAGACCTACCTTGCGGTAAAATGTCAGTGTTGCCACTTAACGGGAACATGGATTTTTTTGAGGTTGAAGCATGCGCCTGTTAATATTTTTGCATTTTGATCACGACCTAAGGTGGTTGACAGGCTCCGGATGCCAAACCGCTTGTCGGAAAATAACGGTTGATGGCTTGAAAGATAGGTGATGTATAGACCTACCTTGCAGTAAAATGTCAGTGTTGCCACTTTACGGGAACATGGATTTTTTTGAGGTTGAAGCATGCGCCAGTTAATATTTTTGCATTTTGATCACGACCTAAAGTGGTTGACAGGCTCCGGATGCCAAACCGCTTGTCGGAAAATAACGGTTGATGGCTTGAAAGATAGGTGATGCATAGACCTACCTTGCGGTAAAATGTCAGTGTTGCCACTTTACGGGAACATGGATTTTTTTGAGGTTGAAGCATGCGCCTGTTAATATTTTTGCATTTTGATCACGACCTAAGGTGGTTGACAGGCTCCGGATGCCAAACCGCTTGTCGGAAAATAACGGTTGATGGCTTGAAAGATAGGTGATGCATAGACCTACCTTGCGGTAAAATGTCAGTGTTGCCACTTTACGGGAACATGGATTTTTTTGAGGTTGAAGCATGCGCCTGTTAATATTTTTGCATTTTGATCACGACCTAAGGTGGTTGACAGGCTCCGGGTGCCAAACCGCTTGTCGGAAAATAACGGTTGATGGCTTGAAAGATAGGTGATGCATAGACTTACCTTGCGGTAAAATGTCAGTGTTGCCACTTTACGGGAACATGGATTTTTTTGAGGTTGAAGCATGCACCTGTTAATATTTTTGCATTTTGATCACGACCTAAGGTGGTTGACAGGCTCTGGATGCCAAACCGCTTGTCGGAAAATAACGGTTGATGGCTTGAAAGATAGGTGATGCATAGACCTACCTTGCGGTAAAATGTCAGTGTTGCCACAGTTTCGTCCTTGGGCCGAACGTTTTAATAAAAAAAAAACAAAAAACTGTTTTTCTTTTTATTTATTATTATTTTTTTTCTTTTATTTCTTTATTTCATAATTTATTTGTTTTATAATTTTAATTGGTTTATAATTTAAATTGTTTATAATTAATTTATAATCTACAAGGAAAGCCGCTGTCCAAAGCGAGGCTGCACTTTCCAAGTAGAACGTAGGATTAGGACTGACTTACAATTATTATTTATTTCTTAAGCTAAGTTCTGCATTGAGAAAGGAATGCACTTGTTGACAAAATATTCATATTTCATTTGAGTCAAATGAAATATGAATATCACTTTATTAATTCTTTAAATGAAATATGAATATTATTTTATTCATTTATTATGTGCAGGGGAAAAGGGGGTGTATCCGTTTAGGATTGGTTTTGCCAACTAAGCAATATGGCCTGGGAAACAGTTATGAGTTATTGTGAATACCGTTAGGCGAAGGGGCGTATATGGGGAAAGGGGATTATGGGTGTAGGTGGAGTCTCAGATGTAACTCCTCCCCCCTTAAGATTCTGCTCCGAAGAATCATTTTTGTTCATAGAAATTTGAATTATTTTATTTTTCTTTTTGAAAATAATTTTAAAAATAAGTACTATTAAAATGAAAGTAATTAACATTGTCCCAATGTTTATGGAAATATTCGCGATATTTGAATTTTTAATTTCTTCTATGAGTTTACGATTTTCTAAATGTTTTACTTGAAGTTCTTCTGTTGAATAATTCATTACAATATTTTTTATTGTTATATTTTTAAAATTCGGGATTATAAAATTATCATAATATATAAAATTTTTATATTCTACGTTATTAATTTTTATTTTACAATTTTCAAATCTAATTATATTGTTCCCGATCAAATTTATGCTATAATTGTGACAATTATGAAAAATTTCAGTAGTTTTTAAATTTTTTGTAATAACAATATTATTAGTTATTTGTTTAATTTCTACTTTTTTATTTTCTATAAATTCGCATTCAGCGTTTTCTTTTAAAATATTTGACACACATGTGTCGTTAACAATTTTTAGATCCTTCATTTTTGATCCATTATCTGTGTTATAATACATTAAATTTCCATTTGTAATGAAATTATTATTTGATGTTACAATTTCTAAATAATTTTTGTTTGGAATAGGCTCAACAATTATTTTATAAAAATTTTCCTGTGAATAATTTGGTATAAGTAATATGAATATAATTTGATCTTCGTGAATTATAACGGAACTTTTAATATTTGGTATTTTAACAAGTGTTATATTGAATTTTGCAATTTCCTTTGGTGATAGTAAGTCTGTACTGAGAACTCCTAGCTGGCTAAGCATTAAATTTTCTTTTACTTTCCTTACTTGATTTCTTAGTAGCTCTATATCGTAATTAATCTGAAATGCATGTTGCATCCTTTGTATTCTAATATGCTCTTCTTTTATTGCATTCCCTAAGTTATCGAATTGTTTCTTAATGTCATGTTGTTGTTTATTTATTTGTTTAGTAATATTGTTTGTTATTTCGTTAAAGTTGTCATTAACCCTTATTTGGTCGTTTAGTCCGTCTATCAAATTTTTGTTGTTCTTTGTGTTAATTTCTAGACTCTGTTTGATTTCTAGTTCGTCATCGTGGTCCATTGTACCGGCTAAATATTTCAATCCTTTTCCTAATATGTCAATTAACCCTCTTCTTGATTTATGATCACGATGTCTTATGGTATTCTCTATTTCTGAGACTAAGCTGTTAAAATTATGTTTTATAGCTGGAAATTCCTCATTATCATTTAATTCATTTATGTTATATTCTAAAATATCAAGATTTTCTGTCCATGTTGTTATATTAACGTTGTGTAATAATTTTGTGTAATTTGTAATAATATTTAAATTTTGTTCTCTAATTATAATGAATCCGTTTCCGTTGTTAACGTTTTGTAAAGTCAATCTTTGTCCTGCTGCTAATGTCATCATTTGGATTATCAGAAGAATAATAAGCGTTGCCTGGAAAAATATAAATTAGGAGGTTTGTTCAAATTTATATTTTCTTTTTACTTGAGTTTTATAAAACTTACTACCTTTCTCATTTTGTATATAATCTTTGTCTATAATAACTGGGTTTGATTTTAAGTGGACTGGTTTTAGTTTGTTACTGACTCTATTTTTTAAATAGGTATGTTTATTTTGGGTAAGGTCTATATCTTCTCTATTGTTATTTCTCTTGTTGATATATCTTTCTTTATTTGTTTTAACTAGCTCGATAATTCTAGGATAATCATGGCAAGATATTGTTCCGTTTAGGAAATCTATCGGTCTTTCTTTTGTAGAGGAATGTTTTGTTTTATTGTAAATGGTAACGGCCTTGAGAACTCTTTGTCTTAAGGTATCTGTATTATTTTCATCCGCTGAGAAGGTTCGTAGATGCTCGTTAAGAGTTGAGTGAAATCGCTCAATGTCTGCGTTACCAGTTTTGTTATATGGTGTTGTTGTATGAATATTAACGTTGTTATCTTTCAGAAATTCCCTAATAGCTAACGATGAAAAGCCGGTTTCACCGTCAGTGACTATAAGTTCTGGAGTCCCTAGGGTTGCAAATCTTTTTTCTAAAGTGTTTAATAATGAAATCCATGTTCTGTGTTTGATTTCGTAAACTGACACGTGTTTAGAAAACTTATCTATCATCGTGACATACATTAAATTAATGTTCGCGTACCAAATATCAATATGCAATATTTGATTTATTTTTGTTGGTGTTTCCGTTATTTTATACGGAATTTTATTTGGTAAGCGTTCGTATTTAGATTTATTGCATATTTCACAGTTGTTGATGAATTTTTGTATTTTTTCTTTTAGGTTGGGAGTATAGTATACATCTCTGATTTCCTCATAGGTTTCATTGATTCCTCTATGATTCAAGGAATTATGTGATTTTGATATCACTAATAATTCTTTCTCTTTATCTTCGATATCTCCTAAAAATTTAGTGCACTTGATAAATTTTAACAATTTGTTGTTACCAAAATATTTTAAGTATACTTCTTGGAATTGTGCAAATAGATGGTCATCTCTTGAAAATATACCAACAATTCCCTTGGGAGGAATAAATTTTTTCATTAAATCTAAAATCAGTTTTTCATTAAAGTTTTTTATCTCAATAACAATTCTATTCTTTCTAAATGGTTTATATATTCTGTGGTTACTTGCATTTTCTGTTTTGCATAGGATTATTTGAGTTTTATAAATATTAATGGGTGTTTCCACGATGGGAATATGTCTACTACTATCCTCATTTGCACTGTGAATAGTGGCTATAATAGATTCTTCATCTGGATTCGCTTCAATTCTATTAACATCAGGATTTATTTCGTTTTCGGTAAGATAAACTTCCATTCTTGAAAGTCCGTCAGCGACTTGATTATCTTTTCCTTTGACATACTCGATGTCGAAATTAAATTCTTCCAATTTTATCTTCCATCTTTGTAGTTTGGTATTTGGTTCTTTTAGTGAACTTAGCCAAACTAGGGGTCGATGGTCAGTTCTAACTGTAAATTTCCGTCCGTATAGGTACGGCCTGAAATATTGTGTTGACCACACTATGGCCAAAAGCTCTTTCTCAATTGTCGAATAACCGGTTTCGTGTTCGTTAAGTGTACGGCTAGCGAAACACACTGGGTGGTTATCCTGTGAGAGAACAGCGCCAATCGCAAAATTAGATGCGTCCGTAGTGAGAATAAATTTTTTTGTGAAATCGGGGTATTTTAAGATTGGATCGGATACAAGGAGGGTTTTCAAATTTTCAAAGCTTTCTATGTATTCGGAATTATTTATATTTATTTTAGCCCCTTTTTTAAGAAAGGCTGTCATAGGTTTGGCAACCTTGCCATAATCTTTTATAAATTTCCGGTAATACCCGGTGATACCCAGAAAGGATTTAATTTGTTTGGTTGTTGTGGGTAATTTATAATTCAATATTGCAGAAATTTTATTAGGGTTAGGTTTAATGCCTTCTGTCGTGACGACATGGCCCAAAAATTCTGTTTCTTTTTTCATAAATTCAGTTTTATTCAATTGTATTTTAAGGTTTACTTCTTTTAAACGTTTAAATATTTTCCTCAATGATACTATGTGTTCCTCCAAAGATGTCGAGAAAACAATAATATCATCGAGATATACCAAGCAAATTTTTCCAATGAACTCTGATAGAACTGAGTTCATGAGCCTTTGGAAGGTCGCGGGCGCATTCTTCAATCCGAATGGCATACGAACAAATTCATAGTGGCCACTATCGGTTGAAAATGCTGTTTTTCTTATGTCCTCTTCCGCGATTTCGATTTGGTGGAACCCCTTTGCCAAATCGAGTGTGGTGAAGTACATTGATTTTCCCAATTTATCGAATATGTCATCCATATTCGGAATTGGAAATTTATCGTCAATTGAGACTTCGTTCAATTTTCGATAATCAATTACTATTCTCCAATTCTTTTTCCCAGAGGCATCTTCCTTTTTCGGAACAACCCAAATGGGAGCAGAATATGGAGATCTGCTTGGACGGATAATGCCTTGTTCAAGCATCTCGTTTATTTGTTTAGATACCTCCGATCTATGGACTTCAGGGTATCTGTAGTTCTTTGTATATATAGGGATGTCATTGACTGTCCTTATATTATGCTTAATCGCATTAGTGAAGGACAAGTCAGTTCCTTCCTGATAAAATATATTTGAAAACTCGGAAACGAGATTTCTTACAGCTTTACTTTCTTCCTCGATAAGGTGTTTGATCCTGATTTGGTCAAAGATGTGATTTTTGCATACCTCCGTGTGGTAGATCTCTATGTTCGGGATGGCTTTTTCGTAGTCATCTTCCGTCATAGCTCCTTCGATGTTATCCGGTATTGGAATTTGTTTGTTGAAAGTTTCATTTGGTGTTTCCTCTTCCTCGCTATTATAGTAAATTGGTATTTTCACATCCTGAATTAATAATTGTTTTCTATCAAGGTCTATGACTGCTTTGATGGGGAATAGTATATTATTCCCAATCAAACCATCATAGGTATTGTGGAATTTGTGTTCAAGAAACTCGGCAGTTTTATTAGGCATGCCGAATTCTTCAAACAATGGGATCTTCACTTTGCTATGTGCAAAGATAGGTGTTCCTGCTGTTTTAATTTGGATGGGTTTAGGTAGTTTTGTACGCCATTTTGGGTGGCACAACCCTGGGTTAAGAATACTGGTCTCTGATCCGGTATCAATCAGTATTCTTAGTCTAAATTTATTGTTTTTGGTATTAATCACTAAATAGGGAAGTCGGCCTGAAGGCTTCCCTCCTGAAAATCCTGGTTTGTATCTAACGTGTTGATTTCCCTTTGATAGGAAGCAGATAGTGTATCCATTGCTTCGGGAATGTTAGAGTTATTATAGTTGTTCGAATAATTTCGCGTTTGTGCTGAATTCCTCCATTGACCTGAATTGTTGTTAGTATTCGAATTATTATAGTTATTCGAATAGTTTCTCCATTGACCTGAATTGTTGTTATTATTCGAATTATTATAGTTATTCGAAAAGTTTCTCCATTGACCTGAATTGTTATGGTTTCGGGACTGTCCCGAATTGGAGTTTCGGTACTGTCCTGACAAATTATTATTATTACTGTTAAAGGGAGTACTATTGTTGTTTCGAAAAGGGTTTTGGTTATTATACCTTGATAGATTTCCCTGTACTAAGTGGTTGGGGTTTTTGTTTTGCCTAACATTTGAGGTATTGCTATTTCTTAAATTGATCTTAGTGTATGCGTAACCGGATTCATGAAGAATATCCATGGCGGTTTCTAAAGTTTTAGGTTGCCTGCATATTAATATGCCCTTCATTGGTTCTGGTATTTTGTTGATGAAGAGCCTAAGTGCCATGTCGCAATTCTTTCTTGTCTCTACAGATGAAATGATAGATTTATCAAGGTTGGTTTTATTGTTTAATCTCCTAAGTGCGGTTTTTATTCTGTCGTAAAAGTTTTGACAGCTATCATAAAATTGCAGACCTCGTAGGTCGTCATACAACTGTTCTACGGACTTCCTGTCACCAAAGTATTGATAAAGGACTTTCTTGATTTCCTCCCAGGTGGAGGCATTATTATTAATTTCTATTGCTTCTCTAGCCTTTCCTATCAATTTACTTTTAATGATATCCAAAAATATAAGTTGAACACTTGATTCAAACCTACTTAATGAGGGATAAGCCCTGTCTAATAGATCTATGAAACTGTTTAAATTTTCGTAGTTACCATTGAATGTAGGTAACCCGTTAAGGTATTTAATTGGATCAAGACTTAAAGTTAAGGGATTATTATTATGGCTTACTCCTAAGTGTGATGGTGCTGTTGATGCTGCTGCGGCTGCGGCTGCGGCTGCTGCTGCTGCTTCTGTTGAAGAACGTGTATGCGGCATCTTGTTTTTTTTTTTTTTTTGATAAAAAGTGTATCTATTTTTTCACTGTGCTTGTTCGCACTTGTTTGCACTTGTGTTTTAAACAAAATTTGTACTTGTTCGTACTTGTTTTTTAAACAAAATTTGTACTTATTCGCACTGTTTTTTAAACAAAATTTGTACTTATTCGTACTTGTTTTTTAAACAAAATTTGTACTTATTCGCACTGTTTTTTAAACAAAATTTGTACTTATTCGCACTGTTTTTAAACAAAATTTGTACTTATTCGCACTGTTTTTTTTTTTTTTACAAAATTTGTACTTATTCGTACTTGTTTTTTAAACAAAATTTGTACTTATTCGCACTGTTTTTTAAACAAAATTTGTACTTATTCGCACTGTTTTTTAAACAAAATTTGTACTTATTCGCACTGTTTTAAACAAAATTTGTACTTATTCGTACTTGTTTTTTAAACAAAATTTGTACTTATTCGCACTGTTTTTTTTTTTTTTAAACAAAATTTGTACTTATTCGCACTGTTTTTAAACAAAATTTGTACTTATTCGTACTGTTTTTAAACAAAATTTGTACTTATTCGTACTTGTTTTTTAAACAAAATTTGCACTTATTCGCACTGTTTTTGCTTTTACTTTTACCGACTGCGCCAGTTTCGTCCTTGGGCCGAACGTTTTAATAAAAAAAAAACAAAAAACTGTTTTTCTTTTTATTTATTATTATTTTTTTTCTTTTATTTCTTTATTTCATAATTTATTTGTTTTATAATTTTAATTGGTTTATAATTTAAATTGTTTATAATTAATTTATAATCTACAAGGAAAGCCGCTGTCCAAAGCGAGGCTGCACTTTCCAAGTAGAACGTAGGATTAGGACTGACTTACAATTATTATTTATTTCTTAAGCTAAGTTCTGCATTGAGAAAGGAATGCACTTGTTGACAAAATATTCATATTTCATTTGAGTCAAATGAAATATGAATATCACTTTATTAATTCTTTAAATGAAATATGAATATTATTTTATTCATTTATTATGTGCAGGGGAAAAGGGGGTGTATCCGTTTAGGATTGGTTTTGCCAACTAAGCAATATGGCCTGGGAAACAGTTATGAGTTATTGTGAATACCGTTAGGCGAAGGGGCGTATATGGGGAAAGGGGATTATGGGTGTAGGTGGAGTCTCAGATGTAACTCCACTTTACGGGAACATGGATTTTTTTGAGGTTGAAGCATGCACCTGTTAATATTTTTGCATTTTGATCACGACCTAAGGTGGTTGACAGGCTCCGGATGCCAAACCGCTTGTCGGAAAATAACGGTTGATGGCTTGAAAGATAGGTGATGCATAGACCTACCTTGCGGTAAAATGTCAGTGTTGCCACTTTACGGGAACATGGATTTTTTTGAGGTTGAAGCATGCGCCAGTTAATATTTTTGCATTTTGATCACGACCAACTTTAACATGCAACTTGCAACTTGCACATGCAACTTGCACATGCAACTTTTACATGCAACTTGCAACTTGCACATGCAACTTGCACATGCAACTTGCACATGCAACTTGCACATGCAACTTTTACAAGCAACTTGCAACTTGAACATGCAACATGCAACTTGCACATGCAACTTGCACATGCAACTTGCACATGCAACTTGCACATGCAACTTGCACAAGCAACTTGTACATGCACTTTGCACATGCAACTTGCACATGCAACTTGCAACTTGCACATGCAACTTGCACATGCAACTTTTACATGCAACTTGCAACTTGCACATGCAACTTGCACAAGCAACTAGCACATGCAACTTGCACATGCAACTTGCACATGCAACTTGCACATGCAACTTGCACATGCAACCTGCACATGCAACTTGTACATGCAACTTGCACAAGCAACTTGTACATGCAACTTGCACATGCAACTTGCACATTCAACTTGCAACTTGCACATGCAACTTGCACATGCAACTTGCAACTTGCACATGCAACTTGCACATGCAACTTTAACATGCAACTTGCAACTTGCACATGCAACTTGCACATGCAACTTGCACATGCAACTTGCACATGCAACTTACACATGCAACATGCACATGCATTTTGTACATGCAACTTGCACATGCAACTTGCACATGCAACTTGTACATGCAACTTGCACATGCAACTTGCACATGCAACTTGCAACTTGCACATGCAACTTGCACATGCAACTTGCAACTTGCACATGCAACTTTTACATGCAACTTGCAACTTGCACATGCAACTTGCACATGCAACTTGCACATGCAACTTGCACATGCAACTTGCACATGCAACTTTTACATGCAACTTGCAACTTGAACATGCAACTTGCACATGCAACTTGCACATGCAACTTGCACATGCAACTTGCACATGCAACTTGCACATGCAACTTGCACATGCAACTTGCACATGCAACTTGCACATGCAACTTGCACATGCAACTTGCACATGCAACTTGCACATGCAACTTGCACATGCAACTTGCACATGCAACTTGCAACTTGCACATGCAACTTGCACATGCAACTTTTACATGCAACTTGCACATGCAACTTGCACATGCAACTTGCACATGCAACTTGCACATGCAACTTGCACATGCAACTTGCACATGCAACTTGCACATGCAACTTTTACATGCAACTTGCAACTTGCACATGCAACTTGGACATGCAACTTGCACATGCAACCTGCACATGCAACTTGTACATGCAACTTGCACATGCAACTTGAACATGCAACTTGCAACTTGCACATGCAACTTGCAACTTAAACATGCAACTTGCACATGCAACATGCACATGCAACTTGTACATGCAACTTGCACATGCAACTTGTACATGCAACTTGCACATGCAACTTGCACATGCAACTTGCAACTTTCACATGCAACTTGCACATGCAACTTGCACATGCAAATTGCACATGCAACTTGCACATGCAACTTGCACATGCAACTTACACATGCAACTTGTACATGCAACTAGCACATGCAACTTTCACATGCAACTTGCACATGCAACTTGCACATGCAACTTGCACATGCAACTTGCACATGCAATATGCACATGCAACTTGTACATGCAACTTGCACATGCAACTTGTACATGCAACTTGCACATGCAACTTTCACATGCAACTTGCACATGCAACTTGCACATGCAACATGCACATGCAACTTGTACATGCAACTTGCACATGCAACTTGTACATGCAACTAGCACATGCAACTTTTACATGCAACTTGCACATGCAACTTGCACATGCAACTTGCACATGCAACTTGCACATGCAACTTGCAACTTGCCCATGCAACTTTTACATGCAACTTGCAACTTGCACATGCAACTTGCACATGCAACTTGTACATGCAACTAGCACTTGCAACTTTCACATGCAACTTGCACATGCAACTTGCACATGCAACTTGCACATGCAACTTGCACATGCAACTTGCACATGCAACTTGCACATGCAACATGCACATGCAACTTGTACATGCAACTTGCACATGCAACTTGCACATGCAACTTGTACATGCAACTTGCACATGCAACTTGCACATGCAACTTGCAACTTGCACATGCAACTTGTGATGCATAGACATACCTTGCGGTAAAATGTCATTGTTGCCACTTAACGGGAACATGGATTTTTTTGAGGTTGAAGCATGCGCCTGTTAATATTTTTGCATTTTGATCACGACCTAAGGTGGTTGACAGGCTTCGGATGCCAAACCGCTTGTCGGAAAATAACGGTTGATAGCTTAAAAGATAGGTGATGCATAGACCTACCTTGCGGTAAAATGTCAGTGTTGCCACTTTACGGGAACATGGATTTTTTTGAGGTTGAAGCATGCGCCTGTTAATATTTTTGCATTTTGATCACGACCTGAGGTGGTTGACAGGCTCCGGATGCCAAACCGCTTGTCGGAAAATAACGGTTGATGGCTTGAAAGATAGGTGATGCATAGACCTACCTTGCGGTAAAATGCCAGTGTTGCCACTTTACGGGAACATGGATTTTTTGAGGTTGAAGCATGCACCTGTTAATATTTTTGCATTTTGATCACGACCTAAGGTGGTTGACAGGCTCTGGATGCCAAACCGCTTGTCGGAAAATAACGGTTGATGGCTTGAAAGATAGGTGATGCATAGACCTACCTTGCGGTAAAATGTCAGTGTTGCCACTTTACGGAAACATGGATTTTTTTGAGGTTGAAGCATGCGCCTGTTAATATTTTTGCATTTTGATCACGACCTAAGGTGGTTGACAGGCTCCGGATGCCAAACCGCTTGTCGGAAAAAAACGGTTGATGGCTTGAAAGATAGGTGATGCATAGACCTACCTTGCGGTAAAATGTCAGTGTTGCCACTTTACGGGAACATGGATTTTTTTGAGGTTGAAGCATGCGCCAGTTAATATTTTTGCATTTTGATCACGACCTAAGGTGGTTGACAGGCTCCGGATGCCAAACCGCTTGTCGGAAAATAACGGTTGATAGATTGAAAGATAGGTGATGCATAGACCTACCTTGCGGTAAAATGTCAGTGTTGCCACTTTACGGGAACATGGATTTTTTTGAGGTTGAAGCATGCGCCTGTTAATATTTTTGCATTTTGATCACGACCTAAGGTGGTTGACATGCTCCGGATGCCAAACCGCTTGTCGGAAAATAACGGTTGATGGCTTGAAAGATAGGTGATGCATAGACCTACCTTGCGGTAAAATGTCAGTGTTGCCACTTTACGGGAACATGGATTTTTTTGAGGTTGAGGCATGCACCTGTTAATATTTTTGCATTTTGATCACGACCTAAGGTGGTTGACAGGCTCTGGATGCCAAACCGCTTGTCGGAAAATAACGGTTGATGGCTTGAAAGATAGGTGATGCATAGACCTACCTTGCGGTAAAATGTCAGTGTTGCCACTTTACGGGAACATGGATTTTTTTGAGGTTGAAGCATGCGCCTGTTAATATTTTTGCATTTTGATCACGACCTAAGGTGGTTGACAGGCTCCGGATGCCAAACCGCTTGTCGGAAAATAACGGTTGATGGCTTGAAAGATAGGTGATGCATAGACCTACCTTGCGGTAAAATGTCAGTGTTGCCACTTTACGGGAACATGGATTTTTTTGAGGTTGAAGCATGCGCCAGTTAATATTTTTGCATTTTGATCACGACCTAAAGTGGTTGACAGGCTCCGGATGCCAAACCGCTTGTCGGAAAATAACGGTTGATGGCTTGAAAGATAGGTGATGCATAGACCTACCTTGCGGTAAAATGTCAGTGTTGCCACTTCACGGGAACATGGATTTTTTTGAGATTGAAGCATGCGCCCGTTAATATTTTTGCATTTTGATCACGACCTAAGGTGGTTGACAGGCTCCGGATGCCAAACCGCTGGTCGGAAAATAACGGTTGATGGCTTGAAAGATAGGTGATGCATAGACCTACCTTGCGGTAAAATGTCAGTGTTGCCACTTAACGGGAACATGGATTTTTTTGAGGTTTAAGCATGCGCCTGTTAATATTTTTGCATTTTGATCACGACCTAAGATGGTTGACAGGCTCCGGATGCCAAACCGCTTGTCGGAAAATAACGGTTGATGGCTTGAAAGATAGGTGATGCATAGACCTACCTTGCGGTAAAATGTCAGTGTTGCCACTTAACGGGAACATGGATTTTTTTGAGGTTGAAGCATGCGCCTGTTAATATTTTTGCATTTTGATCACGACCTAAGGTGGTTGACAGGCTCCGGATGCCAAACCGCTTGTCGGAAAATAACGGTTGATGGCTTGAAAGATAGGTGATGCATAGACCTACCTTGCAGTAAAATGTCAGTGTTGCCACTTTACGGGAACATGGATTTTTTTGAGGATGAAGCATGCGCCAGTTAATATTTTTGCATTTTGATCACGACCTAAAGTGGTTGACAGGCTCCGGATGCCAAACCGCTTGTCGGAAAATAACGGTTGATGGCTTGAAAGATAGGTGATGCATAGACCTACCTTGCGGTAAAATGTCAGTGTTGCCACTTAACGGGAACATGGATTTTTTTGAGGTTGAAGCATGCGCCTGTTAATATTTTTGCATTTTGATCACGACCTAAGGTGGTTGACAGGCTCCGGATGCCAAACTGCTTGTCGGAAAATAACGGTTGATGGCTTGAAAGATAGGTGATGCATAGACCTACCTTGCGGTAAAATGTCAGTGCTGCCACTTTACGGGAACATGGATGTTTTTGAGGTTGAAGCATGCGCCTGTTAATATTTTTGCATTTTGATCACGACCTAAGGTGGTTGACAGGCTCCGGATGCCAAACTGCTTGTCGGAAAATAACGGTTGATGGCTTGAAAGATAGGTGATGCATAGACCTACCTTGCGGTAAAATGTCAGTGTTGCCACTTTACGGGAACATGGATTTTTTTGAGGTTGAAGCATGCGCCTGTTAATATTTTTGCATTTTGATCACGACCTAAGGTGGTTGACAGGCTCCGGGTGCCAAACCGCTTGTCGGAAAATAACGGTTGATGGCTTGAAAGATAGGTGATGCATAGACTTACCTTGCGGTAAAATGTCAGTGTTGCCACTTTACGGGAACATGGATTTTTTTGAGGTTGAAGCATGCACCTGTTAATATTTTTGCATTTTGATCACGACCTAAGGTGGTTGACAGGCTCTGGATGCCAAACCGCTTGTCGGAAAATAACGGTTGATGGCTTGAAAGATAGGTGATGCATAGACCTACCTTGCGGTAAAATGTCAGTGTTGCCACTTTACGGGAACATGGATTTTTTTGAGGTTGAAGCATGCGCCTGTTAATATTTTTGCATTTTGATCACGACCTAAGGTGGTTGACAGGCTCCGGATGCCAAACCTTGTCGGAAAATAACGGTTGATGGCTTGAAAGATAGGTGATGCATAGACCTACCTTGCGGTAAAATGTCAGTGTTGCCACTTAACGGGAACATGGATTTTTTTGAGGTTGAAGCATGCGCCAGTTAATATTTTTGCATTCTGATCACGACCTAAAGTGGTTGACAGGCTCCGGATGCCAAACCGCTTGTCGGAAAATAACGGTTGATGGCTTGAAAGATAGGTGATGCATAGACCTACCTTGCAGTAAAATGTCAGTGTTGCCACTTTACGGGAACATGGATTTTTTTGAGGTTGAAGCATGCACCCGTTAATATTTTTGCATTTTGATCACGACCTAAAGTGGTTGACAGGCTCCGGATGCCAAACCGCTTGTCGGAAAATAACGGTTGATGGCTTGAAAGATAGGTGATGCATAGACCTACCTTGCGGTAAAATGTCAGTTGCCACTAAACGGGAACATGGATTTTTTTGAGGTTGAAGCATGCACCTGTTAATATTTTTGCATTTTGATCACGACCTAAGGTGGTTGACAGGCTCCGGATGCCAAACCGCTGGTCGGAAAATAACGGTTGATGGCTTGAAAGATAGGTGATGCATAGACCTACCTTGCGGTAAAATGTCAGTGTTGCCACTTAACGGGAACATGGATTTTTTTGAGGTTGAAGCATGCGCCTGTTAATATTTTTGCATTTTGATCACGACCTAAGGTGGTTGACAGGCTCCGGATGCCAAACCGCTTGTCGGAAAATAACGGTTGATGGCTTGAAAGATAGGTGATGCATAGACCTACCTTGCGGTAAAATGTCAGTGTTGCCACTTTACGGGAACATGGATTTTTTTGAGGTTGAAGCATGCGCCTGTTAATATTTTTGCATTTTGATCACGACCTAAGGTGGTTGACAGGCTCCGGATGCCAAACCGCTTGTCGGAAAATAACGGTTGATGGCTTGAAAGATAGGTGATGCATAGACCTACTTTGCGGTAAAATGTCAGTGTTGCCACTTTACGGGAGCATGGATTTTTTTGAGGTTGAAGCATGCACCTGTTAATATTTTTGCATTTTGATCACGACCTAAGGTGGTTGACAGGCTCCAGATGCCAAACCGCTTGTCGGAAAAAAACGGTTGATGGCTTGAAAGATAGGTGATGCATAGACCTACCTTGCAGTGAAATGTCAGTGTTGCAACTTTACGGGAACATGGATTTTTTTGAGGTTGAAGCATGCGCCAGTTAATATTTTTGCATTTTGATCACGACCAACTTTAACATGCAACTTGCAACTTGCACATGCAACTTGCACATGCATAGACCTACCTTGCGGTTAAATGTCAGTGTTGCCACTTAACGGGAACATGGATTTTTTTGAGGTTGAAGAATGCGCCTGTTAATATTTTTGCATTTTGATCACGACCTAAGGTGGTTGACAGGCTCCGGATACCAAACCGCTTGTCGGAAAATAACGGTTGATGGCTTGAAAGATAGGTGATGCATAGACCTACCTTGCGGTAAAATGTCAGTGTTGCCACTTTACGGGAACATGGATTTTTTTGAGGTTGAAGCATGCACCTGTTAATATTTTTGCATTTTGATCACGACCTAAGGTGGTTGACAGGCTCCGGATGCCAAACCGCTTGTCGGAAAATAACGGTTGATGGCTTGAAAGATAGGTGATGCATAGACCTACCTTGCGGTAAAATGTCAGTGCTGCCACTTTACGGGAACATGGATTTTTTTGAGGTTGAAGCATGCGCCTGTTAATATTTTTGCATTTTGATCACGTCCTAAGGTGGTTGACAGGCCCCGGATGCCAAACCGCTTGTCGGAAAATAACGGTTAATGGATTGAAAGATAGGTGATGCATAGACCTACCTTGCGGTAAAATGTCAGTGTTGCCACTTTACGGGAACATGGATTTTTTTGAGGTTGAAGCATGCGCCAGTTAATATTTTTGCATTTTGATCACGACCAACTTTAACATGCAACTTGCAACTTGCACATGCAACTTGCACATGCAACTTGCACATGCAACTTGCACATGCAACTTGCACATGCAACTTGCACATGCAACTTGCACATGCAACTTGCACATGCAACCTGCACATGCAACTTGTACATGCAACTTGCACAAGCAATCTTACATGCAACTTGCACATGCAACTTGCACATGCAACTTGCACATGCAACTTGCAACTTGCACATGCAACTTGCACATGCAACTTGCAACTTGCACATGCAACTTGCACATGCAACTTTTAAATGCAACTCGCAACTTGCACATGCAACTTGCACATGCAACTTGCACATGCAACTTTTACATGCAACTTGCAACTTGAACATGCAACTTGCACATGCAACTTGCACATGCAACTTGCACATGCAACTTGCACATGCAACTTGCACATGCAACTTGCACATGCAACTTGCACATGCAACTTGCACATGCAACTTGCACAAGCAACTTGTACATGCACTTTGCACATGCAACTTGCACATGCAACTTGCAACTTGCACATGCAACTTGCAACTTGCACATGCAACTTTTACATGCAACTTGCAACTTGCACATGCAACTTGCACAAGCAACTTGCACATGCAACTTGCACATGCAACTTGCACATGCAACTTGCACATGCAACTTGCACATGCAACCTGCACATGCAACTTGTACATGCAACTTGCACAAGCAACTTGTACATGCAACTTGCACATGCAACTTGCACATGCAACTTGCAACTTGCACATGCAACTTGCACATGCAACTTGCAACTTGCACATGCAACTTGCACATGCAACTTTAACATGCAACTTGCAACTTGCACATGCAACTTGCACATGCAACTTGCACATGCAACCTGCACATGCAACTTACACATGCAACATGCACATGCATTTTGTACATGCAACTTGCACATGCAACTTGCACATGCAACTTGTACATGCAACTTGCACATGCAACTTGCACATGCAACTTGCAACTTGCACATGCAACTTGCACATGCAACTTGCAACTTGCACATGCAACTTGCACATGCAACTTTTACATGCAACTTGCAACTTGCACATGCAACTTGCACATGCAACTTGCACATGCAACTTGCACATGCAACTTTTACATGCAACTTGCAACTTGAACATGCAACTTGCACATGCAACTTGCACATGCAACTTGCACATGCAACTTGCACATGCAACTTGCACATGCAACTTGCACATGCAACTTGCACATGCAACTTGCACATGCAACTTGCACATGCAACTTGCACATGCAACTTGCAACTTGCACATGCAACTTGCACATGCAACTTTTACATGCAACTTGCACATGCAACTTGCACATGCAACTTGCACATGCAACTTGCACATGCAACTTGCACATGCAACTTGCACATGCAACTTGCACATGCAACTTGCACATGCAACTTTTACATGCAACTTGCACATGCAACTTGCACATGCAACTTGCACATGCAACTTGCACATGCAACTTGCACATGCAACATGCACATGCAATATGCACATGCAACTTGTACATGCAACTTGCACATGCAACTTGTACATGCAACTTGCACATGCAACTTTTACATGCAACTTGCACATGCAACTTGCACATGCAACTTACAATGCAACTTGCACATGCAACTTGCATTTTGCCAATGCAACTTTTACATGCAACTTGCAACTTGCACATGCAACTTGCACATGCAACTTGTACATGCAACTAGCACTTGCAACTTTCACATGCAACTTGCACATGCAACTTGCACATGCAACTTGCACATGCAACTTGCACATGCAACTTGCACATGCAACTTGCACATGCAACATGCACATGCAACTTGTACATGCAACTTGCACATGCAACTTGCACATGCAACTTGTACATGCAACTTGCACATGCAACTTGCACATGCAACTTGCAACTTGCACATGCAACTTGTGATGCATAGACATACCTTGCGGTAAAATGTCATTGTTGCCACTTAACGGGAACATGGATTTTTTTGAGGTTGAAGCATGCGCCTGTTAATATTTTTGCATTTTGATCACGACCTAAGGTGGTTGACAGGCTCCGGATGCCAAACCGCTTGTCGGAAAATAACGGTTGATAGCTTAAAAGATAGGTGATGCATAGACCTACCTTGCGGTAAAATGTCAGTGTTGCCACTTTACGGGAACATGGATTTTTTTGAGGTTGAAGCATGCGCCTGTTAATATTTTTGCATTTTGATCACGACCTGAGGTGGTTGACAGGCTCCGGATGCCAAACCGCTTGTCGGAAAATAACGGTTGATGGCTTGAAAGATAGGTGATGCATAGACCTACCTTGCGGTAAAATGTCAGTGTTGCCACTTTACGGGAACATGGATTTTTTTGAGGTTGAAGCATGCACCTGTTAATATTTTTGCATTTTGATCACGACCTAAGGTGGTTGACAGGCTCTGGATGCCAAACCGCTTGTCGGAAAATAACGGTTGATGGCTTGAAAGATAGGTGATGCATAGACCTACCTTGCGGTAAAATGTCAGTGTTGCCACTTTACGGAAACATGGATTTTTTTGAGGTTGAAGCATGCGCCTGTTAATATTTTTGCATTTTGATCACGACCTAAGGTGGTTGACAGGCTCCGGATGCCAAACCGCTTGTCGGAAAAAAAACGGTTGATGGCTTGAAAGATAGGTGATGCATAGACCTACCTTGCGGTAAAATGTCAGTGTTGCCACTTTACGGGAACATGGATTTTTTTGAGGTTGAAGCATGCGCCAGTTAATATTTTTGCATTTTGATCACGACCTAAGGTGGTTGACAGGCTCCGGATGCCAAACCGCTTGTCGGAAAATAACGGTTGATAGATTGAAAGATAGGTGATGCATAGACCTACCTTGCGGTAAAATGTCAGTGTTGCCACTTTACGGGAACATGGATTTTTTTGAGGTTGAAGCATGCGCCTGTTAATATTTTTGCATTTTGATCACGATCTAAGGTGGTTGACATGCTCCGGATGCCAAACCGCTTGTCGGAAAATAACGGTTGATGGCTTGAAAGATAGGTGATGCATAGACCTACCTCGCGGTAAAATGTCAGTGTTGCCACTTTACGGGAACATGGATTTTTTTGAGGTTGAGGCATGCACCTGTTAATATTTTTGCATTTTGATCACGACCTAAGGTGGTTGACAGGCTCTGGATGCCAAACCGCTTGTCGGAAAATAACGGTTGATGGCTTGAAAGATAGGTGATGCATAGACCTACCTTGCGGTAAAATGTCAGTGTTGCCACTTTACGGAAACATGGATTTTTTTGAGGTTGAAGCATGCGCCTGTTAATATTTTTGCATTTTGATCACGACCTAAGGTGGTTGACAGGCTCCGGATGCCAAACCGCTTGTCGGAAAAAAACGGTTGATGGCTTGAAAGATAGGTGATGCATAGACCTACCTTGCGGTAAAATGTCAGTGTTGCCACTTTACGGGAACATGGATTTTTTTGAGGTTGAAGCATGCGCCAGTTAATATTTTTGCATTTTGATCACGACCTAAGGTGGTTGACAGGCTCCGGATGCCAAACCGCTTGTCGGAAAATAACGGTTGATAGATTGAAAGATAGGTGATGCATAGACCTACCTTGCGGTAAAATGTCAGTGTTGCCACTTTACGGGAACATGGATTTTTTTGAGGTTGAAGCATGCGCCTGTTAATATTTTTGCATTTTGATCACGACCTAAGGTGGTTGACATGCTCCGGATGCCAAACCGCTTGTCGGAAAATAACGGTTGATGGCTTGAAAGATAGGTGATGCATAGACCTACCTCGCGGTAAAATGTCAGTGTTGCCACTTAACGGGAACATGGATTTTTTTGAGGTTGAGGCATGCACCTGTTAATATTTTTGCATTTTGATCACGACCTAAGGTGGTTGACAGGCTCTGGATGCCAAACCGCTTGTCGGAAAATAACGGTTGATGGCTTGAAAGATAGGTGATGCATAGACCTACCTTGCGGTAAAATGTCAGTGTTGCCACTTTACGGGAACATGGATTTTTTTGAGGTTGAAGCATGCGCCTGTTAATATTTTTGCATTTTGATCACGACCTAAGGTGGTTGACAGGCTCCGGATGCCAAACCGCTTGTCGGAAAATAACGGTTGATGGCTTGAAAGATAGGTGATGCATAGACCTACCTTGCGGTAAAATGTCAGTGTTGCCACTTTACGGGAACATGGATTTTTTTGAGGTTGAAGCATGCGCCAGTTAATATTTTTGCATTTTGATCACGACCTAAAGTGGTTGACAGGCTCCGGATGCCAAACCGCTTGTCGGAAAATAACGGTTGATGGCTTGAAAGATAGGTGATGCATAGACCTACCTTGCGGTAAAATGTCAGTGTTGCCACTTCACGGGAACATGGATTTTTTTGAGATTGAAGCATGCGCCCGTTAATATTTTTGCATTTTGATCACGACCTAAGGTGGTTGACAGGCTCCGGATGCCAAACCGCTTGTCGGAAAATAACGGTTGATGGCTTGAAAGATAGGTGATGCATAGACCTACCTTGCGGTAAAATGTCAGTGTTGCCACTTAACGGGAACATGGATTTTTTTGAGGTTGAAGCATGCGCCTGTTAATATTTTTGCATTTTGATCACGACCTAAGGTGGTTGACAGGCTCCGGATGCCAAACCGCTTGTCGGAAAATAACGGTTGATGGCTTGAAAGATAGGTGATGCATAGACCTACCTTGCAGTAAAATGTCAGTGTTGCCACTTTACGGGAACATGGATTTTTTTGAGGTTGAAGCATGCGCCAGTTAATATTTTTGCATTTTGATCACGACCTAAAGTGGTTGACAGGCTCCGGATGCCAAACCGCTTGTCGGAAAATAACGGTTGATAGATTGAAAGATAGGTGATGCATAGACCTACCTTGCGGTAAAATGTCAGTGTTGCCACTTAACGGGAACATGGATTTTTTTGAGGTTGAAGCATGCGCCTGTTAATATTTTTGCATTTTGATCACGACCTAAGGTGGTTGACAGGCTCCGGATGCCAAACTGCTTGTCGGAAAATAACGGTTGATGGCTTGAAAGATAGGTGATGCATAGACCTACCTTGCGGTAAAATGTCAGTGCTGCCACTTTACGGGAACATGGATTTTTTTGAGGTTGAAGCATGCGCCTGTTAATATTTTTGCATTTTGATCACGACCTAAGGTGGTTGACAGGCTCCGGATGCCAAACCGCTTGTCGGAAAATAACGGTTGATGGCTTGAAAGATAGGTGATGCATAGACCTACCTTGCGGTAAAATGTCAGTGTTGCCACTTTACGGGAACATGGATTTTTTTGAGGTTGAAGCATGCGCCTGTTAATATTTTTGCATTTTGATCACGACCTAAGGTGGTTGACAGGCTCCGGGTGCCAAACCGCTTGTCGGAAAATAACGGTTGATGGCTTGAAAGATAGGTGATGCATAGACTTACCTTGCGGTAAAATGTCAGTGTTGCCACTTTACGGGAACATGGATTTTTTTGAGGTTGAAGCATGCACCTGTTAATATTTTTGCATTTTGATCACGACCTAAGGTGGTTGACAGGCTCTGGATGCCAAACCGCTTGTCGGAAAATAACGGTTGATGGCTTGAAAGATAGGTGATGCATAGACCTACCTTGCGGTAAAATGTCAGTGTTGCCACTTTACGGGAACATGGATTTTTTTGAGGTTGAAGCATGCGCCTGTTAATATTTTTGCATTTTGATCACGACCTAAGGTGGTTGACAGGCTCCGGATGCCAAACCTTGTCGGAAAATAACGGTTGATGG
This sequence comes from Dasysyrphus tricinctus, assembly GCA_963921185.1. Classification (NCBI taxonomy): domain Eukaryota; kingdom Metazoa; phylum Arthropoda; class Insecta; order Diptera; family Syrphidae; genus Dasysyrphus; species Dasysyrphus tricinctus. The sequence continues at coordinate 32,359,902 of OY992531.1, forward strand.
CTTGAAAGATAGGTGATGCATAGACCTACCTTGCGGTAAAATGTCAGTGTTGCCACTTTAAGGGAACATGGATTTTTTTGAGGTTGAAGCATGCGCCAGTTAATATTTTTGCATTCTGATCACGACCTAAAGTGGTTGACAGGCTCCGGATGCCAAACCGCTTGTCGGAAAATAACGGTTGATGGCTTGAAAGATAGGTGATGCATAGACCTACCTTGCAGTAAAATGTCAGTGTTGCCACTTTACGGGAACATGGATTTTTTTGAGGTTGAAGCATGCACCCGTTAATATTTTTGCATTTTGATCACGACCTAAAGTGGTTGACAGGCTCCGGATGCCAAACCGCTTGTCGGAAAATAACGGTTGATGGCTTGAAAGATAGGTGATGCATAGACCTACCTTGCGGTAAAATGTCAGTTGCCACTTAACGGGAACATGGATTTTTTTGAGGTTGAAGCATGCACCTGTTAATATTTTTGCATTTTGATCACGACCTAAGGTGGTTGACAGGCTCCGGATGCCAAACCGCTGGTCGGAAAATAACGGTTGATGGCTTGAAAGATAGGTGATGCATAGACCTACCTTGCGGTAAAATGTCAGTGTTGCCACTTAACGGGAACATGGATTTTTTTGAGGTTGAAGCATGCGCCTGTTAATATTTTTGCATTTTGATCACGACCTAAGGTGGTTGACAGGCTCCGGATGCCAAACCGCTTGTCGGAAAATAACGGTTAATGGCTTGAAAGATAGGTGATGCATAGACCTACCTTGCGGTAAAATGTCAGTGTTGCCACTTTACGGGAACATGGATTTTTTTGAGGTTGAAGCATGCGCCTGTTAATATTTTTGCATTTTGATCACGACCTAAGGTGGTTGACAGGCTCCGGATGCCAAACCGCTTGTCGGAAAATAACGGTTGATGGCTTGAAAGATAAGTGATGCATAGACCTACTTTGCGGTAAAATGTCAGTGTTGCCACTTTACGGGAACATGGATTTTTTTGAGGTTGAAGCATGCACCTGTTAATATTTTTGCATTTTGATCACGACCTAAGGTGGTTGACAGGCTCCGGATGCCAAACCGCTTGTCGGAAAATAACGGTTGATGGCTTGAAAGATAGGTGATGCATAGACCTACCTTGCAGTGAAATGTCAGTGTTGCCACTTTACGGGAACATGGATTTTTTTGAGGTTGAAGCATGCGCCAGTTAATATTTTTGCATTTTGATCACGACCAACTTTTACATGCAACTTGCAACTTGCACATGCAACTTGCACATGCATAGACCTACCTTGCGGTAAAATGTCAGTGTTGCCACTTAACGGGAACATGGATTTTTTTGAGGTTGAAGAATGCGCCTGTTAATATTTTTGCATTTTGATCACGACCTAAGGTGGTTGACAGGCTCCGGATGCCAAACCGCTTGTCGGAAAATAACGGTTGATGGCTTGAAAAATAGGTGATGCATAGACCTACCTTGCGGTAAAATGTCAGTGTTGCCACTTAACGGGAACATGGATTTTTTTGAGGTTGAAGCATGCACCTGTTAATATTTTTGCATTTTGATCACGACCTAAGGTGGTTGACAGGCTCCGGATGCCAAACCGCTTGTCGGAAAATAACGGTTGATGGCTTGAAAGATAGGTGATGCATAGACCTACCTTGCGGTAAAATGTCAGTGCTGCCACTTTACGGGAACATGGATTTTTTTGAGGTTGAAGCATGCGCCTGTTAATATTTTTGCATTTTGATCACGACCTAAGGTGGTTGACAGGCCCCGGATGCCAAACCGCTTGTCGGAAAATAACGGTTAATGGATTGAAAGATAGGTGATGCATAGACCTACCTTGCGGTAAAATGTCAGTGTTGCCAGTTTACGGGAACATGGATTTTTTTGAGGTTGAAGCATGCGCCAGTTAATATTTTTGCATTTTGATCACGACCAACTTTAACATGCAACTTGCAACTTGCACATGCAACTTGCACATGCAACTTGGACATGCAACTTGCACATGCAACTTGCACATGCAACTTGCACATGCAACTTGCACATGCAACTTGCACATGCAACTTGCACATGCAACTTGCACATGCAACCTGCACATGCAACTTGTACATGCAACTTGCACAAGCAATCTTACATGCAACTTGCACATGCAACTTGCACATGCAACTTGCAACTTGCACATGCAACTTGCAACTTGCACATGCAACTTGCACATGCAACTTGCAACTTGCACATGCAACTTGCACATGCAACTTTTAAATGCAACTCGCAACTTGCACATGCAACTTGCACATGCAACTTTTACATGCAACTTGCAACTTGAACATGCAACTTGCACATGCAACTTGCACATGCAACTTGCACATGCAACTTGCACATGCAACTTGCACATGCAACTTGCACATGCAACTTGCACAAGCAACTTGTACATGCACTTTGCACATGCAACTTGCACATGCAACTTGCAACTTGCACATGCAACTTGCACATGCAACTTTTACATGCAACTTGCAACTTGCACATGCAACTTGCACAAGCAACTTGCACATGCAACTTGCACATGCAACTTGCACATGCAACTTGCACATGCAACTTGCACATGCAACCTGCACATGCAACTTGTACATGCAATTTGCACAAGCAACTTGTACATGCAACTTGCACATGCAACTTGCACATGCAACTTGCACATGCAACTTGCAACTTGCACATGCAACTTGCACATGCAACTTGCACATGCAACTTGCACATGCAACTTTAACATGCAACTTGCACATGCAACTTGCACATGCAACTTGCACATGCAACTTGCACATGCAACTTACACATGCAACATGCACATGCATTTTGTACATGCAACTTGCACATGCAACTTGCACATGCAACTTGTACATGCAACTTGCACATGCAACTTGCACATGCAACTTGCAACTTGCACATGCAACTTGCACATGCAACTTGCAACTTGCACATGCAACTTGCACATGCAACTTTTACATGCAACTTGCAACTTGCACATGCAACTTGCACATGCAACTTGCACATGCAACTTGCACATGCAACTTGCACATGCAACTTTTACATGCAACTTGCAACTTGAACATGCAACTTGCACATGCAACTTGCACATGCAACTTGCACATGCAACTTGCACATGCAACTTGCACATGCAACTTGCACATGCAACTTGCACATGCAACCTGCACATGCAACTTGCAACTTGAACATGCAACTTGCACATGCAACTTGCACATGCAACTTGCAACTTGCACATGCAACTTGCACATGCAACTTTTACATGCAACTTGCACATGCAACTTGCACATGCAACTTGCACATGCAACTTGCACATGCAACTTGCACATGCAACTTGCACATGCAACTTGCACATGCAACTTGCACATGCAACTTGCACATGCAACTTTTACATGCAACTTGCAACTTGCACATGCAACTTGGACATGCAACTTGCACATGCAACCTGCACATGCAACTTGTACATGCATTTTGCACATGCAACTTGAACATGCAACTTGCAACTTGCACATGCATTTTGCAACTTGCACATGCAACTTGCACATGCAACATGCACATGCAACTTGCACATGCAACTTGCACATGCAACTTGCACATGCAACTTGCACATGCAACTTGTACATGCAACTTGCACATGCAACTTGCACATGCAACTTGCAACTTTCACATGCAACTTGCACATGCAACTTGCACATGCAAATTGCACATGCAACTTGCACATGCAACTTGCACATGCAACTTGCACATGCAACTTACACATGCAACTTGTACATGCAACTAGCACATGCAACTTTCACATGCAACTTGCACATGCAACTTGCACATGCAACTTGCACATGCAACTTGCACATGCAACTTGCACATGCAACTTGCACATGCAATATGCACATGCAACTTGTACATGCAACTTGCACATGCAACTTGTACATGCAACTTGCACATGCAACTTTCACATGCAACTTGCACATGCAACTTGCACATGCAACATGCACATGCAACTTGTACATGCAACTTGCACATGCAACTTGTACATGCAACTAGCACATGCAACTTTTACATGCAACTTGCACATGCAACTTGCACATGCAACTTGCACATGCAACTTGCAACTTGCCCATGCAACTTTTACATGCAACTTGCAACTTGCACATGCAACTTGCACATGCAACTTGTACATGCAACTAGCACTTGCAACTTTCACATGCAACTTGCACATGCAACTTGCACATGCAACTTGCATGTGCAAGTTGCATGTGCAAGTTGCATGTGCAAGTTGCGAGTTGCATTTAAAAGTTGCATGTGCAAGTTGCATGTGCAAGTTGCATGTAAGATTGCTTGTGCAAGTTGCATGTACAAGTTGCATGTGCAGGTTGCATGTGCAAGTTGCATGTGCAAGTTGCATGTGCAAGTTGCATGTGCAAGTTGCATGTGCAAGTTGCATGTGCAGGTTGCATGTGCAAGTTGCATGTGCAAGTTGCAAGTTGCATGTTAAAGTTGGTCGTGATCAAAATGCAAAAATATTAACTGGCGCATGCTTCAACCTCAAAAAAATCCATGTTCCCGTAAAGTGGCAACACTGACATTTTACCGCAAGGTAGGTCTATGCATCACCTATCTTTCAATCCATTAACCGTTATTTTCCGACAAGCGGTTTGGCATCCGGGGCCTGTCAACCACCTTAGGTCGTGATCAAAATGCAAAAATATTAACAGGCGCATGCTTCAACCTCAAAAAAATCCATGTTCCCGTAAAGTGGCAGCACTGACATTTTACCGCAAGGTAGGTCTATGCATCACCTATCTTTCAAGCCATCAACCGTTATTTTCCGACAAGCGGTTTGGCATCCGGAGCCTGTCAACCACCTTAGGTCGTGATCAAAATGCAAAAATATTAACAGGTGCATGCTTCAACCTCAAAAAAATCCATGTTCCCGTAAAGTGGCAACACTGACATTTTACCGCAAGGTAGGTCTATGCATCACCTATCTTTCAAGCCATCAACCGTTATTTTCCGACAAGCGGTTTGGCATCCGGAGCCTGTCAACCACCTTAGGTCGTGATCAAAATGCAAAAATATTAACAGGCGCATTCTTCAACCTCAAAAAAATCCATGTTCCCGTTAAGTGGCAACACTGACATTTTACCGCAAGGTAGGTCTATGCATGTGCAAGTTGCATGTGCAAGTTGCAAGTTGCATGTTAAAGTTGGTCGTGATCAAAATGCAAAAATATTAACTGGCGCATGCTTCAACCTCAAAAAAATCCATGTTCCCGTAAAGTGGCAACACTGACATTTTACCGCAAGGTAGGTCTATGCATCACCTATCTTTCAAGCCATCAACCGTTATTTTCCGACAAGCGGTTTGGCATCCGGAGCCTGTCAACCACCTTAGGTCGTGATCAAAATGCAAAAATATTAACAGGTGCATGCTTCAACCTCAAAAAAATCCATGTTCCCGTAAAGTGGCAACACTGACATTTTACCGCAAAGTAGGTCTATGCATCACCTATCTTTCAAGCCATCAACCGTTATTTTCCGACAAGCGGTTTGGCATCCGGAGCCTGTCAACCACCTTAGGTCGTGATCAAAATGCAAAAATATTAACAGGCGCATGCTTCAACCTCAAAAAAATCCATGTTCCCGTTAAGTGGCAACACTGACATTTTACCGCAAGGTAGGTCTATGCATCACCTATCTTTCAAGCCATCAACCGTTATTTTCCGACCAGCGGTTTGGCATCCGGAGCCTGTCAACCACCTTAGGTCGTGATCAAAATGCAAAAATATTAACAGGTGCATGCTTCAACCTCAAAAAAATCCATGTTCCCGTTAAGTGGCAACTGACATTTTACCGCAAGGTAGGTCTATGCATCACCTATCTTTCAAGCCATCAACCGTTATTTTCCGACAAGCGGTTTGGCATCCGGAGCCTGTCAACCACTTTAGGTCGTGATCAAAATGCAAAAATATTAACGGGTGCATGCTTCAACCTCAAAAAAATCCATGTTCCCGTAAAGTGGCAACACTGACATTTTACTGCAAGGTAGGTCTATGCATCACATATCTTTCAAGCCATCAACCGTTATTTTCCGACAAGCGGTTTGGCATCCGGAGCCTGTCAACCACCTTTGGTCGTGATCAAAATGCAAAAATATTAACAGGCGCATGCTTCAACCTCAAAAAAATCCATGTTCCTGTAAAGTGGCAACACTGACATTTTACCGCAAGGTAGGTCTATGCATCACCTATCTTTCAAGCCATCAACCGTTATTTTCCGACAAGCGGTTTGGCATCCGGAGCCTGTCAACCACCTTAGGTCGTGATCAAAATGCAAAAATATTAACAGGCGCATGCTTCAACCTCAAAAAAATCCATGTTCCCGTTAAGTGGCAACACTGACATTTTACCGAAAGGTAGGTCTATGCATCACCTATCTTTCAAGCCATCAACCGTTATTTTCCGACAAGCGGTTTGGCATCCGGAGCCTGTCAACCACCTTAGGTCGTGATCAAAATGCAAAAATATTAACGGGCCCATGCTTCAACCTCAAAAAAATCCATGTTCCCGTAAAGTGGCAACACTGACATTTTACTGCAAGGTAGGTCTATGCATCACCTATCTTTCAAGCCATCAACCGTTATTTTCCGACAAGCGGTTTGGCATCCGGAGCCTGTCAACCACTTTAGGTCGTGATCAGAATGCAAAAATATTAACTGGCGCATGCTTCAACCTCAAAAAAATCCATGTTTCCGTAAAGTGGCAACACTGACATTTTACCGCAAGGTAGGTCTATGCATCACCTATCTTTCAAGCCATCAACCGTTATTTTCCGACAAGCGGTTTGGCATCCGGAGCCTGTCAACCACCTTAGGTCGTGATCAAAATGCAAAAATATTAACAGGCGCATGCTTCAACCTCAAAAAAATCCATGTTCCCGTAAAGTGGCAACACTGACATTTTACCGCAAGGTAGGTCTATGCATCACCTATCTTTCAAGCCATCAACCGTTATTTTCCGACAAGCGGTTTGGCATCCAGAGCCTGTCAACCACCTTAGGTCGTGATCAAAATGCAAAAATATTAACAGGTGCATGCTTCAACCTCAAAAAAATCCATGTTCCCGTAAAGTGGCAACACTGACATTTTACCGCAAGGTAAGTCTATGCATCACCTATCTTTCAAGCCATCAACCGTTATTTTCCGACAAGCGGTTTGGCACCCGGAGCCTGTCAACCACCTTAGGTCGTGATCAAAATGCAAAAATATTAACAGGCGCATGCTTCAACCTCAAAAAAATCCATGTTCCCGTAAAGTGGCAACACTGACATTTTACCGCAAGGTAGGTCTATGCATCACCTATCTTTCAAGCCATCAACCGTTATTTTCCGACAAGCGGTTTGGCATCCGGAGCCTGTCAACCACCTTAGGTCGTGATCAAAATGCGAAAATATTAACAGGCGCATGCTTCAACCTCAAAAAAATCCATGTTCCCGTTAAGTGGCAACTGACATTTTACCGCAAGGTAGGTCTATGCATCACCTATCTTTCAAGCCATCAACCGTTATTTTCCGACAAGCAGTTTGGCATCCGGAGCCTGTCAACCACCTTAGGTCGTGATCAAAATGCAAAAATATTAACAGGTGCATGCTTCAACCTCAAAAAAATCCATGTTCCCGTAAAGTGGCAACACTGACATTTTACCGCAAGGTAGGTCTATGCATCTCCTATCTTTCAAGCCATCAACCGTTATTTTCCGACAAGCGGTTTGGCATCCGGAGCCTGTCAACCACTTTAGGTCGTGATCAAAATGCAAAAATTTTAACTGGCGCATGCTTCAACCTCAAAAAAATCCAAGTTCCCGTAAAGTGGCAACACTGACATTTTACTGCAAGGTAGGTCTATGCATCACCTATCTTTCAAGCCATCAACCGTTATTTTCCGACAAGCGGTTTGGCATCCGGAGCCTGTCAACCACCTTAGGTCGTGATCAAAATGCAAAAATATTAACAGGCGCATGCTTCAACCTCAAAAAAATCCATGTTCCCGTTAAGTGGCAACACTGACATTTTACCGCAAGGTAGGTCTATGCATCACCTATCTTTCAAGCCATCAACCGTTATTTTCCGACAAGCGGTTTGGCATCCGGAGCCTGTCAACCATCTTAGGTCGTGATCAAAATGCAAAAATATTAACAGGCGCATGCTTAAACCTCAAAAAAATCCATGTTCCCGTTAAGTGGCAACACTGACATTTTACCGCAAGGTAGGTCTATGCATCACCTATCTTTCAAGCCATCAACCGTTATTTTCCGACAAGCGGTTTGGCATCCGGAGCCTGTCAACCACCTTAGGTCGTGATCAAAATGCAAAAATATTAACGGGCGCATGCTTCAATCTCAAAAAAATCCATGTTCCCGTGAAGTGGCAACACTGACATTTTACCGCAAGGTAGGTCTATGCATCACCTATCTTTCAAGCCATCAACCGTTATTTTCCGACAAGCGGTTTGGCATCCGGAGCCTGTCAACCACTTTAGGTCGTGATCAAAATGCAAAAATATTAACTGGCGCATGCTTCAACCTCAAAAAAATCCATGTTCCCGTAAAGTGGCAACACTGACATTTTACCGCAAGGTAGGTCTATGCATCACCTATCTTTCAAGCCATCAACCGTTATTTTCCGACAAGCGGTTTGGCATTCGGAGCTTGTCAACCACCTTAGGTCGTGATCAAAATGCAAAAATATTAACAGGCGCATGCTTCAACCTCAAAAAAATCCATGTTCCCGTAAAGTGGCAACACTGACATTTTACCGCAAGGTAGGTCTATGCATCACCTATCTTTCAAGCCATCAACCGTTATTTTCCGACAAGCGGTTTGGCATCCAGAGCCTGTCAACCACCTTAGGTCGTGATCAAAATGCAAAAATATTAACAGGTGCATGCCTCAACCTCAAAAAAATCCATGTTCCCGTAAAGTGGCAACACTGACATTTTACCGCGAGGTAGGTCTATGCATCACCTATCTTTCAAGCCATCAACCGTCATTTTCCGACAAGCGGTTTGGCATCCGGAGCATGTCAACCACCTTAGGTCGTGATCAAAATGCAAAAATATTAACAGGCGCATGCTTCAACCTCAAAAAAATCCATGTTCCCGTAAAGTGGCAACACTGACATTTTACCGCAAGGTAGGTCTATGCATCACCTATCTTTCAATCTATCAACCGTTATTTTCCGACAAGCGGTTTGGCATCCGGAGCCTGTCAACCACCTTAGGTCGTGATCAAAATGCAAAAATATTAACTGGCGCATGCTTCAACCTCAAAAAAATCCATGTTCCCGTAAAGTGGCAACACTGACATTTTACCGCAAGGTAGGTCTATGCATCACCTATCTTTCAAGCCATCAACCGTTTTTTTCCGACAAGCGGTTTGGCATCCGGAGCCTGTCAACCACCTTAGGTCGTGATCAAAATGCAAAAATATTAACAGGCGCATGCTTCAACCTCAAAAAAATCCATGTTCCCGTAAAGTGGCAACACTGACATTTTACCGCAAGGTAGGTCTATGCATCACCTATCTTTCAAGCCATCAACCGTTATTTTCCGACAAGCGGTTTGGCATCCAGAGCCTGTCAACCACCTTAGGTCGTGATCAAAATGCAAAAATATTAACAGGTGCATGCTTCAACCTCAAAAAAATCCATGTTCCCGTAAAGTGGCAACACTGACATTTTACCGCAAGGTAGGTCTATGCATCACCTATCTTTCAAGCCATCAACCGTTATTTTCCGACAAGCGGTTTGGCATCCGGAGCCTGTCAACCACCTCAGGTCGTGATCAAAATGCAAAAATATTAACAGGCGCATGCTTCAACCTCAAAAAAATCCATGTTCCCGTAAAGTGGCAACACTGACATTTTACCGCAAGGTAGGTCTATGCATCACCTATCTTTTAAGCTATCAACCGTTATTTTCCGACAAGCGGTTTGGCATCCGGAGCCTGTCAACCACCTTAGGTCGTGATCAAAATGCAAAAATATTAACAGGCGCATGCTTCAACCTCAAAAAAATCCATGTTCCCGTTAAGTGGCAACAATGACATTTTACCGCAAGGTATGTCTATGCATCACAAGTTGCATGTGCAAGTTGCAAGTTGCATGTGCAAGTTGCATGTGCAAGTTGCATGTACAAGTTGCATGTGCAAGTTGCATGTGCAAGTTGCATGTACATGTTGCATGTGCATGTTGCATGTGCAACTTGCACATGCAACTTGCACATGCAACTTGCACATGCAACTTGCACATGCAACTTGCACATGCAACATGCACATGCAACATGTACATGCAACTTGCACATGCAACTTGCACATGCAACTTGCACATGCAACTTGTACATGCAACTTGCACATGCAACTTGCACATGCAACTTGCAACTTGCACATGCAACTTGTGATGCATAGACCTACCTTGCGGTAAAATGTCAGTGTTGCCACTTTACGGGAACATGGATTTTTTTGAGGTTGAAGCATGCGCCTGTTAATATTTTTGCATTTTGATCACGACCTGAGGTGGTTGACAGGCTCCGGATGCCAAACCGCTTGTCGGAAAATAACGGTTGATGGCTTGAAAGATAGGTGATGCATAGACCTACCTTGCGGTAAAATGTCAGTGTTGCCACTTTACGGGAACATGGATTTTTTTGAGGTTGAAGCATGCACCTGTTAATATTTTTGCATTTTGATCACGACCTAAGGTGGTTGACAGGCTCTGGATGCCAAACCGCTTGTCGGAAAATAACGGTTGATGGCTTGAAAGATAGGTGATGCATAGACCTACCTTGCGGTAAAATGTCAGTGTTGCCACTTTACGGGAACATGGATTTTTTTGAGGTTGAAGCATGCGCCTGTTAATATTTTTGCATTTTGATCACGACCTAAGGTGGTTGACAGGCTCCGGATGCCAAACCGCTTGTCGGAAAAAAACGGTTGATGGCTTGAAAGATAGGTGATGCATAGACCTACCTTGCGGTAAAATGTCAGTGTTGCCACTTTACGGGAACATGGATTTTTTTGAGGTTGAAGCATGCGCCTGTTAATATTTTTGCATTTTGATCACGACCTAAGGTGGTTGACAGGCTCCGGATGCCAAACCGCTTGTCGGAAAATAACGGTTGATAGATTGAAAGATAGGTGATGCATAGACCTACCTTGCGGTAAAATGTCAGTGTTGCCACTTTACGGGAACATGGATTTTTTTGAGGTTGAAGCATGCGCCTGTTAATATTTTTGCATTTTGATCACGACCTAAGGTGGTTGACATGCTCCGGATGCCAAACCGCTTGTCGGAAAATGACGGTTGATGGCTTGAAAGATAGGTGATGCATAGACCTACCTCGCGGTAAAATGTCAGTGTTGCCACTTTACGGGAACATGGATTTTTTTGAGGTTGAGAGGCATGCACCTGTTAATATTTTTGCATTTTGATCACGACCTAAGGTGGTTGACAGGCTCTGGATGCCAAACCGCTTGTCGGAAAATAACGGTTGATGGCTTGAAAGATAGGTGATGCATAGACCTACCTTGCGGTAAAATGTCAGTGTTGCCACTTTACGGGAACATGGATTTTTTGAGGTTGAAGCATGCGCCTGTTAATATTTTTGCATTTTGATCACGACCTAAGGTGGTTGACAAGCTCCGAATGCCAAACCGCTTGTCGGAAAATAACGGTTGATGGCTTGAAAGATAGGTGATGCATAGACCTACCTTGCGGTAAAATGTCAGTGTTGCCACTTTACGGGAACATGGATTTTTTGAGGTTGAAGCATGCGCCAGTTAATATTTTTGCATTTTGATCACGACCTAAAGTGGTTGACAGGCTCCGGATGCCAAACCGCTTGTCGGAAAATAACGGTTGATGGCTTGAAAGATAGGTGATGCATAGACCTACCTTGCGGTAAAATGTCAGTGTTGCCACTTCACTCGAACATGGATTTTTTTGAGATTGAAGCATGCGCCCGTTAATATTTTTGCATTTTGATCACGACCTAAGGTGGTTGACATGCTCCGGATGCCAAACCGCTTGTCGGAAAATAACGGTTGATGGCTTGAAAGATAGGTGATGCATAGACCTACCTTGCGGTAAAATGTCAGTGTTGCCACTTAACGGGAACATGGATTTTTTTGAGGTTTAAGCATGCGCCTGTTAATATTTTTGCATTTTGATCACGACCTAAGATGGTTGACAGGCTCCGGATGCCAAACCGCTTGTCGGAAAATAACGGTTGATGGCTTGAAAGATAGGTGATGCATAGACCTACCTTGCGGTAAAATGTCAGTGTTGCCACTTAACGGGAACATGGATTTTTTTGAGGTTGAAGCATGCGCCTGTTAATATTTTTGCATTTTGATCACGACCTAAGGTGGTTGACAGGCTCCGGATGCCAAACCGCTTGTCGGAAAATAACGGTTGATGGCTTGAAAGATAGGTGATGCATAGACCTACCTTGCAGTAAAATGTCAGTGTTGCCACTTTACGGGAACATGGATTTTTTTGAGGTTGAAGCATGCGCCAGTTAATATTTTTGCATTTTGATCACGACCTAAAGTGGTTGACAGGCTCCGGATGCCAAACCGCTTGTCGGAAAATAACGGTTGATGGCTTGAAAGATAGGAGATGCATAGACCTACCTTGCGGTAAAATGTCAGTGTTGCCACTTTACGGGAACATGGATTTTTTTGAGGTTGAAGCATGCACCTGTTAATATTTTTGCATTTTGATCACGACCTAAGGTGGTTGACAGGCTCCGGATGCCAAACTGCTTGTCGGAAAATAACGGTTGATGGCTTGAAAGATAGGTGATGCATAGACCTACCTTGCGGTAAAATGTCAGTGCTGCCACTTTACGGGAACATGGATTTTTTTGAGGTTGAAGCATGCGCCTGTTAATATTTTTGCATTTTGATCACGACCTAAGGTGGTTGACAGGCTCCGGATGCCAAACCGCTTGTCGGAAAATAACGGTTGATGGCTTGAAAGATAGGTGATGCATAGACCTACCTTGCGGTAAAATGTCAGTGTTGCCACTTTACGGGAACATGGATTTTTTTGAGGTTGAAGCATGCGCCTGTTAATATTTTTGCATTTTGATCACGACCTAAGGTGGTTGACAGGCTCCGGGTGCCAAACCGCTTGTCGGAAAATAACGGTTGATGGCTTGAAAGATAGGTGATGCATAGACTTACCTTGCGGTAAAATGTCAGTGTTGCCACTTTACGGGAACATGGATTTTTTTGAGGTTGAAGCATGCACCTGTTAATATTTTTGCATTTTGATCACGACCTAAGGTGGTTGACAGGCTCTGGATGCCAAACCGCTTGTCGGAAAATAACGGTTGATGGCTTGAAAGATAGGTGATGCATAGACCTACCTTGCGGTAAAATGTCAGTGTTGCCACTTTACGGGAACATGGATTTTTTTGAGGTTGAAGCATGCGCCTGTTAATATTTTTGCATTTTGATCACGACCTAAGGTGGTTGACAGGCTCCGGATGCCAAACCGCTTGTCGGAAAATAACGGTTGATGGCTTGAAAGATAGGTGATGCATAGACCTACCTTGCGGTAAAATGTCAGTGTTGCCACTTTACGGAAACATGGATTTTTTTGAGGTTGAAGCATGCGCCAGTTAATATTTTTGCATTCTGATCACGACCTAAAGTGGTTGACAGGCTCCGGATGCCAAACCGCTTGTCGGAAAATAACGGTTGATGGCTTGAAAGATAGGTGATGCATAGACCTACCTTGCAGTAAAATGTCAGTGTTGCCACTTTACGGGAACATGGATTTTTTTGAGGTTGAAGCATGGGCCCGTTAATATTTTTGCATTTTGATCACGACCTAAGGTGGTTGACAGGCTCCGGATGCCAAACCGCTTGTCGGAAAATAACGGTTGATGGCTTGAAAGATAGGTGATGCATAGACCTACCTTTCGGTAAAATGTCAGTGTTGCCACTTAACGGGAACATGGATTTTTTTGAGGTTGAAGGATGCGCCTGTTAATATTTTTGCATTTTGATCACGACCTAAGGTGGTTGACAGGCTCCGGATGCCAAACCGCTTGTCGGAAAATAACGGTTGATGGCTTGAAAGATAGGTGATGCATAGACCTACCTTGCGGTAAAATGTCAGTGTTGCCACTTTACAGGAACATGGATTTTTTTGAGGTTGAAGCATGCGCCTGTTAATATTTTTGCATTTTGATCACGACCAAAGGTGGTTGACAGGCTCCGGATGCCAAACCGCTTGTCGGAAAATAACGGTTGATGGCTTGAAAGATATGTGATGCATAGACCTACCTTGCAGTAAAATGTCAGTGTTGCCACTTTACGGGAACATGGATTTTTTTGAGGTTGAAGCATGCACCCGTTAATATTTTTGCATTTTGATCACGACCTAAAGTGGTTGACAGGCTCCGGATGCCAAACCGCTTGTCGGAAAATAACGGTTGATGGCTTGAAAGATAGGTGATGCATAGACCTACCTTGCGGTAAAATGTCAGTTGCCACTTAACGGGAACATGGATTTTTTTGAGGTTGAAGCATGCACCTGTTAATATTTTTGCATTTTGATCACGACCTAAGGTGGTTGACAGGCTCCGGATGCCAAACCGCTGGTCGGAAAATAACGGTTGATGGCTTGAAAGATAGGTGATGCATAGACCTACCTTGCGGTAAAATGTCAGTGTTGCCACTTAACGGGAACATGGATTTTTTTGAGGTTGAAGCATGCGCCTGTTAATATTTTTGCATTTTGATCACGACCTAAGGTGGTTGACAGGCTCCGGATGCCAAACCGCTTGTCGGAAAATAACGGTTGATGGCTTGAAAGATAGGTGATGCATAGACCTACTTTGCGGTAAAATGTCAGTGTTGCCACTTTACGGGAACATGGATTTTTTTGAGGTTGAAGCATGCACCTGTTAATATTTTTGCATTTTGATCACGACCTAAGGTGGTTGACAGGCTCCGGATGCCAAACCGCTTGTCGGAAAATAACGGTTGATGGCTTGAAAGATAGGTGATGCATAGACCTACCTTGCGGTAAAATGTCAGTGTTGCCACTTTACGGGAACATGGATTTTTTTGAGGTTGAAGCATGCGCCAGTTAATATTTTTGCATTTTGATCACGACCAACTTTAACATGCAACTTGCAACTTGCACATGCAACTTGCACATGCATAGACCTACCTTGCGGTAAAATGTCAGTGTTGCCACTTAACGGGAACATGGATTTTTTTGAGGTTGAAGAATGCGCCTGTTAATATTTTTGCATTTTGATCACGACCTAAGGTGGTTGACAGGCTCCGGATGCCAAACCGCTTGTCGGAAAATAACGGTTGATGGCTTGAAAGATAGGTGATGCATAGACCTACCTTGCGGTAAAATGTCAGTGTTGCCACTTTACGGGAACATGGATTTTTTTGAGGTTGAAGCATGCACCTGTTAATATTTTTGCATTTTGATCACGACCTAAGGTGGTTGACAGGCTCCGGATGCCAAACCGCTTGTCGGAAAATAACGGTTGATGGCTTGAAAGATAGGTGATGCATAGACCTACCTTGCGGTAAAATGTCAGTGCTGCCACTTTACGGGAACATGGATTTTTTTGAGGTTGAAGCATGCGCCTGTTAATATTTTTGCATTTTGATCACGACCTAAGGTGGTTGACAGGCCCCGGATGCCAAACCGCTTGTCGGAAAATAACGGTTAATGGATTGAAAGATAGGTGATGCATAGACCTACCTTGCGGTAAAATGTCAGTGTTGCCACTTTACGGGAACATGGATTTTTTTGAGGTTGAAGCATGCGCCAGTTAATATTTTTGCATTTTGATCACGACCAACTTTAACATGCAACTTGCAACTTGCACATGCAACTTGCACATGCAACTTGCACATGCAACTTGCACATGCAACTTGCACATGCAACTTGCACATGCAACTTGCACATGCAACTTGCACATGCAACCTGCACATGCAACTTGTACATGCAACTTGCACAAGCAATCTTACATGCAACTTGCACATGCAACTTGCACATGCAACTTTTAAATGCAACTCGCAACTTGCACATGCAACTTGCACATGCAACTTGCACATGCAACTTGCACATGCAACTTTTACATGCAACTTGCAACTTGAACATGCAACTTGCACATGCAACTTGCACATGCAACTTGCACATGCAACTTGCACATGCAACTTGCACATGCAACTTGCACATGCAACTTGCACATGCAACTTGCACAAGCAACTTGTACATGCACTTTGCACATGCAACTTGCACATGCAACTTGCAACTTGCACATGCAACTTGCACATGCAACTTTTACATGCAACTTGCAACTTGCACATGCAACTTGCACAAGCAACTTGCACATGCAACTTGCACATGCAACTTGCACATGCAACTTGCACATGCAACTTGCACATGCAACCTGCACATGCAACTTGTACATGCAACTTGCACAAGCAACTTGTACATGCAACTTGCACATGCAACTTGCACATGCAACTTGCAACTTGCACATGCAACTTGCACATGCAACTTGCAACTTGCACATGCAACTTGCACATGCAACTTTAACATGCAACTTGCAACTTGCACATGCAACTTGCACATGCAACTTGCACATGCAACTTGCACATGCAACTTACACATGCAACATGCACATGCATTTTGTACATGCAACTTGCACATGCAACTTGCACATGCAACTTGTACATGCAACTTGCACATGCAACTTGCACATGCAACTTGCAACTTGCACATGCAACTTGCACATGCAACTTGCAACTTGCACATGCAACTTGCACATGCAACTTTTACATGCAACTTGCAACTTGCACATGCAACTTGCACATGCAACTTGCACATGCAACTTGCACATGCAACTTTTACATGCAACTTGCAACTTGAACATGCAACTTGCACATGCAACTTGCACATGCAACATGCACATGCAACTTGCACATGCAACTTGCACATGCAACTTGCACATGCAACTTGCACATGCAACTTGCACATGCAACTTGCACATGCAACCTGCACATGCAACTTGCAACTTGAACATGCAACTTGCACATGCAACTTGCACATGCAACTTGCACATGCAACTTGCAACTTGCACATGCAACTTGCACATGCAACTTTTACATGCAACTTGCATATGCAACTTGCACATGCAACTTGCACATGCAACTTGCACATGCAACTTGCACATGCAACTTGCACATGCAACTTGCACATGCAACTTTTACATGCAACTTGCAACTTGCACATGCAACTTGGACATGCAACTTGCACATGCAACCTGCACATGCAACTTGTACATGCAACTTGCACATGCAACTTGAACATGCAACTTGCAACTTGCACATGCAACTGGCACATGTAACTTCCACAAGCAACCTGCACATGCAACTTGCACATGCAACTTGCATCTTGCACATGCAACTTACACATGCAACTTGTACATGCAACTAGCACATGCTACTTTCACATGCAACTTGCACATGCAACTTGCACATGCAACTTGCACATGCAACTTGCACATGCAACATGCACATGCAACTTGTACATGCAACTTGCACATGCAACTTGTACATGCAACTTGCACATGCAACTTTCACATGCAACTTGCACATGCAACTTGCACATGCAACATGCACATGCAACTTGTACATGCAACTTGCACATGCAACTTGTACATGCAACTAGCACATGCAACTTTCACATGCAACTTGCACATGCAACTTGCACATGCAACTTGCACATGCAACTTGCAAATGCAACTTGCACATGCAACTTGCAACTTGGACATGCAACTTGCACATGCAACTTGCAACTTGCACATGCAACTTGTACATGCAACTTGTACATGCAACTAGCACTTGCAACTTTACATGCAACTTGCACATGCAACTTGCACATGCAAATTGCACATGCAACTTGCACATGCAACTTGCACATGCAACTTGCACATGCAACGTGCACATGCAACTTGTACATGCAACTTGCACATGCAACTTGCACATGCAACTTGTACATGCAACTTGCACATGCAACTTGCACATGCAACTTGCAACTTGCACATGCAACTTGTGATGCATAAACCTATCTTGCGGTAAAATGTCAGTGTTGCCACTTTACGGGAACATGGATTTTTTTGAGGTTGAAGCATGCGCCCGTTAATATTTTTGCATTTTGATCACGACCTAAGGTGGTTGACAGGCTCCGGATGCCAAACCGCTTGTCGGAAAATAACGGTTCATGGCTTGAAAGATAGGTGATGCATAGACCTACCTTGCGGTAAAATGTCAGTGTTGCCACTTTACGGGAACATGGATTTTTTTTAGGTTGAAACATGCGCCAGTTAATATTTTTGCATTTTGATCACGACCTAAAGTGGTTGACAGGCTCCGGATGCCAAACCGCTTGTCGGAAAATAACGGTTGATGGCTTGAAAGATAGGTGATGCATAGACCTACCTTGCGGTAAAATGTCAGTGTTGCCACTTTACGGGAACATGGATTTTTTTGAGGTTGAAGCATGCGCCCGTTAATATTTTTGCATTTTGATCACGACCTAAGGTGGTTGACAGGCTCCGGATGCCAAACCGCTTGTCGGAAAATAACGGTTGATGGCTTGAAAGATAGGTGATGCATAGACCTACCTTGCGGTAAAATGTCAGTGTTGCCACTTAACGGGAACATGGATTTTTTTGAGGTTGAAGCATGCGCCTGTTAATATTTTTGCATTTTGATCACGACCTAAGGTGGTTGACAGGCTCCGGATGCCAAACCGCTTGTCGGAAAATAACGGTTGATGGCTTGAAAGATAGGCGATGCATAGACCTACCTTGCGGTAAAATGTCAGTGTTGCCACTTTACGGGAACATGGATTTTTTTGGGGTTGAAGCATGCGCCTGTTAATATTTTTGCATTTTGATCACGACCTAAGGTGGTTGACAGGCTCCGGATGCCAAACCGCTTGTCGGAAAATAACGGTTGATGGCTTGAAAGATAGGTGATGCATAGACCTACCTTGCAGTAAAATGTCAGTGTTGTCACTTTACGGGAACATGGATTTTTTTGAGGTTGAAGCATGCGCCCGTTGATATTTTTGCATTTTGATCACGACCTAAGGTGGTTGACAGGCTACGGATGCCAAACCGCTTGTCGGAAAATAACGGTTGATGGCTTGAAAGATAGGTGATGCATAGACCTACCTTGCGGTAAAATGTCAGTGTTGCCACTTTACGGGAACATGGATTTTTTTGAGGTTGAAGCATGCGCCTGTTAATATTTTTGCATTTTGATCACGACCTAAGGTGGTTGACAGGCTCCGGATGCCAAACCGCTTGTCGGAAAATAACGGTTGATGGCTTGAAAGATAGGTGATGCATAGACCTACCTTGCGGTAAAATGTCAGTGTTGCCACTTTACGGGAACATGGATTTTTTTGAGGTTGAAGCATGCACCTGTTAATATTTTTGCATTTTGATCACGACCTAAGGTGGTTGACAGGCTCCGGATGCCAAACCGCTTGTCGGAAAATAACGGTTGATGGCTTGAAAGATAGGTGATGCATAGACCTACCTTGCGGTAAAATGTCAGTGTTGCCACTTAACGGGAACATGGATTTTTTTGAGGTTGAAGCATGCGCCTGTTAATATTTTTGCATTTTGATCACGACCTAAGGTGGTTGACAGGCTCCGGATGCCAAACCGCTTGTCGGAAAATAACGGTTGATGGCTTGAAAGATAGGTGATGCATAGACCTACCTTGCGGTAAAATGTCAGTGTTGCCACTTTACGGGAACATGGATTTTTTTGAGGTTGAAGCATGCGCCTGTTAATATTTTTGCATTTTGATCACGACCTAAGGTGGTTGACAGGCTCCGGGTGCCAAACCGCTTGTCGGAAAATAACGGTTGATGGCTTGAAAGATAGGTGATGCATAGACTTACCTTGCGGTAAAATGTCAGTGTTGCCACTTTACGGGAACATGGATTTTTTTGAGGTTGAAGCATGCACCTGTTAATATTTTTGCATTTTGATCACGACCTAAGGTGGTTGACAGGCTCCGGATGCCAAACCGCTTGTCGGAAAATAACGGTTGATGGCTTGAAAGATAGGTGATGCATAGACCTACCTTGCGGTAAAATGTCAGTGTTGCCACTTTACGGGAACATGGATTTTTTTGAGGTTGAAGCATGCACCTGTTAATATTTTTGCATTTTGATCACGACCTAAGGTGGTTGACAGGCTCCGGATGCCAAACCGCTTGTCGGAAAATAACGGTTGATGGCTTGAAAGATAGGTGATGCATAGACCTACCTTGCGGTAAAATGTCAGTGTTGCCACTTTACGGGAACATGGATTTTTTTGAGGTTGAAGCATGTGCCTGTTAATATTTTTGCATTTTGATCACGACCTAAGGTGGTTGACAGGCTCCGGATGCCAAACCACTTGTCGGAAAATAACGGTTGATGGCTTGAAAGATAGGTGATGCATAGACTTACCTTGCGGTAAAATGTCAGTGTTGCCACTTTACGGGAACATGGATTTTTTTGAGGTTGAAGCATGCGCCAGAGTAATATTTTTGCATTTTGATCACGACCTAAAGTGGTTGACAGGCTCCGGATGCCAAACCGCTTGTCGGAAAATAACGGTTGATGGCTTGAAAGATAGGTGATGCATAGACCTACCTTGCGGTAAAATGTCAGTGTTGCCACTTTACGGGAACATGGATTTTTTTGAGGTTGAAGCATGCACCTGTTAATATTTTTGCATTTTAATCACGACCTAAGGTGGTTGACAGGCTCCGGATGCCAAATTGCTTGTCGGAAAATAACGGTTGATGGCTTGAAAGTTAGGTGATGCATAGACCTACCTTGCGGTAAAATGTCAGTGTTGCCACTTAACGGGAGCATGGATTTTTTTGAGGTTGAAGCATGCGCCTGTTAATATTTTTGCATTTTGATCACGACCTAAGGTGGTTGACAGGCTCCGGATGCCAAACCGCTTGTCGGAAAATAACGGTTGATGGCTTGAAAGATAGGTGATGCATAGACCTACCTTGCTGTAAAATGTCAGTGTTGCCACTTTACGGGAACATGGATTTTTTTGAGGTTGAAGCATGCACCTGTTAATATTTTTGCATTTTGATCACGACCTAAGGTGGTTGACAGGCTCCGGATGCCAAACCGCTTGTCGGAAAATAACGGTTGATGGCTTGAAAGATAGGTGATGCATAGACCTACCTTGCGGTAAAATGTCAGTGTTGCCACTTTACGGGAACATGGATTTTTTTGAGGTTGAAGCATGCGCCTGTTAATATTTTTGCATTTTGATCACGACCTAAGGTGGTTGACAGGCTCCGGATGCCAAACCGCTTGTCGGAAAATAACGGTTGATGGCTTGAAAGATAGGTGATGCATAGACCTACCTTGCGGTAAAACGTCAGTGTTGCCACTTTACGGGAACATGGATTTTTTTGAGGTTGAAGCATGCGCCAGTTAATATTTTTGCATTTTGATCACGACCTAAAGTGGTTGACAGGCTCCGGATGCCAAACCGCTTGTCGGAAAATAACGGTTGATGGCTTGAAAGATAGGTGATGCATAGACCTACCTTGCGGTAAAATGTCAGTGTTGCCACTTTACGGGAACATGGATATTTTTGAGATTGAAGCATGCGCTCGTTAATATTTTTGCATTTTGATCACGACCTAAGGTGGTTGACAGGCTCCGGATGCCAAACCGCTTGTCGGAAAATAACGGTTGATGGCTTGAAAGATAGGTGATGCATAGACCTACCTTGCGGTAAAATGTCAGTGTTGCCACTTAACGGGAACATGGATTTTTTTGAGGTTGAAGCATGCGCCTGTTAATATTTTTGCATTTTGATCACGACCTAAGGTGGTTGACAGGCTCCGGATGCCAAACCGCTTGTCGGAAAATAACGGTTGATGGCTTGAAAGATAGGCGATGCATAGACCTACCTTGCGGTAAAATGTCAGTGTTGCCACTTTACGGGAACATGGATTTTTTTGGGGTTGAAGCATGCGCCTGTTAATATTTTTGCATTTTGATCACGACCTAAGGTGGTTGACAGGCTCCGGATGCCAAACCGCTTGTCGGAAAATAACGGTTGATGGCTTGAAAGATAGGTGATGCATAGACCTACCTTGCAGTAAAATGTCAGTGTTGTCACTTTACGGGAACATGGATTTTTTTGAGGTTGAAGCATGCGCCCGTTGATATTTTTGCATTTTGATCACGACCTAAGGTGGTTGACAGGCTACGGATGCCAAACCGCTTGTCGGAAAATAACGGTTGATGGCTTGAAAGATAGGTGATGCATAGACCTACCTTGCGGTAAAATGTCAGTGTTGCCACTTTACGGGAACATGGATTTTTTTGAGGTTGAAGCATGCGCCTGTTAATATTTTTGCATTTTGATCACGACCTAAGGTGGTTGACAGGCTCCGGATGCCAAACCGCTTGTCGGAAAATAACGGTTGATGGCTTGAAAGATAGGTGATGCATAGACCTACCTTGCGGTAAAATGTCAGTGTTGCCACTTTACGGGAACATGGATTTTTTTGAGGTTGAAGCATGCACCTGTTAATATTTTTGCATTTTGATCACGACCTAAGGTGGTTGACAGGCTCCGGATGCCAAACCGCTTGTCGGAAAATAACGGTTGATGGCTTGAAAGATAGGTGATGCATAGACCTACCTTGCGGTAAAATGTCAGTGTTGCCACTTAACGGGAACATGGATTTTTTTGAGGTTGAAGCATGCGCCTGTTAATATTTTTGCATTTTGATCACGACCTAAGGTGGTTGACAGGCTCCGGATGCCAAACCGCTTGTCGGAAAATAACGGTTGATGGCTTGAAAGATAGGTGATGCATAGACCTACCTTGCGGTAAAATGTCAGTGTTGCCACTTTACGGGAACATGGATTTTTTTGAGGTTGAAGCATGCGCCTGTTAATATTTTTGCATTTTGATCACGACCTAAGGTGGTTGACAGGCTCCGGGTGCCAAACCGCTTGTCGGAAAATAACGGTTGATGGCTTGAAAGATAGGTGATGCATAGACTTACCTTGCGGTAAAATGTCAGTGTTGCCACTTTACGGGAACATGGATTTTTTTGAGGTTGAAGCATGCACCTGTTAATATTTTTGCATTTTGATCACGACCTAAGGTGGTTGACAGGCTCCGGATGCCAAACCGCTTGTCGGAAAATAACGGTTGATGGCTTGAAAGATAGGTGATGCATAGACCTACCTTGCGGTAAAATGTCAGTGTTGCCACTTTACGGGAACATGGATTTTTTTGAGGTTGAAGCATGCACCTGTTAATATTTTTGCATTTTGATCACGACCTAAGGTGGTTGACAGGCTCCGGATGCCAAACCGCTTGTCGGAAAATAACGGTTGATGGCTTGAAAGATAGGTGATGCATAGACCTACCTTGCGGTAAAATGTCAGTGTTGCCACTTTACGGGAACATGGATTTTTTTGAGGTTGAAGCATGTGCCTGTTAATATTTTTGCATTTTGATCACGACCTAAGGTGGTTGACAGGCTCCGGATGCCAAACCACTTGTCGGAAAATAACGGTTGATGGCTTGAAAGATAGGTGATGCATAGACTTACCTTGCGGTAAAATGTCAGTGTTGCCACTTTACGGGAACATGGATTTTTTTGAGGTTGAAGCATGCGCCAGAGTAATATTTTTGCATTTTGATCACGACCTAAAGTGGTTGACAGGCTCCGGATGCCAAACCGCTTGTCGGAAAATAACGGTTGATGGCTTGAAAGATAGGTGATGCATAGACCTACCTTGCGGTAAAATGTCAGTGTTGCCACTTTACGGGAACATGGATTTTTTTGAGGTTGAAGCATGCACCTGTTAATATTTTTGCATTTTAATCACGACCTAAGGTGGTTGACAGGCTCCGGATGCCAAATTGCTTGTCGGAAAATAACGGTTGATGGCTTGAAAGTTAGGTGATGCATAGACCTACCTTGCGGTAAAATGTCAGTGTTGCCACTTAACGGGAGCATGGATTTTTTTGAGGTTGAAGCATGCGCCTGTTAATATTTTTGCATTTTGATCACGACCTAAGGTGGTTGACAGGCTCCGGATGCCAAACCGCTTGTCGGAAAATAACGGTTGATGGCTTGAAAGATAGGTGATGCATAGACCTACCTTGCTGTAAAATGTCAGTGTTGCCACTTTACGGGAACATGGATTTTTTTGAGGTTGAAGCATGCACCTGTTAATATTTTTGCATTTTGATCACGACCTAAGGTGGTTGACAGGCTCCGGATGCCAAACCGCTTGTCGGAAAATAACGGTTGATGGCTTGAAAGATAGGTGATGCATAGACCTACCTTGCGGTAAAATGTCAGTGTTGCCACTTTACGGGAACATGGATTTTTTTGAGGTTGAAGCATGCGCCTGTTAATATTTTTGCATTTTGATCACGACCTAAGGTGGTTGACAGGCTCCGGATGCCAAACCGCTTGTCGGAAAATAACGGTTGATGGCTTGAAAGATAGGTGATGCATAGACCTACCTTGCGGTAAAACGTCAGTGTTGCCACTTTACGGGAACATGGATTTTTTTGAGGTTGAAGCATGCGCCAGTTAATATTTTTGCATTTTGATCACGACCTAAAGTGGTTGACAGGCTCCGGATGCCAAACCGCTTGTCGGAAAATAACGGTTGATGGCTTGAAAGATAGGTGATGCATAGACCTACCTTGCGGTAAAATGTCAGTGTTGCCACTTTACGGGAACATGGATATTTTTGAGATTGAAGCATGCGCTCGTTAATATTTTTGCATTTTGATCACGACCTAAGGTGGTTGACAGGCTCCGGATGCCAAACCGCTTGTCGGAAAATAACGGTTGATGGCTTGAAAGATAGGTGATGCATAGACCTACCTTGCGGTAAAATGTCAGTGTTGCCACTTAACGGGAACATGGATTTTTTTGAGGTTGAAGCATGCGCCTGTTAATATTTTTGCATTTTGATCACGACCTAAGGTGGTTGACAGGCTCCGGATGCCAAACCGCTTGTCGGAAAATAACGGTTGATGGCTTGAAAGATAGGTGATGCATAGACCTACCTTGCGGTAAAATGTCAGTGTTGCCACTTAACGGGAACATGGATTTTTTTGAGGTTGAAGCATGCGCCTGTTAATATTTTTGCATTTTGATCACGACCTAAGGTGGTTGACAGGCTCCGGATGCCAAACCGCTTGTCGGAAAATAACGGTTGATGGCTTGAAAGATAGGTGATGCATAGACCTACCTTGCAGTAAAATGTCAGTGTTGCCACTTTACGGGAACATGGATTTTTTTGAGGTTGAAGCATGCGCCAGTTAATATTTTTGCATTTTGATCACGACCTAAAGTGGTTGACAGGCTCCGGATGCCAAACCGCTTGTCGGAAAATAACGGTTGATGGCTTGAAAGATAGGTGATGCATAGACCTACCTTGCGGTAAAATGTCAGTGTTGCCACTTTACGGGAACATGGATTTTTTTGAGGTTGAAGCATGCACCTGTTAATATTTTTGCATTTTGATCACGACCGAAGGTGGTTGACAGGCTCCGGATGCCAAACCGCTTGTCGGAAAATAACGGTTGATGGCTTGAAAGATAGGTGATGCATAGACCTACCTTGCGGTAAAATGTCAGTGTTGCCACTTAACGGGAACATGGATTTTTTTGAGGTTGAAGCATGCGCCTGTTAATATTTTTGCATTTTGATCACGACCTAAGGTGGTTGACAGGCTCCGGATGCCAAACCGCTTGTCGGAAAATAACGGTTGATGGCTTGAAAGATAGGTGATGCATAGACCTACCTTGCGGTAAAATGTCAGTGTTGCCACTTTACGGGAACATGGATTTTTTTGAGGTTGAAGCATGCACCTGTTAATATTTTTGCATTTTGATCACGACCTAAGGTGGTTGACAGGCTCCGGATGCCAAACCGCTTGTCGGAAAATAACGGTTGATGGCTTGAAAGATAGGTGATGCATAGACCTACCTTGCGGTAAAATGTCAGTGCTGCCACTTTACGGGAACATGGATTTTTTTGAGGTTGAAGCATGCGCCTGTTAATATTTTTGCATTTTGATCACGACCTAAGGTGGTTGACAGGCTCCGGATGCCAAACCGCTTGTCGGAAAATAACGGTTGATGGCTTGAAAGATAGGTGATGCATAGACCTACCTTGCGGTAAAATGTCAGTGTTGCCACTTAACGGGAACATGGATTTTTTTGAGGTTGAAGCATGCGCCTGTTAATATTTTTGCATTTTGATCACGACCTAAGGTGGTTGACAGGCTCCGGATGCCAAACCGCTTGTCGGAAAATAACGGTTGATGGCTTGAAAGATAGGTGATGCATAGACCTACCTTGCAGTAAAATGTCAGTGTTGCCACTTTACGGGAACATGGATTTTTTTGAGGTTGAAGCATGCGCCAGTTAATATTTTTGCATTTTGATCACGACCTAAAGTGGTTGACAGGCTCCGGATGCCAAACCGCTTGTCGGAAAATAACGGTTGATGGCTTGAAAGATAGGTGATGCATAGACCTACCTTGCGGTAAAATGTCAGTGTTGCCACTTTACGGGAACATGGATTTTTTTGAGGTTGAAGCATGCACCTGTTAATATTTTTGCATTTTGATCACGACCGAAGGTGGTTGACAGGCTCCGGATGCCAAACCGCTTGTCGGAAAATAACGGTTGATGGCTTGAAAGATAGGTGATGCATAGACCTACCTTGCGGTAAAATGTCAGTGTTGCCACTTAACGGGAACATGGATTTTTTTGAGGTTGAAGCATGCGCCTGTTAATATTTTTGCATTTTGATCACGACCTAAGGTGGTTGACAGGCTCCGGATGCCAAATTGCTTGTCGGAAAATAACGGTTGATGGCTTGAAAGTTAGGTGATGCATAGACCTACCTTGCGGTAAAATGTCAGTGTTGCCACTTAACGGGAGCATGGATTTTTTTGAGGTTGAAGCATGCGCCTGTTAATATTTTTGCATTTTGATCACGACCTAAGGTGGTTGACAGGCTCCGGATGCCAAACCGCTTGTCGGAAAATAACGGTTGATGGCTTGAAAGATAGGTGATGCATAGACCTACCTTGCTGTAAAATGTCAGTGTTGCCACTTTACGGGAACATGGATTTTTTTGAGGTTGAAGCATGCACCTGTTAATATTTTTGCATTTTGATCACGACCTAAGGTGGTTGACAGGCTCCGGATGCCAAACCGCTTGTCGGAAAATAACGGTTGATGGCTTGAAAGATAGGTGATGCATAGACCTACCTTGCGGTAAAATGTCAGTGTTGCCACTTTACGGGAACATGGATTTTTTTGAGGTTGAAGCATGCGCCTGTTAATATTTTTGCATTTTGATCACGACCTAAGGTGGTTGACAGGCTCCGGATGCCAAACCGCTTGTCGGAAAATAACGGTTGATGGCTTGAAAGATAGGTGATGCATAGACCTACCTTGCGGTAAAATGTCAGTGTTGCCACTTAACGGGAACATGGATTTTTTTGAGGTTGAAGCATGCGCCTGTTAATATTTTTGCATTTTGATCACGACCTAAGGTGGTTGACAGGCTCCGGATGCCAAACCGCTTGTCGGAAAATAACGGTTGATGGCTTGAAAGATAGGCGATGCATAGACCTACCTTGCGGTAAAATGTCAGTGTTGCCACTTTACGGGAACATGGATTTTTTTGGGGTTGAAGCATGCGCCTGTTAATATTTTTGCATTTTGATCACGACCTAAGGTGGTTGACAGGCTCCGGATGCCAAACCGCTTGTCGGAAAATAACGGTTGATGGCTTGAAAGATAGGTGATGCATAGACCTACCTTGCAGTAAAATGTCAGTGTTGTCACTTTACGGGAACATGGATTTTTTTGAGGTTGAAGCATGCGCCCGTTGATATTTTTGCATTTTGATCACGACCTAAGGTGGTTGACAGGCTACGGATGCCAAACCGCTTGTCGGAAAATAACGGTTGATGGCTTGAAAGATAGGTGATGCATAGACCTACCTTGCGGTAAAATGTCAGTGTTGCCACTTTACGGGAACATGGATTTTTTTGAGGTTGAAGCATGCGCCTGTTAATATTTTTGCATTTTGATCACGACCTAAGGTGGTTGACAGGCTCCGGATGCCAAACCGCTTGTCGGAAAATAACGGTTGATGGCTTGAAAGATAGGTGATGCATAGACCTACCTTGCGGTAAAATGTCAGTGTTGCCACTTTACGGGAACATGGATTTTTTTGAGGTTGAAGCATGCACCTGTTAATATTTTTGCATTTTGATCACGACCTAAGGTGGTTGACAGGCTCCGGATGCCAAACCGCTTGTCGGAAAATAACGGTTGATGGCTTGAAAGATAGGTGATGCATAGACCTACCTTGCGGTAAAATGTCAGTGTTGCCACTTAACGGGAACATGGATTTTTTTGAGGTTGAAGCATGCGCCTGTTAATATTTTTGCATTTTGATCACGACCTAAGGTGGTTGACAGGCTCCGGATGCCAAACCGCTTGTCGGAAAATAACGGTTGATGGCTTGAAAGATAGGTGATGCATAGACCTACCTTGCGGTAAAATGTCAGTGTTGCCACTTTACGGGAACATGGATTTTTTTGAGGTTGAAGCATGCGCCTGTTAATATTTTTGCATTTTGATCACGACCTAAGGTGGTTGACAGGCTCCGGGTGCCAAACCGCTTGTCGGAAAATAACGGTTGATGGCTTGAAAGATAGGTGATGCATAGACTTACCTTGCGGTAAAATGTCAGTGTTGCCACTTTACGGGAACATGGATTTTTTTGAGGTTGAAGCATGCACCTGTTAATATTTTTGCATTTTGATCACGACCTAAGGTGGTTGACAGGCTCCGGATGCCAAACCGCTTGTCGGAAAATAACGGTTGATGGCTTGAAAGATAGGTGATGCATAGACCTACCTTGCGGTAAAATGTCAGTGTTGCCACTTTACGGGAACATGGATTTTTTTGAGGTTGAAGCATGCACCTGTTAATATTTTTGCATTTTGATCACGACCTAAGGTGGTTGACAGGCTCCGGATGCCAAACCGCTTGTCGGAAAATAACGGTTGATGGCTTGAAAGATAGGTGATGCATAGACCTACCTTGCGGTAAAATGTCAGTGTTGCCACTTTACGGGAACATGGATTTTTTTGAGGTTGAAGCATGTGCCTGTTAATATTTTTGCATTTTGATCACGACCTAAGGTGGTTGACAGGCTCCGGATGCCAAACCACTTGTCGGAAAATAACGGTTGATGGCTTGAAAGATAGGTGATGCATAGACTTACCTTGCGGTAAAATGTCAGTGTTGCCACTTTACGGGAACATGGATTTTTTTGAGGTTGAAGCATGCGCCAGAGTAATATTTTTGCATTTTGATCACGACCTAAAGTGGTTGACAGGCTCCGGATGCCAAACCGCTTGTCGGAAAATAACGGTTGATGGCTTGAAAGATAGGTGATGCATAGACCTACCTTGCGGTAAAATGTCAGTGTTGCCACTTTACGGGAACATGGATTTTTTTGAGGTTGAAGCATGCACCTGTTAATATTTTTGCATTTTAATCACGACCTAAGGTGGTTGACAGGCTCCGGATGCCAAATTGCTTGTCGGAAAATAACGGTTGATGGCTTGAAAGTTAGGTGATGCATAGACCTACCTTGCGGTAAAATGTCAGTGTTGCCACTTAACGGGAGCATGGATTTTTTTGAGGTTGAAGCATGCGCCTGTTAATATTTTTGCATTTTGATCACGACCTAAGGTGGTTGACAGGCTCCGGATGCCAAACCGCTTGTCGGAAAATAACGGTTGATGGCTTGAAAGATAGGTGATGCATAGACCTACCTTGCTGTAAAATGTCAGTGTTGCCACTTTACGGGAACATGGATTTTTTTGAGGTTGAAGCATGCACCTGTTAATATTTTTGCATTTTGATCACGACCTAAGGTGGTTGACAGGCTCCGGATGCCAAACCGCTTGTCGGAAAATAACGGTTGATGGCTTGAAAGATAGGTGATGCATAGACCTACCTTGCGGTAAAATGTCAGTGTTGCCACTTTACGGGAACATGGATTTTTTTGAGGTTGAAGCATGCGCCTGTTAATATTTTTGCATTTTGATCACGACCTAAGGTGGTTGACAGGCTCCGGATGCCAAACCGCTTGTCGGAAAATAACGGTTGATGGCTTGAAAGATAGGTGATGCATAGACCTACCTTGCGGTAAAACGTCAGTGTTGCCACTTTACGGGAACATGGATTTTTTTGAGGTTGAAGCATGCGCCAGTTAATATTTTTGCATTTTGATCACGACCTAAAGTGGTTGACAGGCTCCGGATGCCAAACCGCTTGTCGGAAAATAACGGTTGATGGCTTGAAAGATAGGTGATGCATAGACCTACCTTGCGGTAAAATGTCAGTGTTGCCACTTTACGGGAACATGGATATTTTTGAGATTGAAGCATGCGCTCGTTAATATTTTTGCATTTTGATCACGACCTAAGGTGGTTGACAGGCTCCGGATGCCAAACCGCTTGTCGGAAAATAACGGTTGATGGCTTGAAAGATAGGTGATGCATAGACCTACCTTGCGGTAAAATGTCAGTGTTGCCACTTAACGGGAACATGGATTTTTTTGAGGTTGAAGCATGCGCCTGTTAATATTTTTGCATTTTGATCACGACCTAAGGTGGTTGACAGGCTCCGGATGCCAAACCGCTTGTCGGAAAATAACGGTTGATGGCTTGAAAGATAGGTGATGCATAGACCTACCTTGCGGTAAAATGTCAGTGTTGCCACTTAACGGGAACATGGATTTTTTTGAGGTTGAAGCATGCGCCTGTTAATATTTTTGCATTTTGATCACGACCTAAGGTGGTTGACAGGCTCCGGATGCCAAACCGCTTGTCGGAAAATAACGGTTGATGGCTTGAAAGATAGGTGATGCATAGACCTACCTTGCAGTAAAATGTCAGTGTTGCCACTTTACGGGAACATGGATTTTTTTGAGGTTGAAGCATGCGCCAGTTAATATTTTTGCATTTTGATCACGACCTAAAGTGGTTGACAGGCTCCGGATGCCAAACCGCTTGTCGGAAAATAACGGTTGATGGCTTGAAAGATAGGTGATGCATAGACCTACCTTGCGGTAAAATGTCAGTGTTGCCACTTTACGGGAACATGGATTTTTTTGAGGTTGAAGCATGCACCTGTTAATATTTTTGCATTTTGATCACGACCGAAGGTGGTTGACAGGCTCCGGATGCCAAACCGCTTGTCGGAAAATAACGGTTGATGGCTTGAAAGATAGGTGATGCATAGACCTACCTTGCGGTAAAATGTCAGTGTTGCCACTTAACGGGAACATGGATTTTTTTGAGGTTGAAGCATGCGCCTGTTAATATTTTTGCATTTTGATCACGACCTAAGGTGGTTGACAGGCTCCGGATGCCAAACCGCTTGTCGGAAAATAACGGTTGATGGCTTGAAAGATAGGTGATGCATAGACCTACCTTGCGGTAAAATGTCAGTGTTGCCACTTTACGGGAACATGGATTTTTTTGAGGTTGAAGCATGCACCTGTTAATATTTTTGCATTTTGATCACGACCTAAGGTGGTTGACAGGCTCCGGATGCCAAACCGCTTGTCGGAAAATAACGGTTGATGGCTTGAAAGATAGGTGATGCATAGACCTACCTTGCGGTAAAATGTCAGTGCTGCCACTTTACGGGAACATGGATTTTTTTGAGGTTGAAGCATGCGCCTGTTAATATTTTTGCATTTTGATCACGACCTAAGGTGGTTGACAGGCTCCGGATGCCAAACCGCTTGTCGGAAAATAACGGTTGATGGCTTGAAAGATAGGTGATGCATAGACCTACCTTGCGGTAAAATGTCAGTGTTGCCACTTAACGGGAACATGGATTTTTTTGAGGTTGAAGCATGCGCCTGTTAATATTTTTGCATTTTGATCACGACCTAAGGTGGTTGACAGGCTCCGGATGCCAAACCGCTTGTCGGAAAATAACGGTTGATGGCTTGAAAGATAGGTGATGCATAGACCTACCTTGCAGTAAAATGTCAGTGTTGCCACTTTACGGGAACATGGATTTTTTTGAGGTTGAAGCATGCGCCAGTTAATATTTTTGCATTTTGATCACGACCTAAAGTGGTTGACAGGCTCCGGATGCCAAACCGCTTGTCGGAAAATAACGGTTGATGGCTTGAAAGATAGGTGATGCATAGACCTACCTTGCGGTAAAATGTCAGTGTTGCCACTTTACGGGAACATGGATTTTTTTGAGGTTGAAGCATGCACCTGTTAATATTTTTGCATTTTGATCACGACCGAAGGTGGTTGACAGGCTCCGGATGCCAAACCGCTTGTCGGAAAATAACGGTTGATGGCTTGAAAGATAGGTGATGCATAGACCTACCTTGCGGTAAAATGTCAGTGTTGCCACTTAACGGGAACATGGATTTTTTTGAGGTTGAAGCATGCGCCTGTTAATATTTTTGCATTTTGATCACGACCTAAGGTGGTTGACAGGCTCCGGATGCCAAATTGCTTGTCGGAAAATAACGGTTGATGGCTTGAAAGTTAGGTGATGCATAGACCTACCTTGCGGTAAAATGTCAGTGTTGCCACTTAACGGGAGCATGGATTTTTTTGAGGTTGAAGCATGCGCCTGTTAATATTTTTGCATTTTGATCACGACCTAAGGTGGTTGACAGGCTCCGGATGCCAAACCGCTTGTCGGAAAATAACGGTTGATGGCTTGAAAGATAGGTGATGCATAGACCTACCTTGCTGTAAAATGTCAGTGTTGCCACTTTACGGGAACATGGATTTTTTTGAGGTTGAAGCATGCACCTGTTAATATTTTTGCATTTTGATCACGACCTAAGGTGGTTGACAGGCTCCGGATGCCAAACCGCTTGTCGGAAAATAACGGTTGATGGCTTGAAAGATAGGTGATGCATAGACCTACCTTGCGGTAAAATGTCAGTGTTGCCACTTTACGGGAACATGGATTTTTTTGAGGTTGAAGCATGCGCCTGTTAATATTTTTGCATTTTGATCACGACCTAAGGTGGTTGACAGGCTCCGGATGCCAAACCGCTTGTCGGAAAATAACGGTTGATGGCTTGAAAGATAGGTGATGCATAGACCTACCTTGCGGTAAAACGTCAGTGTTGCCACTTTACGGGAACATGGATTTTTTTGAGGTTGAAGCATGCGCCAGTTAATATTTTTGCATTTTGATCACGACCTAAAGTGGTTGACAGGCTCCGGATGCCAAACCGCTTGTCGGAAAATAACGGTTGATGGCTTGAAAGATAGGTGATGCATAGACCTACCTTGCGGTAAAATGTCAGTGTTGCCACTTTACGGGAACATGGATATTTTTGAGATTGAAGCATGCGCTCGTTAATATTTTTGCATTTTGATCACGACCTAAGGTGGTTGACAGGCTCCGGATGCCAAACCGCTTGTCGGAAAATAACGGTTGATGGCTTGAAAGATAGGTGATGCATAGACCTACCTTGCGGTAAAATGTCAGTGTTGCCACTTAACGGGAACATGGATTTTTTTGAGGTTGAAGCATGCGCCTGTTAATATTTTTGCATTTTGATCACGACCTAAGGTGGTTGACAGGCTCCGGATGCCAAACCGCTTGTCGGAAAATAACGGTTGATGGCTTGAAAGATAGGTGATGCATAGACCTACCTTGCGGTAAAATGTCAGTGTTGCCACTTAACGGGAACATGGATTTTTTTGAGGTTGAAGCATGCGCCTGTTAATATTTTTGCATTTTGATCACGACCTAAGGTGGTTGACAGGCTCCGGATGCCAAACCGCTTGTCGGAAAATAACGGTTGATGGCTTGAAAGATAGGTGATGCATAGACCTACCTTGCAGTAAAATGTCAGTGTTGCCACTTTACGGGAACATGGATTTTTTTGAGGTTGAAGCATGCGCCAGTTAATATTTTTGCATTTTGATCACGACCTAAAGTGGTTGACAGGCTCCGGATGCCAAACCGCTTGTCGGAAAATAACGGTTGATGGCTTGAAAGATAGGTGATGCATAGACCTACCTTGCGGTAAAATGTCAGTGTTGCCACTTTACGGGAACATGGATTTTTTTGAGGTTGAAGCATGCACCTGTTAATATTTTTGCATTTTGATCACGACCGAAGGTGGTTGACAGGCTCCGGATGCCAAACCGCTTGTCGGAAAATAACGGTTGATGGCTTGAAAGATAGGTGATGCATAGACCTACCTTGCGGTAAAATGTCAGTGTTGCCACTTAACGGGAACATGGATTTTTTTGAGGTTGAAGCATGCGCCTGTTAATATTTTTGCATTTTGATCACGACCTAAGGTGGTTGACAGGCTCCGGATGCCAAACCGCTTGTCGGAAAATAACGGTTGATGGCTTGAAAGATAGGTGATGCATAGACCTACCTTGCGGTAAAATGTCAGTGTTGCCACTTTACGGGAACATGGATTTTTTTGAGGTTGAAGCATGCACCTGTTAATATTTTTGCATTTTGATCACGACCTAAGGTGGTTGACAGGCTCCGGATGCCAAACCGCTTGTCGGAAAATAACGGTTGATGGCTTGAAAGATAGGTGATGCATAGACCTACCTTGCGGTAAAATGTCAGTGCTGCCACTTTACGGGAACATGGATTTTTTTGAGGTTGAAGCATGCGCCTGTTAATATTTTTGCATTTTGATCACGACCTAAGGTGGTTGACAGGCTCCGGATGCCAAACCGCTTGTCGGAAAATAACGGTTGATGGCTTGAAAGATAGGTGATGCATAGACCTACCTTGCGGTAAAATGTCAGTGTTGCCACTTTACGGGAACATGGATTTTTTTGAGGTTGAAGCATGCACCTGTTAATATTTTTGCATTTTGATCACGACCTAAGGTGGTTGACAGGCTCCGGATGCCAAACCGCTTGTCGGAAAATAACGGTTGATGGCTTGAAAGATAGGTGATGCATAGACCTACCTTGCGGTAAAATGTCAGTGTTGCCACTTTACGGGAACATGGATTTTTTTGAGGTTGAAGCATGCGCCTGTTAATATTTTTGCATTTTGATCACGACCTAAGGTGGTTGACAGGCTCCGGATGCCAAACCGCTTGTCGGAAAATAACGGTTGATGGCTTGAAAGATAGGTGATGCATAGACCTACCTTGCGGTAAAATGTCAGTGTTGCCACTTTACGGGAACATGGATTTTTTTGAGGTTGAAGCATGCGCCTGTTAATATTTTTGCATTTTGATCACGACCTAAGGTGGTTGACAGGCTCCGGGTGCCAAACCGCTTGTCGGAAAATAATGGTTGATGGCTTGAAAGATAGGTGATGCATAGACTTACCTTGCGGTAAAATGTCAGTGTTGCCACTTTACGGGAACATGGATTTTTTTGAGGTTGAAGCATGCACCTGTTAATATTTTTGCATTTTGATCACGACCTAAGGTGGTTGACAGGCTCCGGATGCCAAACCGCTTGTCGGAAAATAACGGTTGATGGCTTGAAAGATAGGTGATGCATAGACCTACCTTGCGGTAAAATGTCAGTGTTGCCACTTAACGGGAACATGGATTTTTTTGAGGTTAAAGCATGTGCCTGTTAATATTTTTGCATTTTGATCACGACCTAAGGTGGTTGACAGGCTCCGGATGCCAAACCGCTTGTCGGAAAATAACGGTTGATGGCTTGAAAGATAGGTGATGCATAGACCTACCTTGCGGTAAAATGTCAGTGTTGCCACTTAACGGGAACATGGATTTTTTTGAGGTTGAAGCATGCGCCTGTTAATATTTTTGCATTTTGATCACGACCTAAGGTGGTTGACAGGCTCCGGATGCCAAACCGCTTGTCGGAAAATAACGGTTCATGGCTTGAAAGATAGGTGATGCATAGACCTACCTTGCGGTAAAATGTCAGTGTTGCCACTATACGGGAACATGGATTTTTTTGAGGTTGAAGCATGCGCCTGTTAATATTTTTGCATTTTGATCACGACCTAAGGTGGTTGACAGGCTCCGGATGCCAAACCGCTTGTCGGAAAATAACGGTTGATGGCTTGAAAGATAGGTGATGCATAGACCTACCTTGCAGTAAAATGTCAGTGTTGCCACTTTACGGGAACATGGATTTTTTTGAGGTTGAAGCATGTACCAGTTAATATTTTTGCATTTTGATCACGACCTAAAGTGGTTGACAGGCTCCGGATGCCAAACCGCTTGTCGGAAAATAACGGTTGATGGCTTGAAAGATAGGTGATGCATAGACCTACCTTGCAGTAAAATGTCAGTGTTGCCACTTAACGGGAACATGGATTTTTTTGAGGTTGAAGCATGCGCCTGTTAATATTTTTGCATTTTGATCACGACCTAAGGTGGTTGACAGGCTCCGGATGCCAAACCGCTTGTCGGAAAATAACGGTTGATGGCTTGAAAGATAGGTGATGCATAGACCTACCTTGCGGTAAAATGTCAGTGTTGCCACTTTACGGGAACATGGATTTTTTTGAGGTTGAAGCATGCGCCTGTTAATATTTTTGCATTTTGATCACGACCTAAGGTGGTTGACAGGCCCCGGATGCCAAACCGCTTGTCGGAAAATAACGGTTAATGGCTTGAAAGATAGGTGATGCATAGACCTACCTTGCGGTAAAATGTCAGTGTTGCCACTTTACGGGAACATAGATTTTTTTGAGGTTGAAGCATGCGCCAGTTAATATTTTTGCATTTTGATCACGACCAACTTTAACATGCAACTTGCAACTTGCACATGCAACTTGCACATGCAACTTGCACATGCAACTTGCACATGCAACTTGCACATGCAACTTGCACATGCAACTTGCACATGCAACTTGCACATGCAACTTGCACATGCAACTTGCACATGCAACTTGCACATGCAACCTGCACATGCAACTTGTACATGCAACTTGCACAAGCAATCTTACATGCAACTTGCACATGCAACTTGCACATGCAACTTGCAACTTGCACATGCAACTTGCACATGTAACTTGCAACTTGCACATGCAACTTGCACATGCAACTTTTACATGCAACTCGCAACTTGCACATGCAACTTGCACATGCAACTTGCACATGCAACTTGCACATGCATTTTTTACATGCAACTTGCAACTTGAACATGCAACTTGCACATGCAACTTGCACATGCAACTTGCACATGCAACTTGCACATGCAACTTGCACATGCAACTTGCACATGCAACTTGCACATGCAACTTGCACAAGCAACTTGTACATGCACTTTGCACATGCAACTTGCACATGCAACTTGCAACTTGCACATGCAACTTGCAACTTGCACATGCAACTTGCACATACAACTTTTACATGCAACTTGCAACTTGCACATGCAACTTGCACATGCAACTTGCACATGCAACTTGCACATGCAACTTGCACATGCAACCTGCACATGCAACTTGTACATGCAACTTGCACAAGCAACTTGTACATGCAACTTGCACATGCAACTTGAACATGCAACTTGCAACTTGCACATGCAACTTGCACATGCAACTTGCAACTTGCACATGCAACTTGCACATGCAACTTTAACATGCCACTTGCAACTTGCACATGCAACTTGCACATGCAACTTGCACATGCAACTTTTACATGCAACTTGCAACTTTCACATGCAACTTGCACATGCAACTTGCACATGCAACTTGCCTATGCAACTTGCACATGCAACTTGCACATGCCACTTGCACATGCAACATGCACATGCAACTTGTACACGCAACTTGCACATGCAACTTGCACATGCAACTTGTACATGCAACTTGCACATGCAACTTGCACATGCAACTTGCAACTTGCACATGCAACTTGTGATGCATAGACCTACCTTGCGGTAAAATGTCAGTGTTGCCACTTTACGGGAACATGGATTTTTTTGAGGTTGAAGCATGCGCCCGTTAATATTTTTGCATTTTGATCACGACCTAAGGTGGTTGACAGGCTCCGGATGCCAAACCGCTTGTCGGAAAATAACGGTTCATGGCTTGAAAGATAGGTGATGCATAGACCTACCTTGCGGTAAAATGTCAGTGTTGCCACTTTACGGGAACATGGATTTTTTTGAGGTTGAAGCATGCGCCAGTTAATATTTTTGCATTTTGATCACGACCTAAAGTGGTTGACAGGCTCCGGATGCCAAACCGCTTGTCGGAAAATAACGGTTGATGGCTTGAATGATAGGTGATGCATAGACCTACCTTGCAGTAAAATGTCAGTGTTGCCACTTTACGGGAACATGGATTTTTTTGAGGTTGAGTGGCAACACTGACATTTCACTGCAAGGTAGGTCTATGCATCACCTATCTTTCAAGCCATCAACCGTTATTTTCCGACAAGCGGTTTGGCATCCGGAGCCTGTCAACCACCTTAGGTCGTGATCAAAATGCAAAAATATTAACAGGCGCATGCTTCAACCCCAAAAAAATCCATGTTCCCGTAAAGTGGCAACACTGACATTTTACCGCAAGATAGGTCTATGCATCACCTATCTTTCAAGCCATCAACCGTTATTTTCCGACAAGCGGTTTGGCATCCGGAGCCTGTCAACCACCTTAGGTCGTGATCAAAATGCAAAAATATTAACAGGCGCATGCTTCAACCTCAAAAAAATCCATGTTCCCGTTAAGTGGCAACACTGACATTTTACCGCAAGGTAGGTCTATGCATCACCTATCTTTCAAGCCATCAACCGTTATTTTCCGACAAGCGGTTTGGCATCCGGAGCCTGTCAACCACCTTAGGTCGTGATCAAAATGCAAAAATATTAACGGGCGCATGCTTCAACCTCAAAAAAATCCATGTTCCCGTAAAGTGGCAACACTGACATTTTACCGCAAGGTAGGTCTATGCATCACCTATCTTTCAAGCCATCAACCGTTATTTTCCGACAAGCGGTTTGGCATCCGGAGCCTGTCAACCACCTTAGGTCGTGATCAAAATGCAAAAATATTAACGGGCGCATGCTTCAATCTCAAAAATATCCATGTTTCCGTAAAGTGGCAACACTGACATTTTACCGCAAGGTAGGTCTATGCATCACCTATCTTTCAAGCCATCAACCGTTATTTTCCGACAAGCGGTTTGGCATCCGGAGCCTGTCAACCACCTTAGGTCGTGATCAAAATGCAAAAATATTAACAGGCGCATGCTTCAACCTCAAAAAAATCCATGTTCCCGTTAAGTGGCAACACTGACATTTTACCGCAAGGTAGGTCTATGCATCACCTATCTTTCAAGCCATCAACCGTTATTTTCCGACAAGCGGTTTGGCATCCGGAGCCTGTCAACCACCTTAGGTCGTGATCAAAATGCAAAAATATTAAAGGGCGCATGCTTCAATCTCAAAAATATCCATGTTCCCGTAAAGTGGCAACACTGACATTTTACCGCAAGGTAGGTCTATGCATCACCTATCTTTCAAGCCATCAACCGTTATTTTCCGACAAGCGGTTTGGCATCCGGAGCCTGTCAACCACCTTAGGTCGTGATCAAAATGCAAAAATATTAACAGGCGCATGCTTCAACCTCAAAAAAATCCATGTTCCCGTTAAGTGGCAACACTGACATTTTACCGCAAGGTAGGTCTATGCATCACCTATCTTTCAAGCCATCAACCGTTATTTTCCGACAAGCGGTTTGGCACCCGGAGCCTGTCAACCACCTTAGGTCGTGATCAAAATGCAAAAATATTAACAGGCGCATGCTTCAACCTCAAAAAAATCCATGTTCCCGTAAAGTGGCAACACTGACATTTTACCGCAAGGTAGGTCTATGCATCACCTATCTTTCAAGCCATCAACCGTTATTTTCCGACAAGCGGTTTGGCATCCGGAGCCTGTCAACCACCTTAGGTCGTGATCAAAATGCAAAAATATTAACGGGCGCATGCTTCAATCTCAAAAATATCCATGTTTCCGTAAAGTGGCAACACTGACATTTTACCGCAAGGTAGGTCTATGCATCACCTATCTTTCAAGCCATCAACCGTTATTTTCCGACAAGCGGTTTGGCATCCGGAGCCTGTCAACCACCTTAGGTCGTGATCAAAATGCAAAAATATTAACAGGCGCATGCTTCAACCTCAAAAAAATCCATGTTCCCGTAAAGTGGCAACACTGACATTTTACCGCAAGGTAGGTCTATGCATCACCTATCTTTCAAGCCATCAACCGTTATTTTCCGACAAGCGGTTTGGCATCCGGAGCCTGTCAACCACCTTAGGTCGTGATCAAAATGCAAAAATATTAACAGGCGCATGCTTCAACCTCAAAAAAATCCATGTTCCCGTTAAGTGGCAACACTGACATTTTACCGCAAGGTAGGTCTATGCATCACCTATCTTTCAAGCCATCAACCGTTATTTTCCGACAAGCGGTTTGGCACCCGGAGCCTGTCAACCACCTTAGGTCGTGATCAAAATGCAAAAATATTAACAGGCGCATGCTTCAACCTCAAAAAAATCCATGTTCCCGTAAAGTGGCAACACTGACATTTTACCGCAAGGTAGGTCTATGCATCACCTATCTTTCAAGCCATCAACCGTTATTTTCCGACAAGCGGTTTGGCATCCGGAGCCTGTCAACCACCTTAGGTCGTGATCAAAATGCAAAAATATTAACAGGCGCATGCTTCAACCTCAAAAAAATCCATGTTCCCGTAAAGTGGCAGCACTGACATTTTACCGCAAGGTAGGTCTATGCATCACCTATCTTTCAAGCCATCAACCGTTATTTTCCGACAAGCGGTTTGGCATCCGGAGCCTGTCAACCACCTTAGGTCGTGATCAAAATGCAAAAATATTAACAGGTGCATGCTTCAACCTCAAAAAAATCCATGTTCCCGTAAAGTGGCAACACTGACATTTTACCGCAAGGTAGGTCTATGCATCACCTATCTTTCAAGCCATCAACCGTTATTTTCCGACAAGCGGTTTGGCATCCGGAGCCTGTC
Source organism: Dasysyrphus tricinctus (assembly GCA_963921185.1). NCBI lineage: Eukaryota > Metazoa > Arthropoda > Insecta > Diptera > Syrphidae > Dasysyrphus > Dasysyrphus tricinctus. The sequence goes on from OY992531.1 coordinate 32,401,162, forward strand.
AACCACCTTAGGTCGTGATCAAAATGCAAAAATATTAACAGGCGCATGCTTCAACCTCAAAAAAATCCATGTTCCCGTTAAGTGGCAACACTGACATTTTACCGCAAGGTAGGTCTATGCATCACCTATCTTTCAAGCCATCAACCGTTATTTTCCGACAAGCGGTTTGGCATCCGGAGCCTGTCAACCACCTTAGGTCGTGATCAAAATGCAAAAATATTAACGGGCGCATGCTTCAATCTCAAAAATATCCATGTTCCCGTAAAGTGGCAACACTGACATTTTACCGCAAGGTAGGTCTATGCATCACCTATCTTTCAAGCCATCAACCGTTATTTTCCGACAAGCGGTTTGGCATCCGGAGCCTGTCAACCACTTTAGGTCGTGATCAAAATGCAAAAATATTAACTGGCGCATGCTTCAACCTCAAAAAAATCCATGTTTCCGTAAAGTGGCAACACTGACATTTTACCGCAAGGTAGGTCTATGCATCACCTATCTTTCAAGCCATCAACCGTTATTTTCCGACAAGCGGTTTGGCATCCGGAGCCTGTCAACCACCTTAGGTCGTGATCAAAATGCAAAAATATTAACAGGCGCATGCTTCAACCTCAAAAAAATCCATGTTCCCGTAAAGTGGCAACACTGACATTTTACCGCAAGGTAGGTCTATGCATCACCTATCTTTCAAGCCATCAACCGTTATTTTCCGACAAGCGGTTTGGCATCCGGAGCCTGTCAACCACCTTAGGTCGTGATCAAAATGCAAAAATATTAACAGGCGCATGCTTCAACCTCAAAAAAATCCATGTTTCCGTTAAGTGGCAACACTGACATTTTACCGCAAGGTAGGTCTATGCATCACCTATCTTTCAAGCCATCAACCGTTATTTTCCGACAAGCGGTTTGGCATCCGGAGCCTGTCAACCACCTTAGGTCGTGATCAAAATGCAAAAATATTAACGGGCGCATGCTTCAATCTCAAAAATATCCATGTTTCCGTAAAGTGGCAACACTGACATTTTACCGCAAGGTAGGTCTATGCATCACCTATCTTTCAAGCCATCAACCGTTATTTTCCGACAAGCGGTTTGGCATCCGGAGCCTGTCAACCACCTCAAAAAAATCCATGTTCCCGTAAAGTGGCAACACTGACATTTTACCGCAAGGTAGGTCTATGCATCACCTATCTTTCAAGCCATCAACCGTTATTTTCCGACAAGCGGTTTGGCATCCGGAGCCTGTCAACCACCTTAGGTCGTGATCAAAATGCAAAAATATTAACAGGCGCATGCTTCAACCTCAAAAAAATCCATGTTCCCGTTAAGTGGCAACACTGACATTTTACCGCAAGGTAGGTCTATGCATCACCTATCTTTCAAGCCATGAACCGTTATTTTCCGACAAGCGGTTTGGCACCCGGAGCCTGTCAACCACCTTAGGTCGTGATCAAAATGCAAAAATATTAACAGGCGCATGCTTCAACCTCAAAAAAATCCATGTTCCCGTAAAGTGGCAACACTGACATTTTACCGCAAGGTAGGTCTATGCATCACCTATCTTTCAAGCCATCAACCGTTATTTTCCGACAAGCGGTTTGGCATCCGGAGCCTGTCAACCACCTTAGGTCGTGATCAAAATGCAAAAATATTAACAGGCGCATGCTTCAACCTCAAAAAAATCCATGTTCCCGTAAAGTGGCAGCACTGACATTTTACCGCAAGGTAGGTCTATGCATCACCTATCTTTCAAGCCATCAACCGTTATTTTCCGACAAGCGGTTTGGCATCCGGAGCCTGTCAACCACCTTAGGTCGTGATCAAAATGCAAAAATATTAACAGGTGCATGCTTCAACCTCAAAAAAATCCATGTTCCCGTAAAGTGGCAACACTGACATTTTACCGCAAGGTAGGTCTATGCATCACCTATCTTTCAAGCCATCAACCGTTATTTTCCGACAAGCGGTTTGGCATCCGGAGCCTGTCAACCACTTTAGGTCGTGATCAAAATGCAAAAATATAAACAGGCGCATGCTTCAACCTCAAAAAAATCCATGTTCCCGTTAAGTGGCAACACTGACATTTTACCGCAAGGTAGGTCTATGCATCACCTATCTTTCAAGCCATCAACCGTTATTTTCCGACAAGCGGTTTGGCATCCGGAGCCTGTCAACCACCTTAGGTCGTGATCAAAATGCAAAAATATTAACAGGCGCATGCTTCAACCTCAAAAAAATCCATGTTCCCGTTAAGTGGCAACACTGACATTTTACCGCAAGGTAGGTCTATGCATCACCTATCTTTCAAGCCATCAACCGTTATTTTCCGACAAGCGGTTTGGCATCCGGAGCCTGTCAACCACCTTAGGTCGTGATCAAAATGCAAAAATATTAACGGGCGCATGCTTCAATCTCAAAAATATCCATGTTCCCGTAAAGTGGCAACACTGACATTTTACCGCAAGGTAGGTCTATGCATCACCTATCTTTCAAGCCATCAACCGTTATTTTCCGACAAGCGGTTTGGCATCCGGAGCCTGTCAACCACCTTAGGTCGTGATCAAAATGCAAAAATATTAACGGGCGCATGCTTCAATCTCAAAAATATCCATGTTCCCGTAAAGTGGCAACACTGACATTTTACCGCAAGGTAGGTCTATGCATCACCTATCTTTCAAGCCATCAACCGTTATTTTCCGACAAGCGGTTTGGCATCCGGAGCCTGTCAACCACTTTAGGTCGTGATCAAAATGCAAAAATATTAACTGGCGCATGCTTCAACCTCAAAAAAATCCATGTTCCCGTAAAGTGGCAACACTGACATTTTACCGCAAGGTAGGTCTATGCATCACCTATCTTTCAAGCCATCAACCGTTATTTTCCGACAAGCGGTTTGGCATCCGGAGCCTGTCAACCACCTTAGGTCGTGATCAAAATGCAAAAATATTAACAGGCGCATGCTTCAACCTCAAAAAAATCCATGTTCCCGTTAAGTGGCAACACTGACATTTTACCGCAAGGTAGGTCTATGCATCACCTATCTTTCAAGCCATCAACCGTTATTTTCCGACAAGCGGTTTGGCATCCGGAGCCTGTCAACCACCTTAGGTCGTGATCAAAATGCAAAAATATTAACAGGTGCATGATTCAACCTCAAAAAAATCCATGTTCCCGTAAAGTGGCAACACTGACATTTTACCGCAAGGTAGGTCTATGCATCACCTATCTTTCAAGCCATCAACCGTTATTTTCCGACAAGCGGTTTGGCATCCGGAGCCTGTCAACCACCTTAGGTCGTGATCAAAATGCAAAAATATTAACAGGCGCATGCTTCAACCTCAAAAAAATCCATGTTCCCGTTAAGTGGCAACACTGACATTTTACCGCAAGGTAGGTCTATGCATCACCTAACTTTCAAGCCATCAACCGTTATTTTCCGACAAGCAATTTGGCATCCGGAGCCTGTCAACCACCTTAGGTCGGGATTAAAATGCAAAAATATTAACAGGTGCATGCTTCAACCTCAAAAAAATCCATGTTCCCGTAAAGTGGCAACACTGACATTTTACCGCAAGGTAGGTCTATGCATCACCTATCTTTCAAGCCATCAACCGTTATTTTCCGACAAGCGGTTTGGCATCCGGAGCCTGTCAACCACCTTAGGTCGTGATCAAAATGCAAAAATATTAACAGGTGCATGCTTCAACCTCAAAAAAATCCATGTTCCCGTAAAGTGGCAACACTGACATTTTACCGCAAGGTAGGTCTATGCATCACCTATCTTTCAAGCCATCAACCGTTATTTTCCGACAAGCGGTTTGGCATCCGGAGCCTGTCAACCACCTTAGGTCGTGATCAAAATGCAAAAATATTAACGGGCGCATGCTTCAATCTCAAAAATATCCATGTTCCCGTAAAGTGGCAACACTGACATTTTACCGCAAGGTAGGTCTATGCATCACCTATCTTTCAAGCCATCAACCGTTATTTTCCGACAAGCGGTTTGGCATCCGGAGCCTGTCAACCACTTTAGGTCGTGATCAAAATGCAAAAATATTAACTGGCGCATGCTTCAACCTCAAAAAAATCCATGTTCCCGTAAAGTGGCAACACTGATATTTTACCGCAAGGTAGGTCTATGCATCACCTATCTTTCAAGCCATCAACCGTTATTTTCCGACAAGCGGTTTGGCATCCGGAGCCTGTCAACCACCTTAGGTCGTGATCAAAATGCAAAAATATTAACAGGCGCATGCTTCAACCTCAAAAAAATCCATGTTCCCGTAAAGTGGCAACACTGACATTTTACCGCAAGGTAGGTCTATGCATCACCTATCTTTCAAGCCATCAACCGTTATTTTCCGACAAGCGGTTTGGCATCCGGAGCCTGTCAACCACCTTAGGTCGTGATCAAAATGCAAAAATATTAACAGGTGCATGCTTCAACCTCAAAAAAATCTATGTTCCCGTAAAGTGGCAACACTGACATTTTACCGCAAGGTAGGTCTATGCATCACCTATCTTTCAAGCCATCAACCGTTATTTTCCGACAAGCGGTTTGGCATCCGGAGCCTGTCAACCACCTTAGGTCGTGATCAAAATGCAAAAATATTAACAGGCGCATGCTTCAACCTCAAAAAAATCCATGTTCCCGTTAAGTGGCAACACTGACATTTTACCGCAAGGTAGGTCTATGCATCACCTATCTTTCAAGCCATCAACCGTTATTTTCCGACAAGCGGTTTGGCATCCGGAGCCTGTCAACCACCTTAGGTCGTGATCAAAATGCAAAAATATTAACGGGCGCATGCTTCAACCTCAAAAAAATCCATGTTCCCGTAAAGTGGCAACACTGACATTTTACCGCAAGGTAGGTCTATGCATCACCTATCATTCAAGCCATCAACCGTTATTTTCCGACAAGCGGTTTGGCATCCGGAGCCTGTCAACCACTTTAGGTCGTGATCAAAATGCAAAAATATTAACAGGCGCATGCTTCAACCTCAAAAAAATCCATGTTCCCGTAAAGTGGCAACACTGACATTTTACCGCAAGGTAGGTCTATGCATCACCTATCTTTCAAGCCATGAACCGTTATTTTCCGACAAGCGGTTTGGCATCCGGAGCCTGTCAACCACCTTAGGTCGTGATCAAAATGCAAAAATATTAACGGGCGCATGCTTCAACCTCAAAAAAATCCATGTTCCCGTAAAGTGGCAACACTGACATTTTACCGCAAGGTAGGTCTATGCATCACAAGTTGCATGTGCAAGTTGCAAGTTGCATGTGCAAGTTGCATGTGCAAGTTGCATGTACAAGTTGCATGTGCAAGTTGCATGTGCAAGTTGCATGTACAAGTTGCATGTGCATGTTGCATGTGCAAGTTGCATGTGCAAGTTGCATGTGCAAGTTGCATGTGCAAGTTGCATGTGCAAGTTGCATGTGCAAGTTGCATGTGAAAGTTGCAAGTGCTAGTTGCATGTACAAGTTGCATGTACAAGTTGCATGTGCAAGTTGCAAGTCGCATGTGCAAGTTGCATGTGCAAGTTGCAAGTTGCATGTGCAAGTTGCAAGTTGCATGTGCAAGTTGCATTTGCAAGTTGCATGTGCAAGTTGCATGTGCAAGTTGCATGTGCAAGTTGCATGTGAAAGTTGCATGTGCTAGTTGCATGTACAAGTTGCATGTGCAAGTTGCATGTACAAGTTGCATGTGCATGTTGCATGTGCAAGTTGCATGTGCAAGTTGCATGTGAAAGTTGCATGTGCAAGTTGCATGTACAAGTTGCATGTGCAAGTTGCATGTACAAGTTGCATGTGCATGTTGCATGTGCAAGTTGCATGTGCAAGTTGCATGTGCAAGTTGCATGTGCAAGTTGCATGTGCAAGTTGCATGTGCAAGTTGCATGTGAAAGTTGCATGTGCTAGTTGCATGTATCAGTTGCATGTGTAAGTTGCATGTGCAAGATGCAAGTTGCATGTGCAAGTTGCATGTGCAGGTTGCTTGTGGAAGTTACATGTGCCAGTTGCATGTGCAAGTTGCAAGTTGCATGTGCAAGTTGCATGTGCAAGTTGCATGTACAAGTTGCATGTGCAGGTTGCATGTGCAAGTTGCATGTCCAAGTTGCATGTGCAAGTTGCAAGTTGCATGTAAAAGTTGCATGTGCAAGTTGCATGTGCAAGTTGCATGTGCAAATTGCATGTGCAAGTTGCATGTGCAAGTTGCATGTGCAAGTTGCATGTGCAAGTTGCATGTAAAAGTTTCATGTGCAAGTTGCATGTGCAAGTTGCAAGTTGCATGTGCAAGTTGCATGTGCAAGTTGCATGTTCAAGTTGCAAGTTCCATGTGCAGGTTGCATGTGCAAGTTGCATGTGCAAGTTGCATGTGCAAGTTGCATGTGCAAGTTGCATGTGCAAGTTGCATGTGCAAGTTGCATGTGCAAGTTGCATGTGCAAGTTGCATGTGCAAGTTGCATGTGCAAGTTGCATGTGCAAGTTGCATGTGCAAGTTGCATGTTCAAGTTGCAAGTTGCATGTAAAAGTTGCATGTGCAAGTTGCATGTGCAAGTTGCATGTGCAAGTTGCATGTGCAAGTTGCAAGTTGCATGTAAAAGTTGCATGTGCAAGTTGCATGTGCAAGTTGCAAGTTGCATGTGCAAGTTGCATGTGCAAGTTGCAAGTTGCATGTGCAAGTTGCATGTGCAAGTTGCGTGTACAAGTTGCATAAGCAAGTTGCATGTGCAAGTTGCATGTACAAAATGCATGTGCATGTTGCATGTGTAAGTTGCATGTGCAAGTTGCATGTGCAAGTTGCATGTGCATGTTGCATGTGCAAGTAGCATGTGCAAGTTGCATGTGAAAGTTGCAAGTGCTAGTTGCATGTACAAGTTGCATGTGCAAGTTGCATCTGCAAGTTGCAAGTTGCATGTGCAAGTTGCATGTGCAAGTTGCAAGTTGCATGTGCAAGTTGCATGTGCAAGTTGCATGTGCAAGTTGCATGTGCAAGTTGCATGTGAAAGTTGCATGTGCTAGTTGCATGTACAAGTTGCATGTGCAAGTTGCATGTACAAGTTGCATGTGCAAGTTGCAAGTTGCATGTGCAAGTTGCATGTGCAAGTTGCAAGTTGCATGTGCAAGTTGCATGTGCAAGTTGCATGTACAAGTTGCATAAGCAAGTTGCATGTGCAAGTTGCATGTACAAAATGCATGTGCATGTTGCATGTGTAAGTTGCATGTGCAAGTTGCATGTGCAAGTTGCATGTTCAAGTTGCAAGTTGCATGTGCAGGTTGCATGTGCAAGTTGCACATGCAACTTGCACATGCAACTTGCACATGCAACTTGCACATGCAACTTGCACATGCAACCTGCACATGCAACTTGCAACTTGAACATGCAACTTGCACATGCAACTTGCACATGCAACTTGCACATGCAACTTGCACATGCAACTTGCACATGCAACTTGCACATGCAACTTGCACATGCAACTTGCACATGCAACTTGCACATGCAACTTGCACATGCAACTTGCACATGCAACTTGCAACTTGCACATGCAACTTGCACATGCAACTTTTTCATGCAACTTGCACATGCAACTTGTACATGCAACTTGTACATGCAACTAGCACATGCAACTTTCACATGCAACTTGCACATGCAACTTGCACATGCAACTTGCACATGCAACTTGCACATGCAACTTGCACATGCAACTTGCAACTTGCACATGCAACTTGCACATGCAACTTTTACATGCAACTTGCAACTTGCACATTCAACTTGCACATGCAACTTGCACATGCAACTTGCACATGCAACTTGCACATGCAACTTTTACATGCAACTTGCAACTTGCACATGCAACTTGCACATGCAACTTTTACATGCAACTTGCAACTTGCACATGCAACTTGCACATGCAACTTGCACATGCAACTTGTACATGCAACTAGCACTTGCAACTTTCACATGCAACTTGCACATGCAACTTGCACATGCAACATGCACATGCAACTTGCACATGCAACTTGCACATGCAACTTACACATGCAACATGCACATGCATTTTGTACATGCAACTTGCACATGCAACTTGCTTATGCAACTTGTACATGCAACTTGCACATGCAACTTGCACATGCAACTTGCAACTTGCACATGCAACTTGCACATGCAACTTGCAACTTGCACATGCAACTTGCACATGCAACTTTTACATGCAACTTGCAACTTGCACATGCAACTTGCACATGCAACTTGCACATGCAACTTGCACATGCAACTTGCACATGCAACTTGCACATGCAACTTTTACATGCAACTTGCAACTTGAACATGCAACTTGCACATGCAACTTGCACATGCAACTTGCACATGCAACTTGCACATGCAACTTGCACATGCAACTTGCACATGCAACTTGCACATGCAACTTGCACATGCAACTTGCACATGCAACTTGCACATGCAACTTGCACATGCAACTTGCACATGCAACCTGCACATGCAACTTGCAACTTGAACATGCACTTTGCACATGCAACTTGCACATGCAACTTGCAACTTGCACATGCAACTTGCACATGCAACTTTTACATGCAACTTGCACATGCAACTTGCACATGCAACTTGCACATGCAACTTGCAAATGCAACTTGCACATGCAACTTGCAACTTGCACATGCAACTTGCAACTTGCACATGCAACTTGCACATGCAACTTGCAACTTGCACATGCAACTTGTACATGCAACTTGTACATGCAACTAGCACTTGCAACTTTCACATGCAACTTGCACATGCAACTTGCACATGCAACTTGCACATGCAACTTGCACATGCAACTTGCACATGCAACATGCACATGCAACTTGTACATGCAACTTGCACATGCAACTTGCACATGCAACTTGTACATGCAACTTGCACATGCAACTTGCACATGCAACTTGCAACTTGCACATGCAACTTGTGATGCATAGACCTACCTTGCGGTAAAATGTCAGTGTTGCCACTTTACGGGAACATGGATTTTTTTGAGGTTGAAGCATGCGCCCGTTAATATTTTTGCATTTTGATCACGACCTAAGGTGGTTGACAGGCTCCGGATGCCAAACCGCTTGTCGGAAAATAACGGTTCATGGCTTGAAAGATAGGTGATGCATAGACCTACCTTGCGGTAAAATGTCAGTGTTGCCACTTTACGGGAACATGGATTTTTTTGAGGTTGAAGCATGCGCCAGTTAATATTTTTGCATTTTGATCACGACCTAAAGTGGTTGACAGGCTCCGGATGCCAAACCGCTTGTCGGAAAACAACGGTTGATGGCTTGAATGATAGGTGATGCATAGACCTACCTTGCGGTAAAATGTCAGTGTTGCCACTTTACGGGAACATGGATTTTTTTGAGGTTGAAGCATGCGCCCGTTAATATTTTTGCATTTTGATCACGACCTAAGGTGGTTGACAGGCTCCGGATGCCAAACCGCTTGTCGGAAAATAACGGTTGATGGCTTGAAAGATAGGTGATGCATAGACCTACCTTGCGGTAAAATGTCAGTGTTGCCACTTAACGGGAACATGGATTTTTTTGAGGTTGAAGCATGCGCCTGTTAATATTTTTGCATTTTGATCACGACCTAAGGTGGTTGACAGGCTCCGGATGCCAAACCGCTTGTCGGAAAATAACGGTTGATGGCTTGAAAGATAGGTGATGCATAGACCTACCTTGCGGTAAAATGTCAGTGTAGCCACTTAACGGGAACATAGATTTTTTTGAGGTTGAAGCATGCACCTGTTAATATTTTTGCATTTTGATCACGACCTAAGGTGGTTGACAGGCTCCGGATGCCAAACCGCTTGTCGGAAAATAACGGTTGATGGCTTGAAAGATAGGTGATGCATAGACCTACCTTGCGGTAAAATGTCAGTGTTGCCACTTTACGGGAACATGGATTTTTTTGAGGTTGAAGCATGCGCCTGTTAATATTTTTGCATTTTGATCACGACCTAAGGTGGTTGACAGGCTCCGGATGCCAAACCGCTTGTCGGAAAATAACGGTTGATGGCTTGAAAGATAGGTGATGCATAGACCTACCTTGCGGTAAAATGTCAGTGTTGCCACTTTACGGGAACATGGATTTTTTTGAGGTTGAAGCATGCGCCAGTTAATATTTTTGCATTTTGATCACGACCTAAAGTGGTTGACAGGCTCCGGATGCCAAACCGCTTGTCGGAAAATAACGGTTGATGGCTTGAAAGATAGGTGATGCATAGACCTACCTTGCGGTAAAATGTCAGTGTTGCCACTTTACGGGAACATGGATATTTTTGAGATTGAAGCATGCGCCCGTTAATATTTTTGCATTTTGATCACGACCTAAGGTGGTTGACAGGCTCCGGATGCCAAACCGCTTGTCGGAAAATAACGGTTGATGGCTTGAAAGATAGGTGATGCATAGACCTACCTTGCGGTAAAATGTCAGTGTTGCCACTTTACGGGAACATGGATTTTTTTGAGGTTGAAGCATGCACCTGTTAATATTTTTGCATTTTGATCACGACCTAAGGTGGTTGACAGGCTCCGGATGCCAAACCGCTTGTCGGAAAATAACGGTTGATGGCTTGAAAGATAGGTGATGCATAGACCTACCTTGCGGTAAAATGTCAGTGTTGCCACTTTACGGGAACATGGATTTTTTTGAGGTTGAAGCATGCGCCTGTTAATATTTTTGCATTTTGATCACGACCTAAGGTGGTTGACAGGTTTCGGATGCCAAACCGCTTGTCGGAAAATAACGGTTGATGGCTTGAAAGATAGGTGATGCATAGACCTACCTTGCGGTAAAATGTCAGTGTAGCCACTTAACGGGAACATGGATTTTTTTGAGGTTGAAGCATGCGCCAGAGTAATATTTTTGCATTTTGATCACGACCTAAAGTGGTTGACAGGCTCCGGATGCCAAACCGCTTGTCGGAAAATAACGGTTGATGGCTTGAAAGATAGGTGATGCATAGACCTACCTTGCGGTAAAATGTCAGTGTTGCCACTTTACGGGAACATGGATTTTTTTGAGGTTGAAGCATGCACCTGTTAATATTTTTGCATTTTAATCACGACCTAAGGTGGTTGACAGGCTCCGGATGCCAAATTGCTTGTCGGAAAATAACGGTTGATGGCTTGAAAGTTAGGTGATGCATAGACCTACCTTGCGGTAAAATGTCAGTGTTGCCGCTTAACGGGAACATGGATTTTTTTGAGGTTGAAGCATGCGCCTGTTAATATTTTTGCATTTTGATCACGACCTAAGGTGGTTGACAGGCTCCGGATGCCAAACCGCTTGTCGGAAAATAACGGTTGATGGCTTGAAAGATAGGTGATGCATAGACCTACCTTGCGGTAAAATGTCAGTGTTGCCACTTTACGGGAACATGGATTTTTTTGAGGTTGAAGCATGCGCCTGTTAATATTTTTGCATTTTGATCACGACCTAAGGTGGTTGACAGGCTCCGGATGCCAAACCGCTTGTCGGAAAATAACGGTTGATGGCTTGAAAGATAGGTGATGCATAGACCTACCTTGCGGTAAAATGTCAGTGTTGCCACTTTACGGGAACATGGATTTTTTTGAGGTTGAAGCATGCGCCTGTTAATATTTTTGCATTTTGATCACGACCTAAGGTGGTTGACAGGCTCCGGATGCCAAACCGCTTGTCGGAAAATAACGGTTGATGGCTTGAAAGATAGGTGATGCATAGACCTACCTTGCAGTGAAATGTCAGTGTTGCCACTTTACGGGAACATGGATTTTTTTGAGGTTGAAGCATGCGCCAGTTAATATTTTTGCATTTTGATCACGACCAACTTTAACATGCAACTTGCAACTTGCACATGCAACTTGCACATGCATAGACCTACCTTGCGGTAAAATGTCAGTGTTGCCACTTAACGGGAACATGGATTTTTTTGAGGTTGAAGCATGCGCCTGTTAATATTTTTGCATTTTGATCACGACCTAAGGTGGTTGACAGGCTCCGGATGCCAAACCGCTTGTCGGAAAATAACGGTTGATGGCTTGAAAGATAGGTGATGCATAGACCTACCTTGCGGTAAAATGTCAGTGTTGCCACTTTACGGGAACATGGATTTTTTTGAGGTTGAAGCATGCGCCTGTTAATATTTTTGCATTTTGATCACGACCTAAGGTGGTTGACAGGCTCCGGATGCCAAACCGCTTGTCGGAAAATAACGGTTGATGGCTTGAAAGATAGGTGATGCATAGACCTACCTTGCGGTAAAATGTCAGTGTTGCCACTTTACGGGAACATGGATTTTTTTGAGGTTGAAGCATGCGCCTGTTAATATTTTTGCATTTTGATCACGACCTAAGGTGGTTGACAGGCTCCGGATGCCAAACCGCTTGTCGGAAAATAACGGTTGATGGCTTGAAAGATAGGTGATGCATAGACCTACCTTGCGGTAAAATGTCAGTGTTGCCACTTTACGGGAACATGGATTTTTTTGAGGTTGAAGCATGCGCCTGTTAATATTTTTGCATTTTGATCACGACCTAAGGTGGTTGACAGGCCCCGGATGCCAAACCGCTTGTCGGAAAATAACGATTAATGGCTTGAAAGATAGGTGATGCATAGACCTACCTTGCGGTAAAATGTCAGTGTTGCCACTTTACGGGAACATGGATTTTTTTGAGGTTGAAGCATGCACCAGTTAATATTTTTGCATTTTGATCACGACCTAAAGTGGTTGACAGGCTCCGGATGCCAAACCGCTTGTCGGAAAATAACGGTTGATGGCTTGAAAGATAGGTGATGCATAGACCTACCTTGCGGTAAAATGTCAGTGTTGCCACTTTACGGGAACATGGATTTTTTTGAGGTTGAAGCATGCACCTGTTAATATTTTTGCATTTTAATCACGACCTAAGGTGGTTGACAGGCTCCGGATGCCAAATTGCTTGTCGGAAAATAACGGTTGATGGCTTGAAAGTTAGGTGATGCATAGACCTACCTTGCGGTAAAATGTCAGTGTTGCCACTTAACGGAAACATGGATTTTTTTGAGGTTGAAGCATGCGCCTGTTAATATTTTTGCATTTTGATCACGACCTAAGGTGGTTGACAGGCTCCGGATGCCAAACCGCTTGTCGGAAAATAACGGTTGATGGCTTGAAAGATAGGTGATGCATAGACCTACCTTGCGGTAAAATGTCAGTGTTGCCACTTTACGGGAACATGGATTTTTTTGAGGTTGAAGCATGCACCTGTTAATATTTTTGCATTTTGATCACGACCTAAGGTGGTTGACAGGCTCCGGATGCCAAACCGCTTGTCGGAAAATAACGGTTGATGGCTTGAAAGATAGGTGATGCATAGACCTACCTTGCGGTAAAATGTCAGTGTTGCCACTTTACGGGAACATGGATTTTTTTGAGGTTGAAGCATGCGCCTGTTAATATTTTTGCATTTTGATCACGACCTAAGGTGGTTGACAGGCTCCGGATGCCAAACCGCTTGTCGGAAAATAACGGTTGATGGCTTGAAAGATAGGTGATGCATAGACCTACCTTGCGGTAAAATGTCAGTGTTGCCACTTTACGGAAACATGGATTTTTTTGAGGTTGAAGCATGCGCCAGTTAATATTTTTGCATTTTGATCACGACCTAAAGTGGTTGACAGGCTCCGGATGCCAAACCGCTTGTCGGAAAATAACGGTTGATGGCTTGAAAGATAGGTGATGCATAGACCTACCTTGCGGTAAAATGTCAGTGTTGCCACTTTACGGGAACATGGATATTTTTGAGATTGAAGCATGCGCCCGTTAATATTTTTGCATTTTGATCACGACCTAAGGTGGTTGACAGGCTCCGGATGCCAAACCGCTTGTCGGAAAATAACGGTTGATGGCTTGAAAGATAGGTGATGCATAGACCTACCTTGCGGTAAAATGTCAGTGTTGCCACTTAACGGGAACATGGATTTTTTTGAGGTTGAAGCATGCGCCTGTTAATATTTTTGCATTTTGATCACGACCTAAGGTGGTTGACAGGCTCCGGATGCCAAACCGCTTGTCGGAAAATAACGGTTGATGGCTTGAAAGATAGGTGATGCATAGACCTACCTTGCGGTAAAATGTCAGTGTTGCCACTTAACGGGAACATGGATTTTTTTGAGGTTGAAGCATGCGCCTGTTAATATTTTTGCATTTTGATCACGACCTAAGGTGGTTGACAGGCTCCGGATGCCAAACCGCTTGTCGGAAAATAACGGTTGATGGCTTGAAAGATAGGTGATGCATAGACCTGCCTTGCAGTAAAATGTCAGTGTTGCCACTTTACGGGAACATGGATTTTTTGAGGTTGAAGCATGCGCCAGTTAATATTTTTGCATTTTGATCACGACCTAAAGTGGTTGACAGGCTCCGGATGCCAAACCGCTTGTCGGAAAATAACGGTTGATGGCTTGAAAGATAGGTGATGCATAGACCTACCTTGCGGTAAAATGTCAGTGTTGCCACTTTACGGGAACATGGATTTTTTTGAGGTTGAAGCATGCACCTGTTAATATTTTTGCATTTTGATCACGACCGAAGGTGGTTGACAGGCTCCGGATGCCAAACCGCTTGTCGGAAAATAACGGTTGATGGCTTGAAAGATAGGTGATGCATAGACCTACCTTGCGGTAAAATGTCAGTGTTGCCACTTAACGGGAACATGGATTTTTTTGAGGTTGAAGCATGCGCCTGTTAATATTTTTGCATTTTGATCACGACCTAAGGTGGTTGACAGGCTCCGGATGCCAAACCGCTTGTCGGAAAATAACGGTTGATGGCTTGAAAGATAGGTGATGCATAGACCTACCTTGCGGTAAAATGTCAGTGTTGCCACTTTACGGGAACATGGATTTTTTTGAGGTTGAAGCATGCACCTGTTAATATTTTTGCATTTTGATCACGACCTAAGGTGGTTGACAGGCTCCGGATGCCAAACCGCTTGTCGGAAAATAACGGTTGATGGCTTGAAAGATAGGTGATGCATAGACCTACCTTGCGGTAAAATGTCAGTGTTGCCACTTCACGGGAACATGGATTTTTTTGAGGTTGAAGCATGCGCCTGTTAATATTTTTGCATTTTGATCACGACCTAAGGTGGTTGACAGGCTCCGGGTACCAAACCGCTTGTCGGAAAATAACGGTTGATAGCTTGAAAGATAGGTGATGCATAGACCTACCTTGCGGTAAAATGTCAGTGTTGCCACTTAACGGGAACATGGATTTTTTTGAGGTTGAAGCATGCGCCTGTTAATATTTTTGCATTTTGATCACGACCTTAGGTGGTTGACAGGCTCCGGATGCCAAACCGCTTGTCGGAAAATAACGGTTGATGGCTTGAAAGATAGGTGATGCATAGACCTACCTTGCAGTAAAATGTCAGTGTTGCCACTTTACGGGAACATGGATTTTTTTGAGGTTGAAGCATGCGCCTGTTAATATTTTTGCATTTTGATCACGACCTAAGGTGGTTGACAGGCTCCGGATGCCAAACCGCTTGTCGGAAAATAACGGTTGATGGCTTGAAAGATAGGTGATGCATAGACCTACCTTGCAGTAAAATGTTAGTGTTGCCACTTTACGGGAACATGGATTTTTTTGAGGTTGAAGCATGCACCAGTTAATATTTTTGCATTTTGATCACGACCTAAAGTGGTTGACAGGCTCCGGATGCCAAACCGCTTGTCGGAAAATAACGGTTGATGGCTTGAAAGATAGGTGATGCATAGACCTACCTTGCGGTAAAATGTCAGTGTTGCCACTTAACGGGAACATGGATTTTTTTGAGGTTGAAGCATGCGCCTGTTAATATTTTTGCATTTTGATCACGACCTAAGGTGGTTGACAGGCTCCGGATGCCAAACCGCTTGTCGTAAAATAACGGTTGATGGCTTGAAAGATAGGTGATGCATAGACCTACCTTGCGGTAAAATGTCAGTGTTGCCACTTAACGGGAACATGGATTTCTTTGAGGTTGAAGCATGCGCCTGTTAATATTTTTGCATTTTGATCACGACCTAAGGTGGTTGACAGGCTCCGGATGCCAAACCGCTTGTCGGAAAATAACGGTTGATGGCTTGAAAGATAGGTGATGCATAGACCTACCTTGCGGTAAAATGTCAGTGTTGCCACTTTACGGGAACATGGATTTTTTTGAGGTTGAAGCATGCGCCTGTTAATATTTTTGCATTTTGATCACGACCTAAGGTGGTTGACAGGCTCCGGATGCCAAACCGCTTGTCGGAAAATAACGGTTGATGGCTTGAAAGATAGGTGATGCATAGACCTACCTTGCGGTAAAATGTCAGTGTTGCCACTTAACGGGAACATGGATTTTTTTGAGGTTGAAGCATGCGCCAGAGTAATATTTTTGCATTTTGATCACGACCTAAAGTGGTTGACAGGCTCCGAATGCCAAACCGCTTGTCGGAAAATAACGGTTGATGGCTTGAAAGATAGGTGATGCATAGACCTACCTTGCGGTAAAATGTCAGTGTTGCCACTTTACGGGAACATGGATTTTTTTGAGGTTGAAGCATGCACCTGTTAATATTTTTGCATTTTAATCACGACCTAAGGTGGTTGACAGGCTCCGGATGCCAAATTGCTTGTCGGAAAATAACGGTTGATGGCTTGAAAGTTAGGTGATGCATAGACCTACCTTGCGGTAAAATGTCAGTGTTGCCACTTAACGGAAACATGGATTTTTTTTTGGTTGAAGCATGCGCCTGTTAATATTTTTGCATTTTGATCACGACCTAAGGTGGTTGACAGGCTCCGGATGCCAAACCGCTTGTCGGAAAATAACGGTTGATGGCTTGAAAGATAGGTGATGCATAGACCTACCTTGCGGTAAAATGTCAGTGTTGCCACTTTACGGGAACATGGATTTTTTTGAGGTTGAAGCATGCACCTGTTAATATTTTTGCATTTTGATCACGACCTAAGGTGGTTGACAGGCTCCGGATGCCAAACCGCTTGTCGGAAAATAACGGTTGATGGCTTGAAAGATAGGTGATGCATAGACCTACCTTGCGGTAAAATGTCAGTGTTGCCACTTTACGGGAACATGGATTTTTTTGAGGTTGAAGCATGCGCCTGTTAATATTTTTGCATTTTGATCACGACCTAAGGTGGTTGACAGGCTCCGGATGCCAAACCGCTTGTCGGAAAATAACGGTTGATGGCTTGAAAGATAGGTGATGCATAGACCTACCTTGCGGTAAAATGTCAGTGTTGCCACTTTACGGAAACATGGATTTTTTTGTGGTTGAAGCATGCGCCAGTTAATATTTTTGCATTTTGATCACGACCTAAAGTGGTTGACAGGCTCCGGATGCCAAACCGCTTGTCGGAAAATAACGGTTGATGGCTTGAAAGATAGGTGATGCATAGACCTACCTTGCGGTAAAATGTCAGTGTTGCCACTTTACGGGAACATGGATATTTTTGAGATTGAAGCATGCGCCCGTTAATATTTTTGCATTTTGATCACGACCTAAGGTGGTTGACAGGCTCCGGATGCCAAACCGCTTGTCGGAAAATAACGGTTGATGGCTTGAAAGATAGGTGATGCATAGACCTACCTTGCGGTAAAATGTCAGTGTTGCCACTTAACGGGAACATGGATTTTTTTGAGGTTGAAGCATGCGCCTTTTAATATTTTTGCATTTTGATCACGACCTAAGGTGGTTGACAGGCTCCGGATGCCAAACCGCTTGTCGGAAAATAACGGTTGATGGCTTGAAAGATAGGTGATGCATAGACCTACCTTGCGGTAAAATGTCAGTGTTGCCACTTAACGGGAACATGGATTTTTTTGAGGTTGAAGCATGCGCCTGTTAATATTTTTGCATTTTGATCACGACCTAAGGTGGTTGACAGGCTCCGGATGCCAAACCGCTTGTCGGAAAATAACGGTTGATGGCTTGAAAGATAGGTGATGCATAGACCTACCTTGCAGTAAAATGTCAGTGTTGCCACTTTACGGGAACATGGATTTTTTGAGGTTGAAGCATGCGCCAGTTAATATTTTTGCATTTTGATCACGACCTAAAGTGGTTGACAGGCTCCGGATGCCAAACCGCTTGTCGGAAAATAACGGTTGATGGCTTGAAAGATAGGTGATGCATAGACCTACCTTGCGGTAAAATGTCAGTGTTGCCACTTTACGGGAACATGGATTTTTTTGAGGTTGAAGCATGCACCTGTTAATATTTTTGCATTTTGATCACGACCGAAGGTGGTTGACAGGCTCCGGATGCCAAACCGCTTGTCGGAAAATAACGGTTGATGGCTTGAAAGATAGGTGATGCATAGACCTACCTTGCGGTAAAATGTCAGTGTTGCCACTTAACGGGAACATGGATTTTTTTGAGGTTGAAGCATGCGCCTGTTAATATTTTTGCATTTTGATCACGACCTAAGGTGGTTGACAGGCTCCGGATGCCAAACCGCTTGTCGGAAAATAACGGTTGATGGCTTGAAAGATAGGTGATGCATAGACCTACCTTGCGGTAAAATGTCAGTGTTGCCACTTTACGGGAACATGGATTTTTTTGAGGTTGAAGCATGCACCTGTTAATATTTTTGCATTTTGATCATGACCTAAGGTGGTTGACAGGCTCCGGATGCCAAACCGCTTGTCGGAAAATAACGGTTGATGGCTTGAAAGATAGGTGATGCATAGACCTACCTTGCGGTAAAATGTCAGTGTTGCCACTTCACGGGAACATGGATTTTTTTGAGGTTGAAGCATGCGCCTGTTAATATTTTTGCATTTTGATCACGACCTAAGGTGGTTGACAGGCTCCGGATGCCAAACCGCTTGTCGGAAAATAACGGTTGATGGCTTGAAAGATAGGTGATGCATAGACCTACCTTGCAGTAAAATGTCAGTGTTGCCACTTTACGGGAACATGGATTTTTTTGAGGTTGAAGCATGCGCCTGTTAATATTTTTGCATTTTGATCACGACCTAAGGTGGTTGACAGGCTCCGGATGCCAAACCGCTTGTCGGAAAATAACGGTTGATGGCTTGAAAGATAGGTGATGCATAGACCTACCTTGCAGTAAAATGTCAGTGTTGCCACTTTACGGGAACATGGATTTTTTTGAGGTTGAAGCATGCGCCTGTTAATATTTTTGCATTTTGATCACGACCTAAGGTGGTTGACAGGCTCCGGATGCCAAACCGCTTGTCGGAAAATAACGGTTGATGGCTTGAAAGATAGGTGATGCATAGACCTACCTTGCAGTAAAATGTCAGTGTTGCCACTTTACGGGAACATGGATTTTTTTGAGGTTGAAGCATGCGCCTGTTAATATTTTTGCATTTTGATCACGACCTAAGGTGGTTGACAGGCTCCGGATGCCAAACCGCTTGTCGGAAAATAACGGTTGATGGCTTGAAAGATAGGTGATGCATAGACCTACCTTGCAGTAAAATGTCAGTGTTGCCACTTTACGGGAACATGGATTTTTTTGAGGTTGAAGCATGCGCCTGTTAATATTTTTGCATTTTGATCACGACCTAAGGTGGTTGACAGGCTCCGGATGCCAAACCGCTTGTCGGAAAATAACGGTTGATGGCTTGAAAGATAGGTGATGCATAGACCTACCTTGCAGTAAAATGTCAGTGTTGCCACTTTACGGGAACATGGATTTTTTTGAGGTTGAAGCATGCGCCTGTTAATATTTTTGCATTTTGATCACGACCTAAGGTGGTTGACAGGCTCCGGATGCCAAACCGCTTGTCGGAAAATAACGGTTGATGGCTTGAAAGATAGGTGATGCATAGACCTACCTTGCAGTAAAATGTTAGTGTTGCCACTTTACGGGAACATGGATTTTTTTGAGGTTGAAGCATGCACCAGTTAATATTTTTGCATTTTGATCACGACCTAAAGTGGTTGACAGGCTCCGGATGCCAAACCGCTTGTCGGAAAATAACGGTTGATGGCTTGAAAGATAGGTGATGCATAGACCTACCTTGCGGTAAAATGTCAGTGTTGCCACTTAACGGGAACATGGATTTTTTTGAGGTTGAAGCATGCGCCTGTTAATATTTTTGCATTTTGATCACGACCTAAGGTGGTTGACAGGCTCCGGATGCCAAACCGCTTGTCGGAAAATAACGGTTGATGGCTTGAAAGATAGGTGATGCATAGACCTACCTTGCGGTAAAATGTCAGTGTTGCCACTTTACGGGAACATGGATTTTTTTGAGGTTGAAGCATGCGCCTGTTAATATTTTTGCATTTTGATCACGACCTAAGGTGGTTGACAGGCTCCGGATGCCAAACCGCTTGTCGGAAAATAACGGTTGATGGCTTGAAAGATAGGTGATGCATAGACCTACCTTGCAGTGAAATGTCAGTGTTGCCACTTTACGGGAACATGGATTTTTTTGAGGTTGAAGCATGCGCCAGTTAATATTTTTGCATTTTGATCACGACCAACTTTAACATGCAACTTGCAACTTGCACATGCAACTTGCACATGCATAGACCTACCTTGCGGTAAAATTTCAGTGTTGCCACTTAACGGGAACATGGATTTTTTTGAGGTTGAAGCATGCGCCTGTTAATATTTTTGCATTTTGATCACGACCTAAGGTGGTTGACAGGCTCCGGATGCCAAACCGCTTGTCGGAAAATAACGGTTGATGGCTTGAAAGATAGGTGATGCATAGACCTACCTTGCGGTAAAATGTCAGTGTTGCCACTTAACGGGAACATGGATTTTTTTGAGGTTGAAGCATGCGCCTGTTAATATTTTTGCATTTTGATCACGAC
Source organism: Dasysyrphus tricinctus (assembly GCA_963921185.1). Classification (NCBI taxonomy): domain Eukaryota; kingdom Metazoa; phylum Arthropoda; class Insecta; order Diptera; family Syrphidae; genus Dasysyrphus; species Dasysyrphus tricinctus. The sequence continues at coordinate 32,422,024 of OY992531.1, forward strand.
CTAAGGTGGTTGACAGGCTCCGGATGCCAAACCGCTTGTCGGAAAATAACGGTTGATGGCTTGAAAGATAGGTGATGCATAGACCTACCTTGCGGTAAAATGTCAGTGTTGTCACTTTACGGGAACATGGATTTTTTTGAGGTTGAAGCATGCGCCTGTTAATATTTTTGCATTTTGATCACGACCTAAGGTGGTTGACAGGCCCCGGATGCCAAGCCGCTTGTCGGAAAATAACGGTTAATGGCTTGAAAGATAGGTGGTGCATAGACCTACCTGGCGGTAAAATGTCAGTGTTGCCACTTTCCGGGAACATGGATTTTTTTGAGGTTGAAGCATGCGCCAGTTAATATTTTTGCATTTTGATCACAACCAACTTTAACATGCAACTTGCAACTTGCACATGCAACTAGCACATGCAACTTGCACATGCAACTTGCACATGCAACTTGCACATGCAACTTGCACATGCAACTTGCACATGCAACTTGCACATGCAACTTGCACATGCAACTTGCACATGCAACTTGCACATGCAACTTGCACATGCAACTTGCACATGCAACCTGCACATGCAACTTGTACATGCAACTTGCACAAGCAATCTTACATGCAACTTGCACATGCAACTTGCACATGCAACTTGCAACTTGCACATGCAACTTGCACATGCAACTTGCAACTTGCACATGCAACTTGCACATGCAACTTTTACATGCAACTCGCAACTTGCACATGCAACTTGCACATGCAACTTGCACATGCAACTTGCACATGCAACTTGCACATGCAACTTTTACATGCAACTTGCAACTTGAACATGCAACTTGCACATACAACTTGCACATGCAACTTGCACATGCAACTTGCACATGCAACTTGCACATGCAACTTGCACATGCAACTTGCACAAGCAACTTGTACATGCAACTTGCACATGCAACTTGCACATGCAACTTGCAACTTGCACATGCAACTTGCACATGCAACTTCCACATGCAACTTTTACATGCAACTTGCAACTTGCACATGCAACTTGCACATGCAACTTGCACATGCAACTTGCACATGCAACTTGCACATGCAACTTGCACATGCAACTTGCACATGCAACTTGCACATGCAACTTGCACATGCAACTTGCACATGCAACCTGCACATGCAACTTGTACATGCAACTTGCACATGCAACTTGTACATGCAACTTGCACATGCAACTTGCACATGCAACTTGCAACTTGCACATGCAACTTGCACATGCAACTTGCAACTTGCACATGCAACTTGCACATGCAACTTTAACATGCAACTTGCAACTTGCACATGCAACTTGCACATGCAACTTGCACATGCAACTTGCACATGCAACTTGCACATGCAACCTGCACATGCAACTTGCAACTTGAACATGCAACTTGCACATGCAACTTGCACATGCAACTTGCACATGCAACTTGCACATGCAACTTGCACATGCAACTTGCAACTTGCACATGCAACTTGCACATGCAACTTTTACATGCAACTTGCACATGCAACTTGTACATGCAACTTGCACATGCAACTTGTACATGCAACTAGCACATGCAACTTTCACATGCATCTTGCACATGCAACTTGCACATGCAACTTGCACATGCAACTTGCACATGCAACTTGCAACTTGCACATGCAACTTGAACATGCAACTAGCAACTTGCACATGCAACTTGCAACTTGCACATGCAACTGGCACATGTAACTTCCACAAGCAACCTGCACATGCAACTTGCAACTTGCACATGCAACTTGCACATGCAACTTTAACATGCAACTTGCAACTTGCACATGCAACTTGCACATGCAACTTGCACATGCAACTTGCACATGCAACTTGCACATGCAACCTGCACATGCAACCTGCAACTTGAACATGCAACTTGCACATGCAACTTGCACATGCAACTTGCACATGCAACTTGCACATGCAACCTGCACATGCAACTTGCAACTTGAACATGCAACTTGCACATGCAACTTGCACATGCAACTTGCACATGCAACTTGCACATGCAACATGCACATGCAACTTGCACATGCAACCTGCAACTTGCACATGCATCTTGCACATGCAACTTGCAACTTGCATATGAAACTTGCAACTTGCACATAAGACTTGCACATGCAACCTGCACATGCAACTTGCACATGCAACTTGCACATGCAACTTGCACATGCAACTTGCACATGCAACTTGCACATGCAACTTGCACATGCAACTTGCACATGCAACCTGCATGTGCAACTTTTACATGCAACTTGCAACTTGAACATGCAACTTGCACATGCAACTTGCACATGCAACTTGCACATGCAACTTGCACATGCAACTTGCACATGCAACTTGCACACGCAACTTGCACATGCAACTTGCACATGCAATTTGCACATGCAACTTGCACATGCAACCTGCACATGCAACTTGCACATGCAACTTGCACATGCAACTTGCAACTTGCACATGCAACTTGCACATGCAACTTGCACATGCAACTTGCACATGCAACTTGTACATGCAACTTGCACATGCAACATGCACATGCAACTTGCACATGCAACTTGCACATGCAACTTGTACATGCAACTTGCACATGCAACTTGCACATGCAACTTGCAACTTGCACATGCAACTTGCACATGCAACTTGCACATGCAACTTGCACATGCAACCTGCACATGCAACTTGTACATGCAACTGGCACATGCAACTTGCACATGCAACTTGCACATGCAACTTGTACATGCAACTTGCAAATGCAACATGCACATGCAACTTGCACATGCAACTTGCAACTTGCACATGCAACTTGCACATGCAACTTGCACATGCAACCTGCACATGCAACTTGCAAATGCAACTTGCAACTTGCACATGCAACTTGCACATGCAACTTACACATGCAACTTGCACATGCAACTTGCACATGCAACTTGCACATGCAACTTGTACATGCAACTTGCACATGCAACATGCACATGCAACTTGCACATGCAACTTGCAACTTGCACATGCAACTTGCAACTTGCACATGCAACTTGCACATGCAACTTTTACATGCAACTTGCAACTTGCACATGCAACTTACACATGCAACTTGTACATGCATCTAGCACATGCAACTTTCACATGCAACTTGCACATGCAACTTGCACATGCAACTTGCACATGCAACTTGCACATGCAACTTGCACATGCAACTTGTACATGCAACTTGCACATGCAACATGCACATGCAACTTGCACATGCAACTTGCAACTTGCACATGCAACTTGCACATGCAACTTGCAACTTGCACATGCAACTTGCACATGCAACTTTTACATGCAACTTGCAACTTGCACATGCAACTTACACATGCAACTTGTACATGCAACTAGCACATGCAACTTTCACATGCAACTTGCACATGCAACTTGCACATGCAACTTGCACATGCAACTTGCACATGCAACTTGCACATGCAACTTGCACATGCAACCTGCACATGCAACTTGTACATGCAACTGGCACATGCAACTTGCACATGCAACTTGCACATGCAACTTGTACATGCAACTTGCAAATGCAACATGCACATGCAACTTGCACATGCAACTTGCAACTTGCACATGCAACTTGCACATGCAACTTTTACATGCAACTTGCAACTTGCACATGCAACTTACACATGCAACTTGTACATGCAACTAGCACATGCAACTTTCACATGCAACTTGCACATGCAACTTGCACATGCAACTTGCACATGCAACTTGCACATGCAACTTGCACATGCAACTTGCACATGCAACCTGCACATGCAACTTGCAAATGCAACTTGCAACTTGCACATGCAACTTGCACATGCAACTTACACATGCAACTTGCACATGCAACTTGCACATGCAACTTGCACATGCAACTTGCACATGCAACTTGCACATGCAACTTGCACATGCAACATGCACATGCAACTTGCACATGCAACTTGCAACTTGCACATGCAACTTGCACATGCAACTTGCAACTTGCACATGCAACTTGCACATGCAACTTTTACATGCAATTTGCAACTTGCACATGCAACTTGCACATGCAACTTGTACATGCAACTAGCACATGCAACTTTCACATGCAACTTGCACATGCAACTTGCACATGCAACTTGCACATGCAACTGTCACATGCAACTTGCACATGCAACTTGCAACTTGCACATGCAACTTGCACATGCAACTTGCAACTTGCACATGCAACTGGCACATGTAACTTCCACAAGCAACCTGCACATGCAACTTGCAACTTGCACTAGCACATGCAACTTTCACATGCAACTTGCACATGCAACATGCACATGCAACTTGCACATGCAACTTGCAACTTGCACATGCAACTTGCACATGCAACTAGCAACTTGCACATGCAACTTGCACATGCACCTTGCACATGCAACATGCACATGCAACTTGAACATGCAACTTGCACATGCAACTTGCATATGCAACTTACACATGCAACTTGTACATGCAACTAGCACATGCAACTTTCACATGCAACTTGCACATGCAACTTGCACATGCAACTTGCACATGCAATTTGCACATGCAACTTGCACATGCAACCTGCACATGCAACTTGCACATGCAACTTGCACATGCAACTTGCACATGCAACTTGCACATGCAACTGTCACATGCAACTTGCACATGCAACTTGCAACTTGCACATGCAACTTGCACATGCAACTTGCAACTTGCACATGCAACTGGCACATGTAACTTCCACAAGCAACCTGCACATGCAACTTGCAACTTGCACATGCAACTTACACATGCAACTTGTACATGCAACTAGCACATGCAACTTTCACATGCAACTTGCACATGCAACTTGCACATGCAACTTGCACATGCAACTTGCACATGCAACTTGCACATGCACCTTGCACATGCAACATGCACATGCAACTTGAACTTGCAACTTGCACATGCAACTTGCACATGCAACTTGCACATGCAACTTGCACATGCAACTTGCACATGCAACTTGCACATGCAACTTGCACATGCAACTTGTACATGCAACTTGCACATGCAACTTGTACATGCAACTAGCACATGCAACTTGCACATGCAACTTGCAACTTTAACATGCAACTTGCACATGCAACTTGCAACTTGCACATGCAACTTGCAACTTGCACATGCAACTTGCACATGCAACTTGTACATGCAACTAGCACTTGCAACTTTCACATGCAACTTGCACATGCAACTTGCACATGCAACTTGCACATGCAACTTGCACATGCAACTTGCACATGCAACTTGCACATGCAACTTGCACATGCAACATGCACATGCAACTTGTACATGCAACTTGCACATGGAACTTGCACACGCAACTTGTACATGCAACTTGCACATGCAACTTGCACATGCAACTTGCAACTTGCACATGCAACTTGTGATGCATAGACCTACCTTGCGGTAAAATGTCAGTGATGCCACTTTACGGGAACATGGATTTTTTTGAGGTTGAAGCATAAGCCCGTTAATATTTTTGCATTTTGATCACGACCTAAGGTGGTTGACAGGCTCCGGATGCCAAACCGCTTGTCGGAAAATAACGGTTCATGGCTTGAAAGATAGGTGATGCATAGACCTACCTTGCGGTAAAATGTCAGTGTTGCCACTTTACGGGAACATGGATTTTTTTGAGGTTGAAGCATGCGCCCGTTAATATTTTTGCATTTTGATCACGACCTAAGGAGGTTGACAGGCTCCGGATGCCAAACCGCTTGTCGGAAAATAACGGTTGATGGCTTGAAAGATAGGTGATGCATAGACCTACCTTGCGGTAAAATGTCAGTGTTGCCACTTAACGGGAACATGGATTTGTTTGAGGTTGAAGCATGCACCTGTTAATATTTTTGCATTTTGATCACGACCTAAGGTGGTTGACAGGCTCCGGATGCCAAACCGCTTGTCGGAAAATAACGGTTGATAGCTTGAAAGATAGGTGATGCATAGACCTACCTTGCGGTAAAATGTCAGTGTTGCCACTTAACGGGAACATGGATTTTTTTGAGGTTGAAGCATGCGCCTGTTAATATTTTTGCATTTTGATCACGACCTAAGGTGGTTGACAAGCTCCGGATGCCAAGCCGCTTGTCGGAAAATAACGGTTGATGGCTTGAAAGATAGGTGATGCATAGACCTACCTTGCGGTAAAATGTCAGTGTTGCCACTTAACGGGAACATGGATTTTTTTGAGGTTGAAGCATGCGCCTGTTAATATTTTTGCATTTTGATCACGACCTAAGGTGGTTGACAGGCTCCGGATGCCAAACCGCTTGTCGGAAAATAACGGTTGATGGCTTGAAAGATAGGTGATGCATAGACCTACCTTGCAGTAAAATGTCAGTGTTGCCACTTAACGGGAACATGGATTTTTTTGACGTTGAAGCATGCGCCAGTTAATATTTTTGCATTTTGATCACGACCTAAAGTGGTTGACAGGCTCCGGATGCCAAACCGCTTGTCGGAAAATAACGGTTGATGGCTTGAAAGATAGGTGATGCATAGACCTACCTTGCGGTAAAATGTCAGTGTTGCCACTTTACGGGAACATGGATTTTTTTGAGGTTGAAGCATGCACCTGTTAATATTTTTGCATTTTGATCACGACCTAAGGTGGTTGACAGGCTCCGGATGCCAAACCGCTTGTCGGAAAATAACGGTTGATAGCTTGAAAGATAGGTGATGCATAGACCTACCTTGCGGTAAAATGTCAGTGTTGCCACTTTACGGGAACATGGATTTTTTTGAGGTTGAAGCATGCGCCTGTTAATATTTTTGCATTTTGATCACGACCTAAGGTGGTTGACAGGCTCCGGATGCCAAACCGCTTGTCGGAAAATAACGGTTGATGGCTTGAAAGATAGGTGATGCATAGACCTACCTTGCGGTAAAATGTCAGTGTTGCCACTTTACGGGAACATGGATTTTTTTGAGGTTGAAGCATGCGCCTGTTAATATTTTTGCATTTTGATCACGACCTAAGGTGGTTGACAGGCTCCGGATGCCAAACCGCTTGTCGGAAAATAACGGTTGATGGCTTGAAAGATAGGTGATGCATAGACCTACCTTGCGGTAAAATGTCAGTGTTGCCACTTTACGGGAACATGGATTTTTTTGAGGTTGAAGCATGCGCCTGTTAATATTTTTGCATTTTGATCACGACCTAAGGTGGTTGACAGGCTCCGGATGCCAAACCGCTTGTCGGAAAATAACGGTTGATGGCTTGAAAGATAGGTGATGCATAGACCTACCTTGCGGTAAAATGTCAGTGTTGCCACTTTACGGGAACATGGATTTTTTTGAGGTTGAAGCATGCGCCTGTTAATATTTTTGCATTTTGATCACGACCTAAGGTGGTTGACAGGCTCCGGATGCCAAACCGCTTGTCGGAAAATAACGGTTGATGGCTTGAAAGATAGGTGATGCATAGACCTACCTTGCGGTAAAATGTCAGTGTTGCCACTTTACGGGAACATGGATTTTTTTGAGGTTGAAGCATGCACCTGTTAATATTTTTGCATTTTGATCACGACCTAAGGTGGTTGACAGGCTCTGGATGCCAAACCGCTTGTCGGAAAATAACGGTTGATGGCTTGAAAGATAGGTGATGCATAGACCTACCTTGCGGTAAAATGTCAGTGTTGCCACTTAACGGGAACATGGATTTTTTTGAGGTTGAAGCATGCGCCTGTTAATATTTTTGCATTTTGATCACGACCTAAGGTGGTTGACAGGCTCCGGATGCCAAACCGCTTGTCGGAAAATAACGGTTGATGGCTTGAAAGATAGGTGATGCATAGACCTACCTTGCGGTAAAATGTCAGTGTTGCCACTTTACGGGAACATGGATTTTTTTGAGGTTGAAGCATGCACCTGTTAATATTTTTGCATTTTGATCACGACCTAAGGTGGTTGACAGGCTCCGGATGCCAAACCGCTTGTCGGAAAATAACGGTTGATGGCTTGAAAGATAGGTGATGCATAGACCTACCTTGCGGTAAAATGTCAGTGTTGCCACTTTACGGGAACATGGATTTTTTTGAGGTTGAAGCATGCGCCTGTTAATATTTTTGCATTTTGATCACGACCTAAGGTGGTTGACAGGCTCCGGATGCCAAACCGCTTGTCGGAAAATAACGGTTGATGGCTTGAAAGATAGGTGATGCATAGACCTACCTTGCGGTAAAATGTCAGTGTTGCCACTTTACGGAAACATGGATTTTTTTGAGGTTGAAGCATGCGCCAGTTAATATTTTTGCATTTTGATCACGACCTAAAGTGGTTGACAGGCTCCGGATGCCAAACCGCTTGTCGGAAAATAACGGTTGATGGCTTGAAAGATAGGTGATGCATAGACCTACCTTGCGGTAAAATGTCAGTGTTGCCACTTTACGGGAACATGGATATTTTTGAGATTGAAGCATGCGCCCGTTAATATTTTTGCATTTTGATCACGACCTAAGGTGGTTGACAGGCTCCGGATGCCAAACCGCTTGTCGGAAAATAACGGTTGATGGCTTGAAAGATAGGTGATGCATAGACCTACCTTGCGGTAAAATGTCAGTGTTGCCACTTAACGGGAACATGGATTTTTTTGAGGTTGAAGCATGCGCCTGTTAATATTTTTGCATTTTGATCACGACCTAAGGTGGTTGACAGGCTCCGGATGCCAAACCGCTTGTCGGAAAATAACGGTTGATGGCTTGAAAGATAGGTGATGCATAGACCTACCTTGCGGTAAAATGTCAGTGTTGCCACTTAACGGGAACATGGATTTTTTTGAGGTTGAAGCATGCGCCTGTTAATATTTTTGCATTTTGATCACGACCTAAGGTGGTTGACAGGCTCCGGATGCCAAACCGCTTGTCGGAAAATAACGGTTGATGGCTTGAAAGATAGGTGATGCATAGACCTACCTTGCAGTAAAATGTCAGTGTTGCCACTTTACGGGAACATGGATTTTTTTGAGGTTGAAGCATGCGCCTGTTAATATTTTTGCATTTTGATCACGACCTAAGGTGGTTGACAGGCTCCGGATGCCAAACCGCTTGTCGGAAAATAACGGTTGATAGCTTGAAAGATAGGTGATGCATAGACCTACCTTGCGGTAAAATGTCAGTGTTGCCACTTTACGGGAACATGGATTTTTTTGAGGTTGAAGCATGCGCCTGTTAATATTTTTGCATTTTGATCACGACCTAAGGTGGTTGACAGGCTCCGGATGCCAAACCGCTTGTCGGAAAATAACGGTTGATGGCTTGAAAGATAGGTGATGCATAGACCTACCTTGCGGTAAAATGTCAGTGTTGCCACTTTACGGGAACATGGATATTTTTGAGATTGAAGCATGCGCCCGTTAATATTTTTGCATTTTGATCACGACCTAAGGTGGTTGACAGGCTCCGGATGCCAAACCGCTTGTCGGAAAATAACGGTTGATGGCTTGAAAGATAGGTGATGCATAGACCTACCTTGCGGTAAAATGTCAGTGTTGCCACTTAACGGGAACATGGATTTTTTTGAGGTTGAAGCATGCGCCTGTTAATATTTTTGCATTTTGATCACGACCTAAGGTGGTTGACAGGCTCCGGATGCCAAACCGCTTGTCGGAAAATAACGGTTGATGGCTTGAAAGATAGGTGATGCATAGACCTACCTTGCGGTAAAATGTCAGTGTTGCCACTTAACGGGAACATGGATTTTTTTGAGGTTGAAGCATGCGCCTGTTAATATTTTTGCATTTTGATCACGACCTAAGGTGGTTGACAGGCTCCGGATGCCAAACCGCTTGTCGGAAAATAACGGTTGATGGCTTGAAAGATAGGTGATGCATAGACCTACCTTGCAGTAAAATGTCAGTGTTGCCACTTTACGGGAACATGGATTTTTTTGAGGTTGAAGCATGCGCCTGTTAATATTTTTGCATTTTGATCACGACCTAAGGTGGTTGACAGGCTCCGGATGCCAAACCGCTTGTCGGAAAATAACGGTTGATAGCTTGAAAGATAGGTGATGCATAGACCTACCTTGCGGTAAAATGTCAGTGTTGCCACTTTACGGGAACATGGATTTTTTTGAGGTTGAAGCATGCGCCTGTTAATATTTTTGCATTTTGATCACGACCTAAGGTGGTTGACAGGCTCCGGATGCCAAACCGCTTGTCGGAAAATAACGGTTGATGGCTTGAAAGATAGGTGATGCATAGACCTACCTTGCGGTAAAATGTCAGTGTTGCCACTTTACGGGAACATGGATTTTTTTGAGGTTGAAGCATGCACCTGTTAATATTTTTGCATTTTGATCACGACCTAAGGTGGTTGACAGGCTCTGGATGCCAAACCGCTTGTCGGAAAATAACGGTTGATGGCTTGAAAGATAGGTGATGCATAGACCTACCTTGCGGTAAAATGTCAGTGTTGCCACTTTACGGGAACATGGATTTTTTTGAGGTTGAAGCATGCACCTGTTAATATTTTTGCATTTTGATCACGACCTAAGGTGGACAAGCTCCGGATGCCAAACCGCTTGTCGGAAAATAACGGTTGATGGCTTGAAAGATAGGTGATGCATAGACCTACCTTGCAGTAAAATGTCAGTGTTGCCACTTAACGGGAACATGGATTTTTTTGAGGTTGAAGCATGCGCCTGTTAATATTTTTGCATTTTGATCACGACCTAAGGTGGTTGACAGGCTCCGGATGCCAAACCGCTTGTCGGAAAATAACGGTTGATGGCTTGAAAGATAGGTGATGCATAGACCTACCTTGCGGTAAAATGTCAGTGTTGCCACTTAACGGGAACATGGATTTTTTTGAGGTTGAAGCATGCGCCTGTTAATATTTTTGCATTTTGATCACGACCTAAGGTGGACAAGCTCCGGATGCCAAACCGCTTGTCGGAAAATAACGGTTGATGGCTTGAAAGATAGGTGATGCATAGACCTACCTTGCGGTAAAATGTCAGTGTTGCCACTTTACGGGAACATGGATTTTTTTGAGGTTGAAGCATGCACCTGTTAATATTTTTGCATTTTGATCACGACCTAAGGTGGTTGACAGGCTCCGGATGCCAAACCGCTTGTCGGAAAATAACGGTTGATAGCTTGAAAGATAGGTGATGCATAGACCTACCTTGCGGTAAAATGTCAGTGTTGCCACTTTACGGGAACATGGATTTTTTTGAGGTTGAAGCATGCGCCTGTTAATATTTTTGCATTTTGATCACGACCTAAGGTGGTTGACAGGCTCCGGATGCCAAACCGCTTGTCGGAAAATAACGGTTGATGGCTTGAAAGATAGGTGATGCATAGACCTACCTTGCGGTAAAATGTCAGTGTTGCCACTTTACGGGAACATGGATTTTTTTGAGGTTGAAGCATGCGCCTGTTAATATTTTTGCATTTTGATCACGACCTAAGGTGGTTGACAGGCTCCGGATGCCAAACCGCTTGTCGGAAAATAACGGTTGATGGCTTGAAAGATAGGTGATGCATAGACCTACCTTGCGGTAAAATGTCAGTGTTGCCACTTTACGGGAACATGGATTTTTTTGAGGTTGAAGCATGCACCTGTTAATATTTTTGCATTTTGATCACGACCTAAGGTGGTTGACAGGCTCCGGATGCCAAACCGCTTGTCGGAAAATAACGGTTGATGGCTTGAAAGATAGGTGATGCATAGACCTACCTTGCGGTAAAATGTCAGTGTTGCCACTTAACGGGAACATGGATTTTTTTGAGGTTGAAGCATGCGCCTGTTAATATTTTTGCATTTTGATCACGACCTAAGGTGGTTGACAGGCTCCGGATGCCAAACCGCTTGTCGGAAAATAACGGTTGATGGCTTGAAAGATAGGTGATGCATAGACCTACCTTGCGGTAAAATGTCAGTGTTGCCACTTAACGGGAACATGGATTTTTTTGAGGTTGAAGCATGCGCCTGTTAATATTTTTGCATTTTGATCACGACCTAAGGTGGTTGACAGGCTCCGGATGCCAAACCGCTTGTCGGAAAATAACGGTTGATGGCTTGAAAGATAGGTGATGCATAGACCTACCTTGCGGTAAAATGTCAGTGTTGCCACTTAACGGGAACATGGATTTTTTGAGGTTGAAGCATGCGCCTGTTAATATTTTTGCATTTTGATCACGACCTAAGGTGGTTGACAGGCTCCGGATGCCAAACCGCTTGTCGGAAAATAACGGTTGATGGCTTGAAAGATAGGTGATGCATAGACCTACCTTGCAGTAAAATGTCAGTGTTGCCACTTTACGGGAACATGGATTTTTTTGAGGTTGAAGCATGCGCCTGTTAATATTTTTGCATTTTGATCACGACCTAAGGTGGTTGACAGGCTCCGGATGCCAAACCGCTTGTCGGAAAATAACGGTTGATAGCTTGAAAGATAGGTGATGCATAGACCTACCTTGCGGTAAAATGTCAGTGTTGCCACTTTACGGGAACATGGATTTTTTTGAGGTTGAAGCATGCGCCTGTTAATATTTTTGCATTTTGATCACGACCTAAGGTGGTTGACAGGCTCCGGATGCCAAACCGCTTGTCGGAAAATAACGGTTGATGGCTTGAAAGATAGGTGATGCATAGACCTACCTTGCGGTAAAATGTCAGTGTTGCCACTTTACGGGAACATGGATTTTTTTGAGGTTGAAGCATGCACCTGTTAATATTTTTGCATTTTGATCACGACCTAAGGTGGTTGACAGGCTCTGGATGCCAAACCGCTTGTCGGAAAATAACGGTTGATGGCTTGAAAGATAGGTGATGCATAGACCTACCTTGCGGTAAAATGTCAGTGTTGCCACTTAACGGGAACATGGAGTTTTTTGAGGTTGAAGCATGCGCCTGTTAATATTTTTGCATTTTGATCACGACCTAAGGTGGTTGACAGGCTCCGGATGCCAAACCGCTTGTCGGAAAATAACGGTTGATGGCTTGAAAGATAGGTGATGCATAGACCTACCTTGCGGTAAAATGTCAGTGTTGCCACTTTACGGGAACATGGATTTTTTTGAGGTTGAAGCATGCACCTGTTAATATTTTTGCATTTTGATCACGACCTAAGGTGGTTGACAGGCTCCGGATGCCAAACCGCTTGTCGGAAAATAACGGTTGATGGCTTGAAAGATAGGTGATGCATAGACCTACCTTGCGGTAAAATGTCAGTGTTGCCACTTTACGGGAACATGGATTTTTTTGAGGTTGAAGCATGCGCCTGTTAATATTTTTGCATTTTGATCACGACCTAAGGTGGTTGACAGGCTCCGGATGCCAAACCGCTTGTCGGAAAATAACGGTTGATGGCTTGAAAGATAGGTGATGCATAGACCTACCTTGCGGTAAAATGTCAGTGTTGCCACTTTACGGAAACATGGATTTTTTTGAGGTTGAAGCATGCGCCAGTTAATATTTTTGCATTTTGATCACGACCTAAAGTGGTTGACAGGCTCCGGATGCCAAACCGCTTGTCGGAAAATAACGGTTGATGGCTTGAAAGATAGGTGATGCATAGACCTACCTTGCGGTAAAATGTCAGTGTTGCCACTTTACGGGAACATGGATATTTTTGAGATTGAAGCATGCGCCCGTTAATATTTTTGCATTTTGATCACGACCTAAGGTGGTTGACCGGCTCCGGATGCCAAACCGCTTGTCGGAAAATAACGGTTGATGGCTTGAAAGATAGGTGATGCATAGACCTACCTTGCGGTAAAATGTCAGTGTTGCCACTTAACGGGAACATGGATTTTTTTGAGGTTGAAGCATGCACCTGTTAATATTTTTGCATTTTGATCACGACCTAAGGTGGTTGACAGGCTCCGGATGCCAAACCGCTTGTCGGAAAATAACGGTTGATGGCTTGAAAGATAGGTGATGCATAGACCTACCTTGCGGTAAAATGTCAGTGTTGCCACTTAACGGGAACATGGATTTTTTTGAGGTTGAAGCATGCGCCTGTTAATATTTTTGCATTTTGATCACGACCTAAGGTGGTTGACAGGCTCCGGATGCCAAACCGCTTGTCGGAAAATAACGGTTGATGGCTTGAAAGATAGGTGATGCATAGACCTACCTTGCAGTAAAATGTCAGTGTTGCCACTTTACGGGAACATGGATTTTTTGAGGTTGAAGCATGCGCCAGTTAATATTTTTGCATTTTGATCACGACCTAAAGTGGTTGACAGGCTCCGGATGCCAAACCGCTTGTCGGAAAATAACGGTTGATGGCTTGAAAGATAGGTGATGCATAGACCTACCTTGCGGTAAAATGTCAGTGTTGCCACTTTACGGGAACATGGATTTTTTTGAGGTTGAAGCATGCACCTGTTAATATTTTTGCATTTTGATCACGACCGAAGGTGGTTGACAGGCTCCGGATGCCAAACCGCTTGTCGGAAAATAACGGTTGATGGCTTGAAAGATAGGTGATGCATAGACCTACCTTGCGGTAAAATGTCAGTGTTGCCACTTTACGGAAACATGGAGTTTTTTGAGGTTGAAGCATGCGCCTGTTAATATTTTTGCATTTTGATCACGACCTAAGGTGGTTGACAGGCTCCGGATGCCAAACCGCTTGTCGGAAAATAACGGTTGATGGCTTGAAAGATAGGTGATGCATAGACCTACCTTGCGGTAAAATGTCAGTGTTGCCACTTTACGGGAACATGGATTTTTTTGAGGTTGAAGCATGCACCTGTTAATATTTTTGCATTTTGATCACGACCTAAGGTGGTTGACAGGCTCCGGATGCCAAACCGCTTGTCGGAAAATAACGGTTGATGGCTTGAAAGATAGGTGATGCATAGACCTACCTTGCGGTAAAATGTCAGTGTTGCCACTTTACGGGAACATGGATTTTTTTGAGGTTGAAGCATGCACCTGTTAATATTTTTGCATTTTGATCACGACCGAAGGTGGTTGACAGGCTCCGGATGCCAAACCGCTTGTCGGAAAATAACGGTTGATGGCTTGAAAGATAGGTGATGCATAGACCTACCTTGCGGTAAAATGTCAGTGTTGCCACTTTACGGAAACATGGAGTTTTTTGAGGTTGAAGCATGCGCCTGTTAATATTTTTGCATTTTGATCACGACCTAAGGTGGTTGACAGGCTCCGGATGCCAAACCGCTTGTCGGAAAATAACGGTTGATGGCTTGAAAGATAGGTGATGCATAGACCTACCTTGCGGTAAAATGTCAGTGTTGCCACTTTACGGGAACATGGATTTTTTTGAGGTTGAAGCATGCACCTGTTAATATTTTTGCATTTTGATCACGACCTAAGGTGGTTGACAGGCTCCGGATGCCAAACCGCTTGTCGGAAAATAACGGTTGATGGCTTGAAAGATAGGTGATGCATAGACCTACCTTGCGGTAAAATGTCAGTGTTGCCACTTCACGGGAACATGGATTTTTTTGAGGTTGAAGCATGCGCCTGTTAATATTTTTGCATTTTGATCACGACCTAAGGTGGTTGACAGGCTCCGGATGCCAAACCGCTTGTCGGAAAATAACGGTTGATGGCTTGAAAGATAGGTGATGCATAGACCTACCTTGCGGTAAAATGTCAGTGTTGCCACTTTACGGGAACATGGATTTTTTTGAGGTTGAAGCATGCACCTGTTAATATTTTTGCATT
Source organism: Dasysyrphus tricinctus (assembly GCA_963921185.1). Lineage (NCBI taxonomy): Eukaryota > Metazoa > Arthropoda > Insecta > Diptera > Syrphidae > Dasysyrphus > Dasysyrphus tricinctus. Next base: position 32,437,777 of record OY992531.1, read on the forward strand.
TTGATCACGACCTAAGGTGGTTGACAGGCTCCGGATGCCAAACCGCTTGTCGGAAAATAACGGTTGATGGCTTGAAAGATAGGTGATGCATAGACCTACCTTGCAGTAAAATGTCAGTGTTGCCACTTTACGGGAACATGGATTTTTTTGAGGTTGAAGCATGCGCCTGTTAATATTTTTGCATTTTGATCACGACCTAAGGTGGTTGACAGGCTCCGGATGCCAAACCGCTTGTCGGAAAATAACGGTTGATGGCTTGAAAGATAGGTGATGCATAGACCTACCTTGCAGTAAAATGTTAGTGTTGCCACTTTACGGGAACATGGATTTTTTTGAGGTTGAAGCATGCGCCTGTTAATATTTTTGCATTTTGATCACGACCTAAGGTGGTTGACAGGCTCCGGATGCCAAACCGCTTGTCGGAAAATAACGGTTGATGGCTTGAAAGATAGGTGATGCATAGACCTACCTTGCAGTAAAATGTCAGTGTTGCCACTTAACGGGAACATGGATTTTTTTGACGTTGAAGCATGCGCCAGTTAATATTTTTGCATTTTGATCACGACCTAAAGTGGTTGACAGGCTCCGGATGCCAAACCGCTTGTCGGAAAATAACGGTTGATGGCTTGAAAGATAGGTGATGCATAGACCTACCTTGCGGTAAAATGTCAGTGTTGCCACTTTACGGGAACATGGATTTTTTTGAGGTTGAAGCATGCACCTGTTAATATTTTTGCATTTTGATCACGACCTAAGGTGGTTGACAGGCTCCGGATGCCAAACCGCTTGTCGGAAAATAACGGTTGATAGCTTGAAAGATAGGTGATGCATAGACCTACCTTGCGGTAAAATGTCAGTGTTGCCACTTTACGGGAACATGGATTTTTTTGAGGTTGAAGCATGCGCCTGTTAATATTTTTGCATTTTGATCACGACCTAAGGTGGTTGACAGGCTCCGGATGCCAAACCGCTTGTCGGAAAATAACGGTTGATGGCTTGAAAGATAGGTGATGCATAGACCTACCTTGCGGTAAAATGTCAGTGTTGCCACTTTACGGGAACATGGATTTTTTTGAGGTTGAAGCATGCGCCTGTTAATATTTTTGCATTTTGATCACGACCTAAGGTGGTTGACAGGCTCCGGATGCCAAACCGCTTGTCGGAAAATAACGGTTGATGGCTTGAAAGATAGGTGATGCATAGACCTACCTTGCGGTAAAATGTCAGTGTTGCCACTTTACGGGAACATGGATTTTTTTGAGGTTGAAGCATGCGCCTGTTAATATTTTTGCATTTTGATCACGACCTAAGGTGGTTGACAGGCTCCGGATGCCAAACCGCTTGTCGGAAAATAACGGTTGATAGCTTGAAAGATAGGTGATGCATAGACCTACCTTGCGGTAAAATGTCAGTGTTGCCACTTTACGGGAACATGGATTTTTTTGAGGTTGAAGCATGCGCCTGTTAATATTTTTGCATTTTGATCACGACCTAAGGTGGTTGACAGGCTCCGGATGCCAAACCGCTTGTCGGAAAATAACGGTTGATGGCTTGAAAGATAGGTGATGCATAGACCTACCTTGCGGTAAAATGTCAGTGTTGCCACTTTACGGGAACATGGATTTTTTTGAGGTTGAAGCATGCACCTGTTAATATTTTTGCATTTTGATCACGACCTAAGGTGGTTGACAGGCTCTGGATGCCAAACCGCTTGTCGGAAAATAACGGTTGATGGCTTGAAAGATAGGTGATGCATAGACCTACCTTGCGGTAAAATGTCAGTGTTGCCACTTAACGGGAACATGGATTTTTTTGAGGTTGAAGCATGCGCCTGTTAATATTTTTGCATTTTGATCACGACCTAAGGTGGTTGACAGGCTCCGGATGCCAAACCGCTTGTCGGAAAATAACGGTTGATGGCTTGAAAGATAGGTGATGCATAGACCTACCTTGCGGTAAAATGTCAGTGTTGCCACTTTACGGGAACATGGATTTTTTTGAGGTTGAAGCATGCACCTGTTAATATTTTTGCATTTTGATCACGACCTAAGGTGGTTGACAGGCTCCGGATGCCAAACCGCTTGTCGGAAAATAACGGTTGATGGCTTGAAAGATAGGTGATGCATAGACCTACCTTGCGGTAAAATGTCAGTGTTGCCACTTAACGGGAACATGGATTTTTTTGAGGTTGAAGCATGCGCCTGTTAATATTTTTGCATTTTGATCACGACCTAAGGTGGTTGACAGGCTCCGGATGCCAAACCGCTTGTCGGAAAATAACGGTTGATGGCTTGAAAGATAGGTGATGCATAGACCTACCTTGCAGTAAAATGTCAGTGTTGCCACTTAACGGGAACATGGATTTTTTTGAGGTTGAAGCATGCGCCTGTTAATATTTTTGCATTTTGATCACGACCTAAGGTGGTTGACAGGCTCCGGATGCCAAACCGCTTGTCGGAAAATAACGGTTGATGGCTTGAAAGATAGGTGATGCATAGACCTACCTTGCGGTAAAATGTCAGTGTTGCCACTTAACGGGAACATGGATTTTTTTGAGGTTGAAGCATGCGCCTGTTAATATTTTTGCATTTTGATCACGACCTAAGGTGGTTGACAGGCTCCGGATGCCAAACCGCTTGTCGGAAAATAACGGTTGATGGCTTGAAAGATAGGTGATGCATAGACCTACCTTGCAGTAAAATGTCAGTGTTGCCACTTTACGGGAACATGGATTTTTTTGAGGTTGAAGCATGCGCCTGTTAATATTTTTGCATTTTGATCACGACCTAAGGTGGTTGACAGGCTCCGGATGCCAAACCGCTTGTCGGAAAATAACGGTTGATAGCTTGAAAGATAGGTGATGCATAGACCTACCTTGCGGTAAAATGTCAGTGTTGCCACTTTACGGGAACATGGATTTTTTTGAGGTTGAAGCATGCGCCTGTTAATATTTTTGCATTTTGATCACGACCTAAGGTGGTTGACAGGCTCCGGATGCCAAACCGCTTGTCGGAAAATAACGGTTGATGGCTTGAAAGATAGGTGATGCATAGACCTACCTTGCGGTAAAATGTCAGTGTTGCCACTTTACGGGAACATGGATTTTTTTGAGGTTGAAGCATGCACCTGTTAATATTTTTGCATTTTGATCACGACCTAAGGTGGTTGACAGGCTCTGGATGCCAAACCGCTTGTCGGAAAATAACGGTTGATGGCTTGAAAGATAGGTGATGCATAGACCTACCTTGCGGTAAAATGTCAGTGTTGCCACTTAACGGGAACATGGATTTTTTTGAGGTTGAAGCATGCGCCTCTTAATATTTTTGCATTTTGATCACGACCTAAGGTGGTTGACAGGCTCCGGATGCCAAACCGCTTGTCGGAAAATAACGGTTGATGGCTTGAAAGATAGGTGATGCATAGACCTACCTTGCGGTAAAATGTCAGTGTTGCCACTTTACGGGAACATGGATTTTTTTGAGGTTGAAGCATGCACCTGTTAATATTTTTGCATTTTGATCACGACCTAAGGTGGTTGACAGGCTCCGGATGCCAAACCGCTTGTCGGAAAATAACGGTTGATGGCTTGAAAGATAGGTGATGCATAGACCTACCTTGCGGTAAAATGTCAGTGTTGCCACTTTACGGGAACATGGATTTTTTTGAGGTTGAAGCATGCGCCTGTTAATATTTTTGCATTTTGATCACGACCTAAGGTGGTTGACAGGCTCCGGATGCCAAACCGCTTGTCGGAAAATAACGGTTGATGGCTTGAAAGATAGGTGATGCATAGACCTACCTTGCGGTAAAATGTCAGTGTTGCCACTTTACGGAAACATGGATTTTTTTGAGGTTGAAGCATGCGCCAGTTAATATTTTTGCATTTTGATCACGACCTAAAGTGGTTGACAGGCTCCGGATGCCAAACCGCTTGTCGGAAAATAACGGTTGATGGCTTGAAAGATAGGTGATGCATAGACCTACCTTGCGGTAAAATGTCAGTGTTGCCACTTTACGGGAACATGGATATTTTTGAGATTGAAGCATGCGCCCGTTAATATTTTTGCATTTTGATCACGACCTAAGGTGGTTGACAGGCTCCGGATGCCAAACCGCTTGTCGGAAAATAACGGTTGATGGCTTGAAAGATAGGTGATGCATAGACCTACCTTGCGGTAAAATGTCAGTGTTGCCACTTAACGGGAACATGGATTTTTTTGAGGTTGAAGCATGCGCCTGTTAATATTTTTGCATTTTGATCACGACCTAAGGTGGTTGACAGGCTCCGGATGCCAAACCGCTTGTCGGAAAATAACGGTTGATGGCTTGAAAGATAGGTGATGCATAGACCTACCTTGCGGTAAAATGTCAGTGTTGCCACTTAACGGGAACATGGATTTTTTTGAGGTTGAAGCATGCGCCTGTTAATATTTTTGCATTTTGATCACGACCTAAGGTGGTTGACAGGCTCCGGATGCCAAACCGCTTGTCGGAAAATAACGGTTGATGGCTTGAAAGATAGGTGATGCATAGACCTACCTTGCAGTAAAATGTCAGTGTTGCCACTTTACGGGAACATGGATTTTTTGAGGTTGAAGCATGCGCCAGTTAATATTTTTGCATTTTGATCACGACCTAAAGTGGTTGACAGGCTCCGGATGCCAAACCGCTTGTCGGAAAATAACGGTTGATGGCTTGAAAGATAGGTGATGCATAGACCTACCTTGCGGTAAAATGTCAGTGTTGCCACTTTACGGGAACATGGATTTTTTTGAGGTTGAAGCATGCACCTGTTAATATTTTTGCATTTTGATCACGACCGAAGGTGGTTGACAGGCTCCGGATGCCAAACCGCTTGTCGGAAAATAACGGTTGATGGCTTGAAAGATAGGTGATGCATAGACCTACCTTGCGGTAAAATGTCAGTGTTGCCACTTAACGGGAACATGGATTTTTTTGAGGTTGAAGCATGCGCCTGTTAATATTTTTGCATTTTGATCACGACCTAAGGTGGTTGACAGGCTCCGGATGCCAAACCGCTTGTCGGAAAATAACGGTTGATGGCTTGAAAGATAGGTGATGCATAGACCTACCTTGCGGTAAAATGTCAGTGTTGCCACTTTACGGGAACATGGATTTTTTTGAGGTTGAAGCATGCACCTGTTAATATTTTTGCATTTTGATCACGACCTAAGGTGGTTGACAGGCTCCGGATGCCAAACCGCTTGTCGGAAAATAACGGTTGATGGCTTGAAAGATAGGTGATGCATAGACCTACCTTGCGGTAAAATGTCAGTGTTGCCACTTCACGGGAACATGGATTTTTTTGAGGTTGAAGCATGCGCCTGTTAATATTTTTGCATTTTGATCACGACCTAAGGTGGTTGACAGGCTCCGGATGCCAAACCGCTTGTCGGAAAATAACGGTTGATGGCTTGAAAGATAGGTGATGCATAGACCTACCTTGCGGTAAAATGTCAGTGTTGCCACTTTACGGGAACATGGATTTTTTTGAGGTTGAAGCATGCACCTGTTAATATTTTTGCATTTTGATCACGACCTAAGGTGGTTGACAGGCTCCGGATGCCAAACCGCTTGTCGGAAAATAACGGTTGATGGCTTGAAAGATAGGTGATGCATAGACCTACCTTGCAGTAAAATGTCAGTGTTGCCACTTTACGGGAACATGGATTTTTTTGAGGTTGAAGCATGCGCCTGTTAATATTTTTGCATTTTGATCACGACCTAAGGTGGTTGACAGGCTCCGGATGCCAAACCGCTTGTCGGAAAATAACGGTTGATGGCTTGAAAGATAGGTGATGCATAGACCTACCTTGCAGTAAAATGTTAGTGTTGCCACTTTACGGGAACATGGATTTTTTTGAGGTTGAAGCATGCACCAGTTAATATTTTTGCATTTTGATCACGACCTAAAGTGGTTGACAGGCTCCGGATGCCAAACCGCTTGTCGGAAAATAACGGTTGATGGCTTGAAAGATAGGTGATGCATAGACCTACCTTGCGGTAAAATGTCAGTGTTGCCACTTAACGGGAACATGGATTTTTTTGAGGTTGAAGCATGCGCCTGTTAATATTTTTGCATTTTGATCACGACCTAAGGTGGTTGACAGGCTCCGGATGCCAAACCGCTTGTCGGAAAATAACGGTTGATGGCTTGAAAGATAGGTGATGCATAGACCTACCTTGCGGTAAAATGTCAGTGTTGCCACTTAACGGGAACATGGATTTTTTTGAGGTTGAAGCATGCGCCTGTTAATATTTTTGCATTTTGATCACGACCTAAGGTGGTTGACAGGCTCCGGATGCCAAACCGCTTGTCGGAAAATAACGGTTGATGGCTTGAAAGATAGGTGATGCATAGACCTACCTTGCGGTAAAATGTCAGTGTTGCCACTTTACGGGAACATGGATTTTTTTGAGGTTGAAGCATGCGCCTGTTAATATTTTTGCATTTTGATCACGACCTAAGGTGGTTGACAGGCTCCGGATGCCAAACCGCTTGTCGGAAAATAACGGTTGATGGCTTGAAAGATAGGTGATGCATAGACCTACCTTGCGGTAAAATGTCAGTGTTGCCACTTAACGGGAACATGGATTTTTTTGAGGTTGAAGCATGCGCCAGAGTAATATTTTTGCATTTTGATCACGACCTAAAGTGGTTGACAGGCTCCGGATGCCAAACCGCTTGTCGGAAAATAACGGTTGATGGCTTGAAAGATAGGTGATGCATAGACCTACCTTGCGGTAAAATGTCAGTGTTGCCACTTTACGGGAACATGGATTTTTTTGAGGTTGAAGCATGCACCTGTTAATATTTTTGCATTTTAATCACGACCTAAGGTGGTTGACAGGCTCCGGATGCCAAATTGCTTGTCGGAAAATAACGGTTGATGGCTTGAAAGTTAGGTGATGCATAGACCTACCTTGCGGTAAAATGTCAGTGTTGCCACTTAACGGAAACATGGATTTTTTTGAGGTTGAAGCATGCGCCTGTTAATATTTTTGCATTTTGATCACGACCTAAGGTGGTTGACAGGCTCCGGATGCCAAACCGCTTGTCGGAAAATAACGGTTGATGGCTTGAAAGATAGGTGATGCATAGACCTACCTTGCGGTAAAATGTCAGTGTTGCCACTTTACGGGAACATGGATTTTTTTGAGGTTGAAGCATGCACCTGTTAATATTTTTGCATTTTGATCACGACCTAAGGTGGTTGACAGGCTCCGGATGCCAAACCGCTTGTCGGAAAATAACGGTTGATGGCTTGAAAGATAGGTGATGCATAGACCTACCTTGCGGTAAAATGTCAGTGTTGCCACTTTACGGGAACATGGATTTTTTTGAGGTTGAAGCATGCGCCTGTTAATATTTTTGCATTTTGATCACGACCTAAGGTGGTTGACAGGCTCCGGATGCCAAACCGCTTGTCGGAAAATAACGGTTGATGGCTTGAAAGATAGGTGATGCATAGACCTACCTTGCGGTTAAATGTCAGTGTTGCCACTTTACGGAAACATGGATTTTTTTGAGGTTGAAGCATGCGCCAGTTAATATTTTTGCATTTTGATCACGACCTAAAGTGGTTGACAGGCTCCGGATGCCAAACCGCTTGTCGGAAAATAACGGTTGATGGCTTGAAAGATAGGTGATGCATAGACCTACCTTGCGGTAAAATGTCAGTGTTGCCACTTTACGGGAACATGGATATTTTTGAGATTGAAGCATGCGCCCGTTAATATTTTTGCATTTTGATCACGACCTAAGGTGGTTGACAGGCTCCGGATGCCAAACCGCTTGTCGGAAAATAACGGTTGATGGCTTGAAAGATAGGTGATGCATAGACCTACCTTGCGGTAAAATGTCAGTGTTGCCACTTAACGGGAACATGGATTTTTTTGAGGTTGAAGCATGCGCCTGTTAATATTTTTGCATTTTGATCACGACCTAAGGTGGTTGACAGGCTCCGGATGCCAAACCGCTTGTCGGAAAATAACGGTTGATGGCTTGAAAGATAGGTGATGCATAGACCTACCTTGCGGTAAAATGTCAGTGTTGCCACTTAACGGGAACATGGATTTTTTTGAGGTTGAAGCATGCGCCTGTTAATATTTTTGCATTTTGATCACGACCTAAGGTGGTTGACAGGCTCCGGATGCCAAACCGCTTGTCGGAAAATAACGGTTGATGGCTTGAAAGATAGGTGATGCATAGACCTACCTTGCAGTAAAATGTCAGTGTTGCCACTTTACGGGAACATGGATTTTTTGAGGTTGAAGCATGCGCCAGTTAATATTTTTGCATTTTGATCACGACCTAAAGTGGTTGACAGGCTCCGGATGCCAAACCGCTTGTCGGAAAATAACGGTTGATGGCTTGAAAGATAGGTGATGCATAGACCTACCTTGCGGTAAAATGTCAGTGTTGCCACTTTACGGGAACATGGATTTTTTTGAGGTTGAAGCATGCACCTGTTAATATTTTTGCATTTTGATCACGACCGAAGGTGGTTGACAGGCTCCGGATGCCAAACCGCTTGTCGGAAAATAACGGTTGATGGCTTGAAAGATAGGTGATGCATAGACCTACCTTGCGGTAAAATGTCAGTGTTGCCACTTAACGGGAACATGGATTTTTTTGAGGTTGAAGCATGCGCCTGTTAATATTTTTGCATTTTGATCACGACCTAAGGTGGTTGACAGGCTCCGGATGCCAAACCGCTTGTCGGAAAATAACGGTTGATGGCTTGAAAGATAGGTGATGCATAGACCTACCTTGCAGTAAAATGTCAGTGTTGCCACTTTACGGGAACATGGATTTTTTGAGGTTGAAGCATGCGCCAGTTAATATTTTTGCATTTTGATCACGACCTAAAGTGGTTGACAGGCTCCGGATGCCAAACCGCTTGTCGGAAAATAACGGTTGATGGCTTGAAAGATAGGTGATGCATAGACCTACCTTGCGGTAAAATGTCAGTGTTGCCACTTTACGGGAACATGGATTTTTTTGAGGTTGAAGCATGCACCTGTTAATATTTTTGCATTTTGATCACGACCGAAGGTGGTTGACAGGCTCCGGATGCCAAACCGCTTGTCGGAAAATAACGGTTGATGGCTTGAAAGATAGGTGATGCATAGACCTACCTTGCGGTAAAATGTCAGTGTTGCCACTTAACGGGAACATGGATTTTTTTGAGGTTGAAGCATGCGCCTGTTAATATTTTTGCATTTTGATCACGACCTAAGGTGGTTGACAGGCTCCGGATGCCAAACCGCTTGTCGGAAAATAACGGTTGATGGCTTGAAAGATAGGTGATGCATAGACCTACCTTGCGGTAAAATGTCAGTGTTGCCACTTTACGGGAACATGGATTTTTTTGAGGTTGAAGCATGCACCTGTTAATATTTTTGCATTTTGATCACGACCTAAGGTGGTTGACAGGCTCCGGATGCCAAACCGCTTGTCGGAAAATAACGGTTGATGGCTTGAAAGATAGGTGATGCATAGACCTACCTTGCGGTAAAATGTCAGTGTTGCCACTTCACGGGAACATGGATTTTTTTGAGGTTGAAGCATGCGCCTGTTAATATTTTTGCATTTTGATCACGACCTAAGGTGGTTGACAGGCTCCGGATGCCAAACCGCTTGTCGGAAAATAACGGTTGATGGCTTGAAAGATAGGTGATGCATAGACCTACCTTGCGGTAAAATGTCAGTGTTGCCACTTTACGGGAACATGGATTTTTTTGAGGTTGAAGCATGCACCTGTTAATATTTTTGCATTTTGATCACGACCTAAGGTGGTTGACAGGCTCCGGATGCCAAACCGCTTGTCGGAAAATAACGGTTGATGGCTTGAAAGATAGGTGATGCATAGACCTACCTTGCAGTAAAATGTCAGTGTTGCCACTTTACGGGAACATGGATTTTTTTGAGGTTGAAGCATGCGCCTGTTAATATTTTTGCATTTTGATCACGACCTAAGGTGGTTGACAGGCTCCGGATGCCAAACCGCTTGTCGGAAAATAACGGTTGATGGCTTGAAAGATAGGTGATGCATAGACCTACCTTGCAGTAAAATGTTAGTGTTGCCACTTTACGGGAACATGGATTTTTTTGAGGTTGAAGCATGCACCAGTTAATATTTTTGCATTTTGATCACGACCTAAAGTGGTTGACAGGCTCCGGATGCCAAACCGCTTGTCGGAAAATAACGGTTGATGGCTTGAAAGATAGGTGATGCATAGACCTACCTTGCGGTAAAATGTCAGTGTTGCCACTTAACGGGAACATGGATTTTTTTGAGGTTGAAGCATGCGCCTGTTAATATTTTTGCATTTTGATCACGACCTAAGGTGGTTGACAGGCTCCGGATGCCAAACCGCTTGTCGGAAAATAACGGTTGATGGCTTGAAAGATAGGTGATGCATAGACCTACCTTGCGGTAAAATGTCAGTGTTGCCACTTAACGGGAACATGGATTTTTTTGAGGTTGAAGCATGCGCCTGTTAATATTTTTGCATTTTGATCACGACCTAAGGTGGTTGACAGGCTCCGGATGCCAAACCGCTTGTCGGAAAATAACGGTTGATGGCTTGAAAGATAGGTGATGCATAGACCTACCTTGCGGTAAAATGTCAGTGTTGCCACTTTACGGGAACATGGATTTTTTTGAGGTTGAAGCATGCGCCTGTTAATATTTTTGCATTTTGATCACGACCTAAGGTGGTTGACAGGCTCCGGATGCCAAACCGCTTGTCGGAAAATAACGGTTGATGGCTTGAAAGATAGGTGATGCATAGACCTACCTTGCGGTAAAATGTCAGTGTTGCCACTTAACGGGAACATGGATTTTTTTGAGGTTGAAGCATGCGCCAGAGTAATATTTTTGCATTTTGATCACGACCTAAAGTGGTTGACAGGCTCCGGATGCCAAACCGCTTGTCGGAAAATAACGGTTGATGGCTTGAAAGATAGGTGATGCATAGACCTACCTTGCGGTAAAATGTCAGTGTTGCCACTTTACGGGAACATGGATTTTTTTGAGGTTGAAGCATGCACCTGTTAATATTTTTGCATTTTAATCACGACCTAAGGTGGTTGACAGGCTCCGGATGCCAAATTGCTTGTCGGAAAATAACGGTTGATGGCTTGAAAGTTAGGTGATGCATAGACCTACCTTGCGGTAAAATGTCAGTGTTGCCACTTAACGGAAACATGGATTTTTTTGAGGTTGAAGCATGCGCCTGTTAATATTTTTGCATTTTGATCACGACCTAAGGTGGTTGACAGGCTCCGGATGCCAAACCGCTTGTCGGAAAATAACGGTTGATGGCTTGAAAGATAGGTGATGCATAGACCTACCTTGCGGTAAAATGTCAGTGTTGCCACTTTACGGGAACATGGATTTTTTTGAGGTTGAAGCATGCACCTGTTAATATTTTTGCATTTTGATCACGACCTAAGGTGGTTGACAGGCTCCGGATGCCAAACCGCTTGTCGGAAAATAACGGTTGATGGCTTGAAAGATAGGTGATGCATAGACCTACCTTGCGGTAAAATGTCAGTGTTGCCACTTTACGGGAACATGGATTTTTTTGAGGTTGAAGCATGCGCCTGTTAATATTTTTGCATTTTGATCACGACCTAAGGTGGTTGACAGGCTCCGGATGCCAAACCGCTTGTCGGAAAATAACGGTTGATGGCTTGAAAGATAGGTGATGCATAGACCTACCTTGCGGTAAAATGTCAGTGTTGCCACTTTACGGAAACATGGATTTTTTTGAGGTTGAAGCATGCGCCAGTTAATATTTTTGCATTTTGATCACGACCTAAAGTGGTTGACAGGCTCCGGATGCCAAACCGCTTGTCGGAAAATAACGGTTGATGGCTTGAAAGATAGGTGATGCATAGACCTACCTTGCGGTAAAATGTCAGTGTTGCCACTTTACGGGAACATGGATATTTTTGAGATTGAAGCATGCGCCCGTTAATATTTTTGCATTTTGATCACGACCTAAGGTGGTTGACAGGCTCCGGATGCCAAACCGCTTGTCGGAAAATAACGGTTGATGGCTTGAAAGATAGGTGATGCATAGACCTACCTTGCGGTAAAATGTCAGTGTTGCCACTTAACGGGAACATGGATTTTTTTGAGGTTGAAGCATGCGCCTGTTAATATTTTTGCATTTTGATCACGACCTAAGGTGGTTGACAGGCTCCGGATGCCAAACCGCTTGTCGGAAAATAACGGTTGATGGCTTGAAAGATAGGTGATGCATAGACCTACCTTGCGGTAAAATGTCAGTGTTGCCACTTAACGGGAACATGGATTTTTTTGAGGTTGAAGCATGCGCCTGTTAATATTTTTGCATTTTGATCACGACCTAAGGTGGTTGACAGGCTCCGGATGCCAAACCGCTTGTCGGAAAATAACGGTTGATGGCTTGAAAGATAGGTGATGCATAGACCTACCTTGCAGTAAAATGTCAGTGTTGCCACTTTACGGGAACATGGATTTTTTGAGGTTGAAGCATGCGCCAGTTAATATTTTTGCATTTTGATCACGACCTAAAGTGGTTGACAGGCTCCGGATGCCAAACCGCTTGTCGGAAAATAACGGTTGATGGCTTGAAAGATAGGTGATGCATAGACCTACCTTGCGGTAAAATGTCAGTGTTGCCACTTTACGGGAACATGGATTTTTTTGAGGTTGAAGCATGCACCTGTTAATATTTTTGCATTTTGATCACGACCGAAGGTGGTTGACAGGCTCCGGATGCCAAACCGCTTGTCGGAAAATAACGGTTGATGGCTTGAAAGATAGGTGATGCATAGACCTACCTTGCGGTAAAATGTCAGTGTTGCCACTTAACGGGAACATGGATTTTTTTGAGGTTGAAGCATGCGCCTGTTAATATTTTTGCATTTTGATCACGACCTAAGGTGGTTGACAGGCTCCGGATGCCAAACCGCTTGTCGGAAAATAACGGTTGATGGCTTGAAAGATAGGTGATGCATAGACCTACCTTGCGGTAAAATGTCAGTGTTGCCACTTTACGGGAACATGGATTTTTTTGAGGTTGAAGCATGCACCTGTTAATATTTTTGCATTTTGATCACGACCTAAGGTGGTTGACAGGCTCCGGATGCCAAACCGCTTGTCGGAAAATAACGGTTGATGGCTTGAAAGATAGGTGATGCATAGACCTACCTTGCGGTAAAATGTCAGTGTTGCCACTTCACGGGAACATGGATTTTTTTGAGGTTGAAGCATGCGCCTGTTAATATTTTTGCATTTTGATCACGACCTAAGGTGGTTGACAGGCTCCGGGTGCCAAACCGCTTGTCGGAAAATAACGGTTGATAGCTTGAAAGATAGGTGATGCATAGACCTACCTTGCGGTAAAATGTCAGTGTTGCCACTTAACGGGAACATGGATTTTTTTGAGGTTGAAGCATGCGCCTGTTAATATTTTTGCATTTTGATCACGACCTAAGGTGGTTGACAGGCTCCGGATGCCAAACCGCTTGTCGGAAAATAACGGTTGATGGCTTGAAAGATAGGTGATGCATAGACCTACCTTGCAGTAAAATGTCAGTGTTGCCACTTTACGGGAACATGGATTTTTTTGAGGTTGAAGCATGCGCCTGTTAATATTTTTGCATTTTGATCACGACCTAAGGTGGTTGACAGGCTCCGGATGCCAAACCGCTTGTCGGAAAATAACGGTTGATGGCTTGAAAGATAGGTGATGCATAGACCTACCTTGCAGTAAAATGTAAGTGTTGCCACTTTACGGGAACATGGATTTTTTTGAGGTTGAAGCATGCACCAGTTAATATTTTTGCATTTTGATCACGACCTAAAGTGGTTGACAGGCTCCGGATGCCAAACCGCTTGTCGGAAAATAACGGTTGATGGCTTGAAAGATAGGTGATGCATAGACCTACCTTGCGGTAAAATGTCAGTGTTGCCACTTAACGGGAACATGGATTTTTTTGAGGTTGAAGCATGCGCCTGTTAATATTTTTGCATTTTGATCACGACCTAAGGTGGTTGACAGGCTCCGGATGCCAAACCGCTTGTCGGAAAATAACGGTTGATGGCTTGAAAGATAGGTGATGCATAGACCTACCTTGCGGTAAAATGTCAGTGTTGCCACTTAACGGGAACATGGATTTTTTTGAGGTTGAAGGATGCGCCTGTTAATATTTTTGCATTTTGATCACGACCTAAGGTGGTTGACAGGCTCCGGATGCCAAACCGCTTGTCGGAAAATAACGGTTGATGGCTTGAAAGATAGGTGATGCATAGACCTACCTTGCGGCAAAATGTCAGTGTTGCCACTTTACGGGAACATGGATTTTTTTGAGGTTGAAGCATGCGCCTGTTAATATTTTTGCATTTTGATCACAACCTAAGGTGGTTGACAGGCTCCGGATGCCAAACCGCTTGTCGGAAAATAACGGTTGATGGCTTGAAAGATAGGTGATGCATAGACCTACCTTGCGGTAAAATGTCAGTGTTGCTACTTTACGGGAACATGGATTTTTTTGAGGTTGAAGCATGCGCCTGTTAATATTTTTGCATTTTGATCACGACCTAAGGTGGTTGACAGGCTCCGGATGCCAAACCGCTTGTCGGAAAATAACGGTTGATGGCTTGAAAGATAGGTGATGCATAGACCTACCTTGCGGTAAAATGTCAGTATTGCCACTTTACGGGAACATGGATTTTTTTGAGGTTGAAGCATGCACCTGTTAATATTTTTGCATTTTGATCACGACCTAAGGTGGTTGACAGGCTCTGGATGCCAAACCGCTTGTCGGAAAATAACGGTTGATGGCTTGAAAGATAGGTGATGCATAGACCTATCTTGCGGTAAAATGTCAGTGTTGCCACTTTACGGGAACATATTTTTTTTTTGAGGTTGAAGCATGCGCCTGTTAATATTTTTGCATTTTGATCACGACCTAAGGTGGTTGACAGGCTCCGGATGCCAAACCGCTTGTCGGAAAATAACGGTTGATGGCTTGAAAGATAGGTGATGCATAGACCTACCTTGCGGTAAAATGTCAGTGTTGCCACTTAACGGGAACATGGATTTTTTTGAGGTTGAAGCATGCGCCTGTTAATATTTTTGCATTTTGATCACGACCTAAGGTGGTTGACAGGCTCCGGATGCCAAACCGCTTGTCGGAAAATAACATTTGATGGCTTGAAAGATAGGTGATGCATAGACCTACCTTGCAGTAAAATGTCAGTGTTGCCACTTTACGGGAACATGGATTTTTTTGAGGTTGAAGCATGCACCAGTTAATATTTTTGCATTTGCGGTTGACAGGCTCCGGATGCCAAACCGCTTGTCGGAAAATAACGGTTGATGGCTTGAAAGATAGGTGATGCATAGACCTACCTTGCGGTAAAATGTCAGTGTTGCCACTTAACGGGAACATGGATTTTTTTGAGGTTGAAGCATGCGCCAGTTAATATGTTTGCATTTTGATCACGACCTAAAGTGGTTGTCAGGCTCCGGATGCCAAACCGCTTGTCGGAAAATAACGGTTGATGGCTTGAAAGATAGGTGATGCATAGACCTACCTTGCGGTAAAATGTCAGTGTTGCCACTTTACGGGAACATGGATTTTTTTGAGGTTGAAGCATGCGCCTGTTAATATTTTTGCATTTTGATCACGACCAAAGGTGGTTGACAGGCTCCGGATGCCAAACCCCTTGTCGGAAAATAACGGTTGATGACTTGAAAGATAGGTGATGCATAGACCTACCTTGCGGTAAAATGTCAGTGTTGCCACTTAACGGGAACATGGATTTTTTTGAGGTTGAAGCATGCGCCTGTTAATATTTTTGCATTTTGATCACGACCTAAGGTGGTTGACAGGCTCCGGATGCCAAACCGCTTGTCGGAAAATAACGGTTGATGGCTTGAAAGATAGGTGATGCATAGACCTACCTTGCGGTAAAATGTCAGTGTTGCCACTTAACGGGAACATGGATTTTTTTGAGGTTGAAGCATGCGCCAGTTAATATGTTTGCATTTTGATCACGACCTAAAGTGGTTGTCAGGCTCCGGATGCCAAACCGCTTGTCGGAAAATAACGGTTGATGGCTTGAAAGATAGGTGATGCATAGACCTACCTTGCGGTAAAATGTCAGTGTTGCCACTTAACGGGAACATGGATTTTTTTGAGGTTGAAGCATGCGCCTGTTAATATTTTTGCATTTTGATCACGACCTAAGGTGGTTGACAGGCTCCGGATGCCAAACCGCTTGTCGGAAAATAACGGTTGATGGCTTGAAAGATAGGTGATGCATAGACCTACCTTGCGGTAAAATCTGAGTGTTGCCACTTAACGGGAACATGGATTTTTTTGAGGTTGAAGCATGCGCCAGTTAATATGTTTGCATTTTGATCACGACCTAAAGTGGTTGTCAGGCTCCGGATGCCAAACCGCTTGTCGGAAAATAACGGTTGATGGCTTGAAAGATAGGTGATGCATAGACCTACCTTGCGGTAAAATGTCAGTGTTGCCACTTTACGGGAACATGGTTTTTTTTGAGGTTGCAGCATGCGCCTGTTAATATTTTTGCATTTTGATCACGACCTAAGGTGGTTGACAGGCTCCGGATGCCAAACCGCTTGTCGGAAAATAACGGTTGATGGCTTGAAAGATAGGTGATGCATAGACCTACCTTGCGGTAAAATGTCAGTGTTGCCACTTTACGGGAACATGGATTTTTTTGAGGTTGAAGCATGCGCCTGTTAATATTTTTGCATTTTGATCACGACCTAAGGTGGTTGACAGGCCCCGGATGCCAAACCGCTTGTCGGAAAATAACGGTTGATGGCTTGAAAGATAGGTGATGCATAGACCTACCTTGCGGTAAAATGTCAGTGTTGCCACTTTACGGGAACATGGATTTTTTTGAGGTTGAAGCATGCGCCTGTTAATATTTTTGCATTTTGATCACGACCAAAGGTGGTTGACAGGCTCCGGATGCCAAACCCCTTGTCGGAAAATAACGGTTGATGACTTGAAAGATAGGTGATGCATAGACCTACCTTGCGGTAAAATGTCAGTGTTGCCACTTAACGGGAACATGGATTTTTTTGAGGTTGAAGCATGCGCCTGTTAATATTTTTGCATTTTGATCACGACCTAAGGTGGTTGACAGGCTCTGGATGCCAAACCGCTTGTCGGAAAATAACGGTTGATAGCTTGAAAGATAGGTGATGCATAGACCTATCTTGCGGTAAAATGTCAGTGTTGCCACTTAACGGGAACATGGATTTTTTTGAGGTTGAAGCATGCGCCTGTTAATATTTTTGCATTTTGATCACGACCTAAGGTGGTTGACAGGCTCCGGATGCCAAACCGCTTGTCGGAAAATAACGGTTGATGGCTTGAAAGATAGGTGATGCATAGACCTACCTTGCGGTAAAATGTCAGTGTTGCCACTTAACGGGAACATGGATTTTTTTGAGGTTGAAGCATGCGCCAGTTAATATGTTTGCATTTTGATCACGACCTAAAGTGGTTGTCAGGCTCCGGATGCCAAACCGCTTGTCGGAAAATAACGGTTGATGGCTTGAAAGATAGGTGATGCATAGACCTACCTTGCGGTAAAATGTCAGTGTTGCCACTTTACGGGAACATGGTTTTTTTTGAGGTTGAAGTATGCGCCAGTTAATATTTTTGCATTTTGATCACGACCTAAGGTGGTTGACAGGCTCCGGATGCCAAACCGCTTGTCGGAAAATAACGGTTGATGGCTTGAAAGATAGGTGATGCATAGACCTACCTTGCGGTAAAATGTCAGTGTTGCCACTTAACGGGAACATGGATTTTTTTGAGGTTGAAGCATGCACCTGTTAATATTTTTGCATTTTGATCACGACCTAAGGTGGTTGACAGGCTCTGGATGCCAAACCGCTTGTCGGAAAATAACGGTTGATGGCTTGAAAGATAGGTGATGCATAGACCTACCTTGCGGTAAAATGTCAGTATTGCCACTTTACGGGAACATATTTTTTTTTTGAGGTTGAAGCATGCGCCTGTTAATATTTTTGCATTTTGATCACGACCTTAGGTGGTTGACAGGCTCCGGATGCCAAACCGCTTGTCGGAAAATAACGGTTGATGGCTTGAAAGATAGGTGATGCATAGACCTACCTTGCGGTAAAATGTCAGTGTTGCCACTTAACGGGAACATGGATTTTTTTGAGGTTGCAGCATGCGCCTGTTAATATTTTTGCATTTTGATCACGACCTAAGGTGGTTGAC
Organism: Dasysyrphus tricinctus; assembly: GCA_963921185.1. Classification (NCBI taxonomy): domain Eukaryota; kingdom Metazoa; phylum Arthropoda; class Insecta; order Diptera; family Syrphidae; genus Dasysyrphus; species Dasysyrphus tricinctus. Next base: position 32,456,102 of record OY992531.1, read on the forward strand.
AGGCTCCGGATGCCAAACCGCTTGTCGGAAAATAACGGTTGATGGCTTGAAAGATAGGTGATGCATAGACCTACCTTGCGGTAAAATGTCAGTGTTGCCACTTTACGGGAACATGGATTTTTTTGAGGTTGAAGCATGCGCCTGTTAATATTTTTGCATTTTGATCACGACCTAAGGTGGTTGACAGGCCCCGGATGCCAAACCGCTTGTCGGAAAATAACGGTTGATGGCTTGAAAGATAGGTGATGCATAGACCTACCTTGCGGTAAAATGTCAGTGTTGCCACTTTACGGGAACATGGATTTTTTTGAGGTTGAAGCATGCGCCTGTTAATATTTTTGCATTTTGATCACGACCTAAGGTGGTTGACAGGCTCCGGATGCCAAACCCCTTGTCGGAAAATAACGGTTGATGGCTTGAAAGATAGGTGATGCATAGACCTACCTTGCGGTAAAATGTCAGTGTTGCCACTTTAGGGGAACATGGATTTTTTTGAGGTTGAAGCATGCACCTGTTAATATTTTTGCATTTTGATCACGACCTAAGGTGGTTGACAGGCTCAGGAAGCCAAACCGCTTGTCGGAAAATAACGGTTGATGGCTTGAAAGATAGGTGATGCATAGACCTACCTTGCGGTAAAATGTCAGTGTTGCCACTTTACGGGAACATGGATTTTTTTGAGGTTGAAGCATGCGCCCGTTAATATTTTTGCATTTTGATCACGACCTAAGGTGGTTGACAGGCTCCGGATGCCAAACCGCTTGTCGGAAAATAACGGTTGATGGCTTGAAAGATAGGTGATGCATAGACCTACCTTGCGGTAAAATGTCAGTGTTGCCACTTAACGGGAACATGGATTTTTTTGAGGTTGAAGCATGCGCCAGTTAATATTTTTGCATTTTGATCACGACCTAAAGTGGTTGACAGGCTCCGGATGCCAAACCGCTTGTCGGGAAATAACGGTTGATGGCTTGAAAGATAGGTGATGCACAGACCTACCTTGCGGTAAAATGTCAGTGTTGCCACTTTACGGGAACATGGATTTTTTTGAGGTTGAAGCATGCGCCCGTTAATATTTTTGCATTTTGATCACGACCTAAGGTGGTTGACAGGCTCCGGATGCCAAACCGCTTGTCGGAAAATAACGGTTGATGGCTTGAAAGATAGGTGATGCATAGACCTACCTTGCAGTAAAATGTCAGTGTTGCCACTTTACGGGAACATGGATTTTTTTGAGGTTGAAGCATGCACCAGTTAATATTTTTGCATTTTGATCACGACCTAAAGTGGTTGACAGGCTCCGGATGCCAAACCGCTTGTCGGAAAATAACGGTTGATGGCTTGAAAGATAGGTGATGCATAGACCTACCTTGCGGTAAAATGTCAGTGTTGCCACTTTACGGGAACATGGATTTTTTTGAGGTTGAAGCATGCAACTGTTAATATTTTTGCATTTTGATCACGACCTAAGGTGGTTGACAGGCTCCGGATGCCAAACCGCTTGTCGGAAAATAACGGTTGATGGCTTGAAAGATAGGTGATGCATAGACCTACCTTGCGGTAAAATGTCAGTGTTGCCACTTTACGGGAACATGGATTTTTTTGAGGTTGAAGCATGCAACTGTTAATATTTTTGCATTTTGATCACGACCTAGGGTGGTTGACAGGCTCCGGATGCCAAACCGCTTGTCGGAAAATAACGGTTGATGGCTTGAAAGATAGGTGATGCATAGACCTACCTTGCGGTAAAATGTCAGTGTTGCCACTTTACGGGAACATGGATTTTTTTGAGGTTGAAGCATGCGCCTGTTAATATTTTTGCATTTTGATCACGACCTAAGGTGGTTGACAGGCTCCGGATGCCAAACCGCTTGTCGGAAAATAACGGTTGATGGCTTGAAAGATAGGTGATGCATAGACCTACCTTGCGGTAAAATGTCAGTGTTGCCACTTTACGGGAACATGGTTTTTTTTGAGGTTGAAGCATGCACCTGTTAATATTTTTGCATTTTGATCACGACCTAAGGTGGTTGACAGGCTCTGGATGCCAAACCGCTTGTCGGAAAATAACGGTTGATGGCTTGAAAGATAGGTGATGCATAGACCTACCTTGCGGTAAAATGTCAGTGTTGCCACTTTACGGGAACATGGATTTTTTTGAGGTTGAAGCATGCGCCTGTTAATATTTTTGCATTTTGATCACGACCTAAGGTGGTTGACAGGCCCCGGATGCCAAACCGCTTGTCGGAAAATAACGGTTGATGGCTTGAAAGATAGGTGATGCATAGACCTACCTTGCGGTAAAATGTCAGTGTTGCCACTTTACGGGAACATGGATTTTTTTGAGGTTGAAGCATGCGCCAGTTAATATGTTTGCATTTTGATCACGACCTAAAGTGGTTGTCAGGCTCCGGATGCCAAACCGCTTGTCGGAAAATAACGGTTGATGACTTGAAAGATAGGTGATGCATAGACCTACCTTGCGGTAAAATGTCAGTGTTGCCACTTAACGGGAACATGGATTTTTTTGAGGTTGAAGCATGCGCCAGTTAATATGTTTGCACTTTGATCACGACCTAAAGTGGTTGTCAGGCTCCGGATGCCAAACCGCTTGTCGGAAAATAACGGTTGATGGCTTGAAAGATAGGTGATGCATAGACCTACCTTGCGGTAAAATGTCAGTGTTGCCACTTAACGGGAACATGGATTTTTTTGAGGTTGAAGCATGCGCCAGTTAATATGTTTGCATTTTGATCACGACCTAAAGTGGTTGTCAGGCTCCGGATGCCAAACCGCTTGTCGGAAAATAACGGTTGATGGCTTGAAAGATAGGTGATGCATAGACCTACCTTGCGGTAAAATGTCAGTGTTGCCACTTTACGGGAACATGGTTTTTTTGGAGGTTGAAGTATGCGCCAGTTAATATTTTTGCATTTTGATCACGACCTAAGGTGGTTGACAGGCTCCGGATGCCAAACCGCTTGTCGGAAAATAACGGTTGATGGCTTGAAAGATAGGTGATGCATAGACCTACCTTGCGGTAAAATGTCAGTGTTGCCACTTAACGGGAACATGGATTTTTTTGAGGTTGAAGCATGCGCCTGTTAATATTTTTGCATTTTGATCACGACCTAAGGTGGTTGACAGGCTCCGGATGCCAAACCCCTTGTCGGAAAATAACGGTTGATGGCTTGAAAGATAGGTGATGCATAGACCTACCTTGCGGTAAAATGTCAGTGTTGCCACTTTACGGGAACATGGATTTTTTTGAGGTTGAAGCATGCACCTGTTAATATTTTTGCATTTGGATCACGACCTAAGGTGGTTGACAGGCTCAGGATGCCAAACCGCTTGTCGGAAAATAACGGTTGATGGCTTGAAAGATAGGTGATGCATAGACCTACCTTGCGGTAAAATGTCAGTGTTGCCACTTTACGGGAACATATTTTTTTTTTGAGGTTGAAGCATGCGCCCGTTAATATTTTTGCATTTTGATCACGACCTAAGGTGGTTGACAGGCTCCGGATGCCAAACCGCTTGTCGGAAAATAACGGTTGATGGCTTGAAAGATAGGTGATGCATAGACCTACCTTGCGGTAAAATGTCAGTATTGCCACTTAACGGGAACACGGATTTTTTTGAGGTTGAAGCATGCGCCAGTTAATATTTTTGCATTTTGATCACGACCTAAAGTGGTTGACAGGCTCCGGATGCCAAACCGCTTGTCGGGAAATAACGGTTGATGGCTTGAAAGATAGGTGATGCACAGACCTACCTTGCGGTAAAATGTCAGTGTTGCCACTTTACGGGAACATGGATTTTTTTGAGGTTGAAGCATGCGCCCGTTAATATTTTTGCATTTTGATCACGACCTAAGGTGGTTGACAGGCTCCGGATGCCAAACCGCTTGTCGGAAAATAACGGTTGATGGCTTGAAAGATAGGTGATGCATAGACCTACCTTGCAGTAAAATGTCAGTGTTGCCACTTTACGGGAACATGGATTTTTTTTGAGGTTGAAGCATGCACCAGTTAATATTTTTGCATTTTGATCACGACCTAAAGTGGTTGACAGGCTCCGGATGCCAAACCGCTTGTCGGAAAATAACGGTTGATGGCTTGAAAGATAGGTGATGCATAGACCTACCTTGCGGTAAAATGTCAGTGTTGCCACGTAACGGGAACATGGATTTTTTTGAGGTTGAAGCATGCACCTGTTAATATTTTTGCATTTTGATCACGACCTAAGGTGGTTGACAGGCTCCGGATGCCAAACCGCTTGTCGGAAAATAACGGTTGATGGCTTGAAAGATAGGTGATGCATAGACCTACCTTGCGGTAAAATGTCAGTGTTGCCACTTTACGGGAACATGGATTTTTTTGAGGTTGAAGCATGCGCCTGTTAATATTTTTGCATTTTGATCACGACCTAAGGTGGTTGACAGGCTCCGGATGCCAAACCGCTTGTCGGAAAATAACGGTTGATGGCTTGAAAGATAGGTGATGCATAGACCTACCTTGCGGTAAAATGTCAGTGTTGCCACTTTACGGGAACATGGATTTTTTTGAGGTTGAAGCATGTGCCTGTTAATATTTTTGCATTTTGATCACGACCTAAGGTGGTTGACAGGCTCCGGATGCCAAACCGCTTGTCGGAAAATAACGGTTGATGGCTTGAAAGATAGGTGATGCATAGACCTACCTTGCGGTAAAATGTCAGTGTTGCCACTTTACGGGAACATGGATTTTTTTGAGGTTGAAGCATGCGCCTGTTAATATTTTTGCATTTTGATCACGACCTAAGGTGGTTGACAGGCTCCGGATGCCAAACCGCTTGTCGGAAAATAACGGTTGATGACTTGAAAGATAGGTGATGCATAGACCTACCTTGCAGTAAAATGTCAGTGTTGCCACTTTACGGGAACATGGATTTTTTTGAGGTTGAAGCATGCGCCAGTTAATATTTTTGCATTTTGATCACGACCAACTTTAACATGCAACTTGCAACTTGCACATGCAACTTGCACTTGCATAGACCTACCTTGCGGTAAAATGTCAGTGTTGCCACTTAACGGGAACATGGATTTTTTTGAGGTTGAAGCATGCGCCTGTTAATATTTTTGCATTTTGATCACGACCTAAGGTGGTTGACAGGCTCCGGATGCCAAACCGCTTGTCGGAAAATAACGGTTGATGGCTTGAAAGATAGGTGATGCATAGACCTACCTTGCGGTAAAATGTCAGTGTTGCCACTTTACGGGAACATGGATTTTTTTGAGGTTGAAGCATGCGCCTGTTAATATTTTTGCATTTTGATCACGACCTAAGGTGGTTGACAGGCTCCGGATGCCAAACCGCTTGTCGGAAAATAACGGTTGATGGCTTGAAAGATAGGTGATGCATAGACCTACCTTGCGGTAAAATGTCAGTGTTGCCACTTTACGGGAACATGGATTTTTTTGAGGATGAAGCATGTGCCTGTTAATATTTTTGCATTTTGATCACGACCTAAGGTGGTTGACAGGCCCCGGATGCCAAACCGCTTGTCGGAAAATAACGGTTAATGGCTTGAAAGATAGGTGATGCATAGACCTACCTTGCGGTAAAATGTCAGTGTTGCCACTTTACGTATGTACAAGTTGCATGTTCATGTTGCATGTGCAAGTAGCATGTGCAAGTTGCATGTGCAAGTTGCATGTGCAAGTTGCATGTGCAAGTTGCATGTGCAAGTTGCATGTGAAAGTTGCAAGTGCTAGTTGCATGTACAAGTTGCATGTACAAGTTGCATGTGCAAGTTGCAAGTTGCATGTGCAAGTTGCATGTGCAAGTTGCAAGTTGCATGTGCAAGTTGCATGTGCAAGTTGCATGTGCAAGTTGCATGTGCAAGTTGCATGTGCAAGTTGCATGTGAAAGTTGCATGTGCTAGTTGCATGTACAAGTTGCATGTGCAAGTTGCATGTACAAGTTGCATGTGCATGTTGCATGTGCAAGTTGCATGTGCAAGTTGCATGTGAAAGTTGCATGTGCAAGTTGCATGTACAAGTTGCATGTGCAAGTTGCATGTGCAAGTTGCATGTGCAAGTTGCTTGTGCAAGTTGCATGTGCAAGTTGCATGTTCAAGTTGCAAGTTGCATGTGCAGGTTGCATGTGCAAGTTGCATGTGCAAGTTGCATGTGCAAGTTGCATGTGCAAGTTGCATGTGCAAGTTGCATGTTCAAGTTGCAAGTTGCATGTGCAGGTTGCATGTGCAAGTTGCATGTGCAAGTTGCATGTGCAAGTTGCATGTGCAAGTTGCATGTGCAAGTTGCATGTGCAAGTTGCATGTTCAAGTTGCAAGTTGCATGTAAATGTTGCATGTGCAAGTTGCATGTGCAAGTTGCATGTGCAAGTTGCATGTGCAAGTTGCATGTGCAAGTTGCAAGTTGCATGTAAAAGTTGCATGGGCAAGTTGCATGTGCAAGTTGCAAGTTGCATGTGCAAGTTGCATGTGCAAGTTGCATGTGCAAGTTGCAAGTTGCATGTGCAAGTTGCATGTGCAAGTTGCATGTACAAGTTGCATGTGCAAGTTGCATGTGCAAGTTGCATGTACAAAATGCATGTGCATGTTGCATGTGTAAGTTGCATGTGCAAGTTGCATGTGCAAGTTGCATGTGCATGTTGCATGTGCAAGTTGCATGTAAAAGTTGCATGTGCAAGTTGCATGTGCAAGTTGCAAGTTGCATGTGCAAGTTGCATGTGCAAGTTGCAAGTTGCATGTGCAAGTTGTATGTGCAAGTTGCATGTGCAAGTTGCATGTGCAAGTTGCATGTGAAAGTTGGATGTGCTAGTTGCATGTACAAGTTGCATGAGCAAGTTGCATGTACAAGTTGCATGTGCAAGTTGCATGTAAAAGTTGCATGTGCAAGTTGCATGTGCAAGTTGCAAGTTGCATGCGCAAGTTGCATGTGCAAGTTGCATGTGCAAGTTTCATGTGCAGGTTGCATGTGCAAGTTGCATGTTCAAGTTGCAAGTTGCATGTGCAGGTTGCATGTGCAAGTTGCATGTGCAAGTTGCATGTGCAAGTTGCATGTGCAAGTTGCATGTGCAAGTTGCAAGTTGCATGTTAAAGTTGCATGTGCAAGTTGCATGTGCAAGTTGCAAGTTGCATGTGCAAGTTGCATGTGCAAGTTGCAAGTTGCATGTGCAAGTTGCATGTAAAAGTTGCATGTGCAAGTTGCATGTGCAAGTTGCAAGTTGCATGTGCAACTTGCACATGCAACTTGCACATGCAACTGGCACATGCAACATGCACATGCAAGTTGCATGTGCAAGTTGCAAGTTGCATGTGCAACTTGCACATGCAACTTGCACATGCAACTGGCACATGCAACCTGCACATGCAACTTGCAACTTGAACATGCAACTTGCACATGCAACCTGCACATGCAACTTGCACATGCAACTTGCACATGCAACTTGCACATGCAACTTGCAACTTGCACATGCAACTTGCACATGCAACTTTTACATGCAACTTGCACATGCAACTTGTACATGCAACTTGCTCATGCAACTTGTACATGCAACTAGCACATGCAACTTTCACATGCAACTTGCACATGCAACTTGCACATGCAACTTGCACATGCAACTTGCACATGCAACTTGCACATGCAACTTGCAACTTGCATATGCAACTTGCACATGCAACTTGCAACTTGCACATGCAACTTGCACATGCAACTTTTACATGCAACTTGCACATGCAACATGCACATGCAACTAGCACATGCAACTTTCACATGCAACTTGCACATGCAACTTGCACATGCAACTTGCACATGCAACTTGCACATGCAACTTGCAACTTGCATATGCAACTTGCACATGCAACTTGCAACTTGCACATGCAACTTGCACATGCATTTTGTACATGCAACTTGCACATGCAACTTGCACATGCAACTTGCACATGCAACTTGCACATGCAACTTGCACATGCAACTTGCACATGCAACTTGCACATGCAACTTGCACATGCAACTTGCACATGCAACTTGCACATGCAACATTTACATGCAACTTGCAACTTGAACATGCAACTTGCACATGCAACTTGCACATGCAACTTGCACATGAAACTTGCACATGCAACTTGCACATGCAACTTGCACATGCAACTTGCACATGCAACTTGCACATGCAACTTGCACATGCAACTTGCACATGCAACTTGCATATGCAACCTGCACATGCAACTTGCAACTTGAACATGCAACTTGCACATGCAACTTGCACATGCAACTTGCACATGCAACTTGCACATGCAACTTGCACATGCAACTTGCAACTTGCACATGCAACTTGCACATGCAACTTTTACATGCAACTTGCACATGCAACTTGCACATGCAACTTGCACATGCAACTTGCACATGCAACTTGCACATGCAACTTTCACATGCAACTTGCAACTTGCACATGCAACTTGGACATGCAACTTGCACATGCAACCTGCACATGCAACTTGTACATGCAACTTGCACATGCAACTTGCACACGCAACTTGCAACTTGCACATGCAACTGGCACATGTAACTTCCACAAGCAACCTGCACATGCAACTTACACATGCAACTTGCATCTTGCACATGCAACTTACACATGCAACTTGTACATGCAACTAGCACATGCAACTTTCACATGCAACTTGCACATGCAACTTGCACATGCAACTTGCACATGCAACTTGCACATGCAACTTGCACATGCAACATGCACATGCAACTTGTACATGCAACTTGCACATGCAACTTGCACATGCAACTTGCACATGCAACTTGCACATGCAACTTGCACATGCAACATGCACATGCAACTTGTACATGCAACTTGCACATGCAACTTGCACATGCAACTTTAACATGCAACTTGCACATGCAACTTGCACATGCAACTTGCAACTTGCACATGCAACTTGCAACTTGCACATGCAACTTGTGATGCATAGACCTACCTTGCAGTAAAATGTCAGTGTTGCCACTTTACGGGAACATGGATTTTTTTGAGGTTGAAGCATGCGCCAGTTAATATTTTTGCATTTTGATCACGACCTAAGGTGGTTGACAGGCTCCGGATGCCAAACCGCTTGTCGGAAAATAACGGTTGATGGCTTGAAAGATAGGTGATGCATAGACCTAGCTTGCGGTAAAATGTCAGTGTTGCCACTTTACGGGAACATGGATTTTTTTGAGGTTGAAGCATGCACCTGTTAATATTTTTGCATTTTGATCACGACCTAAGGTGGTTGACAAGCTCTGGATGCCAAACCGCTTGTCGGAAAATAACGGTTGATGGCTTGAAAGATAGGTGATGCATAGACCTACCTCGCGGTAAAATGTCAGTGTTGCCACTTTACGGGAACATGTTTTTTTTTGAGGTTGAAGCATGCGCCTGTTAATATTTTTGCATTTTGATCACGACCTAAGGTGGTTGACAGGCTCCGGATGCCAAACCGCTTGTCGGAAAATAACGGTTGATGGCTTGAAAGATAGGTGATGCATAGACCTACCTTGCGGTAAAATGTCAGTGTTGCCACTTTACGGGAACATGGATTTTTTTGAGGTTGAAGCATGCACCTGTTAATATTTTTGCATTTTGATCACGACCTAAGGTGGTTGACAGGCTCCGGATGCCAAACCGCTTGCCGGAAAATAACGGTTGATGGCTTGAAAGATAGGTGATGCATAGACCTACCTTGCGGTAGAATGTCACTGTTGCCACTTTACGGGAACATGGATTTTTTTGAGGTTGAAGCATGCGCCCGTTAATATTTTTGCATTTTGATCACGACCTAAGGTGGTTGACAGGCTCCGGATGCCAAACCGCTTGTCGGAAAATAACGGTTGATGGCTTGAAAGATAGGTGATGCATAGACCTACCTTGCGGTAAAATGTTAGTGTTGCCACTTTACGGGAACATGGATTTTTTTGAGATTGAAGCATGCGCCAGTTAATATTTTTGCATTTTGATCACGACCAACTTTTACATGCAACTTGCAACTTGCACATGCAACTTGCACATGCAACTTGCACATGCACCTTGCACATGCAACTTGCACATGCAACTTGCATATGCAACTTGCACATGCAACTTGCACATGCAACCTGCACATGCAACTTGCACATGCAACTTGCACATGCAACTTGCAACTTGCACATGCAACTTGCACATGCAACTTGCAACTTGCAAATGCAACTTGCACATGCAACTTGCAAATGCAACTTGCACATGCAACTTGCACATGCAACTTGCACATGCAACTTGCACATGCAACTTGCACATGCAACATGCACATGCAACTTGCACATGCAACCTGCAACTTGCACATGCATCTTGCACATGCACATGCACTTGCACATGCAACTTGCACATGCAACTTGCACATGCAACTTGTACATGCAACTTGCACATGCAACATGCACATGCAACTTGCACATACAACTTGCACATGCAACTTGTACATGCAACTTGCACATGCAACTTGCACATGCAACTTGCACATGCAACTTGCACATGCAACTTGCACATGCAACTTGCACATGCAACTTGCACATGCAACTTGCACATGCAACTTGCACATGCAACTTGCACATGCTACTTGCACATGCAACTTGCACATGCAACTTTTACATGCAACTTGCAACTTGCACATGCAACTTGGACATGCAACTTGCACATGCAACCTGCACATGCAACTTGTACATGGCACTTGCACATGCAACTTGCACATGCAACTTGCAACTTGCACATGCAACTGGCACATGTAACTTCCACAAGCAACCTGCACATGCAACTTGCACATGCAACTTGCAACTAGCACATGCAACTTACACATGCAACTTGTACATGCAACTAGCACATGCAACTTTCACATGCAACTTGCACATGCAACTTGCACATGCAACTTGCACATGCAACTTGCACATGCAACTTGCACATGCAACATGCACATGCAACTTGTACATGCAACTTGCACATGCAACTTGTACATGCAACTTGCACATGCAACTTTCACATGCAACTTGCACATGCAACTTGCACATGCAACATGCCCATGCAACTTGTACATGCAACTTGCACATGCAACTTGTACATGCAACTAGCACATGCAACTTTTACATGCAACTTGCACATGCAACTTGCACATGCAACTTGCACATGCAACTTGCATCTTGCACATGCAACTTGCACATGCAACTTGCAACTTGCACATGCAACTTGCACATGCAACTTGTACATGCAACTAGCACTTGCAACTTGAACATGCAACTTGCACATGCAACTTGCACATGCAACTTGCACATGCAACTTGCACATGCAACTTGCACATGCAACTTGCACATGCAACCTGCACATGCAACTTGCAACTTGAACATGCAACTTGCACATGCAACTTGCACATGCAACTTGCACATGCAACTTGCAACTTGCACATGCAACTTGCAACTTGCACATGCAACTTGCACATGCAACTTTTACATGCAACTTGCACATGCAACTTGCACATGCAACTTGCACATGCAACTTGCACATGCAACTTGCACATGCAACTTGCACATGCAACTTGCACATGCAACTTGCACATGCAACCTGCACATGCAACTTGCAACTTGAACATGCAACTTGCACATGCAACTTGCACATGCAACTTGCACATGCAACTTGCACATGCAACCTGCACATGCAACTTGTACATGCAACTTGCACATGCAACTTGCACATGCAACTGGCACATGTAACTTCCACAAGAAACCTGCACATGCAACTTGCACATGCAACTTGCATCTTGCACATGCAACTTACACATGCAACTTGTACATGCAACTAGCACATGCAACTTTCACATGCAACTTGCACATGCAACTTGCACATGCAACTTGCACATGCAACTTGCACATGCAACTTGCACATGCAACTTGCACATGCAACATGCACATGCAACTTGTACATGCAACTTGCACATGCAACTTGCACATGCAACTTGCACATGCAACTTGTACATGCAACTTGCACATGCAACTTGTACATGCAACTAGCACATGCAACTTTCACATGCAACTTGCACATGCAACTTGCACATGCAACTTGCACATGCAACTTGCACATGCAACTTGCACATGCAACTTGCACATGCAACTTGCAACTTGCACATGCAACTTGCACATGCAACTTGCAACTTGCACATGCAACTTGTACATGCAACTTGTACATGCAACTAGCACTTGCAACTTTCACATGCAACTTGCACATGCAACTTGCAACTTGCACATGCAACTTGTGATGCATAGACCTACCTTGCGGTAAAATGTCAGTGTTGCCACTTTGCGGGAACATGGATTTTTTTGAGGTTGACGCATGCGCCCGTTAATATTTTTGCATTTTGATCACGACCTAAGGTGGTTGACAGGCTCCGGATGCCAAACCGCTTGTCGGAAAATAACGGTTCATGGCTTGAAAGATAGGTGATGCATAGACCTACCTTGCGGTAAAATGTCAGTGTTGCCACTTTACGGGAACATGGATTTTTTTGAGGTTGAAGCATGCGCCAGTTAATATTTTTGCATTTTGATCACGACCTAAAGTGGTTGACAGGCTCCGGATGCCAAACCGCTTGTCGGAAAATAACGGTTGATGGCTTGAAAGATAGGTGATGCATAGACCTACCTTGCGGTAAAATGTCAGTGTTGCCATTTTACGGGAACATGGATTTTTTTGAGGTTGAAGCATGCGCCCGTTAATATTTTTGCATTTTGATCACGACCTAAGGTGGTTGACAGGCTCCGGATGCCAAACCGCTTGTCGGAAAATAACGGTTGATGGCTTGAAAGATAGGTGATGCATAGACCTACCTTAAAGTAAAATGTCAGTGTTGTCACTTTACGAGAACATGGTCTTTTTTGAGGTTGAAGCATGCGCCCGTTGATATTTTTGCATTTTGATCACGACCTAAGGTGGTTGACAGGCTCCGGATGCCAAACCGCTTGTCGGAAAATAACGGTTGATGGCTTGAAAGATAGGTGATGCATAGACCTACCTTGCGGTAAAATGTCAGTGTTGCCACTTTACGGGAACATGGATTTTTTTGAGGTTGAAGCATGCACCTGTTAATATTTTTGCATTTTGATCACGACCTAAGGTGGTTGACAGGCTCCGGATGCCAAACCGCTTGTTGGAAAATAACGGTTGATGGCTTGAAAGATAGGTGATGCATAGACCTACCTTGCGGTAAAATGTCAGTGTTGCCACTTAACGGGAACATGGATTTTTTTGAGGTTGAAGCATGCGCCTGTTAATATTTTTGCATTTTGATCACGACCTAAGGTGGTTGACAGGCTCCGGATGCCAAACCGCTTGTCGGAAAATAACGGTTGATGGCTTGAAAGATAGGTGATGCATAGACCTACCTTGCGGTAAAATGTCAGTGTTGCCACTTTACGGGAACATGGATTTTTTTTGAGGTTGAAGCATGCGCCTGTTAATATTTTTGCATATTGATCACGACCTAAGGTGGTTGACAGGCTCCGGATGCCAAACCGCTTGTCGGAAAATAACGGTTGATGGCTTGAAAGATAGGTGATGCATAGACCTACCTTGCAGTAAAATGTCAGTGTTGCCACTTAACGGGAACATGGATTTTTTTGAGGTTGAAGCATGCGCCAGAGTAATATTTTTGCATTTTGATAACGACCTAAAGTGGTTGACAGGCTCCGGATGCCAAACCGCTTGTCGGAAAATAACGGTTGATGGCTTGAAAGATAGGTGATGCATAGACCTACCTTGCGGTAAAATGTCAGTGTTGCCACTTTACGGGAACATGGATTTTTTTGAGGTTGAAGCATGCACCTGTTAATATTTTTGCATTTTAATCACGACCTAAGGTGGTTGACAGGCTCCGGATGCCAAATTGCTTGTCGGAAAATAACGGTTGATGGCTTGAAAGTTAGGTGATGCATAGACCTACCTTGCGGTAAAATGTCAGTGTTGCCACTTAACGGGAACATGGATTTTTTTGAGGTTGAAGCATGCGCCAGTTAATATTTTTGCATTTTGATCACGACCTAAGGTTGTTGACAGGCTCCGGATGCCAAACCGCTTGTCGGAAAATAACGGTTGATGGCTTGAAAGATAGGTGATGCATAGACCTACCTTGCGGTAAAATGTCAGTGTTGCCACTTTACGGGAACATGGATTTTTTTGAGGTTGAAGCATGCACCTGTTAATATTTTTGCATTTTGATCACGACCTAAGGTGGTTGACAGGCTCCTGATGCCAAACCGCTTGTCGGAAAATAACGGTTGATGGCTTGAAAGATAGGTGATGCATAGACCTACCTTGCGGTAAAATGTCAGTGTTGCCACTTTACGGGAACATGGATTTTTTTGAGGTTGAAGCATGCGCCAGTTAATATTTTTGCATTTTGATCACGACCAACTTTAACATGCAACTTGCAACTTGAACATGCAACTTGCACATGCAACTTGCACATGCAACTTGCACATGCAACTTGGACATGCAACTTGCACTTGCAACCTGCACATGCAACTTGTACATGCAACTTGCACATGCAACTTGCACATGCAACTTGCAACTTACACATGCAACTGGCACATGTAACTTCCACAAGCAACCTGCACATGCAACTTGCACATGCAACTTGCATCTTGCACATGCAACTTACACATGCAACTTGTACATGCAACTAGCACATGCAACTTTCACATGCAACTTGCACATGCAACTTGCACATGCAACTTGCACATGCAACTTGCACATGCAACTTGCACATGCAACTTGCACATGCAACATGCACATGCAACTTGTACATGCAACTTGCACATGCAACTTGTACATGCAACTTGCACATGCAACTTTCACATGCAACTTGCATATGCAACTTGCACTTTCACATGCAACTTTCACATGCAACTTGCATATGCAACTTGCACATGCAACATGCACATGCAACTTGTACATGCAACTTGCAACTTGCACATGCAACTTGCCCATGCAACTTGCAACTTGCACATGCAACTTGCACATGCAACTTTTACATGCAACTTAAACATGCAACTTGCACATGCAACTTGCACATGCAACTTGCACATGCAACTTGCAACTTGCACATGCAACTTGCACATGCAACTTGCAACTTGCACATGCAACTTGCACATGCAACTTTTACATGCAACTTGCAACTTGCACATGCAACTTGCACATGCAACTTGCACATGCAACTTGCACATGCAACTTGCACATGCAACCTGCACATGCAACTTGTACATGCAACTTGCACAAGCAACTTGTACATGCAACTTGCACATGCAACTTGCACATGCAATTTGCACATGCAACCTGCACATGCAACTTGCAACTTGAACATGCAACTTGCACATGCAACTTGCACATGCAACTTGCACATGCAACTTGCACATGCAACTTGCACATGCAACTTGCAACTTGCACATGCAACTTGCACATGCAACATTTACATGCAACTTGCACATGCAACTTGTACATGCAACTTGCACATGCAACTTGTACGTGCAACTAGCACATGCAACTTTCACATGCAACTTGCACATGCAACTTGCAAATGCAACTTGCACATGCAACTTGCAACTTGCACATGCAACTTGCACATGCAACTTGCAACTTGCACATGCAACTTGCACATGCAACTTGTACATGCAACTAGCACTTGCAACTTTCACATGCAACTTGCACATGCAACTTGCACATGCAACATGCACATGCAACTTGCACATGCAACTTGCACATGCAACTTGCACATGCAACTTGCACATGCAACTTGCACATGCAACTTGCACATGCAACTTGCACATGCAACCTGCACATGCAACTTGCAACTTGAACATGCAACTTGCACATGCAACTTGCACATGCAACTTGCACATGCAACTTGCAACTTGCACATGCAACTTGCACATGCAACTTTTACATGCAACTTGCACATGCAACTTGCACATGCAACTTGCACATGCAACTTGCACATGCAACTTGCACATGCAACTTGCACATGCAACTTGCACATGCAACTTGCACATGCAACTTTTACATGCAACTTGCAACTTGCACATGCAACTTGGACATGCAATTTGCACATGCAACCTGCACATGCAACTTGTACATGCAACTTGCACATGCAACTTGCAACTTGCACATGCAACTGGCACATGTAACTTCCACAAGCAACCTGCACATGCAACTTGCATCTTGCACATGCAACTTACACATGCAACTTGTACATGCAACTAGCACATGCAACTTTCACATGCAACTTGCACATGCAACTTGCACATGCAACTTGCACATGCAACTTGCACATGCAACTTGCACATGCAACTTGCAACTTGCACATGCAACTTGCACATGCAACTTGCAACTTGCACATGCAACTTGTACATGCAACTTGTACATGCAACTAGCACTTGCAACTTTCACATGCAACTTGCACATGCAACTTGCACATGCAACTTGCACATGCAACTTGCACATGCAACTTGCACATGCAACATGCACATGCAACTTGTACATGCAACTTGCACATGCAACTTGCACATGCAACTTGTACATGCAACTTGCACATGCAACTTGCACATGCAACTTGCAACTTGCACATGCAACTTGTGATGCATAGACCTACCTTGCGGTAAAATGTCAGTGTTGCCACTTTACGGGAACATGGATTTTTTTGAGGTTGAAGCATGCGCCCGTTAATATTTTTGCATTTTGATCACGACCTAAGGTGGTTGACAGGCTCCGGATGCCAAACCGCTTGTCGGAAAATAACGGTTCATAGCTTGAAAGATAGGTGATGCATAGACCTACCTTGCGGTAAAATGCCAGTGTTGCCACTTTACGGGAACATGGATTTTTTTGAGGTTGAAGCATGCGCCAGTTAATATTTTTGCATTTTGATCACGACCTAAAGTGGTTGACAGGCTCCGGATGCCAAACCGCTTGTCGGAAAATAACGGTTAGTGGCTTGAAAGATAGGTGATGCATAGACCTACCTTGCGGTAAAATGTCAGTGTTGCCACTTTACGGGAACATGGATTTTTTTGAGGTTGAAGCATGCGCCCGTTAATATTTTTGCATTTTGATCACGACCTAAGGTGGTTGACAGGCTCCGGATGCCAAACCGCTTGTCGGAAAATAACGGTTGATGGCTTGAAAGATAGGTGATGCATAGAACTACCTTGCGGTAAAATGTCAGTGTTGCCACTTAACGGGAACATGGATTTTTTTTAGGTTGAAGCATGCGCCTGTTAATATTTTTGCATTTTGATCACGACCTAAGGTGGTTGACAGGCTCCGGATGCCAAACCGCTTGTCGGAAAATAACGGTTGATGGCTTGAAAGATAGGTGATGCATAGACCTACCTTGCGGTAAAATGTCAGTGTTGCCACTTAACGGGAACATGGATTTTTTTGAGGTTGAAGCATGCGCCAGTTAATATTTTTGCATTTTGATCACGACCAACTTTAACATGCAACTTGCAACTTGAACATGCAACTTGCACATGCAACTTGCACATGCAACTTGCACATGCAACTTGCACATGCAACTTGCACATGCAACTTGCACATGCAACTTGCACATGCAACTTGCACATGTAACTTGCACATGCAACCTGCACATGCAACTTGCAACTTGAACATGCAACTTGCACATGCAACTTGCACATGCAACTTGCACATGCAACTTGCAACTTGCACATGCAACTTGCAACTTGCACATGCAACTTGCACATGCAACTTTTACATGCAACTTGCACATGCAACTTGCACATGCAACTTGCACATGCAACTTGCACATGCAACTTGCACATGCAACTTGCACATGCAACTTGCACATGCAACTTTTACATGCAACTTGCAACTTGCACATGCAACTTGGACATGCAACTTGCACATGCAACCTGCACATGCAACTTGTAAATGCAACTTGCACATGCAACTTGCACATGCAACTTGCAACTTGCACATGCAACTGGCACATGTAACTTCCACAAGCAACCTGCACATGCAACTTGCACATGCAACTTGCATCTTGCACATGCAACTTACACATGCAACTTGTACATGCAACTAGCACATGCAACTTTCACATGCAACTTGCACATGCAACTTGCACATGCAACTTGCACATGCAACTTGCACATGCAACTTGCACATGCAACTTGCACATGCAACATGCACATGCAACTTGTACATGCAACTTGCACATGCAACTTGTACATGCAACTTGCACATGCAACTTTCACATGCAACTTGCACATGCAACTTGCACATGCAACATGCACATGCTACTTGTACATGCAACTTGCACATGCAACTTGTACATGCAACTAGCACATGCAACTTTCACATGCAACTTGCACATGCAACTTGCACATGCAACTTGCACATGCAACTTGCACATGCAACTTGCACATGCAACTTGCAACTTGCACATGCAACTTGCACATGCAACTTGCAACTTGCACATGCAACTTGTACATGCAACTTGTACATGCAACTAGCACTTGCAACTTTCACATGCAACTTGCACATGCAACTTGCACATGCAACTTGCACATGCAACTTGCACATGCAACTTGCACATGCAACTTGCACATGCAACATGCACATGCAACTTGTACATGCAACTTGCACATGCAACTTGCACATGCAACTTGTACATGCAACTTGCACATGCAACTTGCACATGCAACTTGCAACTTGCACATGCAACTTGTGATGCATAGACCTACCTTGCGGTAAAATGTCAGTGTTGCCACTTTGCGGGAACATGGATTTTTTTGAGGTTGAAGCATGCGCCCGTTAATATTTTTGCATTTTGATCACGACCTAAGGTGGTTGACAGGCTCCGGATGCCAAACCGCTTGTCGGAAAATAACGGTTCATGGCTTGAAAGATAGGTGATGCATAGACCTACCTTGCGGTAAAATGTCAGTGTTGCCACTTTACGGGAACATGGATTTTTTTGAGGTTGAAGAATGCGCCAGTTAATATTTTTGCATTTTGATCACGACCTAAAGTGGTTGACAGGCTCCGGATGCCAAACCGCTTGTCGGAAAATAACGGTTGATGGCTTGAAAGATAGGTGATGCATAGACCTACCTTGCGGTAAAATGTCAGTGTTGCCACTTTACGGGAACATGGATTTTTTTGAGGTTGAAGCATGCGCCCGTTAAAATTTTTGCATTTTGATCACGACCTAAGGTGGTTGACAGGCTCCGGATGCCAAACCGCTTGTCGGAAAATAACGGTTGATGGCTTGAAAGATAGGTGATGCATAGACCTACCTTGCGGTAAAATGTCAGTGTTGCCACTTAACGGGAACATGGATTTTTTTGAGGTTGAAGCATGCGCCTGTTAATATTTTTGCATTTTGATCACGACCAAAGGTGGTTGACAGGCTCCGGATGCCAAACCGCTT
The DNA here is from genome assembly GCA_963921185.1 of Dasysyrphus tricinctus. Classification (NCBI taxonomy): domain Eukaryota; kingdom Metazoa; phylum Arthropoda; class Insecta; order Diptera; family Syrphidae; genus Dasysyrphus; species Dasysyrphus tricinctus. The sequence goes on from OY992531.1 coordinate 32,475,608, forward strand.
GTTGGAAAATAACGGTTGATGGCTTGAAAGATAGGTGATGCATAGACCTACCTTGCGGTAAAATGTCAGTGTTGCCACTTTACGGGAACATGGATTTTTTTGAGGTTGAAGCATGCGCCTGTTAATATTTTTGCATTTTGATCACGACCTAAGGTGGTTGACAGGCTCCGGATGCCAAACCGCTTGTCGGAAAATAACGGTTGATGGCTTGAAAGATAGGTGATGCATAGACCTACCTTGCGGTAAAATGTCAGTGTTGTCACTTTACGGGAACATGGATTTTTTTGAGGTTGAAGCATGCGCCCGTTGATATTTTTGCATTTTGATCACGACCTAAGGTGGTTGACAGGCTCCGGATGCCAAACCGCTTGTCGGAAAATAACGGTTGATGGCTTGAAAGATAGGTGATGCATAGACCTACCTTGCGGTAAAATGTCAGTGTTGCCACTTTACGGGAACATGGATTTTTTTGAGGTTGAAGCATGCACCTGTTAATATTTTTGCATTTTGATCACGACCTAAGGTGGTTGACAGGCTCCGGATGCCAAACCGCTTGTCGGAAAATAACGGTTGATGGCTTGAAAGATAGGTGATGCATAGACCTACCTTGCGGTAAAATGTCAGTGTTGCCACTTAACGGGAACATGGATTTTTTTGAGGTTGAAGCATGCGCCTGTTAATATTTTTGCATTTTGATCACGACCTAAGGTGGTTGACAGGCTCCGGATGCCAAACCGCTTGTCGGAAAATAACGGTTGATGGCTTGAAAGATAGGTGATGCATAGACCTACCTTGCGGTAAAATGTCAGTGTTGCCACTTTACGGGAACATGGATTTTTTTTGAGGTTGAAGCATGCACCTGTTAATATTTTTGCATATTGATCACGACCTAAGGTGGTTGACAGGCTCCGGATGCCAAACCGCTTGTCGGAAAATAACGGTTGATGGCTTGAAAGATAGGTGATGCATAGACCTACCTTGCAGTAAAATGTCAGTGTTGCCACTTAACGGGAACATGGATTTTTTTGAGGTTGAAGCATGCGCCAGAGTAATATTTTTGCATTTTGATCACGACCTAAAGTGGTTGACAGGCTCCGGATGCCAAACCGCTTGTCGGAAAATAACGGTTGATGGCTTGAAAGATAGGTGATGCATAGACCTACCTTGCGGTAAAATGTCAGTGTTGCCACTTTACGGGAACATGGATTTTTTTGAGGTTGAAGCATGCACCTGTTAATATTTTTGCATTTTAATCACGACCTAAGGTGGTTGACAGGCTCCGGATGCCAAATTGCTTGTCGGAAAATAACGGTTGATGGCTTGAAAATTAGGTGATGCATAGACCTACCTTGCGGTAAAATGTCAGTGTTGCCACTTAACGGTAACATGGATTTTTTTGAGGTTGAAGCATGCGCCAGTTAATATTTTTGCATTTTGATCACGACCTAAGGTGGTTGACAGGCTCCGGATGCCAAACCGCTTGTCGGAAAATAACGGTTGATGGCTTGAAAGATAGGTGATGCATAGACCTACCTTGCGGTAAAATGTCAGTGTTGCCACTTTACGGGAACATGGACTTTTTTGAGGTTGAAGCATGCACCTGTTAATATTTTTGCATTTTGATCACGACCTAAGGTGGTTGACAGGCTCCTGATGCCAAACCGCTTGTCGGAAAATAACGGTTGATGGCTTGAAAGATAGGTGATGCATAGACCTACCTTGCGGTAAAATGTCAGTGTTGCCACTTTACGGGAACATGGATTTTTTTGAGGTTGAAGCATGCGTCAGTTAATATTTTTGCATTTTGATCACGACCAACTTTAACATGCAACTTGCAACTTGAACATGCAACTTGCACATGCAACTTGCACATGCAACTTGCACATGCAACTTGCACATGCAACTTGCACATGCAACTTGCACATGCAACTTGCACATGCAACCTGCACATGCAACTTGCAACTTGAACATGCAACTTGCACATGCAACTTGCACATGCAACTTGCACATGCAACTTGCAACTTGCACATGCAACTTGCAACTTGCACATGCAACTTGCACATGCAACTTTTACATGCAACTTGCACATGCAACTTGCACATGCAACTTGCACATGCAACTTGCACATGCAACTTTTACATGCAACTTGCAACTTGCACATGCAACTTGTACATGCAACTTGCACATGCAACCTGCACATGCAACTTGTACATGCAACTTGCACATGCAACCTGCACATGCAACTTGCACATGCAACTTGCATCTTGCACATGCAACTTACACATGCAACTTGTACATGCAACTAGCACATGCAACTTTCACATGCAACTTGCACATGCAACTTAAACATGCAACTTGCACATGCAACTTGCACATGCAACTTGCACATGCAACTTGCACATGCAACATGCACATGCAACTTGTACATGCAACTTGCACATGCAACTTGTACATGCAACTTGCACATGCAACTTTCACATGCAACTTGCACATGCAACTTGCACATGCAACATGCACATGCAACTTGTACATGCAACTTGCACATGCAACTTGTACATGCAACTAGCACATGCAACTTTCACATGCAACTTGCACATGCAACTTGCACATGCAACTTGCACATGCAACTTGCACATGCAACTTGCACATGCAACTTGCAACTTGCACATGCAACTTGCACATGCAACTTGCAACTTGCACATGCAACTTGTACATGCAACTTGTACATGCAACTAGCACTTGCAACTTTCACATGCAACTTGCACATGTAACTTGCACATGCAACTTGCACATGCAACTTGCACATGCAACTTGCACATGCAACTTGCACATGCAACTTGCACATGCAACATGCACATGCAACTTGTACATGCAACTTGCACATGCAACTTGCACATGCAACTTGTACATGCAACTTGCACATGCAACTTGCACATGCAACTTGCAACTTGCACATGCTACTTGTGATGCATAGACCTACCTTGCGGTAAAATGTCAGTGTTGCCACTTTACGGGAACATGGATTTTTTTGAGGTTGAAGCATGCGCCCGTTAATATTTTTGCATTTTGATCACGACCTAAGGTGGTTGACAGGCTCCGGATGCCAAACCGCTTGTCGGAAAATAACGGTTCATGGCTTGAAAGATAGGTGATGCATAGACCTACCTTGCGGTAAAATGTCAGTGTTGCCACTTTACGGGAACATGGATTTTTTTGAGGTTGAAGCATGCGCCAGTTAATATTTTTGCATTTTGATCACGACCTAAAGTGGTTGACAGGCTCCGGATGCCAAACCGCTTGTCGGAAAATAACGGTTGATAGCTTGAAAGATAGGTGATGCATAGACCTACCTTGCGGTAAAATTTCAGTGTTGCCACTTTACGGGAACATGGATTTTTTTGAGGTTGAAGCATGCGCCCGTTAATATTTTTGCATTTTGATCACGACCTAAGGTGGTTGACAGGCTCCGGATGCCAAACCGCTTGTCGGAAAATAACGGTTGATGGCTTGAAAGATAGGTGATGCATAGACCTACCTTGCGGTAAAATGTCAGTGTTGCCACTTAACGGGAACATGGATTTTTTTGAGGTTGAAGTATGCGCCTGTTAATATTTTTGCATTTTGATCACGACCTAAGGTGGTTGACAGGCTCCGGATGCCAAACCGCTTGTTGGAAAATAACGGTTGATGGCTTGAAAGATAGGTGATGCATAGACCTACCTTGCAGTAAAATGTCAGTGTTGTCACTTTACGGGAACATGGATTTTTTTGAGGTTGAAGCATGCGCCCGTTGATATTTTTGCATTTTGATCACGACCTAAGGTGGTTGACAGGCTCCGGATGCCAAACCGCTTGTCGGAAAATAACGGTTGATGGCTTGAAAGATAGGTGATGCATAGACCTACCTTGCGGTAAAATTTCAGTGTTGCCACTTTACGGGAACATGGATTTTTTTGAGGTTGAAGCATGCACCTGTTAATATTTTTGCATTTTGATCACGACCTAAGGTGGTTGACAGGCTCCGGATGCCAAACCGCTTGTCGGAAAATAACGGTTGATGGCTTGAAAGATAGGTGATGCATAGACCTACCTTGCGGTAAAATGTCAGTGTTGCCACTTAACGGGAACATGGATTTTTTTGAGGTTGAAGCATGCGCCTGTTAATATTTTTGCATTTTGATCACGACCTAAGGTGGTTGACAGGCTCCGGATGCCAAACCGCTTGTCGGAAAATAACGGTTGATGGCTTGAAAGATAGGTGATGCATAGACCTACCTTGCGGTAAAATGTCAGTGTTGCCACTTTACGGGAACATGGATTTTTTTGAGGTTGAAGCATGCGCCGGTTAATATTTTTGCATTTTGATCACGACCTAAGGTGGTTGACAGGCTCCGGATGCCAAACCGCTTGTCGGAAAATAACGGTTGATGGCTTGAAAGATAGGTGATGCATAGACCTACCTTGCAGTAAAATGTCAGTGTTGCCACTTAACGGGAACATGGATTTTTTTGAGGTTGAAGCATGCGCCAGAGTAATATTTTTGCATTTTGATCACGACCTAAAGTGGTTGACAGGCTCCGGATGCCAAACCGCTTGTCGGAAAATAACGGTTGATGGCTTGAAAGATAGGTGATGCATAGACCTACCTTGCGGTAAAATGTCAGTGTTGCCACTTTACGGGAACATTGATTTTTTTGAGGTTGAAGCATGCACCTGTTAATATTTTTGCATTTTAATCACGACCTAAGGTGGTTGACAGGCTCCGGATGCCAAATTGCTTGTCGGAAAATAACGGTTGATGGCTTTAAAGTTAGGTGATGCATAGACCTACCTTGCGGTAAAATGTCAGTGTTGCCACTTAACGGGAACATGGATTTTTTGAGGTTGAAGCATGCGCCAGTTAATATTTTTGCATTTTGATCACGACCTAAGGTGGTTGACAGGCTCCGGATGCCAAACCGCTTGTCGGAAAATATCGGTTGAAGGCTTGAAAGATAGGTGATGCATAGACCTACCTTGCGGTAAAATGTCAGTGTTGCCACTTTACGGGAACATGGATTTTTTTGAGGTTGAAGCATGCACCTGTTAATATTTTTGCATTTTGATCACGACCTGAGGTGGTTGACAGGCTCCTGATGCCAAACCGCTTGTCGGAAAATAACGGTTGATGGCTTGAAAGATAGGTGATGCATAGACCTACCTTGCGGTAAAATGTCAGTGTTGCCACTTAACGGGAACATGGATTTTTTTGAGGTTGAAGCATGCGCCTGTTAATATTTTTGCATTTTGATCACGACCTAAGGTGGTTGACAGGCTCCGGATGCCAAACCGCTTGTTGGAAAATAACGGTTGACGGCTTGAAAGATAGGTGATGCATAGACCTACCTTGCGGTAAAATGTCAGTGTTGCCACTTTACGGGAACATGGATTTTTTTGAGGTTGAAACATGCGCCTGTTAATATTTTTGCATTTTGATCACGACCTAAGGTGGTTGACAGGCTCCGGATGCCAAACCGCTTGTCGCAAAATAACGGTTGATGGCTTGAAAGATAGGTGATGCATAGACCTACCTTGCAGTAAAATGTCAGTGTTGTCACTTTACGGGAACATGGATTTTTTTGAGGTTGAAGCATGCGCCCGTTGATATTTTTGCATTTTGATCACGACCTAAGGTGGTTGACAGGCTCCGGATGCCAAACCGCTTGTCGGAAAATAACGGTTGATGGCTTGAAAGATAGGTGATGCATAGACCTACCTTGCGGTAAAATGTCAGTGTTGCCACCTTACGGGAACATGGATTTTTTTGAGGTTGAAGCATGCACCTGTTAATATTTTTGCATTTTGATCACGACCTAAGGTGGTTGACAGGCTCCGGATGCCAAACCGCTTGTCGGAAAATAACGGTTAATGGCTTGAAAGATAGGTGATGCATAGACCTACCTTGCGGTAAAATGTCAGTGTTGCCACTTAACGGGAACATGGATTTTTTTGAGGTTGAAGCATGCGCCTGTTAATATTTTTGCATTTTGATCACGACCTAAGGTGGTTGACAGGCTCCGGATGCCAAACCGCTTGTCGGAAAATAACGGTTGATGGCTTGAAAGATAGGTGATGCAGGCTACGCAGTAATACGCAGATCTACGCAAATGTACGCAGATATACGCCAAATTACGCAAATATGCGCAGATCTACAAAAATATACGCAGATCTGCATAGATATAAGCAGTTCTACGTGGGTAAACACAGGTATACGCAGGCTTACGCAAATTTATACAAAGCAGATAAGCGGTTGGATACACAGATATACGCAGATAGAAAACTATCATGATAGAAAACTATCATGATAGAAAAATATCATGATAGAAAACTATCATGATAGAAAACTATCATGAGAGAAAACTATCATGATCGAAAACTATCGTGATAGAAAACTATCAAGATAAAAAACTATCATGATAGAAAACTATCATGATAGAAAACTATCGTGATAGAAAACTATCATGATAGAAAACTATCGTGAAAGAAAACTATCATGATAGAAAACTATCATGATAGAAAACTATCATGATAGAAAACTATCATGATAGAAAACTATCTTGATAGAAAACTATCATGATAGAAAACTATCATGATAGAAAACTATCATGATAGAAAACTATCATGATAGAAAACTATCGTGATAGAAAGCTTCGCAGATATACGCAGATCTACGCTGCTATACGCAGGTATACGCAGGTATACGCAGAGAAAACTATCATTATAGAAAACTATCATGATAGAAAACTATCATGATAGAAAACTATCTTGATAGAAAACTATCATGATAGAAAACTATCATGATAGAAAACTATCATGATAGAAAACTTTCATGGTAGAAAACTATCATGATAGAAAACCATCGTGATAGAAAACTATCATGATAGAAAACTATCATGATAGAAAACTATCATGATAGAAAACTATCATGATAGAAAACTATCATGATAGAAAACTATCATGACAGAAAACTATCGCGATAGAAAACTATCGATAGAAAACTATCGTGATAGAAAACTATCATGATAGAAAACTATCGCGATAGAAAACTATCATGATAGAAAACTATCATGATAGAAAACTATCATGATAGAAAACTTTCATGGTAGAAAACTATCATGATAGAAAACCATCGTGATAGAAAACTATCATGATAGAAAACTATCATGATAGAAAACTATCATGATAGAAAACTATCATGATAGAAAACTATCATGATAGAAAACTATCATGATAGAAAACTATCATGATAGAAAACTATCTTGATAGAAAACTATCATGATAGAAAACTATCATGATAGAAAACTATCATGATAGAAAACTATCATGATAGAAAACTATCGTGATAGAAAGCTTCGCAGATATACGCAGATCTACGCTGCTATACGCAGGTATACGCAGAGAAAACTATCATTATAGAAAACTATCAAGATAGAAAACTATCATGATAGAAAACTATCTTGATAGAAAACTATCATGATAGAAAACTATCATGATAGAAAACTATCATGATAGAAAACTTTCATGGTAGAAAACTATCATGATAGAAAACCATCGTGATAGAAAACTATCATGATAGAAAACTATCATGATAGAAAACTATCATGATAGAAAACTATCATGATAGAAAACTATCATGATAGAAAACTATCATGACAGAAAACTATCGCGATAGAAAACTATCGATAGAAAACTATCGTGATAGAAAACTATCATGATAGAAAACTATCGCGATAGAAAACTATCATGATAGAAAACTATCATGATAGAAAACTATCATGATAGAAAACTATCGTGATAGAAAACTATCATGATAGAAAACTATCATGGTAGAAAACTTTCGCGATAGAAAACTATCATGATAGAAAACTATCATGATAGAAAACTATCATGATAGAAAACTATCGTGATAAAAAACTATCATGATAGAAAACTATCATGATAAAAAACTATCATGATAGAAAACTATCATGATAGAAAACTATCGTGATAAAAAACCATCATGATAGAAAACTATCATGATAGAAAACTATCGCGATAGAAAACTATCATGATAGAATACTATCATGATAGAAAACTATCATGATAGAAAACTATCATGATAGAAAACTATCTTGATAGAAAACTATCATGATAGAAAACTATCGTGATAGAAAACAATCATGATAGAAAACTATCAATTTAAAAAACTATCATGATATAAAACTATCATGATAGAAAACTATCGTGATAGAAAGCTTCGCAGATATACGCAGGTCTACGCTGCTATACGCAGGTATACGCAGGTCTACGCAGATATACGCAGATCTTCGCAGATGTATGCAGATATACGCAAATATACGCAGATCTGCATAGATATACGCAGGTCTATGTGGGTATACGCAGGCTTACGCAAATTTATACAAAGTAGATAAGCGGTTGGATACGCAGATAGAAAACTATCATGATAGAAAACTATCATGATAGAAAACTATCATGATAGAAAACTATCATGATAGAAAACTATCATGATAGAAAACTATCGTGATAGAAAACTATCATGATAAGAAACTATCATGATAGAAAACTATCATTATAGAAAACTATCATGATAGAAAACTATCATGATAGAAAACTATCTTGATAGAAAACTATCATGATAGAAAACTATCATGATAGAAAACTATTATGATAGAAAACTTTCATGGTAGAAAACTATCATGATAGAAAACCATCGTGATAGAAAACTATCATGATAGAAAACTATCATGATAGAAAACTATCGTGATAGAAAACTATCATGATAGAAAACTATCAATTTAAAAAACTATCATGATATAAAACTATCATGATAGAAAAATATCGTGATAGTAAGCTTCGCAGATATACGCAGATCTACGCTGCTATACGCAGGTATACGCAGGTCTACGCAGATATACGCAGATCTTCGCAGATGTACGCAGATATATTACGCAAATATGCGCAGATCTTCGCAAATATACGCAGATCTGCATAGATATACGCAGGTCTATGTGGGTATACGCAGGTATACGCAGGCTTACGCAAATTTATACAAAGTAGATAAGCGGTTGGATACGCAGATATACGCAGATAGAAACCTATCATGATAGAAAACTATCATGATAGAAAACTATCATGATAGAAAACTATCATGATAGAAAACTATCGTGATAGAAAACTATCATGATAGAAAACTATCATGATAGAAAACTATCGCGATAGAAAACTATCATGATAGAAAACTATCATGATAGAAAATTATCATGATAGAAAACTATCATGATAGAAAACTATCATGATAGATAACTATCGTAATAGAAAACTATCATGATAGAAAACTAACGTGATAGAAAACTATCATGATAGAAAACTATCATGATAGAAAACTATCATGATAGAAAACTATCGTGATAGAAAACTATCATGATAGAAAACTTTCATGTTAGAAAACTATCGTGATTGAAAACTATCATGATAGAAAACTATCATGATAGAAAACTATCATGATAGAAAACTATCTTGATAGAAAACTATCATGATAGAAAACTATCTTGATAGAAAACTATCATGATAGAAAACTATCATGATAGAAAACTATCATGATAGAAAACTATCATGATAGAAAACTATCGCGATAGAAAACTATCATGAAAGAAAACTATCATGATAGAAAACTATCATGATAGAAAACTATCATGATAGAAAACTTTCATGATAGAAAACTATCATGATAGAAAACTATCTTGATAGAAAACTATCATGATAGAAAACTATCATGATAGAAAACTATCATGATAGAAAACTATCATGATAGAAAACTATCATGATAGAAAACTATCATGATAGAAAACTATCGTAATAGAAAACTATCATGATAGAAAACTAACGTGATAGAAAACTATCGTAATAGAAAACTATCATGATAGAAAACTAACGTGATAGAAAACTATCATGATAGAAAACTATCATGATAGAAAACTAACGTGATAGAAAACTATCATGATAGAAAACTATCATGATAGAAAACTATCTTGATAGAAAACTATCATGATAGAAAACTATCATGATAGAAAACTATCATGATAGAAAACTATCGTGATAGAAAACTATCATGATAGAAAACTATCATGATAGAAAACTATCTTGATAGAAAACTATCATGATAGAAAACTATCTTGATAGAAAACTGTCATGATAGAAAACTATCATGATAGAAAACTATCATGATAGAAAACTATCATGATAGAAAACTAACGTGATTGAAAACTATCATGATAGAAAACTATCATGATAGAAAACTATCGTTATAGAAAACTGTCATGATAGAAAACTATCATGATAGAAAACTATCGTAATAGAAAACTATCATGATAGAAAACTAACGTGATAGAAAACTATCGTAATAGAAAACTATCATGATAGAAAACTAACGTGATTGAAAACTATCATGATAGAAAACTATCATGATAGAAAACTATCGTTATAGAAAACTGTCATGATAGAAAACTATCATGATAGAAAACTATCGTAATAGAAAACTATCATGATAGAAAACTAACGTGATAGAAAACTATCATGATAGAAAACTATCATGATAGAAAACTATCATGATAGAAAACTATCATGATAGAAAACTATCGTTATAGAAAACTGTCATGATAGAAAACTATCATGATAGAAAAATATCGTAATAGAAAACTATCATGATAGAAAACTAACGTGATAGAAAACTATCATGATAGAAAACTATCATGATAGAAAACTAATGTGATAGAAAACTATCATGATAGAAAACTATCATGATAGAAAACTTTCATGATAGAAAACTATCGTGATAGAAAACTATCATGATAGAAAACTTTCATGGTAGAAAACTATCGTGATTGAAAACTATCATGATAGAAAACTATCATGATAGAAAACTATCTTGATAGAAAACTATCATGATAGAAAACTATCTTGATAGAAAACTATCATGATAGAAAACTATCATGATAGAAAACTATCATGATAGATAACTATCATGATAGAAAACTATCGCGATAGAAAACTATCATGAAAGAAAACTGTCATGATAGAAAACTATCATGATAGAAAACTATCATGATAGAAAACTTTCATGATAGAAAACTATCATGATAGAAAACTATCTTGATAGAAAACTATCATGATAGAAAACTATCATGATAGAAAACTATCATGATAGAAAACTATCATGATAGAAAACTATCATGATAGAAAACTATCGTTATAGAAAACTGTCATGATAGAAAACTATCATGATAGAAAACTATCGTAATAGAAAACTATCATGATAGAAAACTAACGTGATAGAAAACTATCATGATAGAAAACTATCATGATAGAAAACTATCGTGATAGAAAACTGTCATGATAGAAAACTAACGTGATAGAAAACTATCATGATACAAAACTATCATGATAGAAAACTATCGTGATAGAAAACTATCATGATAGAAAACTATCATGATAGAAAACTATCATGATAGAAAACTATCGCGATAGAAAACTATCATGATAGCAAACTTTCATGATAGAAAACTATCATGATAGAAAACTATCGTGATAGAAAGCTTCGCAGATATACGCATATCTACGCTGATATACGTAGGTGTACGCAGGTCTAAGCAGATCTACGCAGATAACCTCGGGTATACGCAGGACATTCGCAGATATACGCTGGTCTATGTAGATATACGCATATATACGCAGATGTACGCAGATATACGCCAAACAGATACACGCAGATATAAGCAAATCTACGCAGATATACGCAGATATACGCAGGTCAACGCAAATGTACGCAGAGCTACGCTGATGTATGTAGATTACTGCCAGGCTACGCAGTAATACGCAGATCATGATAGAAAACTATCGTTATAGAAAACTGTCATGATAGAAAACTATCATGATAGAAAACTATCATGATAGAAAACTATCGTGATAGAAAACTGTCATGATAGAAAACTAACGTGATAGAAAACTATCATGATACAAAACTATCATGATAGAAAACTATCGTGATAGAAAACTGTCATGATAGAAAACTATCATGATAGAAAACTATCATGATAGAAAACTATCATGATAGAAAACTATCATGATAGAAAACTATCGCGATAGAAAACTATCATGATAGAATAGTTTGTAGTTAGTTGAATAATAGTTTTCTATCATGATAGAAAACTATCGTGATAGAAAACTATCATGATAGAAAACTATCATGATAGAAAACTATCGCGATAGAAAACTATCATGATAGAAAACTATCATGATAGAAAACTATCATGATAGAAAACTATCATGATAGAAAACTATCATGATAGAAAACTATCATAAGAGAAAACTATCATGATAGAAAACTATCATGATAGAAAACTATTATGATAGAAAACTATCATGATAGAAAACTATCTTGATAGAAAACTATCATGATAGAAAACTATCATGATAGAAAACTATTATGATAGAAAACTACCATGATAGAAAACTATCATGATAGAAAACCGTCATGATAGAAAACTGTCATGATAGAAAACTATCAGGACAAAAAACTATCATGACTGAATACTATCTTGATAGAAATCTATCATGATAGAAAACTATCGTGATAGAAAGCTTCGCAGATATACGCATATCTACGCTGATATACGTAGTTGTACGCAGGTCTAAGCAGATCTACTTAGATAACCGCGGGAATACGCAGGACATTCGCAGATATACGCTGGTCTATGTAGATATACGCAGATGAACGCAGATGTACGCAGATGTACGCAGATATACGACAAACAGATACACGCAGATCTACGCAAATCTTCGCAGACATACGCAGATGTACTCAGGTCAACGCAAATGTACACAGAGCTACGCTGATTTTCGTAGATTACTGCCAGGCTACGCATTAATACGCAGATCTACGCAAATGTACGCAGATATACGCAAAATTACGCAAATATGCGCAGATCTACGAAAATATACGCAGATCTGCGTAGATATAAGCAGGTCTACGTGGGTAAACGCAGATATACGCAGGCTTACGCGAATTTATACAAAGTAGATAAGCAGTTGGATACGCAGATACACGCAGATAGAAAACTGTCATGATAGAAAACTATCATGATAGAAAAATATCATGATAGAAAACTATCATGATTGAAAACTATCATGATAGAAAACTATCATGATAGAAAACTATCATGATAGAAAACTATCATGATAGAAAACTATCATGATAGAAAACTATCGTGATAGAAAACTATCATTATAAAAAACTATCATGTTGGAAAACCATCATGACAGAAAACTATCGTGATAGAAAACTATCATGATAGAAAACTATCGTGATAGAAAACTATCATGATAGAAAACTATCATGATTGAAAACTATCATGATAGAAAACTATCATGATAGAAAACTATCGTGATAGAAAACTTTCATGATAGAAAACTATCATGATAGAAAACTATCGCGATAGAAAACTATCATGATAGAAATCTATCATGATAGAAAACTATCATGATAGAAAACTATCATGATAGAAAACTATCATGATAGAAAACTATCGTGATAGAAAACTATAATGATAGAAAACTATCAATTTAAAAAACTATCATGATATAAAGCTATCATGATAGAAAACTATCGTGATAGAAAGCTTCGCAGATATACGCAGATCTACGCTGCTATACGCAGGTATACGCAGGTCTACGCAGATATACGCAGATCTACGCAGGTGTACGCAGATATACGCCAAATTACGCAAATATGCGCAGATCTACGCAAATATACGCAGATCTGCATAGATATACGCAGGTCTATGTGGGTATACGCAGGTATACGCAGGCTTATGCAAATTCATACAAAGTAGATAAGCGGTTGGATACGCAGATATACGCAGATAGAAAACTATCATGATAGAAAACTATAATGATAGAAAACTATCATGATAGAAAACTATCATGATAGAAAACTATCGTGATAGAAAACTATCATGATAGAAAACTATCATGATAGAAAACTATCGCGATAGAAAACTATCATGATAGAAAACTATCATGATAGAAAACTATCATGATAGAAAACTATCATGATAGAAAACTATCATGATAGAAAACTATCATGATAGAAAACTATCATGATAGAAAACTATCATGATAAGAAACTATCATGATAGAAAACTATCATTATAGAAAACTATCATGATAGAAAACTATCATGATAGAAAACTATCTTGATAGAAAACTTTCATGATAAAAAACTATCATGACAGAAAACTATCATGATAGAAAAATATCATGATAGAAAACTATCATGATAAAAAACTGTCATGCTAGAAAACTGTCATGATAGAAAACTATCATGACAAAAAACTATCATGACTGAATACTATCTTGATAGAAAACTGTCATGATAGAAAACTATCATGATAGAAAACTACCATGATAGAAAACTATCATGATAGAAAACTATCATGATATAAATTATCATTATAGAAAACTGTCATGATAGCAAACTTTCATGATAGAAAACTATCATGATAGAAAACTATCGTGATAGAAAGCTTCGCAGATATACGCATATCTACGCTGATATACGTAGGTGTACGCAGGTCTAAGCAGATCTACGCAGAAAACTGCGGGTATACGCAGGACATTCGCAGATATACGCTGGTCTATGTAGATATACGCAGATGAACGCAGATGTACGCAGACTTACGCAGATATACGACAAACAGATACACGCAGATCTACGCAAATCTTCGCAGACATACGCAGATGTACGCAGGTCAACGCAAATGTACGCAGAGCTACGCTGATTTTCATAGATTACTGCCAGGTTACGCAGTAATACGCAGATCTACGCAAATGTACGCAGATATACGCCAAATTACGCAAATTTGCGCAGATCTACGCAAATATACGCAGATCTGCAGGTCTACGTGGGTATACGCAGGTATACGCAGGCTTACGCAAATTTCTACAAAGTAGATAAGCCGTTGGATACGCAAATAAACGCAGATAGAAAACTATCATGATAGAAAACTATCATGATACAAAATTATATCATGATAGAAAACTATAATGATAGAAAACTATCAATTTAAAAAACTATCATGATATAAAACTATCATGATAGAAAACTATCGTGATAGAAAGCTTCGCAGATATACGCAGATCTACGCTGCTAAACGCAGGTATACGCAGGTATACGCAGGTCTACGCAGGTCTACGCAGATATACGCAGATCTACGCAGATGTACGCAGATATACGCCAAATTACGCAAATATGCGCAGATCTACGCACATATACGCATATCTGCATAGATATACGTAGGTCTACGTGAGTATACGCAGGTATACGCAGACTTACGCATATTTACGCATATTTATAGAAAACTATCATGATAGAAAACTATCATGATAGAAAACTATCATGATAGAAGACTATCATGATAGAAAACCATCATGATAGAAAACTATCGTGGTAGAAAGCTTCGCAGATATACGCATATATACGCTGATATACGTAGGTGTACGCAGGTCTAAGCAGATCTACGCAGATAACCGCTGGTATACGCAGGACATTTGCAGATATACGCTGGTCTATGTAGATATACGCAGATGTACGCAGATATACGCCAAAAAGACACACGCAGATCTACGCAAATCTACGCAGACATACGCAGATATACGCAGGTCTATGTAGATATACGCAGATGTACGCAGGCTTACGCATATTTACGAATATTTATAGAAAACTATCATGATAGAAAACTATCATAAGAGAAAATTTTCGTGATAGAAAACTATCATGATAGAAAACTATCGTGATAGCAAGCTATCATGATATAAAACTATCATGATAGAAAACTTTCATGATAGAAACCTATCATGATAGAAAACCATCGTGATAGAAAATTATCATGATAGAAAACTATCATGATAGAAAACTATAATGATAGAAAAATATCGTGAAAGAAAACTATCATGATAGAAAACTATCATGATAGAAAACTTTCATGATTGAAAAATATCATGATAGAAAACCATCGTGATAGAAAACTATCATGATAGAAACCTATCATGATAGAAAACTATCATGATAGAAAACCATCATGATAGAAAACTATCGTGATAGAAAGCTTCGCAGATATACGCATATCTACGCTGATATACGTAGGTGTACGCAGGTCTAAGCAGATCTACGCAGATAACCGCTGGTATACGCAGGACATTCGCAGATATACGCTGGTCTATGTAGATATACGCAGATGTACGCAGATGTACGCAGATATACGCCAAACAGACACACGCAGATCTACGCAAATCTACGCAGACATACGCAGATATACGCAGGTCGACGCAAATGTACGCAGAGCTATGCTGATGTACGCAGATTACTGCCAGGCTACGCAGTAATATGCAAATCTACGCAGATGTACGCACATATACGCCAATTTACGCATACGCAGATTTACGCAAATATACGCAGATCTACGTAAACATACGCAGCTATACGCAGTCTACTAAATGCATTCTACGTAGATATATGCAGGTATACGCAGGATAGCAGATAGCAGATAAGTGGCTGGACACGCAGATATACGCAGATCTACGCACATATAGGCAGATATACTAGAAAACTATCATGCATGTTGCATGTTATATGTTGCATGTTGCATGATAGAAAACTATAATGATGGAAAACTATCATGATAGAGAATTATCATGATAGAAAACTATCATAATAGAAAACTATCTATTTAAAAAACTATCATGATATAAAACTATCATGATAGAAAACTATCGTGATAGAAAGCTTCGCAGATATACGCAGATCTACGCTGCTATACGCAGGTATACGCAGTTCTAAGCAGATCTACGCAGATAACCGCGGGTATACGCAAATGTACGCAGATATACGCCAAATTACGCAAATATGCGCAGATCTACGCAAATATACGTAGATCTGCGTAGATATAAGCAGGTTTACGTGGTTATACGCAGGTATACGCAGGCTTACGCAAATTTATACAAAGTAGATAAGCGGTTTGATACGCAGATATACGCAGATAGACAACTATCATGATAGAAAACTATCCTGATAGAAAAATATCATGATAGAAAACTATCATGATAGAAAACTATCATGATCTATCATCATAGAAAACTATCGTGATAGAAAACTATCATGATAGAAAACTATCATGATAGAAAACTATCATGATAGAAAACTATCGTGATAGAAAACTATCATGATAGAAAACTATCATGATAGAAAACTATCGCGATAGAAAACTATCATGATAGAAAACTATCGTGATAGAAAACTATCATGATAGAAAACTATCATGATAGAAAACTATCATGATAGAAAACTATCATGATAGAAAACTATCGCGATAGAAAACTATCATGATTAAAAACTATCATGATAGAAAACTATCAAGATAGAAAACTATCGTGATAGAAAACTGTCATGATAGAAAAATAACGTGATAGAAAACTATCATGATAGAAAACTATCATGATAGAAAACTATCATGATAGAAAACTATCATGATAGAAAACTATCAGGATAGAAAACTATCATGATAGAAAACTATCATGATAGAAAACTATCTTGATAGAAAACTATCATGATAGAAAACTATCATGATAGAAAACTATCATGATAGAAAACTATCATGATAGAAAACTATCATGAAAGAAAACTTTCATGATAGAAAACTATCATGATAGAAAACTATCTTGATAGAAAACTATCGTGATAGAAAACTATCATGATAGAAAACTATCATGATAGAAAACTATCATGATAGAAAACTATCATGATAGAAAACTATCTTGATAGAAAACTATCATGATAGAAAACTAACGTGATAGAAAACTATAATCATAGAAAACTATCGTGATAGAAAACCATCATGATAGAAAACTATCATGATAGAAAACTATCATGATAGAAAACTATCATGATAGAAAACTATCGCGATAAAAAACTATCGTGATAGAAAACTATCATGATAGAAAACTAACGTGATAGAAAACTATCAAGATAGAAAACTATCATGATAGAAAACTTTCATGATAGAAAACTATCGTGATAGAAAACTATCGTGATAGAAAACTATCATGATAGAAAACTATCATGATAGAAAACTATCTTGATAGAAAACTATCATGATAGAAAACTAACGTGATAGAAAACTATCATCATACAAAACTATCGTGATAGAAAACTATCATGATAGAAAACTTTCATGATAGAAAACTATCGTGATAGAAAACTATCATGATAGAAAACTATCATGATAGAAAACTATCTTGATAGAAAACTATCATGATAGAAAACTATCATGATAGAAAACTATCATGATAGAAAACTATCATGATAGAAAACTATCATGATAGAAAACTATCATGATAGAAAACTATCATGATAGAAAACTATCATGAAAGAAAACTTTCATGATAGAAAACTATCATGATAGAAAACTATCTTGATAGAAAACTATCGTTATAGAAAACTGTCATGATAGAAAACTATCATGATAGAAAATATCGTAAAAGAAAAACTATCATGATAGATAACAAACGTGATAGAAAACTATCATGATAGAAAACTATCGTTATAGAAAACTGTCATGATAGAAAACTATCATGATAGAAAACTATCATGATAGAAAACTATCGTGATAGAAAACTGTCATGATAGAAAACTAACGTGATAGAAAACTATCATGATAGAAAACTATCATGATAGAAAACTATCGTGATAGAAAACTATCATGATAGAAAACTATCATGATAGAAAACTATCATGATAGAAAACTATCGCGATAGAAAACTATCACGATAGCAAACTTTCATGATAGAAAACTATCATGATAGAAAACTATCGTGATAGAAAGCTTCGCAGATATACGCATATCTACGCTGATATACGTAGGTGTACGTAGGTCTAAGCAGATCTACGCAGATAACCGCGGGTATACGCAGGACATTCGCAGATATACGCTGGTCTATGTAGATATATGCATATGTACGCAGATGTACGCAGATATACGCCAAACAGATACACGCAGATATACGCAAATCTACGCAGACATACGCAGATATACGCAGGTCAACGCAAATGAACGCAGAGCTACGCTGATGTACGCAGATGTACGCAGATATACGACAAACAGATACACGCAGATCTACGCAAATCTACGCAGACATACGCAGATATACGCAGGTCAACGCAAATGTACGCAGAGCTACGCTGATATACGTAGATTACTGCCAGGCTACGCAGTATACGCAGATCTACGCAAATGTACGCAGATATACGCCAAATTACGCAAATATGCGCAGATCTACGCAAATATACGCAGATCTGCGTAGATATAAGCAGGTCTACGTGGGTATACGCAGGTAAACGCAGGCTTACGCAAATTTATACAAAGAAATAAGCGGTTGGATACGCAGATATACGCAGATAGAAAACTATCATAATAGAAAGCTATCATGATAGAAAAATATCATGATAGAAAACTATCATGATAGAAAACTATCATGATAGAAAACTATCATGATAGAAAACTATCATGATAGAAAACTATCGTGATAGAAAACTATCATGATAAAAAACTATCATGATAGAAAACTATCATGATAGAAAACTATCGTGATAGAAAACTGTCATGATAGAAAACTAACGTGATAGAAAACTATCATGATAGAAAACTATCATGTTAGAAAACTATCATGATAGAAAACTATCATGATAGAAAACTATCGTGATAGAAAACTATCATGATAGAAAACTATCATGATAGAAAACTATCATGATAGAAAACTATCGCGATAGAAAACTATCATGATAGAAAACTATCATGATAGAAAACTATCATGATAGAAAACTATCAATTTAAAAAACAATCATGATATAAAACTATCATGATAGAAAACTATCGTGATAGAAAACTATCATGATAGAAAACTAACGTGAGAGAAAACTATCATGATAGAAAACTATCATGATAAAAAACTATCATGATAGAAAACTATCATGATAGAAAACTATCGCGATAGAAAACTATCATGATATAAAACTATCATGATAGAAAACTATCGTGATAGAAAACTATCATGATAGAAAACTAACGTGATAGAAAACTATCATGATAGAAAACTATCATGATAGAAAACTAACGTGATAGAAAACTATCATGATAGAAAACTATCATGATAGAAAACTATCATGATAGAAAACTATCGTGATAGAAAACTATCATGATAGAAAACTATCATGATAGAAAACTATCATGATAGAAATCTATCATGATAGAAAACTATCATGATAGAAAACTATCATGATAGAAAACTATCGCGATAGAAAACTATCATGATAAAAAACTATCATGATAGAAAACTGTCATGATAGAAAACTATCGTGATAGAAAACTGTCATGATAGAAAACTAACGTGATAGATAACTATCATGATAGAAAACTATCATGATAGAAAACTATCATGATAGAAAACTATCATGATTGAAAACTATCATGATAGAAAACTATCATGATAGAAAACTATCATGATAGAAAACTATCGTGATAGAAAACTATAATGATAGAAAACTATCAATTTAAAAAACTATCATGATATAAAGCTATCATGATAGAAAACTATCGTGATAGAAAGCTTCGCAGATATACGCAGATCTACGCTGCTATACGCAGGTATACGCAGGTCTACGCAGATATACGCAGATCTACGCAGGTGTACGCAGATATACGCCAAATTACGCAAATATGCGCAGATCTACGCAAATATACGCAGATCTGCATAGATATAAGCAGTTCTACGTGGGTAAACACAGGTATACGCAGGCTTACGCAAATTTATACAAAGTAGATAAGCGGTTGGATACGCAGATATACGCAGATAGAAAACTATCATAATAGAAAGCTATCATGATAGAAAAATATCATGATAGAAAACTATCATGATAGAAAACTATCATGATAGAAAACTATCATGATAGAAAACTATCATGATAGAAAACTATCGTGATAGCAAACTATCATGATAAAAAACTATCATGATAGAAAACTATCATGATAGAAAACTATCGTGATAGAAAACTGTCATGATAGAAAACTAACGTGATAGAAAACTATCATGATAGAAAACTATCATGATAGAAAACTATCATGATAGAAAACTATCGCGATAGAAAACTATCATGATAGAAAACTATCATGATAGAAAACTATCATGATAGAAAACTTTCATGATAGAAAACTATCATGATAGAAAACCATCTTGATAGAAAACTATCATGATAGAAAACTATCATGATAGAAAACTATCATGATAGAAAACTATCATGATAGAAAACTATCGTTATAGAAAACTGTCATGATAGAAAACTATCATCATAGAAAACTATCGTGATAGAAAACTATCATGATAGAAAACTATCATGATAGAAAACAATCATGATAGAAAACTATCATGATAGAAAACTATCGTGATAGAAAACTATCATGATAGAAAACTATCATGATAGAAAACTATCATGATAGAAATCTATCATGATAGAAAACTATCATGATAGAAAACTATCATGATAGAAAACTATCGCGATAGAAAACTATCATGATAAAAAACTATCATGATAGAAAACTGTCATGATAGAAAACTATCGTGATAGAAAACTGTCATGATAGAAAACTAACGTGATAGATAACTATCATGATAGAAAACTATCATGATAGAAAACTATCATGATAGAAAACTATCATGATAGAAAACTATCATGATAGAAAACTATCATGATAGAAAACTATCATGAAAGAAAACTTTCATGATAGAAAACTATCATGATAGAAAACTATCTTGATAGAAAACTATCATGATAGAAAACTATCATGATAGAAAACTATCATGATAGAAAACTATCATGATAAAAAACTATCATGATAGAAAACTATCTTGATAGAAAACTATCATGATAGAAAACTATCGTTATAGAAAACTGTCATGATAGAAAACTATCATCATAGAAAACTATCGTGATAGAAAACTATCATGATAGAAAACTATCATGATAGAAAACTATCATGATAGAAAACTATCGCGATAGAAAACTATCATGATATAAAACTATCGTGATAGAAAACTATCGTGATAGAAAACTATCATGATAGAAAACTATCATGATAGAAAACTATCATGATAGAAAACTATCATGATAGAAAACTATCGCGATAGAAAACTATCATGATAAAAAACTATCATGATAGAAAACTATCATGATAGAAAACTATCGTGATAGAAAACTGTCATGATAGAAAACTAACGTGATAGATAACTATCATGATAGAAAACTATCATGATAGAAAACTATCATGATAGAAAACTATCATGATAGAAAACTATCATGATAGAAAACTATCGTGATAGAAAACTATCATGATAGAAAACTATCATGATAGAAAACTATCTTGATAGAAAACTATCGCGATAGAAAACTATCATGATAGAAAACTATCATGATAGAAAACTATCTTGATAGAAAACTATCATAATAGAAAACTATCATGATAGAAAACTATCATGATAGAAAACTATCATGATAGAAAACTATCATGATAGAAAACTATCGTCATAGAAAACTGTCATGATAGAAAACTATCATGATAGAAAACTATCGTAAAAGAAAACTATCATGATAGAAAACTAACGTGATAGAAAACTATCATGATAGAAAACTATCATGATAGAAAACTAACGTGATAGAAAACTATCATGATAGAAAACTATCATGATAGAAAACTATCATGATAGAAAACTATCGTGATAGAAAACTATCATGATAGAAAACTATCATGATAGAAAACTATCATGATAGAAAACTATCATGATAGAAAACTTTCATGATAGAAAACTATCATGATAGAAAACTATCTTGATAGAAAACTATCATAATAGAAAACTATCATGATAGAAAAATATCATGATAGAAAACTATCATGATAGAAAACTATCATGATAGAAAACTATCGTTATAGAAAACTGTCATGATAGAAAACTATCATGATAGAAAACTATCGTAAAAGAAAACTATCATGATAGAAAACTAACGTGATAGAAAACTATCATGATAGAAAACTATCATGATAGAAAACTTTCATGATAGAAAACTATCGTGATAGAAAACTATCATGACAGAAAACTATCATGATAGAAAACTATCTTGATAGAAAACTATCATGATAGAAAACTACCGTGATAGAAAACTATTATCATAGAAAACTATCGTGATAGAAAACTATCATGATAGAAAACTATCATGATAGAAAACTATCATGATAGAAAACTATCATGATAGAAAACTATCGCGATAGAAAACTATCGTGATAGAAAACTATCATGATAGAAAACTAATGTGATAGAAAACTATCATGATAGAAAACTATCATGATAGAAAACTATCATGATAGAAAACTAATGTGATAGAAAACTATCATGATAGAAAACTATCATGATAGAAAACTTTCGCGATAGAAAACTATCATGATAGAAAACTATCATGATAGAAAACTATCGTGATAGAAAACTATCATGATAGAAAACTAACGTGATAGAAAACTATCATGATAGAAAACTTTCATGATAGAAAACTATCATGATAGAAAACTATCATGATAGAAAACTATCAATTCAAAAAACTATCATGATATAAAACTATCATGATAAAAAAATATCATGATAGAAAACTATCTTGATAGAAAACTATCATGATAGAAAACTAACGTGATAGAAAACTATCTTGATAGAAAACTATCATGAAAGAAAACTATCATGATAGAAAACTATCATGATAGAAAACTATCATGATAGAAAACTATCGCGATAGAAAACTATCATGATAAAAAACTATCATGATAGAAAACTATCATGATAGAAAACTATCGTGATAGAAAACTGTCATGATAGAAAACTAACGTGATAGAAAACTATCATGATAGAAAACTATCATGATAGAAAACTATCATGATAGAAAACTATCATGATAGAAAACTATCGTGATAGAAAACTATCATGATAGAAAACTATCATGATAGAAAACTATTATGATTGAATACTATCGCGATAGAAAACTATCATGATAGCAAACTTTCGTGATAGAAAACTATCATGATAGAAAACTATGGTGATAGAAAGCTTCGCAGATATACGCATATCTACGCTGATAAACGTAGGTGTACGCAGGTCTAAGCAGATCTACGCAGATAACCGCGGGTATACGCAGGGCATTCGCAGATATACGCTGGTCTATGTAGATATACGCATATATACGCAGATGTACGCAGATATACGCCAAACAGATACACGCAGATATACGCAAATCTACAAAGACATACGCAGATATACGCAGGTCAACGCAAATGTACGCAGAGCTACGCTGATGTACGCAGATGTACGCAGATATACGCCAAACAGATACACGCAGATCTACGCAAATCTACGCAGACATACGCAGATATACGCAGGTCAACGCAAATGTACGCAGAGCTACGCTGATGTACGTAGATTACTGCCAGGCTACGCAGTAATACGCAAATCTACGCAAATGTACGCAGATATACGCCAAATTACGCAAATATGCGCAGATCTACGCAAATATACGCAGATCTGCGTAGATATAAGCAGGTCTACGTGGGTATACGCAGGTAAACGCAGGCTTACGCAAATTTATACAAAGAAATAAGCGGTTGGATACG
This sequence comes from Dasysyrphus tricinctus, assembly GCA_963921185.1. NCBI lineage: Eukaryota > Metazoa > Arthropoda > Insecta > Diptera > Syrphidae > Dasysyrphus > Dasysyrphus tricinctus. The sequence goes on from OY992531.1 coordinate 32,500,450, forward strand.
CAGATATACGCAGATAGAAAACTATCATAATAGAAAGCTATCATGATAGAAAAATATCATGATAGAAAACTATCATGATAGAAAACTATCATGATAGAAAACTATCATGATAGAAAACTATCATGATAGAAAACTATCGTGATAGAAAACTATCATGATAAAAAACTATCATGATAGAAAACTATCATGATAGAAAACTATCGTGATAGAAAACTGTCATGATAGAAAACTAACGTGATAGAAAACTATCATGATAGAAAACTATCATGTTAGAAAACTATCATGATAGAAAACTATCATGATAGAAAACTATCGTGATAGAAAACTATCATGATAGAAAACTATCATGATAGAAAACTATCATGATAGAAAACTATCGCGATAGAAAACTATCATGATAGAAAACTATCATGATAGAAAACTATCATGATAGAAAACTATCAATTTAAAAAACAATCATGATATAAAACTATCATGATAGAAAACTATCGTGATAGAAAACTATCATGATAGAAAACTAACGTGAGAGAAAACTATCATGATAGAAAACTATCATGATAAAAAACTATCATGATAGAAAACTATCATGATAGAAAACTATCGCGATAGAAAACTATCATGATATAAAACTATCATGATAGAAAACTATCGTGATAGAAAACTATCATGATAGAAAACTAACGTGATAGAAAACTATCATGATAGAAAACTATCATGATAGAAAACTATCATGATAGAAAACTATCGCGATAGAAAACTATCATGATAGAAAACTATCATGATAGAAAACTATCATAATAGAAAACTATCAATTTAAAAAACAATCATGATATAAAACTATCATGATAGAAAACTATCGTGATAGAAAACTATCATGATAGAAAACTAACGTGATAGAAAACTATCATGATAGGAAACTATCATGATAAAAAACTATCATGATAGAAAACTATCATGATAGAAAACTATCGCAATAGAAAACTATCATGATATAAAACTATCATGATAGAAAACTATCGTGATAGAAAACTATCATGATAGAAAACTAACGTGATAGAAAACTATCGTGATAGAAAACTATCATGATAGAAAACTATCATGATAGAAAACTATCGCGATAGAAAACTATCATGATAGAAAACTATCATGAAAGAAAACTATCATGATAGAAAACTATCATGATAGAAAACTATCATGATAGAAAACTATCGCGATAGAAAACTATCATGATATAAAACTATCATGATAGAAAACTATCGTAATAGAAAACTATCATGATAGAAAACTAACGTGATAGAAAACTATCATGATAAAAAACTATCATGATAAAAAACTATCATGATAGAAAACTATCATGATAGAAAACTATCGCGATAGAAAACTATCATGATATAAAACTATCATGATAGAAAACTATCGTGATAGAAAACTATCATGATAGAAAACTAACGTGATAGAAAACTATCATGATAGAAAACTATCATGATAGAAAACTATCATGATAGAAAACTATCGCGATAGAAAACTATCATGATAGAAAACTATCATGATAGAAAACTATCATGATAGAAAACTATCATGATAGAAAACTATCATGATAGAAAACTATCAATTCAAAAAACTATCATGATATAAAACTATCATGATAGAAAACTATCATGATAGAAAACTATCTTGATAGAAAACTATCTTGATAGTAAACTATCATGATAGAAAACTATCGTGATAGAAAACTATCATGATAGAAAACTATCATGATAGAAAACTATCATGATAGAAAACTATCATGATAGAAAACTATCGCGATAGAAAACTATCATGATTAAAAACTATCATGATAGAAAACTATCAAGATAGAAAACTATCGTGGTAGAAAACTGTCATGATAGAAAAATAACGTGATAGAAAACTATCATGATAAAAAACTATCATGATAGAAAACTATCATGATAGAAAACTATCATGATAGAAAACTATCAGGATAGAAAACTATCATGATAGAAAACTATCATGATAGAAAACTATCTTGATAGAAAACTATCATGATAGAAAACTATCATGATAGAAAACTATCATGATAGAAAACTATCAGGATAGAAAACTATCATGATAGAAAACTATCTTGATAGAAAACTATCGTGATAGAAAACTATCATGATAGAAAACTATCATGATAGAAAACTATCATGATAGAAAACTATCATGATAGAAAACTATCTTGATAGAAAACTATCATGATAGAAAACTAACGTGATAGAAAACTATCATCATAGAAAACTATCGTGATAGAAAACCATCATGATAGAAAACTATCATGATAGAAAACTATCATGATAGAAAACTATCATGATAGAAAACTATCGCGATAAAAAACTATCGTGATAGAAAACTATCATGATAGAAAACTAACGTGATAGAAAACTATCAAGATAGAAAACTATCATGATAGAAAACTTTCATGATAGAAAACTATCGTGATAGAAAACTATCGTGATAGAAAACTATCATGATAGAAAACTATCATGATAGAAAACTATCTTGATAGAAAACTATCATGATAGAAAACTAACGTGATAGAAAACTATCATCATACAAAACTATCGTGATAGAAAACTATCATGATAGAAAACTTTCATGATAGAAAACTATCGTGATAGAAAACTATCATGATAGAAAACTATCATGATAGAAAACTATCTTGATAGAAAACTATCATGATAGAAAACTATCATGATAGAAAACTATCATGATAGAAAACTATCATGATAGAAAACTATCATGATAGAAAACTATCATGATAGAAAACTATCATGATAGAAAACTATCGTGATAGAAAACTATCATGATAGAAAACTATCGTGATAGAAAACTGTCATGATAGAAAACTATCATGATAGAAAACTATCGTAATAGAAAACTATCATGATAGAAAACTAACGTGATAGAAAACTATCATGATAGAAAACTATCATGATAGAAAACTATCGTTATAGAAAACTGTCATAATAGAAAACTAACGTGATAGAAAACTATCATGATAGAAAACTATCATGATAGAAAACTATCATGATAGAAAGCTATCATGATAGAAAACTATCGTGATAGAAAACTATCATGATAGAAAACTATCATGATAGAAAACTATCATGATAGAAAACTATCGCGATAGAAAACTATCATGATAGCAAACTTTCATGATAGAAAATTATCTTGATAGAAAACTATCATGATAGAAAACTATCATGATAGAAAACTATCATGATAGAAAACTATCGCGATAGAAAACTATCATGATAGAAAACTATCATGATAAAAAACTATCGCGATAGAAAACTATCATGATAGAAAACTATCATGATAGAACACTATCATGATAGAAAACTATCGTGATAGAAAACTATCATGATAAAAAACTATTATGATAGAAAACTATCATGATAGAAAACTATCATGATAGAAAACTATCTTGATAGAAAACTATCATGATAGAAAACTATCATGATAGAAAACTATCGTGATAGAAAACTATCGCGATAGAAATCTATCGTGATAGAAAACTATCATGATAAAAACTAACATGATAGAAAACTATCGTGATAGAAAACTATCATGATAGAAAACTATCATGATAGAAAACTATCATGATAGAAAACTATCGCGATAGAAAACTATCATGATAGAAAACTATCATGATAGAAAACTATCATGATAGAAAACTATCATGATAGAAAACTATCATGATAGAAAACTATCAATTCAAAAAACTATCATGATATAAAACTATCATGATAGAAAACTATCATGATAGAAAACTATCTTGATAGAAAACTATCTTGATAGTAAACTATCATGATAGAAAACTATCGTGATAGAAAACTATCATGATAGAAAACTATCATGATAGAAAACTATCATGATAGAAAACTATCATGATAGAAAACTATCATGATAGAAAACTATCATGATAGAAAACTATCATGATAGAAAACTATCAATTCAAAAAACTATCATGATATAAAACTATCATGATAGAAAACTATCATGATAGAAAACTATCGCGATAGAAAACTATCATGATAGAAAACTATCATGATAGAAAACTATCAGGATAGAAAACTATCATGATAGAAAACTATCATGATAGAAAACTATCTTGATAGAAAACTATCATGATAGAAAACTATCATGATAGAAAACTATCATGATAGAAAACTATCAGGATAGAAAACTATCATGATAGAAAACTATCTTGATAGAAAACTATCGTGATAGAAAACTATCATGATAGAAAACTATCATGATAGAAAACTATCATGATAGAAAACTATCATGATAGAAAACTATCTTGATAGAAAACTATCATGATAGAAAACTAACGTGATAGAAAACTATCATCATAGAAAACTATCGTGATAGAAAACCATCATGATAGAAAACTATCATGATAGAAAACTATCATGATAGAAAACTATCATGATAGAAAACTATCGCGATAAAAAACTATCGTGATAGAAAACTATCATGATAGAAAACTAACGTGATAGAAAACTATCAAGATAGAAAACTATCATGATAGAAAACTTTCATGATAGAAAACTATCGTGATAGAAAACTATCGTGATAGAAAACTATCATGATAGAAAACTATCATGATAGAAAACTATCTTGATAGAAAACTATCATGATAGAAAACTAACGTGATAGAAAACTATCATCATACAAAACTATCGTGATAGAAAACTATCATGATAGAAAACTTTCATGATAGAAAACTATCGTGATAGAAAACTATCATGATAGAAAACTATCATGATAGAAAACTATCTTGATAGAAAACTATCATGATAGAAAACTATCATGATAGAAAACTATCATGATAGAAAACTATCATGATAGAAAACTATCATGATAGAAAACTATCATGATAGAAAACTATCATGATAGAAAACTATCGTGATAGAAAACTATCATGATAGAAAACTATCGTGATAGAAAACTGTCATGATAGAAAACTATCATGATAGAAAACTATCGTAATAGAAAACTATCATGATAGAAAACTAACGTGATAGAAAACTATCATGATAGAAAACTATCATGATAGAAAACTATCGTTATAGAAAACTGTCATAATAGAAAACTAACGTGATAGAAAACTATCATGATAGAAAACTATCATGATAGAAAACTATCATGATAGAAAGCTATCATGATAGAAAACTATCGTGATAGAAAACTATCATGATAGAAAACTATCATGATAGAAAACTATCATGATAGAAAACTATCGCGATAGAAAACTATCATGATAGCAAACTTTCATGATAGAAAATTATCTTGATAGAAAACTATCATGATAGAAAACTATCATGATAGAAAACTATCATGATAGAAAACTATCGCGATAGAAAACTATCATGATAGAAAACTATCATGATAAAAAACTATCGCGATAGAAAACTATCATGATAGAAAACTATCATGATAGAACACTATCATGATAGAAAACTATCGTGATAGAAAACTATCATGATAAAAAACTATTATGATAGAAAACTATCATGATAGAAAACTATCATGATAGAAAACTATCTTGATAGAAAACTATCATGATAGAAAACTATCATGATAGAAAACTATCGTGATAGAAAACTATCGCGATAGAAATCTATCGTGATAGAAAACTATCATGATAAAAACTAACATGATAGAAAACTATCGTGATAGAAAACTATCATGATAGAAAACTATCATGATAGAAAACTATCATGATAGAAAACTATCGCGATAGAAAACTATCATGATAGAAAACTATCATGATAGAAAACTATCATGATAGAAAACTATCATGATAGAAAACTATCATGATAGAAAACTATCAATTCAAAAAACTATCATGATATAAAACTATCATGATAGAAAACTATCATGATAGAAAACTATCGCGATAGAAAACTATCATGATAGAAAACTATCATGATAAAAAACTATCGCGATAGAAAACTATCATGATAGAAAACTATCATGATAGAACACTATCATGATAGAAAACTATCGTGATAGAAAACTATCATGATAAAAAACTATTATGATAGAAAACTATCATGATAGAAAACTATCATGATAGAAAACTATCTTGATAGAAAACTATCATGATAGAAAACTATCATGATAGAAAACTATCGTGATAGAAAACTATCATGATAGAAAACTAAAGTGATAGAAAACTATCATGATAGAAAACTATCATGATAGAAAACTATCATGATAGAAAACTATCGCGATAGAAATCTATCGTGATAGAAAACTATCATGATAAAAACTAACATGATAGAAAACTATCGTGATAGAAAACTATCATGATAGAAAACTATCATGATAGAAAACTATCATGATAGAAAACTATCGCGATAGAAAACTATCATGATAGAAAACTATCATGATAGAAAACTATCATGATAGAAAACTATCATGATAGAAAACTATCATGATAGAAAACTATCAATTCAAAAAACTATCATGATATAAAACTATCATGATAGAAAACTATCATGATAGAAAACTATCGCGATAGAAAACTATCATGATAGAAAATTATCATGATGGAAAACTATCATGATAGAAAATTATCATGATAGAAAACTATCATAATAGAAAACTATCTTGATAGAAAACTATCATGATAGAAAACTATCATGATAGAAAACTATCGTGATAGAAAACTATCATGATAGAAAACTAACGTGATAGAAAACTATCATGATAGAAAACTATCATGATAGAAAACTATCATGATAGAAAACTATCATGATAGAAAACTATCATGATAGAAAACTATCATAATAGAAAACTATCTTGATAGAAAACTATCATGATAGAAAACTATCATGATAGAAAACTATCGTGATAGAAAACTATCATGATAGAAAACTAACGTGATAGAAAACTATCGTGATAGAAAACTATCATGATAGAAAATTATCATGATAGAAAACTATCATGATAGAAAACTATCATGATAGAAAATTATCATGATAGAAAACTATCATGATAGAAAACTATCTTGATAGAAAACTATCATGATAGAAAACTATCATGATAGAAAACTATCGTGATAGAAAACTATCATGATAGAAAACTAACGTGATAGAAAACTATCATGATAGAAAACTATCATGATAGAAAACTATCATGATAGAAAACTATCGCGATAGAAAACTATCATGATAGAAAACTATCATGATAGAAAACTATCATGATAGAAAACTATCATGATAGAAAACTATCATGATAGAAAACTATCGCGATAGAAAACTATCATGATAGAAAACTATCATGATAGAAAACTATCATGATAGAAAACTATCGCGATAGAAAACTATCATGATAGAAAACTATCATGATAGAAAACTATCATGATAGAAAACTATCATGATAGAAAACTATCGTGATAGAAAACTATCATGATAGAAAACTAACGTGATAGAAAACTATCACGATAGAAAACTATCATGATAGAAAACTTTCATGATAGAAAACTATCGTGATAGAAAACTATCGTGATAGAAAACTATCATGATAGAAAACTAACGTGATAGAAAACTATCGCGATAGAAAACTTTCATGATAGAAAACTATCGTGATAGAAAACTATCATGATAGAAAATTATCATGATAGAAAACTATCATGACAGAAAACTATCTTGATAGAAAACTATCATGATAGAAAACTATCATGATAGAAAACTATCGTGATAGAAAACTATCATGATAGAAAACTAACGTGATAGAAAACTATCATGATAGAAAACTATCATGATAGAAAACTATCATGATAGAAAACTATCATGATAGAAAACTATCATGATAGAAAACTATCGCGATAGAAAACTATCATGATAGAAAACTATCATGATAGAAAACTATCATGATAGAAAACTATCATGATAGAAAACTATCATGATAGAAAACTATCATGATAGAAAACTATCATGATAGAAAACTATCATGATAGAAAACTATCAATTCAAAAAACTATCATGATTCAAAACTATCATGATAGAAAACTATCATGATAGAAAACTATCTTGATAGAAAACTATCATGATAGAAAACTATCATGATAGAAAACTATCGTGATAGAAAACTATCATGATAGAAAACTATCATGATAGAAAACTATTATGATAGAAATCTATCATGATAGAAAACAGGTCCAAGCAGATATACGCAGATAACCGCGGGTATACGCAGGACATTCAAAGATATACGCTGGTATATGTAGATATACGCAGATTGACGCAGATGTACGCAGATATACGCCAAACAGATACACGCAGATCTACGCAAATCTACGCAGACATACGCAGATATACGCAGGTCGACGCAAATTTACGCAGAATTACGCTGATGTACGCAGATTACTGCCAGGCTACGCAGTAATATGCAGATCTAGGCAGATGTACGCACATATACGCCAATCTACGCATACGCAGATTTACGCAAATATACGCAGATCTACGTAAATATACGCAGCTATACGCAGTCTACTATTTGCATTCTACGTAGATATATGCAGATATACGAAGGATAGCAAATAGCAGATAGGCGGTTGGACACGCAGATATACGCAGATCTGCGCACATATACGCAGATATACTAGAAAACCTTCATGCATGTTGCATGTTATATGTTGCATGTTGCGTTATAGAAAACTATAATGATGGAAAACTATCATGATAGAGAATTATCATGATAGAAAACTATCATAATAGAAAACTATCAATTTAAAAAACAATTATGATATAAAACTATCATGATAGAAAACTATCGTGATAGAAAACTATCATGATAGAAAACTAACGTGATAGAAAACTATCGCGATAGAAAACTATCATGATAGAAAACTATCATGATAGAAAACTATCATGATAGAAAACTATCATGATAGAAAACTATTATGATAGAAAACTATCATGATAGAAAACTATCGCGATAGAAAACTATCATGATAGAAAACTATCATGATAGAAAACTATCATGAGAGAAAGCTATCATGATAGAAAACTATCTTGATAGAAAACTATCATGATAGAAAACTATCATGATAGAAAACTATCGCGATAGAAAACTATCATGATAGAAAACTATCATGATAAAAAACTATTGTTATAGAAAACTGTCATGATAGAAAACTATCATGATAGAAAACTATCGTGATAGAAAACTATCATGATAGAAAACTAACGTGATAGAAAACTATCATGATAGAAAACTTTCATGATAGAAAACTATCGTGATAGAAAAATATCATGATAGAAAACTATCATGATAGAAAACTATCATGATAGAAAACTATCTTGATAGAAAACTATCATGATAGAAAACTAACGTGATAGAAAACTATCATGATAGAAAACTATCATGATAGAAAACTATCATGATAGAAAATTATCATCATAGACAACTATCGTGATAGAAAACTATCATGATAGAAAACTGTCATGATAGAAAACTATCATGATAGAAAACTATCGCGATAGAAAACTATCATGATAGAAAACTATCATGATAGAAAACTATCATGATATAAAACTATCGTGATAGAAAACTATCATGATAGAAAACTAACGTGATAGAAAACTATCATGATAGAAAACTATCATGATAGAAAACTTTCATGATAGAAAACTATCGTGATAGAAAACTATCATGATAGAAAACTATCATAATAGAAAACTATCATGATAGAAAACTATCGTGATAGAAAACTATCATGATAGAAAACTAACGTGATAGAAAACTATCATGATAGAAAACTATCATGATAGAAAACTATCATGATAGAAAACTATCGTGATAGAAAACTATCATGATAGAAAACTATCATGATAGAAAACTATCTTGATAGAAAACTATCATGATAAAAAATTATCATGATAGAAAACTATCGTGATAGAAAACTATCATGATAGAAAACTAACGTGATAGAAAACTATCATGATAGAAAACTATCATGATAGAAAACTATCATGATAGAAAACTATCATGATAGAAAACTATCATGATAAAAAACTATCATGATAGAAAACTATCGCGATAGAAAACTATCATGATAGAAAACTATCATGATAGAAAACTATCATGATAGAAAACTATCATGATAGAAAACTATCATGATAGAAAACTATCATGATAGAAAACTATCATGATAGAAAACTATCAATTCAAAAAACTATCATGATATAAAACTATCATGATAGAAAACTATCATGATAGAAAACTATCATGATAGAAAACTATCATGATAGGAAACTATCATGATAGAAAACTATCATGATAGAAAACTATCATGATAGAAAACTATTATGATAGAAATCTATCATGATAGAAAACAGGTCCAAGCAGATATACGCAGATAACCGCAGGTATACGCAGGACATTCAAAGATATACGCTGGTCTATGTAGATATACGCAGATTTACGCAGATGTACGCAGATATACGCCAAACAGATACACGCAGAACTACGCAAATCTACGCAGACATACGCAGATATACGCAGGTCGACGCAAATGTACGCAGAGCTACGCTGATGAACGCAGATTACTGCCAGGCTACGCAGTAATATGCAGATCTACGCAGATGTACGCACATATACGCCAATCTACGCATACGCAGATTTATGCAAATATACGCAGATCTACGTAAATATACGCAGCTATACGCAGTCTACTATATGCATTCTATGTAGATATATGCAGGTATACGCAGGATAGCAAATAGCAGATAGGCGGTTGGACACGCAGATATACGCAGATCTGCGCACATATACGCAGATATACTAGAAAACTATCATGCATGTTGCATGTTATATGTTGCATGTTGCATTATAGAAAACTATAATGATGGAAAACTATCATGATAGAGAATTACCATGATAGAAAACTATCATAATAGAAAACTATCAATTTAAAAAACAATCATGATATAAAACTATCATGATAGAAAACTATCGTGATAGAAAACTATCATGATAGAAAACTATCATGATAGAAAACTAACGTGATAGAAAACTATCGCGATAGAAAACTATCATGATAGAAAACTATCATGATAGAAAACTATTATGATAGAAAACTATCAATTCAAAAAACTATCATGATATAAAACTATCATGATAGAAAACTATCATGAAAGAAAACTATCTTGATAGAAAACTATCATAATAGAAGACTATCATGATAAAAAACTATCGTGATAGAAAACTATCATGATAGAAAACTATCATGATAGAAAACTATCATATAGAAAATTATAATGATAGAAAACTATCGTGATAGAAGACTATCATGATAGAATACTATCGTGATAGAAAACTATTTTGATAGAAAACTATCATGATAGAAAACTATCATGAAAGAAAACTATCTAGATAGAAAACTATCACGATTGAAAACTATCATGATAGAAAACTATCGTGATAGAAAACTATCATGATAGAAAACTATCATGATAGAAAACTATCATGATAGAAAACTTTCATGATAGAAAACCATCGTGATAGAAAACTATCATGATAGAAAACTATCACGATTGAAAACTATCATGATAGAAAACTATCGTGATAGAAAACCATCATAATAAAAAACTATCGTGATAGAAAACTATCATGATAGAAAACTATCATGATAGAAAACTTTCATGATAGAAAACTATAATGATAGAAAACCATCGTAATAGAAAACTATCATGATAGAAAACTATCATGATAGAAAACTATCATGATAGAAAACTATCATGATAGAAAACTATCATGATAGAAAACTATCATGATAGAAAACTATCATGATAGAAAACCGTCATGATAGAAAACTGTCATGATAGAAAACTATCATGACAGAAAACTATCATGATTGAAAACTATCTTGATAGAAAACTGTCATGATAGAAAACTATCATGATAGAAAACTATCATTATAGAAAACTATCATGATAGAAAACTATCATGATATAAATTATCATGATAGAAAACTGTCATGATAGCAAACTTTCATGATAGAAAACTATCATGATAGAAAACTATCGTGATAGAAAGCTTCGCAGATATACGCATATCTACGCTGATATACGTAGGTGTACGCAGGTCTAAGCAGATCTACGCAGATAACCGCGGGTATACGCAGGACATTCGCAGATATACGCTGGTCTATGTAGATATACGCAGATGAACGCAGATGTACGCAGATGTACGCCAAATTACGCAAATATGCGCAGATCTACGCAAATATACGCAGATCTGCGTAGATATAAGCAGGTCTACGTGGGTATACGCAGGTATACGCAGGCTTACGCAAATTTATACAAAGTAGATAAGCGGTTGGATACGCAGATATACGCAGATAGAAAACTATCATGACAGAAAACTATCATGATAGAAAAATATCATGACAGAAAACTATCATGATAGAAAACAATCATGATAGAAAACTATCATGATAGAAAACTATCATGATAGAAAACTATCATGATAGAAAACTATCATGATAGAAAACTATCGCGATAGAAAACTATCATGATAGAAAACTATCAATTTAAAAAACTATAATGATATAAAACTATCATGATAGAAAACTATTGTGATAGAAAGCTTCGCAGATATACGCAGATCTACGCTGCTGTACGCAGGTATACGCAGGTCTACGCAGATATACGCAGATCTACGCAGATGTACGCAGATATACGCCAAATTACGCAAATATGCGCAGATCTACCCAAATATACGCAGATCTGCATAGATATACGCAGGTCTACGTGGGTATACGCAGGTATACGCAGGCTTACGCATATTTACGCATATTTATAGAAAACTATCATGATAGAAAACTATCATGATAGAAAACTATCGTGATAGAAAACTATCATGAAAGAAAACTATCATGATAGAAAACTATCATGATAGAAAACTATCGCGATAGAAAATTATCATGATAGAAAACTATCATGATAGAAAACTATTAATTTAAAAACTATAATGATATAAAACTATCATGATAGAAAACTATCGTGATAGAAAGCTTCGCAGATATACGCAGATCTACGCTGCTATACGCAGGTATACGCAGGTCTATGCAGATATACGCAGATCTACGCAGATGTACGCAGATATACGCCAAATTACGAAAATGTGCGCAGATCTACGCAAATATACGCAGATCTGCATAGATATACGCAGGTCTACGTGGGTATATGCAGGTATACGCTGGCTTACGCATATTTACGCATATTTATAGAAAACTATCATGATAGAAAACTATCATGATAGAAAACTATCATGATAGAAAACTATCATGAGAGAAAATTTTCGTAATAGAAAACTATCATGATAGAAAACTATCATGATAGAAAACTATCGTGATAGAAAACTATCACGATTGAAAACTATCATGATAGAAAACTTTCATGATAGAAACCTATCATGATAGAAAACTATCGTGATAGAAAATTATCATGATAGAAAACTATCATGATAGAAAACAATAATGATAGAAAACTATCGTGATAGAAAACTATCATGATAGAAAACTATCGTGATAGAAAACTATCATGATAGAAAACTATCATGATAGAAAACTATCATGATAGAAAACTATCGTGATAAAAAACTATCACGATTGAAAACTATCATGATAGAAAACTATCGTGATAAGAAACTATCATGATAGAAAACTATCATGATAGAAAACTATCATGATAGAAAACTATCATGATAGAAAACTTTCATGATAGAAAACTATCATGATAGAAAACCATCGTGATAGAAAACTGTCATGATAGAAAACTATCATGATAGAAAACTATCATAATAGAAAACCGTCATGAAAGGAAACTGTCATGATAGAAAACTATCATGACAGAAAACTATCATGATTGAAAACTATCTTGATAGAAAACTGTCATGATAGAAAACTATCATGATAGAAAACTACCATGATAGAAAACTATCATGATAGAAAACTATCATGATAGAAAACTTTCATGATAGAAAACTATCATGATAGAAAACTTCCGTGATAGAAAGCTTCGCAGATATACGCATATCTATCTAGAAAACTATCATGATTGAAAACTATCGTGAAAGAAAACTATCACGATTGAAAACTATCATGATAGAAAACTATCGTGATAGAAAACTATCATGATAGAAAACTATCATGATAGAAAACTATCATGATAGAAAAGTATCATCATAGAAAACTATCGTGATAGAAAACTAAAATGAAAGTGAATGAAAACTATCATGATAGTTTTCTATCACTATCATGATCAAAGGGCACGGTAGTGCCTAGCCAAGTTCGCGGCGCTACACCCTTTTTACAGGAACAAACTCAGGCGATTTTCAACCCCCCTCTTACTTAAGTACCAATAAAGTCAGAAACTTCAAGTTCGGAGTTGTTTAGGTGTAGCGCTGGTTAATTTTCTAATTAACTTTTAATTGAAATAAAACTCGATTTCTTTTTTTTGTATAACCTTATAATTTAATTATTTTATTATCGCAAGCAAAAATGGTGTCGGGTGAAAAGTTCTCGAAAGAATGATATGACCTTTTACATTTTATAAAGGTTAAACGATGAGTTTGCATAATTGATGACATAAATCATTACTTTGACATGAAGTGTCACATTGGGCTATTTACTCGTTATTTTTAAATAATCAATTCACAATAGTAGTAGGTAAATAAAAAGTGTTATACATTCAATTTGTTTCTTTTTACTTTTTAGTGTTTAATTTGTATATTTAAAATAATAAATTTAAATATATATGTTGTGTGTCAAACATTCTCCGCCCCGGTGAACGATGTTCGCAATCTAGTACCGGAGCCGCCCCTGGTAAATGCCTTCATTGCAATTGTTGCACCTCGGTTACTCCAAATTAGTTTTTTTTCGTCGACTTTCTTTGATACATGTAAAGAAAAAAAACTTTAGTAACAGAACATACAAGAGAAAAACAATTCAAGGACAAAACAACAATAACAGTAAGGAACATTTATCAACATCTGCATGAATTCTTAGTTCCATTTCTCATACATTCCAATTAGAGCTTTCGGAACTGTTAGATGATCAGTTACGTTACGTTGTTGTTTTCTTTTTACAACTCCAGATCGAGGCCAATAGTGTAGTGATTGTTTTGTCATAATAATTCGGGTTTTCATTGATGCCGGTCATCGACGTGTGCGGGCGTGGTAAGCCTCGTATCGTTTTGTAGGTTTCGTTTTTTCGTGTTGTGAAAAGTGCGAATTATTTATACCTATGTACATAAATACCTATTAAATTGGTAGTGCGGTTACCAATGTGATTAATTTAAATAATAATTTTAAATTCGGTATGTTTTCAGTGAAAGGTGTTTATTAAACAAATAGGTATATGATTATTTGTGAATACCAATCGAAAGTGTGTGAAGTGTGTGTGGTTGGTGCTTGCTGCTGCTGATGCTGGGCTGCTGCTGCTGCTGGGCTGCTGTTGCTGCTTGCTAGGAGTTTTCCGCATAAAGCGCGGAGGGATTTTTGGATAAGTTTTTTTTTGTTTATTTATTTCTTGATTGCTTATATTTTGATATTAGTTTTTAGTTCAATAATTTAAATAATTTTAATAGGTTAATTAAGATTATTCAAATAATTTCCCCTTTTGTTCTTGTGTGTATGTGTGCGTGTGCTTGCGTTTTTTTATCGGTTCGGTTTCGCGTTTTATTTACGAATCGGTTTACCGGCGAATTGTGTGTATGTAGGTATGAGTGTTGATTTTGAGTTTTTTTTTTTTTGTTTTTCCTTTTCTTTTGAAGATGCAAATTAGGTATTTGCAAATGGCCGCCATCAAAAATGATTTTGATGACGTCATATCGGGTTTAGTAATTTTATCGAGTGTTATTTAATAAAAAAAACAAGTAATTAATTTTTTGATGACATTAAATTAATTAAAGTGATGAATTTAATGTGTTGTGCAAAGTGTTGTGTATAATTTTGGTGTTAAAGTGTTGTGTAGTGTTGTATAAAGGTGCTGTGTTTCATTGTGTAAAATGTGAAATGCCGTCGGCAATTCGATCCGACGGGAATTGAATTTTGTAATGCCGACGGGGTTTTGACATTTTATGTAAATAATTTTTTGTGTTGTATTTCATTAAAATTAGGTTATTTTGATAATAATTATGTGTTGTGTTGAATTTTTTTTTTTAGTTTTATAATTTTAAGAATTCAATAATTGTTTTATATTGTTGCGATTATAAGATGAATAAAAATTATTTTAAATATTAAAATGGATATTTCATTATTCTTTTAGGATTTCGATTTAATATTTGTATGTGTTGTTTTTTTCTAATTTATTCTTATGAATAAAATTGAAATAAAAATTATTTGATTTCATTAAATTTTTATTAAATTATTTTCATAAGATTTATTTTTTTTTTTATATTCCTTTGCGATTTTAAAGTGGACTGTATGATGTGTTTTAAGTGTTGTGTTGTGTTGTGTAGGGTAAATAATAATAATTAGGTACCTATTATTTTTTATTTGTGTAGGGGGCGTAATTTATTTTGTTGGTGTTTTATTTAAATCAAGGTTTCTTCGTCTGTAGTTTTATTGCTCGGGAGGTAGCAGATTTTTGTGATGGGTCGTTTAATGATTCCGGATTTTGTTTTTAGGGTCACAACTCGAATAAGTTCATCGGTTCCGGGATGTGTTTCGGTGATCCTGGCTAGTAACCATTGGGATGGTGGAAGCCTTTCATCTTTTACCAGAACTAGGCCTCCGATTTTGGGTTGAGCTTCTTTCCTAGTCCATTTAGGTCTTTGTTGCAGGCGTGAAAGGTATTCTCCGCTCTACTTTCGCCAGAAGGAGTCGACGAATAATTGTATCCTCGTCCATCTATCTAGGTAGCTGACATGTTTTGGAGTTGGAATGCTTCCTTGAGGGATTGCTAACAGCGGTTCTCCAATCAAGAAGTGTCCTGGAGTTAAGACGTCTAGGTCGTCTATATTTTCGGATAGAGGGCATAGAGGTCGAGAGTTCAAGCATGCTTCAATTTGTCCAAGAAGTGTGCAGAGCTCCTCAAAAGTTAACCTCTCATCTCGTACCGTTCGCTTTAGGTGATGTTTAACAGATTTCACTCCTGCTTCCCAGAGACCACCAAAGTGAGGAGAAGCAGGAGGAATAAAATTCCAGTTGGTTCCTGAATTGGCTAGAGTTCCAGCAATTTCTTGCCAATCGTGCTTAGATTGCTCTAGCATCCGGGCTAATTCTCTGTTAGCTCCAACAAAATTTGTGCCACAGTCGCTATAGATTTGAGCACAAAGACCTCGCCGGGCCGTGAATCGTCGAAAACTTGCCAAAAAGGATTGTGTCGTTAAATCTGACACTGTCTCCAAGTGAATGGCCTTGGTAGCCAGACAAATAAAAATAGCAAAGTAGCCTTTGAAGGTTTTCGCTCCTCTTCCTTTCCATGCCTTTATTTCTATAGGTCCAGCATAATCTACTCCAGTGTGGGTGAATGGCCTGGAGATTCTTACTCGTGGTGCTGGCAAGCTTCCCATGAGTTGTTGCAGATTCTTCCTCTGGTATCTGAAGCATATTGGGCATTTATAAATATATCTTCGGACGTATGGTTTAATGCCCATAATCCAGTATGACATACGGATGTATGCGGTAGTCTGATGATTTCCTCCGTGTAGTGTTTTGTTGTAAGCATCTCGCATCACAAGCTCAGAAAAATGGTAGTTTGGTTTCAGGATGATCGGATGCTGTTGATTGTACGGGAGTAATGTGTTCTGCAGTCGACCACCAACTCGTAGAATCCCATTACCATCGACGAAAGCGTTAAGAGAGAGCAAGGATTTTGGAATATTACCTTTATTCTCGTATTCACTCAGCTCTTCTGTGAACATGAGTCTTTGTACAGCTTTATGTACCAATAAGGCTGCACAGTTCAGCTCCTCGGGGTGTAGTTCACCATAATTTCGTGTAATTTTCTTCCTTTTTGCTAGACCATTTCTTTTAAATCGGAAACAAAATGCAATTGCTCTGATTACCTTTGAGAGCCGTGAGCATCTTAGTACACTTTTGTTGACGACATCATCTGCTGCATTAGTGTTGGCTAGTGTACATTGCCTTTTCTCAGCTCGCTTTTCCTCTTCAGTGTCGAGTGTAGATGGTTGTTCGGGTACTTCGGGTACTGTGCCACAGTCGCTATAGATTTGAGCACAAAGACCTCGCCGGGCCGTGAATCGTCGAAAACTTGCCAAAAAGGATTGTGTCGTTAAATCTGACACTGTCTCCAAGTGAATGGCCTTGGTAGCCAGACAAATAAAAATAGCAAAGTAGCCTTTGAAGGTTTTCGCTCCTCTTCCTTTCCATGCCTTTATTTCTATAGGTCCAGCATAATCTACTCCAGTGTGGGTGAATGGCCTGGAGATTCTTACTCGTGGTGCTGGCAAGCTTCCCATGAGTTGTTGCAGATTCTTCCTCTGGTATCTGAAGCATATTGGGCATTTATAAATATATCTTCGGACGTATGGTTTAATGCCCATAATCAGGTATGACATACGGATGTATGCGGTAGTCTGATGATTTCCTCCGTGTAGTGTTTTGTTGTGAGCATCTCGCATCACAAGCTCAGAAAAATGGTAGTTTGGTTTCAGGATGATCGGATGCTGTTGATTGTACGGGAGTAATGTGTTCTGCAGTCGACCACCAACTCGTAGAATCCCATTACCATCGACGAAAGCGTTAAGAGAGAGCAAGGATTTTGGAATATTACCTTTATTCTCGTATTCACTCAGCTCTTCTGTGAACATGAGTCTTTGTACAGCTTTATGTACCAATAAGGCTGCACAGTTCAGCTCCTCGGGGTCTAGTTCACCATAATTTCGTGTAATTTTCTTCCTTTTTGCTAGACCATTTCTTTTAAATCGGAAACAAAATGCAATTGCTCTGATTACCTTTGAGAGCCGTGAGCATCTTAGTACACTTTTGTTGACGACATCATCTGCTGCATTAGTGTTGGCTAGTGTACATTGCCTTTTCTCAGCTCGCTTTTCCTCTTCAGTGTCGAGTGTAGATGGTTGTTCGGGTACTTCGAAATGCCACTTCTCATGCAAAAATGAAGGTCCGGTCCACCAAAGCTCTTGTGATCCGAGTGTTGAGGGTGAGACGCCTCTAGATGCCAGATCAGCTGGGTTGTGATCCGTGGGGATGTGTCTCCAGATATCACAGCTTGTCAGACGTTGAATTTCCGCAACTCTGTTGCTAACGAATGTTGTCCATTTCGACGGCTGTGCTCTGATCCACGCCAACGTAGTCGTTGAATCTGACCAGGCGTACATTTTGGTGTTGGTGAAATCAAAAACTTCTCTTGTATAGTTTAGTAGAGATGCAAGTAGTGCAGCTCCACAAAGCTCAAGTCTTGGCAGACTCACCGTTTTCAAAGGAGCTACTTTGGTTTTTGAAATAACTAGGTGCATGTGGATATTTTCAGAGCTGTCGAGCACACGCATGTAGACTACAGCACCATAAGCCTTTTCAGACGCATCACTGAAGCCATGAAATTCCACTAACTTTTGGGTGATGTGTGTTTTTATCCACCTTGGGATTTTTATGTGTTGGATATCAGGCAATTCTTTACGAAAAGCTTGCCATTCTTCTCTTATGTCTGATGGAATCGGTTGGTCCCAGTCAGTTCCTCTGCACCATAATTTTTGCATCATGATCTTGGCCTTGATGACACATGGTGCTATCCAGCCAAGTGGATCAAAAAGTTTGGCGATTGCAGATAGCATTGTCCTCTTCGTATCTTCTTCAGTGTCGTGTTGAATATTTTGGAACGAAAATATATCTTCCTCTGGATGCCATCTTATGCCTAAAGTTTTAACGTGATCGGTTGATCCAAAAGGCAGCTCAAAGCTTATCTCGCAATCTTCTTTGGGTAAGTCCTGTAAAAGATCTTTACAGTTGGATGTCCACTTACGAAGCTTAAGCCCTGCTGAAGCCAGTAGATTGCGAGTTTCTTCACGTTTTATTCGAGTTTCGTCGATGGAATCTCCCCCACTGATGAGATCATCTACGTACATCTCTTCTTTGACTGCAAGGGCTCCTTTTGGGTAGTTTTCAGCTTCATCCTCGGCGACTTTGTGAAGGACACGGATGGCCAAGTAAGGGGCACAAGCCGTGCCAAAAGTGACTGTCTTCAGTTTGAAAACTTTGATGGGTTGATTTGGGCTATCTCTCCAAAGTATCAGCTGATAATATCGATCTGCTCTTTGAACGAGAATTTGACGATACATCTTCTCTATATCCGCTGTAATGGTGAATTGATATGTTCGCCATTTTAAAATTATATCGACAATGTTTTTCTGCAGTTTGGGGCCGATCATCAAGTGTTGATTTAAAGATGTCCCATCATACGTTTTTGCAGCTGCGTCAAAGACTACTCTTAATTTCGTGGTAGTACTAGACTCTTTGAACACAGCGTGATGGGGAAGGAAGTAGTGAAAAGGTGATTTTAAAATCGGGTCATCCAGATCTATCTCTTCCATGTGTTGTAAGCTTAGATACTCCATTATACATTTACTGTAGCTTGCTTTCAGCTTCGGTTCCTTTTCCAATCGTCGTTCCAAAGATGAAAAGCGCCTGATTGCATTTTCCTTACTGGATCCAAGTGCAGGATAAAATCCTTCTTTGAACGGAAGTCCAACTTCATACCGTCCATCTGGTAGACGTGTTGTTGATTTTAAAAAGTACTTCTCACAGGCGACATCTTCTTCTGACGGTTGAGTCACGAATGGAGTTTCCTCCATTTCCCAAAATTTTCGGATTTGCGTGTCGAGATCGCTGTGTTGAAAAAAACTTCGTATGTTTTTTGAAGTTACATCAGGAATTTTACCCAATATAATCCACCCCAGGTGTGTGTTTTGAGCAATAGGTGCAATTTCTTGCTCACTGCGGATTATATCTGGCAAAATAATGTCAGGATACACGTCTGAGCCAAAAAGTATGTCGATTGGAGCGGGACTATGAAAATTAGGGTCTGCTAATTGCAAATCAATTAGGTGTTCCCAAGTGTTGGGTACCATTTTGTGGGCCGGAAGGAGGCCAGTCAACGACTTAAAGATGAACGCCTTGGTTGCGCCTTCAAACGTCGAATGTTTGGACGTAAACATTAGGTCAACGTAGTTTTGACTGGTGCCGTTGCTGACCTCCCCTAACCCTGATACCTTTACAAGAGTACGGTGTCTTGTAAGATTTAATAAATTAGCTGCAGTTTCGGATATAAATGTGGCATCTGAGCCTGGGTCAATTAGGGCTCGTAAATCCGAAAATCTCCCATTTCCAGATTTTACCCTAACTATAGCAGTGGCTAATAAAATTTGTGTACCATGGAGTTGTGAAGCATGACAATTGAGTCGATTACTGCAACCTGGTGCATTATCACCCATTGGTTGGAACGCAGGAGCGTTTGGGTTAACAGCTACCTGTTGGTCCCAAGGCTGGGAAACCTGTTGTTGTAATTGTGTTGTTAGAGTGTTTGGGTTAGAAATCGATTTATTTTGTGTGTATGAATTATTGTGCAAAAGTGAGTGATGCTTTTGATTGCAAAAGTAACAGCTCCGGTTACTCATGCAATCTCGTGTTGAGTGGCTATAGGCAAGGCAATTCTCACATACTCGAACCTGACGTACAGCTTGTTGTTTTTGAGCAGAGTCCATACTCAAAAAACGCCGACATTTCATTAAAGAGTGTTGTCCTTGGCTACAAATTTGACATTGGTATCTTTGTGTATTAAATTGTTGTTTTTGTTGTGTTTTCGCATGAAATGCCTTGGCTGCAACTTGCGGTTTTGTTACTGGCTTGGAATGTGGGACTGCATTTCCTTGCTGTACAAGGGCTTCTAAAGTCCGGAAACGGGATTTAAGAAAATCTGTGAAATCAGAAAAGGTCGGGAGTTGTTTATCGTTGCCGAGCTTTTCTTCCCATAATTGTTGGGTTTTGACGGGTAATTTTTGGAAGAGAACATAAATTAATATTGTGTCCCAATGTTCCACTGGTAACTGTAAATTTTCCAGGGCATGGACGACTTCAGTCGTTGTATCTAATAAGCTCTTAAGACTTTCTGCTGACTCTTTAGTTTGAATAGTTTGGCTAAAGAGAACCTTAAGGTAAGAATTTACTAGAACCCTCTTATGGTCGTATCTTTCTACCAGCAAATCCCATGCCTTTGCATAATTCCCTGTGCTTAAGTCTAAATGGTTTAGGAGACGTTCGGCATCACCACTTAAACTTTCCTTCAAAAAATGCATTTTTTGAATCTCATTCAAGCCTGTATTATTATGTACAAGGGAAATGAAAATGTCGTGATATGAACGCCATGTCGTGTAGGACCCAGAAAAAGTTGGAGGCTTTATTGGCGGAAGCTTAAGGACATTTGTTTGTGGAGCTGGTGTCGTTGGTTGCGTAACTGACGCAGGAATTGAACCTTGAGGTAACGTGGGCGAAGGTGGTGCAGATGGAGGTGGAGCTACCTTGTCCAGAGCATCCATCAATTCACTCTTATAGTCCAAATAAGTGTCACGAATTTGATCATATACAGCGATCATTTCTTCCTTCTTTAATGTCTCCTCAAGCTTCCCCCCGCTAACGATTTCTTCATGGTATCGTTTGGCATTTTCTAAATTTGCTTCTAAAAGCCCCAAGCGAGTTTTAACATAATTGACAGTGCGCCTTGCCTGGCCTGTCTTTTTAAAATTGGAGTAATCACGTTCTAATTGTGATAGAATTTCCTTTTGTAGTTCCCCAAACGACATGTTGGACTTTTTTATTTATTTCATGTATTAAAAAAAGAGCAAAAAAGATACTTTAAAAAATGAGGACTTACGTGGTGTGCCTTCAGTGGGGTGGTGTTGTATTATTGTTGGTTTACACGTCGCGGGAATCCCGATTTGCACAGCACAAAATGTTCTTAAATTGTTTTTTTTTTATTTTAATTTCGCAATGAAATTATTTTTATTCAAAGTTTTAAATAGTTTTAATTCTTTACACAGTAAAATCTGTTTTATATGAACAGTATAGGTATACTTTACACACAGCAAAGCAAAATAGCAAATTTATACACTTTTTTTTTTTGTGGCTTCGAAGGACCAAATGTTTAGGTGTAGCGCTGGTTAATTTTCTAATTAACTTTTAATTGAAATAAAACTCGATTTCTTTTTTTTGTATAACCTTATAATTTAATTATTTTATTATCGCAAGCAAAAATGGTGTCGGGTGAAAAGTTCTCGAAAGAATGATATGACCTTTTACATTTTATAAAGGTTAAACGATGAGTTTGCATAATTGATGACATAAATCATTACTTTGACATGAAGTGTCACATTGGGCTATTTACTCGTTATTTTTAAATAATCAATTCACAATAGTAGTAGGTAAATAAAAAGTGTTATACATTCAATTTGTTTCTTTTTACTTTTTAGTGTTTAATTTGTATATTTAAAATAATAAATTTAAATATATATGTTGTGTGTCAAACAGGAGTATTTGCTGAACTAATCAAACATAGGTGGCTCAACAAATTTCAACTCTTTAGCGTTCGTAGTTCCCAAGATATAGGACTTCAAAAATCGCAAAAACCGTAACTGACTGACTCACTGATAGATCATCAAAATTATGGAGCACTTCCCGACTTCGTAGAAACTTGAAATTACGCACAACGGTAGGCCTTGTGGTACATACAAAGTAAAAATCGAAAATCTGCTATTTTCTATTCAGGGGGCGTGGCATCCACCTACTTTCTTAAATATTCTATAAATTATATGGAGCCTTCCCGATTGTTGTAGAACAATGAAAATTGGTAAGTTGGTAGGGGTTTAAGGTACTTAGAAAGAAAAAAATTAAAAATTTGGAATTTTCCATACAGGGGGCGTGGCATTCACCCACATTCTTAAAAATTCTTATAAATTATATGGAGCACTTCCTATTGTTGTATAACGATGAAAATTGGTAGGTCGGTAGGGCTTAAGATACTTAGAAAGAAAAAAATTGAAAAATTGGAATTTTGCATTCAGGGGGCGTGGTATTTACCCACATTCTTGAAAATTCTTATAAATTATATGGAGCACTTCCGATTGTTGTAGAACGATGAAAATTGGTAAGTCGGTAGGCCTTAAAGTACTTAGAAGAAAAAAAAATCGAAAAATTGGAAGTTTCAGTTTAGGGGGCGTGGCATCCACCCACATTCTCAAAAATTCTTATAAATTATATGAAGCACTTCCGATTGTTGTAGAACGATGAAAATTGGTAGGTCGGTATGCCTTGAAGTACTTAGAAGAAAAAAAAGTTTTAAGTTCATGAAGTTCAATATCAAATATCTTAAGTAGAGTAATATCGAAACAATTCCAAATCATGACAGAAATTGGGTAATTAATGATTACTGATTAAAATTTGATGGATTTACTTGGAAAGTTTTCTCTTAAATACTTACCTAATCACAAATTTAAAATGTATGAAAACTTGACCAGTGAACCCACCAAATTTTAATCTGTAATCATTAATTACCAAATTTCTGTCATGATTTGGAATTGTTTCGATATTACTCTACTTAAGATATTTGATATTAAACTTCATGAACTTAAAACTTGGCATTTATTTTAGATCTCATTAATTTGTTTTGCTGACCTTTTACGCACAGGGCCCAGATCACGTAACACGATTCGATTGAACGATCATCGTTTCGACTATTTCTCTCTCTATTTTTCCCTGTAGATGTGAATAGAGATAGCTACAGCCAAACGACGATCGTTCAATCGAATCGTCTTACGTGATCTGGGCCCAGGTTTCTTGTACACATAAAAGGCAAACAATCTTAAAACCATGACCAAAATTCAGAGACTGGCGTGTATTGGCGCATACTAGTGCCATGAGAGCCACTCCGACTGTAGCCCTAGAAAGATTCCTTATACTAGCCCCACTCGATTTATTTACAAAGGAAATGGCGGCCAAAAGTGCTCTATACGACTTAGAGAGTGTAAAAATTGGAAACTGGGTCTCTGGGGACACATAACCATAACGAACTTTACTGACATAGACGTTAAAACGGACTATATTTCACCGTGCTTATATTTTAACCCAGTTGCACTAACAGATTCCCCAGTGAGAGATTTCTGGAAGGAAAACAGGATCTTAAACGTAAATCATGTATCGGTCTTTACGGACGGTTCCAAAACGGAAGCTGGGGTAGGGTCAGGTATCTTCTCAGTTAACCCACCCAAAAACAAATCAATAAAGCTCCCAAACTTTTGCAGTGTCTTCCAAGCGGAAGTGCTTGCAGTCTATGAGGTCGCAAAATATCTTTCCACGTGTGAACTGATAAACAAAAACACTGACATCCTTATAGACAGCCAGGCGGCCATCAAGGCCATTTCGTCGATCGTCATGAAGTCCAATCTCTGGTTGATCGTTGCTGCAGTGGATTGCGATAACTCAGCGAGAAAAAAATTCAGTCACCCTTCGATGGGTCCCGGGACACATCGACATTAACGGCAACGAAATGGCAGATGAATTGGCCAAAAGCGGTTCATCACTTGAACCGAGCCAAATAGTACCCTAAGTACTTACGCCACTGGAACAAGAAAAAAAAGGATTCATTAGAGCTTCCTTGAAGCCGCCAACGACAGATGTTCAACAATTGACACGTGTCGGGTTTCGAGGAATCTACAGATATCTCTGAGGAAAAAACAAAGTACTTACTTAAGCTAAAGCTTAAGCTCTTGATTGGAATCCTAACGGGTCACAACTCAATGGAAACCCACATAACTGGAATGAGCATAAGCTTCACTGGCCTTTTAAAGAGTGTCAGGACGAAGAAGTGGAGGAGGGCTTGTCTCACTTTCTGTGTGAATGCCCCAGCTAGGCCAGAAATAGGAAAACAGCCCTCGGAGAATATTTTTGCGATTATTTGGGCGACATCTCATTTTTGCAACTAAGGAGCATCCTGAAATTCATTCAGAATTCAGGATGGTTCAGGAAGGCATCCCACTCTTAAGACCTCCACTATCTCCCTTACCTCTTCCTTTATCTTTATCCTGGAGCGCACAATAGATCCTTGGATATCCCAGCGAGGTGATGCGGGCAAAGGGTAGACACGGTGCATTCAAGAGGACACAAGCTTTTTTTTAAAGCGAACCTCTGTCGGTCTATCAACTCCTACTCTCAACTCCGTCGGAGTGAACATCGGGTACCTAGTATACCTTTAACTGAAGATGAGGTTCCAATCCCTGTGGACGAATTTAAGGGGCAGCAAACGAGAGAGGGGGGAGGAGTGTTCCCACTAATGCACTTTTCCTTTATCCAGGTGGCAGCAGAAGAATTCCCCAGATGGAATCAACGGTGGCGTCTACAGTTCCATTTAGCATGAACTAATTAGTGAACACCTTATACGGGCTACTACGACATATTTGGAGCTCAGGCCTTTATGGAGCGGTTAATCTGGCTCCCCACCCTTACAGTTGTATTGTAAGGTTCTGGACCTCCAGGTTGCGGGGGTCGTGCCGGCGACGTGGTGACTTCCCGGCCACGTATAGCTATTTAGTTGCGAAACAACAACAAGCCTCGGATAAGGACGGATTTACTGTTGACGAACCTAGCAAACGAAATAAGGACAACGAACTTCGGATCTGCACGTGGAATGTTCTGTCTCTCTATAGACCATGGGCAGCCGAAAATTTAGCGGAAGCCCTAGACTGCTACAAAGCAGATATCGACGCCATCCAAGAAGTGTGATTGGATGGATCGGGCAAAAGAAAACTGAAAGACTGCGACATTTACTACGTTGACTGTTACCGACCACAAAGGCAGCGTCTCTTTGGATGTGGATTCGTCGTTAGAGGCACACTTAGGCAAGATGTCTTGAGTTTCAACTATGTGAACGAGCGCCTCACGACAATTCGCATCAAGGCTAAATTCACCAAAATTAGACTCATATGCGCGCATGCCCCCACAGAGGAGAAAGATGACGACACCAGGGATGAGTTCTACGAGCTCCGGGGCAAGACATATGAGCAATGCCCTAGCTATGACATTAAAATTGTCTTGGGAGATTTAAGTACCAAACTAGGAAGAGAAGACGTATTCAGTGGCGCAATCAGAAAATATAGCCTGCACGAAATCACCTCTCCGAAAACGGACTTAGGTTAATTGACTTTACTGCGGGGCGAAACGTTGTAGTAGCTAGTACGCAGTTCCCGCATCTCTATATACACAAGGGGACATGGCGAATTCTTGGTCAATCAACCGCTAACCAGATTGACTACATTGCGATCGACGCAAGGCACTCCTCCTGTATCAAGGATGTCCGAACGTTCGAAGGAGCCAATGTTGACTCGGACCACTACCTCGTTGAAGCCAATGTAATGCTACGGCTAGACCAAAGCCAAAACAGGGAAATACTATGAGGAAGTTCGACGTCGGGCGGCTACAATCGCAAGAAAATCACAGATCCTTTTCCAATCCAGTCTCTCGCGCCCTCTTTAATAGTCCTTTGCCGCCAATTGTAAGTATCAAGAAGCAGTGGAAGAATTGCCAAGAAGCCATCAGAAATGCTGCCTCTGACGTGCTGAGAGGCAAACAAAGCGGTGCTGCATAGAAGGACCAGAGCTGCTTGCGAGCCTTACGAGCAGAAGAGGAGAGAGGAACACAAGCTTCTAAGAAGGAAATAGAAAATGCATTAGAAGCATGTGATTGAGGAAATAGAGGGATTCCACTGCAGGAATGAAGCTCGGAAGTTTTACCAAAAAGTAAAAGGAACCTCACAGGGTTACAAGGACTGAACGGAAACCTGCAAGGATGATCAGGGAAACACTATAGTAGAATCCTAGTCAGTGCTAAGGATATGGAATAATCATTTCTGCAGATTGTACATATAACGGCGATGACGAACCGAGTTCCGCTATCATGTAGATTGTACCATTCAACCTGGATGACGTAGGCCAACAATTCCGTCCACCCGATCCCGACCAAATAAAGCAAGCTATATCTAGACTTAAGTCAAATAAAGCAGCTGGAGCTCATGGCCTTGCAGCTGAGCTATTCAAAGCGGCTGCTGATAAATTGGTAAGGAGTATGCACCAGATCATCTGCAAAATATGGTCAGAGGAAAGCATGCCTGATGAATGCGGAACCTCATCATTGTTTGCCTGATCCTCAAGAAAGGTGATCCTCTGGACTGCACCAACTACAGAGGCATCAGTCTTCTTATTATCGCCTACAAGATCTTCTCTGCCGTAATTTGTGAACGCCTGAAGTCATTCGTCAAGAACCTGACAGAGAAATCCACCATCGACCAAATATTCTCACTATACGGCATATCTTGGAGAAAATCCAAGAATTTCAAATCAATACCCACCACCTTTCCATCGATTTCAAGGCCGTGTATGACAGCATCCTTTGAGACGAGCTATATAGAGCAATGTCTAGTTTTGGCATTCCTGCCAAACTCGTTGAAATCGCTGATTCTTTGAGCTATAAGAAGTTTATCATCCCGGCGCTGATGTATGTTCCAGAGGCATGGACACTGTTAACGGTGGATATGAACGCGTTAAGCTGTTTGCATAGGATGGGGAATGGAGACGAAGATACACCAATGTACTGTACGGGCTGTTCAGCGACACCGACCTATCCACAAAAGTGAAAAGCCAATGACTGAGGTGGCTAGGTCACCTAGAGCGAATGGACATGAATGCTCCGGCCCGGAGACAGCGTAAAAGGTGGAGCACGCAAATGGAAGAGGACCGCAACCAACTTGGCGGGCGAAACAGGAGACAGTTAGCTAGAAACCGCTCCAGCTGGAAGAAGCTTTTTGGTTGCAGCCCTGGTCCACCCCGGACTGAAGCACCACCTTAAGTAAGTAAGTAAGTAAAGGAAGGCATCCCTCTCCTAAAACTTCTATTATCTCCCTTATCTCTTCCTTAGCCTTCATCCTGGGGAGCACAATGGATGTTTGGAGATACGAGTGAGATGATGTGGGCAACCACATCATCACCTCTTCTAATCTAACCTGGGTCAGTTCAAATAAAAGATATATCAAATCCCTTCACCACCACAGAGAAACCTCTTCCTATTCTCTAATTTAGCTTGCAGGATACCATTAAATCCATTTATTTAATAAAATTAAATTCTAAAACCCTAATTTCTAAAAACCAAAGTCTCTTCCTCGGGTGTATAATGAACAGTAACATCAAGTTAAGTGACAAACACTTTGTAAATCATTTCATAAAATTTGCTCTGTCTTTTATGTGACTAGAAATCGATTTATAATTATTTGCATACGTTTCGAAGCAATGCGGAAAGAGTTATGAGTAAAAACATAAAAACAGACTTAAGAGAGTAAAATTATTATGACTAAACTCTATGTTTGAACCCTTTTAACAGAGGAAAGTTTCTGGTAAAAGCTATATTCCGGTAATAACGACATTGCAAGGGTTTTTTTCTTTTACCAGGAAGAATGTTAAAAATTACATCCTCAGATATTTTACGATGAAAAACACAGGTCCTTGCTATATTCTCGCCCATCAGATGCTTCTATATATCCTCCGCAGCATGTCACCCAAGGATATGGTAATAGTTAGAGATACTTTTATGAAAATGGTCGTATCATTTTTTACTGCGAATACGAGTATCTGCATGTAACCAAAATGTATCTTTTCAGGATATGAGCTGTTAAAAAAATAAAAACAACAAAAATTTCAGTATGATTAGGTTAAGCCACATTTAATATCTTTTCGAGTTTTTTTTTTTCTTTTAAAAGTCAGAGGGGATAATAAAAGCTTCTGGAGATGAAGAAATATTTGATCGCTTAGCGAAATTGCACAAGCAATTTCGATTATTAATTTGTTTTTATCAATTTTATGTTTTTCCTTTTTTTCAATCATGAAAGTGATGAAATTTTGACAAAAGTACTTAGCTATTAGCTATTTTTAGAACCAAAACACTCAAAAATAATACTAATATCAATGAAATTCCTCCAAGGACATGGATGGTGGAAGATACTAAAAAAAAAAAAAAAACATACTTAATTCGTAAAATTTCAAAATAATGCTCGTTGTTTTCTCTTCGTTGATTTTTTAATAAAAATTCTAACAATTTCAAAGATTTTACACTCAGCTTTGTAGGTATATTTCTCGCTTCATAAATCACACATAACACAAGATATATTGAATTATTCAAAATGCGCAACGTATTATAGATTTAAGATTTTCGTGGGAATAAATTCCATCTTTTGATATTAGGGCTAGGTATGGCTTCAAGATAAAACAGTCGTGTATCATGGTCTCTGATGATAGAAAAGTCAAAACAAAAAATGTTTTTTTCTAGGCCTCAGGCTAAACCCAATCACTGCAATTGTAGTCAAAAATTGAACTCATTCCATTTGTCTTCATTGTGAGGCTTTAAAAGCAAATGCTTACGACGCAGTTGAATTAATTATTTTTTTTTTATAATACCACAATCATTCAAGGAATATGAGATAGAATAATCTTTTTTGAGAACTGTGAGCGGCGCGGGTAAAAATTATGTGTTTTCAATCGTTCTACGTGAGTGCCATGTTTTAAATAATATATTTTTTTCTTTCGCAGATTGTTCTTGATGTGAAAAGGAGGAAATCACTGATTTGATTGGGAAATAAAATTTGTTGCCTTATAAATATTAAATCGTTAAGAAAAAAGCAGAATATTATTTTTTCTTTTGTTGTCTTTCAATTGCTTTTTTTATAAGTTTTAAGGGAAAATTCGTTTTGAATTAATTAAATTGCATGCGTCCTTGAAGTTGGGAGAGGAGAATATAAAAGTTGAGAAATAATGCCATAAGAAAATTCTTTTCAAAAAAAAAAAATTATCCAAGCAAACACATAAAATGGAAATAGAGAATTTTTATATCTATTGTATCGGTGGGAAAGTGTTTTGTATAATATAGAAAGGATGGCTATTCACAAAAAAAAATTCCATTTGATTATTTAAATATTTTTTTTTTATTTTAATAAAATATTCATGAAGTATGTGGTCAAATATTTTCAGTAAAAAAGTCCTGTTTAAAATTTTGTTAATGCTTTATTTTGTTAAAAAAAAAACAGATAACAGAGACAAGGCCTTGAGACAAAATATTGATACTTAAGTAGATGAATATCTGTTTAGATTTAGCATAATGATACTTTTAGTTTCAGGAATGTTATCCGTTTGGGAAACTATTTTGATTTTTATAAGAAAATCTTGAAGATAATTTTTTTATAAAAAAAGGACATTCATGCATTGAGCAGCTTTCAATTTAATTTTATTAACTCAGGCTAGGATATATGTATGTAAATAAATTTTGTAACTGTATTCTTATAATCCACACGAATAGAAATTCTGGGGACTTTTTTACTAGAGCTTTCTTATTTCAGCCGTATTCGATGGAATAAAGAATGACTACAAAAAGTTTATACCAAAGAGAACTTATTTTTTAAGAAGGTGTGAATGTTCAAAGACCAATGGGGTATTCTAAGCTGGAAGAGCCGCTTATGTTTCTAAGCATCAAAATTCATGATTTCTATATTAAGTATATTACCTGAGCCTGAGCTCGTCAGCCCAAAATAAAAGTGAGTCGTGTTCAAAACTTAACTTAACTTTATTTACAACAACTGCTTTACAAACTAAGTAGTAGCTATAGGTTTACGCATTAGGGTGATGGATCGTCGATGATATAGAGAAAAAGAGTTGTTATACATATAGGTTTTGAATACCTCCAGTTTGTTGCATTTTAGTTCGTATAATAATTTTTCGTCAAAACAAAAATTTGATAACGTGTTTAGCTCTACCTTATCTCAAAGATTTAGACTGAGAGCCAACGACATAAAAAGTCAAATCATTTGCGTAAACTTGTAAGTCCTATTAGTATAATAGCCTTAAAGGTGTTGAACCATTAGCCGTTTGTCTGCCTACATAAATACGTGACGTACCTACAGATGTAAAATTTGACGTACATTTTTAACATCGATTTATTTCAATGCATATTTGGTCGGAAGGAAAAAGTGGCATAGATGAAATATTAAGCTTTCAGTTTTGAACAATTGTTGTCAAAGGTTGAAGTCTCTGTTGTTTGTCCCTTAAAAGATAGAAAGTGGCAAAATATGGTAAAAATACTCAGGTAAACACAGGTAAACAATTGATTTTTGGAAATTTCGCAGCTCTTTATC
Source organism: Dasysyrphus tricinctus (assembly GCA_963921185.1). Classification (NCBI taxonomy): domain Eukaryota; kingdom Metazoa; phylum Arthropoda; class Insecta; order Diptera; family Syrphidae; genus Dasysyrphus; species Dasysyrphus tricinctus. The sequence continues at coordinate 32,532,704 of OY992531.1, forward strand.
TTCTAAGGGAATCACTACAGAGGGATGGACCAATGAAAACAATTATCTAAAATTGCAAGCTGAATATTTTCATCTATGCACACTTTTTCCCTCCGACCAATATGCATTGAAATAAATCGATGTAAGAAATGAATCGGTCATTTCAAAAACCACTTAAGTCACATTTTTTTCAAAAATGCTTTTTTTGCTGTAAATGCTTCCTTAAACGTAGATGCATATTCTGAGAATAAATTACGTCGGTCCAAACATTCCTTCCCCTCCAAATGATACCTCACAATAAACGTTCCATGCAAAAACAACGTAAGTCAACTGACTTAAGTGGTTTTTGCAAGCACTACTAGATGGTGGAAGTGGTTATATCTAGTTTTGCCTACGGGTTAAATATATTGAAACATGATAAATTAAAACATGTGACATGTTAAAATGCTAATATTTAAGTATAATTTAAAAAAAACTTTGATTTTGTTTAAATTATTGTATACTGCTGACCCCGTTTCTTGCTAAAACAACGTAAGTCACCCGTTTCTTGCTAAAACAACGTAAGTCAAGAACGGATTTTCAGACTTTTTTCATTATTAATATTGATAAACTGTGAATATTTTTTATATTTCAATTCTTTTGAGCTCTAATACTATATTGAGCCCAAAAAAGTCCTTTAAAAGTAGTTTATATTTTAATTAAACTGTTTTTATTGATTCCTGAAAAATTCTAATTGTGTGACTTAAGTGGTTTTTGAAATGACCGATTCAAATATAAACGTCAAATTTTGCACCTATACGTCACGTTATGTAGGCAGACAAACAGCTAATTAAGATAATTTCACAAAATAAATGTACCTTCTTATCTTATCGTCTTAAATATAAGGAAACATAAATTATGAGATATTAATCACAACAAAAACATATGTAAATGTAAAAAAAAAGCCAAGGTCTTATATGCACAAGAAACCTGTGCGTAAAAAGTCAGCCAAAAAAAGTAATGAGATCTAAAATATATGCCAAGTTTTAAGTTCATGAAGTTTAATATCAAATATTTTAAGTAGAGTAATATCGAAACAACTCAAAATTATGACAGAAATTTGGTATTTAATGATTACTGATCAAAGTTTATTGGGTTCACTGGTCAAGTTTTCATACAATTTAAATTCGTGATTAAGAAAGAAATTGGGTAGAGTAGGGGAGAAGGGGCTAGTTTAGGACAGGAGCAGCTTAGAACAACGGCCAAAAAAGTATCAAAACAAATATTTTTAATTTTTAATCAAAATTTTACAGTGCAAATTCTTCCTAAAATAGATATCTGATGACATTTGGGATGATATCAGCTTTTAAAAAATAATTAAAAATAAACGTTTGTTTTCCGGTACCCGTTGTATTTTTTTTTCGATCAAAGACTAGCTGGAATCAATGCGGAAAAAGTTCTTTATTATCATATTTAGTTATTTTGTAATGATTTATTAAACAATATTTTTATTGTTTAACATTGTTTAAAAAAAAAAAAAATTTAGTTTGTATGTCTACTTGGGGCACTTTTGGACAGGAGATGAGGGGCTCATTTGGACATGTCCAAACCAGACTAAAATTTAATATAATAAAGAGCGTTTCAAAAAGTGAACAGTGGATACAGTTAAAAAAAATACTGTCGCCCAAGTATTTAGCACCTCGGAAGAAGATATGTATAGGATGTGCCTACTCATTAACCCTAATCCGTACGCCACTATTCTATCATATCATCCCATCATCTTCTGTTAATCCTTGGTACCGTTTAAACATTCGATAGCCAAATACCCGTAAGCGAGGAAAAGCTTATCGACAGAGAGATGATAGAGCGACCACGCAACGGCTACGACATCGCGACGCATCGACCCCTTCTATTTATTTGTGCTTTCTTTATTTGTTAAACTTAAACTATGAATTGACTATTTTTGAATAACCAATTTACTTAAATCTTAATTATTTATAAATTGTTTATTCTAACATTTGTGAAATAAAATATTTAAATCAGTTTAAACTGAACAAACAAGTCTTTTGTCGGCGAACCCCTCCCACAGATATATACGTTTATTTCATCAAATCTTCGAAAATGAATTATGGCCTGGTTTATCTTCAAGCTAATAATCTTCCTTTCCAGTACGCTAAGGTATTAGAGAAAGACAATCTCCTTCGACTTATTTTAACTACATAATGTTATGTTTCGATATAATTTATAATTGTTTAATAAGGAATAAAACTTGATTATGCGTTTTTCAAGGCATGTTCAAAACTGCCCCAAGGCTGTCCAAAACTAACCCCCTAGGGGGGCAGATTTGGACACTTATAACAGTTTTTTAAATAGAAAATATATATGTATAAAATACAAACTAAGGTATGAAAGGGCATTTACTTCCAAGGGAAAAAACCAAAAAACAACGTCATTCAAGAATAAATTTTATATTGTAATGTATGAGTGTTCCAGCTTGGTTTTTATAAAAAGTGTCCTAGGGTGCCCTTCTCTCCCCTACGATAACTTTGGCACCAAGATATGATAAAAGTTTTTTGTAGAACAGTTTAATACAAGCATTTTTAACAATACGTGGGGGTTTCTATCTCCCCGTATGGGCTGGAGGGTCAATTTAAAAAATAAAAATACAAAAAAAGAAAAAAAAAGATTTAAAAGTAAAGGTAACACTTAAAATTAACTGTTACGCCTTTTTTTAAAGCCAATACTCTGTTCAATTAGCTAATTTTTAAATCAAGTAAAATCTATACAACATTTTTAAAAAAACGTGTTTCAAACTCAAAATTAGGAAAAAAACATAAAAAAGGTTTAAAATGTAATTTCTCAAAACTGCAAGATTGAATAATTTTTTTTTTTTGAAATTCGTGGCTTTAATTAATTCTTATTTGAAAACTGAAAATTGAATGATTTTTTGTCTTCCAGTTTTTGAGAAATAAGAAAATTACTAACACTACTATGGTACAAAACTCGAATATTTTTTGTTCGTTTTTATATGTTTTTGTGTTCGATTCAAAATTGATATGAGCATTGACTATACAAAAAGCCAATTTAGCTTTTCATTTCACAATTTTGAAAAAAATGGTCTACACTATTTTTTTGGATTTTTTTTATCAAAATTTTGAGTTTGCATGTGGATTTTCTTAAAACTATTTACGTAAATAATTTAATTTAAATTTAAGATTAAAAACAGACTTCTGGCTTTCAAAAACGATATAGTTGTTCATTTTAAGTGTTACCGATTTTTTTTAAATATTCTTTTTTTTCCTTTCAAGTATTTTTTTTCTAAAACTGCCCTTACCTCCTAAACGGGCCGAGAAAGGCCCCCTTCCATAATAAAAAATGTTTGTTTTTGACCCCTCTACAAGAAACCGTTATCAATTTTTGGCGCCAAAGTTATCGTAGTCATGCCAAGAAATTTAAAGAAAACTTGCCTAGTAAGTCCAGCAAATTTAAATCAGTAAAATTAAGAAAAAATATATTTTGGTAAATCAATAATTAGAGTACACATTAGGGTAGTACTTAAATTTGATATGTGTTGGATAGCCCTCATTTGATTCCAAACTTTGAAAAAGAATTTCTCTTATATGTATTTTGATATTTTTCATTTACCCCCGTCGTCACCCTTTATTCACTTTAAGTTACTAATTATGAGTTTAGGGTGATTCGAATAACAAACAGACAAAAATCAGAGCTTATTATATTAAATTCAGGGGCGAAAAAAATCGTATCGGAGGGGGAGTCTATTCCCTACCCCCGGTTAAGAGTGTTCCGAACTGAACAAAACCAGTCATTTGCTAACTTTTTTTTTGCATATATAAGACCGGTTTTTTTCACTTTCATCAGATACTTTGTTTTATAAAACTTTGCATTTTTACTAATTGGTCACTAGTAGGCGTATTATGGTACTAAAAAAAATTTTTTCTAAAAGTAACTGATTTTAAGTTCCAAATTTACATAAATTTTCTGTGAAAAACTGCCTTTTAAGAATTAAAAATTTCAATATCAAAGGATACAATTATGATCATATAATTAATGAAAATCGTGAAAAATATATTGAATTTATATTCACTGCAAAAACAAATATGAAAAAAGTACCGTTAGGTATAAAAAATTGACTGTCAAAAAGGCGTTTTTTCAAAATTCACAAGCATTTTTATTTTGCACTACTAAAATTTTTATTAGGTACAAAATTAAAAAATTTCTCCAATAGTGGCATTTTAAAAATATGGAATTTTATGTTATTAAACTTTTTTTTGCAAAAAATGTCATAGTGTAGGCTACATTTTCTTTGAAAAACGGCCATTTTAGCCATTTTCTCGATTTCTTAGAGGCTTTTACCAAAATCTGGAGCATAAAATTAAATTTTTTTTCCAATGATGGCATAGAGAATAAGTTTATCTGTCCATAGACACCTTAATCGTTTTGATCGGACAAGTACACGCTTCACAATCTTTTTCATGAAATCACCATTTCAGTCCGGAACACTCTTAAGGCGGGAGGGAATGATTTTCTACAAATAAATAGTTTTTAAAAAATAATTTTCAAACATAGAAAAAATATTATTTTCTTTATAATTCTAAATTTGAACATTATTTTTTTATAAACTATTTGCATTAAAAACTAACGATAGAAACAAACTAACCAAGGAAAGAATATACATTCAGAAATAACAAAACCATTCTTCGCCGTTCACTCTCATATTTCAAACAAATTTTCACATTTTCCTTTAAAGATTTGCAAATTTAATACACAATTTAAATGAACAAACAAATCTAATAAGCCAGCGAGAAAATATCCCCAGTACTTCAAAACCCTTGAATAAAATTAATTTTGAGATTAAATATAGTAAATCTGCATTTTAAAATGGAATTATTGAAGTCGCTTTTTTTAATTGAATTTGAGGGGCAAGAAAAGTAAGTCCCTATATTTTTTCGTTTAAATTTATTTTAGAGAAAAATGTTTTTCATAAATTATTCGTTTTTTTGTTGAATGCGGCAAAAATATCCAAGTCAATTAAATGTCCTTGTAAAATAAGTTATTGTTTTTTTTTTTCAACTAAATCGAAATTTAAAGCTGCTCTAAAATGACGTCAGAATGTCCTTCACCATCACCACCAGTAATATATCATATCGACAATAATTCTTCTCTGGAACCCTTCGGCATTTGGAATTGAAAAAGTAAAAAAAATTAAAGAAAAACGAAGAAACTTTTTCAAACATATCGATATCCTTCAAAAAAAGGAATTTTTAACTTTTATTCCGATTCAATTTTCTTGGCTCAAAAATAGTTTTTCAACAAATCAAGCAAAACTTAACAAAAAAAGAAGCATTATTATGATTCCATGGAGAATTTTAACAACAAAAATCAATACGCTAGAGAATGGAATAGTAATATGGGAGGTAGGTAGACAAATAGACGAATCAAACAAAAAAAAAATAATACAACAACTAACTTCGTCCTTTTTGCTTTTTTTTATTTTGAACTTTCCCGGAAGAAAATATCATTGTCATCCGTATTTCTTTCTTTAGAACTTAAATCAGGAAAAACACGTATAAATGATATAAATTCTATATCATGGCTGGCATATTCTGTGCAAAATTGGCGATGGTCCTTCTGGGGATGTTGTGGTGATATCCTGAGCTGAGATTCTGAGATTCTTGGAAATTCAAACGGCAAATGAAATTATATGCATTGAGTTTGAGTTTTTTGTGATGGTATTGAAATTGAAATTCGTATATTCTAAGTATATTCTGTGGGTGGAATATCAGTTTTACTGTCATCTTTTTTTTTTTTTTGAAAGTCCGTTTGTCCGTATCAAGTCCTTCGTACGCAACATTCAGCATCGGAAATATAGCCATCAGCGAGACAAAAACAAAATCTTTAGCAGCGAAAAGTGGATAGCATTGGAGGAGTTTAATGTGACCGAGCATCAGGAGCAATCCCAGATGGCTATTGTCATCGTGTAATATGATTGCTTCCGGCATTGAGTGCAAGGATATATGTATTATTATATTGTGTAACAGGAGTCCGGAACATCGGCACATATCGGGAGGAGAAAATAAAACGTTTTTTTTTTTTTTTGCTTTGTGGTGAATTCTTTTGGGATCAGCAGAAAAACGGCTATGTTTTTGTTGTTATTGGATGGTTGGCCTTGGACGAACAAGACATCTGTGGTATCACACGTTGGCAAAGAAGTAAAATATTTTATTTTTCCTCGTTCGTCCTTGGAATATGTATTGAAGGCGCTTAGAAAAGAGTATATGCACGCAACAAAAGATATTTTTTATGTATTTGGGCTGAGTTTTGTTTAGTTTGGATATAAATCGTTTAGTGGTTATATAATATAATCTGATGATGGGCTGGAGTTTATTGCCTAATGGGCCCACTATTATCTTAGGTCAGGATTACAAAACACGTCCCATGTGTCAGCTCACAATCTGAAAGTTCCTTTGTTCAGTTTATTATTTGGCAGCAAAGGACCTTCATTTGCTGATTCCAAACGCCTTTGATGCGAGGGGCTCTATCATGACTAGTGATATTCTCAGAGGGTTTGTTTCTTCCTTGTAATAGACAGTTGCAGTACCCGTGAAAAAGAGGACTTAAAGTGAAATTGGTTTGATTCTGGTTTGCACTTAGGCTTCCTGCCTGATAGCTAAATGACAAATGCCAAATGCAGTTTTTAACATCAAGCCAAAGAGAAGGTACTAGACATTCGGAAGTAATTTTTGAAAAAATATTCATACATACATATTATTAACAGCTCTAAAAGTTACTTTAAAATAATTAAACAAATCTGAGAATGCAGATTCTATAAAAAAAGTACTTCTTAAGGAAAATATTTTTGAATTTAGAGAAAGGATTTGAAGGAAGGAATTGAATTCAATTAATGTGAGCTCTACTCCATGTTGCGTGTCATCCATTTTCACATTTTGGTGTTCGTAAGTTAGATGCCTACTTGCCCTCTAAAAGTACTTGAGAGTGCTAGGAAGCCATATGGCCCTAGGCTCAATGATAGGAAAATCCCTATGCACACCTCCGCGTGGTAGAGGGCGGGTAACGCTAACGTGCAGGGGGACCGAATGGATGCCGGGATAAGCAGACAACCCAGCTTTGCTGGTCAGGGCACAAACTTGTCCTTGGGATGGTTAAAAGCCCCCTTAAGACGGATGAACTGGGAGGAGCTTTTTTTGGTAAAAGGCCAACGGCAGCAGCAGGTAGCGTCTGTAACCCATATTGGGCGGCTACAAAAGGCGTCTGTTTTCCCATAGTGGGCGGCCTCGAGCAGTTATGTGTTTGACCATACAAAAGGCGGGTGTGCCTGTCAAATCTGAGCTTATGTATGTTATTAATCATATCTCGGAAAACACCATGGTGGAAGGATATATGCAAATACATGAACTATGACAACAAATGGAAATGAGTCCCCAAGAGGTAATCTTTTTATGGAAAATCCTTCTGCAGCTTCGGTTGCAGTAAACCGCACATCGGATTTGGGGATGCGGCATCTTTCATGTACGAGCATCAATCAAGACGCCACAATAATAAATGAATCGTTGACAAATAGAAAGAATCTTTCAAGAAGCGCAAATGTTACTTTTGGCTACCGCATACGTACGAAAATCGGAGCATGGAACGTTCGATCCTTGTACAGCGATGGTAGATACGAGCAAGTTGAGCGTGAAATGCTTCGCTTGAAGATCAGTACCTATCCTGTGCATAACCGAAACTAAGTGGAGGGGTAGAGCTGAATACAGATCAGACACTGGACAGACGAGAATGCTGTATTCCGGGGAAGATGAAAGAGAGGGCGGCCAAAGACTGCATGGTGTCGGAATTATGTTGAACGAAGAAGCGAGGCATAGTTTGATCTCCTGGGTGCCCATTTCTGCGAGATTAATGACTGCAAGGTTTCGTTCAAAAACTCGTAACGTCACAATTATTCAGTGCTACGCCCCCACAAATGAAGCGACAGAGGAAGACAAAACCGCGTTCTACACTCATCTTAACTCGGTTTACAGTAGTGTTCCAAGAGCCGACATCATAGTCGTTATGGAAGACCTTAATGCCCAAGTCGGTTCAGACAATTACGGACTGGAACGCGTGATGGGAAAAAATGGCTTGGGGTCACGGAATGAAAATGGTGACTTGCTTGTCGACTTTTGTAACGCGAATCGTCTTGTTATAGGTGGGACTGTATTTAAGCATAAGACGTGCAACAAAATTACCTGGGTGCATCCGGATGGTCAAACCGAAAACCAAATTGATCATCATGATTCAGCACGATGGAGGAAGTCTATGTGGGAAGCGACCACCATTTGGTTCTGATGAGTCTCAAACTACGAACCGCTGCCGTACAAAAACCAGCGCAGGATGCAGCAAGGAGCTCAAAATTCATTACTAATGCTTTAAATGACCCCAACATATGTCGAAACTATGTCACCACCCTTAACAACAGAGCCTCGTCATTAAACGGAATCCAGCATTCAACAATTGATGAGATGTGGGGTGAAATTAAAAGTGTTTTTATGGAGGCTGGATCCGAAACTGTACCCAAGCGAACGAGACGTAGAGACTCTGGGATATCCCAAGACATCTGGGATAAGATCGAACTTCGCAAATCGTTGAAAATTCAAATAAATGCCGAAGCAGATATTCAACGAAAGGCTGACTTGGGAAGAGAGTACCGCATTGCACATAAGATGGTCTATCGTTGTGTTAGACGTGACAAGAGGGTGAGGTTAGACGGACTCGCAGATAATGTGGAAATCGCTGCCAGAAGAGGAGATATCCGGGAATTGTACCAAATAGCCAAAGACGTGATCGGGAAAAAAAGCAACACGAATCATCCTGTAATGGATGTGGATGGCACACTTTTGGTATCAATTGAGGATCAGCTTCGTAGATGGAAGGACCATTTTTGTGCCCTGCTAAATGAGGATTCAGTTGAGCAGAGTGCTGAAGTGCCCCAACTAAACGAGATGAGCAGGTCCTATAGGGGTATTGACATCGAACCCCCGTCAGAATCGGAAATCCTTACATCAATAAATCTCCTCAAAAACAACAAGGCAGCTGGACTGGACGGAATACCAACTGAATTCCTGAAATCCGATCCCGTAACAGCGGCTAGTATTTTACATCCGCTGATACAAAACATTTGGGAAAACGAAACCTATCCCAGGGACTGGAAGGATGGTGTGATTGTTAAGTTGCCAAAGAAAGGTGACTTAAAGAATTGCAACAATTGGCGTGGTATCACCGTTTTGTCCGTTTTCCCAAAACTAATGGCAACCATCATTCTCGAGCGAATAAAGGATATAATCGAGTCTACACTCAAGAGGCATCAAGCTGGCTTCCGCAGTGGTCGATCGTGTGTCGACCATATCAACACCCTGCGTTTCGTCCTCGAGCCTTCGATGGAATTTCAATCACCGCTTTACCTCATGTTCGTGGATTTTGAGAAAGCCTTTGATCGAGTTAACCGAGAATGTATATGGAGATCGTTGCTTGGTAGAGGAATTCCACCAAAAATTGTTACCATTATAAAAGAGTCCTACAACAACGCAAGGTGTTTTGTTTTGCACAATGGGCAGCTATCCGACTACTTCGTAGTGCAACAGGGTGTGAGACCAGGGGATGTTCTATCGCCAATTCTCTTCCTGCTGGCGATGGACGACGTATTGACGGCCAGTGTAGGTACAGCTGAGCCACAGGGCATTCAATGGAGACCGTTCGAAAGGCTCAGTCATTTAGACTATGCCGATGACATATGTCTACTGGAAAATAACATCAGTGGGCTGAACGGGATGTGCCAAACACTGCAAGTGAAGGGAGAGTCGAGTGGTCTAAGAATAAACAGCAAAAAGACAAAAATAATGCTCACAGGCCGCTCCACACAGCAGCGTATTATTCTACAAGAGACGCCAGTTGAAGTAGTCGAACAGTTCAACTACCTTGGCAGTATTGTCTCTGCAAACGGTGGTACGGATCTGGACGTTAAAAGTAGAATAAATAAAGCTCGTGCTGCCTTCGGTACTCTGTCCCCAATCTGGAAATCAAGTCAAATCTCCTTACGCACTAAGTTGAGATTCTTCGAATCCAATGTCAAATCCGTGCTGTTATGCTTGTGAAACCTGGAAAGTCACGTCTACTATTTCGAAGAAAATGCAGGCTTTTGTGAATCGCTGCCTTCGCCACATCCTAAAGATTCGCTGGCCACAAATAATATCAAATGAGGAATTGTGGCGCAGGACAAGTCAAGAGCGGCTGGACGTCGACATAAGAAAGCGTAAATGGCGTTGGATTGGTCACACACTGAGGAAACCAAACGATGAAATTGCAAAGCAGTCCTTTGAATGGAATCCTCAGGGTGCACGGCGGGTTGGAAGACCAAGAACAACATGGAAATCAACTGTCTTAGCGAAAGCAGAATCCCAGAGAAAGACGTGACCACAGCTAAAGTACCTCGCAGGTCGCAGCAGACCGTGAAGGATGGAAACGTTTTGTTGGCGCCCTATGCCCCAGCCGGGGTTAAAGGACATGATGATGATGAAGTTAGATGACCCCGTGACTTTTTTATTTTTTTTTTTAGAGAGAGAAAAAGTCATAAGTTTGTTTTAAAGAATTTAATGATGCCATGATATAACGCCCTGCAAAATAACGCCACACAGTGCTTCAAGTTGTATGCAGAGGAGGTCTATAAAATCTGAAGCAGACAACTGATTTGAATTACACGCCCAATTTTTTTTTTAAATAGGTCACTCAAAGTTGATATAAATCTTAAAACTATATTTTATTAAAAAAAATGCACGAATGGGGTCGCACTTACTTGCTCTTATATTCAAGAGGCTGAAGGTATAAGAAAATTGTATATACCTAAGGACATAGAAATAATGACAGACAGAATATTGAAAAGCATCAAATACGACATTTAAACTTTCTAAAACTACTCTTTTGATAGTTATAGGTGAAAAAAAGAACGTCATTTTAATTCTTGATTGAATATGATTGTATGGAAAAAAGGTTAAAATCGTTGGAGCGGTACTTAAAAAAAATAGTTTTTTAAATATCAAATTCTTAAAACATTTTTAAGGAAAAATAATTGTATGCAAATCTTGAGTAATTACTTATGTGCATACAAAAATAAAATTTCAAAAATTTCTAATTTTCAAAAAAAAAAAAAAAAAATAGAAATTTGAAACTTTTTTTAAAAATTCAAATTTTTTTCTGAACTAATTAAAAATTTGTATATAAAAATTTTATCTGAATTTGTTCAGCTGATAATGAGAACATTCAAAATTAAAAAAAAAAAAATCTACGAAATTTTATATTTTTTGTAATAGATCGCACTTGTTTTGGCCTACGAAAAAAGTTTAATCAAAATTGTAGTAGCCGTTTTCGAAATTTTGAAAAAAAATATTTTCCTTAACGGGTTTTTTAGCCTTTGCATGGAAGGTATGTAGCTATGTAGGTACTACCGTTATTTTTGCAAGAAAGTACATTTTTTTCTTAAAATATTTTAGAAAGTGTTAAAAAGCTCTTAAGTTTCAAGACAATTGATCATTTTATTTTCGAAGTACATATCTACATATCGATACCTTCCCGTAAGAATGTATTAAGCGACATTTTAAAAAATTTAAAGGCATCGGAAAAAACTTCTTGTTCAGTTATTAATTTGTGTATTTGATGGAATAAAAAGATTTGGCACAGGATTTTTAACTCAAAATCCCTTCAAAAATCTGTTTATTACAACAAAATACACAAATAAATAATTAAACAAGAGGTTTTTAAACATTTTAATTTAAAATTTTGAAAATGTCGCTTAATACATTCTTACGGGAAGGTATCGATATGTATTTGATTTTCAAAACAAATTGAAATATTTTTTTAAACTCTAAACATATTTTTTTAAATTTGGTACACAATACCTACTATTTACATTTTTTGGAAGTTTCTATATAAGAAAATATTGAAATCAGTCATACCATTTTGAAGAAAGACGAAAATTAAAAAAATGGTACTTTGGGAGGAACCATTAATAACCATTTTACTTTGGGAGGAACCATTTTTTTTTGAAAAATGGACTCCCACCCAAAAGTAGTCTTTACTAAAAGTGATTTATTGAATTTTTTCTAATTAAATTTGTGGATCTGTTTTTGAGAAAAAAATATGTGAAATTACCTAAAAAATGTATGGCAGGTACCGTTACTTTTGGTTCTTAAGAAAATGAAAAAACGTGCGGACAGAATCACCAAAACCCACAATGTACCAAGTTTTAAGAAAATAGATACAGCCATTTAGGCTGAATTGGCTATTTATTCGACATAGCTTGGAAAAGTGTAGTCAAAATGTCAGTACCGTGGCATGTCCGTTCCTTGTTTTTTAATTAAATCTACTTTTTTCTAATGAAATACTTCATTGAATAGAAATGTTGTTCTTATAAAAGTTTGAGTACAATACCTGTTTGACGAAATTTGGCAAAAATTAAGACAAAACAATTATTGCTGAATAAAATAATCATGAATGAATGTTTTCCGATGATCTAATTTTATTTTTGAATTTAAAAGATTTCCCGCTGAACCACCATTTCGTTTTAGTTTCAAGACGTTTGTTTGGTGGTTTTCTTAAAGAGGCATTATTTATGTATAGTTAACAACAGTCATTTTATTTTTTGTACGTTCTTCTACTTTTAGAGTAAAATGTTTTCATGCGATGAAAGTATGTCACAAATTTATTTGTCAGTACCGTGGTAGTATTTTTTAAGCATGTTATAACATGTTTTTGGTTGGTTATCAGAATTTTGTATTCCTTTCGGTGGCATAAGTTAAAATTGTCCTGGAAATGATTTTTCTCATAAGCATAGAGAAGTGAGGTTACATAAACTGTCTAAATGTCAGTAACGTGGCATTTAAATACTAATTGAACTTTAATTAAATATAATTTAATAATTCCCTGCAATTATATTTTTTTTTTCCTTATAAGAACGGTAGCAATACCTCGGGTGAGCCAAAAAAAATATTCTATATATAACCCAGCAAAAATAAAAGGGTTGCTATTCAGAAGAACAGACTTCAAAAACGAAAAAGTGATAGTTAAAAAAAAAGGAAGTTGAAATGTCAAAAGGTCAAAACATTGTCAAAAAGAGAGATAAAATTAAAATTAAAAAAGAGTGTCATAATCGTCTATTCCAGTTTTAGTACATTTCACCATATTTTATGTTTTTTAAAAGTTGTAGCAAAATGCTTGTGCTGATTTGATACTCTGAGTAAAGCCACAAAAACAAAAAAAAAATTGCTTCCAAGAAGTTTTAATTTTTAAAAAAAATTCTAAAAAAAAGAATCACAGTTGGCGGAGAATCACCCATGTATCGTAAGTAAGAACATGTTCATTATGGTTTAACTATTATTTTTAAAAATGCATTTCTAAGGCCTATGTAATATCTATCTTATATTCGAAAAAACGATATTGTCTCCTCCTGAACCACAGTGCACCGTCTTTTTAAAATTGAAGTTATTTTTTTTTTAACTCTCAAATACCCCTAACACTCCGCTTAGTAGCTTTATGCAGAGGATGAGAGGAACTCTCCAACAGGTACCTAAATCCGTTTCGTAAGTAAATTGACGCCAATCGGTTTTATTTCATTTTGTCAAATCACATTTCGGCGTTACTTCAGTTTAGTAAAGCAAAATAAAGCTAAATCTAAAAATGTAGTTTAAGTTTTCTCATACTTGTCTAAGTAGAATTATAAGGAAAATTGCTTTCATTTGGTTTTAAGACATGCTCTTTGGTATAAGGCGATATTGAGGTTGTTATAAGTGCAAAAGTGTTGTAGCTAATTATTTTTTAGAAAAGTCGATTCTCTTGTCTTCTACTTTTACGCATTTATTCGTCAAAATCTATATAAGATACCTTTTTAAATTCTTAGGTCAAACGTGTGTACAAACGTGTTTCAAATTTTGATCCGTAGTTAAAAATTGTTACTTCTTGCTGATTGCATGCCTAATCCATCGTTGCACCTCAGTTAGTTCACCGGAATGCGTGAGTTAAAACTGCTGAGCCACGGATTAAATATTTGTTCAAGTGGCCCTTAAATATCTAAATTTTTCAAAAATATGACCTGCTTGAATTTCAAATTAAGTAATATTTATTATGCTGTGTTCGTACCAAAACGAAATCTGACTTTTAATATTTTCAACAAGATTTCATGAAAATTTCATCGAAATCTCAATGAAATCTCAGATTTCGGTTAGGTGTAAGTACAGTATTTTAATAGATCTATTTTGTTCGACATTTTGTTAAAAAAAAGTAGGTTACACCTTTAAAATATGTACTTAACCTTACATCCTCAATAACCTGTGAAAGTATAATAATATTTAAAAAACGGTGAGTGTTGCGTGACGGTGACTGGTTATTTTTCTTATTTTGAAAAAAATAAGTAAAAAAAAATCTCTTCCAGCTTAAAAAATAGTGCAGCAATCAGTTGTTTAACAATAAAGTTCAAAAATTACTTTATTTATTTGAAATTAAAATAGAATAGGCAGAATTTTGACAGACAAACTGAAAAAAAACAGAATTTTTATAAACAGAATTTTTGTGAAAAAAAAACAGGATTTTAACCCACTACCAAGAATAAATGTTTAAATGCTCTGAGTTCTTGAATTTTTTGCAAACGAAGTTTTGAAAATCTTAAGAGCTGTTTTTTTTTGATAAAAAATAATTTGTACAGAGAAAATTCATGTAAAATTTTCAAAACGTTTTTAAGAAAAATTTTGATATGCATATAAATGCGTAGACCTGCGTATAAATGCGTAGAAATGTGTAAATCTGCGTTGAAATGCGTAGACCTGCGTAGAAATGCGTAGATCTGCGTACAAATGCGTAGAATTGCGTAGATCTGCGTATTAATGCGTAGATCTGCGTATAAATGCGTAGATCTCCGTATAAATGCATAAAAATGCCTATCAATGCATAGACCTGCGTATAAATAGGTAGACCTGCGTAGAAATGCGTAGACCTGCGTATAAATGCGTAGACCTCCGTAGAAATGCGTAGATCAGCGTACAAATGCGTAGAATTGCATAGATCTGCGTATAAATGCGTAGATCTGCGTATAGATGCGTAGATCTCCGTATAAATGCATAAATATGCGTATCAATGCATAGACCTGCGTATAAATGCGTAGATCTGCGTATAAATGCGTAGACCTCCGTAGAAATGCGTAGACCTGCGTATAATACGTGGACATGTGTATAAATGCGTAGATCTGCTTATAAATACGTATACCTTCGTAGAAGTGCGTGAACATGCGTAGGCATACAAATGCGTAAACCTGCGTAGAAATGCGTAGATCTGCGTTGAAATACGTAGATCTACGTACAAATGCGTAGAATTGCGTAGATCTGCGTATAAATGCGTAGAAATGCGTAGACTTGCGTATAAATGCGTAGATCTGCGTAGAAATGCGTAGACCTGCGTATAAATGCGTAGATCTCCGCATATATGCATAAATATGCGTATCAATGCGTAGACCTGCGTACAAATGCGTAGATCTGCGTAGAAATGCGTATTTATACGCAGGTCTACGCATGAATACTCCGTATTTAGATGATTATATTTTTATATGCCACCCTAAGTAGTGGAGTTTAAAAAAATATAATCTTGAAAATTACAGCACTATATTTTTTCTCCAGTTCTCTTAAATCAATTCATGTAAATTAAGGAGCTGAAAATTACGGAATGGATTAAAAATAAGCGGTTTTGACTGTATAATCGGTAAATCTTGTAATTTTGGGAGGCTGGTACCCTATTTTTTCATCTCTAAAATCGATTGGAATAAATTAATGAGCTGAAAAACATGCAATGGATTTAAAGTAAGCGGGTTTGACTGTATAATCGGTAAATCATATATTTTTAGGAGGATTTTACACTATTTTGTTTTTTTTTTATCACCCTTCAATGAACGAACAAATTATGATTCTGTAATGCTTGTAAGTCAAATAAAATTCACTTATGTACACTGTAGGTGTATATGTTTTCACCTAAGTGAATTCCAAAGCTTTTAATGTACATTTATAGCTATGTATATACGCAAAACATGTATGTTTTTGTAATCGATGTTTATTAATGAATATGTACCAGTAAGAAAATGAATGTAAAAAAAATCTGATTTGAAAAAATGCGTAATAGTGGGTTTGACTGTACCATCACGTTTGGATTTTTTCTTCTTAGGCAGTAATTTTCAATCAATTTTCAATACACAATAATACAATTACTACAGAAAAAACGTTTTAACCCACAAATTTTGATTATTTCATGTTTGTAAGCAAAATCAGTCAACTTAGGTAGGTACATAGGTATATTATTTTTCTTGCCTAGTCGGAGCCCTTACAAATACTAACACACTCACAAAATTTTTCTGTTTATATAATCGAACTTTCTTATGAATAATTATAAAATAAATAAAAAAAAATTAATTTAAAAATTCAAAATAAACTGGTTTGACTGTACTATCAGGTCGCGTATTTTTGGCAGATCTTATTTTTGGAAGTTCGTAGGCTGTAATAAGTAATTTTTTTAGTAATCATGGTTCAATAAACAGTAATAAAATTAAAAACAAAGTTTTATCTCAAAAACGCTTCTTTTTTATTGGATACCCGGTGTGCATTTCTGCCCCTTTCCAATTATATATATTATGTCTATTTCCGCGATGACGGGACTTTTGATGTCACCGGCTCCCGGACTAGTAGGTATCTGTATTGAAGCACTCACTGTACCTATGATAACATTCTTATTACATGCCACTGCCGGTAGCCGTACAAAAAATACTTATAACCGAACCGATAACGATAACTTACTCATTTTCATTGGTAATATAGACCACAGATGATCTGTAATTCAGCGAACAAGCTTCTCAAGGCAACTTGACCCTAGCTTGCTGCTTCCAGTTTCACCTCCTAAATGGGTTGAATAAAACCTCATTCATTTGCCCCAGAATTCGATTTCATTCACATGATTAATCCATCAACCGTAAAAATCATAAGCCTTTTTATACTTTTGGCTAGGTCCTTCTCACTATTGTATCTATATCTAAATAAGGTACATCTCTTCTCACCGTTTATGCTGACAAAAGGGACCTAGAAGCATTTTCATTTAAAAAAAAACTTAAGTATCCTAATTCACCTATAACAAGGTCAATTTTTTTTACCCTGCAGCACGACTGGAATAACTTGCATTTTTGAAAGGGTTATTTAAGTTTTGTGATGGAGAGATTTGCTACTCATTTGCCTTCTTGTTCTTAGACAAATAAATCAGCGATTTAAACATTGTCCGTAATTATCCGTTCGATTTACCAGCGGATTCCATGTTAACAGAGTAATACCGTAGTAAAAGCTGCACATAATGATATTCTGTCTAAGACGTTATAGGTTGTTATTGAGTGCGCATATGGTCAAGGCCACGGACTGATAACGTTACATTTTTACTTGTTTTTTGCCTATAACTCGAAAAATAACTACTCTCTTTTCATTCTTTTCATTGCTATTGATTGGGACCTGTAAGACTCGCACTTCGTGCAAACAAAGTTTTTTGATATCTTTTATAGTTTCCGAAATACGGCCTTTCAAAGTGGCTGATAACGTTACATAATAATATGGAAGTGAAATGTAACGTTATCAGCCACTTTGAAAGTCCTTATTTCGAAAACTATAAAAGATATCAAAAAATGTTGTGTGAACAGAATGTGAGACATACGGAGCCCTATCATACGCATATGAAAAATGTCAAGCTTTAAATTGCTGTTTTCGAGTTATGGGCGAAAACCTTGTAGAAATGTCAATTTATCAAACCGTGGCCTTGACCATATACTTTGTATTGCCTTCATGACTATTTAACCCATCTTTTTTTTTTTTTTTTTATTATTAATCATTATCCTCATCTTATTAACTATAACATTTGATATATTTTAAGATAACTCTAACAAAAATTTATAATAGTGATTATAAGAGAGAATAGTTAGTGACATTAGTATTTCATAAAAATAGAGATAATGTCACTTCATAGATAGTACAAAAATTCAGCGTGGGGTGTACAATATAAAAAAAAAAGTTAAGTTAAAAAATTAAAAGAAAATTAAATCAAAATGCATGTTCAAAAAAGAAAAACAAAATAAATCAAATTCAAATTCATTGACAGTATAAATTCAATTAAACAATATAGCTCAACAAAACTTCAATTTCATTATGGTCGAAATCAAGAAGCCAGAGTTTAACATTTTTCAAAAAGGCGAATAGAGTTGGTAGGGCACGTATGCTAGCTGGGAGCCGGTTATACAATTTGCGGGAAACAACATGATACGAGTTTCTAAAACTTGTAGTACGAAAAGAAGGAATTGCAACTAAGGATTGGTAATTACTGCGTAATATGTAGCCTTCAGATATTGGACTCTGCAAGTACCCACCTCTAATAAAGAAAATCTTTAGAACCTTGTAATAAAATAACTGTCTCACAGGTAAAATGCTTGTACGCCTAAAAAGCTCCATGGAATGAGATAGGCGGGATGAGTTACAGACCTTTCTTATAGCGCATTTTTGCAACAGAACTAGAGACTTCAATTTGATCCGGTAAGCACCCCCCCAGCAGCTTATACCGTATTGCATTCGAGAATGAAAAATCCCATAGTAAACAGTTTTCATAGTGTTATCAGAACAATACTTTCTAAGGCGATAAAAACAGCGGATTGTTGAAAGGAAATATCGTTTAAGCTCTGTAATATGCTCAGACCAGCTCAAATTCCTATCGATGAGAACACCCAAATATTTAAAATAGTTAACGTTTTCAATTTGGAAGCAATTGGCGTCGCAAGAAACATTAGCATTAAAATAACATGTGTAGTTTGAAATGAACTCATGTGTAGACTAAACCTTGCACATTTTGATGAGTGGAAAATAACATTAATGTCTGGAGTCACATTAGAGCTGAGGGTAAAAAACATAAGTTTAGTTTTGTTGCTTACGAGCAGTTTATGTTCGTCAAACCAAACTCTCAATAAGTGCACATCATGATTCAAATCAGCCACAAGGTTCAATAAACTAACGGATCTGTATGCAATTGCCAAATCATCTGCAAACGCCCTTACTTCACCAACAAGAGGTTGTTCAAAAATAGAATTAATATATATTAAAAAAATGATCGGACCAAGAACAGATCCCTGAGGAACTCCAAGATTAATAATCTTGGAGTTACTCAGACAGCTGCCGACTTTGACCCTTTGTTCCCTGTTCTTCAGATAAGATGCAAACCACTCATATATAAATCCACGGAAGCCCGCATAATATAATTTGTTCAAAAGAATATTGTGGTCTACCATATCAAAGGCTTTCGTAATATCCACAAAAAGTCCACTACAGAACCTTTGATCATCCAATCCTTTATGAACAAAAGAGCAAAAATCCAACAAAGCATCCTCAGTTGAGAGTCCGGTCCTAAACCCAAACTGTTTTGAACTAAGAAAATTGGAGTTTTTGAGAAACTTCAATATCCTACTTTTAATTACTTTTTCAAATATTTTTGAAATAGAAGGCAACAACGAAATCGGTCTATAGTTATTTTTGACTTTTTTACTCCCTTTTTTATAGAGAGGTATCACAATGGCACGTTTAAGTTCATCAGGAAAGATTCCAGAGAAAATACTTAAATTAAAAATGTATGTCAAAATATCCACAATTCAAAGCGATTTTCTTTAACACAATGTTAGATATACCATCGTTACCATACGATTTGGAGTTATTCAGAGACTTTATGGCTTTTAATACTTCAAGACCAGATATTGATTCAAAATAAAAACTGTTTGTTTGAAAAGAAGAAACTAGGGAAGTGGAACCAGCGCATGAATATCCAAGATAAGAGGTGTCTCTTGAAAATGATTCCTGTCCAACTGAAACAAAGAACTCATTGAATGCATTAGCTACAGCTGCAGGGTCTGAAATAATTTCATCTCCGTTGTTCAAAGCTATCAAACTATTTTGATCATTAACACTTCGATTAATAATACTATTAACCACTTTCCATTCTTTTTTGAGGTTCCCTTGAGATATTCTTATTTGATTATGATAATAATTATCCCGGCATGTTTTGATTTCCTTATTAATTTCACGGCTCATTCTGTCATAGCGATTTTTTAAACATGAATTTTGTGGGTGCTTTTTACATTTTATGCGCAGTCTATGTTTCTGTTTTATTTTTTTCAGGAGAAATCGGTTCATCCAAGGCTTAAGTTTTTTTTCAGACTTTCTGGGCACATTAACGTAACTAGCCATGGCAATAGAATTCTTTAGAATGTCAAGAAATAAATCATAAGCGTTGGAGACATTTTCTTGTTCATAGATTACCTCCCAATCATAGAAGCGCAACGCATTATTCAACTGATTGAAGTTGATTTTGGTTTCGCTATATAGTGAATCATTTTCCTTTTTACTATCCAGAGTGGAGAACATAATACCGGTCATACAATGGTCGGAAATTTGAAGATCACAATTAATGCCAGCACATTGAATGGATTGAATATTAATGAAACGGCCTAATACGTGGTCAAGACAGGTGTCTGATGTCGGTCTTGTTACATCATTAACAAACGAAGTTAACCCATGATCGGAGATTAATGCAAGATATGAATCTAAATTAGGACAAGAGTTTAGCAGGTCCAAATTAAAGTCACCTACAATTACAAGATTACCAACCCTCAAATTGCGCAAGAGAACCGAAAATTCATCCAAAAAAGTATTAATCGACTGAGAATTTAATCTATAAACACAAATAAAGGAAAATAACTCATTGCCAAAACAACAAGAAATTTTTAAAACATCAGCACTCGTCAATTTATAGCATTTCATATCACACACATCATAAATATCTCTTACAAAAGCACCTACTCCACCAGCAGAATACGAGTCATTTGTATTGGCATACAAATTATAGCCAGGAATACTGTAATCATTTATCTCAAATGAATAAATCCAAATTTCGGATACAAAGATAATTTCCGGTAAGTTTTCAAAGGCTTCCAGATTGGCAACTAATAAATCAAAATTTTGTCGAAGACTTCTTACATTTTGGTGAATTATAAATAAAGCTTTCCAGTACTAATCGGCAATCTGATCTGATCAGACACTCTTTCTGTGCGGTACCTAACAAAAGCAAAAATTAACAAAAGAATTCGTTCTCCCTCTCCTGTTGAAGACATTCAATTGTCTCTCAGCATTAAAAATCGCAAAATGTATTCGGATGACCAAAGATTTGGGCGGTTTGCCCCCTTACAGTGCCTTCCGGATACTTTTGATGACAATGAAATTGAATGTGAAGAAGTTATACTTTCTCCACCAACAAAAAAAATTAAAATACCATCTATCTGTGTTTTGCAAAAAACTTGTGAAAATATCCATTCCTTGCTAAGTGAAATTCACATCAATGACTATTGCATTAAAAAAATGTCAATAGGCATTAAAATAAACTGTGTAAATAGCGATGATCACAAAAAAGTGTGTTCTGAATTAAAATTAAAAAACTGGCAATTCTTTACGCATGATATTCAATCAGCTAGATCCTTTAAAGTTGTGCTCTTTGGGCTGGATGAACTTCCAACTGAAAAGTTAAAAACCGAACTTATTTCCCTTGGCCTGAAGTGCCTTAATATAAAAATGATAAAAAAGCAGTATAAACATTTCACTGACATTTTTTATATAGTGTTCTTAGAAAGTGGTACAATTAGACTCGCCGACCTTAAGAAGAATGTGAGATCTTTATTTAAGACTCAAATTAAATGGGACTTTGCCCGACGGCAAACAAAAAAAGTTACACAATGTTTGAACTGTCAAATGTTCGGACATGGGGAAAAAAATTGCCACATTAAAACCCACTGCGCGATCTGTTCCGACTCCCACGACACCAGCAAGTGCAATTCTAAAAACATTAAGTGTGCCAACTGCAACGAAACGCATACATCTACTGATTTGGCTTGTCCAAGTAGAAAAAACTTTTTCGAAATTCGAGAAAAACTCTCCGCAAAAAACAACAAACAATCAACGATGATAACAACGAGAAGATCACATCATACGTTCGCACCTAACATGAACGATTTCCCTCCTCTACCCCCTCGCCGTAAGGGCCACAATAATTGTTTACCGATGTCAAATGCAGTAAATGCAAATGTAGCCGATTGTAATGCGTGGGCAGGCAATAACAACAACAACAACATCAACAACAGCAACGCTGGACCAGAGAAAGTCAACGAACTCTTCTCAATGGAAGAGATAAACGCACTTACTGCCGAGATGATAACCCTGCTTGGTAAATGCAACAATAAAGCTGATCAATTTAATACTATTGCGCAATTAGCTATTAAGTATTTATATAAATCCAAGTAATGAGTAACACATCAATGAAGATAATATGTTGGAATGCTAGAAGCATTCGATGTAAATTAATTGAATTTTTTGCTTTTCTAAGCAAGCATAAAGTAGATATAGGATTAGTAACTGAAACTTGGCTTAGTTCTGATGATAGGTTATCAAACACAGATTATTTTTGTTACAGATTAGATAGAGATGAGAGAAGGGGTGGTGGTGTTGCCATTGTTGTAAAAAAAAATATTCGACACAGAATAATTCCCATTTTTAATACCAAATTAATACAAAACATAGGTATAGAAATTCCATTTATCAATGGTACTTTATTAAAAATATTTGCTGCATACTTTCCGGGTGGCTCTGCATCGCCTCAAAAAAGGTTTGATTTAAATAATGACTTGAGGAAATTAGTTAATTCAAATGATGTTTTTCTGGTTGGCGGTGACCTCAATTGCAAGCACAGGAATTGGGGTTGCCTAAGAGCAAACGCATGGGGAAATATACTTGCTAATCTTAATTCAAGACACTCTTTTGATATTTTGTCTCCACCACATCCAAGTCACTATCCTTCAAACAACAGGGCCAATCCTTCAACTTTGGATATATTTTTGACAAATATGCCCGGTTTATTTACTCAACCTATAGTCATAAATGAAATGAGCTCTGATCACTTACCTGTGGCTATCTGTACGTACACTTCGCCTTCAATGAGGAGAAGTGAATTTCTTGATTTTAAAAATGCCAATTGGGGAGCATTTAAGAGGCAAATGAGGACAAAATTGAGAGATGTTCCTGATATTTTCAATGCAGATATCGACGAATTTCAAATCGACCAAACAGTCGCATCTTTTACATCTGCCGTAATTGAAAGTGTTGAACATTGTGTTCCTAAAAAAAAACTTAAACTCAACAGCTCAAATACCTTACCTAGTAACTTAGTTGAACTAATAAAGATCAGAAATAGCTATAGAACCCGGTGGATAAGAACAAGAAACTGTTTTTATTTAACGGAAATGAAAATTCTTAACGCATTGATTAAAGAAGGCATTTCGAATTTTAGAAATAATTCTTGGAACCAAAAACTATTGGGAATGGAAAAGGCAAGCAAACCCTTTTGGAATTAAGTAAAAATAATTAAAAAACGTAATTCCCATATTCCTGCACTGAAGGCAGGAGATCAATTTATGATGTCAGGCTCTGAAAAGGCAAATGCATTGGCAGAAACTTTCTGTGGAAACCAAATAGTAGCTAGCAGTGCCCCAAGCAATGTCAATATTGAATCATTAGTTTCCAACTCCATAAATACAATCGACAACAGTACTATTAATGAAATAGGTTTCATTACAGCTAAAGATATTAAAGACGTTCTGATCACTTTAAAATCTCTTAAATTAGTTGGTTTTGACAACATAAGAAATTTATATTTAAAACACCTTCCAAAGTTGGGTTTAAGACTTTTACAGTCATTATTCAATTCTTGTCTTCAGCTCGGATATTTTCCAAGTGAATGGAAAATGTCTAAAGTTATCCCTATTTTGAAACCTGGCAAGATGGCTAGCAATCCTGCTCACTACAGGCCAATTAGTTTACTGAGTTCTCTAGGAAAGTGTCTCGAAAAAATAATTAAAAATAAATTGGTAGTGTATATTGATGCAAATAATATTTTGCCCCGAGAACAGTTTGGTTTTCGGCCATTACATAGTACTGCGCATCAAGTACATCGCATAAGTAGCCACATCAAAAGAAATTTTCCAGTTGGAAAAAGCACGGGTATGATATTGCTTGATGTAGAAAAAGCCTTCGATTCTGTTTGGCACGATGGCCTTCTGCATAAAATGTTTATGTTAAATTTTCCTATGTACCTGATTAAAATTGTTAAGTCTTTTTTGTCCTCAAGAAAGTGTATTGTGTCTGTAAACAACTCTGTATCTGAAATGTTCACTTGTGTTGCAGGTGTTCCCCAGGGTTCAGTTCTTGGTCCAATCCTATACACTGTTTTCACTCACGACTTTCCCAGCCTACAAAACTGCGATACAGCTATTTTCGCTGACGATACGTGCATATTTTCTTCAGATTCAATTGCTTCCGCAATCGTAAGTAATTTGCAATCTGCTTTTAATATAGCTCAGAACTATTTTACTGATTGGAAAATTAAGATTAATGCTTCTAAGACTCAGGCTATCTTTTTTACTCGAAAAAGAAAAGCCTGTTTCTTACCAAGCTCCATGATATGTTCTAACGGTATTGGAATTCATTGGAAATCTTCTGTCAAATACCTCGGGGTACACCTGGATACAAAATTAACATTTAGCACACATGTGCAAGAAGTAATTAAGAAGATTAATCTCACAGTTAGAGTACTTTACCCTTTCATCAATCGAAAGTCTAAATTGAGTAATGAAAACAAACTCATAATCTACAAAGTAATTTTCCAGGCAATAATGTTATATGGGTCACCTGTTTGGGGAAATTGTGCATCAAGTCACATTAAAAAACTTCAAATAAAGCAAAATAAAGTTCTTAAAATGATGCTAAACCTTCCTTGGTGTTTTTCAACAAATGAATTACACAATTTAACAAATATCGAAATGGTATCCAATAGAATTTCTAAACTTTATGAAAAGTATAATCTTTCTTGTCTATCCTCCGACAATGCCTTGGTATCAAATCTAGCTTCTTAAATATATATATATTTTTTTTTTCTTTTTCAAATATTTATGTTCTTTTGCTATTATTTATATTTGTTTATTTATTTATTTGTTATTTTTTGATTTCAATGTTTATATTTATTTATTTATTTGTGTCTTTGCACATCAATTAATGTTCATAATTAAAAGACTGATTCTATGTATTTATTTATTAACTTTACTAACATATTTATTTATTTACTAACAAATTAATTTATTTATTTATTAATTTATTTATTTATTTACTATCTATTTATTTATTTATTTATTTTTATCTATTCATTTGTGATTTATTTATTTATTTATTTATTTAATTATTTGTTTTTATTCATTTGTTATTTATTTATTTATTTATTTTTGTATTTATTCATTTGTTATTTATTTATTTATGTATTTATTTATTTATTTATTTATTTATTTATTTATTAATTTATTTATTTATTTATATTAATATTTTTAAAATATTCCTTGCTTTGTAAAAGCTGTTTTGGTAATGGCATTGCTCGTTTTATATGTGTTCAACCACCCCTTCTCTCAGAACGCTTAATAATCAGCGATTAATATCATGTACATTTTGTGTTTTGTATTTCTTTTTTTTTTTTCATTTAATGAAGGTTTTTAATCGTAGCTTTTCCTTCAATTCAAGTATTTATACCAGCCCTATGTATTGAATAAAAAGAAAATCTCATTACTTGGCAGTAGTAAGGTAGCGTATATACCAATCTCTGTAAATTGTGCAATATAGGTTTAAGAAAAAAGAAATGTGATATTTTGGCTACAATAAAATATATATATATATATATATAAATAAAGCTTTCTTATTCTCTAAACTGTCAAGAAAAATTTTATAATTACAATTACTTATGGTACTTAAGATAAGGTTGTTGAAGAAAAAATCTTCTTGGTAGGTTTCAGTCATTATATTATTCTTTATGCTACTCCCATTTGAATAAACCGTAACGAAGTATTTGAAATATTAGATAAATTGAACGAATCTTCGAAAGATCGTGCCTCTGCTATCTATATCGTCATTCTGCACAAAAAATTAACTTTACACTAATGCCAAAACTAGACATTGGTCAATATTTACCACCCTGCCTCTATATAGGGTAAGTCACATGATGTTTTACCAATTTAAAATATTATATTTTCATATGGTCTTTTTTCAAATAGGTAAAGGTATTTCAACCTCATCAATCCTTATATTTACAAATGCTATTCCGTTATCATAATTATTGGCATGTTCTGGTACTTTTTAGGTACTTAGGGTTTCCATTTTCATCGCTCTTTACTAATCTAAAACCGAACTTAGGTTTTTCTATAGCTTCATAAAAAGTCTCAGTAATACTTAAGGCTTCACAAATCACATACCTTCAATTCATCGACCGTTTTTCACAGACACCTTTTTTTCTTATTTCCGATTTATTTGAAATATTTTTAACTGGAATTCAGCATGACTTTTAAGAACTATTATAAGAACCGTTTGCTTATTTTTTTAAAAATCTTTAATTGAAAATATTCCATAACAAAAATATCTCTAGTGAAATATCCCAGGAGCATTTCTTGAAAGTGTTACAATTCTTTTCCTCGAACGCTCCTGGCTTGTAATAAATACTAATTCAATGGTATCTTACATTTCATTATTTTATGTCAAACATGAACTCTTTTTTGTGATGATGTCTTGTGTGCTGCGTTGTTTTATATTTGCACGTCTTTCCTCAGCTAGTTGCGTCATGTAACATATAACAACCATTTATATTTCATCCATTGGGGGATAACCGCAAAGAAATCCTCTGCTGCTATTTGTTTCAAGTCTCATCCCTTTTATAAATTCCCAAAACGGGTTCTTTTCGATGAATCCGATATTTTAGTTTTGCAAGAAGGGATTCTCTAAGTATATTGGAAGATTTCAAAAAAGAACGACGACACGATAACAAAAACAAAAGTAAACAAAAAACAACTACTACCAATAGAAATATGCAGCGATAGTATGTGTATTGATTTACTATCCATGTTTTTGTATTCATTTGAGATTCAGTGTAGCAGATGGATAGGGATAAAGATTCTACCAGAGAGATACAAAACAGAACCCTCTTTATAGACCCTCTAACTATATATTAAATGTGCTTAGCAAACACACATATAGGATATCGGATATGTGGAAAGATAGTTTGGTATAATCGCGTATATGACTCGTTGACAAAACGACTAGCAGATGACATGACAGTAGTTGTTGATGTGGTTTGTGTTTGGAATATTCCATTTTGACAGTTAAATAATGTTAACACAAAAATGGCAATTGTGTTTGCTATGTGTGGGATATTGATTTTTTTTCTGTTTTTTTTTTGCTCCCTTCTTGGATTTTATCAATATTTTTTATGACAAACTAGCTTAAACGATGTGACAAAAGTATGTATTTGGACTTTTCAACCAGTTTCATGCAAAGTCAGCTTTAAGGTTTTTCGATACAGGACATTATGTAGAAAAAAATACTGTGTATTTTGTATATTTTGTTTAGAATACACTACGGCGTATACGCAACTTTTTCAGTTCAAGTAAAAAAATATTGTGTTTTCGTTATTGTTTTCCATACAATATTCCTCTTACCTCAGATCATGTAATAAGAAGTTATAACTATTTTTATTTCGTCGAAAATCATCTCCCTGTTTTACATTCCAGGTCAAGTTTTTCGTTCGCAAAAGTTGCTGCTTCTATAATCTTTAGTGGTGATTTTAAGCTTCAAGTATTCAGCATTTAAAATTACGTGGAAAACAGTTGATAAACTTTCCGCAACATATGAGTTGAATGCCATTTCAAGGATTGTTTGTGTTTCGTAGATAGTGGTAGACAAAATGTTTGCTTTATTGGTGCCCAGCCCATAAGATATTTGAGCTTTTGTCTGTGAAGTTAGCGTCATTTTTAGCTAGACCAAAGAAAAGAGAAAATACCCTCTCTGCTTAGATTCTGTCTCTTCAGTACGCCAAGACGATGGTTTGTGGGGAAATCATTGAGCGGAAAAGAGTTCCTATTCATTACGTAATGAAAAATCACATTCTAAACAGGGACAAACAAAAAAGTAGATATTCAGAGAATTCACCAGTCATTGATTTCAACGTCATCGATCTTAAGCGGATTAGCGATCGCCTAGCTGTGATTCACATCAAAGCAATCTTCCAAAACATCAGCCTAATATGTGCTCACGCCCCTACATGAAGCTGAGGAAGAAGAACAAGAAGGAGTTTTACGACCTCCTGGACAAAGCCTGTCTGGGGTACGGTTTCAAAGTCATGTTCGGAGACTTCAATGCTTAAGTCGCAAAGGAAAACATCTTTGGCGGATTAGTTGGACAGCTCAGCCTCCTTGAAACGACAACAGATAACAGCTTCTGACTAATCGACTTTGCTGCAGCTCGTAATACGGTGATAAGTAGCACTAGGTTCCCCAGACAAAGGATACATGCAGCAACCTGGTGAACTCGAAATGGTTGAACCGCCAACCATGTGGTAATTTGCGCAGGGCACACATCGAACATCTTGGACTCTGACCACTTTTTTGTTGTGACAAAGTTCAGAGCCCGATCTTCCAACAAAAAAAAAAAACGAAGACCGCCCAAAGGAAGATATTCAACATTGGATGTCTGAGCACATCTGAGAACGCCAGAGACTACAGTGAGTAATTGACCTGGAAACTCTCTACCGTACTCCCTGCCACAAATGTCAACAACCAGTAGAACCAGTATCGCGACATCATTAAGGAGACAGCCGAGACCTCCATACGCTATGAATCACCCAGAAAAAAGCCATGATATGAAGGAATGCGCGTTATTGAAGCAGGAGACGAAAAATGCGTGAATGGAAATACTGCAACAGATAACAAGAGCAGCAACGGAGAAGTACCATGAATAGAGAAGGAAAGAAAAAAAAACTCTGTGCAGAAACAAAAGAGCATCCGCAGCCTCTCAGCTCAGGTTTCTCGAGGAGCCCAGCAACGGCACCAACACCCACACCTCCACCGGTTTTTCAAAACAGCCAAGCAACTGGCATCTGGTTTCAAGACCGACAAGCAAACTCTTCGAAACAGCGAAGGGAACCTAGTTACCAAAGCATAGAGAATTGTACACGTATTTAAGCAGTATTTCCAGCAACTGCTTGGTGGGCATTTTGTAGAGGAAGTGACGGAGGAGTAAAGTAGAAGATCCAGTCCCAGCGCTCAGTATTGAAGAAGTTAAGAAAGCCATCCACAAGCTTAAGAACAACAAATTCGCTGGCTCGGATGGCCTACCTGCGGATCTCTTCAAGTATGGAGGAGATGTCCTGGAAGGATGCATGCACCAGCTCATCAACCAAGTTTGAGAGGGGAAAAGTATGCCTGCTGACTGGTCAAATAGCTCCAAATGTCCAATCTAAAAAAAAAGGCGATGATAAGTCCTGCAAAAACTACACAGGCATATCCCTGCTTAGTTTTGCCTACAAGATTCTATCCAACGTTATATGTAAGCATCTAAAACCTTTCTGCAACCCTATGACCGGCACTTACCAGTGTGGCTTCAGACCAAGCAGATCAACGATAGAACAAATCTTCACATTGAGGTAAATCTTGGAAAAGACCAACGAATTTCAAGTCGAGACCCACCAACTTTTCATCAACTTCAAAGCCACATATATGATAGCCTAATTCGCCAAGAGCATCTATTGACGATGTGGGAACTCGGGATCACAAAATAACTGATACAGCTATGCAAGACGTTAAAATATACGTGCTGCTACATGAAAATGGGTAACAGCTCATCTGAGTTATTCCAAACGTGTATAGGGTTCAGACAAGAAGATGACCATGTGATTTCTTGAAGAGATAGTGCACATGAGTGGTGTTAACATGGAACTGCAACAGTTCTTCTCAAATGCTTGACTAAGCGGACGACATCGACATCTTCGTCCGCTCCAAAAGAGCTGCACTTGAAGCATTCACAGCTATTGATAAACAGGCGAAACGCGTTGGTCTTGAAGTGAATTAGGCCAAATAAAGTATATATGCTATCAACAAACAAAGCCTCCATCGGTCCATCGCTTCGGAAAAAACGTCACTGTTGGTAGCAGATATTTCGAGGTAGTCAAAGAGTTCACCTACCTCGGAACAAACATCAATTACACGAACGACACCTTAGTGGAAATCCGACGAAGAATTACCCTAGCGAACCGCTGCTACTTCGGTTTGGCTAAACAAATGGGTTCAAAACTTCTTTCTCGAAAGATAAAGTGCACGCTATACAAAACGCCAATTGTACCAGTTCTAATCTACCTACGGTGGCGCGGAGTGCTGGACGATAAGTAATAAAGAGGAATTGATATTGGGCACTTTCGAGAGAAAAACCCTTCGGTAGATATTTGGTCATATTATATGCAAATAGGGGGTGCGATTGGAGGAGATGATTCATCGTAAACTGTACGAGCTATACCTGGATGTGGTTCAAAGAGCCAAAACACGTCGACTACACTGGCTCGGCCACATCCAGCGAATGTACAACAACGCTCCAGCCAAGAAAATCTTCGAATCCCAGCCCGCAGGTTCGAGACCACCAAACAAGACCCAACTTTTCCCACAGGAACCAAGCGGTTACAGACGCAAGAGCGCTTGGTCTCGACGACTGGAGAGAGCGTTCGAGGGACCGCAACCGATGGAAAACCGTAATATCTCAGGCAGAGACCCTCCATGAATCGGGAGCTGGAGTAAGTAAGTAGTATTGCTCTGGCTCATTGTTGATCACAGATATAGTCTAGCCATATTGGGTTTTTATCATGTAAATTATGGGTTAGTTTTGATTTTTTCCCTGTTTAATGTTTTCGGGTGTGCTGAATACGAATCTGAGGTTTGTGAACAAAATTTCGTGCCGCAACATGGAAAAAAGCAAAAAATGATGCAAAAATGCATTTTTTTTTTTTCTTCAGTTTTTCACTACTGCCTCGAAAACTTCCAAATATTCGAAAATAACACCATGGTACCATTAAAAGTACCTAAACACAATTTCCAATAAATCTCTATTTAAGGTTTTTTTCTGCAACAACCCATTTGGAATCAAGTGCTATAGTCGAAAATTGACGTATTTTTACTGTTTTCGAAAATCCACTCGAAAGCACTAAGAAATTACTTTGTGTAACAAAATTTAAATTTTTGTCTGTAACTTTAACCAAGATACACTTTTCTGATGGTCTTTGATGGGTTGAGTTTGAATCTGGCCTTGGAATTGCTCTAGCACGTCACGTTTTTGAGATATTCGAATCTAAAGATTAAAAAAAAATCATTTTTTATGTAAATTTGGGGTTATATTTTTTCTCGAGGTAGTTTTTTTTCGAAAAAAAATTATAGACGTTCTGAAGTATGAACATTTTATTTCAAAATTCTTTTCTTTCAAATACCTCCATTCATCTTTGAGAAGTCGTTAGTTATTAGTTTTCGTCTTACTACCTAATTTGAAAAATCCTGTCAATTTGTGGTCAAAAGGGCACTCAGCGAACAATTGTGGGATTTTTCGAATTATGGGAAAAAGACTCCAGATTTTCAATTTCCATGTAAACATTACATAGTTGTGTATTTTCCTGTTTCCATAAATGAAGAAATATCTAAACTGTTTGCTCATTTTCTTCAAAAACACCTTCATAATTGAGAAGCACTTATCTTAAGACTTATCACTTACATCCTTTCTGTTATTTAATATTCACTTATCTCTCTCTCACTTAACTCCCATTTTTGAATAAATATAAAATAATTCTCTAACAATATTTTGTATCCTACAAACACTATATTGACTTATGAAATAGTTTACCATATTCAATATGGCATTTACATTCCAAGATTGATAGGTTTCGCTACACAAATTTAAAACCCAAACATTCTATGCAAATATTAAAAAATCAATGGCCTTGAAATTTTGTTAAACTAAACGTTCCTCTCCTTTTTGAAATACTCATAGGTATAAATCAATACATTAAGCTTATGTAGCAGATTTATTCTCAGCAATTCTTATCTTTGACTCGGAGCTTGATAAATGTATGTATGTAGATATGTCTATGTGTATATCCTTATAGTAATATTACCCACAAGCATTTCAAAAATTCAACACACGTTTAAGGGATTTATCAATGAAGCTAACAGCAATTGCAAACTCCATTTCCCCTAGCTATCTAATTCTACAAGCGCAAAAATCTTTTACGACGACTTAAATTCAATTTAATTTTATTTTCTTGAAAGAATCTTGGGCAATTCTTGTCATCTTCAAATATAATCATCTTAAAGCAAAAACAAAAATTAAAGAAAAGAAAAAGTTTGAAAATATTTCTACGATTGTTATCTTTTTTGATCAAATTTAAGCCTCTCCATTTATGCTTCTAAGCAAAAAAAGAAATAAAAATAGAAACCCTTGGAAGATATTAACTCTGCTTTATTTGTCATTATAAGGCCTCCATTCAAAGACAAACATATTTAATGCTCATTTTCATGTAAGATTCAGTGAATTGAGGAAGAAAAAATAAAAAAGAATTACTCTTATGGCTTAAAAACTTTTTCAAGAACTCATAATAATTACTCAAATAACAGTAAAATATTTTCTTTATAATGCATGTAACCCTTTTTCTATAGCAAAGCCACCCTCTCTCTCTCACCCCAACTAAGCCAGCAGTCACCCAGGAAAAGGAAACGGAAATAGACACAATAAGTTCAACAATTTTTTTTTCTTTCAAACTTTCTATGTGAGTATGTCCTGGAATGCCTTTGGAATGTTCAGCTTTGTTTTGCATGAAACATACGTATGTGAATGTGAAAGACATGGAATATAATTGCTTAGTTAATGGAGAGAAATGTATTTAAGTTGGACTGAAAGTGAAGAGGAATGTGCGTCACAAAGTTGCGCAACCATTTCAACTAATTATCGAGCATTCGCAGCTCATTGAGAATGAGGAAATGGTTTTTGTCCTTCGAAAGAGGAAAGGAATGCGACACCGGAAATAAGTCGAAAATGTCTCGGCAAAGTACTTTTCGAGCTCTCATAAAACTGCCATACATTATAATGGAATGTCATTAAGTGTTTAAGATTACTGAGACTTTTTCGTTGTAACATTTTTATATTCTTTTAAATTTTAGTTAAAACCTTGGTTTGTACTTTTATTTAAGATTTAGAAATTGAATCTGCTAGTGCGAGTATCACAGTGAAAGTAGTTTTTGCGTATTTAGTTTCAAAGCTGATCAAGTTTCTTCTAGTTCCGAAAATAACAAAACGTTTATATTCATCCATATCTAAAGAGAGCGTACTTTCCTCCAAAACTAAAATGGTCTATTTTTGGGTAAAAAAAAACTGAAGAAAAATTGTTAAAGAATTATTAATATAATCTTTGACGTTTTCAACCATTTTCATAAAGATAAAATTGGAATTTTAGTATTGCAGTCACTCTCTTAATTTATTTTGACATAAGTTCGACTTTTTTGTAAGTAATGAAAGAAAGTATCATAAAAAGAATACCTTGTGAGAAATATTGACAAGTCGTAGGAGTCAAGATTTTTGTCTAGGCTGTCAAAAAATTGTCATGTAGAGATTTGAAATGACATTTTTTATGTCTGTTCGTTTGCTTCCCAAAACTATGATTTTATACGTATTAAGCCTACAGTTCTGTCGAAGCTTATATAAACAGATTAAGTTATGCTTAAGTTCGTAGAACCTCTTAGTTTTAGACAGATATTTAATTAATCAGCCAAAATCCATATCCATATCCATATCCATATCCATATCCATATCCATATCCATATCCATATCCATATCCATATCCATATCCATATCCATATCCATATCCATATCCATATCCATATCCATATCCATATCCATATCCATATCCATATCCATATCCATATCCATATCCATATCCATATCCATATCCATATCCATATCCATATCCATATCCATATCCATATCCATATCCATATCCATATCCATATCCATATCCATATCCATATCCATATCCATATCCATATCCATATCCATATCCATATCCATATCCATATCCATATCCATATCCATATCCATATCCATATCCATATCCATATCCATATCCATATCCATATCCATATCCATATCCATATCCATATCCATATCCATATCCATATCCTTATCCATATCCATATCCATATCCATATCCATATCCATATCCATATCCATATCCATATCCATATCCATATCCATATCCATATCCATATCCATATCCATATCCATATCCATATCCATATCCATATCCATATCCATATCCATATCCATATCCATATCCATATCCATATCCATATCCATATCCATATCCATATCCATATCCATATCCATATCCATATCCATATCCATATCCATATCCATATCCATATCCATATCCATATCCATATCCATATCCATATCCATATCCATATCCATATCCATACCCATATCCATATCGAAATGAAATATAGCGAAGATTTATTAATCTGGGCCATAAGACACGTGTGCATATTTGATTTTTGCTTTATGATTTATTTCCGGTTTACTGCTTTTTCTTCAATTTGAAATATTCTGCTTCATTTGGTCCTTAAAAAAATAAAGCCTCATTACGTTATTGAAAGGGAAGGCAAACTAAAACATACCAGATGTCATGCAATATGACATTTATGGCCTGAACATTTGAAAAACCACTTAATTTTTTGGATTTTTATATCTTACACACTAAAAAGTAAATATTACACTTTTGGTGGTCCATAAAAACATAACAAAAAACTATACTCAAGCTATACACGTCAAGCAAGTTCCATTAAAAAAATCCTTTATAAGGAAAACCTCAATAAAAAAAAAAAGAATGTCACCCTTGAATGATCCTGGCCACTTATTTCAATAACTTTTTTCCAAGGATACAAAAAAAAAACATTTATGCCTACACCTACATAAATACACCCTCGATGAAAAGTTCTTTTAAAAAAGTATTATATTCTTATTCTATCACGGGGAAAGGTTCAATCGAATTATATAAAAACAGCTCACATGGGAATACTAAAAAAAAAAGAAACAATGAAATCCTCTTCCTTTCAAATAAAATTCACTTCCGGAAGTTAGAAAAGAAAACAAACGGTGAGGGTATAGCCAGGACTTTCATTTTTTTTTACGATTTTCTTCTTTTATCGTAGCTACCACCAGTTAATGGTGTTAAACGTTGTGTGAAATAAAATTACCTGAAATGACTTGATTTATATTAAATACAATCTTAAAGTTTAGATTGTATCTGATTGTTTGAATTTGTTTTATTATTTTTTTGTTTCATATTTTAAGGCTTTGTAGGAAAGAAAAAAAATTGTTAATTATCAGAATATTCCATTAACGAATCTACTACATTAATTTTACCATATTTAGGACTTGGAAACTGGTGCAGTTAATGTCCGTTTCACTAATTTTTGCATTAAGTTTGACAAATTGAAGATATAGAGTAAGGGAAATTCATGAACAAAGCTGTGTTTTGTTGATGTTCAACTACCATGATTGGGCGCCATTCTGCAAAGAATACGGCTTTTTGTAATTTTAAAAAAATCATCACTGTAGGTTGCATGATGTTGCAACAATAGAAATAGTCGATCGGGTGCGTCGTCCATAGTTCACTGTTTGAGAATACTTACCTATCCAGCTCCCGATCCATGGAGGGTCTCTGCCTGAGATATTGCAGTCTTCCATCGGTTGCAGTCCCACGCACGCACCCTCTAGTCGTCGAGACCAAGCGCTCTTGCGTCTGTAACCGCCTCGTCCCTGTAGCGGAGGATCGGTCTTCTTGGTCGTCTCGATTCTGGGGGCTGGGATTCGAAGATTTTCTTGGCTAGAGTGTTGTTGTCCATTCGCTCGGTGTGGCTCAGACAGTGTGGCTGCCGTGTTTTGGCTCCTTGGACTACATCCACGTTCGCGTATAGGACCAAATATCCGTCGAAGAATTTTTCTCTGGTAAGTGCCCAGTATCAATTCCTCTTTTTACTTATCGTCCAGCAATCGTTGCGGTGGAGTAGAACTGGTAAAATTAGGGTTTTGTATAGCGTGCACTATGTCTTTCGAGAAAGGAGTTTTGAACCCATTTGTTTGGCCAAACCGAAGTAGCAACGGTTCGCTAGGGTAATTCTTCGTCGGATTTCCACTAAGGTGTCGTTCGGGGAATAAATGTTTGTTCCGAGCTAGGTGAGCTCCTTGACTGATACCAACAGTGACATTTTGTCGTAAGTGATGGACACATGAGACTTTGTTTGTTGAAAGCATATATTTTGTTTTATTCTCATTCACTTCAAGACCAACGCGTTTTGCCTGTTCATCAATAGCTGTGAATTCTTCCAGTACAGCTCACTTGGAGCAGCCGATGATGTCGATGTCGTCTGCATAGCCAAGTATTTCAGAAGACAGATCCTTCCAGGCTAATACCACTTTTGCAAACTATATGCTCCAGGACTAGGTTGAAGAAATCACATGAACCTGTACATGTCTGGAATAGCTCAGATGAGCTGTTACACATTTGCACGTTGCACCGCGTATATTGTAGCGTCATGCGGCATAGCTGGATCAGTTTTTCGGGATCCCGAGTTCCGACATCACCAATAGAAGCTCTTGGCGACTTATGCTATCATATACGGCTTTGAAATCGATAAATAGATGGTGGGGCCTTACTTGAAATTCGTTATTCTTTTCCAGGATTTGTCTCATTGTGAAGATTTGGTCTACCTGGTCTGAAGCCACACTAGTACGTGCCGATCATAGTGTTACAGCAAGGTTTTAGACGCTCACATAGTACGTTGGATAGGATCTTGTAGGCAACATTAAGCAGGTCTATGCATCTGTAATTCTTGCAGGACATAGGATCGCCTATTTTGTAGATTGGACATATGGAGCTATTTGACCAGTCATCGGGCATACTTTCCTCCACCCACACTTGGTTGATGAGCTGGTGCATGCACCCTACCAGGACATCTTCTCCATACTTGAAGAGTTCCGCAGGTAGGCCATCCGAGCCGGCGGATTTGTTGTTATTAAGCTTGTGGATGGCTTTCTTAACCTCTTCAGTACTGGGCGCTGGGACTGGATCTTCATTGACTGGTCTCATGCTTCTTTGTTCTTCTGTCACTTCATCTACATAATGCCCACTCAAGGTATACAGAATACTGCCGTGTTAAGAAGAAAAATCGTAACTGACTTTTTGGCTGTTTTGAGTTAGGACCAGTTTTGACATCTTTGATATGTTTGCTATTTTATTCTTTAAAAATAAAAGCCCTTACTTGCTTTTGTAATGGTTTAAAACGCTTAAGAAAAATGACGTTCGTTCAAAGAACCATGCTTTTTTAGGAAAAATTGACGTTTTAGCACTCAATTTAAGAAAAAAAAAGTGACTACCATACAAGCATTTATACATCTGATAAATAATCAAGGCAAAAAAAAATGATTTGCTCGTAAATACGACAGAGAAACACTCAACAACAAAACAAGACAAATGGAGATAAAAACTGAAAAATGTGTTTATCTCGAAATGTCAGAAATACACTTACGTTTTTTCTTCTTAACACGGCAGAATACATGGTATGCTATTCCGAGTTGATTTTCTTTTTCGTTTTTCGCAACTACGTCACTTGTGGACAAAAACGAGTAGAAAAGACAACAATAAATCAAAAACAAAAAAAAAAGAAACAAAAACAAATGCAAAGAGAATTGCGTCACTAGTTGACAAAATGCGTGCGCGAGATAGGATAACGACATGCGCAATATCATACCATGTATTCTATATACCTTGATGCCTACTTAGCAGTTGCTGGAAATGCTGCTGAAACACGTTTACGATTCCCTATGTTTCGGAACGTTCCCTTCGCTGAAGAGTTGCCGTGTTGCGTGCGGGGCCTATTACTAGATGCCAGAGCCAGTTGCGTGGCTGTTTTTTAGAACCAGCGGGTGTTGGTATCGGTTCAAGACTTCTCGAGATTACCTGAGCAGAGAGGTTGTGGATGCTCTTCTATTTCTGCGCAAAGTTTTTCCTCTTTCTCTCTTGCTGCTCTTGTTTTCTGTTGTGGCATTTGCATTCGTGCACTTTCCGTCTCCTGCTTCAATACCGCACATTCATCATCATACCACGGGTTCTTCTTTTCTGGGTGGGTGAAAGCCTATGGTGACTGTCTCGGCTGTCTCCTTAATGATGTCGCGATATTGGTTCCACTGGTTGTTGACGCTTGTGGCTGGGAGTACGGCAGAGAGTTTCTCGGTCAATTATTGCTCACTGTAGTCTCTGGCTTTCTTAGATGTGCTAAGGCATGCAATGTTGAATTTCTTCCTTTGGGCGGTCTTCGTTTTTTTTTTTTCGTTGGACAGTCAGGCTCTGAACTTTGTCACTGCAAGAAATTGGTCAGAGTCCACGTTTGCACCTCGGAAAGTTCGCACGTCCATGATGTTGGATGCGTGCCTTGCAACAATTAGCACGTGGTCGGCGGTTCGACCATCTGGAGATTGCCATGTTGTTGTATGTATCCTTCACTTGAGGAACCTAGTGCTTTTTATCACCGTATTACGAGCTGCAGCAAAGTCGATTAGTCGGATGCCGTTATCTGTTGTCTCTTCGTGGAGGCTTTTCCAACCAATCCGCCAAAGATGTTTTTCTTGACAGCTGTAATAAATGTCGCAATCTTTCCTTTTCGTTATTCCTGATCCCATCCATCGTATCTCCTGGAACGCGGTTATGTCTACCTTGTACCGCGAAAGGACAGATTCAAGTTTTTAAGTAGCGCCTGGCATATAGAGTGTCCTTACATTCCAGGTGCATACTCGTAGGTCGTAGTCCATTTTCATTCCGGGTCTGGTTGCCATTTGAGGGGGTCGTTATCTCGGGCTTCATGCTTCTCTCTCATAACAATGGTTTTTTTTTGCTGTTGTCAGGTCGTTAGCCCGACGCACATACCTCCAATCTGTAGAGCCATGGGTTTAATGTTGCAATTCTTTCCATGATTAACATTCGCACTTACAAGTCTAGCAAGTCATGACATAAAGCCAAGACCAGTATCCGGCGGCTAGCAACTTGGAGGTAATGTAAGCACTTGATGTGTAGGAAAAGATACAGCTCGAAGCCCCAGTTCCTACAACATCCAATCACGGAATTTGAAAGTAATATCAAATTTTAAAAAACCACTGCCTTTCCTCCCTCTACAATATTGGTGTCAGAAGTGGGATAAGTACATAAATTCATATTTATTTTTATTTAATTCTTTAAAGATAATTCAAACTTTTAATATTTGTTTTCTTTAAGAAAACCAATTCCAATGGATACTAAAAATAAATTGCTCCAAAATTATAAAACCATACTCACATTTCCAACTATAAAACATCCTTATCACTTGCACTCACAAAGAAATCTTTTTTAATTATCAAATTAAAATCATAAAACTACCTACATTTTTACTGATGCACCATAGACAGATACACAATATAGACATACATACATAGTTTTATGTATGTAAAGAACAACCTTGAAGCATGCTGCATGCGGGAGAGAAATAAATAGCAGAGATACCATTATACAGATGCAGTTAAATACTTCGTGCAATCTTCCCCAACACCATAAAATAATAATAATTTTAATTTTCTTTTTATCTTTATTCCAGTACAACCCGAAAAACTATAGCTAGAGTTGGGCAATACCATTTGTATGTATAAAAACTGTGAGTTTAAGCTCTCTCTTTCTGAGGTCATATCCTTACTCTTGCACATGCTATCCTTTTAGTTGGCCACACTTCCGCTTCCGCTGCTGGGCTGAAAGACAACGACGACGATGATGGTGATTGTGATGTTGATGGCAATGGCGATGACGACAGGCCAGCTTGAGCAAAAGTGTAAACAAAAGAACAATTAATCTGGTAATGGTCATGAAAAATGTAGTCATCATCGAAGGCGGGTAGACTGTTAACACCAAGTTTACACCCCCTCTCTTCCTATCTCCACGCCTTCAACACATAATTTAAAATCCTTTTATCTGTAGGAAGTGCGAATTACGAAGTCAAAACTTGAGTTAATGGTTACCAGCTTAGCTGTTATCAAAAAACTAATAATTATTTTATAAGTTATTATTACGTCTTCAATTTATAGCCATTCAATCTTAAATAATGTAGCACCATAGCCCATTAAATCATACATAGTTAAATGGTGCCTATCTTATTTATTGCCAAGTTCTTTTCAAAGAAAAAGGCTCTTACATTATTTATATTTGATACTAGAAGGACCGTGCCTGCGTTGCTTCGTTTGATTTTCAAAAGTCTGAACGTTGAAATCTTAGCTTAGTTTATAATGACGGAGAAAGATTTTCCTCTCTCCCATCACTATAAATTTGTGTATTGCTTGGATAAGTTGGATAAAGCCTAACCTGGCAACCACATTCTTCTAGAATTTATACCATTTTTGTTCATCTTATGAAAAAGTACTAAAAAATGTATTATATTCCTACTTTTAACAGCTTCAAAAGGTGGCGAAAGGGATATTTTACTTTTTAGGGCGAGCAAGCGGGGGAGTTAAAGAACAATTAAAATGATTGAAAACATAATAAAAGTAGAAACTAATTTCACATGCCGCCACCATAGTCGTCGACATCGTCATCGTCTACGGTGGTGGTGGCTGGCATTTCTACCAAGCCATGTTGCTGCTCCTGACTGGTGTGATAGGGTAATGACTTCTTAATTGTTGCGAGTGTGAGGACACATGTGTGCTGTATGAGTATGTGCTATGGATAACCCAGATGTAACGAAAAATTCACCTCCCATTAGAGCTATGATACGATTTCATATATACATATACACAAAGCTCAAGCATATATACATCATAGCGATAAGCATCAGTGCGGTAGTAACATGAGAGAAGTATATATACTCTTAATTAAATGCAGCACATTTTAAATTTTTAATGACAATCGAGGTTAAATTTTAATTATACTCCTTTAAAATTTAACCCTGCTCCTCACCTATCTCACCCGCATATCTATCTCATCACAGTCCATACCAGATTTTATATCATCCACATCCAGCAGGGTAGAGAGAGATTCGTCGGAGGACATCACCACGACAAGTCAGGAGTGATTTCATATTATTAAAATAGTGTCAGTTGACGCGCGCAAGGTGCAATGTAAATTTACATTGAACGCGACAGAGCGCAAGGATAGCTTTGTGATGATTCATTGGTTTTTAATGAAAATTTAATATAACGGCAATCAGTTCAGAGGTCACAGACATTCTGTCGATGGTATGGATGAGAGTTCAAAAGTTGTTCCTGGTTGTATAATTCTATATAACAAATGTAAATAGGGAATTTATGTGGAACCGCAAACGGACTGTGTGTATGTGTATGAAGGGTGGTGTGAGGAAAATATTTATCAGGGAAATTTTCATCAGAGGTATAATGGCAATATTATTAGAATTAATTTTGAATAAGATCATTTTTTATTTGGAGGTTTTAATTATTCTCGTTGGAATATTTTTCTTTGCTTCCAACCTGACTGGAAATGCAATCTAGTTTTTAACTAGGCCCTAGAAAGTTTTACATCTATGCTTAAAAAGGCATGGCAAGGATAATTACCGAAACTCTATATGTTTCCTTTTTCCTCGAGATAAATGTTCTTATTTGAGACTCGATCATAGGATCTTCTATTTACCAGTACAATTTTCTAACTACTATGTGCTAATTCACAATACAGTATTGTGTAATGTTGAGAAAAAATCTGCGGTGTTTGGTAGAAACATTTAAAATTATATTTTGTTTTCCCGTGGGTAGAGGTGCAAAACCTCCAAGAGACGCTATGAGGACCGAAAAACGAGTGCTCATAGGTGTATGAGACTCTTACTGCACTAAAACCACCTTTACTCCACGATTGCAACTAATTTGAAACTTATCTAGCAATTTATGTTTAACGAAGTTAAGTAATGTGTTGCAGATAACTTCCCCTTGAAAGTTCCTATTTATCCGACGATTTTAATGGGTTCTTTTTTCGCACCAAGTTGGTATGTTATGTTATACGCAGTGGTTGGATATGTTGTAGTAACTGGGAGCCTCAAGCTGTATCTTTTCCTACACATCAAGTACTTACATTACCTCCAAGTTGGTCTTGGCTTTATGTCATGACTTGCTAAACTTGTAAGAAGTGTGAATGTTGATCAAGGAAAGAATTGCTACATTACCCCAATGGCCCTACAGATTGGAGGTTAGTGCGTTGGGCTTACGACCCGACCACACTTAACAAAAACCT
Organism: Dasysyrphus tricinctus; assembly: GCA_963921185.1. Taxonomy (NCBI): domain Eukaryota; kingdom Metazoa; phylum Arthropoda; class Insecta; order Diptera; family Syrphidae; genus Dasysyrphus; species Dasysyrphus tricinctus. The sequence continues at coordinate 32,575,055 of OY992531.1, forward strand.
TTGTTATGATAGAGGCGGGTGAAAGCCTCAGATAACGAACTCCGTCAAAAGGCAACCAGACCCGATACGAAAATGGACTACGACCTACGAGTATGAACCTGGAATGTAAGGACATTCTATACGCCAGGTTATACTCAAAAGCTTGAATCTGTCATCTCTGCTAGGATGCGGACTCATCGTGGGTAAGCGACTCAGATCGAAAGTCATCGATTTTAAGCCGATAAGCGATCGCCTGGCTGTGATCCGCATCAAAGCTACATTCCAAAACATCAGGCTAATATGTGCACACGCCCCTACCGATGAAGCTGAGGAGTCTAACAAGGAGGAGTCTTACGACCTTTGGACGGATCCTACGAAGCTATTCCGGACTACGATGTCAAAGTCGTGCTCGGAGAATTCAATGCTAAAGTCGGAAAGGAAAACAGTTTGACGGATTGGTTGGAAAGCACAGCTTACACGAAACAACAAAAGATAACGGCTTACGACTAATCGACTTTGCTGCAGCTTGTAATACGGTGATAAGTAGCACTAGGTTCCCCAGGAAAAGGATACACACAGCAATCTGGCGATCTCCAGATGGTCGAACCGCCAACCAAATCGACTACGTGCTAATTGGGGCAAGGCACGCATCGAACATCTTGGATGTGCGAACTTTCTGAGGTGCAAACCGGACTCTGACCAATTTCTTGTTGTGACAAAGTTCAGAGCCCGACTGTCCAACGAAAAGAAAACGAAGACCGCCCAAAGGAAGAAATTCAACATTGCATGCCTTAGCACATCTGAGAAAGCCCGAGACTACAGTTAGCTATTGACTGGGAAACTCTCTGCTATATTCCCAGCCACAATCGTCAGCAACCAGTGTTAGCAGTATTGCGACATCATTAAGGAGAGAGCCAAGACCACCGTAGACTATCAACTACCCAAAAAAAAGAACCCGTGGTATAATGATAAATGCGTGTTATTCAAGCAGGAGACGGAAAATGCACGAATGCAATGGAAAACAAAAGCAGCAAGAGCATTGTATATAAAGTTTATAGTATTCTCATGAAGAAAAAAAGCTCGTGGCCATCTAGTGTCCAAATGTAATCCTAATTTTTGTTAAGGGATCTCGGTAAGACGATCACAGCGAACCTATCGACCAAATGTCAACCTACAAAATCGTGTTTCATGAGAATACTATAGAGTGGATATACAATGGCAAGAGAGGAGTACCGTGAAAAGAGAAAAAAAGAGAAAAAACGCTGCGCAAAAAAAAGACCATCCGCATCCTCTCAGCTTAGGTGTCTCGAGGATTCGAGCACCAATACCAACACACTCACTGGTTCCAAATAAAACAGCCTTGCAACTGGCATCTGGTTATATGGACGGCATGCACACAAAACGTGATTCTGTGTCTTGCAAGAACCACAGAGGCATATCCCTGATAAATGTCGCCTACATTATCCAATATAACGTACTATGTAAGCGTTTAAAATCTTTAAGCCACACTATGATCAGCACGTACCGGTGTGGCTTCAGGCCAGGCAGATCAAAGATAGACCAAATCTTCACTATCAAAGCCGCATATGATAGCATAAAGCGTCAAGAGCTTCTTTTTGTGATGTCGGAACTCGGGATCCCGAATGAAAATACTTCGCCGCATGACAATACAAAACACGTGGTGTAACGTGCATATGAGTAATAGCTCATCCGAGCTATTCCACACGTGTACAGAGTTCAGACAATGAGATGCGCTATCATGTGATTCCTTTAACCTATTCCTGGCGCAGATAGTGCGCAAATGTGGTGTTAACATGGAAGGCACTATCTTCAACAGGTCATCAAAGCTGCTTGAATGAGGAAAGAACAAAGTATATACAAACAAAACGTCATCTGTCCATCACCTAAGACAAAACATTACTGTTTGTAGCAGTAATTTCAAGGTAGTCAGGGAGTTCAGCTACCTCGGAACAAACATCAATTCCACGAACGACACCTTAGTGGAAATCCGACGAAGAATTACCCTTGCCGCTGCTACTTCGGTTTGGCCAAACAAATGGGTTCAAAACTCCTTTCTCGAAAGACAAAGTGCACGCTATACAAAACGCTTATTTTACCAGTTCTACTCCACGGCACCGAGTGCTGGACGATAAGTAAAAAAGGGGAATTGATACTAGGCACTTTCGAGAGAAAAATTTGGATATTTGGTCCTATATGCGAAGAGGGCGATTGGAGGAGAAGATTCAATCGTGAATCGTACGAGCTGTACCAAGATGTGGATGTAGTCCAAAGAGCCAAAACACGTCGACTACACTGGCTCGGCCACATCGAGCGAATGGACAACAACGCTCCAGCCATGAAAATTTTTGAATCCCAGCCCCCAGGTTCGAGACGACCAGGAAGACCGAACCTCCGCTATAGGGACCTGGCGGTCACAGACGCAAGAGCGCTTGGTCTCGACGACTGGAGGGAGCGTGCGTGGGACCGCAACCGATGGAAGACTGCAATATCTCAGGCAGATACCCTTCATGGATCGGGAGCCGGATAAGTTAGGTTAGGTTAGGTAAATGGGCTGACAGTTGGTTTTGTTACCGTCACACTTAGATCAATGTAGATCCATTGTGGTACCCTAGGGGTTGTGAACCCTATGAAAAGAAACCTATGATACATCCCATGTTAATTCAAGCCCGTTAAGGGTATTGAAGAGTTTCAGCAGGCTATAGCCTGAAAAGTCGGTGAGTATTTCTTGGTCGTTGGAGGAGTGTCCGTTGGTACATAACCACCAGGCTGAGAAATGTCTGTCGTTATATAATCACCTGGCTGAGAAGAAAAACGCTTTTCAAAGGCGTGATCCTTCCTTTGCCCCCACTTGAGGAATCATCCCTCTATCAGGCCCGTAGGAGCAGTGGCTCCATGCAACGTCTGGTAGATGGGTGTGATAGGTCAGTGGTTGGTTTATGTGTCAGTTCGATGAATGTCTGTCATCACATAATCACCCGGCTAAGAGGAAAACACCATTAAGAGGTGTGATCCTTCCTTTGCCCCCATTTGAGAAATCATCCCTCCATCAGGCCCGTAGGAGCAGTGGCTCCATGCAACGTCTGGCAGATGGGTATGATAGGTCAGTGGTTGGTATGATGTCTGTCGTTATATAACCACCTGGCTGAGAAGAAAAACGCCTTTCAAAGGCGTGATCCTTCCTTTGCCCCACTTGAGGAATCATCCCTCTATCAGGCCCGTAGGAGCAGTGGCTCCATGCAACGTCTGGTAGATGGGTATGATAGGTCAGTAGTTGGTTTATGTGTCAGTTCGATGGATGTCTGTCGTTTTATAATCACCTGGCTGAGAAGAAAAACGCCTTTAAAAGGCGTGATCCTTCTTTTGCCCCCACTTGAGAACTCATCCCTCTATCAGGCCCGTAGGAGCAGTGGCTCCATTCAACGTCTGGTAGATGGGCTTGATAGGTCAGTGGTTGGTTTATGTAAACGTACGATGAAGAAATGTCTGTCGTCACATTATCACCTGGCTGAGAAGAAAGCACCTTTAATGGCGTGATCCTTCCTTTGCCCCCACTTGAGGAATCATCCCTCTATCAGGCCCGTAGGAGCAGTGGCTCCATGCAACGTCTGGTAGATGGGTATGATAGGTCAGTGGTTGGTTTACGCATCCGTTCGTTGAAGAAATGTCTGTCGTTTTATAATCACCTGGCTTAGAAGAAAAACGCCTTTAAAAGGCGTGATCCTTCCTTTGCCCCCACTTGAGAACTCATCCCTCTATCAGGCCCGTAGGAGCAGTGGCTCCATTCAACGTCTGGTAGAGAGGTATGATAGGTCAGTGGTTGGTATATGTATCCGTTCGTTAACTGTCATTATATAATCACCTGGCTGAGAAGATAACGCTTTTCAAAAGCGTGATGCTTCTTTTGCCCCCACTTGAGAACTCATCCCTCTATCAGGCCCGTAGGAGCAGTGGCTCCATTCAACGTCTGGTAGATGGGCATGATAGGTCAGTGGTTGGTTTATAAACGTTCGATGAAGAAATGTCTGTCGTCACATAATCACCTGGCTGAGAAGAAAACACCCTTTCATGGTGTGATCCTTCCTTTGCCCTCACTTGAGGAATCATCCTTCTATCAGGCCCGTAGGAGCAGTGGCTCCATTCAACGTCTGGTAGAGAGGTTTGATAGGTCAGTGGTTGGTTTATGTATCCGTTCGTTAACTGTCATTATATAATCACCTGGCTGAGAAGATAACGCTTTTCAAAAGCGTGATGCTTCTTTTGCCCCCACTTGAGAACTCATCCCTCTATCAGGCCCGTAGGAGCAGTGGCTCCATTCAACGTCTGGTAGATGGGCATGATAGGTCAGTGGTTGGTTTATAAACGTTCGATGAAGAAATGTCTGTCGTCACATAATCACCTGGCTGAGAAGAAAACACCCTTTCATGGTGTGATCCTTCCTTTGCCCTCACTTGAGGAATCATCCTTCTATCAGGCCCGTAGGAGCAGTGGCTCCATTCAACGTCTGGTAGAGAGGTATGATAGGTCAGTGGTTGGTATATGTATCCGTTCGTTAACTGTCATTATATAATCACCTGGCTGAGAAGATAACGCTTTTCAAAAGCGTGATGCTTCTTTTGCCCCCACTTGAGAAATCATCCCTATATCAGGCCCGTAGGAGCAGTGGCTCCATGCAACGTCTGATAGATGGGTATGATAGGTCGGTGGTTGGTTTACGTTATCGTTCGTTGAAGAAATGTTTTGTACGCCTATTGACTGTGGTTGGATAAGTTACCAATCTCATGGTCGTGTGGTTGATAGGGCGTACGGATTTTCATTTTCAAGCCATTTGGTAGCATTAATAAATTTCAATATGTTTTTGCTTGGAATGTCCGAGAGTTCTTCCAAGTCATTGAAGAAGTATCTCCCTAGGTGTTTGTTTCTGAGATGATAAAGCGCAGGGCAGTGACACAGGTAGTGAGGAGTATCCTCATGAATCTCTATGTCACCACATCCCCTGCATAAATCGTCTAAACTGAGTTTCATCTTTTTCTTGTGGTATCCTAGGTGGTTGTGACCGGTGATGATACTCACGAAAAGAGATAAAGACTTTTTATTCAGTTGGATGATGGTGTCGGTCTTTTGTTTGTTGAAACTAGGCCATAATTTTCTGGTTATAACACAGGTATCGAGCGATCTCCAACGCCTATTTGTCGCAGCTAGAGTTCTACTCTCGATTAACTGTTTAAGATTACAGGGTGGAACCTGAACTGTAGTTATTGCCTGATCAGGATCAAGAGTCGATCCGATTCTTGCCAACTCGTCAGCGCTTTCGTTACCTGGGACACCACTGTGACCAGGAACCCAGCAGAGCCTTATATTGTGCTGTGTACCAAGAACCCTTAGCTCTTCGCGACAGCAAGTAACAAGCTTCGATTTGATTTCAATGGCAGAAATCGCTTTTATTGCCGCTTGGCTATCAATGAAAAAGGTGATATCAGCTTGTGGTATTGCCATCATTGAGACTTGTCTAGCAGCTTTTGTCACTGCCAGGACCTCAGCTTGGAAGACACTGCTGTAATCAGGAAGTCTGAATGAGCTGGATAATCCGAGGGTTTCTGAGTAGAACCCTGCACCAACACCTGTATCCATCTTGGAACCGTCGGTGTATATAGCTATCATCGAATCGCCGGTTGACGGCTCGTTTATTTGCCATTCCTCTCTACTAGGAAAGGCTGTCGTGAACGGCTTTTTGAAGTCTAAATGGGGTGTTATGTAGTCAGTGCACACCATATTACCCGAGTATTTCTGTAGAATCTGCGCGTGACCTGTAGCACTCTGTTTCCAGCTGCTAGTTTGGCTAAGCCGAAGTGCGCTCTTGGCTGCTGATTCATGTATATATAGATCTAGGGGTTTTAAGTTGAGTATAGCTTCCAGACCCGCTGTCGGGGTGGACCTCATTGCCCCAGTGATACCAATACATGCCAATCTTTGTATCTTTGTCATGATTTTAAGGTTGGTAACTTTGTCCAGTGAACTCCACCAGACTACGTTACCGTAAGTCAGTACAGGTCTAACTATGGCTGTGTACATCCATTTGATAATTTTTGGGCTTGGACCCCACGTTTTGCCAAATATCCTGTTGCAGGAATAGAAAGCAAACATGGCTTTCTTCGTTCTTTCTTTAATGTTGAGACTCCAGTTCAGTTTCTTATCCAAGATCACACCCAGATATTTGGCATGATCGGAGATTTTGAGCTGGGTCCCCTCAATAAAGGGAATTTGAAAAGTCGGTATTTTCCTTTTGTTCGTAAAAAGGACTAATTCTGTTTTTTGCGGGTTAACCGCTAGACCGCAGTTTTTAGTCCACGTATTTACTACTAATAAGGCATTCTTAATTTGTTCACTAATTGTGGAGGGAAATTTACCTGTCGCTAGTAATGCAAGGTCATCCGCATATGCGACTACTTTTACTCCACTATATTTCAGTCTCATTAGAACTACGTTCATCACGAGTATCCAGAGAAGCGGAGAAAGGACCCCCCCTTGTGGAGTCCCTCTGGAGGTAGATACTTTGATCTGTTCTCCTCCTAGCTCCGAGTTTATCTGTCTGTTTCTTAACATGCACATTATCCATCTAATGATGGCGGAATGTACTTTAAGGTTAACGAGAGCTCCTTCCACTGCCTCGTTTCGGACATTGTTAAAAGCTCCTTCAATGTCTAGAAAGGCGGCAAGGGTGTATTCTTTATCTTTGAGCGTTTTTTCGATTGTGCTGACGACGCTATGCAGCGCTGTCTCAACACTTTTGCCTTTTGAATAAGCATGCTGGGCTGGAGACAAGACCTCCGGGCTCAGTGTGCTGCGAATGTGTAAGTCTATTAGTCTTTCAAATGTTTTTAAGAGAAAAGACGTGAGACTAATGGGTCTGAAGTCTTTAGCTTCTGTGTGGCTGGGCTTTCCAGCTTTCGGAATAAAAACTACCTTGACTTCCCGCCACACCTTGGGAACATATCCCCATTTCAGGCTACTTAGGAATATGTTTTTTAAGTGTGGGATTACAAGGTCTTCACATTTTTGTAGCATCATGGGGAAGACGCCATCTAAACCAGGTGATTTATACGGTGAAAAGGAATTAATAGCCCACTTTATCTTTTCTTCCGTAATCAACTCGGCTGGTGTTGTATTTTCTATGCAGAGCTCTATTCGCGGGTTGTTATTCACGTTAGAGGTGCAGCTGGGAAAGTGAGCGTTTACCAGAAGTTCCAGTGTTTCGCTACACGATTCTGTCCAATGTCCATTGGGTTCCCTAAGAGATCCCAGAGTAATAGGTCCCTTAGCCAGTATTTTCCTGAGTCTTGCTGATTCATTGGTATTCTCAACTTGACTGCAGAAGTTCCTCCATGAGCTGCGTTTGGCTCTTTGTGTTTCTATCTTGAAATTCTTTTGACTAGTCTTATACATTTCCCAGTCCCTATCTGTTCTAGTCCGCTTGGCAACATTAAAAAGTCTCCTTGTATCTTTTCTGATATTACCAAGTTGAGTTGTCCACCAGGGTGGTTTCTTTTTACCCGCTCCCCCTGATCTAAGTGGACATCCCTTTTCAAAAGCTTTACCGAGAATCCCAGTTAAGCTATCAGTAGCTTTGTCTATTAACTCTGGTATTTGCAACGCATGAGTACTAAGATTTTGTATTTCTGTTCCTACTACCCTATTAAAAATATCCCAGTTGGTATTTCTGAGATTTCTAAATGGTTTACGGGGACCTATGGTGTCGGGTATTGAGAATTCTATGAGCTTGTGGTCAGAGAATGATTCATCTTTCAATACCTTCCATTGTTCTACGGAGATAGTATCCGAGTTGCTCAAAAGAGTGACATCGAGTACCTCTTTACGGTTTTTGGTAACAAAAGTGGGTTCCCTGCCCCTATTCGCTACCAAAATATTATTTTCTATAATAAATTCAAAAAGTGACTCACCTCTATCGTTGATATCAGTGCTTCCCCACTGCGAATGGTGTGCGTTGGCATCGCAGCCAACAACAGTATCCCATCTCTCCAGTGCAGCACGTTGGATGAGTTCCTTGGTTATCTCAGCCGGTGGTCCTTCTGTCCCGTCCCCCGGCATATAGCATGATGCTATTACCAGTGGTGGGAGCCCGGCACGTTCAAGTTTAACCGTCGTTTGGTCTAAACAGCTGTATGTGGATAGAAGAAAGAGGTTAATCTGTTTTCTAGCTACAATACAAGTTCTAAATCTACTGTTAATGCCTACATTTGTGGGACTATACAGCGTGAGTTCTTTGGAGTGTAAGCCTCTAATTCTGCCACCTGCAATCCAGGGTTCCTGAACTAGGGCAACGTCTATGTGTCTACTCTCCATGAGGTAGACTAAGTTGGCACTGGCGGCTTTACTGTGGTGGAGATTAATTTGAATTAACTTCATTTTGATTTTAAAACCCTCCCCTCCTTAATTACCTCTTTCTTGGTAGCTATCAGCCGCAGCCTGCATCGGTTTGTACCGACGCGTACCTTGAAACCAATTTTCCTAAGAAGTGGTAATGATTTGTGATTTAGGATCACAACCACTTCTGTGCCATCTTTTGTCTTCTCGCCCATCTCAGCCACCTCCCAGTCTTGACTGAGCTGGTCGGTGTTGAGTGACCTGAGGTATCTCTCGATTCGATCCTTCGGAATGAGCGGTCCTTTGATGATAAGCTTTGCTCTAGGCCGTGAAAAATCGCCGATTTCCTTCCTCCTCATGAGGCGAAGGTCAGCGTTTGGCCATGGAGCTTCAGCTTTACCAACAAACTCTTGGAGCCATGTAAGAGTATGGTCATCTTCACATGTCAACATTTTGAATCCTTGGAAGGTGCTGAGATTACCGAAGAGTGGCGGTGGCCGGCTCTTAACGATAGCCTCGTTAACCTCCTCAAGGATCCGAAGTTCCATTAGTTGCCACTGGTCATCCGTCAGTTTCCGTGTAGGATTACCATAGTCTACTATGGCAACTTGCTGGCCTACTACAGACGCCTTGGAGACTCTGGCTTTTTTCTTTTTATTGGTCGGTGATACGGTAGATGGTGAGCTCGTATCGTTCCTTGCTCGCTTGGACGTACCTGCATTGGCTGGTGGGTCAGTGGATGGCAGGGTGCCATCCTTAGACACTCCCAATGCGGTATTCCTGGAGCTCGGTTTAGTCGTTTTGTTGTCGTGTCTGTTAGTTATTTGTGGTGTCGTCTGGAGTCTTTGTTTGGATCTGTCCAGAGCCAACCGTTCCTTAACCGTTAAGGTTTCAGGATTTTTGGTTGATAGGAACCGGACAGTCCTCGCATCGTTCCGTCTTTGTCGGCGTTGTATTTCCTTGTCGCTGAGGAGTCTCTTCCCCTTGCGTCGCACTGCAGGTCCTGCATTGCGTCGCACGGCTGGATTCTCCACAGCTGTCAAGTCAGTCATGTCGCTGTTAAGCGTTGAGTTACCAATGCAGTCACCTGGTTGGGAGGAGCAAGACGCATTTAGGTTGCATGCAGGGCTATGGCCCAGGATGTTTCCTTTGTGCCTCTCACTTCCCTCAACCTCACCCTGAGCTACTTTCCCACCCACCAGGCCCGTAGGAGCAGGTGGCTCCATGCAACGTCTGGTTGGTGTGTTGAGCAGCTCAGTGGTGTGTTTCCTTTTTGGGTAATTCTTACCACGTTGCCCTGGTTGTGAAGAGGTAGACGCACCTAAGTTGCATGTAGGGCTATGGCCCTGGATGTTCCTCATGTGTGCTACCTCTACACTAACCCCTTCCGCGGGTATCTTTTCACTCTTCGGACCCGTAGGAGCGGAATGCTCCATGCAACGTCCGGCAGGCGAGTTCGATATTCCGGTAGTTGGTTCATGTTGTGAGTCAGTCTTTGTCATTGCTGGAGTAATTGATGAGGCTGTCCTCTCCCTGGTGTGGGTTTTACCAACACGAGAAGCAGGCGGCCCCATCAATCCACTCACGCTTGTGTCCTCCACAGGAGCAGCCTCCGCCGATGTATGGGCAGGTGGCCCATTCTTCATTGAAAGCTCCTTCTGCAGAAACGCACGTGCGTTGTGCAGTCTTTTGCGTTCAGCGTCTGTTAGTTCTTCCCACCCCATTGTGCCAAGTCGATTTACTGTTTTCCTGCAGTTGGAGATTTTACTCCGCCTGGAGGAAGTTGACAGTCCGGAGAGATTAGAGCTGGCAACGGAACAGCAGTCAATGATGTCATCACTGTCAACTGTCCCGACGCTGGCCCCATCCCCCACCCCGAGATTGGCAAACGGGTTGAGGAGTAGGTCCTCTTCTTCGTTCGTCATTGTTATTGTTTTGTCCTTGTGTGTTGTTTGTGTTTTGTCCTTGTTGTTTTCGTTTAGTGTGTTTTCTGTCACTGGCGACTTAGCCTCTTGCGAAGCCAAGCCCTCGCCGGCAGTCGTGACTCCTGCCGACACTGTAGCGTATATCCCCGCTAGATTTGTGTTCGTTTTTGTTGTATCTGTCATGGTTTGTCATAGGTGGGGGGGTTTCTTAGTTTGTTTAAAATCTACAGCTGGCCAGCTGAGGATCTTAGAAGTAGACCCACAGCTGGCCAGCTGAGGATCCAAACGTAAGCCTCCTCACCGCGACAAGGTGAACCCCAAGAGGAGGTTAAGTTAGTAAGTACTAATAAGTTGTAAATAAGCTAAAGTCCAATAAGGCCCCTGGATATGACATGTCGATACGGATATGTCTATTAGTTGGAAGCCGTTGTCTGTTGTCCTTTCATGGAGGCTGTGGTTTCCAACTAATCCGCCAAAGATGTTTTCATTTCCGACTTTAGCATTGAAATTTCCAAGCACGACTTTGACATCGTACCCCGCACAGGCTCCGTAGGCTCCGTCCAGGAGGTCGTAAAACTCCTCCTTGTAAGACTCCCCAGCTTCATCGGTAGGGGCGTGTGCACATATTAGGCTGATGTTTTGGAAGGTAGCTTTGATGCGGATCACAGCCAGGCGATCGCTAATCTGCTTAAAATCGATGGTTTTCGATCTGAGTCGATTTCCCACGACGAATCCACCTCCTAGCATGTGCATACTTTGGTGACATCTGTAATAAATGTCGTAATCTTTTCTTTTCGTTATACCAGATCCTATCCATCGTATCTCCTGGATCGCGGTAATATCTGCCTTGTACCGCGAGAGGACAGATTCAAGTTTTTGAGTAGCACCTGGTGTGTAGTGTCCTTACATTCCAGGTGCATACTCGTAGGTCATAGTCCATTTTCGTTTCGGGTCTGGTTGCCATTTGAGGGGGGTCGTTATCCAAGGCTTCTCGCGTTTCTCTCATAACAATTGGTTTTTACTGTGGTCAAGTCGTTAGCCCAACGCAATAACCTCCAATCTGTAGGGCCATAGGTTTAATATTGCAATTCTTTCCATGATCAACATTTGCACTTACAAGTTTAGCAAGTCCTGGCATAAAGCCAAGACCAGTATCTGGCGGCTACCAACTTGGAGGTATTGTTAGCACTTGATATGTAGGAAAAGATACAGCTCGAGGCCCCCAGTTACTACAACATCCAACCACTTATTTATTCCTCCTTTTAATTCGACAAGTGTAGCATTTCTTGTTATGTAGCTTACATTTGAGGTAAAATTCATATCAATATGTTCGTTGAGTGCTTGCTTAAATGCTTGCTTTAATGTTTTCTCCACGTAATCGCCGGATACGGCCGATTTCTCTTCTTCACTCTAAGCCCATTCGTTTGTTCTTCAATATTCGACAGAATTATTTTTACAGACCGGATCTAATCCACTTAACATCGAACTAGAGCCTAAACGGGTAAGCCAATATTTTTCAAATTTGAAACATAATATTTTCTAAAGAACATGTCTGGCTCGATGTAAGGGCGTAAAGACACAAATTTTAAAATTAAGTTATGATGTTTCTTCCAAACATCTCAGAAATAACTATGCACTTTCATTTTGTCATGCTTTTTTTATGTTGGGTATAAAAGTTTTGGCTTTCATTGTATGATGGACTTTAGCTAAACTTACCCAAAAAGCTTTAACTAGCAAGGACCTCGCGAGTATTTGACAAGTTTTCTATATGGAAACCCTCTAGGGCCTTGATTCAGCTTGGAAAAAGCCTGTTAATTTTCCAGGCGGGAACTTCACGATTATTTGAAAAATTTAGTAGACAAATTTACAATCTTTTCTAGCTATACGAAGGATATTGTGTCACTACTACAGTAATCTAATCATCATACCCACATAGTATCTAGTTATTTACCAATACTTTATGCGCACATCAGCAAAATTTTTATTTTTCGGTACAACTCCTTTAAAACGTTCTTTCAATTTCCTTGAAAAACATTTAAAATATTTCAACTAAAGGTGTTTAATTCCAGCATATCGTTTAATATCCAATTACAAGAAGAGTACCGATGCATATAATTTTACATATCTATCTATCTATTCATTTTCACACAGAATTCTACTTCAACTATTTCCAACCTTTTAAAAGGATAAACCAACTAAAAATTTATACGAGTAGTAGACAAAATCCACAACCATACCTACACTTTAATTTCAAATAGCAAAAGAGAGATCCTTTTTTGAAAAACATTGTGACTATGTATATACATAAGTATATGTGTGTGAAGAAAATTCATGTTAGGTGGGCTTATACCTATACATATATACTATATACCTATGTATTTATATGCAGATATAAAATTCTAGGAAACATCGACCATTTGATTATATTGAAACTTGTGCTTAATGATTGTAAAATGGATTTGGGATTTGTAAAGAGCTTTTATGGCAAAATTTCATATATGATGACAGTTTTTTGTGAGAGGGTTAACTACATATGTACATGGGATTGTTTTAAACAGATTTTCTCATCACAAAGTGAATGAGATTTTGCAAAATGATGTGCAACCAAAGAAAAAATTTTAATTAAATTAACTTTCTATAATATTTTATGCATATCTATACATGAATGCAGGACATTTTTTATGGTGATAAGTGATGAAAATTATTAAAAAGTTTCAATAATAAAAAAGAAACGAATTATATGCGATTTAAAGTATGGAAATTAATAAAAAATTACCTCAATTTTTTTAAATAAATATTTTCTTATCTTCTTCTTCTTCTTCTTATATATAAAAATCAATCGTTGTGCGTTAGTCCTGCAAAAAATCGAAAACGGCTTACCTGATTTGAATGATTGTTTTTGGTAAATGTTTGGTATGAACCGGTGAGTGTTTAAATGAAGTTTAGCTTGAATAGGTCTTGCGGTTTGCCAGCAAAGTGCAAAAATGCAATCTGAGTGCCTGTTTTACATACAAAAAATTAATTAATCAATTGAGTTTGAAAACATCAATCAATCAATTATTATGAAACTTTTTTTTTTGATAAAATAAAATAAAAAAATTAATATTACAGTCGAGTCTCCACTATCCGGGATTCCATTAATCGAGGGCTGGATTTTCAAAACGAGAATTTAAAGTGCGGCCAATCTTATACATACTTAACTCATAAGAAAATGGCGATCGGGTTGGTATAGTGCGAATATTTTATACTATCCAAGATGGTTTTAGGGTGATCAAAAACTGCATTTCGGGTGTTGTAATTTTAGTGCATACTGCAAAATTTATAAAAAAAAGGCAATAAGCGTATCCATTGAGCTAACTACATAAAAGAAGTATGTAGACCATGAACAATGTACTTTTGGAAGCCAGAGGTAAATAGATAAAGCTTTGGTTGATGGATATTTAAGCAATGTTCTTGGGTTCTAAGCGGGGATAAAGGTTTTTCACTGTAAGTTGGAGGAATCAATAAATTTGATGTTGGGATTATTCTAAATGATCAGAATCAAGGGATGAAGGTCTTTATTCATTAAATGGGGGCTATCGTGAATAAAATTTCCCGCGGAATTTTTCTGATAGTCGAAAACTAAGAACGTGAATTTTGTTCGCAGTTTCTTTCGGAATTTATAGGCATCGAAAATGAATATTTCATGGCCCTGGGCTTACTTTGTAACCGACCAAATTTTAACCTGCAAGGAACAGTGGAAAATTGTTGGTATTTGCAATTTTAGAAGATGGGAGAAATTCTGTGGGAAATTTTATCCACGATAGATTTTCTGGATTGGATATCTGGAAGACCTAGAAGAGAAAGAAGATATGTAATTCTGACTCCAACCGAAAAGGCCATAAGTCATCTTATTTCCACCAACAGCCTTATCCGTTTCAACAGTTTCAAGTGACCTTCGGGTTTGCTTTTCTTAGTCTCAGAAACTTTCGGTCGGAATCTAAAAAATAATTTTTGTGTTTGAAGAGCTGAAGTTACAAAATTGCTTTTAGAAATGGGTAGTTTTAAAACTCTAGCTATTTTAAAGGTGAAATGATGTTAAACAAAAAAAGTTTATCGGTTTACGAAATTTCAACAATGCCTAAATACAGTGAAAGCTCTACTCGCGGATAGATCCGATCAGCGGAAAATTCCCTTAAACGGACCTATTTTTGGGAACCAACCTTTTCCTCGAATTTCTTATACAAATTGCGTTCCAATAAACGAACACTCCTTTAAACGGACTAGGGCTCCTATTTTTGCTCATTTCAAATAAAAAACTTCACAACAAACGGACACAATGGAAAAAGTATTGGATCTGTTTAAGAACAGTTCCTACATGGAAAATCTTTACTAAACGGACGCGAAGCTCTAATAACCGGACAAATCACGTTAAGAACTTAGTAGGGGATTTCTCTGGCAAATAAGTTAACGTTAGTTGAGAGTATAGAATTTCCTATTTCTCCATCGCGTTTCGGCATTGTAAATGTTCTACTGCGCTAATTTGCTTAGTTTTTTTGTTTTGCGATACCAAGAAGTGCAGGTTTCCATTTGGCAATCTTTCTCTTAGCCGGACTGCTCTGATTTACGGGCAAAAAGGGGACGATAAGTGTTCGCTTATTGTAGCTTTCACTAACCAGGTATACCTAAGACTCAGAAGTTTTACATAAGCCTATTTAAAAAAATATTCTTTGGCAAAGTAAGGTGACCACGGTCTACTATACCTAATATATGAACAAGAAAAAAAAAACTAATCTTTGGAAGTGCGGCCATCGAGTGTGAATATTGTTCAAAATTGGGTTTGGAGTTTGCCAACAACAGAATTTTTTAAGGCGATACAACATTCGCTGGGTTTCACCTATGAAGAGTTACACTCATATTTTTTAAATTAATTTACGGTGAAACGAAGTTCACCGGGTCAACTAGTTAATTAATAAATTTGTCGAGTCAATCTTTGTGTTAAAGAAACTAAATCAAATAAAGTTTCTGGCAGTGTATTTTATTTGTTTGTTTTATAAGTAATAGAGTAAGATCCCAGGGCCGTCAGTCATACGTCAATTTATTATAGCTGAAATTTTGTCTGTGAATGCACACTAGGGTAGGTGCGAACGAATGAATAATACGACCCTTGAAGCCGGCTGCGTTTTGTTGTTATGAAGTGCTAAAAGTGCATAAAATTAATTTTTACTTTAATTTTTTTGATGTTTTAATGAGAGTTAAACTTATTTTGATACATGCCAGACACCAACATGGGCACTCAATGTCAGCCAGACACATTTAAACGTGAAATTTACTATATTATTATTATTAATAATCTGAGGGCTCAGAAAATTTCCCCAGTTTTGCTGTCAAATACTAAAAATTTTGGATTCTGAGCAATTGAAATATTTTCTCAGGTTCACTTATTCACTTTATTTAAATTTTCCCCTTATTTATTTCAAAAAATAAAGCACTTTACTTTTCTTTCTACATAAATACAAAACAATTAATTGTTCACCACTGAAATAAATTTACTAACTTTACACTTCAATTTAATTACAAACTACCAACTTTAATCACTCACGATTTAAAACAAACAATCTCCACTGCCGGTCAAACATGTGCCTTTTATACTTATTTGACAGTTTCTGGATGTTGCCCGAATTTTCTGGAATCTACTTCTAGAGCTTTCCGTTGGGGAAATTTTCCATAATTTGCCTTTCTGAAACTTTTATTTTGACATTTAGCTCACGAAAGCTCTCCGTAGGTTGGTTTGTATCAGGTATAATCCGGAAGATGGCGCTTCTTCATTCGAGAGTCGTTATAGTTCAGTCTAGAGTCGTTATAATTAGTTAAGGGTAGGTATATTTGCACTTCGACCTTAAGCTCTATTGTATCAGTTTTTTTGCTATTGTGAGTCTATAGAGTTCGAATGTGAAAGTCATAACTGAATCAAAGCTGAATTTTAAATATACTCTTGGGGCTACTGGTACAATATATTTCCAAAGCTGCCAGATGCCTACAGCGGGACCAAATGTCAGCACGACATCTATAAATGTTTCGAAAAAATATTTTAATTTAGGTTTTAGTTTCAAAGATAACGTTTTATGTACTTCGGGAAACTATTTCACAATATTTCTCAAGTCACCAGACTGCTTCAGTGGGGCTTTTTTAAGACATGTAGTTTTCAAGAAGAGATAAAACGCATATAATTTAATGTTATGGTCAAGAATTTAGCTTTATTATAAAGATAAGGGTTTGCCATTATGTTTTAAAATGATTTTGGGCACGTGGCCGCGGCGATTGGCTAGAATAAATGCATAAATCAAGTGACAGCTGTCAAAAAGACCAACTCCGAAAAAAGTATTGCCAGATTGAAAACCACACGTCAAAAAAAACACCCTTTAGTTTGTAATTCGGTTCTCTTGTGCCATGCTACTGCAGCATAGGTAATGATGGATCTTACCACCATGGGGTAAATCCATTTTTGGCTATGTCACAAAGAGTTTCTTCGAACTTCCCAAGGGCTGCTATGAAGATAACGTCCGCGATACCTAAACAGCGTATGCCTTGGGAGGTCAGACTTTCTAGTAGCTCATCCACAACAAGACTCCACAAAGAGGGTGACTGTACGCCTCCCTATGGACAGCCTCTTGTTGTGGTGATTTTCTGAAAACTTTTCCCCGTGTGCGCCTCTGTAGTTCTTGTGCTCAGCATTTAATTGATCCATCTGGTTAAAGTGATAGGTTAGTGAACCCTTGAAAAGAGGTTTAAACTAATCACATCGATATTAAGTTATAAACTTAATAATTTGTTCTTTATTTGTCGTTAAGTATTTGTGACATTTTCAATTTTGTCTTGTCTTTTAATCAAGATAACGAAGCCAGGGCCGTAGCTACGGTAGGGCATTGTGGGGCAATGCCCTACCTTTAAATGCGAATGCCCTTCCTTAAAAATACCTTCAACTATCGGTACAATTTCCTAATTTTCTTTAATTTACAACAAAAAACGAATTTGAAGGAAATGGCTCACGTCAAACAAAAAATTACTAGGTTTAAATTTAATATAATATTACGATGATGGAATAAACAAATAATTTTTGTCAAGACGTGCGCCTACTGTGTCGAGAGGCGATCTTAAATCTGTAAAATCTGAAGCAGTCAACCGATTCAGATGAAATTTGTAGGATAAAGAATATCATAAGATAAAATATCTGCCCAAATACGCGCCCACTTTTTTAAATAGGTCATCTAATCGTTGCAAGTTGATATAATTGAGGAGTGTATTTTAAAGAAAAGTTGTTATAATTTTTGCTATACAAAATTTCTCCACGCCCAATTATGGGGGCGTTTTTGAAAAAAATTTAGTTTTTTTACAGTAATTTTTATGAAAAAAAACGAACTGTCCTAATAACAGGTTTAGAATAAAGCAACAAAGCCTGATGTAAAATATTTGCCCCACCCACTATTGAGGGCGTTTTTTACAAAAAAAAAAGTATAGTTTCGTGTAAAAAATTTGAAAAAAGATACCTAGAATAAAATGTGTAGGAAATGCCTTTTTTTAAATAAAGTTATTCAAAGTTTTTTACCATTGGTAAAAATTGCATTGGAGAGAAGTAGTTCTGACTAAAAATAGCAAACTTAAAAACTCTATTTCGTAAGTGATACTGAAGGGTGTTAAGGAAGTCATAAATTGAAAATTTTATAGCCCCTACAAATTTTACTTACGAAGGAAAAAAGAAAATGGTACTAATGCAAAGATTCAGCACCACAAGTTACATTCGTATTGGTTTTTTGTCCATAACTAAGGGCAAGGAATTTAAAGACATAAGCTCGGTGTTTTGAAGGTTCGCTGATATTAGCAGCTAATTTTGTATGTATTGGATACAGAAGGTGGAAAAATAACAAAATAGTCAAAAATACCAGCAAATTAAAAATAATAATTAAAAGTCCCTGAAATTACATTTAATAAAATTTTATAAAACTGATTTCAAAAAAATTCAATGTAATGCTTCAATGTCAAAAATCAAAATATTTAACAGTTCATAAAATTCGTGTCCATCCCTGAACCACAGTGCATCGGTATTTGCGCCTATGTCTGTACGTCTGTACGTCTATGAACCTATGCATCCAATATACATCGATGTAGATGCTAGGTCCTAATAGAGTTTATCAATTTGCTTGAAACTGGGTACAGAGCATTTTCATGACGTTCCCAACAGAAGAAATTCAAATCTTTGTTGTAGCGCATCTCGAACGAGAAGCTGCCGTACAACTGTTTTGTTTTTTTTTTCGATTTTTTCAAAGACCATAGGATTTTGTTTAAAATTCAAACATTTATGTCCTCAATTTTTTTAAGAAAATTGTTTTATTTTTGGTTAATTTCTGTAATGAATATCACAACAAAAACATAAATGTTAAAAAAAGAGCCAAGTTCTTATGTGGACAACAAACATGTGCGTAAAAAGTCAGCCAAAAAAAGTAATGAGATCTAAAATATATGCCAAGTTTTAAGTTCAGGAAGTTTAATATCAAATATCTGAATTAGAGTAATATCGAAACATCTCCTAATTATGACAGAAATTTGGTATTTAATGATGACTGGTTAAAATTTGGTGGGTTCACTGGTCAAGTTTTCATACATTTTAAATTCGTGATTGAGTAAGTAATTAAGAGAAAACTTGCCAAGTAAATCCACCAAATTTTAATCAGTCATCATTAAAAACCAAATTTCTGTCATAATTAGGAGTTGTTTCGATATTACTCTAATTCAGATATTGGATATTAAACTTCCTGAACTTAAAACTTGGCATATATTTTAGATCTCATTACTTTTTTTGGCTGACTTTTTACGCACATGTTTGTTGTCCACATAAGAACTTGGCTCTTTTTTTAACATTTATGTTTTTGTTGTGATTTCACTTCTTTTTGCAAAGAATTTATTTTGCCAGGTGAAAATCAAACCATACCGCTCTGTAAAGTTTAATAATTCTACGACAACCAAAAGTGCTCCATATAAATAATAGCAATTCTGAGAAAGTGGGTAGATGCCACGCCCCTGAATGGAAAATCTCAATATTAAGTTGTCTTCGTACGAGTAAAACTAGGGTTCTTTTTAATTAGTCTTTATTAGAAAAGATGCTTACAGTTCCATGGTCAAGATAAGAGAGAGATATAATCTAAAGCTTAAAACTAAAGAAGTACAATTAAGTAATTGGTACAACTGATAATAATATACATATAAGTAAGTAATAAAGTAGAGGGTGATGCTAAACATTGAGCATGAGTTAATTCAGACTGCATTAATTAAGTAGCACATTTTAAATTCATGATCAATATATAACATCTTCCGCCACTAAATAAGGTTATTATACAATTTATACAAAATTCATTTATAATATAAAATTCAAACATAACTTAATCAATCAAGAAATTTACTTAAAGTTATTGATAATCAACTGACAAAGTGAATTATTAGTTACTCCATTATAGCTGGATTTGTTTTCAAATTTAAAGTCTTCGTTAACTCTTTTTCTTTAATTCTTGTAGATCTTCTAAATTCAATACTTTTTAACAATTTTTTCTTTACTCTTAAAGGTCGCTTACTGTTACTTTCCTTAATTTTTGTAGGATCGATATCGGATATAAAAATCTTATCATTCAAATTTCTTTTGCGAATTTGATTTTCGTGTACAAAACGTTCGACCTCGTTAACTCTTATAAAATATGTTAATGTACTAACTATCTTACAAACTTTTGCTGGAATCCATTTAATCATATTCATATAGTGGTTTCTATAAAGAACTTCCTCCCCCACTTTATATTTTGGTCTTAATATAATTTTACAATTTTTATTACCTTTAAAATATGCTCTCGAGTTTACATTATTTTTAACAGATTCATTTTCAAAATTTATATTTGTATTACTATTTTGTTTAAAAGAACTTAACAGAATTCTAGGCTTAAAATTAAATAACATTTCAGAAGGAGATTTGGAGGTAACTGTTGATGGAGTGTTACGGTAATTAAAAAGAAAATCATTAATTTTATCTACTAACGACATTGTATTGTTTTGTTCCAAGCAAAACTTTTTTAAAACTGACTTGACTGTCTGCACTCCCCGTTCTGCTAATCCATTTGACTGTGGGTGGTACGGTGGGGATTTTACTAAATTAATACCTTTACATTTACAAAACTTAGTAAGCACACATGAATTGAAAGGCGGGCCATTATCCGTTACAATACAACTCGGATATCCAAAAACTAAAAACAATTTGGCCAACTCATTTATTAATGCCTGAACAGTTGTTGTGTTCATTAACCTTACATCGCAATACTTTGAATAAGAATCCATAATGATTAAAAAAGTTTTCCCACCGAAAAAGAAAAAATCCAAATGAACACGATCAAAGGGAAACTCCGATGGTGCCCATTTCGTTTCAACCTTTTCGCGTGGAACGTTTTGTGTTTGTTCACAAACATCACAATTTTTTGCGAATGAGTTAATTGATTTATCGATGGCTGGCCACCACACAAATGACCGTGCTAACATCTTCATCCTCACTACACCTGCATGATTCTTATGCAGCAACTCGAGAACACTATTTTGTAGCGAGGTTGGAACAACACTCTGTGCCCATACAATACACAACCGTCTTCAATACATAAACTTGTTTTATTTTTAAAATAAGGCTTTATTTCATTTGAAATATTATTCTTTGGCCACCCTGATTGTAAACACTCGAAAACAGTTTTTAGCACTTTATCTTGTTGAGTACTCTCACGTACGGTTTCCGTATTCACCAAATTATCTTCAATGTGAAAATAATTTATTGGTGTCTCTTCCACATTTGAGCCACCACTCAATGGTAACCTTGAAAGACAATCTACATGTCCCATTTTAGAACCCTTCCTAAATGAAATTTTATAATTATACTGGGACAACAAAATTGCCCATCTGTGTAATCTCACAACAGCAACTGCTGAATTTCCCTTGCTAGGGTGAAAGATCTCCTTAAGCGCCTGGTTATCTGTGTAGATAGTAAACTCTTGACCATACAAATAGTTATGGTATTTGCCTATTGCGAAAATGATAGCCAGTGCCTCGCGGTGTAGCTGCGAGTAGTTTCTTTCTGCTGTTGATAGAGTACATGATGCAAAACTAACTGGCATTTCTTTGCCGTTCACAAGATGACATAAAATCGCTCCAACTCCATAAGGGCTGGCATCAGTGAATAAAATTATTTCTTTATTAGGGTCATAAAGTTTCAAAATTTGATTATTCAAAAGGAGAGTTTTACTATTTTCAAAAGCTTTTTCGCAATCGTCTGTCCATAAAAACTGTGTATCTTTTCTCAATAAATTATATAACGGTTGAATTTGTGATGCGAGATTTGGAAGAAATTTATTATAATAATTGAGAAGACCTAAATAAGATTGCAATTGTTGAAGATTTTTTGGTGACGGGGCTTGAACAATTGCTTCTACTTTCTTTTGGTTAGGTCTAGTTCCCTCAGAACACAGTGTATGACCTAGATAATCTACGGTATCACAAACAAACTTACACTTTTCAATATTTATATGGACGTTATGCTTTTCTAGACGACTTAAAATTTCAAAAAGATTGCGTTCACAATCAGCTGCAGATGCACCACCAACTAAAATGTCATCTAAATAACAAGCCACGTTCTTCAACCCTTGAAGAATCCGATCCATGACAGATTGGAATATAGCCGGTGCACTGCTTATTCCGAAAACGAGCCGAGTAAAAGCAAAAAGACCTTTAAATGTATTTATAACTAAAAGCTTCTGTGTATTTTCTGTAACCGAAAGTTGCTGATATGCACCCTTCAAATCAATAATTGAAAAGTATGAACATCCCGACAACCCTGCAAAAATATCCTCAATACGAGGTAGTGGATAATATTGTGTTTCTATACACTATTATTTAAAGTCACTTTACAGTCAACACAGATTCTTATGTTACCGTCTTTTTTTGGCACTATTACAATGGGGCTGGCCCACTGGCTAAACTCAACAGGAACCAAAATTTGTTCGTTGACTAATCTTTCCAACTCTGATTCTACTTTTTCGCGCAATTTATATGGTACCTGATAAGCAGCGTGAAAAATTGGTGTTTGGTCACTTTTTAACACTATTTCTGCCTCATACCCCACAATCGGATGGATTAGTTCTGGTTCAGTTATTTTCGGAAAACTAGACTTTATTTTACTTAAAAATTGTGCTTGGTTACTTACATACATTACAAATGTTTGACTCGCGAAACTGTTCTCTCCAACTCGGATACAACTTATCTATCCATGTACGTCCCATAAGACTTCTTCGCGGCACATCTCCAACAACAACAACAATGGGCAACTTCCATTCCCGACCTCCAAAGCTCACTTCGACTTCAAAACTACCAAGCTCACGTAACCTAGAACCTGTGACTGAACAAAGATTACAATTTGTTTTTTCTAATTTACATTTTTCGAACTTATCTAAATATTCTTTTTCACTTATATTATAATAGATGTTGTCGCTCCGGTGTCAATCTCCATAGAAAGCAGCTGTCCATTTGCCCTCACTGCGACCTCTTCAGCTTTATTAAAAATGCTCACGCTATTGACGCTTTTCGCATTCGCTCTAAATCGACACTTGCTAGCTATGTGCCCTTTTTTGTTACAGGCAAAATACTGCCATTCTTTTGCTGGACACTGGAACTCCTTGTGCACACTGCTCCCACAGCGAAAACAATTCTGTTTGCTGTAACCACTCGTACTACTGGAACTTGTTTTCTGAGAAGAATTTGTACTCGCTGCCGCTGAACGTGGTAATTTATCATGACGTATACTTGGATTTTTTTGTCGAAAAGCTTTTTTTTGGTGATATATCGCATTTTGTGACATTGGTTGAATGGCACGTGATGCGTTATGCGAAGCCTCCACATTCAATGCTTGTTGACACACTTTTTCGAAGGTTAATGAGTCATCACGTAGAAGCATCTCCTGAATCTTATCACTTTTAACTCCAACAATAAATCTGTCCGCCAGAGCTTCATCGAGAATGAGAGATTTATACTTTGCTAGCTTGTCATCTTTGATATCCTCTAAGAAATCTCCAAACCGGCACGATTGGGCTGCAGATTTGAGGCGCACAATAAATTCATTCAACGATTCGCCGTCTTCTTGATAAATTTTATTGAATTTATAGCGCTCTGCTCTTTTGTTCTCCTTTGGAGCAAAATGGTCTCGCAACAATTTTAATAATTCTTCAAACGATTTTTCACTAGGCATTTTAGGAATAGTTAATGACATGAGGATTTCGTAAATTTCGGCACCAACTACGGTAATGAATAGGGGCGTTTTTGCATCTTCTTGGATGTCATTTACGATAAAAAATTGTTTAATCCGATCCTCATATGCCTTGAAATTACTGCCAGGAACAAAGGGTTCAATACTACCCACTAGCCGCGACATTTTGTAATTTATTTTAAATACAATTTAACTTTTTCGCAACACGTGTTTCGCGAATCCTCGTCGCCAATATTAAGTTGTCTTCGTACGAGTAAAACTAGGGTTCTTTTTAATTAGTCTTTATTAGAAAAGATGCTTACAGTTCCATGGTCAAGATAAGAGAGAGATATAATCTAAAGCTTAAAACTAAAGAAGTACAATTAAGTAATTGGTACAACTGATAATAATATACATATAAGTAAGTAATAAAGTAGAGGGTGATGCTAAACATTGAGCATGAGTTAATTCAGACTGCATTAATTAAGTAGCACATTTTAAATTCATGATCAATATATAACACTCAATTTTTTATTTTTAACTCTGTATGTTCCTTAAGTCATACCGCTCTACAAATTTGCATCGTTCTACAACAATCGTAACTGCTCCATATAATTTATAAGAATTTTTAAGAATGTGGGTGGATACTACGCCCCCTGAATGGAAAATTCCAATTTTTCAATTTTTTTCTTGCTAAGTACTTCAAGCCCTACTGACCTACCAATTTTCATCGTTCTACAACAATCGGAAGTGCTCCATATAATTTATAAGAATTTGTTAGAATGTGGGTGGATGCCACGCCCCCTGAGTGGAAAATTCCAATTTTTCATTTTTTTTCTTTCTAAGTACTTCAAGCCCTACCGACCTACTAATTTTCATCGTTCTACAACAATCGGAAGTGCTCCATATAATTTATAAGAATTTTGAAGAAAGTGGGTGGATGC
The DNA here is from genome assembly GCA_963921185.1 of Dasysyrphus tricinctus. Taxonomy (NCBI): domain Eukaryota; kingdom Metazoa; phylum Arthropoda; class Insecta; order Diptera; family Syrphidae; genus Dasysyrphus; species Dasysyrphus tricinctus. The sequence continues at coordinate 32,599,591 of OY992531.1, forward strand.
CACGCCCCCTGAATAGAAAATTGCAGATTTTCGATTTTTTCCTTTGTATGCACTACAAGGCCTAGCGTTGTACGAAATTTCAAGTTTCTACGATGTCGGGAAGTGCTCCATAATTTTGATGATCTGTCAGTGAGTCAGTGAGTCAGTGAGTCAGTGAATCAGTCAGTCAGTTTCGGTTTTTGTGATTTTTGAAGTCCTATATCTCGGGAATCACTTATGTTAAAGAGTTGAAATTTGTTGAGCCACCTGTGTTTGATCAGGTCAACAAATACTGCGAATTTGAAGTTTCTGACTTTATTGGTACTGAAGTTAGAGGGGGGTTGAAAATGGCCTGAGTTTGTTCCTGTAAAAAGGGTGTAGTGCCGCGAACTTGGCTGGGCACTACCGTGCCCTTTGATCTTAAGTGCTCTTCTAATTTTGGAATACTTTTACCAACTTTTTGAAAATAATATTCCATTCCAAAACTCATTTTTTTGTTATAAATGTTTTCCTCAAAAGAATTTCAGTGACAGGCAATGGAAAAATTAATTTTATTATTGTTATAAAAGCTTTCAACCATCTTCAATGCCTTGCCATTGAATCACAAGAGCAATTTCGTGCGATCCAGTCATCCAGCCATAAGTCAAAACTTTTTCCCGATTAGATCAAGTTAAATTTTTATTGCAGCCCTAAATTAAATTTGACTCTAGCTGGATGGGTACATTTCAATTCAACTTAGACGGAGCCAACTGTATGTTCTCACAAAAATAGCAAACGCATTTATATCGTTGCCTTATTAAGTTCTCCCCATGATTTCTGGGTTGCGGTTGGTTCATATATAAGCTGCATAGTCCATAATATCTTCTTCCTTCCTCTATATAGTTTTCTACAGCTAATATTTATAGATTAGGTACGTAATTGAAAAGCAATAAACAGTTTAGTTAAATTAATAATTTAACTTTGAATCATTTCAATTTGATGGACGTAAAACTTCCCAATTTTATTTAAAACTTTATTTATTTTATAACAAAAGTTATTCCCTGCCAAACCTTGTTTGAACTTTGAAGTTGGTATTCATTTCATAAATTTTAAACACCTCTTAAACTTCACCAACATCGTTTTGGTTTTGTTTCCTTGTTTGAAACAATTTTTTTATCTACAACTTTACACCTGTCCTCGATTACCTTCAGGGCATATACAGGTACACATATCAAATCAACCATGCAACCATCATCTTAATTACATATTCGAAAAGTTAATGCTCAATAAAGTACTGATTCTGACCTCAAGTTTAATGAAATTTAAAATTATTTTCCTTGTTCATGGATGTTGCCTGTGCCCTTATGTCCAGTGTCGATGTCAAAAAAAACTCTTTAAATTAAATTTAGTTTTATATTTAAGGGGCCAATAAACTGACCCTTAATAGAACGATTACAAAACGTCAGCAGCATGTGTGGCCACTCACTTTTTATCTCTCACAGAATGAACCACATTGGGTCGACAGAATTCGTTTTGTTGATTTGCGTAGTTTGTACAAAAGAAAAACACAAATACAAAAAATAACTAGCACCTTTTATATTTGAAAACAAACACACACATCCTATAAACCCGCACACTTTTTGAAAAGTGAAAAAGTCATACTAAATTTTGCCTTTCACCAACATGTACATTTGTGAGGACTAAAAGATTCGCAGAGGATGAGATAGATTGAGGGAGTTTACGAAAGGAAAAGGATCCGTCAGCATAAAAGTAGAGGGATTCGCATTACGATGTGATTTATGTATGTAACACATCAGCATAGAGATATAGATGCTTTAGTTCTTGTAGCTCCTCTACGATGACTAACATTTTGTTGAGAATATTTTGCATATTATTTATATTTTGTGTCTGACGACGACAACACCACTTCAACCACCTCTCCACCCATCTCAACTGAAGAAATTCACATAAGCACTACAAGAAGGACGACATGACAAGGAGTTCGGTTCTGGATAAAAATGTCAAATTTCCATGAAAATATGTGTATGCATGTACTGATGCACGTGCTGATGAGGGAGAGGGAGAGGTGGGTTCGACGCAGCCGGAACCACTCTATTTAACTGTGTCACAAAGTTCACATCGATAATAGGGCTGCCTTACCTCTCATACATACATCCGTTTATTTAACAATTTTTATTAAATTTCGTAACAATAGTATTGAAAAAAATGTAGTAAGACTCGCGTTTCAGATTAAAGTGAATAGTGAAACATTCTAAGAAGGAAAATGTTGAAAGGTCATAAGTCGACTTTCCAAGAGTAAGGGTTCACAATGAACTTTTTTTCCACTTAAGTTAGACATAATATTGAAACGATTGTACTTACTTAGAGAGCCACCACAAGTCAATTTGTATTTATGATTGGTTAAAAAAAAAAAAATATTAAAACAAAATCCGCCTACAACCACGCCCACTTTTTTTATTTCTTGGTTTCAAGGAAATGGCTGCAATGACTTCCTTGAAATTTTCAGAGTTTATTATGAACAAGAATAATGTTATTATATTGGTTTTACTAAAATCCGCCTACTACCACGCCCACTCTCCTTTGTATCCTTATTTCTCAGAAATGGAAGTGATTTCGATAAAAGTTTTCAGATATTTAGTGTAAACGAAGATGACGAATACCATGGCTATGAAATCGTTTGTATGGAAGACCTTGAAGCTCTATTTGAAACCGGGGCTACCAGGTTCTTCTCAAGACCTGATAAAATTCTTAATTCCAAGACCACACAGTTTATGTGGATTAGACCTATAGGAGAAATCCCTTAACAAAAATCCTCGCCGTGCACTCTCAGGGTAGTTTGAAAATGAGTGGTGTATGCTTACTTAAGAGGTGGATTCCTGGCTTCTTTACTGATTTCCTTTTTATAGCCCGGGAGCCGGTGACATAAAAAGTCCCGTCATCGGGGAAATGGACATAATAGCTATATCATTGGAAAGGTGATTTTATGTACTTCTAGAAAAACTCGGTATAACAGGCCCTAGCCTGCTGAAAGTATCTGTCATACCTGTTTGAACGATGTGACCTCTGTTTTTTATAAAATTCATTGTACCTTTGTATGTATGCTATTGATTTCGAAACTACTAAATAGATTGCAATCAAATTTGAAGAGGGAAAGAGGTCGGATTAGGCGAGAAAAATATATCTTTGTACCTAAGTTGACTGATTTTGCTTACAAACATGAAATAATCAAAATTTGTGGGTTAAAACGTTTTTTTTTCTATAGTAATTGTATTATTGTGCATTGAAACGTAATTGAAAATTACTGCCTAAGAAGAAAAAGTCCCGACGTCGACGACGATGGTACAGTCATACCCACTTATTACGAAATTTTTCAAATCAGATTTTTAAAAATTTATTTTCTTACTGGTACATATTCATAAATAAACTTCGATTAGAAAAGCATACATGTTTTGCCTTAATACATAGCTATAAATGTACATACAAAGCATTGGAATTCACTTAGGTGAAAACATATACATTATCTAAATATGTACCTTCAGTGTACCTAAGTAAATTTTCTCTTACTTACAAACATAAAAGAATTATAATTTGTTCGTTCATTGAAGGGTGATTAAAAAATAGTGTTAAATCCTCCCAAAAATATATGATTTTCCGATTATACAGTCAAACCCGCTTATTTTGAATCCATTACGTGTTTTTCAGCTCCTTAATTAATTCCAATCGATTTTAGAGATGAAAAAATAGTGTACCAGCCTCCAAAAATCACACAATTTACCGATTATACAGTCAAAAACACTTATTTTTAATCCATTCCGTAATTTTCAGCTCCTTAATTTACATCAATTGATTTAAGAGAACTGGAGGAAAAAAATATAGTGGAGTAATTTTCAACATTTTATATTTTTATACTCTCCTACTTAGGGTGGTATATAAAAATATAATCATCTACATAGGGAGTATACATTTAAAAATACATGAAAATGAAAATTTTGACAATATACGCCGATATACGAAGTTCTATGCAACTCTACGCATTTTCTTGCAGATCTACGCATTCCTACGCAGGTTTACGCATTTTAACGCAGATCTACCCATTTTTACGCAGATTTACGCAATTCTATGCATTTATACGCAGATCTACGCATTTCTTGACATGTCAACGCATTTATACTTAGATCTAAGCATTAATACGAAGATCTAAGCTTTTCTACGCAGGTCTACACGCATGATAACGCAGATCTACCCATTTATACGCAAATCTACTCTATTTTACGAATTTCTTCTACGCAGATCTACGCATTTCTACGCAGATCTACGCAGTTTTATTAATTTCTTCGCAGATTTACGCATTTATACACAGTTCTAAGCATTTCTACGCAGGTCTACGCATTTATTCGCACGTCTACGCATTTGTACGCAGATCTTACGCTTTTATACGCAGGTCTACGCATTTCTACGCAGGTTTACGCATTTATACGCAGTTCTACGTAGGTCTACGCATTTATTCGCACGTCTACGCATTTGTACGCAGATCTAACGCATTTATACGCAGGTCTACGCATTTCTACGCAGGTCTATGGATTTATACGCAGTTATTTGCATTTCTACGCAGGTCTACGCTTTTTTCGCATGTCTACGCATTTTTACGCAGATCTCACGAATTTATACGCAGGTCTACGGATTTATACGCAATTCTACGCATTTTTACGCAGGTCTACGCATTTATACGCAGGTCTACGCATTTCTACGCAGGTCTTCGCATTTCTACGCAGTTCTACGCATTTCTACGCAGGTCTACGGATTTATACGCAGTTCTTAGCATTTATTCGCACGTCTACGCATTTATTCGCAGGTCTACGCATTTATATGCATATCTACGCATTTACTATGGCATTTATACGCAGGTCTACGTATTTCTACGCAGTTCTACGCATTTCTACGCAGGTCTACGGATTTCTACGCAGGTCTACGCATTTATTCGCACGTCTACGCATTTGTACGCAGATCTAACGCATTCATACGCAGGTCTACGCATTTCTTCGCAGGTCTACGCATTTATACGCTGGTCAACGCATTTCTACGCAGATCTATGCATTTAAACGCAGGTCTACGCATTTACGCATATGCAGGTCTACGCACGCTGGTCTACGCATTTTTACGAAGAGCTTCGCATTCATACGCAGATCTACGCATTTCTACGCAGATCTACGCATTTGTAGGTCTACGCATACGCAGATCTATGCCTTTATACGCAGGTCTAAGCATTTTTTACCCATTTATACGCAGTTTTACGAATTTATTGGCAGACTTAAGCATTTGTTGCGGCTACCCTCAGAGGAGTGTTGGGGGGTTAGTATCTATCTATGAGATACTTCTCCCATCAGCATCTTTGGCCAACATGGCCACTTCCCACTTTCAAAAATTTTGAAACTTAAACATTTAGATACAAAGATTTTTTTATTGTTTTCATGCGGATATTATAATATATGTACCTACAGTACATATACATACATACTAACAACCAAGCTGCAGGATTGGTCGGGAGATGAAGGGCATCGGGATTCCATAAGTAGGGCCATAGATTGGGATACGAAAGGGCGGTACATCCGGGTGAATTGCTTGATTAGCTTCCACTATTTGGATATCTACGGACGATTCAAGAAGGGATTCCGGGGTGTAGAAATATGCTATCACCGAGTTTCAGCGATGAGTGCGGGTTGGGCTATCTGTATGTCTCGGGGAGAACGGCTTTCAAAACCGGACAAGAGAATACCTTCACATAAAGAAAAGTGTGTGTATGATGCGATCATTTGGTCATGGCCAGGAGCATCGTCTGGTTCCATAGTCGCGAGTCAACGATGACCCTGGTTTTAGGAGAGGTACTTACGTGGAGGAGTCGGCGACTGGGATAATGTCCCATGATGTATTTGGTGGTTAATTTTGGGGTACGGGTAGGCTTTCTTTTGAGATTCGAAAAGACACCGTGGCGGCGACCAAAATGTCGATACAATGCCACGAGATCCCGGGACTTTACCTGCGCCACATATTTTGTTCTTGTTCGGGTCAGGTAGGATTCGGGCATTTTTTTTTGAATGATTTTGTTTATTATAACATTTTATTTCGCGAATTCACAAATGATTAAGAACGAATACCACTGAAAATTACTAAACTAGAACAAATTATGCGCAAATGAATTAGAATGTTTTGCATTCAAAAGGACGCGACCGAAAAGACTAAATAGTTATGGCCGAATAATCATGATAGAGACAGAATAGGAAGTAAAGAGGGAAATAGATATATCTTTTTATATTGAAAGTGGAAAGCTATTACATAGGAAGGAAAAGGAAGAGAAAGTGAAAGGTATAGTTTTTTTAATTTATAAAAGGAAAAGCTACGCAGGAAGAGGATAGGAAGCTAAAAGTGCAAACAATTAAGGTAGGGGAAATAGGTTTGAGTGGAAGTATTTTTGTTTCTAAGCTTTTGGTAGGAAAAGGTAGTAGGTGGTACATTTGAAGCCTGGGTACGGATTTGCAATCATCTGTATCTCTACGGGTCAATGAACCATGGGTGGGAATCTCCCAATCAGGTGGATGGCTGACGATGACAAAGGAGATTTGACACGGTTAGCATAGATGAAACCGCTAAACAAATTTAAGTCTCGTCATTAGCAATTCAAATCGCAAGTGAAGAACATCATTGCGTAGAGTGTTAGACGGTGAAGTTTTTTTTTATAGTGCGGGTAATTTAAATAAAGAAAAAGTCTAAGTCCCAAGAAGTGGTAATAATTTTATTTGTTTAAATTTTCATAGAGTATGAGTTTTCCCACCGTTAGATATTTAAAAGGAAGAAATAACGCAGATCATAAATAAGACAAAAAGTTTTAGAAGGGTCAGTTAAAAAAAAAAAAAAATAGAAAGAAAACTTATACTTAGATACAGAGATAGTATAAAGTGCAGTGTTTTTATCTAAATTATAGTGAGGGTGAATTTTGGCGGTTAGCGGAACCTCCATTTTTGGACCTGCATATATCCGCGATTTGGGAAAAGCCTAATCGAAGCGAGTTAGCTAGCAGCTGGGATCCCACCTGTAATACAGGAAGTGGTTGGCTCGAGGTGGAGCACACAGTTAGAGGTCGCCTGGAAGTCAAAAGTCCGTGAAAGACCCGGGCTCCAAAGTAACCTCCTAGTGGGGAAAATTTATAGACATACGATACTTATATATGCTTATATGAAAATCTTGAAGTAAGTGGGTGAAGTCACTCTAACAAAGAAAAATATTGCTTCTACCGTCTGCAAAAAGTACATACATATAGGTACATATATTTATATATAATACTATATTCATTTAACGGAGACCGTCATTCTCACCCTCGCCAAAATTAAGACTTTTTTATCTAAAAGTAAGAACCGTGCCGCAGCATCAAGAACGGTTATTCGCGCCATCCGGCGGGATGATTCTGGAAGTCGGCCGTTGCAGCCTCAATCTATTATACCAAACACACACATCGGAGGAGTCCTTTTGTTTTATTATTTATTTAAAAGTTTGGCGTGATAGTTTAGCGGTTATTTTTTGTTAATTTTGTAAGATTTTAGCAGATTCAAAGGTTAGGAAAAAGTGTCAGAACTTAGATATTGTATTTTTTTGGTTGTCGTCACCAGCCAGGTGCGGGATAGGTTCCTCTTAGCACCCCGGATAGCCGCAAGATTTTGCATACCCCTAGCTACATACAACGAGCTCCTTGTAGGTAGGACAAAGGTGGTTAGATAAACCTTCGGGTATAAGGAAGGTCCTTAAATATTCCGGTAGGAAACGAGAACTTAGGTCTCACGCGAGGCGGGTGGGACACTTGGACACAAAGAATTCGACACCTTTAACCAACTGTCTGTCTATTTTATAATTTTTTTTTATTTTCCTTATAAAGATTCTAAAGTAAATCTATCTTACATTTTTTGTATCCTTTCTTAGATATTTAGTTAAATTATTTCAAGATTTTTTATTTGTCATCACTTGTCTTTTTTTTTTGTATTTGCTAACTTTCATTTGCATCAAAGTCACGATCTTGTTCATGTAGGGCCCTTTTCGATAAATAAATCTGTAAATCACGTCAAATGTTGATAAAAGATTTTTGAGTTTTACTTTAGAGCTTCAAAGCGGCTCGATGATTAATTAATTTAATTTTCAGGGGGGTGCGGTAGGGCTGGATAAAGCCCTTCGGTGAGTCAATGGTTCGACAGTAAGTGAAACTACATTCAACATGGGGAATTCGAAAAGAAGGCCAACCGAATTCCAGGTAGGGTGGGCCTAGGCCGCACTGCAACGACAACTGCAGTGCCCAAGGTGTGGAAAACCAAGTGGTGGTAGTGCATCTTTAGTAAGATCCCTTAAGGCATGATTCATGTTTTTGAATGAGGTGAGGTCAGGTTGTGAGGGCAAGACCCCCCCTTTTCCGACGAGTTTAGCCGTGTGTCGTGAGCATGCCGCAGCTCTCGCAACCGACATTCCAATCCTTCCTCCCCTTACCCTCATCCTTCCCCTTTCCTGTTGCCGGTACATACCGAATCTCTACTTCAGCTGTATTCCCTCAGACGAATAATTCTTATTTTTCTTTATTACATTCAATAGCTTAGTCAACTAATATACTCATTTGCTTGTGTTGGGTCTTTTCTCATCCGAAATCCTACTTTACGCCCGAGTAACCGGTACCATTCCCTCATCCGTCTCATACCCCAATTCTCAAATCCTCTCCTATTGCCTCATTTCACATTTGTACGCAGTTCTACGCATTTTTACGCATTTCTACGCAGGTCTATGCATTTATTCGCAGGTCTACGCATTAATACGCGGATCTACGCATTTATATGCAGGTCTACGCATACACTATAATACAATTACGATAGAAAAATCGTTTTAACCCACAAATTTTGATTACTTCATGTTTGTTAGCAAAATCAGTCAACTTAGGTACATAGGTGTATTTTCCTCGCCTAATCGGAGCTCTTACATTAATACTAACACACTCACAAATTTTTTCTGTATATATAATCGTTCTTTTTTATGAATAGTTATAAAATAAATAAAAAAGTATGATTTCAAAATTCAAAATAAACGGTGTTGCAATTTTATTTAGCCTAAAATCTTAAGCAAAAATGTTCCATAATATCATTTTCTTAATCAAATGGAAGCTTGTTTTTTTTTTTTTTTTGTCTGCAAAATAGTTTGATGGCAACCCTCTTCTCAGCAGAGCAAGCATTTACGAAGCTCTTTAATACATAAGGAAGGAAGTAAAGTGCGTAGGTGCGAAATGTGAATGCATATAGAAGGTGTAAGTAGGAATGATGAATTATTAAGGAGGTGAATTTAAAAACATGTTTTGCCAAGAAGGAGTCGAAAGTAGTAAAATAATGATAGAGCGAAAACTTTTATGTTTATGAGTTGAGAAAATATTGATATTTTCTCGTGCAATGTTTTGTATTGTAACTGCAGCTATGAGCAATTTTCGTATAAAATAAAATTATAAGCTTTTGTTGTCATTTTTATTTGTAAAGGAAGCATTCTATTTGAGATTGAAATGTGTGTTTTACAGTCTTCTGTTGTGTTAGCATATTATTATGTTAATAGAAAATTCTAAGAAGATTGAGAAAAAAAGAAACCTTTTTTTTTGGAATACTTTGAATGAAAATCATGTAACGAAGCGTTTCTTTTTTTTCTTTGCAAAAGACAGTCCTGTTTTTCTGGCTATTTATCTAACACATTTGCCAAAAATGAAGGCAAACAAATGCCCTAATTGCCACCAAGGGCTTTGATACCTGCTGATTTACCGGTGTTTTAATCTGCTATTATGAGTGCCACCAGAGTTTAGTAGGGACCTGCTGATGTAACAGAGCATTTCTTGCCTGCTGTTTTGAGTTTCTACCAATTGGTTAGTAGCATCCTATTCTGTTCGAAAATATAGAAGCGGTAGTTTTAAGAATATCTGATAACAAGAAAGAGTGAACTATTCGATTGCCAGAACTAACCAGGCCACCAGATCTCGAAGACCAAAATAAACCAATTATACGCAGATTTTTCAATAATGTGGCAAGGACTTTTTTCTCCAAAGTTTCGTGTTTTTTCAGAATGATTATGGTGCGGGCATAACAATGGCTGAAAAGCAAAAGCACGTCACACTCCTTTTTTTTTTAAGTGATGAATAATTCTTTAACGACTTCGAAAAAGTCTTGCTTAGGCTACAACAATTTTTTCTTGTTCGTTATGATTGAACCAATCATGGTTCATGGACCAGACCAGAGAATATCAAATAAATAAGCCAATCCTCAGCTGTCAATTTGACTTGCGCACAAACTGAAACGAACAGCTGTGATAGTTAGATTTGCAAAGTATTAGAGAAAAGCAGTGCAAAGCGCACACATAGAATCAACTCGTCATTCAGCACATCACTCAGCACAGGTCTTGTTGTTTTATATTATGTTAATAGAAAATTCTAAGAAGATTGTGAAAAAAAGAAACCTTTTTTTTTGGAATACTTTGAATGAAAATCATGTAACAAAGCGTTTCTTTTTTTTTTTTCTTTGCAAAAGACAGTCCTGTTATTCTGGCTATTTATCTAACACATTTGCCAAAAATGAGGGCAAACAAATGCCCTAATTGCCACCAAGGGCTTCGGTACCTGCTGATTTACCGGTGTTTTAATCTGCTATTATGAGTGCCACCAGAGTTTAGTAGGGACCTGCTGATGTAACAGAGCATTTCTTGCCTGCTGTTTTGAGTTTCTACCAATTGGTTAGTAGCATCCTATTCTGTTCGAAAATATAGAAGCGGTAGTTTTAAGAATATCTGATAACAAGAAAGAGTGAACTATTCGATTGCCAGAACTAACCAGGCCACCAGATCTCGAAGACCAAAATAAACCAATTATACGCAGATTTTTCAATAATGTGGCAAGGACTTTTTTCTCCAAAGTTTCGTGTTTTTTCAGAATGATTATGGTGCGGGCATAACAATGGCTGAAAAGCAAAAGCACGTCACACTCCTTTTTTTTTTAAGTGATGAATAATTCTTTAACGACTTCGAAAAAGTCTTGCTTAGGCTACAACAATTTTTTCTTGTTCGTTATGATTGAACCAATCATGGTTCATGGACCAGACCAGAGAATATCAAATAAATAAGCCAATCCTCAGCTGTCAATTTGACTTGCGCACAAACTGAAACGAACAGCTGTGATAGTTAGATTTGCAAAGTATTAGAGAAAAGCAGTGCAAAGCGCACACATAGAATCAACTCGTCATTCAGCACATCACTCAGCACAGGTCTTGTTGTTGTTGCAATTCACATCTATTCTTTGACACGAAATTATATAACAAATACAACAATGTAATGGGGTTTGGAGGGTGAAACGTACGAGGGATTGGCTTCTTTATTTGATATTCTCTGGACCAGACACAGCAACAACTCTTTTGACCTGTGTTACCACTGGAATGCTTCCCATTTTTTTACGATGAGGTTTTGGCCATAGTTTTCCTCTTACTATAAAGGTTTCTTATGGCAGATTATGTATTCGCAGAAAAACTTGGGACTTCGATCAATAACAATGGTGCAAACGAAAATGGGTGTATGAAATCGCAAATGCCTAGGTCTGTACCAGCTATCACCAGTGTCAATTTCGTTGAAACCGCTCAGGGGGCAACGAAGTTGCATTATGATGATATACTTTTGCAAAACTCTGTTTTGAAAATATTTGTTTTCTTTTTAAATTTTGTATCAGCTAACACCTGGTGTCAATTTCGTTGAATTCGCTAGAGGAACTTTGACTTTTCGCAACTTTCTCCTTTCGTTTTCGAAACTTTATCTTTTCGAAACTTTGTCATTTCGAGACTTTGGTTTTCTGAATCTTTATCCTTTAAAACTTTTTTCTTTCGAAATTATGTCTTTCGAAACTCTGGTGGACTCCCAAAATATTCTAGTTTACAGTTTTGGATATATTTCGAAAATTTTATAACCTGAATATTTTATGGAAACCTTGTTCAAGATTTGGTTGCGGATATATCACCAACCAAAGACATTAAGGTGTGTTGAAGGAAGAAAATCAGTAAAATCACTTTGGATACAAATATTTCCTGAAAAAGACCTTGAAACAAATTTTGGTTTGAATGTGCGGAGAGGGGTTTGAATAGAACTTTCGTTTGACGTTATTACGGTCAAGTTTATCGCAACAATGACCAACTTTCAACTCCTTAGTATTTTCTTTTTTATTACAGTTTGTTGCTGCAAAATACTGGTGAGGTTGAGGGCAACCATCGTGTCATCAACCAGCATTTTGCAATAGAAAAGCAAGTGTTCCAAAAATCCATGAAGTTATTAATCATGCAGACAAACATCTCATGTCGATGTGACAGAGTGGTCCAGCAAATGAGATGAGGAGCAGGGCCGTGCCTTGGGGCGGGGCAGTGGGGCAAATTCCCCACTTGAAAAAAAAACTTTATTGCTATTATATTGACCCAGCTAAAATGGACTGGTTATCGAATGATATATTCGAAAGCATCATCTTCGGTGCAGCTCTGGAGTAAAAAATCGAGTTGACCAACAAAATTTGAAAAGCCATCAGAGAGTGTGTGAGAGTGAGAGTAAGGTTTCTTTGAGATTCAACAACAGTTGCTTTCTGTGGAAGGAAAAAGCCTTCCAGAAAGTCAATGTCACGAGATCGATGATCATGCAAACGAATGGTTGAAAGGCACGAATGTTTGAGTGAATGGAATGGCTGAGGTTGAAGCTTTGGCTTTGGCATTTTGAAATCGATTTTATTTGAAAAGAGGAGTTGAAAAAGAAAGTTGATTTGAGAAGCAAAACCATTTACCAGGAAATTAGAATTAATCGAGGAGCTAGAGGAGAGAAAGGAGTTAAAAAAAAGACAATATAATAGCGGACATTTTATCCAAGTGTAATAAATTTCTTCCCAATAGTTTTTTTTTCGAGTAGAGTTAAGATTCCAATAGCCTTTCGTATCTTTTTGATCCTTTAATAAATACGATTTTGAAGAAAACTAAAAATAATATTCTTCTGTTTAAGTGGAGTGAATGAATTAAGTTCAAATAAAGAATAAAGTGAGCTCTACTCCATATACTGATAAGCCCAACTGTTGTACCTGCGCGAAACGCAATATATGGAGTAGAGCTCACTTAAAATTCTTTATTTGAGCTTTAATAAATACGAAATACGAAATACTACGCATGTCTACGCAATTCTACAAACTTTAAGGAGGTCTACGCAAGTCTACGTAGGTCTATGCAATACTACACAGATCTACGCAAGTCTACGTAGGTGTAGTTCTGTGTAAGTTTACGCAACACTACGCAACTCTACGCATGTCAACGCAGGTCTACGCAATTCTACGCCACAGGTCTACGCAATACTAAGCTGCTCTACGCAAAGCTACGTTAGCCTTCGCAAGTCTACGCAGGTCTTTTCAATACTTTGCAGGTCTACGCAATACTACGCAGGTCTATGCAACACTACGCAGGTCTACGCAATACGACGCAGCTATACGCATGTCAACGTAGGTCTATGCAAGTCTACGCAGGCGAACGCAAAACGCAGTTCTACGCAAAACTACGCTGGTATACGCAATACTAGGCAGATATACGCAAAACAACCCAGGTCTACGCAAGTCTACGCAGGTCTACGAAATACTACGCAGGTCTACGCAATACTACGCAGGTCTACGCAAGTCTACGCAGGTCTACGCATTACTACGCAGATATACGCAATATTACGTAGGTCTACGCAATACTACGCAGCTCTACGCAGCTATACGCATGTCAACGAAGGTCTATGCAAGTCTACGCAGGCGAACGCAAAACGCAGTTCTACGCAAAACTACGCAGGTCTACGCAATACTAGGCAGGTATACGCAAATCTACGCAGTTATACGCAAGTCGATGTATGTCTACGCAATACTACGGAGGTCAACGCAATTTTAGGCAATTCTACGCAATTCTACTCAGCTCTACGCAATTCCATGTTAAAAGGATTTTTTGAGTTTGGTTTTTTTAATTTTCCGAAAAATGTTTTAAATGTAAAGGTAAATTTAGTTTACCTTTTCAGTTTGAGAAACTTTCAAATATCAATCATTTAAAAAGTAGCTACCTTTCATTATTTCTAAAAATAATGATTTCCTTAAATTCCATCCAACTAACCAAGAAGTTGTAAAAACAACCAAATCTTAATTTTTAAAATCCAAAAGATTTCAAAGCGAAAGTCGGTGTTGTCATTTAAATTAACCATCACCCATTCAAATTATTTCAATTTACTCCCAAATTTAAGCAAAAAAGATACAAATTGAGCATCTTAAATTCAACCCCAATCCCAACAATAAAAAATATTTTTTTCTTTTTTTTCAAAATCAAAACCAATTTACACAACAGTCGACAAAAAAAAAAACCTTTATTCGTCTGGGATTCACTATCCTCGAAGCAATTAACCTCCATATGTCCCTGATGTTCAGTTTGTATTCCTTTTTTCTTTTTTTTTTTGATTAAAAATGTCATCTCCATATACAATAAATAAATTATACACAGTAACACACATACTACACATTGGTCCTTTCAATTCCACTTAACAGAAAGGAACTAGACGCCATATTTGTTTGTACAATATTTATGTCGCACTTGATTTTAGTTTGGTCTCAAAATGATAATTTGGCAAATTACAAAAAATTTGTCTGGAATTTAAGGACATTTAAACACACTGAGTATGTGTGTGTCTGTAATAATTTATTAAACAAGAAGACCACCTTTCTTCTGATGAAATCATTGGCTTGGAAGTGTTATTTTTGACGTAGATATATAATTTGTAGAGACAAATAACTCGAAAAGGAAATGCATTAAAAGTGTGAAATCATCCAAAGCCTTAAATTGATGGCCATTTTCAATAACCACTCAACGGGTACTGTATATATACAATTCGAATTGAAACCCTTTGTACTCATATTTCAATATTGACTACTATTGCTAAAGTATACCTCACCTGCTTCATTTCAAGCCCTCTGTAGGATATTAAAACTATAAACAACACACGTTGCAGCAGGCGACATTTTTCACTTTCATTCCTAAATGACGGCCTTGCAACTAGCACAATGTCTCACATAGATGATGATGACCATAAAACCCAGCAGGCTTCACAGCATCCGGCGGCGGCGGCGGCGGTGGTCCCTCTTTAGCAAAAAATATATTGTCTTTTATTCTCTACATTCCCATGGATACAATTAATTTACAAGGCTTTCCCTTTTTATTTCCCTTTACACACCACATGAACTCTCTGATGAGAAGCTGAAAAATAATATTGTTCATTAAATGGCGCCCAATGTCGAACATAACGATAAATTCTATAAAATATGCTCAAACCACTTTCACAGCGCCCCCTCTTTTATGTGTTCTACAATTGCAACAACGGTTTTTTTTTGTTGTGTAATATCCTATCTGTACGCGGTGACCTCAAAACTTCACCATAACATACTCGACTCGAATCCTCCCTTAACCAGGCCACATCATGCTTGTATACAACAACTATAAAGAGAACTTTACATGATTACCTTTGTTTTTTTTATGAGTTTTTTTGGATGCTGCTGCCTCAAGGCTCATGGTAGTCGTAGTTTACATCACAATAACCGCACAACATCCAAATAAATCCCATTCACACTTTGTTCGTGAAAAGCTCAAAACTTAAAAAAAAAAAAAAAAAAAAATTAAAAACGGTTTAAGTCGAGACGTACATACCAAAACTTACTTTTATAGGTGGCCTAGGACTGGCAGTTTGGAAATCGGCTTGGAGGTTCAATAAAGCCATTTTGACGCCGCCGCCGGTCAATGTTTGCCAGTGGTGTGTGTGGGGAAAATCATCTGGTGCAATAAAGACACATTGCATAAAACCTTGATCTCAAAAATATCCCCATTCTTTTTCACCTTAAAACATATCGCCACAAAAAAACTCCCAAAAAACATTAAAACTAGGACAAAAGATAAAACAAACCATCCACACATTGAATTAGGGCCACACAATGTCAAAGTACAGAGAGATAAGCGTATACACAACAGGACGCACTCACATCCTTGTGTATACCTGCTATCCTACAGTCTACGATGATGGCATGGTTACGTAAGGTGTTGTGTAAACAAACAGGCACAAGAGTCAAATTCCAGAGTGCCATCAACGTTCTCTGTGCCGATGAATGTGGACAAATTGTCAAACAATCTTCGGTTGAAAGTGATGTTTTTTTTTTGTTAAAAAGGCGGAGAATTTCAAAACCAAAATAACAGGAAAACAACAAGCCAGAGGCATTGTAGAAATGTAGCGAGCCCATAGAGTCCTCTGAGAATCAACGAGAATTTAGATGAATGAATAAAATGCTGGTCCATATAAATTGGAGAGGAGATGAAGTGTGCCATGATGACATAAGGATCTAGGTTTTGGGCGAGTTTCAAGTTTGTTGTTATCACAAAACAAAAATTCCACAATTCATTTTGAAAGAGCTTTTGGTGAGAGGGAGAATGGGAGAGAGAGCGAAAGGAAGAAAATGAGAAAGAGAGACGATAATGGGATATTAAACTCAGAGAAACAAATTGAGCTTTTGAGTGATTTTAAGCTGACCGCTGATTTTAACTTATATAAAAGAGTTGTTCAGAAAGTTCTCAACAGTAAGTAGTTAACATTTTAATTTTAAATAAACATAACAAAACTTTTAACAACATATTTTATTGCAAGAGCTTTTGCTCAATTGATATTGAAAGATATAAGTGAGTTTTTGAAATAGTTTCCAAAATTCTGACACCGTTTGGGACAGTTTAGTACATTGTATAAAAAGGATGGGAAAAGAATGGCTACCATGTGGTACTCCACATAATCAAAATATATGGACAAAAACATGGTGTTGTGCTCACATGCTTATATCTCTAAAACTATCTTACCCATTCAAAAGTCACTATTTTAGATTGATAGAAAATTTCAAGTTCTACAAAAAAGAACGTAGGTGAAATGCATGTACATTAGGGTGATCGTAAAAAAAGGTCATCGCGGATGGGCGGAAATCGGTTCTTAAAGCGCAAAAATAATTCCCTAATTTTTCCAGATTTGTATTTTCATCCTCTATAGTCTATAGTCACTGTAGGGATAAATTTAATTACCCCATTTTTTTGTGCATATTATATGTTTATATATATTGTAATGACTTTCCAAATTTGAACTATAACGACTCCGAAAAGCAAACAAACGGACACAATAATGCTTACGGTCACAGTGCAAACATACCCTTATTAGCTATAATTATAGCAACTCTCAAACGAAAGAAGCGCCATCTGCCGGATTATAGCAGATTTACCAGCTGTCAAATAAAAGCTTTTGGAAGGGAAATTATTGGGAAATTTCCCCTACGGAAAGTTCTGGAAGCAGAGACGAGAACCTTCCACCACTTTCCAGAGTTTGGAAAACAAGTATAAAAGGCACATGTTTGAACGGCAGCGACACAGTTTGTTTTTAATCGTGAATGAATAAAGTTGGTTGTAATAAAAGTGAAAAGTAAAGTTTGTGAATTAATTCAGTGGTGAATAATAAATTGTTTGTTTGTAGTAAGAAAAGTAAAGTGTTTTATTTTGCGAAATAAATAAGTGGACGTTTTGAATAAAGTAAATAAGTTTTATTAACGAACCTGAGAAAATATTACAATATATTATATATACATATTATGTACTTAGAAATTCACGTAAAATCTGCCAAAAAATTCAGAGCCTGGGAAGTAGACAAGTAGAAAAGAAATCCTACTGAAGAGGGGTAATATCCCCCACCCTTGCACGGGAGGGGCAATTTAATAAAATTACTGCATAAAATAGAAAACACTTGCAGTTCAGCCCCGGATCTATATATTTGGCCAAACCAGGGCCACAGATGGCAGCTTACAAAGGCGTAACATTCATGTGCCTAAAATAAAGTTGAGAATTGCTGACACTTAATGAAGCGGAATGAAAAATTAAATGAAATGAAATGAAGTGTGATGTGGCAATATGGAATTTCATTTCATTCAATTTCCCTTAATGAAATGGAATGAAAAATGAAATGAAATGGAATTTCAAACTTTATTTCTAAGTCAGTCTTGAGCAGTTTTTTTTTTCAACCATTTCACCATTAAAAAAAACAATATTTCAAACCTCCTAGTTCCTACATTCAGTATACTAATTTTTGTGCAATATCTTTAATTTGGGTCTGTTTGCACCTAAAATATTTTTGGAATAAGCCTTATTCTTCCTTCATTATTGTATTATCTATTGTCTAATGTCTAATCTAACATGTAAAGTTGAAAATTGGCTTGAGGGGCTTGAAAATCAAGTTTTTGCCCCTGGGTTCTGAAAAATCGCAATTACCTTATTGAGTTTATTAATATGTAAATGGTGTTTTTATAGAGGTATAGAACATTGAAATGGATTAAAACAAAAAAACTCAGCTTGTCGATGAGCCAACTCGAATCCCTGACGTTGCAGGTCAAACCGCCAACACCCTAGACTTGTTTCTTACCTCTTATCCAGATAAATTCACGATTAGCGTATTATCGCCTCTAGGCACGTCAGACCATTGTGTCATATCTGCCAATTTTCGTGCCAACAAAGCTCAGTTAAAGAAAAAAACCCTAAGAGAACCGTTTGGCAATACAAGAAAGCCAACTGGGACGGTCTCAACAGCTTCTTCAGGGATTTTAACTGGTCACTATGCTTCCTCGATAGTGACGTTGACTCCAGTGCAGATATGGTCACAAACTTGATTCTTTACGGAATGAGAAATTTTATCCCGCATAGGATAAAATCTATCAAACCGAAAGAGAATTCATGGTTTGATTTGAGCTGTAAAAAGGTTATCAGGGTAAGAGAAGTAAGTTTCCGATGTTATAAAGCCAACCCTACTGAGGAAAACCGGATCAAGTTTAAACAAGCTAGAAAGACCTGTAACGGCCACATTCAAAGAACTAAATTTTTGCATGATCAAAAATTAAGGCAAAAAATACTACAATGTCCCAAAGGTAGTAAAAATTTTTGGTTATTTGTAAAAAACATTAAAAATACGACTTCATCCTCGGTTCCAACGCTCGTCTTCAATGGCACTCCCTATGTTAGCTCAAAAGAAAAAACCAATTTGCTTGCAGCACAGTTTGTTGTTAATTCGACGCTGCCAGAGAGTGTCTCAACTCCTCCTGTACTTGAGAGCGCCAATGATTCTATGATTTTATGATTTTATTCTTTCGCACTCGTGCAGTAGCAAGAGTCTTAAAAGATCTCGATTTATACAAATCCGCTGGCCCGGATAGTATCCCTCCCATTGTTCTGAAGAGGTGTTCTTCAACGCTGGCAAAGCCACTGCGTAAGCTTTTCCATCTATCCTACTCTACTGGTCTCTTTCCGAGTGGATGGAAAACAGCATTTGTCTAGCCTGTCCCACAAAAAGGCGAATCTTCTTCTCCCTCTAACTACCGTCCAATTGCACTTACTTCCCTTCTTTCCAAGGTCATGGAAACGCTGATTAATCATCAGCTTAAGAAATATCTTGAAGAACGGAAGCTTCTTAATGACCGGCAGTGCGGCTTTCGTAGCAATAGGTCCACTGGTGATCTGATGGTATATCTCACCGAGCAGTAGAACAAATCTTTACATCGTTTTGGAGAAAGTAAGCGTTTGATAGAGTTTGGCATCAAGCTCTCTTATCGAGAATGCGTGCATTTGGTATCGATGAATCTCTTCTTCGTTGGATTGGAAATTACCCTTCCGACCGTTCAATACAAGTTGTATTGGATGGTTACAAGTCTGATATTCATAAAATAAATGCTGGTGTGCCCCAGGGCTCCGTTTTGTCTCTGACTCTCTTTCTTATTTTCATAAATGATCTCTTGTCTAAAACTTTCAATCCATTAAATTGTTTTGCAGACGACAGTACTCTCAGTTTTTCATATTCGTTTCAAGATTCACTTCCTTGTTCTTCGGATGTGGAATTTGAACGGCAGCGTATGATAAGCTCATTAAATTCTGATCTCGACAGCATTGTCCAATGGGGAACAAAAAACCGTGTAGAATTTAATGCTTCGAAAACTCAATGCTGTCTTCTGTCGTTAAAGCGAAACCCACCCCCTATGCCACTATCCATGAGTGGCACTTGCATCGAGGAAACCGAACAGCTTTCAGTCCTGGGTATGTGCATCACAGACCACCTTCTGTGGAATGATCACATATTCGACGTCGCCAAAAATGCTGCGAAATGTCTAGGTTTTCTTCGAAGATGCAAGAAATTTTTCTCCCCTTCTGATCTGGCTGTAATCTATAAAGCCTTCATTCGTCCAAAGCTTGAGTACAACTCCCATATTTGGGCGGGTGCTCCAAAAACTCATTTAAGTCTCTTGGATAGAGTTCAAAATAGAGCTTTAAAATTGATAGGTGATAGATAGCTATAGCAGAAACATTTGCATCTCTCGAACACCGTTTCGTGCCTTTCGTTATTTTATTGATATTTTTACAAACAATGTTCTAGTGAAATAGCCAGTTGCATTCCTCCCCTTAAACAATTCCGCCGTAATACTCGTACTTCTAGGAATGCACATCAGTTTACCCTTGAGCCCAATTTCGGACGTACTGTAAAGTATAGAGATTCTTTTCTTAGTCACACTACCCGAATGTGGAATGCTTTACCTGACTCTGTATTTCCCTCCCATTTTGATATTCAGAACTACAAAGCCAATGTGCATCGGCATCTCCTCTTGAACCCTTCCCTTTTTTCCTAACACTCGCACTGTTTTTAATCATTTAAAGGGTAGTCACATCGCTAAACAAAATTCACGCGATACGTATTTCGAACAGAACCATGATTTTCCAAATAAATTTGCACAATTTGGAAGTCTATTCATGTTGAAATGCCAAACCAAACTAAAAACAAATCACTAGACAGCTGACAAAATGGCCGCCAGTTAAAAAAGTGGTGCCAACACAAAGTTCTTTACCTCTAAAAAAACACCCTTTATAATTAAACAAACGATTTAAATGCTTTTTTTATATTTCCTTATATTTTTTTTTCTATAATTACGTGCATATTTTAAAAGTTCTCAAGTTCCAAGCAACATGAACATAAGAGCAAGAACGTGCGATACAGTCGTGTATTTCATTTCATCCAGACAACCCATTGCCATTCGATGTTCCAAGCAACAAGGAACATCACTGGCAAAATCTATGTGAAATTCTTTGTGTCGTTGCCATAGAACAGGTTTCTTTTCATTTTCTTACCCGATGCTTAAAAATTGGCTAGCACTCCTTTTTGAACTTATAATTGGTACTAACTACTAGTATGAGGAATTTGATAAAATTGTGGCAGATTAAACCACCGGGATGCTGTTGCCTCTTGGCATTTGTTCAGTATCTTGTAGATATATTTGTTAACAGTGGTAATTTATAAATAATGTCTCATAGCTATTTCCCGACATGAAGATACCAGTTCCATGAAATCATTGATTTACCTAACCCAGGAACTGGTTCAAAAGAACTTTTCATGGCTCATTTAAATGTGCAATAGATACCAAAATAACTTTGCAGATAATTTATTATAGCTATGTTTTTACTATTCTTTCAGTTAAATAACGTTTTTTTCCTTAGTTTCGAATAATAATTCTATCTTTTTAGTCATAAAAATTAACAAACAAATAATATTCACCTTATTCTATGTTTTTTTACCGATTCAGTTAATACAAACACCTTAACACATTAGTTGGTACTTGCACCAAAAATTTTAACCGATTGGCGATATCCAAGAACACAACCATATGTAAAATTCTATATTCTATATTTCTATTTCCGGTCTACCAATGCATCTACAATCCACTTTTCAACGGTCTATATTTAAAAAATAACCGGTTCTAAATTGAAAAAAAAATGAGTTCCTCTACATAGCTTTCATATTTTTAAAAAGTTGTGACTTTTGAATAATCGTTATTTTCGTACTTTTTCCAATCGAATCATAGATACTACTTTTAAGTGACCATCAGCTTGAAATTTCGGATGCAGAAAAATGTGGAAAAAAATAAAAATTTGTAGAGTAAGTTATTTGTTAATTCAAAATAAAAAAAAAGAAGTTTTCAGCAAGTTGAAAAATAAAAAAAAAAACGTTACTATGCTTTTATTGTTTTCCAAGTGGTACGCATATCTGAATATCCCCAAGAAAACTGTGCGTTTTCGATATTTTACCATTTTTAAAGTCACCAGATCTTGGAACTGAGTGAAAAAAGTGTCAATATATTTTTTCTGCAGAGAATTCTACATTTACTTGAAATTGTGATATTATTTCACTTTCTCAGTCAATCTAGAAACGTAGTTCATCCCTGTAAAACTGAGTAAAGCTTGGTCTACCAAGTACTTCCAGTAAAACGCATAAGTTGTCTTAAATAAGAAATATTTTTTTATTTAGTTCTTGTATTAATTACAATAGTTTTAATGAATTATTATGATTGCACTTAATGTGGGATAACTTGCAAAAAAAAGTTAAGAACCAAATTGTCAATGATGTGGCAAGCACAACGTATTCATTTTTAATCTTTTTGTTTTTTTGGTTTCTAACTCAAAATAAAAAAATCAATTACACAAAAGAATTTTAATATTAAATTAAAGTTAAAAAATCTTTGTGTTTTTATTTTAACTGTAATTATTAATTTTTTAATTGTAATTAATACTTTAAATATTTTTCTCATGAAACATTTAAAAAAAAAATTGCTTACAGATATTTATTAAATGATTTAAAAAACAAAATTATATTTACGTATATATTTTGTTATGTATTCGTAATTTAAGTTCTTGCAATTATCATTAACAAGTGATAATGGCAACGTATATAGTGATTTCACATGAAACCATTGATTTTATTTTTTATTAATTTAAATAATTGACACACAAAATATATATTACTAAAAAAAACTTACTCAAATGCAAATTAGGTATCTTCAAGTGAATCAAAAAGGTTAAGTTATAGTTTTAGGTTTCATTGTATGTTATTATTATCATTCTTTTTTAAACAGTGTATAATAGTTATTAACAGTGCCCCCACTTGAATAAGTTTAGATACCACATGTGTTTCTAATTTGTATTAACATTTTTGTTTTTTTATTTTAGAAGTATATAGTTCAATATTTCGTCTTTTGGTTGCTCTTTATAATATAACTATTGTTTTTTGTTTTTATATTTTTTTTAAGGAATCATTAATTAAAAGTTTATTACATTCTTCCCATAGGTATTTATAACAAATACAAAGGCGCTTGGGTTAAATATTTTATTTTGTTTCTTTTTACTTTTTATAAATCGAGGAAAAGAACTGCATTACTTTTTTTTATTTTAATAGAAATATTAAAATTTATAATATTTTTCAATATTTTTTTTTTTTTGCATAACCAATATGAGGTTCGTTTTAGTTTTATTGTTTTTGTGCGCATAATGCATATAACTTGCTGTTAAGTAAAAATTGTTTTTATTTTTTATTTTTTTTTAATATTAAAAATATGTAAATAAATATTATATTTTTATTAAGCTTTTAAATGGAGGTATAGAATTGCATTTTATATTTTTTGTTTTTATACATTTTTGTTTTATTGCATAATATAATATTGTAACAATTTTTTTTTTTGAGTTAAAAGTTTAGAAATCGATTGTACACGTTAAATAGTTATCCTTTAGGCAAAACATTTATAACTTTACTTGCATTTGGTATTGGTACATATACATGTACATAAGTTTACATTTTATTTGTTCGCCGTTATAGTTTATAATTTCCCGTATTTATATTTTTCTTGCTTTTTTTTCTTGCTTCTCTTCTCGTTCAATGTTGAGTCTGTTTGAAACAACAAATATTTCATGTGTTTAAAAAAATCAGCCAAGTTGGTTTGGGTTAAGGCATTGAAAAAAAAATTTAATTTACATAAAATTAAAAATAAATTAATAAAAATATAAAATAAAATAAAAGTGCAATGTATTTTCCATAGAAAGTGAGGATTGCATTGGATAAGTTGATACAGATTTATACAGTCTAATTTGACTCTAAATAAGTGATTTTTCTTCATCGTAATTTCTGCGTTCCTTATATACACCAAAAATATTAAAGCACAATGATATTTGAAACATTTGCAAAATTTATGGCACATTCATTATGAACAACCTTGCCCCCTACCTTGTATTTTATTAGTTTAATTTGTTCCAATTTTGCACACAGTTATTTCTTATACAAGTACAAACAATATTGTACACCCAAGTTCTAAGATCTTAAACTTTGTACAGGTACAACAAAAAATCTAAAAAAAAAAATAATTTTTTAGTACTTTTTCATAATCGTCCATTAGGGTGTGTCACTTTGGTATGGCGAAAAAAATACAGTCCAGATTTAAAATCTTATACCTTCCAAAAGTTGCATTAGAATCGTAGGAATAAGAATATGTGAAAAAAGTTTGAAATTAAATGCGTTCCTTTGGCCCGCTAAACAACCAAGTTAATTTTCGAAAACTGTGGTTTTGGTATTTTTTCCACCTGTTGCTCGGATATGGTTAGAGTTAATTTTAGCTGATTTAACTAGTTTAAATAATTTTACATAAAGTGTAGAAAAAAAGAAGAAAAGAAACAAAGGAGAATAGGACAAAACGGTCTACAAGACCAATAACGACGAGACATATGTCGTCGGAAAGGTATTTTTATGTACTACAATAGTTACTATGGGGGCTTACTTCAAATCTCTGTGTGAAAAAAGTTATTCGCTAAATAGGATTGTGCTCTGGTGCATTTTAGTATGAATAAAATATATTTAGTATGGGGAAAATTTATGAAAACTGGTGTAACAAAAAACGACAATATATATGTCATTGGAAAGGTATTTCCATTACCTACAATATCTTTTATATTAGTTCAGTTCAAATTACTGTGTGAAAAAAGTTATTTGTAAACTAATGAAATATTGTGGTTCTTTTAGTGTGAAAAAAATGTTTTTTTTTTAGTATGGGCAAAAAGTGTGATGGCAAGTTCAACCAATAACAACGGGACATATGTCGTTGGAAAGGAAATTTTATGTACTACAATAGTCAATACGGCAGCTTAACTCAAATCACTGTGTGAAACAAGTTATTCGCTAATTGCTACTCATGCTCCATACATTTTATCTGTGCTAAAATTCCCTAAAACAGCGAATAACTATTTCCACACAGTGATTTTAAATAAGTTGTTATGGTAACTATTATTGTTCATAAAAATACCTTTTCAACGACATGCATCTTATTAGTACTGGTAAGACCAGTTTGTATACATTTTGTCCACACTTAATGGTACCAAAACCAAACGTTGTTTAACGAATAACTTATTTCACACAGTGATTTGAAATGAGCCACCATAGTGACTATTGTAGCGCATAAAAATACCTTTCCAACGACATACGTCTCGTTGTTATTGGTTCCTAGACCACCTTCCATACATTTTTGCCGATTGTCCTTTAAGGCAATAAAAATTTGAATTAAAAAAATCGAAATCACTCAAAATTTTATTTTTATACAATTTTTTAAGTGCGACAAATAATAGTAATTTTTTTAATCAATTTTGACTTATCAAAGGTACCAACAAAAAAATTGAAGGCTTATTTTATGTTACTGAAAAAGAAACTGACACTGACACTGACACATTTTATTGTAAAGAAGCCTTTTCGAAATATCCATATCTAAAAAAGCATTAAAAAACTTTTTTTTGCCATATTTGAGGGTATATATGCTACATCCATAGATTTTAAGATATACCTAGATGGCCAACATAAGATATTTTGTGCAGAGAAAAAGTGAAGCTTTGCGACCATTTTGTTGGAGGCAAAAAATGTAAACAATCGAATAAAATGCTTTAGTGGTTTCTCTAAATAAATGTTTATGCATATCTTGGAATTTAGAAGAGGTAATAAAATGATTCTGGTATCAAATGAAAGGTATTTTTGCCATCTCTTAAACGGTAACAAAATTATATAGCTACGTTTAATATATTTTGAGATTGTAACATTTAACTTCTTGCGAGAAATTTATTCTTAGTCTTGCTTTTGTACACTGATATCTTTAAAAACTCTGTGATGACGTGTACATTTTTTGGTATCAAAAGAGAGCTTAAATTGTTGGCTTTAATTGCAGATATAATTTATTGTCATTTCTCAAATAAATATGGCAAAACTACCATTTGTTCTTGTTACTGTTTTTGCACCCATATACACTAACAGAACTATGTAGGTATTTTAATATTTTTGCAATCTTGCACACCTTAAAATCACGTTTCATAAATAAAAAAAAACCAATTAAACAAATACAAATACTTTATTTTAGAAAAAATCTCTTCTGCAAAAAGTAAACAACACACAGAAAACAATAGAATGTTGTTGTAAATGCCTCCAGTAAAAGGGTGGCCGGGCTTCACTTTTGAAGGCGAAGTTGGTTATCTAGGTATATATTAAAATCTATGCCTATACATCACGAAATAATTTTTTTTTTCCGGAATCTGAAAGTAGGCACTATTTTCCCTTATTTAAAACCTATTAAGAATTCTCCAAATCTTTTGACTTCTCACACCGGAATCATAAGTTGAAAGGACAATCGGCAAAAATGTATGGAAGGTGGTCTAGGAACCAATAACAACGAAACGTATGTCGTTGGAAAGGTATTTTTATGAGCTACAATAGTCACTATGGCGGCTCATTTCAAATCACTGTGTGAAAAAAGTTATTTGTTAACCTAGGTTTTGTTTTGGTACCATTAAGTGTGGACAAAATGTATACGAACTGGTCTTTCCAGTACTAAGAAGATGCATGTCGTTGAAAAGGTATTTTTATGAACAATAATAGTTACCATAACAACTTATTAAAAATCACTGTGTGGAAATAGTTATTCGCTGTTTTAGGGAATTTTAGCACAGATAAAATGTATGGAGCATGGGTAACAATTAGCGAATAACTTTTTTCACACAGTGATTTGGGTTAAGCTGCTGTATTGACTATTGTAGTACATAAAATTTCCTTTCCAACGACATACGTCCCGTTGTTATTGGTTGAACTTGCCATCACACTTTTCGCCCATACTAAAAAAAAACATTTTTTTCACACTAAAATGAACCACAATATTTGATTAGTTTACGAATAACTTTTTTCACACAGTGATTCGGACTGAAATAATATTAAGATATTGTAGGTAATGGAAATACCTTTTCAATGACATATATATTGTCGTTATTGGTTAGACCAGTTTTCATAAATTTTCCACATACTAAATATATTTTATTTATACTAGAATGCACCAGAACACAATTCTATTTAGCGAATAACTTTTTTCACACAGTGATTTGAAGTAAGCCCCCATAGTAACTATTGTAGTACATAAAAATACCTTTCCGACGATATATGTCTCATCGTTATTGGTCTTGTAGACCGTTTTGTCCTATTCTCCTTTGTCAGTTTTTTTTAATTTGCTCAGAACACTTTTCTCTGATTTTAATGTCTTGAATACAGCAAACAAACGTTTTTTTGTGTTCTTTTCAAGCACATTCAGCAAGCCAAAGCCAATAACTTAAACGAAAATTCCAAATGAAGAATTTAATTATAATGTAAAACAATTTTTGGGAGGTATTAGGTGTGAATATTGCAGAGTTGGAATAGTAGATATATGACACACCCAATTGTCCATTAACAATTTTTGTTTGATATTTTTTTAACAGGGATACCTCGAACACGAACACATTAATTTCTCTGTCCGTATCAAAAAATTAACTGGTATTTGTAAAAATACTTCCAAGCCCTCTCTACATACTTGAAGAACTATTTCTAATTTTGAAATTTAAGCATCTGGTGCATAAATCAAGTAACTCAATTTAAAGATTTTGTGAACTTTTGCGCGAATGCAAATTTCAATTACATATAATGTACGTTCTGAGTCTTCAATCTAAGACAGGATAACTCCATAGTTTTAAATGTTAGCTGTGTTTTATTATCTCCAGGTTTGGGTCTTTTAATACGCATTACAGAAACAACAACAAACAGAAGGGTAAATAGCACTGTTTTCGCACTAACCAGCATCATTTATTTTTTCGAGGATCGGTTATGACCGATAATAAAACGCGCCTGTTGAGAAAATCACAAAAAACTGTCTTTAAAAAATTATACCTGTACGGGGTCTCCGGTAATTCGTCAATATTAAAGAGCGTACTTCTTAGAAATTAGAAAAAAAATCGTATGGGGAAAACCCTATCTCCCCCTAGAGGCAGAGGGGGGAGGGCAATCCAGTCGTGCATTTTATTTTTTAATATTTTTACTTCCGATTATATTATTTCCATGTACAATACTGTACATAAGAACAGTATGGTAAGTTATGGACTCGTAAAAAAATCGAACACGAGTTTTTATACGATGGATGATACGGGAAAAAGACAAGAGTTGGCCTCACAATTCTGTTTGTCCGTCTTTGAGCTACAGCCTAAACGTTGGTATTTTATTGGTAATTGGTATTATAGCGTTTTTTGACCATTCCCTTACGTGTTTTTTTTTTCAGTTTTCTTTTAGAACCAAAATTAACGGTACCAACATAGATTTTTTTCTGCAATTTTACATAATCGTATTTTTTTCAAAAACGGTTCCACAACTTAAAAAAAAAAAAGTTATACAAAACATTAAAAACTTAAATAAATTACTTTAAGTAAAGGCTATCTTTGAGTGCGAAACGATTTTTCAAAAAAATGGTTATTAATGGTAGGTACCTCCTTAGGAACCATTATTTAATTTTCGATTTTCTTCGAAACGGTACTTACTGATTTGAATAAAAATATTATAAATAAGCTTCTAAAATATATAAAAAGTATTGTGTGGATTTTTAAAAAAATATTCTGGATTTTTTTTTTTGAAAATTTATTGTATTTCAAAAACAACATGATTGTTCTTTTTTTTTTTTTTTGAATGTCGGTACTCGAGACTCTTTTAACACTTTTTAAAATATTTTATGAAAAAATAACGGTAGCTTTGATAACAAACTTAAAAAACCGAGAAAACTATTTTTTTTTTCAAAAACAGCTTCTATGATTTTGATCAAACTTTTTATAATGCTTAAATAAGTGCGATTTCCTACCAAAAATTATAAGAAATTACACTTAACAACTATTTACAGTCGATACCTCCCATAGAATGTTTTTTTTTTTTATTTTGAATTTTCTCATTATCGGCCTATCGGATTTAGATTTATTTTTGTATATACAAAATTTAAATAGGATTGAATAATAATAATCTTTCCAAAAAAAAATATTTTTTAAATTTTAAAAAAGCTTACCTAGGTATTTTTTTTTTTTGAAAATTCGATACCTATCTCAAACATGGATTGACATTTGTTTTGGAATTTAACTTTTATATGCCTTCACATAAATAAATACTTAAAATTGAAAAAAAAAAAATATTAAAAACAACGGCAACATTTATACTTTGTTTTGCTTTATTTTCAAATAAAGTTATTTTAACAAATAGTTTTAGCAAAAAATGTTTTCAAATTTGAAATTTGAAGAAAAAAATAGGTTTTTCTCAAAACGTTGAGTTTGAAAATTTTATTTCCCAAAACTGTTCAATGAAAAAACTTAGTTTGAAAATAAACCATAAAAATGGACTTCTGGCTTTCCAAAAAGCTTCAATATAATACTGATGTTGTTTTTTGATAAATCGCTTTTAGCCCAGGAAAAAAAGACGTTCACTTCCAAGTTTTAAAATTGTTAGAGCGATTTTCTTAAAAATAAGTATTTTACAAACATACACTGAGTGAAAAAATTGCAAGTTAAAATCTAGTACCATCGGGCTTATTTCATTTTATTTTTTTAAATCTCATTTCCTTGATCTTAAAATGACATCCAATAGACTCAAGAACGAAACAAGTTTAAAATTCTTGAATTAAAAAAAAAATCATGAGATGTTAGAAATATATTTTGTTTTTAAGTTGCTAAATTTTAATAAAGGGTCCGCCAAATAATTTTTTTTTTTTTTTGAAAATGCTATAAAAAAAAACTACTGAATATTTTCTCAAATTTCTTTTTTTATTTGAGTACAATTCTTCCGGTTAATAATGGAAAATAATTTCATTCAAATGGCTGCTTCGCTAAGTGGGCCTGCGATCGACTTAGAGAAGATGCCGATTTTTCCAAATAATTATCTTTTCAGATGAAGCTCATTTTGATCTTGGCGGGTATGTAAGGCTAGGACCGCACTTGCGATTTTCAATCGGTGCGATTAGAAAATCGGTCTCGCAACAAATAATTGCCATGCACTCACTTGCGACTATCTATCGCGCGATTTTTTAGTCGCAAGAAATAGAACATTAGGCTTTTAATAGGAATGCACGGACATGCGTGTATTTAATTTTGCGACAGAAAAAACGCTCGAAAAAATAGATCTGGTTCCATTTTTGTAATCGCTGCGATTTTAAAGTCGCGTATGTGTGCACTCACATTTAAAACCATGTGTCTCATTTATTGCGGCTAAATAATAGTACGAATAAAAATCACAAGTGCGTGTATAATTTTTTCTACTTGCGACTACTATTTTTTAGTCGCGCTATTTTAAATCGCAAGTGGGAGCACAACCATTTAAGTCCGTTTGTTTCATTTCAACTTTCGACGATCGCATCGCCAGAAAAATGGAACAAATTTTCGACTTTTAATCGTAGTGATTCCTAGATCGCATGTGCGTTCATTCTAATTCAAATTCATGTGTTATATTTCTGGCGACTAAACAGTCGCGCGATTGAAATCGCAAGTGCGGTCCTAGCCTAAACAAGCAAAATTGTCGCATTTGGGGCACAGAAAACCCGCACGCCATTGAAAAGCCGATACACCCAAAACGAGTCACTGTTTGGTGCGGATTTTGGTCCAGAGGCATAATTGGGCCATTTTTCTTCGAGTGGCCGTTACAGTCAATGGCGATCGTTATCGGGCCATGTTGAACGAGTTTTTGTTCACAAAAATTGAAGGGGAGGATATTGGCAACATTTGGTTTCAACAGGACGGCGCTACGTGCCACACAGCCGAAGCTACACTCCATGTAGTAGTAGCATTTTCAAAAAAAAAAAAAAAAAAAATTATTTGGCGGACCCTTTATAAGATCTTGTATTAAATCAAGTTTATAGGTAAACCTACATTCAAATAACAAGGAAAGCAGCTTTAAAATCCTTAAAATAACAAAATATAATTAATGAAATTAATGTGTAGTTAGACAATAAAAAAATATGAAAATAAACCACACAAATGCAAGTCATTTAGTTTTTCTGTTTATTTTAAAGCCTAGTACACTGCTGATGCGAAATTAAATTTTTAGTTGGTCTCCAACAAGACAACGAAATGCTTACGGAAACGCCGCGAAAAAATATTCATTGACAGTTACACCAATTCAAAAAATCAAAACGAATGCAACCATTGAATAATTACAAATAGAAGGGGACACCGAGCATTGCTCAAACGACAGTCGCACCAATCGAATCCAGTGGCCGCCCATGAAGCTATAATTTCCTTTTCACACAATTATTGGTTTTCTTCTCGGCTAAGTGAGTCTCAAATAAATCCTTTTGTATTTTTCTTAGAGATATAGATACATACGAGTAGATATGTAGATACAGCGAAGAAAGGATACATATTTTTTTTCTTCAATTTGTGCTTTGATTTTCTTTTGTGAATGAACGCACATGTAGGTACACATAGGTGCATTTTGAATATATTGGTGTTTGGTGTCCGTCTCACCGCCATACAGCAGATACAAAACGGTTTCTCTTTTATTTAATTTTAATTTTATTCCATTATCAGCAGGTGAGTTTTAATTTCTCACTCCCAGTGTTGTTAAAAATTAAACTTATTTACAGTTATTATCCTGACATCCAATTAAAATTAAAAGAGCCAAACTTTTTCCTACATAGATAATCTAATCATCCAAACAAATTTTTGCCTACAAATAAAAGGTCTGTTTTTTTTAATAAAACGATATTATAAATCAATCATTTAAATGAAAAAAAAGGAAAACGTGAGTATTTCTTAAGAAAAAATCTACATATTATGCAGGCACATATAAATATCATTTAAAAGATATCATTAAAGATTTTTTTTTTTCAAAATTTTTCATTATAAATGCAACTTAACATGTGAAATGTGAAGGAAGCAATATTTGTGAGTTTGACGATTCAGATGACGAGGCATCCTTAGACAATGAAGTTGAACAAAATACACCGTCAAATATTTCAGAAATGTCTACAACATATTTTGCTGGATACATCGCAAAGTCTGTCCTCAAAAAAACCGGTTGTGAAATATGTAAATTCAACATAGTCATGAAAAGACCACAAATGGAGGCTTGATAATTCCTTCAAAATCATTTGTCAAGCTCATAGATATTATTGTAAAATGTTTCAAAGAAAATTTTGATCAGCTTTGTTTCCAACAAACTGTTCTACAATCTTTTTTAAATATATGCGATGCCCAAGTTTATTACCCCTGTACATCCACTGATCATAAACAAGTTTTATTAAATCATACTTTAAAGGTATTAATAAGAGCTAAAATTAAAATTATAAATGCCAGGCTAAAGTGTAAAGAAACTAGATATATTGAGACATATTTGAAGTACAGCTATTCGAATTTGTGGACCTCTTCTTTTCTGTAATATACAGGGTGTCCCGGACCTGAGTGGATTTATTTTAGGGTGTGGTTCTTGGGGTTATTCTAAAAATTGTATGGGGGGAGGGGGGGGGGGGGGGGCAAGTTGTATCTCTCCTCCCTGAGGCAGGGACTTCAAATGCAAACAAAAAATTCAAAATCAACGAAAACACATCTAATAATGTGAAAGATAATACTTCATTCTAGCATTTGGTTTTTAAATCAAGATGTTTAAGCAAATAGTTTTTGAGAAATTAAATTTCAAAGTCAAAATTAAAAAAAAAAATGTGATTTTTTGAACTTAACTCGATATTTTTCAAAATTTTACGTACTTAAGTTTGTGTTCAATATTCAATGTCCTCATTATTTTTTAGTCCATTACCGAAAACTTAATGTAATTATCTTTCTTAGTTTATGAGAAATTAAGAAAAAACAAAAGGTATTTTTACCAAAAAAGGCCGAAAAAGGGTTAAATTATGGATAATTCATGAATGAATTTATTTTTTCGGGTTTTTTTGGTAAAAGTACCTTTTACCAAAATTTTTGCATTTGGTTTTCGGTAATGGACTAAATAAATAATGAGGGCATTGAATATTGAACACAAAAAAGCACTTTATTACGTAAAATTTTGAAAAATATCGACTTAAGAAAAAAAAACCACTTTTTTTTTTTTAATTTTGACTTTGAAATTTAATTTTTCGAAACCTATTCGCTTAAACAACTTGATTTGAAATCCAAATGCAAGAATGGAGTATTATCTTTAAAAAAAAAACTATAGCACATTATTAGAAGTGTTTTCGTTGACTTTTAATGTTTTTTTTGCCTGCCTCAGGGAGGGGAGATACAACTTTCCCCCCAAACATTTTTTCTCTTAGAATAACCCCAAAAACCACATCCTAAAATACTTCCACTCAGGTCCGGGACACCCTGTATGTTATCTATACTTAGAATTAAATAATTTCTTGTATTTGTTGTTTGAATTAAGCTTAAGAACAAACTACCGCTCACTTTCAAAAAGTATTCTTTATTTTTTTTTATTATGTGTAGACTAAACTTTAAAATCTATAAAATAATTTAAAAACTACTTTTTGTTTTTAATTAATTAAATAAATACAATTCTAATGTTCGGACTCAGACGTCAAGCTTCAACCATTCAAACAAATTTAAGGAAAACAAAATGTTTGTTTATAATTTTGTATTCATGGTACTAAGTTGTGGTATAAGATGAAACACGAAGCATTTTTTTATTTTTGAAGGTTGTCAAAGTGAGAAAATCTCCGAACTTTTTGTTCGGAACTTTAGTTAGGTGACTTGTGTATTCAGCTTTAAGTCACCTTGTTTTTGTTGTAATATTTAGTTTTACCTGAGATATGTGATCTTCAAGCTTCATTGATTAATATTTTTTATCACCAATATCCCAACTTATAATGATCATTTTAGACTTTATTGAAACTATTTGTTTTTGTGGCTTTTCACCGTTATTTTAGAAAAAAGTTCAAATGGCTTTTTGTGATCTCTTCGTAGGTATGTATATCTTTTGCTTCCTTCCAAATATTTATTGCATGGTTAATATAAGTATGCAGATTTGAAGACTAACATATTCTTAACATTTTTGAAAATAACAAATTGTGTTTTTACTAAACATTTGTGTAATCACCATCGAAATGAAAACAAAAATAACGAATTCTTTTCAACTATTTACAATTTTGTATTGGTCACGCACTACTTGGACAAGAAAAAAGACTTAAAGTTTTTTTTAAATTTTTTTCAATATAAAAATGTTCAGCAATGTTAAGAATATGTTAATCTACAAATTTGCATACTTATATTTACCATGCAATTAATATTTGCAAAGAAGCAACAGATAAACATATATGTACCTACGAAGGGATCACAAAAACTCGTTTTTTTTTTATTATTAGGTGTGATTTTGGTGATCAAAACAAAGTTTTTCGATTAAAAGTCAGATATCGCAGGCAGAACAAAATTTTACAACAACGGCAACAACAAAAAGGTTAGTAACTTATAGTTGAATAAAGTCATAACCGATAGATTTGATTGACTTATAAAAGTTCCGAGAAAATTACAACCTTTAAAAATTAAAAAAAGCTTTCTGTCTCATCTCACACATACAACAAAAACCACTGACAAAAAAATTCAAAATCTTGTTCCTAGAATTTTTCTTAACTAGTGTACATACATGCGATTTTTTAATTTAAATTAAATTATGGCCAAATTCAAATCAGAATATCTTCCTCTCAAAAGTACACTTAAAGTGTATCCTTCTATTTAAAAGAAAAACATAAGATTTTTATCGCTTAGTTACTAAAAAAAGGGAGTTACATACCTACATACCTTCAAATGTGTTCTACACCCTGTTTCACGGTTTTAGTTTTAAATTTCAAACATTTTTCATTTGGGTACAGTAAAAACAAAACTTTAATTAAAAAAAACTACATCTTTACTATCACTGGTTGCTTTAGTTTCTTTTTTGATTTATTAAGTACATAATAATACTTATAATTTTTATTTTTCTAATCTTAAAAATAACAATGTATGTATGTACCTACATTTATACCAAAATCGTTGAAAAAATAATAAATGAGAACAAATTATAAACCATTATTTAATTATTTTTATGTGACAGATGGCAGGTACCTATGTAATAATGAGTACCTACTTGATAATCTATATTAATTGATAAGGATCCGTAAAAATCGACGAAAAATTTAAAAGAAGATGGAACAGGTACCTTCCTGCATATACCTATAAAACGACCCATTCACAGCACATAAGTGTGCACACACTCCGCCACACATATACCACCGATCGACCCACCACACCAAAAATCAAAGAGTGCACACTTGTGTTGTGTGTATGTACCACTTGAGACTAATGTTTTCAAATTTAAAAAAAAAAATATTATTCCTTGCCTATGGATCTCAAGATATAAAAAAACAAAACAAAGCCATCATCGTTAACATCCCAAATTGCAACAAAACACTAACAACAAATTTCATTTACTGGACAACACAACACACACACAACCCAGAAAAGAAAATATAATTTTTATCTCTACCCCATATTTTCATTAACCTTGAGTCCTCGAATGGCATTGAAAAAAATACCTCAAAAGCAAAACTAAAACGGCTGTTCAAATCGTTGTTGTTGTTCATTTTCATGCTCTGTGAAAAAAAAAACATTTCTTCCCTTTCTTCTTCGGCAATTAAGGAAATTTCCCAAAAGGAACAAACTTTTAAGGAACAAATTTATTAAAGGGGTGTTGTATTTGATAGAGCGATTGCAGCGACAGCCTGCCAAACCAGGCCACCTAGTGGACGTTTTGCCCGGTGTCCCTTCTATTTGTAGTTATTCAATGATGCAACTGAGAAATAAATCACAGACAGCCAGGCTGTAATGAAAGAAACAGCAAAAATACACAATAAAAATACAAATGTCATTTTTCCGCACACATTAAATGGCCTGGGTAATTAATTGTGTGCGAAAAAAGAGTGTAGACTTCTCCAAAAAATATGCAACAATTTTCAATTTCGTTTACCGAATAGCGTACTGCAGAACGAAAAATAAAACTAAATTTTTGGTTTATGATTTCGTTGTGTCATTTTTGTGTGCGATTTTTCGTTTCACATCAGCAGCACATTAGGCTTAAGATAAGTTTTTTTTTGGCTTAATTTAAGCTGGCATATTCTGAAAACTATCACGAAGCCTTGTTGAAACAAGAATCCTTAGATTGTTTCACTTGTTTTTAGAATTTCTAGGCTTTCTACACTTTTTTTGCATTAATAAGGTTTTTTTTTAGTGTATCTATAAAAGTTTTTTAATATCTTTAGTACTATTTGGAATTTAAGTCAAGTATGAAAATTTATTAGTACATATTAAAAAAAAAACAAGTAATAAATAAATGCATCAACCCATTTTTAAAATATTGAATTTTCAAAAATAAAATTATAGGTATTATTTTTAAAAATCCAAAAATTTATATTTTAAAATTTTTATATGCGATATTACATATTGTAATATTTTCTCAGGTTCGTTAATAAAACTTATTTACTTTATTCAAAACGTCCACTTATTTATTTCGCAAAATAAAACACTTTACTTTTCTTACTACAAACAAAACGATTTATTATTCACCACTGAATTAATTCACAAACTTTACTTTTCACTTTTATTACAACCAACTTTATTCATTCACGATTAAAAAAACAAACTGTGTCGCTGCCGTTCAAACCTGTGCCTTTTATACTTGTTTTCCAAACTCTCGAAATAAGGAGAACGTTCTAGTCTCTGCTTCCAGAGCTTTCCATAGGGGAAATTTCCCAATAATTTCCCTTCAAAAAGCTTTTATTTGACAGCTGGTAAATCTGCTATAATCCGGCAGGTGGCGCTTCCTTCGTTTGAGAGTTGCTATAATTATAGCTACTAAGGGTATGTTTGCACTGCGACCGTAAGCTTTATTGTGTTCGTTTGTTTGCTTTTCGGAGTCGTTATAGTTCAAATTTGGAAAGTCATTACACTGCCCCCCTCTTAGGATTGATCGTCCCGAGCAAATCCATCACTTCCTTCACCATTACAACGATGTAAATGGTCGATGTGAACTACTTTTATTTTGCCTCTTAATCCTCTCCGAATGCGGTAGACGCCATCGTTTACTCGTGTTACAACAGTATAAGGGCCTTCCCAATTTTGTTGAAGTTTCAGTGACATTCCCCTCCGACGCTGGGAATTATAAAACCAAACAAGGTCTCCCGCTTGGAATCCTGTCTTTGTTGCTTTTGTGTCGTATCGCTTTTTCATCCGATCACTTGATGGCTTCATATTTGCCCTTGTTCTTTCACGAACGTCACTCAGCCTTTCTTCTTCATTTCCCTTATCACTCCGATTCATGGGGCCAGTCTGTTGAATTTGCACTATCCTTTCGTTGTTCTTCAATGCCTTCTGCTGAGTTTTGATTGTAAGGATACCGTCCATTGAAACCGTTGAGATGACATCTTTGGCATCGTACCCCTTTGGTAGCTGGTACTTCCGTACAAACTGACGACTTATGTAGCCATGTTCATCTTCACGTTCATGATTACCTTCCACTACCACGCTGTTGCCAACAGCTTTGACCATTAACTCATTTGGCTTGAAATGGCTGACATCCATGCACACTTGAAATCCGTCCGCTCCAACTTTGTAGTTTTCTCTGGAATCACGCTCGTCACCCTTTCGCCGAGTAGGAGTTAACTGCAGCGGAGTCACTTTTGGGCGATATATATCGCTTCCCGAGCCATCATTTTGCGCAGGCCTCATTTTCCTTTTATTCCAATCGTAAATGGGATAGGCTCTCAGTCGCTGGATGGAAACAACTTCCTTTTCTTTTTCATGCGTGCAATGCTTGTAGTCTGGTTTCCATGGTCTTCTAGGTGGCAATCTGCACTGGCTTTGCAGATGCCCAGTCCTGTTGCAATTCCAACATGGAGGTTTTCTAGGTGGCAGTCTGCACTGGCGTTGAAGATGTCCGATCTTGTTACAGTTCCAGCATCGAGCAAGTCCATCTCGCTGGTTTCTTTGGAACGCAGTTCTCTTGCAAGAACACTCCTCAACTCCTAGTTCTCTCAACCGATGAACTCCTTGAGAAGCCTGTTCTGCTGCTTCCATTGTGAGGGCGAATGCTAGTGCTTCAGGAAGCGTGCGTTTGCCAGCAGTTCGAATTGCTCGCTGAAGGTTGATGTCAGATACAGCACGAACAAAGGCTTCTGTTGCGAATTGGTTGATGATTTCATCTCCTGCAGCTGGATATGCCAGATGTGCCAATCGTTCGATGTCTGCTTGGAGTTGTTGCAGAGTTTCTCCTCTTTTCTGGACTCTGGAATTGAGTTGGACGCGGAAGACTTCTTGCATATGGCCATCTCCAAAACGTTTGTCAATGGCCTGAACGAGAGCACTGAAGTTGCCATTTTTATCTGCTGGTATGCTTTGTAACAGCTCAGCAGCAGGTCCTCTGAGGGCAAGCGTTAGAGCTATGCATTTGTCTTCCTCATCCCAGCCATTTGTTGCTGCGGCTGCCTCAAACTGCTTCTTGTAAATTGACCAAGAAGTTTGCCCATCGAAGGTTGGTGGATGCATCTCTTTTTTTTTTGGACAGTCGCCAGAACTTTCTCGAACCTTCATTTTCTTTACTTTATCTAATTCCTTTGTAATGGATTCGATTTTATCTTCGAACTTTGCTTCTATTGTCGATAATTGTTTATCTACAGTCGAAAATTGCTTATCGACACGCTCGTCAAGAGTAATAATTCTGTTGTCAAAAGCATCCAACTTACTTTCGAGCAGATTTGTCTGTTCTTGGAATTGTTGAAGAAGATTCCTCTCTTGTTTTTCTAGAAGATTCTTTTGTTCTTGGCTTTGTTGCTCGAATCGTTCGAGAAGATTCTTTTGTTCACTACGTTGTTCTTGGCCTTGTTGTTCAAATCGTTCGAGAAGATTCTTTTGTTCATTCCGTTGTTCTTGGCTTTGTTGTTCTAGAAGATTCTTCTGCTCTTGACTTTGTTGTTCGAAACGTTCGAGAAGATTCTTTTCCTGACTATCAAACTTGGCAAGCAGCTGAGACAGCATGTTGGTCATGCCCGATGTACTTACTTGCTCTTGCTGTTCTTCCATTTCAATGTCGAATATAAACGTGTCCGGGTTTTTTCCACATCTTCTTAAATCTTCTTGCAGACGAATTATAAGATCATTCTTTGTTCCAGCAGTAGGAAGATCTCGCTTATTCAGTTCTGCCTTAAGTTCCACTAAATTTAAATCATTCAAAGATTTACCCATTGTCTCTTTTTTTTTCACTTTTCACACAATAACTGAGTGCACAGATAAAACAAGTTTTATTCCACTTCTAACACCAATGTAATATTTTCTCAGGTTCGTTAATAAAACTTATTTACTTTATTCAAAACGTCCACTTATTTATTTCGCAAAATAAAACACTTTACTTTTCTTACTACAAACAAAACGATTTATTATTCACCACTGAATTAATTCACAAACTTTACTTTTCACTTTTATTACAACCAACTTTATTCATTCACGATTAAAAAAACAAACTGTGTCGCTGCCGTTCAAACCTGTGCCTTTTATACTTGTTTTCCAAACTCTCGAAATAAGGAGAACGTTCTAGTCTCTGCTTCCAGAGCTTTCCATAGGGGAAATTTCCCAATAATTTCCCTTCAAAAAGCTTTTATTTGACAGCTGGTAAATCTGCTATAATCCGGCAGGTGGCGCTTCCTTCGTTTGAGAGTTGCTATAATTATAGCTACTAAGGGTATGTTTGCACTGCGACCGTAAGCTTTATTGTGTTCGTTTGTTTGCTTTTCGGAGTCGTTATAGTTCAAATTTGGAAAGTCATTACAATATATAATAATTATGTACTAAAATATATTAAAAAGAAAATTCCGCATACAAATTTTGATGGAAATCGAAAGAGCCTTAAATGCGAAACTTGAATACCTTCAAAATAAAAAAACATTTTATGGCTGGTACCTAATGTTAAGTACAATTATTCTTTGTTAACAAAAATTTGAAGAAAAAGTACACCATATATTTTTTTTACGATTGTAGGTATTATAACCGTTCATTTGGATGCTTAAAACCGAATTATTAAGTTAAAGCTTAGTACGCTGCTGATGCGAAACGAAAAATCCCATACAAAAATGACACAACGAAATCATAAACTTAAAATTTAGTTCTACTTTTCGTTCTGCAGTACGCTGTTCGATGAACGAAATTCAAAATTGTTGCATACTTTTTGGAGAAGTCTACACTCTTTTTTCGCACACAATTAATTACCCAGGCCATTTATTGTGTGCGGAAAAATGACATTTGTGTTTTTTCGTGTGTATTTTTGTTGTTTCTTTACAGCTGCAGCGTGGCTCTCGGTGCTCTTTTTTTTCAGTTGCATTTGTTTTGTATTTTTGAATTGGTGTAACTGTCAATGAATATTTTTTCGCTGCGTTTTCGTAAGCATTTCGTTTTGTCTTGTTGGAGACCAACTAAATATTTCGTTTCGCATCAGCTGCGTACTAGGCTTTAACAGTGAAAAAAATCGGCTTTAGTTTCCAAAGATTTATCAAGAAAATATTTTCTTCTGCATACTACTTCACCCTTATTATTTTCAACATTGAAGAGCCAATATAATTTTATTTGAAAAATCAGAATGTCAGTGGGTGAGAATTATAATATGCTATTATTCCTTATATTTTCATTTTTCGCGCATGGCATTTTATCAAATTCGTATGAGTCGTTTTGATCTTAAGATGATCTTTTCAAAAAGTGAGCGATGCAAAAAACCTTCATTCCAGTAAATTGCTAAGAAGAACATTATACAGGGTGTCCTCTAGTTCGATATTTTGACGGATGATTCTCTCCCCCCCCCCCCTCGAAGGGAGGGTTAGTTTCTGAAAAAAAATTGTTTAAATAGAGTTTATATCCAATTTAGAGTGCCTTTCAATTTCAATGCAAACAATGCCCATGTGCGATGGTAGATACAAGTTCATATAACCACTTTTTCAATTAAAAAAAAATCATTGCAAACCAAACAAAAAATTAATAACTTAAAACACGAAATTTTTGAAAAATTAAAATTTTATTCATAAAAATCTAACTACATAAGGCATCAATCTTGATGGACGGTAGATTAAACGATATATTTTTTTTTTGTTTTAGAAAAGTCAAGATAGTAAAATAAAAACATTTAAAGCATCATAAAAGAAAAAAAATCACTTCTATTTTTTAAATTATAACAAATCTAATTTTTTTTTAAACAAATAAAATTCCTTCTGAAAAAACATAATCAATAGATATACAACTTCTTTTCTTTTTCTCTCTGATTGAACAATACAAATTGAACCCCACAAATCTGTTTCTACCAACAGTTTAGAAAACTCTCCTTCTTTTATATATGTAGCTCGTTATAATCGAGTAAAAAAAACATAAACTTTCAGCCTTCAATTGCATACCCGTATAAAATTCGGTTACTATTTCATGCAGGCACGCCAGTTCACTTAACCTACTACACAAAACATAAAATAAAAATGAAAAAATAAGTAACAAAAGAAAAACTCATTATTCCTGCTCTTGACCTATTAATGAGGCCGCAAAACATTTGCAAGAAAATCTCCAACAATATTTCCACGAGGACTGTAATTACAAACTACGACGACTTTGCCTTTGCGAGTCTTGGCCACACCAACACCCAATTCAGTTGTTGACTTCCAGACCATTTGGGTAAAGTGTCCAGCACGGAATACCCCTTTAGGCTCGACCATGTAATTATGATCCTTGTGCTCTTCGTACCACGAACGACAGACATCCTTGGGACTGGCTTTTGCATTGCGATCCGATGACCAGAGGCAATAGATATTTTCGCCGTGTGTACAATGGGGACGGTATGCGAAGCGGTCTTCACGTGCTAAAGTCTCCGCCCAGTCTTGCGAGAGTTGGCACAGATCGTGGTTAATTCTATTTGAAATAAAAGAGAAAAACTTGTGATTTTCTTCCATATACTATACATAGATGGCGTTGATGATACTTACTTCAACAATGGAACACCATGTCTCTTCCTGTAGATATTGTGAAACCTTAGTACTTTAACCACAAAGTCACTCATCTCGTCGCTATAGCCACTCGAGGACAGTGAGGTATCTGTAGATTCTGAGATTTTGTCCACAATTATCTTCGGTGTTAATGGGAAGCCTCCGATTGGTGATACATTCTCGGCGAAGCTTCCAATGAAATTTCCTGGTGGATCATAGTTACACACCACCACCACTTGACCTGACTTGCTTCGTGCCTGTCCGACACCCAACTCTCGACTGTCCTTCCAAACGACCTGCGTAAAGTGACCCGTTCGGAGAGTTGCTGGTTCCTTTCCGAAAATGTGATTTTCACCTTCTTGGTACCTAAAATTCCAAATAGACACTCTTTACTTAGAATTGGCTTACAAAGGCATATCACTTACCAATGCTCAACTGGTTCCCGACCATCAACAATTGCACCATTCGGAGCCGAACTCCAACTGCAGAAAATATTTTCACCATACGGCGAATTGCTGCGATGTGTTGGATTCGCCCTATTGGCCAAATTCATGGCCCACTCTTCAGCAAATTTACAAAGCCTTGTATTGAGTTTCAATGCTGGCACACCATGTTTTATCCGATATTCGTTGTGTGCTCGAAGACAGTCCAATTCGAATTCGCCGTAACCACGTTTCATATGTAACGGTGATGGCGACTTCTGTCGCAGACTAAGCTGTGATTTACTTGTACCATTGCTGAAGGACACTGATCGGCGTTCGTTGAAGCATACATCATTTGTAGAAACTGTTAGTGATTGACCTTCGCTGTGCGGTGTAACACTTCGCCGCATTAATCGCACAACACTTGGCGATTTGCGGATATCTGTGGTGGAATTAAAGTCACGACGTTCTTTTGTAATAACTGTGCGATCTGGCTTGTGGCCTTTGTAAGTTTGGATTGTTTCGAATGTAACTACTTCACATTGTGGTTCCTGAAAATTACAAAAAAAAGGAAAGTTAGTACTGTTTGTCATCTATGATATGGAGAACTACTGAACGGATTTTAATAAAGTTTTAAACGATCTCTACTGAGGATTAACGGCAATGTTATAAGATAGCTTAAAGTATAATTGGTGAAAGTATATCGTTGTAAGAAATTTATTAAAAAAAGGATACAAATCCAATTGTTATATTTCTTCAAAAAAAATTGTTTGTACTGTTTCAGCTGTTTTTATTTAATTTAACCCCCGAGATTTGCCAGTGAAAGATAAGGAACGTTGTCTTCAAATAAATTCCATTGTTTTTCTACCTCCCGTAGAAATCTTGGCCTCTATCCAACAAAACCTTCAGTCCTATAAATTAGTTTCTTCCAAAAATAAATTAAGTTGGGATTTTTTGTTCTACCTGTTTCTGGTGACAATTTACCTTTTTAATTTACCTCTTATCTCATGGTTATAATCTTCGTATCATTTGGATCATTGCCAAGTGCAGTAGATAATTACAAAACTGCATTGAAATTTTGCTGCAGAAAGCACAATCTATATTTATAAAGAATCATCTCTTTTGTTTAAGTACTTTTTTGGCCTCCTTTGTTGGTTTTTGTTTTTTTTTTATGATTTTCAATTTATGCTAATGTTTTTATTTTAACCTTTTTTTTATAAAAAACAAAAGCTATACAACTATAATAGACCTTTTTATGCACATCAATATATTGTTTTCCGCATTTTTTTTGAATGCAATTAAAATATTGCGGTCAGCATTTTGTTTATAAACATCTCTGCAAAATTTAAACCGTTAGCACACCATCGAACTTAAGGCCATTATCTGGCTATATAACAATGGGAATGGTGATGGGCTTGTGTTGGTATAATGGAGACAAAATTCATTGTCATTAACTTTATGTGGACCGATATTTGGTTGAATGAACAGCGCAAGTGAGTGCAATTTGTGGTTAATGAAAATTGGAATTTAAATAGCGTTCAGCTTGAGAGATGCTTATGCTCAACGGAAAGTCATTATCGTAATTTTCATGAAGCTTATTATAGTTTTTGCATTGGGTATCAAATGAAAGTGAATAAAATCCCTTAAAAAGACCGATACTTTATAAACTAACCCAATAATATATGCAAACTTCATTGAAATGCAAAAAAAAAAAAAAATTTGTAAGAAATATATCTGATCCGCCATCGAACTCAACTACTCTGAGAAT
Source organism: Dasysyrphus tricinctus (assembly GCA_963921185.1). Lineage (NCBI taxonomy): Eukaryota > Metazoa > Arthropoda > Insecta > Diptera > Syrphidae > Dasysyrphus > Dasysyrphus tricinctus. The sequence goes on from OY992531.1 coordinate 32,644,055, forward strand.
TGGGACATTAAGCAGGATTTCCGGAAAGGTACCCATTTACTTCTTTTTTTCTATTGTTTGTTGGGTTGAGATGATATCTACACTAAAGCTGGATGAAATTTATGACCTCTTGGACAGAACTTACGGAGCCTGCCCGGAGTAGGTATGATCTAAAAATTTTGCTCGGGGACCTCAATGCCTAAATTGGAAAGGAAGACACGTTCGGCGGACTAGTCGGTATTGGCAGAGTCTCCTCGAAGAAACATTTGATAACGGCCTCGAACTAATAGACTTTTCAGAAGCTCGTAATACGGTGATAAGAAGCACTAGTTTTCCACGATTAAGAATCCACAAAGCGGACGGAAGACGCGCCTCCTACATTTTCGAAGGGTCGAATATGACCATTTCCTAGTTGCGGCAACGTTCTGAGCTCGACTGTTAAACGAAAATAAACTACACGAACCACCCTAAAGAATAAACTCAACGTTAATCGCCTTAGCAATACCGACCAGTGGTCTCAATATCGCAATATCATCAAATCATCAAAGAGGCCTGCAACAGTATTATCATCACAATAGGCTACCAACCATCTCCGAAAAAAAACCGTGGTACAGCTAAATGAATGACAAGATGCACATTCGAATTTGCTGCAGCGGTACACAAGAGCAGCAAAAGAGGAGTATCGAGCTAGGAGAAGAAAGGAGAAAAAAAAAACTGCATACAAATTAAAATGGTGTATGGAGATGGAGCTCAAGGAGATCGAAAGAGTTTCGTGATCGAAACAACTACTTCCAGTTTAAAAAAAAAACCCAAGCTCCTGGCGGCTGGCTTTAAAATCGCGACAACGAAGGTAACCAAGTCAGCGAAGCACAGGGAATAGTAGAAGTATTCAAGCAGCATTTCCAAAAGCTGTAAAATGGGCATCAGGTAGAGCGAAAAATATGACAAGAAGAGAGCCCACCTCTAATCAAGGAAGACCCAGTTCCCAGTATAGAAAACGTAGCACTAAAATAGCTCAAGAGCAACAAGGCCGCAGATTTGATGGTTTACCAGCAGAGCTCTTCAACCAAGTTTGGGTTGATGACTAATTCATCGGGTCCATATGTCCCATCTACAAAAAAGGCGATCATATATTCTGCGAGAACTATCGAGGTATATCCCAGATAAGCGTCATGCGTCGCCTTAAGCCGTTCTGCAACACTATATAATAGGCAAGTACCATAGTTAGCCAGGAAGATCGACCATATACCAATTATTATTCACTCTCAGGCAAATCCTGGAAAAGACTAACGAATTTAAAGTCGAGACTCATCATCTATTCATTGACTTCAAAGTTTCCATATCATTTGTTCTGGAGCAAATATTGCGCAGGACAGGCGTTAACACTCATAGCATTACTTTCAACAGATCTGTCCAACTTCTAGGGTATTTCGATGATATTAACATCATCGGCCGCTCTCAACTAGTGATGGCCTTATCAGTTATTTTCGAATAACGGTCTTAGCAGTTGTTATTATTTTGTAAAAACAGCTATTCTTAACAGTTATTCAGTAACAGTTATTCTGAATAAGCCAGATGCAAAAACTGATAATGGATTTATAACCTTCTGGAGTTTGTGACCTTCCAATGTTTGAGTGTTTTTGGTGCATTCTGCTTGTGAAAACCAAGCATTTTAATTCTTTTCAGACTGAAAATTATCATTCTGAAGTGGTCATGAGGCTTCTCGATGACCAATTATTGAAAAAAGCTGTCATTAATGTTCTTTTGGCTTAAGAATATTATAGCCATCAAAGACTTACTGCAACGTCAACGAATTAAAAAAAAAAAAACTTAAAAATCCAAGATTTTAATTTCTGCTCCAAAAAAGATGAATTCTGTCTTCTGGATAACATCTAGGCCAAACTAATCGTGACATATCAGAGTATAGATATATACGTGGATAGTCATCAATCTATCAGACCATGAATTGTTGAATTCCACCGATGGATGGCTGGAAAATCAATAGATTAAAAAACTCCTGAAAACTACGAAAACCTTGAGATTTATTTCTTGCTCCAGAAAAAGGGAATTTTTGGGCTTTTGGGTCAAATTTAAAACGCAATATTATTTACGTGTAAAAAAAAAGTGTGTAGTGTGGCTTTTAACAAGCCATAAATTTTCGTATTCCACCCAACGATGGCTACTCTGTCGATGGATTAAAAAACTTCGGAACATTCCGAAAAATTTGACCAATATGTTTTGCTCCTGAAAGGGATAAATCTGGGTGCTTTCCAATGAAGCTTGGAACAAAATACTATCAACATGTCAAAATATAGTTTTTCACCTGTCTGGCAAACCAAAAATCGTCAAATTCCACCGATGTATGGCTATGATATCGATGAACTAAAAAAACCAGGCAGAGCATTGGCGGACGCCGAGAAAATTCTGTTTTTTATATTTATCATTGATTAAGTTGCTTTTTGCTTGTTCATGAGCATGTCTTAATTTACATTTGAATTCATTCAAGTAATTATCGATGTTATAAATTGTATCTTTGTTTTCTATTACTTCACATGGAAGTGTACATAACTTTCCAAATACTAGTTCAAATGGTGAATATAAAGTGCTACTGTGTGGTGTTGAGTTATAACAATAAGTATAATATGGTAACCATTCTTCCCAGTTATCTTTATCTCCTACGCTCATAATATATTCATTAAATACCCTATGATTTCTTTCTATTGATCCCATTGTTTCATGGTGAAAAGGTGTGGAAACTATCTTCTTTAAAAGTGTACAAATATTCTTTAGTAATTCATTAGTAAATTCTGTTCCTTTATCTGTTTTTAGTTTCTTAAAACATCCGTAACCGAGCGGAGGCGGAGCGGACGCTGAGCGGAGGTGGAGCGGAGGCGGAGTGGAGGCGAAGCGGAGGCGGAGCGTAGGCGGAGCGGACGCCAAGCGGAGGCGGAGCGGACGCTGAGCGGAGGCGGAGCGGAGGCGGAGCGGAGGCGGAGCGGACGCTGAGCGGAGGCGGAGCGGAGGCGGAGCGGACGCTGAGCGAAGGCGGAGCGGAGGCGGAGCGGAGGCGAAGCGGAGGCGGAGCGTAGGCGGAGCGGACGCTGAACGGAGGCGGAGCGGACGCTGAGCGGAGGCGGAGCGGAGGCGGAGCGTAGGCGGAGCGGACGCCAAGCGGAGGCGGAGCGGAGGCGGATTGGAGGCGGAGCGGACGCTGAGCGGAGGCGGAGCGGAGGCGGAGCGGAGGTGGAGCGGAGGCGGAGCGGAGGCGGAGCGGAGGCGGAGCGGACGCTGAGCGGAGGCGGAGCAGATGCTGAGCGGAGGCGGAACGGAGGCGGAGCGGAGGCGGAGCGGAGGCGGAGCGGAGGCGGAGCGGAGGCGGAGTGAAATCCGAGCGGAGGTGGAGCGGAAGCCGAGCGGAGGCGGAGCGGACGCCGAGTGCCGGGCGGAGCGGACGCCGAGCGGAGGCAGAGCAGAGCGGATGCTGAGCGGAGGCGGAGCGGAGGTTGAGCGGAGGCGGAGCGGAAGCAGAGCGGAGGCTGAGCGGAGCCGGAGCGGAAGCCGAGTGGAGGCGGAGCGGACACTGATATTGACGAATATTTGGTCCTGGTGATCGAGGAAGGCGAATGGAGAAAATTCAACAACGAACTCTATGAGTTACATATAATAAACCTCATTGGCTCAGCCACATCAAGCGAATGGACAATACTGTTCCAGCCAAGATACATAGTCTTTGATTCCTAGCCCCCAGGTTTGAGAGAACGGAGCAGACCAATTTTCTAGTTTAAAGAACAAACCACGGCGGATACCAGAAGGCTTGGTCCATAGATCACTAGAAGCAGTGTCCATGGGATCCTAGACGATGATGGAAGCAGTCGGCTGTGTCTCAGGCTCCCTTTGGATGAAAAAATATATTTCCTAGAAATGGTTATTAATGATAGGTAACTCCTAAAGAACCATTTTGTTTAGATTTTCGATTACTAAACCGTAATTGCGACCCATTTTATTTCTAAAAAAAGCAGCAAAGCACACTGTTCCTTTTACTTAATTTTGTAACACATCAACCCCTCAGAGACCTCAACTAATTTTGCTCTGATCATCAGTATTCTTACAACAAAACTGAAAAGTTTTGCTGATCTTCATAGTTCAGTTTAGGTCAGCATATGGTACGAAATTTCAAAACTCAAAGAAAAGCACTGCCACAGTCAGAAACTATTATGCAAAATGTCTTAAAATGTATGTATGTTTTTGAAGGTTCATGTTTAAGTGATTCCAATGCAGATATGAACTAAATTTAGAGCAAAATTTAAGTCCAAAATGTAACGAAATATTCCCAAGAGATAAGAAGTAGTTTTTATTGCGTTATTGTTTTGATATATTTTTTGCATTACGAATTTTTCTTAGCCCAAATTTGAAAATTCGAAATCTTTCGATAAAAGTAATAAAAAATTACAATAATGCATGTAAGGTATACCTTCATTCATGATATTGAAACCAAAAAAATCATGAAGATTTACATTTTTATATCTGATTTAATGAGTCATAAAGGCAAATAAAAAAAAAAAAAAAAAACAATAAATGGAAATACATTTAATATTTACCATATATGAATATTTGAATAATTTTTGCAAAATTATACATTTAGGGCTTGTCTCAAAATATTATTTTATTTTATGAATAAAATTAAAACATCAAAATGCCATTAACCTATTGTTAGAGTTTTTATTAACTAAAAAAAAACGTCATAATATAAAATGATAAGCTTTTAATAAAAAAAATATTTTAAAAATAAAATTCTTGTTTTATAAATTCTGCAATAAAAAATATATTAACTTCTCAGAAAACAATAATATTAAAATATGTACTAAAAAATAAGAATTGAATTAATAAATAAATTAATTTAACAATCAAAAATCGTTAATAAAATTCCAACATTTAAATTTTTAAAATTAACAACATAATCTGCCCTAATTTAATTATTATATACACATTCTACACACCCCACTTTGTCTCAACCAAAACTATTACAATTTCCGTCAGATATATTTGAAGCCCAAAAACAAATTGCAAATGCACCGCTAAATCACTTTCGCTGCTAAGAAATGTGAGTCCGTTATATTGCTTTTGAATTACCTCACATGAAATGAAAATGTTATTCTAATGCGGTTTCTATGCAAATTTGTTTAATTTGATTTTTGTCTTTTTTTTTTCTTTCTTTCTTTCTTTCTTTCTTTCTTTCTTTCTATTTTATGAAGCCACTTTCAACAGGTTCTATTTTGCATGTGCCTTGTACCTACCTCACCTAACTTGTGAGCCGAGGAATAATTTACATAATTTTGTTAACTTGCTGTCGCGTTGCTGTTGGGTTGGAAGAAAAATATATATAATGGCAAAAAACGTTGACAGTGATAATATGGCAAATAAAAGGTCAACTTTGCCATTGACGAATAGTGTTGCCACAATACTGCCCATAATCTCGTATGGGCCCTATCTACAAATTTTCCTATTGGGTTCAGCGAATAAAAGCCTGGGCAAATAGAGCGTGATCCGGCGTTTTTTGTAAGAAATTTAATCGCCGCGATCTTTTTTCCTCAGTGAAGTAGTGATTGTGTCACCGGATCGCGTTCTATTTGACCAGTTCTTAAGTTTTTACCTTTATAACTCAGAAGTATATGAAAATTGTAGTTAGGGCCTTTACGAGATTATGGGCAGAATATCAAAAAAAAATTATATTTTATTCATAAAGGTACTTTTTCTCAATAAATACGTACCGTACATACATATTCATAAGGTGCAAAGAAATAACTTCAAATGTGAAAAAACTTCACCACTAGTGGGTAATAATTTCCCTTTTTTGAAGTGAAGTTATTTCCCACTGAAGCTGAGAGATAATTTCACTTTTTTGTGGGAATGAATTTCACTTTAATGTGCGTTTTTTTAAATCAATAGTGTGCCCAAGCAGGGGGGTTTATTGGGGGCAGCATGCCCCCCATACATACGTCACTGGTTAATTCGCCGTATTGCATTGCCTTACATAAATACAGTGCTAGCACCCAGCATTACGGCCGCTGCTTGGGCAAACAATAGGATTTGGGGTAGGTGTGAGGCTGGGTGTATGCAAAGTTTCTTTTGCATTTAAAGAATCTGGATTTAAAGAAATTCAATTTTACATTTGTGTAATTTTTATCATATCTTAGGTGGGAAATAACTTCACACAATAATTTTCAGATGAAATTATTACTCCCTTCAGTGGGAAATAACTTCTACAAAAAAGCTTTAAATTATTTTCCACTAGATGTGAAGTTTTTTCCCATGTGAAGTTATTTCCCAGTGAAGTTATTTCCCTGCACCATAGATAATGTCGTGTATATGTAGTACCTCGTGGCATAGTGCGTTGGACTGTCATGCATGCAAAAAGTCTGGGTTCGATTCCCAGCCGCTACCACCTAAAATCAAAAAGGCCCCACGAGCAAGTTTTCGTCGACTATATGTATTTCCCCTACAGAAAACTTTCAGCGTCTTGACTTAACTTAGCAAATTTTTCCAAGCTAAGTTCCTCTAAATATGAATGTATGGCAACACTTATACACACCTCGGGAGAAGGCACTGATAAATAAGAGCATTCCTTAAATTTTGATTTCATTTTTTTAATCGGATTACAGACAGCGTATGTCATTATATGTTTTCAAACGAGTTTTTTAATGCTTTTGACATTCTTTTGACAATTATATCAAGATTAGATATATTTTGTCCTTGCCAAAGTCTTAGCCTTGTCCTTTGGCCTAAGAGAGAGACAATGTTGTTTTGGTGTCAGCAAAACAAAAGCAGGGGTAGGTATTTTTTTTGTTATTAATGTGTTGACCGCTTTATGCGATGTGACGTTATCGATTTGTTAGTAGATTGTACCTTATTTGTAATAAGCTGCATAAATGTAAGTGATAGGGTAGTCAAGTGAAAGTAAAGGAATGTAGACAATTATGACGTTTAGAATTTCATCGATCTATGCATAAATTTATCAAGTATAAGAAGCAACAGGGCGCCACAGTAAGGTTATTAAAGGAAAGGTGTAGGAATATAAATTGAAACTTATATGAATCCATTGAAATGCTTTGTGGAAAATATGTAGTTTTTAGGTTGGCGCCTAGCTTAAATAGGCAATAAAAAAAGGCTTAATGTTGAATAAGTATAAGAACAGTGAACTGTTAATAGTACTTGTTTGATTCAGAAAATGTAAATTTACTAGAAAAGATGTATGTATTTACATAGGTATGACGAGGATAATCTCAGTTTCGTGTTGTTTTGGTTCTCCTAAAAGAGAAAAAATAATTGTAAGATGAAAATACCCCCAAGGGCTAAGGCACCCATCTTTTGACAGGTGAGTCCTTAAAAGCGCGTCCACATTATGTCGAATCGTGTAGATCAACATTGTTGATCAACAGTGTTGAGTAAGTGTAGACGTGTTGATCGACAACGCCATTCAACATTTGTTGACCCGAACGTAACCCGATTCAAATGGATAGCAATCGACAAAGTTGTTCAACAAATATAATTTTATTAAAAACATTTGTAGGGTTTTAATTTCATGAACATAATTTATTGATTTTGTGCGTTATAAATCACATTTTTAATAGATGAAAAATGCAATATTTTTTGTGAATAAGTAATTAATGTTAATAATATCGTTTTAACTTAATTGTTCACAAGAAAAAATAAAAAAAAGTTGGGAACCATCAGGATTCGAACCCTGAACCCTTCGGTTGCGTACTGACGCATCGATCAGAAAATTCCAAACCCCACAAATATTTGCTATGAAAGTTTTTCACGTGCACACTAGCATGTTGATCGACAATGTTAACCAACAATGTTGATCGGCATAGTGTGGACCGTCCTTAACAGTCAAGATATCTTAGCACAATGCTCAGATGCTACGGCTCAGTAAGTATGTCTCTAGTTATTGATACCAAAGTAGGCTAATATTAGTGAGTTTATAATATCTACATAGCTTTAAGATAAGATAATAAAAATAACTAACAAGAAAAAAAATTACGTTGTTTTTCACGTCGCACGGCAGGTCTGGGAATCAAACCATACAGAATTTTGACCCCAACTTTCAACAACCTTCACTGCATTCTAATGAATGCCATGTAAGCAAAGCAACTTTTACAGGTCGAAAAAGTATGTGTATAATTTGTCGTTAATTATTCGTTTATTATTTGCGACAATTTCGAATTAGTCTTTTAATGTTTACTATGTTTTTTGTTTGCAATTTTCACAGACTAAATTTGTCGTTATGTAGTCGTTTATTAGCCGTGACAATTTCGAAAAAATGGGTGTATAAATTGTTATTAATTATTCGTTTACTATGTAGCTATGACAATTTCAAATTAGTCTTTAAATAATTTCTATGTTTTTTTTTTGCAATTTTCATAATTTGTCATTATTCTGTCGTTTATTTGTTGAGATAGTTTCCAATTTCTCATTCTATGTTTTCTTTGTTTTTTTCGAAAAGTGGGAAAAACCTCTAAGGCTTAATATTTATCGCTTAAAAATTTGCCATTAATTAGTCATTAAGTAGTTGTGGCAAATCATTTTTGTCGTGCGATGTTTTCAATGCTTTTTTGAGTGATTTTTTTCTTTAACTGTCAAATTAGAAAAGCTTCTGCGATTCGAAAAATGGGAAAGTAATGGATAATATGTCGTTAGTTATTTGTTTCCATTTTGAATTTGTCATTCTATGTTTTTTTTCGAAAAGTGGTAAGAACTTCTATGACTTTATATTTTATCCCTTAGTAATTTGCTATATATTACTTGCATGTTATGACAGATTAAATTTTGTCATGCGATGTTTTCTAAATTTTTTGATAATTTATTTTCTTTGAGTGTCAAGTAAGCAAAGCAACTCTCACTAATCGAAAATGGGTAGATTGATAATTGGTCGTTAATTTTTTTCTATGTTTTCTTCTTGGTGCCTTACTAGCTGATAACTCGAAAAAATGTTAGGAACTTCTTACATTTAATGGTTCGAAAAAGTGGGTGCATGATTTGTTATAAATAATTTGTTTACCAGTTGTGACAATTTCGAATAAGTCTTTTAATGTCTTCTATGTTTTTTTTGCAATTTTGATGGACTAAAAAGTGGGTAGGTGGATAATTTTCTATTATTTAGTCGTTTATTAGCTGTGACAGTTCCAAATTTCTCATTCTATTTTTCTATGTTTTTTTTGCGAAAAGTGGAAAAACTTTTAAAACTTAATATTTATTGCTCAAAATTTTGCCATTAATTAGTCATGAAGTAGTTATGACAAATTCAATTTTGTCGTGCGATGTTTTCTATATTTTTTGGATAGTTTATTTCTTTCTTTGAGTGTCAAGTAAGCAAAGCAACTCTCTTCAATCGAAAATGGGTAGATTGATAATTGGTCATTATTTTTGTCTATGTTTTCTTTTTGGTACTTTACTAGCAGATAACTCGAAAAAATGGTACCTAAGAACTTCTTACATTTAATGGTTCGAAAAAGTGGGTGCATAATTTACCAGTTGTGACAATTTCGAATTAGTCTTTTAATGTTTTCTGTTTTTTTTGCAATTTCCAAGGACCAAAAAGTGGGAAAGTGGATAATTTTCTATTATTTAGTCGTTCATTAGCTATGACAGTTCCGAATTTCTCATTCTATGTTTTCTATAATTTTTGTCAAAAGGTGGCAATAACTTCTAAAACATAATATTGTATAGCTTACAAATTTGCGGGTAATTAGTCATTGATTAGCTGTGGCGAATTCAATTTGGTCATGCGATGTTTTCTATATTTCTTGGATATTTTGTTTTCTTTGAGTGTCAAGTATCTAAGCAAAGCAGATTTCACCGATCGAAAATGGGTAGATTGATAATTTGTCGACAAATTCAAAACTATCGCGACTATTTTAATACTAATTAACAGCAAATTACTAAGCCATTGAGAAGTTTTTACTACTTCAAACGTTATGATAAAAAAACAACATAGAAAACAAACTTGGCACTCAAAGAAAACAAATTATCCAAAACAAATAAAAAAAAAACATCACACGACAAAAATTGAATTTGAAATAACTGATATGCAGAAATTGACGGCAAATTATTAAGGGATAAAATATAGAGCTATGGAAGTTTTTACCACTTTTCGAGAAAAAAAAAAATGGAATAACTAACGACAAATTATTCATCACCTACCCATTTTTCGAACCGTGGAAGCTTTTCTTACTTTAAACCTAAAAAACAAATCATTAAAAAAAGCAATGAAAACATCGCACGACAAAATTGAATTTACCATAGCTACTTTATAACTAATTAACGGTAAATTTTTAAGAGATAAAATATTAAGTTTTCGAAGTTTATCCGCTTTTCGAAAAAACATAGAAAACATAGAATGAGAACATCGAAACTGTCCAACTAATAAACAACTAAATAGTGACAAATTATCCACCTACCCATTTTTCAGTACGTGATAATTACAAAACAAAAACATAGAAAACATTATAAGACTAATTTGAAACTGTCACAACTAAGTTGTATGCATTGAATTGGTTTATTTATACATTGTTGACCTTGTATTCTTGTAACGTAAGCCCTACTGCATGGTCATTAAGAAGTTTTCGTTCTTCAAGGGATGCTTCTTTTCTTTGAATATTATTTTATGGCTTGAAGAACCCTAGTATACCAAGTGATGGTACAAATAGCCAATTATATCTCTTTAACTATATATGAAATTACGTAAGCGACCCAATTATGCATTTAATTTCTTTTTTCCAGGAAAAAACAGTATACCCACTTTGCTCAGATTGAAAATAATAACTTTTCTTTCTATTTTTTCGCTGTCAAAGTTATTAATTTAAAAGACCCCATTTCGAAGAATTTCGAATGTCATCATCATCATAATCATCATCACCAACCTCACATCTGGAGGAAGACCATAGCAATAGCGCATTATAGACACACTGGACAACAGAAATTATATCTCCAAAGCTCAACTATCCAGGTCATATAATCAATTATGTTATGACACATGAAATTTGAGTGAACACAACGAGAGAGTGTGATGCAATTGCTGGTTATCTCCAATTGTAATTCCATCCATCATTCGGATAAAATTAACGGCTTGACCTAAAAATCTCCGCATCTAAAGCTACATATACTGCATGCAGCCAGCGGCACCTTCAAATAATAACAAACAAACAAAAAAGAAACTCTCCAACAACGATATCGCTGGGAAAAAAAATCACAGATATTTGTTCTCATTAGATATTCAACAAAATATAGCGCGCTTCTAGGTTCTTCAAACAACAACAACAAATGAAATTTTTTTTTTGTCGGTGCAATTTATTATGTACCTACAATTTGTCTGCATAAATAATTGTAAATTCCTTTAGCCTTGACAAAATTTTTCTTGTTAACGTCAATCAGTGATCTATGGCTAGAAGTGTGCAAAAATCAATCTTTTCCCTCACGCAGTAGTAAATTTCTTTGAGAATTGTTTTTAAGGTTTTATTTTCGAGTGGGAAGATTTATACAAACAAAATGAATTCGAATAAATTTATACTTCGATTGATTGCAAATTATATTACAAAGCCAACAAATAGCAACGACAAAATAGTTTTATTCCAGAAGCAAAGCTGTATCCAGAACCACCACCAACTCTGTAGTAGGCAGGCAAAACACAGCAGCCAAACCGATATTTATCTTTGTATCTTTTCCCACAAATCAATTACTCAATCGATCTGGCTTGCAATTGCAATTTGATCGTTGCGCGCTAATTTCACTGAGTAAATGTGTGTGGTGGTGTCGTCGGTGTGCAGATATACAGGCGGCGACGAACGCGAGTTGGTTTAATTCGAACGGACACACACAATAAAAGGGAGTGCCATCAGAGAAAATTCGTTTCACCTTCCATTTTTGTCGATTATGGTCTTTGTTCATTGTGTGTTATCGTTGTCGACTCTACTTGTCGAAGTCTTCCTTTCTTATGAGGAGATTTATGTGTTTCCAGTCTATTGAATTGGAGTTATTAAAAGCATTGCCAGATGCTAGGTTTTTCGAATATTTTATCGCTCACAGTATTTGAGTAATAATTTAATCTTTTTTAGTCTGGACTCTGAAGACTCAACCAAATGTGAGCAGAAGAAATCGAATTGTATAAAGCCTAACAGCTCCAAAGATACATTTCAATTTTCAGAATAAGTTGTTATGACCAAGGGCCGATGAGTGCCCCTTTTGATTTACAAAAGACCTCGACTAAATTTACTTATAAATGTTTTGAACTGGCAATACTTTTTGCAGCAAAAGTCAATTAGAGAGCAGCTGCTGACAGAAATGTTTTGAGCTCAGTTCGCTAGAACAGTGCTTGAAAATTGTGAACATTTATTTCAGAAATCTATGGGCGACCTGCATCGCGTGCCTGATCGGGAAACTATTGATTGCTCAAAACTTGATCTGGTCCAGAAGTGCAACCATCAGTCACGGTGAAGTGGTTGCTTTACCTTCTCGTGGTGGTCCCCGGGGAACTATTTGCGTATCCCATTATACGTAAATAGGCTAAAATTAAAAGTGCGAAAGACCTAGCTTTCTACATAGGATAGGAGGTAACGAAGGTTACCATTCTTCGTAACAGAAATCAATTCCACTAACGAAACCAAAACTACGCCTCGGATAAGAAATGATAACAATTTGACGACTGTTGGCTATTGTACCCGGACTAACATTGGTTTCTGGAATGTGAAGGCGCTTCTTCTTGATAACGGAAGTGAAGGTCCTCAAAATGCCAGATTCCTCCAATTAGAGAAAGAGTTGACTCCATATAAGATGGACAATTTTGGGATTAGTGAATTTAGATGGTTGGGCTGATAGAGGTATAAGTCTCCAACTCGTAACACTGTGCTTCTCTACTCTGGAAAGGCACCTGGAAATAATCGTGAATCTGGCGTTGTATTGCTGATTTTCAAAACAGCTCTCAAGAGCATAATTTCCTGAGAGCCCTTAGATGACAGGATCATGAAAGATAGGTTCCGAACTAGAGTACGTCGCATCACCATCATACAGTGTAACGCCCCAACGGAGCTCTCTTCTGTCGAGGAGGCCTTTTATAACCGGTTGAGAGGTGTTTATGGTAGTGCATCATAATGGACTTGATTGCCAAGGTTGTCAATGATAATGATGGGCTCAGGCAGGTTATGGGGAATTATGATGTTGGCGACTGCAACGACAGTGGCAAAGTTTTTTCTATTTTTGTAACGCTAACCTCCTTATTGTAATAGGAGGGACCATGTTTCAGCATAAGACGTGTCACAAAATCAGTTGGGTGTCGATGTCGATGGGCAGACAATCAACTTCCAACCAAATTGATCACATCGCGATCAATCGGCGAATTAGAAGAAGTCTCCAGGACGTTCGAAACAGAAGAGGGGCAGACACGAGATTGGCCCGGGACCACATCTGATGGTTGCTATAGAAAAATTAAGCACAGCTGCAGTTCGGAGATTCCAAGAAAACACCCGAATGCCCAAGTTCAATATCGATAGACTTAAGTCCGCCAACAACTAGAGGACCACCTTTCACAAGGATTGAGAGCAATCAGTAGCTCGGAACCTACCTCCATCGAAAACCATATGTGTCCTGTGAAAAATGTTTTCATATCCTGTGCTGAAAGTATGGTCGGTTGGTCGCAAGGAAGAAACAGTGTCTGGCTTTCCAAAGAAACTCGGACTAGGATCGAAGAAAGAAAACAGCTCAAAGCTCGCATTGCAGCAACGTCTGCGTATCGCATAAAGATGAGAGAAGTTGTATCGTAGCGTGTGACGTGATAAGCGTAACTATATCAACGCATTAACAACAGAAGCCGAAGAGGCCGCAAGTAGTTTACAGGTGTCCAAAGCTCTTAATGACACCTGGTAAGGGACATAGACGGATCACTGCTAGTTTCGGATCAGGAACACCTTAAAAGGCGGTTTTAAATCGCGTTTTCAGCAGCGAAGTCAGCACAAAACACAATCACCCGTCCGTAGTAACAAGTTCCCGAATACGCACTGTATATCCCAGTGGAGAAGAAATCTTAACCGCAATCAGAGCACTGAAGACTACAAAACGGTTAGGCTTGACGGTATTCCCGAAGAGCTCTTACGGGAAGCACCAATAACATCGAGTGAGCTCCTCACCCACTCATTGAGAGAACTTGGGAAACAGAAAGCTTTCCTAAAGAGTGGACAAATGGAATGTCCAGCTACCAAAGACAGAAGACCCTTCGCAGTGCGAAAACTGGAGAGGAATTTGCGTGCTGCCTGCTGTAGCCGAAGTGATAGATAGAAAAAATTGCCCAGGAGTGAATAATAGACCACCTCAATAATAGACCACTTCCGCACTGGATCGTCCTGTGTGGACCACATCAACAACTTGCGAATCATAATCGAACAGTGTGTTGAATATGGATCACCACTTCACCTGCTGTTCATCGACACCGAAGAGGCGTTTGACTGTGTCAATAGAAAATTCATCTGGCTTGCACGAGGAGGAGTATCCCTGATAAAACTGATTGCAATTATTAAGGCTACATATAATGGCTCTAAATATCACGTTTTGCTAAAAGGAAGGTTATCAGAGGGGTTTGAAATTCAAAGTGGGGTTCGACAGGGTTGTATACTGTCACTAAAGCTGTTCCTGTTGATAATAAATGATGTGTTGCATGTAGCTTTGTCGACTGCAAATGGAGGGATTCAGTGGAATCTACAATCACACCTCAAATATTTGGACTACGTGGACGACGTATGCTTACTCTCTCATAGGATCATTATGGATCTCCATAAAATGACAACAAGGATGGAGAGAGAAGCTGAAATCGTTGGGCTCAAAATCAATACAGCAAACACAGAAAGGATCAGCCTTGGAACTTCCTCATTTACTCAAATAGATATTTCTGGACAACCAGTAGAGATGGTAGAGAGTTTTCAATATCTTGGAAGCATTAACTCTACTGATGGCGGGACCGAAGTAGAATAATCAGCCGAATCGGGAAAGCAAAATCTGCGTCCAAAATATGGACAAACAATTCTGAGCCTAAAGACCAAATCAAGACTGTTCCCCTCCAATATTGAATCCGAGCTTATTTATGGGTGCAGCACTTCGAAAGTAACACCCGCTGTCACAAGAAAGCTGCACTTGAGGATCTTGAGGATTTCTAGCCTAACCGTATCTCTAATGATGAACTTCATGCGAGGACTGGTCAGGAAACCATCGACTCTATAAAACGAAAATGTAAGTGGCAATGGATTGGACATATCCTTCAAAAAGGTCAAGAGTGCATTCCGAGTCAAGCGATGCAATGGAACCCTCTCACGCAGCGAGGTAGAGAAGTGGGCCGTTCTGGAAGTACTTGGCGAAGAATGGTCGAAGAGGAATCAGTTCAACTGGGGAAGAGTTGGAGAGAGCTGAGGTACACCTCCAGAAATCGTACACGATGATGGCGCGCAGAAGTATTGAATCACTAACCGATTACTGAAACAAGTTGACCTTTTATAACGATCGAGGGGCCTTTCTGGCTCGGTAAAAAATCTAAAAATTGAAATCTCGGGTTACAAAATCTTACCTTAAACAATACCGCATTTACAAAATCTCGCAAATTTAAATTTCACAGATTAAAATCTTGCAGCAAATACATTTTTTAATAAAAATTTTGCAAATTACAATCTTGCGTGAGATTCGTCTTCGAGTTTTATGAAATTGTTAAAAATGCGATTTTTTAAATTTAAGATTACTTCTTCTTTTGTAAGGTTTTTTGCTTTTCAGATGGAATACATTTTTTGAGAATTTCTCACAAATAAAGCATAGTTTGCAGTTCCTATGCGAAACAAGAATCAAAATATTCAAAACGATTTACCACCAAATCGAATAATATTCAAGGCGAAAAACGTTTGCCTTGCCCTAAACCACCCCATGAGTCATTAATTTATCCTGAATTATTAAAATATAGGCCTTAAAATGGAAAAGAATTATTTTTGGATGCATAAACTATCATTAGTTTTTGACCACGTGGGTATAACCAAAAATGTGATATGCCAAAAAATCATGAAAAATCTCCTCATCACAAAAATATGCATGCCAAACGTTTTAAGTGTCGCCACAAGCAACCAGACGGCCCTAGCTCAAAAAGAGGCGAAAATAAGTTTTTGATCCCGTGGGTATAACCAAAAAAAAATTGATATGCCAAATATCATATAAGAAACCTTAAACGTCTGGCATGCATATTTTTATGACGAGGAGAACTATCATGATTTTTTGACAAACCAAATTTTTGGTTATACCCACGGGATCAAAAACTAATGTTCTCCTCTTTTTGAACTAGGGCCGTCTGGTTGGTTGTGGCGACACTTAAAACGTCTGGGACTCCGAAATTCATAAACAAAGAGCGTAGTTCTCTATAGTTTAAGCTAATATAAAAGTGGTTATACCCCCTACCCGGAAATCCGTAAGATCACCGTTTTACCGTTTTCAACCCCTTTCTCCAGCCCTGGCGACAAAAGAATCATGCCAGACGACTAGATTTGAAACCAAGGCGCAATAACCTCAAAATAACCGTTTATGAATTTTGGTTATACCTTCACCCACAAAATTTGCTCTCAGCTCTTAGACTATTAATTTTGCCTCAATTATTTTTGACATGCGATAGTACTTGCATATTTTTTTTGCGAACGGCAACTGTAAACTAGGCTTAAAGTGCCAAAAATCGTGGTGACATAGAAAGCAAAAAAGTTTTTGCATCCAAAAATAATTGCTTTTCATCTTCAGGCCTACAGTTTATAAAATAAGGGAAAATAAGACCCGTAGTACATGCCTTTTGGCATAATGGTTAGTGCGACTGAACAGAAATGTTTTTCCCGAGGTACTTTTGGACAAAACTACTCTCCGTGCTGATGGATCCGTTTAAACCATTTGTTGATGAATTAATTTATTATAAGGCTTATCCTTTATTTATTTATTATTTTAAGGGGAATAATTCATATAAGATGGTTGTCTAACATTTAATAGACTTTTTAATTGATTTGCCAATAGACTCGTTTCACCGAGATTAGGATTTTGAAGTGATAAAATTCGTTTTGAAATGTTTGCCTGTTGACTTGCATCGTGATAGCAGTTCGCTGCTATTTTTGGTGATGGCTCTTTAGGAACTGAAATTTAATAAGAAAAATAAAAATACAAAAAGGCATATAAGTTTAACTTGAAAATTATACCAAATTTTAAAGATATCAAGTTATCTTCTGCATCAGGATCTATTGGAAAACAAGTATACAATTGTTCTGATTTAACATACGCTTGGCCTGAGATTGACTAAAAATTTTTAAATTAGTTTTAGTCATAAAACAAGAAATATTAAAAAAATCAAAAATAATAATTGCAACTTACTCGATTGTTTAAACTTTTGCAAATAAATTTACTAACATTCCTGCAGTTCATGATGCCAAATTTTGAACAGAAATTTTTTGATTTTTAATTAAAAGCAGTTACTGAAAAATTTTAATTTTTTTTCATTTTTCATATGTATAAAGTTTAATGACTTAAAATTGAAGATATGTTGATTTGATAATTTTTGTAAAGGGAGTTTCTATAATGCAAAGTGATTACTTCAGACTTCTTAGACCTAGACGAAATTAAAGGTGCGGCAAGGCAACACTGCTAGTGCCATAAAAGTTGTCACTGTGCTAAAGTTTACTAGACTAACCTTATAGAAGGTTAATGAAGTGACAGAAGGAGCCCAGATCTGCTGCAGGCTAAACAAAAGGTGCTGACAAAGTAGCCCTTGAGTCTTATGTCCAAACAAAACTATAAGAGAAACACAAACTTTTCCTTTAACTTTGCAGGCTTTCTGTGTAAAATTAAATTTTCTGCATCGAAATGGAAGGTTGTAAAATCATTTTATATTTGAAAATTTGGCTGAAAAAGTCGTACTTGTGACAACCAAACATGATGGTCACATTATTTCTGTATATATGGCAACACTCATCATCATTTGTGATAGATTCACAAGCCACAACCCATCTAACACAGAAATCATTAATAAATAATAGAGTTCGAAGAAGGCGGCTCAAGATCAATCGATTTTCTTGAAAAATTGAAAGTTCCGTGAAGGTGGTTTAACCAAGATACATTGAGATACTTTCATCGATGAAACTATGTGTGTATACCGTCCCCATTTCAATTAGTTACAATCCAATTTCGAATGATGCAATTTGATGACCTGGTTTGTTTTTTTTTTTTCTAACTTTCATCTGTCAGATACTCTGACAGGGCTAATTACTGTTCTTAATTGCAGCTAAAACACTTTTTAATTAATGTTTATTATTCTGTAGGAACTTTAGTATTCGCTACAGACACACACGATTTTCAAACTATTGTGCGAGGGTTGAATGAAGATGGGTGTGTACTGCGTTTTGTGTAGTTATGGGAAGCTGATGTTGAACCGCGGAGGGTGGTGGGAGGTTGCATAAGAACTCCATCATACTGTGATATAGGATGTTGTAGATAAATGACTGAATAGTACTAACATGGGTGACTACTAAGTATAGTGATTTTTATTTAATTGTTCTATTCTTAAAACGTAGTTTAACAAAAATTAAGAAAATAATGAACACTTGGGAATGAATTATTTGAACTCTCATGCAGGGGTGGTATATGTAGATATAGTGTAGTCAGACTAAAATGGAGGGTTGATGGTTTGTAGGTGGAAATGTTATGTCTATCTTAACAATGACTGTTAATAAAATAAATAAAATGGGTAAGTGGATGTCTCTACATTGTACGAGTAGGTGGAAGATTTTATTGACTTCAATTATTAGCACTGAATTGCTAAATTACCACCTGCTGGGCCCAAGTGTCTGACGAATTAATTATATTTAAGTTAGATATGGCTTCCCTGCTTCTGGGAATACCTACTACCTAGTTTGAAACGAAGTTGTTACATAATCATTAAGTCACTTGGAAAATTTGATTTGCATTAGAATTTCTGGGATAGACCAGCTCCCAATGCGGAGTTACATTATTGTTCTATAACACTAGTTTACAATGGGTCATGGTAGGGTCCTTAGAAAAATATATTTTCTAGACTAATTTTGGGTCACTGAACACGAAAATCAAAATTATTTTTTTTCCAAAGAAGCGTTTTCGAGATATGCGCAAAAATCATTTTCTCAGCTATTTTTTCAGATATTCCCATAAATCTCGAAAACGGCATAGTTAATTTACATAAAATGTGTATTTTCTGAATTATGTGATCTGTCTCCTTCCGACAATGTACTGTTTGTATAAGTCGGACTGAAATTTTATAAGTTACAGGCATTCAAAGTTTCAAAAACGAGTATTTTTGAAAAATTTCTAGTTTTTGGTTGCGCCATATGGATAGAAAAAAAAAATATTTAAAATAATTTTAAGGACTCAAGTAAAAACCAATTTTTTTAACAAAGATTTGAGCCAAAGTTTTTCAAAATCGGACGATAAATGTAGAAGTTATTAAATAATTAATGAAAAAGGGCAATTTAATTTTTTTCAATAAAAGTCATATACATAAATGTATATAAGGCTGTCTGTTATTTCCCAAAATCATTTTTTAAAATCAGGAACCCCTAAAATCAAAATTCTATGTCCTTAAATAAAGTTTTTGACCACAAAATTTTTGTCTAAGGTGATAAATCGTTGCCTCTTAGGCCATTCTCTTTTCCATACAAAGGAGTATTGAACACACCAAACTCCAAGACCAAAATGGACGTGATATATATCGTTGGAAAGGTATTTTTATGAACTACAATAGTTACTAAGGAAGTTCATTTCAAATCTCTACGTGAAAAAAGTTATTCGCTAGTTAAGTATAGTTTTTTCACACCAAAATGCGCTGAAACACAATTTTGGCCAGCGAATAACTTTTTTCACATAGAGATTTGAAAAGAACTCTTTTAGTAACTATTGTAGTTCATAAAAATACCTTTCCAACGATATATATCACGTCATTATATGGTCTTGGAATTTGTTGTGTTCAATTCTCCTTTGTATGGAAAAGAGAATGGCCTAAGAGGCAACGATTTATCACCTTAGACAAAAATTTGTTGGTCAAAAACTTTAATTAAGGACATAGAATTTTGATTTTAGGGGTTTCTGATTTTAAAAAATGATTTTGGGAAATAACAGACACCCTTATATACATTTATGTATATGACTTTTATTGAAAAAAATTAAATTGCCCTTTTTCACTAATTATTTAATAACTTCTACATTTATCGTCCGATTTTGAAAAACTTTGGCTCAAATCTTTGTTAAAAAAATTATTTTTTACTTGAGTCCTTAAAATTATTTTAAATATTTTTTTTTTCTATCCATATGGCGCAACCAAAAACTAGAAATTTTTCAAAAATACTCGTTTTTGAAACTTTGAATGCCTGTAACTTATAAAATTTCAGTCCGACTTATACAAACAGTACATCGTCGGAAGGAGACAGATCACATAATTCAGAAAATACACATTTTATGTAAATTAACTATGCCGTTTTCGAGATTTATGGGAATATCTGAAAAAATAGCTGAGAAAATGATTTTTGCGCATATCTCGAAAACGCTTCTTTGGAAAAAAAAATAATTTTGATTTTCGTGTTCAGTGCTCAAAATTAGTCTAGAAAATATATTTTTTCTAAGGACCCTACCATGACCCAAAATTTTGTAAACTAGTGTAATGCGTTTTTGTCAAATATCTCTCAAATCCCATGGTCTACAGCTTAACGGTGATACAATAGAATGGAGTGCATGTTATAACCTTTCTAAAGACATACGAAACATTGATGTTGAGTAGGAAGACAATGTCCAAAAATGCGGAGTTGCATTATTGTTTTTTTTCGGTGCATTTTGAAGCCAACTATCTCGCAAATCCCATTGTGTAGAGCTAATAATGAAAAAAAATTACTCATAATAACCTTTTCAAGAATGTATGACACATTCGTGTTGAGAAATGGACCAACTCCCATACATTTTTGCTCAATCACCAAGGCTATATTTTTTCCCGATATAAGAAATTATTCGCTGGGTAGTTAGCAACTTTGTCAAGTTGTATTTCTGACAAATTTCTGTCGCCAAAAGTTAACCAAAATGTTAGACATAAAGTGTTCTATAAAAAGCTATTTAAATATTTTGAGGTCCTCTTCCAGTTGCGTGCGTCCACCTCTACTGCGCTGTCCCACGGGGTTGGATTCAAAGGCTTTCCGAACCGGAGCATTTGTGTTTATTCGCTCAAGGTGACCCACCCATCTCAGTCATTGGATTTTCACTTTTGTGGCTAGGTCAGTGTACAGGGACAGTTTAGTTGCTCGAGAGAGGGATTTGCTTCTCAATTGCCTTCTTACCCCAAAGAAACAGTGATTGGCAAGAGTAATTCTTCGTTTGATCTCAACGCTGGTATCGTTCGCTGAGTTTATAGCAGATCCTAGGTAGACAAAGTCTCTGACCACTTCAAAATTATAGCTGTCTATAATGACGTTCTGTCCGAGACGCCGATCTTGGATGTTGTTGAAAGCATATATTTCGGTTTCTTTCATTCACGTTAACCCCACTTTCTTGGCTTCCTTCTCAATACCCACGAGAGCACCACTGACATCTCGCTAAGTTCGGCCAGTTATGTCAATGTAGTCAGTGTAAGCGAGTGATTGGATGGGCTTTTGAAAGATTGTGCCTCTAGTGTTGACGTGATAGTTTTGCACTATTCTTTCAAGAACAATGTTGAAGAAGTCGCATGACAGCGCGTCGCCTTGCCTTAAGCCTTTTTGACATCAAATAAAGTATCGGTGAGGTTTTTGCCGATCTTGATGGAGCAGCGCGCATTCTCCATTGTCATCTTGCACAAACGGCCGAGTTTGGCAAGGGTGCCAAAACTAGACATTTCTCTATATAGGTCGTCTCTATAGATGCTGTCTTACGCGACCTTTAAATCGATGAAAAGAAGGTGGGTATCGATTTGAAACCCCTGGTTTTTTCCATGATCTGCCTTAGTGCGAATATTTCGTCGATGGTGTATTTCCCTGGCCTATGGCCAAACTGATATGGATCAATCAGTTTGTTGACAATTGGCTTTAGGCGTTCACAAAGTAAGGCTTATGCCTCTGCAGTTGGTGCAGTCCAGAGGATCGCGTTTTTTGAGGATCGTAAATACAATGCTGAAGTTCCATTCATCGGGCATGCCTTGCCTCCAAATATATTTTGCAGATGAGCTGGTGCCTAACCAATATAGCTTTGAATAGCACAGCCACAAGGCCATCAGCTCCAGCAGCTTTATTGGACTTAAGTTTAGACATAGCTATATTTAATTCGTCAAGATCGGGTGTGCGGAATTGTTGGCCTACGTGTCGTCCTAGGTTGGATGTTGCCATATACATAGTAGTGGAACTCGGCAGAAATGATTTTTCCATATCCTCAGCACCGACTGTGATTCTACCACTACCTACTACCTGTGTTGGAGTCTTCCAGCACGGAAAGGTTGAAATCATCGCAAATGACCAGGGCAACCGAAGAACACCCAGCTATGTGGCGTTCACAGATTCAAAAAGACTCATCGGTGATGCTGCCAAAAACCAGCTTGCCATGAATCCCAACAACACAGTATTTGACGCCAAGAGGTTGATTGGAAGAGAGTTTGATGACCAGAAGACTCAAGATGACATGAAGCATTGGCCATTAAAAGTTTTGAGTGCCTGTGGAAAACCAAAGATTAGTGTCGAGTTCAAGGGGGAGCAAAAGACATTCGCTCCAGAGGATATCAGCTCAATGGTTCTGACCAAGATGAAGGAGGCTGCTGACCGCATCTCTGGCCTTCAGGGACGCGGTGATCACAGTTCCATCTAACTTCAATGACTCAATGACTCACGCAACTAAAGACGCTGGAGCAATTGTCAGGTTGAACGTGCTTAGAAGTATCAATGAGCCAACAGCAGCAGCCTTGGCTTATGGTTTGGACAAGAATCTGTCAAGTTAACGAAATGTGCTCATTTTCAATTTGGGATGAGGAACCTTTGATGTGTCTATACTGACAATCAATGAAGGATCCCTAGAAGTGAGATCGACAGCTGGAGACACACACTTGAGAGGTGAAGACTTCGACAACTGCTTGGTTTGGTGAATCACTTCGCAGAAGAATTCAAGCGCCAGTATAAGAAGCATCTAAGATCGAATCCAGGAGCTCTCTGACGCTTGAGCACAGCTGCAGAAAGAGCCTTCTGTCATCCAGCACTGAGGCAACTCTTGAAATTGATGCTTTCTATGAAGGAGTTGACTTCTACACAAGGATCAGTCGAGCTTGTTTCGAAGAGCTATGTTCTGACCTATTCCGCTTGACTCGGGACCCCGTGGAAAAAGCCTTGAAGGATGCCAATATGGATAAGGGTCAAATTCCCGACATTGTGTTGGTTGGAGGTTTATCGAGGATTCCAAAAAAACAGAATCTGCTGCAAACGTTTTTCAACGGCAAAACACGGAACACGGAACGGAAACTGCGTATTAGCTATCACAACATTTCGCCGCGTAGCAAAGTCGATTAACCTGAGTCCGTTGTCGGAGGTGGTATAGTGCAGGCTATTATCTTCCAATTGTGCCACCAAAGACGTCTTCTCTTCCTAGTTTGCGATAAAAATCACCCAAGACAATTTGAATGTCATAGCTAAAGGGCATTGATCATATGTTCAGCAGCTCGTAGAACTCGTCCTTGGTGTCGTCATATTTCTCTTCTGTGCGGGTAAGCTCGGGGGGAATGTCACGGAAATTTAAATCTTTAATCTTCATTGAATAGATCCAAACATCATATCTACCACGCATAACTCATTACTGCATTATGCATAATCTACTCTTTGATCCATCTTTAAGGTTCGCTTGTTAGAATTAGAGCTCATATGAATTGAATTCTATTTTCTGTCACTGTCATTAAAGATTTAAACTAAAAAGCAGTAGCTGTGTTTCTATTTATGTGGCCAAGCTCAAATCAAAACCCATTCCTTATATGAACCTATAAATAAGATGATTGATGGCTTTAAACGCTCTACATGAAAGTCATTTCTGAGTAAGCGCAGCGAGCATTCATATCGTGCTCCACTGGTTCGTATATCACACCACTCCACCTTCATGACGATGTTGTCGGCGAAAATTATCGTTTCGTGTAAACTGTTTGTGAAATCATTTGCCGCAAAAAAAGAAAACACATTCAACAAAAACAACAACAAATTAAAAAAAAAACACAACATGTTAAATGTTTTCAACAAGTGGCAGAGATAATTATTTTGACAGCACAAACTTCTCTGGGAAGAGCAAGGTAGCAGCTTTATATACGATGGAATCATTGTGATCATTGTCGTCGTCTTGTCGCGTCATCATTGGGCGGGAGGCTTTCTGTGATCTTGATAAATTGATACTTTATGGTTAAATATTGTTGATTGATGGGATAATGCATGTTTTTGTTGTTGTCGTAGTTTTTTTTTAATTTTGAATTTTTTTGTTTAGATTTGTAATTGCTTTCACAGACACTTTATAGACAAATCATTTGTTTGTTTTCTTTATAAAAAGACCGGAAGATGATGAGGATGACCTAACAACGTTTGTTTTTCTTAACGAGTTCTGCTTATTTGATAATATTATGAACGGATGTGTCAAGATTGTAAACATATGAACTGCTAAGGACAGATATTCTTAATTATAAGAAAGTGGAAACAATAAAATCTGAAGCAATAAGCACATATGTCAAAGCTTTCTAGTCTAGGTTGTAAGAATCACGATATTTTTGTAGTTTTAACTATAATGTTCCAGTTCCACCTTAAACTATCCTTAGTCATGCAAATTGAAGTTTAGCTAAGCTGTACAAAATATAAAGCTATTTGAAGCTAGGACCTACATTTTTGTTTTTAAGACCTAGATATAACTTGAAGATAATCTTCGTTAGTAAACATAAGCTTCATTTTGCTTAAGCAAAACCTTAGAAAACACAAGTTTAAACTTTCTTTTTTTTCACAATACTCCTGTTCCAAAAATTATTATCAATTCCGTCATTTTTTTTTGGAAATATCAAAATCTAAAATAATTTCGCTAATTTGCAAATTTTATTTAAATAAAAAAAAGAACTTCGCTAATATGCAAATTAGATAAAAAAAAGAACTTCGCTAATTTGCAAATTCTACTAATGAAATTATTTTAGATTTGTATTGCGTCCAGTTTGCGCAACAATGCACCGAAAAGATAAAAGAAAAATGCATATTTGCAATTTTTACGATCAAATTGCGAACTGCTGTAGCGTAATTTTACCACCGCCATTTACGATTTTCAAAAAAAAATTGTTCTGTGTTGTGTTCATTTTGTGCTTCCTTGTGCCGTAAATATTAAAAAAAAAATTGCTTTGCTTATTTTACGCATAAAATTCTTTTAAATTTTGCAATTTTATAAAAATGATAGTTGTTTTGTTTTGTGCTCAGTTTGTGCAGCCATTATTGGAAGAGATAAAAAAATTCGCATAGTTCCAGCTTTTACAGCCAAAAATTAATTTTGCGAAGCGTGAAGTTAGCACCATCATATTTTTTAAAAATCGGATATTTGCAAATTTTACGGATAATATTCAAGTGCTGCAATATACGGAAGAGATCAAATAAAATTCACATATTTGCAACTTTTACGCCTAAAACCCAATTTTGCGAAGCAAGAAGTTAGCAACGCTATTTTCGATCTCGGCTACCTTGTGCCGTAAATAGTTGAAAAAGAAAATCGCAAATTTGAAAGTTTTGCGGATGAAATTCATTCCTAATTTTGTAAAAATGAAAGTTGCTCTGTTTTATACTTAGTTTGTGCTGACAAAATGCCGAAGAGATAAGAAATTCGCATATTTGCAACTTTTACGACCAAATTCCAATTTTGCGAAGCGTGAAGTTCAACTTATGCTAAGTTTTTTAATATTAACTGATGCAAAAGGAAGCAGGAAATGAGCACAAGAGAGCAAACATTTCATTTTTTTTTTTAATCAGAAATGGCGGTGCTAATTTCACGCTTCGCATAATTGTTTCCGGTCATAAAAGTTGCAAAGATGCTATCGTAAAATTTTCAAATTTGCGATTTTTTATATTTATGGCACAAGAAAGCACAAGTTGGGCAAAATAAAGCCCAACTATTTTTTTTTTTAATTGAAGATGGAGTTGCTAATTTCACGCTTCGCAAAATGGGTTTTTGGCCGTCAAAGTTGCAACTAGCAAATTTTTTTAATAACTCTTCGCTATATGGTAGTACAAATTGAGCACAAAACAGAACAAAGTTCATTTCTACAAAATTGCAAGATTTCAAAAGAATTTCATTCGCAACATGAGCAAATTTGCGATTTCTTTTATATTTATGGCACAGGGTAGAACAAGTTGAGCACAATAAAGCACAACTTTTTTTTATTTGAAAATTGAAAATGGAGTTGCTAAATCACCATTAGCAAAAAGATTTTTTGGCCGAAAATGTTGCAACTATGCAATTTGTTTTCATATCTCTACGGCATATGGTACCACAAACTGAACTCAATGCAGAACAACTGAAATTTTTAAGGAATGTCTAAATTAAAAAAAATAGTTCATACAATTTGCAAATTAGAGACTTTTATTTTAATTTTTACCTCGTGCCGTAAATATTTGAAAAAAGTCGGTAATTTGCAGAACAAGCTGAGCACAATACAGCACAACTTTTCTTTCGAAAATTTAAAATGGTGTGGTAAGTAAGGTTAGGTTAATGGGCTGACAGTTTGTCTTGTTACCGTCACACTTAAATCAATATATATCCACTGTGGAACCCTATAGGGGCTGTGGACCCTATAAAATGAAACCTATGACAAATCCCATGTCAATTCTAGCCCATTAAGGATGTTAATGAGCCTCAGCAGGGTATAGTCTGAAAAGTCGGTGGGTATTTCTTAGTCGTTGAAGAAACGTCTGTCGTCACATAATCACCTGGCTGACTAGAGTAAAAGGCCTTAAGAAATCATCCATCCTGCCCCAAGGAGCAGTGGCTCCTTGCAACATCTCGTAGATGGATATGATATGGTCCGTTTGTTTGGTCAGGATTGCTGAATAAGTCGGAGGGGCTGTCGTTACCCTTATACGGATTTTACCAATCTCTGGGAAAGGTGGCCATTCACCGCAGAAGCAGCAGTAGCTGGTGTATAGGGGAGGTGCCCATTCCCGGATCACTGCCCCTCCTTCAAGGAATACATGTGACGTTCAGCTTTCGTTCGTTCTATCACTATCGTCCTGGACCCTTTTTATGTGTTTGACTGTGGTTGGAGAAGTTTCCAATCTCGTGGTCGGGTGGTTGATAGAGCTTAAAAAATTTCAATCCATTGGGTATAGCGTTTTTAAATTTCAACAGGTTTTTGCTAGGAATGTCAGAAAATTCTTCCAAGTCATTTAAGAAGTGTCTCCCTAGGAGCCTGTTTTTTTGATGGTATAGCGCAAGGCAGTGAAACAGGTAGTGAGGAGTATCCTCATGTCTCAACTGAGTTTCATCTTTTTCTTATGGTAACCTAGGTGTTCGTCACCGGTAGTGATACTCACGAGAAGAAATAAAAATTTTGTTTGTTGAAACTAGGCCATAGTTTTCAAGTTATAACACAGGTATCAAGCGATCTCCATCGCTTGTTTGTAGTAGCTAGAACTTTGCTCTCGATTAACTATTATTATTTAAGATTTCAGTGTGGGGCCTGAACTGTTGTTTCTGCCTGATTAAGATCAAGAGTTGATGTTGATCCTATTCACTGTGATTAGGAACCTAGCAGAGCCTTATGTTGTGCTGAACCAAGAACCCATAGCTCTTCGCGACAGGAAATTACAATCTTCGATTTGATTTTAATGGCAGAAATCGCTTTTATTGCCACTTGGGTATCGATGAAAAATGTGATAGAGGCCGTGAGCGCCATAGTGGCCTAACTGCAATTTTATCGAAATTGAGTTTATTACGAAAATTGAATCTGTATTTATTAAACTATATTCCTGCATTTAGATTTTTTAATTTACGGCTCCATGCCATAGTTATAGGACCTTTTGCGCTAAGAGGCCAACTACAAACAAATTTAAAGCTTGAGTGCAAGAGTGGCCTATCTGATCAGTTATAACGGTATTTTGGAAAATCATTAATACAAAATCAAAAAGCATTTATTTTATGATCATATTGCAAACAAAAATCAAAGCTATGTTTCTTAATTTTAAAACGGCAAGTGTTAGACTTTTTTTTATGCTACAATTGTTTGAAAATTATTTGTTCCTTATTTTTGCTCTACTGAAAATAATGAAAAATGCAGTTAGGCCACAATGGCTCTCACAACCTCATATCAGCTTGTGGTGTTGCCATCATTGAGACTTGTCTAGCAGCTTTTATCACTGCCAGAACCTTTCTGGTTGTCAGACATGCTGTAATCAGGAAGTCTGAATGAGCTGGATAATCAGAGGGTTTCTGAATAGAACCCTGCAACAACACCTGTATTCATCTTGAAACCGTCGGTGTACATAGATATCATCGACTCGTTCATTTGCTAGTCCTCTCTGCAAGGAAATTCGGTCGTGAATGGCTTGTGGAAGTCTAAACGTTGTGTAATGTAATCAGTGCATACATACCATCTTTCCCGTGTATTTCTGTAGAACCTGCGCGTGACCTATAGCACTGTATCTCGAGCTGCCAGTTTGGCTAAGCCGAAGTCCGCTATTGGCTGCTGATTAATATATGTATAGATTTAGGGGTTTAAGTTGAGAACAGCTTCCAGACCCGCCCGTCAGGGTGGACCTTAATGCCCCAGTGGTACTAATACATGCCATTCTCTGTACCTTGGTCATAATTTTACGGTTGGTAACTATGTCCAGTGCGTTCCACTAGACTACGTAACCATATGTCAGTACAGGTCTAACAATGGCCGTGTACATCCCCTTGATAAGTTTTGCCAAATATCCTGTTGCAGGAATAGAAGGGAACCATGGCTTTTTTCATTCTTTCTTTAATGTTGAGACTCCAGTTCAATTTCTTGTCCAAGATCACACCAAGATATTTCACGTGATCGGACATTTTGAGCCCTCAATTAAGGAAATTTTAAAACTCAGTAGCTTCCTTTTGCTCATAAAAAGGACAATTTGGGTTTTTTGAGGGTTAACCGCTTAACCGCTAGACCGCAGTTTTTAGACCATGTGCTTACTCTGGGTAAGGCATTTTCAATTTCTTCATTGATTGTGGAGGGAAATGTACCTGTCGGTAAGTTTTATCGATAAATTCTAGAATTTTTATATTTCGGGGCTTTACATTAACATCATCTGTTTTTTTGAAAACACATAAATAAGTATTAAACTACGAATCAAAACTACAAATTAATTCAGTGACTGTGACTGGTAGATACTGGTGTATATCTCAGTGTAATCATACAAATGAAGATAGTGTCTTTCCCACACACATCCCACACTACTATCAGCTCTACCCGTATGCCTTCGAAAAATATATCATAGAAAATTTGCTTGTGACCCCATAGGGTTTTTTTAAACATTTTTATGTATTTAGGTGACTCACTTTGTGAAATGAGAAAGAATGTAATTTGAACTTGAATAAATTTTCTTCTCAACCACACTGTTAAATAATAAATCTATAAGTTCA
Organism: Dasysyrphus tricinctus; assembly: GCA_963921185.1. NCBI lineage: Eukaryota > Metazoa > Arthropoda > Insecta > Diptera > Syrphidae > Dasysyrphus > Dasysyrphus tricinctus. The sequence continues at coordinate 32,673,698 of OY992531.1, forward strand.
CAAAATCATAACACGTAGGTAAGGTTTAAAAAGGTATTATTTTATCTGAAATTGATATCTACAAACACTTTTTATAGCTGGCGCCAAACCATTGAATTTAAATGGGCTCTCATATTTTTTTTGTTCAACCACAAAAATTGTGTTATAATCTATTATTATTATGGTGACTACCGCGCTGCGCACCGCCATCCATTATTCCAAATCCCGACGACGCGCCAGTGTCACCGCCACCGAGCCGGCCGGCTCGGTTGGTAAATTCAATTGACCTTTATTAACCTTGTTATTTCATCTCAATTTCAAGTTCTTGCTTTTATGTCACCTTGTTAGCTAGTCACCTTCCTATACTATAAACAAAAAGCAATCTCAAGAGACATCTATATCAACTCCTCAGACTCAAGTCTCAAGATGCAATAACTTTGATAGATTTTTTGTATATTGGCGGTCGATATAGGGTGGATTATGGTGTTATTGTATTGTTTACATTCAATTTGTCCTTGACTGAGGCTAATTAATTTCATTAAGCCGGTATTGGCCTCAACAAAAAAACTAATGCAAGAAAGAGAAGGAAATATAAATATTTGCCTTTTCAATGTTAATGTCCAATGTCTGTGGGTTAGTTGGTTGGTTGAGCTTTAAAGCCTTCTATTGTACATACATATCTATATGTATCTATTGGGTGTTTGTTAGTGATTTTTGTATGTGTATGGTGATGAGTGAATCTAACTATGGAGAGACTATCAACCGACTGACTGACTTCGATGAAGGGAAGGTTAAGGCCAACGAAAGGCAATTAAATCGCTGCTATTGTTTTAAGCCTTTTTGTAATTATAACTTTTTTTTCAACATTATGATGAGTTTTTGCTATTCATTGTTGCTATTATTTTGAGAGGGTTAATCTTAATCGAATTTTAGATTAAAAAGCCACTGGAATGTAGATTGAGGGAAAAATTATTATTTTAACTCTAAAAAAAAAAGTTATTATGGGTAAGGATATGCAGTACCAACCTACAGTTTTAGCTTATGGATGTCAAATAATAATAATTGTAATTGGAAAGATAACGGTTTTGGTGGACTGAAATATTTATTTCATAAGCTATTTATGGAATTTTAAAACTTTATATAGACAAATTTGAATAGTGTAGCAAAACAAGAGATTTTTGTACTGCTCCTTCAACGCTCATATCTAAAGAATGTGTTCAGGTAGATGGCCCTCGATGAAGTAGTGCGTATAATTAAGACACTTTTTGAGTGTCAAGTTAGCAAAGCAACTTTGACGAATCAAAAAATAGGTGGGTGGATAATTTGCAATTAATTAGTCGTTAATTAGTTATGACATTTTAGAATTTGTGGTTCAATGTTTACTATGTTTTTATGGCTGCTCAGTAAAAACTTCTTATACCAGATGGTTTATGGTTTAATAATTTACCGTTAGTTAGTCGTTAATTAATTGTGACAAATTCAATTTGATCGTACAATGTTTTCTATGTTTTTTGGGTGCTTTGCTAACTAATTTCTCATTAATTAGTAGTTACAACGTCGTTCTATGTTTTCTATATTTTTTTGGTAAAAACTTCAAAAATGTAATAGATTAGTGCTTAATAATTTGCCGTTAATTAGTCGTTAGTTAGTTGTGAAAAAATCAATTTTGTCGTGTGATGTTTTGTATGTGTTTTTGGGTTATTCGTTTTCTATGAGTGTCAAGTTAGTCAAGCAACTGTGGCATATTAAAAAATAGGTAGGTGGATAAGTTGCCGTTAAAACCATATTATACTCAATGTCTTATGACTAAATAATTTTTAGTTAGCAAGCCTTTAATAGGTTGTGAAAAATTTAATTCAATCGTGCAAGGTTTTCTATGTTTTTTGGTCCTTTACTTACTTTGATATCATGTTAGCAAAGCACCACCAAAAAATAGCATAAAAACTGCTAGTAGCAAGTGGTTTACGGCTTAATAATTAGTGGTTAACTAGTTTTAAATTAGTTGCGATAATTTCAAATCTGTCGTGCAATGTTTTCTACGTTGTTGGGTTCCTTGCTAACTTGATAGCGTGTTTGCATAGCACCACCTCGAAAAGGGGAAAAAACTGCTTATATCAAATGGTTATGGCTAAATAAATCATGGTAAATTAATCGTAGATAATTTTTTACTATAAAGAATTTTTTCTTTGTTTTCTATGTTTTTTTTCGAAAAGTGGTTAAAACTTCTTAAACTTAACATTTAATTGCAAAGTAATTTGCCAATAATTAGTTGTTAATTAGTTATGACAAATTCAATTTTTTTCATGCGATGTTTTCTATGTTTCTTGTTTTATTTTCCTAAATTCATATGAAACCAGCAAAGAGCCCCGGAAAAGTTCACAGCAAATTTTGGGAGTGGACGTTAACCAAAATCTGAGTATGAAGGATTATAGGTACATATGTCGTGATATAGAATACTTAAGTCTGGTAGGTTTTGTTTTCAGCCTTTGAGAGGTGTGGGGGGCTAAAAAGTGTTAGGAGTCCTTTTTTGATTCTTTTTTAAAAAATTGGATATTATGCTTTATCGGTAAGATAACTGTTTTGAGACTTAGGGAAAATAAAAGAGCATCATTTCTTATTTTCTAAAAGTGAATTGAAGTGTTAATGACCCTACCATATAAGCAGGAAACCAAGCTTGTTTTAATCCCCACCTACAAGACTGAGAAAAAAACCTGCCAGACTTTTGTATTCGATACTAAACGTATCACAGGGAAGAATTAAATAGTTTCGTTGAAAAATACATAGAAAGCATCACCCACTAAAGTTTAATATGTCACAACTAATAAATGACTAATTAACGATTAATTACTAGGAAATAAAATATTAAGTCTTAAAATTTTCACCACTTTAAAAAAAAACATAAAAGACAAAATTCTTAACTGTCAACAATTATTAACGACCAATTAACCATGAATTAGCTAGCCATAAAATATTTGGTTTCAGCAGTTTTGTATCCCTTTTCGATGTCAAGCTAGCAAGGAACTCAAAAAACGTAGAAAACATTGCACGAAAAATTCGAAATTGTCAAAGGCTTATTAAGGACTAGTTAACCATGAATTATTAAGCTATAAACCACTCGGTACTGGCAGTTTTTATCCTCTTTTTAGGTGATGCTTCGCGAACTTGATATCAAGGCTAGTAAAGGACCCACGAAACATAGAAAACATTGCACGATTGAATTAAATTTTTCGCAACTAATTTAAGACTTACTAACGGCAAATTAATAAGTCACCAGGCATTGAGTATAATAATGTTTTTACCGCTTTTCGAGTAATGTCAAGTAAACAAAGCACTCAAAAAACATAGAAAACATTGAATTAAAAGTTCGAAATTGTCACAACTATTTAACGACTAATTAAACTATCCACCTACCCACGTTTTGATATGTCAAACTTGCTTTGCTAACTTCACACTGATAGAAAACAAGTAACACAAAAACACATCGAAAACATCGCACGACAAAATTTTTCGAAACAAATTAACGGCAAAATATTAAGCACTAAAATATAAAATTTTAGAAGTTTTTACCAGTTAAAAAAAAACATAAAAAACATAGAACGACAAATTCAAAATTGTCACCACTAATTAACGACAAATTATGCACCTATTCACTTTTAGATCCGTGAGAGTTGCTTTGCTAACTTGATATGAAGTTAGCAAAGCACCCAAAAAACATAGAAAACACTGCACAATCAAACTACTTAGCACAATTAGTTAGCGACTAATTAAGGGCAAATTATTAAGCCATAAACTATCTGGTAAAAGAAGTTTTTTCTGATTTTCGGCAGGGTGCTTTGCTAACTTGATATACAAAAAACATAGAAAACATTGAATAACAAATTCGAAACTATCACAACTAATTAACGACTAACTAATGGAAAATTATTCACCTACCTATTTTTCTATTGGAAAAAGTTGCTTTGCTAACTTGAAATAAATTGTTAAGTGCTGCCAGACCCCCCCCCCCCCCAATTCACTATGAAAGCTTAGTTTTCTAAGGTTAAAATTTATATAAAATTGGTAATACCCCTTACCGAAAAATCCAGACAATCACCGTTTTTCATAAGATGACTGGATTTGAAACCAAGACTCTATAGTTCCTCAACAAATACTTTCGTGAAGTTTGGTTAAACTATCACCCCTAAAATTTGCTACCAGTTCTCGGTGTCCTTATTGACTTTCATCCGAAAGTCTATAGGTGCCCATAAGAGGAAGGGACACTTGGCCCCCTGGTACTAGTCAATACCATATCTACTACCAACATCTTATAATTTTTTAATATGAACCTTTGACAAATACTTCTTTTTCTTCCTGGCAGAGTCTATGATTTCTCCCCTGGAAGAATTCTCACGATTGCCCCCTCCCTCGAAAAGTTTGAGGGAACCTATTGGCAAGTCAAACAAATAATGGAATCAAAACGGTGCACTTCACCGCTAACAAGTGGGGCACCAAGTGAAGTTGCTTATCGCCACAGAAGGGCTAATGCGTTTTCTGAATGTAGGTATGTCCAATCAAGTTCCTGGAAAAACCTTTTTTCGAATCATTATCTTATGGAACCATTACTTTTTTATGCTATTAACCTTGGATGCAAGTTTAAAGGTGTGCCCTCGAACTTGAACATTTGAATTAAATTATTTATAAAATGCCATGCCATGAATTTATTAATTGATTTATAATGAATTCTCAAATTTATTACCTTTTACCTATTATTTGTTACGTGTGATTGAATCAAAGCAAAAATTGTCATAAATATCTCTAAACAAACGACACTCAAGCAATTCATTTGAATCCATAACGTAATTGCCCATTAAAAAATTCAATTCCCCTGACAATTACCCATCAATTATTGGCAATTTATTAAATATCAAAATGTGTAACACTGAAGTCACAATAGTTATAGAGTGTAAGTAAGCAATATCATATATCATAGTCACGATTCACAAATAAAAAAAAAATATTTTATAACAATTGTAATTCATACTCACACTATGAGGTTTTTTATGGTTAATCAGGCGTTGATCAGTTTTCCGGACCATCACAACTCTTGACAGTGAACCGCAATCATGTGACGAACTGACCGCAGGTATTCTCGATACATCCATCAGTACCGGTCGAGATGGCCTGCAATGGAAAATAATAAAAAAAAAAAAACAATTTTAACAAAATTAAATAAACAACAATCTTTAAGATTATTTTTCCTATTTAATATGAAATTATTATAATTAAAAATAAATCAACAAGTTCGCTAATGCAACAAAAACTATAATTATAAATTACTCTGAAAACGAAAAAAAAAAAAAATATCTTAAGGCATTTTTGTATAACTACAGATACTAAGCCCCCTACAGTTCGTTCGGTGCTAGTGATGGTAACTCAAGGCAGTAAGAAAATATCTTTAGGTAATTAACGCTTCCAATTTGAGGTGGCTCAAACTTCTTACGGGTACCTGTACCTGTATATTTTTCTGTTTGTGGCTTTTCTTACAACAATCACGCTCTGTTATGAGAGATGCTTATAAGTTCAAACGGATATAAAAGACGAGCTAAGTGGATAAGCACGAAAAGAAAACATGAAAATGGCTATTCTATTGTTTGAATATAATTTTTTTTTCTACTTCTTCTTGAGAACAATAGTCTCAGAAGTATGATACAGCTATAGGTAGTGAAGTGTTTTATAAGGAGGTTTTAATTGACTTCTTTAGTTACTGGATATTAAAGTGAGACGCCTTGTAATTGTGTTACCTAATTAGAAATTATTGGTTTTAATGATCGTATATTTTTCTAGATGAATGTACAATTTTGTTATTCAATAACTGCAGTCATGAGAATAAGATTTGTTTTGTTAAACGGATACTAACGAATTTTGATAAAAAAAAAACCGTCTTAAAACAATATTTACAACATCGAGATTGGAGCATGGCTAATAGAATAACTGAACTGATTAACAGAAGACTGAACTATACAATGCTAAGAAACACTCTTCCACATTTTGTGCCAAAGGCCTCTCAGCGATTCTGCAATAGAATAGCTGCAGCAAACAGACACTAAAATTACCATTTCTTACAAAATGGCTATGCTGTCCATGATCCTTTTTCGAGTAAGCTAATTCTTTAGTGGATGAAATTAGAAATTATCTGGACCATATATGATTTCCAAGAATGATTCCCTACTTAGTTACTCATGGATCATAGCCTGGAACGTACCTCCACAACACCTTCCTTCACGTCAATCCAACTTCAAACCAATAACGCAATGAGAAGCCAGAAGAGTACCTATAGAAAAACACATTAGAACGCTGCGCTGTGAGAATTTAACAATTAAGTAAAATCCGTGCTGGGATGCTTACAGAAGACCCATTGGACATCGAAACTCACGGTCAGGCAAAAACTACCGCAATATTATCATCAATCTTCCCGATAGGTCACAACTGACAACCAAACTATCAATGAACATCGTTTGGGAATCAATTTCAAGGAGAGGTTATGTTTAAACCCACACGTACTCTACTACTCAAAGTGCAAATTTTTCAGTAACTCTGATTCAAAGCTGAGTTATCAAATCCTGAAAATAAATGAAACTTGGGTTAACTCAGAAGCAGAAGTTTTTCAGTTGGGGATTAGCTTTATCAGTTCTCAAAAATCTATTGATATCGATGTGCTACTCTATTGAAATCACACTTTAACGCCTCTCACTATTGAAATCGAGGCGCCAAGGCAAAAATTATCCTTAGTTTAGTCCTTAAGTTAGCTCACCAAATAAGGTGAACTAATTTGGGCTTTACTTAGTATTTAAATTGACTGAAAAACGCGTTTCAGAAGTAAACTAATATCTAACCCTATGGCTAGGGTAATCTCGCACTGAAAAATCGGCCCTAAAAGTAGAAGCTACAGCTTAAAAGTATTTTTTCAACAACATCTGCTTTCTGACAAGACAATCGAATTTGACCAGGACACAGCGTAAAATTCCCAAAGTGCGACCATATTCCCACATCCCACGAACAACCCGAGATGAATCAGGTTTGGTACGAAATCTCGCAAGTTAAAATTTCGCAATACGAAATCTCGCAAATACAAAATCTCGGCTTTTATAATATTGCAGTTACAAAATCACGTTTTAACAATCTCACGCAATCACAAAATTTCACACACAAAGAACTCGCAAATTAAAATCTCGCAAAATTGAATTGCATTATACAACAAATAATTTTGTATGATACAAATCTGGCAGTGCGAAACTGAGAGCGATATATTGTGAAATTTAAGTTTACGAACTTTTGATTTGCAAGATTTTCATAAATAGGTATGCGAGATTTTAAATAACAAAATTTCGGTTGTTATTTTAGAGATGGTTATAGATGTAAATGCGAGATTTCTAAAAGGGAGATTTTGTAATTGCGAGATTTCAAAAAGTGGGATAACTAATTTGCAAGATTTCGTTCTTCGAGATTTTTCAATATATTTTGAAGGATTTTCACTGCTCCCAGATGAAACATGCAATAGTTGTGGCAGTGTGTGTAATTCTAAGAACGTCACAGCGCTGAAAGTTCTTGAAAGCTTATTAACAAATACGAAAAGAAGGCGTGCAGTGGATGGATTTCCAAAAGTCTTATATGTTGTTCTTAAGGTTTTTGACAACTTTTTTATAAAATATCAGCTTTCTTGAGAAAAGCATTAAAAAACAACTCAAATATAAGTGAAGAAGGAGGTGTGGCAGTGGGTGGACTTCCAAAAATGTATATCTTGTGCTTTTAATTCTGGACCCTTACACAAAATTTCATCACTCTAGATAGAACAACCGATAAAAATAAAACTCAAGATATAAGAAAAATTGGTGTGGCAGTGGGTGGATGTCAAAAAGCTTCCACATGCCTGGCCTCTCAAATTTTAGATCCCCCAGTTTCAAAATCCAATAAATCAGGCAACAAAATCTATCAAAATATATACCCACAAAATATGAAGAAAATTAAGACATCGTTTTGAAACCCTATACTTTCGTCTTGATATGTCAGATATTTTTTGATATTCTGATCGTGATTTTGTTTACCAAATAATATGACCACAGTTCTTTGATCTTAACACTGTGGTTGTGAATCTGTGATTTTTCACATATTGTGAAATGAATACAAGCAACAAATCAAATCACATTTAAGGTACTCACGCAGTTTGTTTGTGAATTTTTCACAGGTCATGATTGTAATTTCATAGGTTAAAAACCACAGGTCATGATTTTTCTTCTTCTCTAGTTTAAAGATCTCAAAACCTATATCTACGTACTGAAACTGAGTACAAAATATATCCAGCTCAGCTCAGCTCAAGGACTCTTTTTTCCTTTTTTTTTTGACTCAGTACACGCCTAACGGGTCCAACATGTAGTGAATACAGAAAATATGTATTCACTACATAGTGAAGACCCTAAGTTTAATTGAAATTTTTACGAATACATTAATATCTAATACCCGCCATCTTAATACATAGAACAATGTTTTCACGACATAAGTTAATATCTAGTACAAGCAACGTGTTTTGGCTCAATCAAATATGTTTTGAATACATGTCTCGCTTGAACAAACTTTTTTGGCTTCAGCATTAGCATTGTGTAAGAATGTCATTTGAACTCATTAATTTTTTGGATCATTATTTCTATATTGCGGATCTCAGGTCCAGAAAGGACTCAACCCCGATAAGCCATGAAGCTAAAATTGAAACGACTCAAAAGTGTACTGAGTACAAAAATATGTACTCATTACAGCTGCAAGATAAGCGTTGATATTCATATGAAGACACCACCCAGAGATTTGTAGTCACTTAAGGAAGCTGTAAACATTTAAATTCTATTATTTACCACATTGCGATGAGTACAGAGATGTCTATGTACACACTACATACTTATAAAATGAGTTCATAGAATATTTTATTGAGTATATATTTATGTGATGAGTTTAACGAATTTATTACTGTTTGCATAGCACACCTGCTGTTAAATTCTTGTTGTTAGAATTGATTTTAACATGTACTCAGTACATGTATAATGTCCGCAAAAATCTATGTACTGAATACATACACTTTACATTAGAGTATAAAAATTGTTGTACAATGTTAAAGAAAAATCGTACTACATGAGTTTTTAGTGAAAACTTATTCCATTCTAGGCATTATTTATTCAAGAGTTGATAAGAAATTTTGGAATAGAAAAAACAAAAATGAAAATAAACTTCATACACAGTATTTTGCCTAACTGACTGACTTAATTAATTTCAAAACCCAGACGAATCCACCTGCTGAAAATACTGGTCGTTAAATGGAATCAATTGCCCATCAGCACATCTAACATCAAAGACTTATTAAACAATTTGCTTGAGGGAAATATCTTTGCCACTTTAAGAAACTAATAACAATAAAAATTAATTTTTCCAATTAAAATTAGACTCCATATAACCATTTGGCTTGAAAATCGTGCAATAAAACTCTCAACTTCCTCATTCACCATGCAATTTACCTTTACCCTAACAACCAAATAAGTTTCTTTGAAGTTAATCCGTCCATCGCTTTGGTTCATTTGAATTCCCTGAAATTATCAACTCATCTTAAAAAAAAAAAAACAAAAATACGCAAAGTTCCTATGCATATGCTAGGAGCAAAACACACAGATCTTCAATCATCACTGACGATCACAATTATCATCATGTTGATGAGTTTATGCGATAGTTTTGTTGACATAAGTGAGTGTACCCTTGCATATCTCCATCACATCCCACCCATGACAAACGCTCTTCATCAACATCAAAACATCAGTATACGGGAATATGAAGTCCAAGACCGACAACGACAACGTCAACCATCATCGGCTAACTTTAACCAAACATCTTCTTCCTGCCACTCGCTAGCTTGCATAAAATAGTGGCAGTGATGGAGGGATAGTGGTGGCAGTAGCAGTGGCGATGGCGGCTTCTTCTTCGCTGTCAGTCGTCGTTTGGCCAAATTGGCAGCTCATTTATCATTTCTGGATCTTTCCTCACTCATCTTTATAAATTTTGCTGGACCATTTGCCAAATTGCCAAAGAAGTACCTACCTACCTCCTTGTTGTTTCTCGTCATCACACACATGCAGCTATCGACCATAACGCAACCATCACGTTGTGTAGGGGCAAAAATGCAAATTCCCTGAGTCCATCGCACGCATTAGGCAATTAAGATTGGCAAATGAATCCATATGGACGACCTACCCTTGATGACGATGACGACGAAGAAGACGTAGAGGAGTGATTGTGTGCAAACATCATTGCGCCGCCAATTCAAAGCCAAAGAGATGCCTCTTCGATGGTGAAAAACTCTTCCCGAATGACAATCTCAATTATGTGTGTGCATTTGCAGTTTTGTGGACAGAAGACAGAACCAAGGCAAAGAACAAACAGGGAACGAATTTCTAAAGGTGAAAACGCAAATGCAAATTCCAAGCAAAACATCTTGTCTATTTGGGCCCTTTGAAGACAAATTACCAATTTGTGCAAACTAGAGCTGTCATACGCATGCTTATAGGTATTTACAGTGGAATATTTGCATCTTAATCGGGTAAATAAGAACACCAATAATTTAACTTAAAACTTATTTAAAGAATTTTAAAATTAAAATTTCGAAAATTTCGATTTCTAGATTTTTATTAAATAAAGTTCTGCTTCTAAATGTTTATGAAAAATACAGAAAATTGGAATATTTTCTTCTAGTGCTTCAAAAGGCTATCAGCGTTTAAATTTAGAAATCGATTTTGCAGCCTTTTAGACCCTCCTAAGAGTAGATCGTTAGTGAACTTGTTCCCAAATATTAACCAAAGATCAACGAGAAATTCTAGAACTTTGCGATCGTCACCACCGAAAAAGAATGTTTGCATAAGCGAAAAACGATGAAGAAGACATGAAAGAAGCTACAATATAATACCAAGCAGTGAAGAGGACCTATTCAGTGAAGTAGAAAAGTAAAACCGTAAGCAGCTCAGAAGATAGAAACGTTAACAAAAGCGACCCTGGAAGAAAAGTTAAGGAAGCCATAAGAAAGTTGCATGTGAAGAAGCTATCATCTTCCGTTAATGCATCATTCAACCAATTCGCAACAGAAGCCTTTGTACGTCATGTAGCATTACCGTTCGTGCTGATTATGAATATGGAAGCATTAGAGCAGTTTTCTCAAGGAGTCTCTTGCCTGATAACTTCTTCGTTCCAAGGAAACCAGCGAGATGGACCTGCTTAATACAGTAATTATAGCAATACTGGACATCTCCAATGATAGTGAAGATTATCATCTAGAACACCTACATGTCAACAATGTGGAGGCAGAAATAGTAGCAACAACGTCAATATTTCCTATACGACCTGTATCTCTACCAGGAAATGAGTAAGAACCAGCTTCCATGAGCAGAAGCTGGTTTCTAGTATCGATGGCTCCGGAACCACTATTCAGGTTTCGAAGACTAAACGAAACAATAACAAGATTCTGACTGTGGAGGCAACGTTAAACGATAAGAAGCAGGTTGCTACGATCGACACTGATGCTACTGCTTCCATTGTTCGAAGAGACTTGATCAAAGTGACATGGTTGCATAAAACCAAAAAACCTACCGTCAGCCAGAGTGTACGGGAAAGTTCGTCTTACAATCCGTTTGACAGACCTAGAGTTTTCACATCTGATTCTGGTAGGCGATACGTATAGGTATATTACAAATTCATCATTGAAAGCATGGAGTAATCCCTGATTCCGGGAAACAAGTTCTTTAATACCGAAATGTTGAGATTCCTATGATTCCAGGCGAAGAAAACTCATTAGATCTGAGGATTGCCATCAAAAAAGATACTGTTAGTCTGCTACTTTTTTCAGAACAAAAATAATGGGTTATTTAGGTGTAGTACTCCTGGCGACTGTCATGCCGAAGGCCTGGGTTCGATTCCCAGCCGCTGCCACCAAAAAAAAAAACTGAAATGTTTTTTCCGCGGTACGGCCTCTTGCAAGGAACTGACAAATCCTCCGAGAGTATACTTGTCATAAAGAAGTGCTTCTCATCTAGCCATTCGGACTCGTCAAAAAAATTGTAGCTCCCCTCCATTCCTGCCCAACAACACGCACACAGGAATTGTTGAGAGTTGTAAGTCACTAGGCTCTGGTTCTCCACGAGCTGTTGCGCCACCAAATTAATTTTTATTATTTTAATGGCTGATTTCGGTAGCCATCGACAGTTTATGGTGAAGCCAGAATCTGAGCGGTCTTCCCAAAGCATTATCATTGGGAAGACTCTCGTGACACCAAAGAACAACATAGAGCCTGCATGGATACTTAACATCAAACCGCATGAAGTCAAGCTGAGAAAAGGAGAAGTTTTAACAAAGTGTGAATCCGTCTCCGCAATAACTAAGATTACAGAAGTTGACACACAAAAATCTTTAGACCTCAGGAAATTAAACTCTATAAATGCAAAAATTCTCAAGTCATCCAAATTAATGCAAGACGCAGCTGGAATAGATGTCAAAAATGTTGCAGTAAAAGTTAAAAATTGTTCAACTCTTGCAGCTCCGACTGCACATTAGCGAAAAGTGTTGCTGGAAGCCTCCTTCACGAGTACACTGATATACTCTCATCACAAAGGGCACTATGTTCGTACACAACAGGTCGAATCGACACAGGAGAAGCAAGACCAATTTGACAATCAGCTAGATGTCTTCCATTAGCCAAACAAGCCGAAGTTTAAGATATGATAAAAAAATAAGAACAAAGATGGGCTAATGGGAAATTCTAAAAGCTCTTGGGCATCCCCAGTTGTTTTGGTCAAAAATATGGATTGAGGTACTCAATTTTGTGTGGACGATTGCAGGCTGAACTATGTGATAAAGAAAGACAACTATACTTTCTGCTAAAAATCAGCGATACTTTGAATGCAATAGAAGAAGCTGAATGAATCTCAATATTGGACTTGAAGAGTTGCTATTGCAGGTAAAGATCGATCTAGAAGATCGAGAAAAGACAACCACCGGAAATGGTCTGTGGCAAGTAAAAGTAATGCCTTTCGGGCTATGCAGCGATCCAACTTTATTTTCAATTTTTGCCTCCGCAAATATAAGATTTTTCTTTTCTTTCTTGCAGAAAAGTTTTTGTACAACCAGGTCAAAGCTACCAAGGCTCAAATCTAGCCTCTTCTTCAACATTTTCTATTAGACCAACCTGTTCCAACTGCAGGAAAGGAAGAGAACCTTCTGTATATTGATGACTTTCTCACTTATGCAACAACAATTTTACCCCATATGTAAATCGCCCACCAAAAAATATATGTAGGCCCATGTCAACACTCTTTGAATTGTTTAAGAAATAGGGAATTACAATCAACACTTCCAGATCGGCCATTTAATACTTCAAAGAGGTTCCTGTAAAGGCACAACATCCAATTGAAGAAACGTGCGGTAACGTCACTTTTCGCGAATCCTAGTAGTTCGGACTGATTTTTTTGAGGATTGTCATGTTTCCCTTGTGAGATGAACTTGAGTTTTCAACTACAGGCGAAAAATATGTGTTGGGCATCATCTCTGGAAGGCTGGGGCTGTTATATGACGTTGAAATACCCGTGGTCGGTGAGAAATTGGGTAACGTAATAGTTTACTTCTCCGTGTTTCTGTTCCTTCCACTCAGCCACATTCTTGATCATCCTCACCGCATCGTCCTCTACTTTCAGAGCGCCAGCGCTCTTGCAACTTCTGTTTGCAAGAGTTGTTTTGCCTCATTCGTTGATGCTTCCACTCCAATTTCAACCTTTTTGTCGTGAACGTTTTTCTTTTGTGCCGCCAGAAGATCAATGGGGATGACTCCTGTTCCTGTGACTAGAAGGGCGGCTGGTTCCAACAACGTTCGGTATGAGCTAGCCACACTTAAGGCTTTTTGTCATTGTACTGCCACCATCTGCTTCCGTTACTTTTCTTAACATATCAGAACCATAGCTTTGTGCCCAATCTAAGTTTCAAGTGTTTCAGCGCATCCTTACTTTTCTGACTCCAAAGCCAATTTGAAAATCAAATAGCTTGCAAATTCTCTTCTTTGTTAGAAGGACTATCTCAGATTTTTCCGTTGCCATGCTTGAAAATAACAAATAAATTGGGTGGTGCAACGGCTTGGTAGGAATGGAGGGGAGCTACAGTTTTTTGCCGAGTCCGAACGGCTAGGTGAGAAGCTCTCACCAAGTATACTCTTGGAGGATTTGTCAGTTCCTCGCAAGAGGCAGTACCTCGGATAAAACATTTCTGTTTTTAGGTGGCACTACTGGGAATCGAACCCACACCTTCGGCATGTCAGTCCAATGGACTAACCAATATGCCACGAGGTACTTCGTTGCCAAGCTTAGACCGGGTTCATCCATATTGCACACGTCACATGACCTGCGTAGCCTTCTAGAAAGGCAATTTCCGGCCTGTCAAGGCGGAATATGTCATCATAGGAGATGTTCTATACATATCGGGTCCAAGATTGATACCTGTTCTGCTCCGGAGGTGGTCGCTTTACCTGGCTGAGTTAAATGCGTTTCTGACATCCAGGGTTGACAACACTACGATGCATCTCGAGAAGTGGTTTCCCTTTTGAGCGATTTGGGCGGCCTTGATTAGTTCTTCCATTGCTCCCATCGTAGAGTGGCCTTTTCTGAAGACGTGCGGCCTTTCTGACAAGTCTCCTGCTGTCTGTACTGCAGCGGTGAGTCCTTGCGCCACCATATTCTCCAACAGCTTCCTTACGGTGTCAAGCATACATCCCTTGCTCAGAGTACCATAAACGCAGCATTTTCCAGCTATTGAGAAAGACAAATTCCTCCAAGCATCTCTTGAACACATTTAGCAAAAGTTGAGGACATGATCGAACGGTCACTTTCAGCACTTCCGTTGATATTCCATGTGGTCTTGGTCTTGGGACCCTTTCGTTATGCGAGGTTTCCACGGCTAATCTCAACTCTTCTTCACTGAATGCCAGTATACCCTGTCGTTGGGCAGAAATAATGTCGGTTGGCCTGACTGTATAAGCCGGAAAGAGCATATCCACTATGTGCGCCAAAGTTTCTTATTTTAGAATTGGGGTGGTTGCCTGAGCTCCAAGTTTTCGCATGACAATCTTGAAGCCTATTGACGCCTGCGCGCCTGTTCTGATCTGAACTCCTCAAGGTTATCTTCTGTTGGCTCAGCATATCTTCTCTATCGTCAGCTGTTGGTGGATCGTTGAATTTATTTTCTGGTTACTTCGTTATTTCTTTCTATTTAAGAGTCGAGATACGTCTGAAGAATGGCAAGAAGCTGTGTTGAACATTAGCTTTGGAAACTATGTGCCATACTTATAGGTTATAACGAGCTACTGGAAGGACTATTAAGTTGTAAGCCGTGATCTGTAGTCTTTTCGTGGAGGCGTAATCAGTGCGAATCAACTAATCAATCCCGTGTGGTTACCGCTTGAAGGTTTTGAAAATCCGATGTATTAAGAAAATTATCCAAATGGCACCACCCCAAACTTGATGATTTGGCCCTGAGTTAAGCTTAGACTATTAAGCTGGGTATTCCGATGCTTATAGCTTAATTAAGATATAGAGCTGCTGTTGTACATTAACTGCCATCTCTCAACAACGTTTCCCAATTTCAAAATCATTTTATGACTGCGAAATCACCAGATTTGTATTCCCGAGTTCTTCAAGGCCTCCATATAATTCATTATTCTTAAACAAGATTAGCCGTATGATATTAAGATATTAATCCCAAAACGTCAGATTGCTTGTTTATCTCCCTCCTTTTTTCTTACACCGTGATAGTTTCATCTAAACTCTTAAGTGAACATCAAGTTCATTACATTTCAAACGCGCAACATGGTTCCTCAAATATGTTTTCAAATAAATCTTTCAAAATTGGGCATTTTTATGGCCCAATACACCCCACTGTGTTCACACCACTCATCACATCATCCTCGCCTCATGACAGCGCAGCAAGCAGGCAAAAGATTAAAAGAAAAATCAACAGCAAAAAAATCACGAGATAATCATCCAGAAATGACACAAACCACCGTTGATGGTGGTTCTCAAATGAAAATGATGACGGATGCATGTGGAGCGTTGACATCCAGCCAGCCCCTAGGCTGGCACTATAGGCACAACCGCATCGCCCATCGGTACAAACATCAGAATCAGCATTGAGCATCGGCAGCAGTTCTCAGCAATAAAACAACATCCAAAAACGCAGACAGAATAATTTCACATTCGAAATGTTTTGACTTATGGCACGTGCATAGCACCATGTCATTGTTTCCACGCTCTCTCATCTCATTACTTCTGAATATTTATAGTTTCACTCGAAAGTACTTTCGACAATAACTAGTGTAGATGCCAAGTCTGTGCTTTTGTAGATAGGGTTTGGGGAGAGGGGGGGGGGGGCGTGTTGGATAGTCGGCCGTTTGATGATGCATATGGTATTTAGTTATGTTCGGATGGTTCCCTGATTTGACATCTTGGAATTTGCTCAAACATTTCTTCATTAACAGCAATGTCGCAAGATGACAGCAGTAATGACAGAGACCACGATGACGACATGTCACTTTGCTGGTATACGACGTCGCTGAAGTTGGGCTATATGTCAGAGTACATATTCAGCACTCGATGTTAATTGTGGAATGCGAATGAACGAAGGAATTTAGTGTCGCGACTTCTTCGAATTCGAAGATATTTATCACGTTTTCTGTATACTGCTGTGTGATGCCGCTTGATAAGTGATGTTAGATAATTTGACACGAATTCGATTCATCATCACATCATCAGACACGTGTGATTGTGATAATGACATTTGATACGATATGATGTTTTCGAGCGAGAGGGAGAGAGGAAAATTCCCCGTAGAAATGATCCTAAAACGAGAGGAAAACTACGCCATACACAGCACAAATTAATATGTGGAAATTGATATTCTATGCGAGTGCCAATCAAAGATTATTATTGGTAACATTGCGGGACACGTCGTCATGCATTTCAAATCAGCAAAAACGCAAAATTTGTAGAAAATATGAATTGATTTATGACAAGGTGGATGTTTTTTTTTCTGTTTTTTTGCTCGCTGAGTGAGGTTGATTCTGACAGCTTTGGTTGTTCGTTTTGATAAGGTGGTCGTCCAACACCAGGCCCAGCCAAGCAGGTGTTTATTTATTATTGTTTTTCAATTGAAGAACCATGCGGGAAATTAGTTTCAATTTATGTGTGTAGTTCTGTTCGTATATTATAATAGTTAAGTCACGTTTTATCGAACAATGCCAATTTATTGACTCTGACATCAGTCTTCGCAAATGACATGTGAAAGTTACTTAGTCAAGTTATGAGGTTGTAATGCAAAGATCGTGTTGAGAATTTGAAATTTTGCAAAAAAAGGGAGGTGATTTTCTATTTTTGTTTTCAATGCTAATTACAAAATTATAGAAGTTTTGGAAGTTTGCTGTTTTTTTTATGGAATGGAGAATTTTACATTGCATGTGCGTGACGAAAATGATGGATTAGATATCTTGAAGAAATAAAGCAAAACTTTGAGGGCTATTTAAATATAAAGCAAATTTTTTTTCAAGGAAATGGATATAGAGCGCAATATGAAAAAACTCTTATGAGCCAAGCTAAACAAGGCTTATTAAAAAAGTGGAAAGCAACAACAATGCTTAAAAGCTGATGGCTAACTGCTGAAAAAAATATCAAACATAACCAAATAAAAGGTTCGTTCGTTGAAGTTTACCCAGGGTTGACCCAGGTTTTCTTGACAACCCCAAGAATTTTCAAAAAAAAACTGGGTGTTTCGGTTTTTAAACAACACCAAGGGGGCTTTATTTTGTGTTGTTGAGATAAGAAAGAAATAAAATTTCTTTTAAAAATGGATAAAAACAAACCACAGTTTTCGTTTTCTATAACTTTTTGTTATTTTTAAAGTAAAATTGTGTATTTCGTGAATTTATATTTCAAAAACAATAGAATTATCTGCACCACAACAAAAAAAATGCTTCAGAGCTCATGTCACTTTGGCAGTTTATTCTTTACCTCAACTCGCCCCAGAAAAAAACCTAGTTCTACTTCAGGGCGAGTTCAGGACGACCCTAGGTCTCAAAAAACACAGGATTAGCTGGCCAGGGCGAGTTCAGGGTTTTCAAAAAAATACTTTGGGGCGACCCCATGGTGACTTCACTCAACGAACAAACCAAAATATAGCAAAAATAAGGCATTCTTCAGAAAACCCATTCAAATTTGTTAATAACTGAAAATAATTGGTCACCGCTCTCACTTCTGGGATATGCATTTGCGACTCATAACATGAGGAGTGATTAAACAACAATCCAAATGTATTAACGAAGAATATCGTTCAAGTGGTCTGAGAGTATTGTTCATCATCGTGTCCTGCTCTGGCTCTCTAATAGTACTGGAGAGGGCTAGGACGCCACATGGTCCTAGACTCAATGAAAGGAAAATCCCTACGCACGCCTCCGGGTGGTAGAGGTAGGTAACGCTAACGTGTAGGGGGACCGAATGGATGCCAGGATAGGCAGACAACCCAGCGATGCTGGTCAGGGCACAAACTTGTCCTTGGGATGGTTAAAAGCCCCCTTAAGGCGGATGAACTGCAGGTGGCGGTCATGATAGTCTGGTGGCGGAGGAGCCTTTTTTGTTAAAAAGCCAAAGGCAGATACAAAATGCGTCTGTTTTCCCATAGTGGGCGACCTTGAGCAGTAATGTGTTTGACCATACAATGGGTGGGTGTGCCTGTCAAATCTGAGCTTATGTAGTATGTTATGAATCATATCTCGGAAAACACCATAAGGGAAGGATATATGCAAATACATGAACTATAACAACAAATGGAAATGAGTCTCCAAAAGGTAATCTTCTTATGGAAAATCCTTCTGTAGCTTCGGTTGCAGTAAACCGCACATCGGATTTGGGGGTGTGGCATCTTTCATGTACGAGCGTCAATCAAGACGCCATAATTATAAATGAATCGTATTTTTAATGTTCCTTTTTGTCCAACGTTGGGCGCCATTTTTTAAAATGTCGGCTTAACAAAAGGATTTCAAAAATGACTTCCAAATTAAATTATTTCTCGAGAAGGTATGTCAAAAATAAGTGACAATTAATAAAAATTATCCCCTCAAAAAGTGCACGGATTTGGGTTTCCTCTCCAGAATACAAAGTTTGTTTCATCTTAGCGACTGCCGTCACACATAAAAGTAATTTTGCTTTGTTGGTTACATGTAAATCTGTCGTGATCAATAATATCATTTCTCTGATATTTGGTCTTTTATTTAAAGATCGCTATTCATTTCCATTTACTTCACTGGATTTTCGAAACAGCTAACAAATCTTTCATGTATGACAATATTTCTGTGGTGTTAGGGAGAAACATGATAACTCCATTTTAAAATTTGCTTGTTTACGTCCACTTCACATCGAGGTAGAGCCTAAACGCGTTTACGGATTTTCTACAAATTCAGAACATTTATGGAAATGGTCTTTAAAAGAGTAAAGAGGCAAATTTTAAAATGAGTTATCATGTTTCTCCCAAACACCACAGATTTAGTGATTATAATTTTAGATGGTTGGGCGTTGTAGGGTGCGGGTAGTCACTGATTGGCGTCAACGTGGCGACGTCCAGTGATGCAACGAATTCTACACGTCAATTGTGCTTATTTTACCTCCAAGTGGTAGCCATCGGATACTGGTCTCGTTTATCCGGACTTGATTTACTAAACTTATAAGCGCGAATGTTGAACAAGAGACAAAAATAGCAACACTATAATGTGTGTGAAGTTGTCATAACATTTTTGAGCTAGACCAATGGGACAATGGCAGGAATTTGCAGTTTTTTTTGCATTTTGTATGCGTTTCTATTCCGGATTTTGCAGTTCACCAAATAGTGGGTGTAACCGACTGTACTGCTATCTTCATACTGTTAGAAGTGCCTGTCCTTTTCTCAGCAGCCAGGCTAGGTGGGAATCTGAAATAAGGCTCTGAGTTTGCAGTTTAATTTGCAGTTCAAGAAAAGGAAAAAACCAAATTTTTAAATCCTTGCATACAAAAATTTCATACTGAACTGCTAAGTTCACTGTGAAGTTAGCATAAAAATCCTTTTCTCAGCAACGGTGTTACTCAGAAATTTGCAGTTAGGCTCCAAATTTGCAGTTTAATTTGAAGTTCAAGAAAATTTTATGTCCAAATTTGAAAAAAAAAATTGAATAAATTCATTTTTCACTGTTAACGTTACTGTGAAGTTAGCAGTAGTTATATATCCTTTTCTCAGCAACTGAACCAGCTAGAAAATTGCAATGAGAGTCCAAATTTGCAGTTTTTCATTAACTAAAAGAAAAAATGAAGTTCAAATTTAAAAGTCAAATGTAAATGAACAACTGCAAATTTGGACCCTTACTGCAAATTTTTTAGATGGCTCATTTGCTGAGAAAACTTCACAGTGAAGTTAGCAGTACAGTCACACCCACTTTTTGGTGAACTGCAAAATCCAGAATAGAAATGCATAAAAAATGCAACAAAAAAAACTGCAAATTCCTGCCATGGTTCCATTGGTCTAGCTCAAAAATGTTATGCCAACTTCACGCACGTAACACTATAATCCTCTGTCGGAAATGACTGGCTTCAGAAGCTATCAGAAGCATGGTGTGCGGCGGATAAATTCAGTATAGAGAATAAACGGTGCAATCAACAGTCTTGAAGACAAAAACCGGGAGGAGTGTTCCCACTAAGGCACCTCTCCTTTTATCAAGGCGGCAGCGGAAGAAATCCTAATCTACAATTCCAGTCAGGCTAAACCCCTTAGTGAACACCATATACGGGCTACTACGACATATTCGAACATTTAGCGAAGGCCCTAGACTGCTACAAAGCAGACATCGCCATCATCCAAGAAGACAACTGAAAGACAGCGATATCTACTACGGTGACTGTTACCGACCACAAGGGCAGCGTCTTTTTGGGTGTGGATTTGTTGTTAGAGGCAGACTTAGGCAAGAAGTCTTAAAATTCAACGATGTGAACAAATGCCTCACGACAATTCGCATCAAGGCAAAGTTCACCAACATCAGCCTCATATCCGTGCATGCCCCTACAGAGGAGAAAGATGATGACAAAAAGGACGAATTCTACGAGCTCCAGGACAAGACATATGAGTAATGCCCTAGCTATGACATTAAAATTGTCTTGGGAGATTTTAATGCCAAGCTAGGAAGAGAAGACGTCTTTGGTGGCACAATCGGAAGCTACAGCATGCACGACACCACCTCCAATAACGGACTCAGGTTAAACGACTTTGCTGCGGGGCGAAACGTTGCGGTAACTAGTATGCAGATCCCGCATCTCGATATACATAAGGGGACATGGCGAAATCCTGGCCAATCAACCTCCAACCAGATTGACCACATTGCGATCGACGCAATGCACTTCTCCAGTATCAAGGATATCCGAACGTTCCGAGGTTGACTCGGACCACTACCTTCCTCGTTGTTAGCCAAGGTAATGCTACGGATATCCAGACCAAAGCCAAAACAGGGAAATACTGTGAGGAAGCTCGACGACAAACGGTTACAGTCACAAGAAATCGCCAGGTCCTTTGCCGATCTTGTCTCTCACGCTCTTTTAAATAGTCCTTTTCCACCAACTGCAAATATCGAGAACCAGTGGAAAAACTGCCAGGAAGCTATCAGAGATTCCGTCTCTGACGTGCTTGGCCTCGCACGAGCACCACAGCGAAACCCCTGGTTCGACGAAGAATGCCGGCAAGTACCTACATGCAGCCAAACAACAGGCATACAAAGTGGCGCTGCATAGAAGGACCAGAGCTGCTCGCAGGCTGTTCAAGCTGAAGAGAAGAGAGGAACACAAGCTTCTAAGAAGGAAAAAGTAAGAGCATGAGAAGCGCACGTTTGAGGAATTAGAGGGATGCCATTGCAGAAATGAAATTCGGAAGTTTTACCAAAAGGTAAAAAGAACCTCCCAAGTTTACAAGGCCCGAACCAAAGCCTGCAGGGACGATCAGGAGAACATCGTGGTAATGGAAAAATCATTTCTGCAAATTGTATAACGGCGATGACAAACCAAACCAAATTCCGCTACCATGCCGATTGCACCATTCAACCTGGCCGACGACGTAGGCCAACAATTCCATCCACCCGATTTTGATGAAGTAAAGATAGCTATATCTTAACCAAAGTCCAATAAAGCGACTGGCAATAAATTGGCTAAGAGTATGCACCAACTCATCTGCAAAATATGGTCAGAGGAAATCATGCCCTATGAATGGAACCTTATAAATAAATAAATTGGGTGGCGAAACAGCTCGTGGAGAACCAGGGCCTATTGACTTACAACTCACAACCATTCCTCTGTGGGTGTTGTTGGCAGGAATGGAGGGGACCTACAGTTGTTTGCCGAGTCCGAACGGCTAAATGAAAAGCACTTTTTCATGACAAGTATACTCTTGGAGGATTTGTCAGTTCCTCGCAATAGGCACTACCTCGGATAAAACATTTCTGTTTTTAGGTGGCACGGCTGGGAATCGAACCCACACCTTCGGCATGACAGTCCTACGCACTAACCATCAAGCCACGAGGTACTACGAACCTTAGCATTGTTTGCCTAAACTTCAAGAAAGGCGATCCTCTGGACTGCACCAACTACAGAGGCATTTAAGTCTCCTTAATATCGCCTACAAGATCTTCTCTGTCGTACTTTGTGAACGCCTAAAGCTATTCTTCAACAACCTGATAGGTCCATATCAGTGTGGCCTTAGACCAGGGAAGTCCACCATCGACCAAATATTCGCACTACGGCAGATCTTGGAGAAAATCCAAGATCCTCCGTGGGACAGCGCAGTAGAGGTTGACAGCGTAAAAATGGAAGAGGACCTCAACCAACTTGGCGTGCGAAACTGGAGACAGCTAGCTAGAAACCGGGCCAGCTGGAAGAAGCTTGTTGGTTGAGGCCCTGGTCCACCCCGGACTGTAGCGCCACCTTAAGTATGTAAGTAAGTAAGTATGAAGCTTCTTGGTTGTTAAAAGTTTTTGATTTAGCAATTTCAGATCATGTTAAAATTTTAGATTTTGCTTTTTTCACCCGACTACAGTCGACTCCGCTTAACTGGAACATGATAATTGCAGAATATTTATATCAGTTAAGCGGAGTTTTCAATTAACCGAACTTCGGATAGCTGAAACTTGTTTCAAATAAGCGGAATTCCGTCAAAATATAATAAATTTCATCCAACAAAAAATATATTACATTTATTTTGGTCAATATTTTTTAAGGTTACGTACCCTCCAGGGACGGATTGACAAGAAATGAGTTTTTGACATTCCAAATCCGAGGGGTGTGCTCGATTCAAGATTCAGTGGCAGCGTTCAATGGTAGTTTCACTAATGCGAAGTTGAATAAGTGCAAAATTAGCATTTGAGACGAAAATATTTGTTTCAATTATGCGAAGTTTTCACATAACCGGAGTTCAGTTATGCTAAGTAGTTTGTGTGAAAAATGCTCAAAAAGGCTCCGTTATAAATTTCTTGTTTCAGATAAGCGATGTTTTCAGTTAAGCGGAGTGCAGTTAAGCGGAATCGACTGTATATTACTTATCATAATATTATTGCTTTTTAAAATTTTTTTCTTCATCGTGTAAGTAATAAGTTTTATTCCAATAATAAAAAAATATAAAAAGCAACAAAAACGATAATAATTATTGTCCCATAAAAATGGCTTCCTCTGTAAAAGAGAATTATAAGAACTAACTATACTAAAATTTTCAATTAAAATTCAATTTAATAGCTTAGACCCATGGCCCATCAGACCTATGATAACCTAAACTAACTATAAAAATGTTTATCTAAATTAAAATTCCCCATCAATTGAACCCGTTAGAATTGTATGTGAATCCCATACTAAAATGTCATCACACACAAATTCTAATGACTCTCCTAACAGCTTCTAAAAGACATTAAATCCCCAATTCAAAAGTGAAAGATTTATATCGAAACACACACAGAGAACCCCCTGAAGTCATATATTTATCCATTCGCAGACACTTTACACACTTAATTTTGATTAAATTGGATGCATTTTCTATGTCTATCCGAGGAAAACTGCAACTGTGACTCTTATAATTTAAATGAAGATTTACAATGACTTGAATGTAACTGCAATAAATATACAATTTAACTGCAATATTCATAAATCAAATGATTAATCATCATACATATATGATTCCTGTGCGATCACACACATAACACATCAGAAAATAGTATGGGTTCAGTTTTTAATTAAAATCTCTTCACTTCACTTTAATTTGATTTTCGAATTTTCTAAAAAAAAAAAAACATCAAAAAATCATCTTCGCTGGAAATGATCATCGTTGTGCCAGAAATGCTTACTTGCTTGCCTACCAACCTCTTTTTCCATTTTTGTTGTTTATGAGCAGATCAGAGACTCTTGCACTTGTGAACAAAATCTTCCCGCACATACTCTTCCACCCTGAACCCGGAGTATCTACGATCATACTTATTATATCTATTGAGGGAAGATCTCAAAAAGATCTCATTTGGGCGTAACGCTTGAGATTCAGATACAAATTAAGGGTGACAGATACTCGACTGATGTTCCGTTTGCATTCTTCAAGCATTCGAAAATGAGGCGCGCAACGAGTACTGAATGAATAATGTGCATCTAATTCAGACTAAGTCTTCAATTATTTATGGTCTAATTATGAAGATTTCATTTTGAGGAAATGGAGTATCTTTTTTGTGCATATAAACACAGAATGAAGAATAGATGAGATACTGCAGATGCAGAAGTCACAGAGGTCTTCATTCTGGCTTCCAGTTTTGTCCGTTGATTTGGCTACATGGAAGAATATTGTATTTACCCGAATATTTCTTCATAGAGCATCTCTGCCGTTGCTGGACGCCATCTGTAACCGTAATTGTTGCTGGTTTGATTGGATTTTGGTGGAGTAAACATTGATTTGTATCTTTGTTTTATTGTATTTTTTATTATTTTTCGTAATAATTTAGGCAGGTTTATCTTTGTTAGTTTATTTAGATTTTGAGGCTTTTGATGTTGCAAAATAAATTTCTAACCGAATCTAACAACACCGAGGTATACGTAGTTATTTCAGATTTCACTGTGAAAATATACGACTATTATTATTTTTGAGTTACTTTCTAATATTTATGGTTAATAAATTTGTTGAAACGTTTTTGAATTAATTAAAAGCACTTTATTTGTAGACTTTTATTTGCACTAAATAGTTATTAAACAGAAACTATATATCAGCACTAATGTATAATTAAACTAAGACACGAAAAACACCTTCGACTCGTTGTCAAAGAAATGGCGAAATATTTTTTGATAAAATATTTTCTTATTATTTTTATTTTTTACTTGGGCAAGAAAAGTATAAATATGGATTGATGTTATCTCAAACAGTGCTGGCTGATAAGATTTTGAATATTGTTTGTTTCGACAAGGGCAAATATTTTGGGTTTCATGAAAGTGTGAGGTTTTAAAATTATCTTTAATGGAATGTTTAATTGATATGCAGGTCCATAGGTATGTACAGGGTGTTTTTGATAGAAGCCGATATATCTATAAATGTGCGTAACTATTTGAGAGTAAAATGACTGTGAGAAACTACTCTCAAGCTACTCTCGAGAGTAAGACTCACAAGTGGACACACTAATGAAACAGAGGGGAAGACAACTATCCGAGAATCAATCTCTAGAGTTTTGTAGTGAAAGTACTCTCAAACAAAAAACGCACCTTAACAGGCAATTCTCGATCTCAATATCAATATCTCAAAAAAATATTACTCTCACCTCGAAAGCCAATCGAGAGTGATTCTCGAGGGTTTACAAGCTATCTGAGAGTCACTTGCGACTATTGAGAGCTTGGACTGAAATTACTCCCAAATGGAAACACACCATAAAGCCTTAAGAAAAAGTCCATACGGATGCAAAACTATCCATATCACAAGAGGGGTAAAGGTGCGTATCCATTTGAGAGTAAAATGACTGCGAGCAACTCACAAGCAGCTCTCGACAGCAATTAACAAGTGAACATAGTCATAACACCGTCATTAGCTCACAGAGGGGTAGAAAGCTATCCGATAATCCCTTTCTAGAGTTTTGTAGTGATAGTACTCTCAAACGAAAACAAACCTTAACATGCAACTCTCGATCTCAATATCAAACTCTCAACAAATTTTACTCTCGTCCCGTAACTCTTGAGTCGAGAGTTCACAAGCAAAAGTACTCTCAACTGGACACACACCATTAGACTAAACTTTTTAAACTTTTGAGAGTAATTTCACTACACCCCACTTGAGCTAATTTCATGACTTTCTAGTTTTATTCTCGAAAACAGCTTGAGAGTAGTTGCGGAAATTCTTTTTACTCTCAAGCGGATAAGCCCCTTAAGAGCTGGATGATTTTTAAATTTATTATTTTTGTTGTTAATAATTTTTTAAGGACAGCTCAAATGTAAAAGAATTTTTGTAGATAATTTTACAAGTCTACAAATTGAGTCTAAATTGTTTTTCGATAACATTGCCATTTCAATCTTGTCTAAGCTGCCGTACCTACAGTACCTACACATTTCCTGAGCTTTATCGACAATTATTATTTGGATAAGTCTCCTCGAAATTTTTCACACAAAATTAATTTTCTGGATTTATTTGGTGCGGATATGTGACATTTGAATTTTTTGTATTTTTTTTTTTTGTTATTTTTGTTATTTTCTTCATTACAGCATGACTTTCTGTGATTTTATTGCATTCTGTTCGCAGTGGTAATCTACATTTTTACTTGCGATTATAGGTACTAGGTATAAGGCAAGTTTTGGATTCGTGCAAAAAAAAAAATTTGAGATAACAATCAAACATGATATTACGATGATTGAGAACACCAAAAAAGTGGGTGGCACAATTCTGCCTGTCTGTCTGTCTGTCTGTCTGTCTGTTCGTCTACAGCCTAAACGGCTCAATCGATTTTCTTCAAAATTGGTACATAGTGGTTTTTGGTGATTATGCCGACGCGTTTTTTTCGTTTTTTTTTAGAATCAAAAATAACGGTACCTGCCATACAATTTTTTTTAGCAATTTTACATAATCGTATTTTTCTCAAAAACGGCTCGACAACTTTTCTTAAAAAAAATTCAATTAATTTATTTTTTTAAAGGCTTTCTTTTGGTAGAGTACCATTTTTCAGAAATGGTTATTAATGGTACCTCCCGAGGAACGATTTTTTTTATTTTTGATTTTCTTCAAAACGGTACAACCGATTTCAATTATTTTTTTTACACAGAAGCTTCCAAAAAATATGAATAGTTTTGTGTACCAAAATTTTTGAAAAAATATTTTTTGGATTTTTAAAAAATGTTTCAAATTTTTTTTTGGAAAATCAAATATTTCGAAAACAACATGATCAATTTCTTTGAAACTCGGTATTTAAGACTTTTTTAGTACTCTCTAAAATATTTTTAGAAAAACTTTTACATTTATGAAAAAATAACGGTACCTTCCAAACAAAAGTTAAAAAACCGCAAAGGAAAATATTTTTTTGCTTAAAAACGGCTCCTACGATTTTGATTAAACTTTTTTCATATACTAAAATTAGTACGATCTACTACCCAAAATTATAAAATTTTACACTTAGCAACTATTAATAGTACCTGTCATAGAACGTTTTTTTTTGTTTTGAATTTTCTCGTTATCGGCTAAACGTATTTAGATGAATTTTTTTATGTACAAAATTCAGATAAGATCAAATAATAAATAATTTTCAAAAAAAAAGTTTTTGGATTTTTAAAAAAAGTTTCAAAATTTTTTTTTGAAAATTCGATATCTTAAAAACGGGTTGACAATTTTTTTTCAAATTTTGTTTTTATATACACATAAATATATACTTCAGATTTGCATACCAAGATTTGTTCTTAAAAATGTTTTAAGAATTTTATATATAAAAAATTAATTTTCTTAAAAACCGCTCCAACGATTTTAAATTTTTTTCCCATACAATCATATTCAATCAAGAATTAAGATGGCATTCTTTTTTTCCACATCAAACTGTCAAAAGAGTTGTTTTATCCAATTTAAAAGTCGTATTTCATGCTTCTCTACATTTCTCTCTCATAATTTCTATGTTTTTACATACAATTTTCTTAAGCCCACAGTGTCTTATAATAAGAGCAAGTACGTGCGACCCAGTCGTGCATTTTATTTTAAATGTGTTTCGCAAAGTTGTCTTTTTGGAGACCACATGAACATTTCGTTTCGCATTAGAAGCGTAGATACTGAGATTTAAGAGCAAAAAGCAATAATATCTGAAATACTTTCATCATTTAACTTCAAAACCCTCGAAATTGACTCTCAGATAGCTGTCTCCCTCGCTGTGAACTAATTTTATGACTTGCAAGTTTTACTCTTTAAAGCTACTTTCTGATTGATTTTTAAAATTTTTATTTTTATTGTAAATTATATTTTAAGGAAAGTCAAAATGTAGAAGAATTTTTGTAGAGAATTTTATAAGTCTACAAATTGAGTTTAAATTGTTTTGGATAGAATTGCTTTGGTAGCCGAGTCCTAGTATAGGATGCAAATTGAAAAATTTTATTCTTCTTTTCAGTCTACAGTACATACACTGTTTGATGAGAAAAATCGATGGTTATTTTTGCAGATTATTTGTATAAGTCTCCACGCATTTTTCACATAAATTTACTTTTCTGACCCGTTTGTTTGTTCGTTATTGTTTTTCTTGTTTCCTTTTTATTTTTTTTGTTTGTTTTTTTTATTTTTGTAATTCTACACAAATATTTTTTCAAATGTAGTTTTGTAAGCATATTGTTTTCTTGTTGGAGACCACACGAACATTTAGTTTCGCATCAGTGGCGTAGAAACTGAGCTTAGAGAGTTAAGGTGCGTATTTACTTGAGAATAAAAAGACCTCGAGCTACTCTCAAGCAGCTCTCGAGAGTTAACCTGGACACTGTCCTGGGACTTTAGCTCACAAAGGGGAAGACATCTATCCGAGAGTCAATATTGAGAGATTTGTAGTGAAAGTAATCTCACATGGAAACGCATATTAAAAAACACAATTAAATCTGAAATACTTTTCAATGTAACATTAAGCATTTAACCATTTAAGAGTCGTACTAAAACGATATCTTTGACATTATTATTCTCAAAACATCAAGCTTCAAGCATGATATCAACTCAACTTCTATGTAAAATAAGTTCAATAAACTATAAATTATCATTGTCCTCATATAAAACTCAACTAAATCCCCATAAAAAGAAAAAACAATTGCAGTATAGAAAAAGTCTCACAATTCACAATTCAACTTATCAATGTCAATTTTTTTTCTCTAAAGTTTGATCCGAGAATAATTGAATTCAAAAACATACTCGTATAGTTAACTAGAACATGACCTCACCAACGCTTGTGAAGTATTCTAGCTTTTTCTCGCACCTAAGCTATTTTGAGATGTATTTTTTTTTTTCGTTGTTGCTTCTGAAACAACTCTAATCATATCGCACTTACATCATTTAATGTTCGACATTAACTAGACTCTATGCCCCACGACAGTAGTATAATCAGTATAGTGACCTGCTTCATTGCCATATTTTGAGTCAGAATTGTTTTTAATTTTAAATCTTACATTAGTTTTGCATTTTAATTGGCTACTTAGAATATTATCAATACAATATTATGATGTCAATTTTAAATGATAAATTTAATTAGATACAGTGTTCATTGACGGAAAATACATCATTTCTATTCTCTCGTTAGTTGATTATGTGTAAAAATCCAATCATTAACCTTTACTAGGTATACATATATGCTGCTTTTACAGTTGCCATTTATTACCTTTCTTAACAATAATACCAAGAATCATGCTCCTTAATTGCATCTCCATCATGCAGCATCAATCCAATTATCGTCTTCATATATCCTGAAAGTAATTGCGAACGTCACTATAGAAGCCGTTCCTATTTTTCTTTGTGAACCAAGAGGACAGGAGCGTATTTGGTAGAACTATTTTCATTAAAAAAAAAATTAAAATACTTTTATAAATTTTAAATTTAAAAAAGAAAAGAAAACATGACGCACGTTAAAACAAATACCAATAAAATGATCAAAGTGTGTTTAATTTGACCGGAAGTGGAAGTGCCATAGATTAATTTAGCTCTTTTTAAACAACATTTTAATCCAAATTAACCATGCACGCCGCAATTGTCGGAAAGCTGACAAAAATGGACATAGTCAAATAGCTAATGAAGTATTGGATGAATTTGTATGTCACTGATTACTAGCATTACCTATAAAAAATCATAAGCCAGATAGTGATATTTAATATTTAATACATATACAATTCTTGTTACATTTAAAAAAAAATTGGAAAAGCCAATTTTTAGTGAAATATACATTTAAAACCCTAGTTTCAAAAAAATTCATCCTCCCATTTTGAAATATTGATTTAAAAACAAATATTATTAAAAAAAAACAAAAAAAATTTCAAAATTTTGGTAGGCAATATTATTAACATTTTAAATAAGCTTTCGCATAAGAAATTTCATTAAAAGCAATGAAGCCATTTGGAGAAAATCAAACTAAACAAATAAAAAAGATATATGCAGGTACCGTTGGTAACAGTATGGTATATTTTTTAGGAAAAAGTTCAATATGTACTTGTACATATCAGTAATGCACTGATTTTTTTTTATTTTTATTGTTACAGCCGTTTCTGAGATACATACACAAATTTTCCCTTACAGTTTGGCAAGTAACGTTACTTTTGGAAGTTTCAAAAAAAATTATATCCGCTTTAAGGAAATCGAGAAAAACTTTTAGTTCAAAATTTGATAAACATCACTTTGGTGGCTGTTGGTTGAGGTACAGAGTCGAGCTGGTAGTAGGAAGTTGTGTTTTTTTAAAACTAAAAGTTGGATCCGGTCAGATTTTTTTAAAAACTTCCTGAAAGCTAAAATAATTTTTTTTTTCAAACAGGTGCAAATATAGCTGTTTTCATATTGAAAAAACTTAACGTTTATTTATTATTTTTTGTTTCTAATTTAAATCAATCATTTTTAAACCAACAATATTTGATTTTAAGAGTTATTTCAAAAATTGAATCCAAAAATACCAAAAATTAAATTACTCCTAATTTCACATTTTATTCGTTTTGAAAAAATAGTGTAAAGCAAAGACATAATTATTATGTTGTGAGTTGTTATGCTTACACCAAAATGTTGTATTGGTTATAAGAAATCAAATAACTTACAAAACAGCAAACAAAAAATGTTTTAATTTTTTTAGAACCAAAATTAACGGTACCTGCCATACAATTTTTTTAGCCAATTTTAGAAAATCTAATATTTATCAAAAATAGCTCTACAACTATTCCTAACAAAAAAATCAATAAATAAGTTTGAGTAAAGCCTTCTTTTGAGTGGAAAACTACTTTAGGAAAAATGATTATCAAATGGTACCTCCAAAAGAACAATTTTTAAGTTAAATTTTCTTCAAAACAGTACGACTGTTTTTTTTTAATCTACCTAAAAGCTGTACCAACATTTTCAAGTATTTTTTTGTTTATTTATAAAAATTTCAAATTTAATTTTTGAATACTCAATATTTCAAAAAATGACACTGTTGATGTTTTTGAAACTTTGTCACTATACCTACGGTTTCTTAAAAATGTTAAAGAACCGTTGTAGACAATCTATTTTTGGCTTTAAATTATTTCATTTTTGGATTTTATAACTTTTTTTTATACAAGAAATCGCAAAAGTATCAGTTTGCTGAGAATAGCCCATGTAACGTTTTTTAGTTTTCACTTGCGATATAAATATGTAGGTACTATAGGGCAAGTTTCGGATTCGTGCAACAAAAAAAAATCGAGAAACAATCAAACATGAAATT
Source organism: Dasysyrphus tricinctus (assembly GCA_963921185.1). NCBI lineage: Eukaryota > Metazoa > Arthropoda > Insecta > Diptera > Syrphidae > Dasysyrphus > Dasysyrphus tricinctus. The sequence continues at coordinate 32,705,691 of OY992531.1, forward strand.
ACGATGATAGAGAACACGAACAAAGTGGGTGGCATCTGGATCTATAGGCTACATAATGCGATTTTCTTCAAATTTTGAACTCAAAACTGAACCAAGAACTGTTATTAACGGTACCTGCCATATAACTGTTTATTTGATTTTCGATTTTCTCATTGACGGCTCAACGGATTTCAATCAAAATTTGTATGAAAAAGCTTGTTTAAAATGTCAATAATATTGCAAATCAAAATTTTGAAAAAAAAACAAGTTTTGGATTTTTAAAAAATTGATGATGATTGTTTTTTAAACTGGTTTTTTAAATATAGGTAGCTATTTCAATATTATATAAAATGTTACTAAAATTTTATAAATAAGAAATTAGTTTTTAAGGTGACGATTTTAATTTTTTCTTTAGCATATGGAGGGCTCACAGCTGTACCGAACCAAGTCACGAAAAGTGAATTCGAAGATAATAAGAGGTTTAGTAAATAAACTGCCATTAATTACTAAAATCAATATTTGACTCGTAATAAGGAAAATTCTAAAGTTTATTCTCCAATTTATCTTCTTATTTAAAAATGGAAAAGCAAGAGTTGAACAATATCCACAAAAAATTGCAAAGACAAAACAATTTGTGACTTGGTTCATTGTTGCCTCGAAAAATTGTCATTCAAGATAATAAAAGCAGGAAAACTATGCCTGGCCCGGGCAAAAAAACTTCCAGCTTAATGATTAGGAATTCTTATCTTGTTGGATATAGTTTACAGTGGATTTTCGTTGAAAAATTCATGTAAGTTGACCTGAACTTAAAACAAATTGCGTATGACAAAGCCCTCACTATGTCACTGATGAGTTCAAGTGAGTAAGACCAACGAAACGCCAATTTGTGGGACTAAAGGCCATAAAAAGCTATTTTGAATCAATAATTCAACAAGTCCAATCCTTAATGCTAAGTCTTCTACTTGGCTGATTTATTTCAGTAGTATATTGAATTTTTATTATAAAACCTTCTTATAAAAACAGGAATAGTTTATTAAGAAAGTTACAAAGCAATAAATTCATTTATTTCAAAAGAAGTATTATACAATTATGGAATTTCATTTTGGAAAAAAAAAAACATTTATTAGACATACAAAATTTCGTCATTTTATGGTCTTCGCTAACTTTTGTTGGTTTTTGTCATTATCTTCAGTCGATTTCCGACAGTTATAGTCAGTGGTGTAACTACGGGGTGGGAAAAGGGGGCAATTTCCCCCTCCAGACCATACAAAAACAAATTAAAATGTTTGATATAAAGCTTATTTTTACAAAATGTTCCGAATACAAATTTTAAAAGAATATAGCTGCAAATATGACACTACCTGATCACAAACTTAAAAAAAAAACTCCTCCACATTGTACCTAATAGCTGGCCTCTAGCCCGTACTCATTTATCGCCCTGCTTCTCTTTGCTCCTTTAAATTTTTTTGTTGGTACATTATACACAGGTTGATTAAGTCAGTGTGAGTAATAGCGTTTTCGTTTGGTCGTCCGGAAGCACTCCGAATGCTTCTGAAAACGTTTGTTTGGCACAAGATTATAGTTCTTCTTCTAAAAAGAAGAGAAAATTGATTCTGGATTTGAAAAAGAAATCAAGACCAGAAACACACATACATATGCAAATTTCAAACGTCAAAATAGTGAAATATAATTTTTTTCGTTATTTAAATTTTGGAATCGTGATCTTGCATTTTGCTAAAATGCTAAGTTAAAAGCAAACAATTGGAAAAGCAAATAGCTTAGACATTTCATCATAATCTTCATGTAATTTTCTGCAATTTGTTCTTAAGTGAGGAGTTTACTCAAATTAAAACCCCCAGATAGAGAAATTCCTTTAAGTTATTGAGGTATTCAGAGATACAGCTGTTTGAGCGTTTCATCACCCAAATGCACAAATACAACAAAACGCAAACTTCAGAATCAAAAAAAAGTGTTGCAACTCAATCGCTTGGCATTCTGGATCGGAGTGTTCCGGAGACCTCTTCCGGTTTACCAAACGAAAACCCTATAACAATCGTATAGCATGTGAAAAAGATTGTCGATATTCTTGCTGAGAAAAGAATTGTCAAATTATTATAATAGAGTTCTCCCCCATACGATTTTTTCTTGTGTGAGCCCTCCATATATTCAATTTAGTTCAAGTATTAAATTGATATTTGTACTTTTTTAGTTTATAACGGGTGATTTTTTAGCTGGTTTGGTTTTGGCAACACTGGTTTTGACAGCTGACGTGTGTTTAGTACCTTGTGTCACTGTCAAACAGCTTCAGTTTGGTTTGCAATTTAACCATGGATCGTCTTACAAATGAACAACGCTTGCAAATTATTGAATTTTACTATCAAAATTCGTGCTCGGTTCGAAATGTTCATCGCGCGCTGCTTCCATTTTATGGTCGGCATTCTCGACCTTCTGAGCAGTCTATTCGGAAGATTGTGACCAAATTTCGCACCAAATTTACTTTGTTGGACATTAAACCACCAACACGTTTACGTACTGTGCGTAGTGAAGAAAATATTGCGGCCGTATCAGCTAGTGTGACAGAAGACCGCGAAATGTCGATTCGGCGCCGTTCCCAGCAGTTAGGCCTTTGTTACAGCACTACGTGGAAAATTTTGCGGAAGGATTTGGGCGTAAAGCCTTTTAAGATACAGCTGGTGCAAGAACTAAAGCCAGCCGACCTACCTACAACGCCGAATTTTTGGTGAATAGGCTCTTGGAAAGCTGGCCGAGGATCCGCTTTTTTATCGAAAAATTGTGTTCAGCGATGAGGCTCATTTTTGGTTGAATGGGTACGTAAATAAGCATAATTGCCGCATTTGGAGTGAAGATCAGCCAGAAGCATTGCAACAGCTACCAATGCATCCCGAAAAAGCCACTGTTTGGTGCGGTTTATGGGCCGGCGGCATTATTGGGCCATATTTCTTCAAAGAAGATGCGAATCGCAGCGTTACTGTCAATGGTGAACGCTACCGAGCGATGATAACAAACTTTTTTTTGCCCGAAATGGAAGTTCTTGACTTGCATGATATGTGGTTTCAACAAGACGGTGCCACATGCCACACAGCACGCGAAACAATGGCGCAATTGCGAGGCGAGTTTGGTGAACAGTTAATTTCACGTTTCGGGCCGGTCAATTGGCCGCCTAGATCGTGCGATTTGACACCATTAGATTATTTTTTGTGGGGCTATGTCAAGGCTAATGTCTATAGGGACAAGCCCGCTTCGATTGACGCACTGGAAGCCAACATCCATGCATTCATTCGTGAGATACCGGCCGATATGTGTGAAAGAGTATGCCAAAATTGGACTCAGCGGATGGGCTACCTGAGACGCAGCCGCGGTCAACATTTGCATGAAATTATCTTTAAACATTAAATTGCAAGGTTAACTATCGATTCAAATAAATATTTCATTCATTTTTTCGAATTTTTTGTGTTTTTTTTTTTTTTAAAGTTCTAAACCTCTTAAAAAATCACCCGTTACAATTTGAAGAATGATTTAAATGCTTGTTTTAATATTTTTAAATTTGCAAGTTTTAAATATGCAAGTATGTAATATTTAAAAATTGTTAGGTTCCAAGCAACTTGAACATAAGAGCAGGTACATTCGATCCAGTCGTGCATTTTATTTTGTTTGTATGTTTTATTTTCTTGAAACGGTAAATATAATTGATTTTGATAATTTTGTCGCAGAGTTGAAAAAAAATTAAATAAGTATAAGCAAAATAATTTAAAAAAAATGTGTTTTGGTTTTTAAAAAAATTTCTTAATTTTTGTTTGAAAACTCAATATTTCGAAAAAGATGGGATCGATTTTTTCAAACTCGGTACGTAAACGTTTTTAATGCTTTAAATAAAAATGAGCTTTTAAGCTTAATCTTTAATTTTTTATCAAAAACAGCTCCTTCAATTTTGAAACGAGATTTTCTGTGTGCTTGAATAAGTAGGGTTTGCTATTAAGTATAAAACAATTTTACACTGGGAAATGGTATTTTGATTTTGAAGTTTTTCATTGTGGATTAAACGGATGTAAGTTAAATTTGTTTAACAAAATTTAACAAAATGTAGGTAGAGTTTTGAATTTAAAATACATTTTTTTTTTTGAAAATTTAAGTTTTAAAATTGGGTTTTCGGGTCTTTGGAATTTAATTTTTATTTGCATACTCATATACGATAATTGTATACATAATGTGCATTCATTAGGATGGTCCTTGAATTGAACACAGTCTTTGACAGCCCTTATTTGATTTAAAACATTGAAAAAAAATGTCCCTAATTTTTTCAGATTTTTATTTTACGCTCTTCCAACCGTGATTCTTTTTTTTTAATTTTAAAAATTTAAACTTAGGTATTCGAAACAGTTTTTGTTTTGTTTTTGTGGCTTCATTTATCCAGAGTATCAGATCTGTAAAAGCATTTTGCCACAACTTAAAATAAAATAAAAAATATGGTAAAATGTACTAAAACTGTAATACATGGTAATGACCCTTTTTTTATTTGTAATTTATTCTCTCTCTGTTTTTGGCGATATTTTTGTTGATTGCCTGTTATGTTGTGGCCTCTTGACATTTCTACTTTCTTTCTTTTTCTTTAAAAAATTATCTCTTTTTCGTTTGTGTAGTCTGTTCTTCTAAATGGCAACCTTTTTCACTGTGCTAAGTTATTATTTGGTTTTTATTGCATCGAATAATTTTTGTTTGGCTCGTCCGAGGTATTGCTACCATTTTTATGAGGAAAATTAGTAGAAAGTGAGTATTATTGTAAGATATTATTTAAATATATTTAATTAAAGTTCAATAAGGATATAAGAGCCACGGTACTGACATCCACGTACAGTTTATGTAACCTCACATGCTAATGAGGAAAATAATTTCCAGGAAAATTTTTACTTATGCCGTTAAGAGGAACATAGAATTCTGATAACCAACCAAATACATGTTAATAACATGCTTAACAAATACTACCACGGTACTGACAAATGATTAATTTTCTAAAAAGTTAATTTTCTAAAGAGTTTTTGTTTATAGTTTTTGAACAAATTATTTTCAAACTCAAAAAATATTATTGTTTTTTTTTTTTTATCCAAGGCAAGTTTTTACCATAGTTATGGAATTCAAAATAACTATTCTTCTCATTTTTGACATTTATCAAAATATTTTGAGCCAAGTGCGAAAGTCCTAATCTTTTAAAAGTTTAAACTGTAGATTCACAAACTTAATTCACTGCCAAATACGACTCGCTTTGGATTCTATTCTCACGACCTATTACAGGTTTTTCTGAAGGTGATTGACTATGAAAATATGTTGTACATACATACTTCCTTTCATAAAATAACAAAACACCTGATTCATCTGACAAAAAAAAAAAACTATTGAAAAAAATGTTCCACATACGCCACCCTGCACCGCGAATAAGCTTCAAAAAAAACGCCATTAGTCCTGATAATAGAATTAAAAGCGAGTGGTATTTAAAAACGCCTTTCGTTTATTGTTACAGTGAATTCATTCCATTTTTGCTTTGAATTTTACATGTGAAAATGATTAAATGCCACGGTAGTTGTTTTCACTTGCCACAGTGGTGAAAATTTCATATTTAATTCCACTTTGCAAAAAACATCTGATAGCTAAAATATTTTCCAAACAAATCAAAGCTTAGAGGACTATTCAAGAATGGTTTGATCTACAGAAAAAAAATTATGTTCTTAATTTTTCTATTTTTGGGCGTCTAGAATACAAAATCCGGCCCTTAGCAACCTGAATTTCATTCTGAAAATAATAATCAGTCAAACAGCATAAATTCTTCATGACGCGCGTGTAGGTACTTTATTCCCTATGGAGAGTTCCATAATTGATTTATATTCCCTGAACCTCTTTTTTGTTGTATATATACTTCCTCTTTATGTTCCTTTTTCCCTATGCACTTAGTGGGAGAGGTATCAACGACGACGACGATGAGTGAAGTCCAAAAGGAAGGAAGCACTCACCATCACCATATATATCCAAAAATGAAAAATCGCAGACTGCCAAATGGTTTTTATAAAAATCTACTACAAGCAAGCATGTTCCGATGCAAACAACGAAGCTATATAGAAGAGTGTCTGTCATTTTGTCTGTCTGACAATTTAAACCAACAAAACCCGTCGTTGATACCACCAACAAAATCGCGTAGCATGTTCGAAAAAAATTAGTCATCCTCTCTTATAGGTATAAAGTGTCTGGGACTCTGGTCGGGAATCGTGTTTCCTGGGTCCAATGAACCTCCTGACGAACACAACCAACGGTGCCAATGCGGGTTCCCTCGAAATTTAAAATTCAGGGAATGTCATTCTTTATCATTGAGACATCATTTTAATATCCAACAGAGATCTTGAGACTTTTTCGTTTAACGTTTTTCTTTGGAAATCGCGCCTTTTTTCATAAACATAAGATTCAAACTTTATTTCTTTCCAGGTCAAAAGTTTTATTATGCTTAAGTTATTTTTACTGACGAAATTGGTCATTCATTAGTGTTTCCTGAGATTTGCTATTTTTTTGTGTATGAAATTATGGGAACTAAGCTTGCTAGCCATTTCGACAAACAAAATTCGCAACACAATCGATGACGACCGACAAGCAGACAGTATACTAGTTGATGTGGGAAATCAAATTTCATTTCTATTTGCAATGTTTTGGTAATTTAAGTAAAACTCATTCATTTATTATACGAGGGCAACCGTTTCAATTGAATTGCCAAGCCATCAGCACACAGCACACTCAATGGACTTTGGGGATTGGCAAATAGTTTTATTGTGAACGGTAGGTTTATATGTGAGCAGTTTCGAAATTACAACTTATTGTATGCGCCTAGCCTGTAGTATGGTCTTATTTTCAACCGGCTTTTGGCACTATATTTTGTGTAGATAGCTTTAGCCAAGGGCAGATATTGAGAAAAGGAAATTTGATCGGGTATATTGTTTCAAATAAAAGACAACTTCAATGTTCGGATTGACAGCATGATTATGTTTCAGCTTGTTAGGTGTGAATGTTTCTTCAACTATTTTATTGCATTTTATTTGCACAATGAACATTTCGGTTTTATTATTTCATAAAAAAAAGTGAATAACGATCGATATGTTCACAGATAAACAACTTTAATGGAAATCACAAAAAAAAATATAAAATTTGTACAAAATTGACAAATATAAAAATATAATAACTGTCCTTGTCAAATAAGAGTAACCACTCAAAGTAGACTAAACATGAAATACAATACCCCAAATTGAACACGTCCGAGGTAAACACTGCATCGGTTTTTTGTTTGTAAAATTTACGATATCAACGATCTAGCAGGTACTCTTAGGCCTAAGATACCCATTGACTCATAAGAGCCATCAATAAGTGTTTCAAGTAATAAGTGAATATGTCAAATCCTTAAGCAAATTGGCTATCCTATAACTTGAAATCCGAAATTAATTTTTTTCAGTATCAATCAGCTTGAATTTAAAATTTGTTTTATGTTTAGTTGGGGTTAAAACGCTGCCTAGAGGAACATATAAGTCATCATCTCCGCATTCGTATACCTTTTCAAAGACCCCTCTACCTTATATTATTAATGACTCACAATATTGATTAAAGCTTGTATTTCCAATTGGAACAAATAGATAAATCCTTTCAAAAAAAGCTCATTAAATCGGATCTACGCCGGCCGCGCCGATGAAGTAATGTCAACCACACCTTTTAATTTTTTTGCATCAACAATATGCCACCACTCTGACTATCTGAATGCAACATTTTTTGTTGTTGTTGTTATCAATCTGCATAAATCAAGCTCTTGACTCTTAATGATGTGCATGTAGAAAAGTTCATGCAACTTTGAACGTGACTTACATTGAAGTCATTCAATAAAACACGCCACGCCAACGAGAAAAATACAACTGACAGATTTACAATTGAGATAATACCGTTGTTTGGGTATATTTATGTATATTGAAAAAAAAAAAAAAAAAATAATTATGGCGGTAAAATTCAAATAAGTTAGAAGAACGTTAGGAAAATATTGTTGTAAATTAGAAGCTTTTACATAATAACAAGTCACAGCGTAGTGCCACAGTGGTATAGTTTAAATGAAAAACTTGGAAAGAAAGTCAGAAACTATAATCGAAAGATATTATGTATGTAGCACTGTTAAAGTAGAAAGTTATGGAAATAGTATGCAACGCTACAATGTGCAACTGTAAATGTAGCAAAAAATTATTTACAGTGGGGCATTTTCATAGAAGTTGTTCAAGTTGTGAAGTTAATCTTATTGAAACTTCATCAGATAAAATCATGTTTTGTCAAGCAACAGATTATACAACATCTATGAAAATGCCCCAATTTGTTCAACTTTGATCATAAAAAAATTTATTATTATAATTTTTTTTTTACTAAAATTTTCATAATTTAACGTGAAAAAGTTAGTTTTTTTGTTTTTTAATATTCAATGCTTTCACAAATCTAAATCTTAAGTGAAAGTTTTAAGACCAGATGCTTGTATGCATTTTAATTTTTGATAAAATTGAAAATTACAAAAACTCCTTTTATCTTCATTTTTTTTGTTTAATGTTTGGTATACCCACATTGAAACGGTAATTTTTATCAATAAATATACTGATTTTGTAATTTGCTATTCTAAAATTAAACCTACAGATTAATTTCCCATCATTGTTTCATTTTATTGACCTTGGTAATGTAATGACGATTACTCCCGAAGTCCATAAAGTCCTAGTTAAAACGTTTTCCTTTTCTTCTGAGTATGCTCCCAATGAAGTTTTTTTAATTTGTTTCTAAAGGATCGTGCAGAATATTTAATCTTAGATACATCCTGATGCATTTCTTTTAAATTTCTTAACATTGTTTCAAAAATTATAATAATGTGAATTTCGATAAAATAATTACATACATATATGGGTCAATATTTCAAAACATTAATATTTTTCACTCCAAAGTGGACCCTCGCTCAAAAGAACTTATTTTGTTAGACGAACAATTATGTCTCTTAATAACTCTATAATAACCACTTTAAAACAAGGAGTCATAACATTTGATCAAATCTAACGGTTTTTTAAGTCAGGGAAATGATACTTGTGTCAGGGGAATGACAAAAATCTATATTTACTCCGTTGATTAGATGGATATTTAATTTTGCGAATGGTTTCAGGAGTGTAAAGAAAAAGAAGAACAAAAACTTACATGAAAAATAGCATCCACGACTTTGTTTGACCGAGAAAATGTGAAAAAATTAAAAACTACTAAAAATACTGTAAATATGTTTAAATGTAATATTATTGATCCTTCTAGAGTTACCAAAACGCAATCAATCATTATAATGAAAACTTGAAAGTCAGGGGAATGCCACAAAAAATGATGTTAGGGGAATGACTCCGAAGGGTGTTTTATGAGAATTAAATGGAGGTTATTAGAAAATTAGATGTTTTATATTATTTTTCACGTAGGTCCATGTAAAAGACACAGACGAGTAAAACTTTTTAATTTTTATACCACACGGTTTAGTAAAAAACACGCGTTAGAGGAATGACAATTTTGCTTGACGAAAAACAAAGTCACTGCCTTAACTTGAAATAAAAAAGACAACAAAGTTTTTTTGAAACCCTTACTTCAATTTTCATAAAGAGCAATTTTGTACCGTTAAACAACAAAAAAATCGGTTTTCTATTTTGAGCCTATATATATTTTTTTTTTAATTTCCATTGGTGGGAAGAAATGATCAATTTATGGGGGACACTTACTTAATAGCTCCTATTTAAAAAAATAAAGCAATTAAAAATCATTTAACTATTTTTTAGTAAGGATGCATATATTATTAAAAAGACTGCATCATTAGATTTCTTGTATCGTTTTTAGTTTCGTTGCAAAAATTCAGACAGTGTGGAAAGTAGGCCTGGGGACACGTCAGGGGAGTAACATTTTGGGTGTTTAAATGAAGATAGCGGGTATGATATTTTTTTTAACTTTATTTTTTCTAGAGCGAATATTAGAACCCGCTTGTTTCAAGCCATCCAATTAACAAACTTATAATAAAATTTTGTACTTCGGTTCAAAAATGAAGGAGACTGAAATATTAATATTTTGAAATATTGACCCATATAGCAAAATGCATTAGCATCACTTTAACACATGCTTAATAACATTTTAACGTCCCTAAATTTCAAAATTAAAATGTGTGTAGGTTGTGACACAAATATACTCTAGAGATACCAAATGGGCATAACAATTCCCCCCCCTCTCCTCTTTTAAAGAAATATTAAAGAAAACATTTACTATTTCTATGAAAACTATGGTAACTGTATTTTGACTACCAACTCTACAAAAGCAAACTTTAGGGAGGATGTGGGTCTATTTTTCTATTATTTTGGAGCATGACGAATAAAAAAAATCGTGATAAAACCCAGAAACAAAAATAATTTTTATTTAGTTGAGTTGTGTAAATTATTATCGAAATCGAATGTTGAATTGATCGATTTTAGAAATGTCAGTATTTCAGGTCTTTTAAAAGAGCAAGGAAATGACGAAGAGCTGAAGTAGTCACTTTTTAAAATTTCCAAAACATCTCTCAAGTTATAAAAAAATAATATTCCGATAAATGCTGTTGAAAAATGGTGTTTCACACCATATTCACTAGAAAAAGTCCTCCGAGTGTGCCTGAAATTTTTTCATAGACAATGTTTGCATTATATTATGCAGAAGAGTCCTAAAATTCAACAAGTTCTGAAAAGTGATGCCATATAATAATTTAGAGAATAATGAGATATGGTCATACCGTCGCAGACCATATACATAACGGGCAACGCTATTAAAAGCTACATTAAGTCTACGCTTGTTTTCATAGTCACAATTAGAACAAAATTCGCACCCAAAAAGAATTATGGGAATAAGCAAAGTCTGGGCAAGTATTTTTCATGCTTTGATTGGGGTGAAGTATAGAGCTGTCCAAAGGATACGAAGACCACCATACACCTTACCTAGTGCTATTCGGATATGATTATCCCAGGTAAGAGTTTTATTAAAGGTGATACCCAGGTTCTTAGCTGTGTCAACGAAATCTATGGGAGTATCATTTAAAAGAATTTTTGGAAAGTAAGAAGTATCAATATTTTGCCTAGCGATAATATCGAGTCTGTTGAAAGAAATTTCTGAAGCTCTCGGTACAAGGTGGATCAGAACTATATAACGTACCTACCACCCCGCAGCAAACGGGTCTGTAGAAATGTTTCACGAAAACAAACAAATTTGGTATTCAAACTTACTTTGGACTTTTTTCGGCATTTTTGTTTCTACAATAATTGAATACTTGAGTGTAACGCCTGCTCAATATTATTGCACGGACGAAAATTACGTTTACCAAACCACTGAATCCAATTTTAAATTCATTGACAGCTCGTGAAATCACATTCGCACACTCGACCGTGTTCTAGTAGAAATCGCAAACAAAAGCTCATATTCGTGCCAAAAGATTTGAAAACTTGCCGATACGTTTTTGTTCGAGATGAGGTGAACCGCGGAAATCTTAATCCACCGAACAAAGGCCCTTTCGAAGTACTTAATCGGTTCAAAAAAAAACATTATTGGTGCTCATAAGTATCCCCCATTTTCCTTACGCTAGCACTGTGTTAAATCATTTTAAGGATGCTCTAAACTTCATTAGTGCGCGGTAATTATTAACAAAATTAAAATAAAGAGCAAATAATATTTATACTGACCAACTCAAACCAGCCTTTTATTATGCAAAAGACAATGATTTACAGCCAAAAAGCAAACAAATATCTTTCAATTTGCATTAAAATATTTTGAAGAATGTTAATTTTAAATTTTTCATTTTTACTACACAAAATGTTAGTTTTACTTTTCCAACTTTATTTTCAAAATTAAAAAATGTATCCTCAATTTTTCTACTTAAAAGCTGAATTTTAAACAACTTCAATTTTAAAAATAAAGTTTTTACATCAGATTGTTCATTTACAATAAATAATTTTATGTATTAATATTATATGTACCTAAAAATAAGAAATAAATTTTCAAAAAAAAATAGTTACCCGATTATTATTAGTATACAGGGTGTCCCGCACCTGAGTGGAAGTATCTTAGGATGTGGTTCCTGGGTATATTCTAAGAAAAAAATTGTATGGGGGGGAAGTTGTATCTCCCGTCCCTGAGGCAGGGGGAGGCAGTTTCTGAAAAATTGACTTACAATACCAAAAAAAAACATTAAAAATCAACGAAAACACATCTAATAATGATCTACATTTTTTTTTGAAAGATAATACTTCTTTCTTACATTTGGTTCTTAAATCAACTTGTTTAAGCGAATAGTTTTTGAGAAATTAAATTTCAAAGTCAAATTTGTTTAAAAAAATTGTGATTTTTTTTCTTAAGTCGATATTTTTCAAAATTTTACGTAATTAAGTGCTATTTTTGTGTTCAATATTCATTTACCTCATTATTTTGTAATCCATTACCAAAAACTAAATGTAAAAATCTTTCTTAGTTTTTGAGAAATTAAGAAAAAACAAAAGGTACTTTTCCCAAAAAAGCACAAAAAATTAATTTATTCATGAATTATCCATAATAACGGGTGATTTTTTAAGAGGTTTAGAACTTAAAAAAAAAAAAAAAAACACAAAAAATTCGAAAAAATGAATGAAATATTTATTTGAATCGATAGTTTGAACCTTGCAATTTAATGTTTAAAGATAATTTCATGCAAATGTTGACCGCGGCTGCGTCTCAGGTAGCCCATCCGCTGAGTCCAATTTTGGCATACTCTTTCACACATATCGGCCGGTATCTCACGAATGAATGCATGGATGTTGGCTTCCAGTGCGTCAATCGAAGCGGGCTTGTCCCTATAGACATTAGCCTTGACATACCCCCACAAAAAATAATCTAATGGTGTCAAATCGCACGATCTAGGCGGCCAATTGACCGGCCCGAAACGTGAAATTAACTGTTCACCAAACTCGCCTCGCAATTGCGCCATTGTTTCGCGTGCTGTGTGGCATGTGGCACCGTCTTGTTGAAACCACATATCATGCAAGTCAAGAACTTCCATTTCGGGCAAAAAAAAGTTTGTTATCATCGCTCGGTAGCGTTCACCATTGACAGTAACGCTGCGATTCGCATCATCTTTGAAGAAATATGGCCCAATAATGCCGCCGGCCCATAAACCGCACCAAACAGTGGCTTTTTCGGGATGCATTGGTAGCTGTTGCAATGCTTCTGCTGATCTTCACTCCAAATGCGGCAATTATGCTTATTTACGTACCCATTCAACCAAAAATGAGCCTCATCGCTGAACACAATTTTTCGATAAAAAAGCGGATCCTCGGCCAGCTTTCCAAGAGCCCATTCACCAAAAATTCGGCGTTGTGGTAGGTCCATGGTTAAATTGCAAACCAAACTGAAGCTGTTTGACAGTGACACAAGGTACTTAACACACGTCAGCTGTCAAAACCAGTGTTGCCAAAACCAAACCAGCTAAAAAATCACCCGTTATAACCCTTTTTTCGGGCTTCTTGGTAAAAGTACCTTTCCTTTTTTCTTAATTTCTCAAAAACTAAGAGAGATTTTTACATTTGGTTTTCAGTAATGGACTAAAAATAAATGAGCGCAATGAATATTGAACACAAAAATAGCACTTAATTACGTAAAATTTTGAAAAATATCGACTTAAGAAAAAAAAATCACAATTTTTTGATTTTGAAATTTAATTTCTCAAAAACTATTCGCTTAAACAACTTGATTTAAAAACCAAATGCAAACAATGAAGTATTAGCTTTCAAAAAAATTATAGCACATTATTAGATGTGTTTTCGTTGATTTTAAATGTTTTTTTTTTGACATTTTAAGTCAATTTTTCAGAAACTGCCTCCTCCTGCCTCAGGGAGGGGAGATACAACTTTCCCCCATACAATTTTTTTCTAAGAATATACCCCGGAACCCAACCCTTAAATACTTCCACTCAGGTGCGGGACACCCTGTATATAATATTGAATTTGGAACATTTAAAAAAATCACGAATTAAATTTTTATACTTTTTAGACATGTGTGTATAAAACAAGCCAATAATGACAAAATAAAAAATAAAAAATATTGCGTTTTAGTTGATAATATAATTGTTGGTATATTTTAAAGCGGACTCTTTCAAAAAACTAGATTTTCTTCAAGGCTTTTTTTTTTTGAAAACTCAAAATTTCGAAAATGGCTTCTAAATTTTAATATTCTAATAGCCTATTGAATAGACCGGAAAATGAGAGGTATAAAGGAACAATTACGTGCAAGGGCTTTTATTATGGAATATATTTGTTTGGCCCATAAGCATGCTTAAAACCAAAAATGCTACTAAATCCACCCATGCGTTTCTGAGAGAATAGTCACACTGGCCACTTTTCAGTATTATTGGTATAACTCGAAAACTAAGCAGAATTTGACAATTTTACATTTAATACTTTTTGTTCAAAATTAAATTTTCTATTGGAATGGATAGTTCAAAAAATTTTACGAACAAATTTAAGCAGGAAAAGTTAACAAAAACCAACTTAATAGAAATCAAAAAATCAAGGATATCTAAATTTTTTAATAAATTGTGCATAACTTTTTTTGAAGCAAAGATAGGGTCAAGACATGCACAGACAAAACAAAGTAGAGACTAAAGGCCTTAATATGGCATGTTCAAAAATTAATATTTGTTTAAAATTGACAGAGATATTCCCATTCAAACCTTATCATTTCTTATAATTTTTCTCAGTTTTGGCCCGAAAGTCCCTTTTTCGGTACAATATGGCAAATTTCACTTTCGTAAATATGTTTGAAATCAAAATTTTGATATAATATGACATTAGAACTATAGAGAATTTATAAAAAGGATGTAAGTTCGCATTTTCGTTTTTCGGCTGTTTTTAAATGCGTTCAGACCTACAGACCGAACGGCTGGTCCGATTAACATAAGATTTGGTATTAGGTGCTAGGAACGTTAAATTTGTCATAAAGTACCAAAGAATAGGCTTTCGGGCAAAAAATGCGGAAAATGGTAAGAAATGGTAAAGTTTGAATGGCTATATCTCTGTCAATTTTTAAATAATATGGCTTTTTTAACATGTCATACTAAAGCCGTAAGACTCCAGATTACTTTGTTCATGAATGTCTTGAGCGTATCTTTGCTCCAAAAAAAGTTATGCGCAGTTTAGAAAAAAATTTAAAAATCTTTGATTTTTGGATTTTTTTTATGTTGGTTTTTGTTTACTTTTCCTGCTTAAAATTTTTTAAGAAATTTTCCAAACTATCCATTTCGATAGAAAATTTAATTTTGAACAAAAAGTATTAAATGTAAAATTGTCAAATTCGGCTTAGTTTTCGAGTTATACCAATAATACTGAAAAGTGGCCAGTGTGACTATTCTCTCAGAAACGCATGGGTGAATTTAGTAGCATTTTTTGTTTTAAGCATGCTTTTGGGCCAAACAAACATATTCAATAATAAAAACTCTTGCACGTAATTGTTCTTTTTTAAAAGGTCTATTCAATAGGCTATAAAAACTGTTTTCAAAAACTAAAAATTACAGCTTTCTTAAATTGTCTTAAATTGTTTTCCACATGAAGGTCATTTAAAATAATTTATTTAATTTTTTTTTTTTTTGAAAGAAAAGTTGTAGACCGTTTTTTAGAAAAATAAGATTTTGAAAAAATTGCTAAAACAATCGTAAGATTGTCATTTAAATACCAAATTTCTGCCATGATTTGGAATTGTTTGATATTACTCTACTTAAGATATTTGATATTACACTTCATGAAGTTAAAACTTGGCATATATTTTAGATCTCATTACTTTTTTTGGCTGACTTTTTACGCACAGGTTTCTTGTACATATAAAAACTTGGCTCTTTTTTTAACATTTATGTTTTTGTGGTGATATGTATAACAACATTGTATACCCAAAGTGGTTGTTATAAGAAAATATTTTAGATTCTTTTTAGCACAAAATTCACATAACGGAAAAGGGATTTTACTTATTTATGGGGCACTGCCATATATCTTACTAATGGCTCGAACAATTTTGTTCCCATATTAAAAAGTCGCTACCTTTTGCAAAGACTTATTTTCGAGCCATTGAATTATGTAGCAATTCAATGTGCATAAAGGTGGTCGTTCAAAAAAGGGCATCAGATTCATGAGAAGAGCACGAAATTCCCCAATTTTTAGATTTTTATTTTCATCTGCGCTTAATTTAACTATTTAATTTTTAGCATACAGGGTGATTCACGTAAAAAGCATAGTTTACAGTTCCATGTTAAAAAAATCAAAATTTTCAAAACAACTTTCCATCTATTCTGTGCATAATATTGTATAATATTCAAGGCGAACAATATTTGCCTTGGCCTTAACCACCGATTGTGTAGTAAATGGAAAACGATTTTTTTTGGGGCAAAAACGTTTTTGCATGCAAAAATAATAATTTTTTTTCCATTTTTAGGCCTATAGTGAATCAATTAAGGGTAAATTAATGATTCTATCGGTGGCTTAGACCAACTGTTGATCTTAAACGTCACTGCTGCCGCCAAAAAAATATTATCCAGCTGCCTTTCAGATAGAAAAAGAGGAAAACGGGACAAGCAAAATAATTCGAAAAACAATTGGTTCCTCTCAAAAGAAAACAAAAAAAAACACGAGCTGAATCAGAAGGATGTTTTCTCTGCGAAGATGCAGAAGTTTCTTTATGTCCTTAAAATCATGAAGGTGGTGCAAATAATACCGGCTGCGTTCCTCTATCCACTACCTAAGGACGTGTCCTCTAGTGAAAATAAAAAAAAACCCGAAGGTGCCCAAATAATTTATCGCGAGCATTATATTTCACTCAATTTTTGTTATTATATTACAAAATCGGTTGTTTTTACGTAAAAAGTCATAAGATCCTTTTTTAGAAAATTTTCTATTTTGTATAAAAGCACCTCTGAACCTCTCTATTGATTGAACTATCTCGAAAACGGTTACTCTAATGAAAAATGTTATACATATTAATTTTTTTAAGGGCAATTTTCTAATTAACAATCTAATTTCTTGACATATTTTGTCTGTGAATGTAACCGTTCAGGAGATATTCCTTAAAAATCATTTAGGGAGGTTTTAAACCCCTGCCGTAAAATTGTTAGCAGCTCTTTTTACAGTTTCCTTAGAATTAAGAAGAAGAGTTTTTAAGAAAATAAATAGAAAAATTATTTATAGTCAAAGACTATAAACAATAAATCCATTTATTTCTTAATTTTTGTGGAGTTTCCTTAGAATGTCATTAGGATGTACCAAAATTCAGCTTTCCGCCATTTTTTCCGAACTAAAAAGCTTAAACGACTTGACTATAAAGATTAAATTAATAATATGTGGTTAATAATCCAAAAGAAAAAAATTAATATCCATAAAACATTGTTGGCTTTAAATTCATAAGCTTAATATACATTCAACACTCTGCAGTTTGAATTTTAAAATAAAATTAATTGATTGACATTGACACACATGTCAAACTTTTCCAATCTACATGATGTTTTTCCTTAAGTTGGCACGTTCTGAAATTGAAAAGTTAACGTTTGGAATATTATGGAACTTACTCATTTTTAATTTCACGTGAGGTAGTTGTTTTTTCATTTGTAATTTTTAAAAAATTCAGTGACACTCCCTTACTTAGAAAATAATTTGCAATTAAATTATTATTAAAAAAAATATTTATTTTTCTTTTAAATTTCATTTAAAATGTAAAAATTAAAAGGTAATATTTCTCAAATTTGGACTAAGATTCACAATTAATCAAAAATTTGATAAAGAGGATGAGATCTTGTTAGTTAAAATTTTGACTCTTGATTTCAAAACTAACTTTAACTGGTTTGAAGACTTTATTTTTATAAGGGGTCTTAAATCTTAATTCTCAAACTTATAGTAAATTATGTCAAGTTCTCATTCAAAACTTCCCCACTGTTCCTCGAAGTCTTTTTAAAATTTGGATTTATTCTTGATTCAGTTATTTAATTTGTCTTTTTTGTTCATGAGAAAAGTCCTATTTCAAACATACCGACAATCCAAACAACCCAACAATCTATCCGTTGTTGTGGGTGGATTGAATCAAAAGTCGTGATTTCAAATCGAAATCACTTCATTAGCTTTGAAGGTGTGCGTGTAGGTGGATTGTATCAAGTATTCACTTGTAATTTGTAACAAAATACAAACCTAATTTGAAGCGCCATTTAACTCTTCAAAATCGTTTAAAGATTTCTAAAGAGAGATAATGTAGTGCGCAATTTTTGTGTTATTATGAACAAAGTTGTGAATACCTAGTACCTTACCTACATAAAGAAATGAATGAAAATTTCCCAAAATAGAAATGTCCCAACAGTGACCACGAGAATCGTGCCTGGAAATTAAATGTTAAATAATTTTACATTATTTTTTTTTTGCAAATGACGTACATTGACAACCGGTTAAGTGTTTGTAATTTGAGACAACAACTTATTGTGTGAATGAAATAATAATTACAAGTGGAAATTTCTTTTTTTGTTGTTGCCAACTCCTATTGTATACATTGTATAAAACATTTTGGGTTTTTTTGTTGTTGTTGTTTTATTTCGAGTGAGTAGTGACAGTTAACCTAATTTGTTTAAAATGTTTCGCGCTACCTGTTTTTAAATAGTTTTATCTAACATCTTTTCAAGTGTGTAAATATGCTATTTCTTGAGGCACTTTAAAAAAAACAATTGACCAGAGTGTGATGATAGTATGCCCCGGGGCTATTTAACTACTGAATGCGATGTTGTTTCACTGTCAAAATTGGTAGGAGATTAATCAAAAATGTTGGCAGTGGAATCACTTTGAATTGTCACTTAATTGATTGTGGGTTACATATTTGGAAAAAGATATATTCGGAGAATTAATGAGATTAACATGAAAAATTATGGTAAGTAGTCATTAAGATGTTTTATTTGGAGATGGGGGATTAAAAGCTTTTAAGATTTATCTTAAGTATTTATCTTTGAAATTGATATGATTGATATGTATGTTGGGTTGTAGGTACAAGAAAAAGATATCGTATTATTGTTCAAAAGATTCGTGTATGGGGTAATGAAATAATCGCAATTATAAAAAATACCTACGAGTTAACATTGTAAATGTCTGATTGAGTTTATATTTTATTCACTACTGAATAAAAAATTGAGACCCTTCACTAAAATGTTCCAATAACAATTTTTCGTTATGAATTTTACTGACAAAATAAATCACTATTGCTGCCCGACAGTTAAACAAGTGACGGGTAACCTATAGATACATATTTTGGTATTTAATTAATAAGTTAAACATTAATTAGTGAAACAGCTTTATTATTTTAAGTAAACATCAATATGACGAACCAACCTTCTATAAATAAAACTTAAGAAAATAGTAAATCTAACAAGCGGAACGTCTTGTAAAATTGTGTAAAGGCAAATCAAGCAAACAAAAATTACGACGAATTCAGGCAGTCAATTGAATTGATTGATAATAACGTGGGTGATAACTTTTTTTGCAAATATTTAAAATATAAATTCCTACACTGATCCCGGATCATCTTCAACGTCATTCGTTAGCTTGTTGATCCTAAGTTTGAAGGTAACAAAATGTTTTTTTTTCTATTTTTGTGTAAATAAGTAACAAAATAAAGACAAACCAAATCATAAGTGTACACATGTGGCTTAGTTTTTTTTTTCACAGAAATGTTGACTTACCTGGAAAGAAAAGAAAAAAACAAAGTTTAGTTGGAGTTGTAAAAAAAGTTATGTGAATATATTAAAAATATGTGGCACACAAATTTAAACGATTTAATACGGTTCTAAAGCAAATCTGGCGTCATACTGAGTTAAAAAGAGGATTTTGTTAGTTTTAAACGATTTTAGCGTGTCGTAATATTTCTTAACATTTTATCAAAGTTAAAATCACCAAATGGGTATTTTATCTACGTCTCTGAAGTTAGCAGCACAAATTATTTCACCTAAGCAAATGTCCCATTTGACAGGAATTTGGAATTTTCTTGCATTTTTTTTTTTTGTATTTCTATTCCCTATTTTACAGTTCATCAAATAAGGGTGTAACTGAGTAACCTGCTTGCTTCATATAGTGAAGTAAGCAGGTCACATCATGTATCTCAGGAGCAAAACATGCTAGAAACATGTAGTAAGACTTCAAATTTACAGTTTTTTTGCATTTCCAGAATTGGCAAACTCATTGAAAATTTTGTGTACTTTGTTATTGAATTATTTGGTTCGGTTAGCTTCAAGTCAAATCAGAAGCAATTTGAGATGCAAACCGACTTATTCAATTATCGCCGCCGCCGGATCAGTTAACAAATTTATGGTCATTTCTGATTTTTTAACGAGTTTTTTAATCCATCGACATCACATCCATCCTTCAATTTAATTTTTCATTATAAGAAACAAAAAAGAAATTGGATGAAAAAAGTGTTTTTTAATCCAATTGGAGCAGTAATAAATCATGAGGGGACAACACAACGTACGCCACGGGGTCATCTATGCTAGCTATGTCACTGGAGTGGAGGTAATATTAATGATTACTGCCTAAGCATATTTTTTTATTGTAAAATACAGCTCTTATTTTAGCATCCAGACAAATTTTTGTCAAAATCGTAGGAGTCGTTTTCAACAAAAATTAAATTTTCTCCTATGGGTTTTTAGTAATTAGATTGAAGTTAAAGTTATTTTTCAAAAAATGGTAATTAATGGTAGGTACTTACCTCGATTTTCGATTTTCTTCAAAACGGTAAGACTGATTAATTTTTTGAAAAATATTTTTTGAATTTTTAAAAAATGTTTCAAATTTTTTTTAAATCAAATATTTCGAAAACGACACGATTTATTGTTTTGAAACTTACTTTTTAGAACTATCTAAGATATTTCAAGAAAAAAATGTACTTTTATGAAAAAATAGCTGTACTTTCCATACAAAAGTAAAAAAAACCGTTGAGGACAATATTTTTTTTTTTTTCAAAAACGATTCCTACGATTTTGATTTAACTTTGTCCGTAAATTTATACTATATATTCCAAAAATTATAAAATTTTACACTTAGCAACTATTAGTAGTACCACTCCATATATTGCGTTTCTCTCCACTAAAACAGAAAAATTCTATTTTTATTTTCTTCAAAATCTTAATACATAATTATTATTAGTAGTACCTCTCATAATTTTTTTTTTATTTTGAATTTTCTCAATATCAGCTGAACGGACTTAGATGAATTTTTGTAAACATAACTTTAAAATAAAATAAAATAATATTGAATATCAAAATTTTCAAAAAAGAAATTTTTGAAATTTTAAAAATTTTTTTTGAAAACTCTCAAAAATAATTTGACGATTTGTTTTTTATTCTATGTTTATATGCACTTAAATAAATACGTAAAATTTACATATAAACATCTTTCTTTAAAAATGTTTTAAAATTTAGATATAATAAAAATTTATTTTTTAAAAAACTGCTCCAACGATTTAAATTTTTCCAAATAGCTTTTTATGGCCTTTAGCCTAGAAATCGGCGTTTCGTGCGGCTTACTCACTTGGACTCATCAGTGACATAGTTAGGACTTTGTCATACGCAATCTGTATAAAGTTCAGTTCAACTTACAATTTTTAAATTTAATTTAAATTTTTGTTTCTATACAATCATATTCAATCAAGAATTAAGATGACGTTATTAAAAAGTAAAAAAAAAATCAAGACCCTGGTGCACTGGTTCGAAATATTTACTTTAATCCCATCTTGCTAATATTAAAATCAACAGAGGAGACGTTTAAATTAAAAATCTTGCACATGCGGTTAAGAGGTAGTTAGTCCTATGGAAATTAACGTGTAAAAGTTCAAATCTTCTTTAGCTGTAAGATCCTCCGCGGTAGTATATGAGTGTTTCCATCGATACGGGTGTGACAGTGAGAATCCATATTTTATTTCGATAGTTGTTCTTAAGTTTTAGTTAAGAAATGAGAAGTAGAACTATGAAAAACAATACAAAATTTTAACTTGAAAACGTTACGAGTGTGACAGGTCATCGTTACGGGTGTGACCGAATATGATTTTTATGCATGAAAACAATGTAATAAACGATATCATGACGAGAAATTGTTTTCATAGATGTATAATCATTTCCCACATGACGTGAGAAAATATTTCTCTGGAAAAATAAAAATTTTCTCACTGAAAAGTGAATAAATTTCACACTTCAATGAGATTTTTTCCATTTTCTCTTAGAGTATAGAAAACTTTTACATACAGCCGATTAAATTCGCATTTAAAGTAGATTTTCTTAGAATTATATCCCTACGTCATGAATCTCATATCTAGAAGCAAAAAAACTAAAAATGAGCTGAAAAACAACGAGAATCTGTTTTGGAATGCCAACTTGTTACGGGTGGGACATAGACGTAATTTTTTTAATACGGGCTCAGTATTAATTTCAAATTCTTGAAATTTCATCCGACAGTAGATCATAGTATTTTCCTTTTTTTCCCAGACTATCAGTTTGATACAATTTTTTGTCTTCTTGTAATGAAACATGTAATTATTTTTTTACGGGTGTGACAATAACCACTTAATGAATCAACTGCCCAAAAACTCAGTTTGCTTTTACTATTGAATAATTAAATGACACGAAAACGTACTTAGAGTTCTGATAAGAGAAAGTAAATACCAGTTCTCAAACCCAGAAACAGTTAATTATTGAAAATACGGGTTTGAGCTTCTTATTACAAAAAAAGAGACTTTTGGAGACCTATTCTGCTAAGTGGTTTGAATTGCGAAATAAGCGACGATAAAAAAAAATGATTCAAATGATTTATGTTCTAAAAAGTATTGTTTTGGAAAAACCTATGAAGTTAACCAAAATTGTTAGTTCTTAAAGAAAACAAAAAAAAAATGTGTCAGGAATAACCAAAAAACGATATGTACTTACAAGCAAGTTTAAAGAAAATCGACAAAATCATTAAGGCAGACGGACTTACGGAACCATTTTTTCGTCTTTCCTATTTCATAGTTATGTCAGGTTTGATCAAAATCTCAAGTTCGATAAACTTGCCGTATAAAGTGCCTACCTATGTATGAACAAATTGTAAGTAAATATTGAAGTGACATAACCTCGAAAATATTTCCATGCAGAGCAATAATGCATACTTACCTACTTAAAAAATTGATGAGTTCATTGCCTACAACTTTTATCGTGCCAACTTTTCTGCAAGTATGTACAGTTAGATTGATAGGTAGAATCAGTCTCCATTTTCCAAAATAGCGAATCTTAGCAGGGTACAAAACTTGCAGCCTTACCCTGAATGATATTTTCAGTCTTTTTTTTTTTATTTTACAAATCGGTTGTTTTTTGACAAAATTTTCCTGTTCTATGTCGTTTGTCTCTTAATATTTTAAATGAAAAAAACAAAAACATTTTTCATCTCAATTAGATGTTCCGAAACATTAAATTCAATAAAAAAAACTAAGCAGTAAAAACAATTAACACCAGCCATTTCCGTCATTCCATCTGCCAGTATAAGTTCTCATAAAACCAATCAAAATGCCACTCGACAAGAACTAACCAATAAAAAAATTAATGACCTGCAAGACATTACAAAGAAAATGAATAAAATAAACTAAAATTTACAAATCCCATAGAGCATCTCCATAAGAAGGTATAGGTCCAATTTGTGTGCACCTTGTTAACAAGTTCCACCACACACATTCAAACCATCCGGATCGACCAATAATTTTATCTGACAGAAAGAAATAAAAATTTAAAAGCTAAAAATGTTCAAATAACAATGTTGACTTTGGCTGCATCATGAATGGATTATGGATCTTGCTTATTCAATTCAAGTGGCGGCATACTGAAACTATAAGGATGGGCGTCATGTCGAGTCGTGTTTGGGGAATTTATCGGATCGGTTTGCTAATTGTATGGTACACGCATGTGTGTCACTGTCTGTTCTCCTGGGGGAATATACCTCACCAAGTTAACCACAAGCAACAACATCAAGCACAAAGATCCAAGAGCTATCTTCATAATCATCATCAAGAAGGTATGCATCTCTCGGTTGCGGATGGTTCGCTTCTTCTGCGAAATTCCTAGCAATTCTGCAAAAGTGGCACCGAAGACCGAAGAAATGTCGAATACCAAGAACCAATCCCTGTCGTGTTTGATGCTCTTTGTTTTGTATTATATCTACCTCTTACACACTCAGCTTCACTTGATTGAGGTCCTCAACTCATTTTTTGTTTGAAACGACAAAAAGGGTGTTTCAATAGGACCCTTCGAAATAAGTAAGTTATGGCTCCAAATTTGCTGTGAATCATTCTATAGTATTTGGAAAAATCACCATGAAATAGTAAAACTTTTAAAAAAAACCTATAGATATCGTCGGATTTCATTTTTCAAAATCAGTACTCCGTTTGGGAATACAATAATTGTAGATACGTCTGATGTTAATCCAGTGATGCAGAGTGTGTGCGTCTTTTAATCTTTTGGTTTGATGGCGAAGAAGAAGAAGAAAAAGTAACTTTTAACAGATGATTGGTGAATGTGAATGCGAATTGTTAAAATGCCATTATCGTGACCGGAATGCGGGCAGGGTATATATATGCTAGCTGAATCTGTAGGTAAGCAATAAGACTTCTCAACTCTTAGTGGTTTGTTACTTAACAGCAATCCGACCTCTTCGATGGAGGATACATACCTACCTCTAACAAACCATACCAAACCAACTTGCGGATTGTTGTTTTGGATTCGAATTCAAATTGGAATTGAGATTGGGAATGGGAATGTTACCTATAGTCGCGAACTAAATATTCCTATATACACCTAACCTATTATTAATGTTGTTCTTTTTTTTTGTATCTCTCCACAATTTTACGGTTGTGTATTACTGTGGCGCTTTAAACCGCAGCAGCAGCAGCAGCAGCAATACGCTGCAGGAACGTTATAGCGATGTTTTATCACTGTTGCGTTCACAGTATGACATTACGTGAGAAGGCACTTTGCGTGATGCTATTTTTAAGACATGTATTTTTTATTTGTATATGCTTTTAATTTAACAACTATGTAGCTGTTGAGTTTTTGAGATATTTAACAAGAGGGGCGAAAAAGAGCTTAGTTTTCCATATTATGATAGGTGAGATATTTTGTTTTTGTTTTTGTTAGATTATCTGGGTATCCGCATTGGGATAGACATCATAAGACTAAGACACACTATTGACCTATTTTGAATTTTTATATTTTAAGATTGAGCACTTTGTGTTCATATAATGATCATCAACTCCATGTCATGCTTTTAAGGAATTTTGGTTAACCTACAAAAAAATAATACCCAATTGCAGTGATGCGGTTCATGGAATATCAGAGATTTATTTAATGGTATAATGGTTCTTTGTCTTGAGAGTTGCATTCTTGGAATTTTTTTTCAAAACGATGCCGACATAAGATAGATATAAAGTAATTTTGAATAATTTGTTGGGAAGAAGGTACACATTACCAAATTTCTCCAAAGTATCTAAGACGAAGAGGTGGATTTCATATAACCTTTAAGATGAGCGAGGATAGGAAAATTCTAGTGAAAATTTGTTTTGTTTTTTCAGGTGTTTCATAATATTTTCATTAAATTAGGCAATTGTAAGCTTGTAGGTACGTTCGTACTTAAGAAAAATCGATGTTTGTTTTATATCACAGCAATAAAAAAAAGTAATAAAATTTCATTAAACCCAAGGAAAATGTACAAAGAAAGGTCCAAACTGTAGAAAAGATCCAAATGAAGGGTTTCAAATACAATTATCTTTATTTCAGAATAAGAAAAATACACAGAAAAGTATAAAAATCGTGTGTGCATCAAAAGTTATGCAAAGACAAAAGTGAAAAATATTTTTTTTGGATATAACTTAACATTCGATTCTGGGCTAAGTTAATTCTACACATGATGACGTAATCATCAACTGAAACCTTTGGGTGACCTGTTACTGTTACTGAAACAAGCTTAACTTTTAGGGCGAATGAGTGGCCTTTCAGATTGTTTAATTTTTTTTTGGGAATATACCACAACTGGGGTACCAAAAACCACGTGTGATCTTGCGCAACATTAGATAAACTTTAAGCCTTGATTAGAAGTTTGAAACAATTTAAAGTGTTTTCAATGCAAAATTTTTGTTAGTTTATACCTTTTTGAGAAAACTACGACACAGATTCTCGTGTAAATTGGTACGGTGGCGACACCCTTGCGAGTTGAATACAATGACCACGACACTAAAAGCTACGTTTAGAGGACCATGGCGAAACCTCAGCGAGATGACGCCGAGAGATAGCCATATAGCCATCGTCACCATCATAGTCGTCCTTATGACTATCAACCTTCCCCACAAACCCAAAATTTAAAATTAAGTTCTACATTTTCAGTATATCTCGGGGTCTTATCTCCACCGAGTTCTTATTCTGGAAACTGAATTTCTTTTTTTTTTGTTACTTTAATTGTTTCATAATGCGCTTTTTGCAACTCTGCTCATGATCATGAGCAGTTCTGAGCTCATGCTAGTGAAATAAGTGTTGCTATGACCTTAAAATAAAAACAATTGCAACCACTTTAACTTTTTGTTCAAATTGAAGCTTAGGGGCCCCTTACCCAGTGACGTAGTGTGGGGGGGCGGTCCACCCCGGGTGGCACTTTATGAGGGGCAGAAAATTTTGCGACACTATATACGGAGAAATTTAATAACTAAAAGGTATTAACTGTAAAATTTTGCCGCCCTCAGCAAATGTATTCAAGTGAATTACTGAATTTGCAATCCAGGGGCCTATTCCGCGCTACTACATCAATTACATCAACTACATTTTATAGCTTCATCCTTCAACTACACCAGTTACATTTGTAATTTATTAAAAGGATTTTAATGTACGATGTAGTTGATGTAGTTGATGTAGCTATGTTGTAGTAGCGCTGAAATAGGCCCCAGGCGGGAGTTTACATGATCAGAAATGCTACACCTTGAATTTCAATGACCACATTCACGATTCCATGAATTGAAATACCGATTTGCGAAACCAACTTGGTTTTAAAAATTAAAAAAAAAATACATGGAATTTTTGAAAGAAAAATGTTTATTATCTATTATTCGATTGAAGTGAAAAAAGAATCCCGTCTGAGTTCATGATGAATTAACTAAAAAAAAAATTAAAAATCGTTCTGGCAGTCATAAAAAAAATATTATATGGTATGCAAATTTTGAGTTTTTATTAATATACACATAAAAACTTAACTTTCAAACAAATATCGACCCAATTTTGAAATATCGAGTTTTCAAAAAAAAATATTTAATTGTTTTTGTTGGAAAATATTTGTTGACAATTTTAATACGTATACATATATTATTATTTATACTTTAAACAATTAAAATTTTCTTAAAAATCTAGAAAATACTTTTTTGAAAATTTCGGTTCAAAACACACAAAAAACATTAAAATCAGTCAGAACGTTTTCAGGAAAACCAAAAATCAATGTTGTTGAGTTGTTTTTGCGAAAATTTAGATTTGGTAAAATTGCAAAAGAAAATTGGGATTGAGTCAAAATTCAGCTTGAGGAAAAAATTCTGTTTTCAAAATTTTGCTTTTCAAAATTCTGCAAATAATTTCAAAACCACTTATGTATTTCATTATTTGCAGAATTTCATAAGACAGAATTATGAACTGCGAGTTATAACAGACATTAATGTACCTAAGCGTACCGGAATGAATAAAAATAAAAACATTTCTGCAGCTCGAAGAGGCTTGCATATTTCGTCAACTCAGACGTTTAGAGTGAAAAGCGGCTAAATTCACATTTGTTTTGATATTGAATTTTAGTAACAACGAGAATAAATTCAAAATTCTTAACACTTTTGGGTGAACATTTTTTTTAATGAAAAAAAAAAGTTCACTTTTTTTCTCTGTAAGGCGACAATTTGTTTTATGTCAACTGCACACGCTGATGGTAAGTGTCAATATTTACTTAAACAAAATATCATGACATTTCCCTTAAAAATCGTAAAAAAAAACCTACAAAAACTTTGAGAAATCATTAACTCTGTATGGCCGAACTACTAAATAGAATATTGTCTATCTATAAGATTTTCGTAACTCAAAACTGTTTTTTACTTCGATCTAGCTTGAGCTCTTGAATAGATTCTCTTCAAACTTGGGATTCAACTTTTTAAGGTTTGGCTATAAGAATCATTTATGTTTTTAGCTCCAAAAATAAATAATAATTCATAAAACTGTTATATGAGTAAAACTTATATGGCTTTAAGACGACTGGGTTAATTTTGTTCATGAATGTCTGTGTCTTAGATAAAAAAACAGAATTCACAGAATTTTCTTTTTCTTAAAATTTTGTTAGACAGAATTTAAAAAAGCTGAATTTTGAAAACTAGTTTTTTTTTTTTAAAAACAGAAGTTTGAAAAACAGAATTTTTAAACCAGAATTTTGACCTATTCCCCAGAAAATTGTATGGCAGCTGGCAGGTAACATTACTTTTGGTCAAAAAAGTGAAAAAATATATGAGGGGAATGACCAAGAACCATTATATGCCAAGTGTAAAGAAAATCCATCCAGCCGTTTAGGTTGTAGCCGAAGGGACAATCAGACAGACAGAATGGTGAGACCCATTTTTCGTCTTCCCTATCAATCAAAATCTGGAGTTCAACGATGAGAAATCACTTGAGATATTTTTTTCATAAACTTAGTTTTCTTTAGTCCAAAACTTAAAAAAAAGCATTAATTAATATTAATATACAAAATTCATTCAGAAAATGAGACAGTTTTAGAAAAAAATGTCAACTTGAGCTTTTTTGTAGAGAATTGTAGGATCTTCAACTCTTTTATGCCCGCTATTACACGTTGACGCAAGCGTGGTAACTGGTGACATAGTTTGAAAGAAGTGGAAATGAAAAAATAATAAATTTAGCTTTGCCGAAAAATTTTGTAGAATTTTTTTTGTTTATGTTAATCGAATTTTTTTTTTGAATTGAATATTTACTAATTTGGAAGGGAGTGGGCGGCAAGATTTTCCACCGCCCCGGGCGGCAGAGACTCACGCTACGCCACTGCCCTTACCTCTGGGGCCCTGAGGCACCACCCCGGTTTACCCCAAGGGAGCTACCCCACTGACTAAAAGGGATTCAAAAAAAATATACAAAAAATACTAAAAACATTTCAGATTAATTATATTTGGACCCATGATGCCGTTTAATTAAGAATTGATAAAGATTATAAAAAAATAATGAACGGGATTTTTTTTAAGGTACAAATAATTAACATAATTTTAAATAATGTTTTATGGATCGCACACACACACGTGCTTGATGCTCTTAAGTTCAAGTTTATAAGTATCTAAGAAATTTATACTTTTATTCATACTAGGGTGGTCCTTAAAAAATGTCTTTTCTTTGTTTTAAATGATGCGCTCCTTTCATTTCTTTGAAATAAATACAAAAAACTCCTGTAAAATTTTAGCTCATTACTTCATCATTAACAATGCCTCCAAGACAAAAGAAGATTGTGAAATGTCAAATTTTCAAAAAAAAAATATTTTGATTTTTTTTTAGTTCACAAAACATTTTTTTTTTAAGTTTTGATATGCAATATTATTAATAGTTTTAAGAAAATTTTGTATTGATTTTTTTTTAATCCAATTTTCCATCAGTGAAATAATTTAAAATCAAAAATAGCGTTCTCGGGAGGAACTGTAAATTCTTGCACACAGACAATTTTTTATAAAAATCGTTTTTGAGAAAAAAAGAATTTCTACTGTTTTAACTATTTGTATGGAAGATACCGTTATTTCTGCATAAAAAAATTTAGTTTTAATATTCCAAAAAGTGTAAAAAAAAATACACAAAGTTTGAAAAAATTAACTGGGTTGCTTGCTATAGAGTTATTGAGCTCACTGTTTGTCTGTCTGTGCCTCGACATGTACAGCCCAAATCACTGAAGCCATTTTTTCAACCTTTGAACTTTAAATTTCTTGGTGATTAACTTGAAAGCAAAGGGAAATTATTTTTATTTGCAAACATAACAGTGCTTGACATACCATACAACCGTTAAAGATAAGCGTATTTATCTCATAAACGTACGATCTTGATTTTAAAAACTCATTTAAATACATATTAATAATTGCTAAGAATTAGCTTATTAAAAATTATTTCACCAAAATAGTCACCAACATTTTATTTTTAAGAATCTTATTTTTAAGAAACTACAAATAATCAAACGGCATTCTTGTTTTTGAGCTCTTTGCTATTTTACGAGTTGTTTATACAATTGAAATGAATGAGATTCATGCTTCATTATACTTTACTCTATATTTGGATATTGTTCAAAGTTCGTAAGTTCCAAGCAACTTGATCTATAAGACCAAAAACGTACGAGTTTTTTTGTTAGATTTATTTAATTGTTTTTTTATTATTTTGTTTTACTTTTTAAAGTTTTTAAAAATTGTTTGATTTTAAATAAAATTGTGAAATGTGTACCTATTTAAAGCACGGTTTCCAAGATAACTAGCAGAGAAGCTTGTAAATAACGTTTAAAACTTTGTTTTTTTATCTGCACGAAATAATTACGGTGTGAACTGGAAATATTTGTACCGTTGGACTTGTGAAGGAAAGGTCACAAATTTCCGAATGCCAAAATACCGAATGGTAAAAAATTAGAATCGCGAATACCATAATCCCGAAAACTCGAAATACCAAATGCCAAAATCCCGAATGTTCATGATCCCGAATCAACAAAATCCAAACCCAAAATCCTGAATTAAAAAGCCCCGAATGACAAAAAACCCGAAAACATTCGGAGAAAAAAATGTTGGATTCTTTAATTTTTTAGTACTATTTCAGTACTTTCATAGAAATCAAACTTTTTTGTTTATTCTGTATGACTTGACTTTTTTTCACTTTGGCTTGACATTACATTATCTCGAATGGCAAATCTATTTATTTATTTATTTATATATTTATTTACATCAATAAGAGATCATTTTAATCTACAATTAGACTACCGAAAATTATACCATTGAAATTAAAACAAAAAAAAAAACGTTAATAATAATAAAATATATAATTAGATAAGCTAATTTAAAAAGTGCAATAATAATTGATTTTTTAATGAAAATCTACTTAAATGAAAATTGAAGTTAATATAATTAGAAATGAGATTAGTTTCTCTAACACAGCGAGTTATTGGTTCATTAAGCGCATAATTAACCCTATGTTCTCTTTCATGGAATAAGCGACGTATTCGTAATTGACGAGATGGAGCATACAAATCTATCAAAGATAGAAGAGAAGGACACTTGATATGATAAGTCAAAATATCATATATGAACATTGTGGAGAAAATTTTTCGTCTGTTTTCAAGAGATTGAATTCCAAGTAGTTGGCATCTCGTAGAATAGGTTGGAGTTTCGATGTTCCAACCCAACTTCTGAATTGCATACCTTGAAAACTTCCTCTGGACCATTTCAAGTCTATTAGAATGATTGTTGTAAAACGGGTTCCATATTACACAACAATACTCTAAAATTGATCTCACATAGGAACTATACAGCGATTTAAGCGTAAATGGATCCTTGAAGTCCTTTGAATTTCGTTTAATAAAACCTAACATTGAATTGGCTTTTGATACTGTAAATTCTATGTGTTTAACAAAGTTCAGTTTAGGATCAAAAATAACACCAAGATCCTTTTTCTCAAAAACTCTTTCAAGCACTTGGTTATCAATATTGTAATCAAAGAAAATTGGTGAGAAGTTACGGAAAAAAGAAAAACATTGACATTTAGAAACGTTTAACGATAATTGGTTAACAGTGCACCATTCCGTAAGATTTTTTAGATCCTTTTGTAAAAGAAAACAATCATCAATCGATTTAATGCATCTGAAAAATTTTAAATCGTCAGCGAATAATAGACGTTCGGAATTTAAGAATATATTAGGCATGTCATTTATAAATATCAGAAATAGAAGGGGGCCAAGATGGCTACCTTGGGGGACACCGGATGTTACCATAACTGGCCTTGATAGCACTTGATCAATAGATACAAATTGTACACGTCCTTTAAGGTAAGACATCAACCAATTCAACATATTTGAATGAAAACCAAACAATGCAAGCTTATTAAGCAAAATAGAGTGACTAACTCTATCGAAGGCTTTCGCAAAATCAGTATAAACAACATCAATTTGGTTTCCTTCTTCGAGATTATTAAGGATAAAATTTGAAAAGAGTGCAAGGTTAGTGGTTGTTGATCTTCCTGCGACAAAGCCATCTACAAATCTCGATTGTAAGAAGTTTCGAAATAAGCAAAATAAATCTTGAATGCAAACATCTAGAATGCACAAAAATCAGGAAATATAGAATATAGAAAACCAACTGCCTCAATCCATTTTGATTTTCAAAATCAACAAGTACAAGTAAGCACAAAACAGAAAAAAAAGGCTAGAAGCTTAGCAAAGCCTTTTTCGTACCCAATCCACTTGGGACGGGTTTCTCTTGGACAGACGACATACATATATGTATAAATCGTCTTGTGCCGAAACACACCACCAATGTTTATTTCAAAGTTTTCAGTTAATTATTTTCATTTATAATTTAACTTATTTTAATGGTTCCTAATTAATCAATTTATTTATTTTTGTTATTTTGGTGTGACTAAGCTTATACATTTTATAACAAAACCCAATACTATAATTATATCTTCTTTTTTTACCAAAATTCAAACAATAGAATTTTTCACACTTTCGAAAAAGATTTAAATATTTTATTTTTCGTTTTAAATAAAAAAATACACATATTCTTCTTTCGTCGGATATATTGGAAACAAATAATCATCTCAACAAACAACTTAAGTAGGTCATTATCATTAGACATGCTACATGAGGCTCAAATTTATAAGAATCCAATTAGTTGCCACCATTCACACTATAGGAATACCTACATTTTGTAACCATAAACCTTTCTTTTTCCTCAATTTCTTTTCACCTGGATGATGAACGACAAGAATGACTGCAAACTTACATAAAGAAAGCCACAAAAACCAATCACTATTAAAATAACGGTTGCTTTGCAATGTTTTATCTATCTTCCATGATTGATGTATCCGATCAAAGAATCATAATCTATCTTCCCATAAAAAAAAGATACCAAAAAGAAAGAAGACGAAAAAAATTACTGAGTTCCTCTCTAGCAACCAAAAAAAAAGAAAAAAACTCGAGTCAAATTGAATCATTTTTCTTTTCAAAATCAACTAATACTCTTGTCATCAACACTATTTTCATGCTCCACAGGCTCTATACCTAGCCTTTAGCGGGGAAGATTAATTTTGAAGTCGTCGTCATGAGCGCCGCCACCGTTCTTTCATCAAAAAAACATGAAACTAATGTATGCCCATTTGGAGTTCTGTAGCTATAGAACTACGAGAAAGAGGCTTCTCTGACTTTCTGACCTTGGCTTCAATACTGCGTTGCAAATTATGAAAAAGTAAAATTACACAACCATATTTTTTTTTCTCCAAAATTCATTCTCTAAGCACACACTCGGAAATGGAAAATAATTAGAAATTTGTTACACACCATAAACCCATGTCACAATCATTAACTTGAGTGGTAAACTATCTAACATTTTATTTTTTCTATGGTTTTTTGTCATTTTTGTTGTTGTTGTTGTGGATCGTTTTTTTTTGTTTTTAATTTTATGCTGCTAAATTGTGATTTACGAATTGTGTATGACAGTGGCCGACCTCTAAATTGGACGATTTATCATCTAAATGACGCGACGCGACCGGCATTTTGACGCCGCCGTTTATACTAATGGAGCTGTGGATTGTTTTAGGAGAATATAATATGAGCGTCTGTCAGAATACACTTCAATAGTAGATGGAATGTTTTTGCACAGTTTGTCAACAGATTAGATATACGCAGAGTGCTTGATACACTCCATTTCAATTGCATTGGTATAGAACATTTTAACTGAATATGTTTGAGGAGGTGGCGAACGCACAAGAGCGGCCGTTCAGACCATATTCTTTATGCAATTTTCAAAAACTATCAGAAGCTAAAAGAAATGTCAAGACAAATTTTTTTTAATTAATTTTAAGCATAAACACTTTTTCTGAAGAGCAACAGATTTTGCTGTCAGGTTCTATTAAAGCCTCTATTTTCAGTTTCACTAAACAAGGAAAAGTAGGTAAGTTAAAAACTGTTTTTTTTTTTCATTACGTCTCAATCCACATACAAAATTCATCATAGTCCATTATCGTTTGCACCGGAGTGTACACGGAACATCTTCATTCATAAAAAATACGTCTTTCCATTAGTGGGCGAATGGTTGGATAGTTTGTTCATCCAACTTTTCCAACGTTGACCTTCAATTAAAAAACAATTAGCAGACATTTTTAGGCTGTGGAAGCCTTAAAATAGTGGGTGGTGGTAGTTTGGACATGAATTTGTACCAACTCCCTTTGGGGCACAGTGAAATGTAGTCGTTACTTCTCTCGAGGATGGAAGGTATAATGGTTAAAAAAAAGTAGTAGGTATTTCAATTAAGGACATTTTATGAGTCGGTGCTTAACCTGGATTTTTTATCGCTCACTCACATCGTTGTATGAACTTTCATCGTGGAACTTGCAACTTGAACTGGATTTTTGTGATACTAAATGGACATTTACATTTTTTTTGTCTCAATATTTGTCGTGATAAGCTCATTTTGTGATTTTTTTATTTGTGTGTGTTTAAAGTTCCTTGCTTTTGATGTTGTGTATCGATCACGTTCTCCATGATGATGGCATTCTTAATTTTAATAGTTTTCGTGATGTTTACATTGTTGCTGTTGTCCATCCTGTAAGCTATAGACATAGAGAGTTGGGACTGGCTTTATGTATGTTGACGAATGTGGCAAAAGTAGCATGAACGCAGGGAAAATATTGTTATTCGGCTATAGGTATTGTGATGGCGAGTGCTGCGCATTTATTACTTCGTCACAAAACTAAGAGAGAAAATGAATTTTTAGCCAGAAGGGTGTGCATAATCCATGTTTGCATTGAAAAGCAATTTAAATGTTTGTTTTTTTTTTCAAATTTAACGTAGAAATATAAGAGAACGTTACATTGTTTGTTTAATAAAATCCTCGAGGGCAGGCAGCAGACTTTGTGTAATAAGTTTATATAAATACATACATCCCTGACTAACGACGAGTGAAGTTGCTAAAGTTTGTTATTTTTTTTTTTTTTTGTGTAAGGTTTTCTTTAGTGTTTCATTTTGTTTTTATTTGTATAAAAGTTTCATCAGAAGTTATGATGGAATAGAGGCGCTTCGTTAGCCGCTTTTGTTTGTGTTTTTTTTTTTTTTATTTTAACAGGTTTCATAATTCTGCAGGTTTTTTTTACGACGCATTTCATTTTTGGTAGCTTACACAAATATTTGTTTCATTATTTAAACAAAATGTGTCTTTGCTTTGTAAAATGAAAAAAAAAAACAACTACAAATACAGGTTGTAAGAAAAATTGAAGTAATTAGATGTGTTTAAGATATTCATATAGAAAAATGCCTACATATATCTAAAAATCTAACATTTAAATTAGTGTTAATAGATTAAATTTTTATCAGTAAAAAGGTAAAATATGTGCTTTAATGTATTAATGTTGGGAAAGAAGGAGTTTCTTAATTTTTCATAACAATTCAAGTAATAAAATACTCCAAGAGCCCACAATGTTAGTTAACATTGTCTATCAACATGCTAGTGTGGGTCAAAAACTTTTATAGCAACAATTATTTGTGTGGATTGGAATCTTCTGAACGATGCTTCAGGATCCAACCGAAGGGCTCAGGGTTCGAATCCTGGGGGTACCCAATTTTTTTTTTTTTTTTGTGAACAATAAAGTTAAAATGATATTATCAATATTAAATACTTACTTACTATGTACATTAGGGTGGTCGTTATAGTGTTTTTTTTTAGTTTTAATATTTGGATGGGCCTAAATCAGCTCTAAATGAAGAAAAAAATTCCCTAATATTTTCAGATTTTTATTTTCATCTCCTATAGTTGCTGTAGGGGTAAATTAAATGTCCCCTTTCTTTTGGAAATTCACGTAAAATCTGCCGAAAAATTCAGAGCACGTAGGTGAGACGTAGACAAGAAAAAAATGCTATTGGAGGGACGTAATATCACCCACCGCTTAGACGGGAGGGGCAATTTAATGAAATAATTGCATAAAATAGACACAAATTAATTAAAAAACAACGGCAATGGCAATTAATTAAAAAAGAAAGCCAAAAGTCCATTTTAATAGTTGATTATTAAATAAAGTTCTTTGAATAAACAATTTCAGCAAAATCTTTTTTCAAACCTATATTAAAAAAAAAGGAATAATTTTTCTTCAAAATGTTGAGTTTGAAATAAATGTTTGCCAAAACTGTTCATCAAAAAGACTTAATTTAAAAACAAGCCGTAAAAGCTACAAAACATTACTGCAAGTAAGCCGTTGTTTTGTTAATACATTTTTGTCTATTTTATGCAAATATTTTATCAAATTGCCCCTCCCGTCGAAGCGGGGGTAGATATTACCTCATCCTAAAGGATTTTTTCTTGTCTAGTTCCCACCTACATGCTCTGAATTTTTTTGGCAGATCTTACGCGAGTTTTCTAGTATGCAAAAAAAGGGGACATTTAATTTACCCCTACAGCGACTATAGGGGATGAAAGTAAAAATCTGAAAAAATTATGGATTTTTTTTTTTAAGCTGGTGGAGCTGATGGCCTTACGGCTGAGCTATTCAGAGCGGCTGGCGATGAATTGGTTAGGAGTATGCATACCAGCTCATCTATAAAGGAAGAGGAAAGCATGTCCGATGAATGGAACCTCAGCATTGTTTGCCCGATCCTCAATCAGCATCAGTCTTCTTAATATCGCCTACAGGATCTTCTCTGCCGTACTTTGTGAACGCCTGAAGCCATTCGTCCATAACCTGATGGGTCCATATCAGTGTGGCTTTAGGCCAGGGAAGTCACCACCGACCAAATATGTGCACTACGGCAGATCTTGGAGAAAACCCAGGAATTTCAAATCGATACCCACCACCTTTTTATCGATTTCAAGGCCGCGTATGACAGCATCTATAGAGACGAGCTATATAGAGCAATGCCTAGTTTTGGCATCCCTGCCAAACTCGTCCGTTTATGCAGGATGACGATGGAGAATGCACGCTGCTCAATCAAGGTCGGCAAAACCTCACCGACACCTTTGATGTCAAAAAAGGTTTTAAGGCAAGGCGACGCGCTGTCATGCGACTTCTTCAACATCGTTCTTGAAAGAATAGTGCAAAACTCTTATGTCAACACTAGAGGCAAAATCTTTCAAAAGTGCGTCCAATTACTCGCTTACGCTGACGACATTAACATAATCGGATGAACAAAGCGTGATGTCAGTGGTGCTTTTGTGAGCATTGAGAAGGAAGCCAAGAAGATGGGTCTAACGGTGAATGAAAGCAAAACAAAATGTATGCTGTCAATAAGAAAGGACACCCAACACTGACGTCTTGGACAGAACGTCACTGTAGACAGCTATAATTTTGAGGTGGTCAGAGACTTTGTCTACCTAGGATCCGCTATAAACTCAGCGAACGATGCCAGTGCTGAGATTAATCGAAGAATTACTCTTGCCAATCGTTGTTTCTTTGGGCTAAGAAGGCAATTGAGAAGTAAAGGCCTCTCTCGAGCAACTAAACTGTCCATGTATAAGACGCTTATCATCCCGGTCCTGATGTATGGTGCAGTGGCATGGACACTGCTAACGGTGGATGAGAACGCGTTAAGCTGTTTTAAGAGGAAAATTCTCCGGGTGATTTTTGGTCCAGTCTGCATAGTTGGGAAATGGAGAAGAAGACACAACAACGAACTGTACGGGCTGTACAGCGGCACCGACCTAGCCACAAAAGTGAAAAGTCAACGACTAAGATGGCTGGGTCACCTTGAGCGAATGGACACCAATGCTCCGGCCCGGAAAGTCTTTGAATCCAACCCCGTGGGACAGTAAAGTAGAGGTGGACAGCGTAAAAGGTGGCGCACGTAAATGGAAGAGGACCTCAACCAACTTGGCGTGCGAAACTGGAGACAGCTAGCTAGAAACCGAACCGGCTGGAAGAAGCTTGGAAGCTTGAAGCCCGGACTGTAGCGCCACCTTAAGTAAGTAAGTAATGGAATTTTTTTTCTTCATCTAGAGCCGATTTGGGTCCATCCGGGATGACCTTTTTTATAACGACCACCCTAATGTACATACATTGAAATCTGTTCTAATGTAATGGCTAACTTATCTATATAGCTTTTTACATTATCAAGAACATAATTTCCATAAAAACATTTAAATCATATGTTTTTTTATGAAAAGCGGTTCTTCAGTCTTACCACCAAAGCAAATAAAATTACACAAAACATAAATGTATATAACTTAAACCTTTATTTCCCGTACAATGATATTTTCGTACCACCCATCACAAAAACTAACGACCTTGGTGATTTGCAAAATAAAATTGCGAATCATTCTATTAAGTCTAACCTTAACCTCGCCTTCCTTAGCCTAACGACATTAGAATGCTTGTTTAGCGTAAAATTGCCACACAATTTTGCCATGTGCACATTGTACCCTATGATGGGTTAAGTTAGACGTTCGTTCTAATATTAATGACACCTCAAAGTTTCAGTTTCTTTTTTATTTTTAGGAAATTATGGAGGTAAACAAAAACAAAAAGGTATTAAAAAAAAACGTGGATGAAATTGCTGCAATTAAAGATAAATAAACTTTTGCAATAAAAAAAGTTGAGAATTGACATGACGAATGATTCAATTCAGAGCCAGGTACAGGTTCACCAATTGCGTCGTCTCAGTAACCTTGAACTAGTGTAGCAAAATACTAGCAATATTTATATGTATATAAACTAAAGTTCTTTTATTTATCTACATACAAACATTTATTTACAAACCAAAATAAACTCAACCAACCTCGCACCCACACAGAGAAATTTTCCATAAATTTCCCGTGCTGAGAATTCCAGTGAAATTCATTTATGCTCCAATTTTCATTTCTGGGGAGAATTCTCTCTTGTATAGGAACTCCCTTTGCCAAAAAAAAGGAAACAAAAACGAAAAAAAGAGGAAAAACAGAAAACACCATCCCAAAGTGAAGAGAACTCCAGTGGGAGTTACCTTTGTCTGCCCATTTTGAGATCACGATAAAACCAGCTAAGTAAAAGTCCCTCATTCACCAGTGAAGAATACTAACGATAATGGGGAGAAATCATCCCCTTGTCGTACTTCATCATCCACAAAACCTTCAGGATGGAAAAATCGATAAAAAGTTTTTTCTTGTGCCAATGCGATATACCTACGCTGCTGGGGCCGACAGCCAAACAGTCGAGGAAGTCACATTTTTATTTGGTTTTCCCTTCCGAATTTTTGTAGCGTGGTTAAAGCTGTTAACTTTAGGGAAGAGATATGGATATTTTATTTTTCTTCCTTTTAGTGCGCATTTTGCGTATTTTAACATTGAAAATGTTTATAGGGTCGTTTTGAGTAAATTATGGTGTTACTAAAATGAATAAAGTGAACAAGTGTGTATATGAGATGAACGCTGGCGTATAAGGGGGATAAGATCGAATTTTTGGTGGTGTTACTAAAATGAATAAATTGAACAATGGTAATATGAGATGAACGCTGGCGTATATGGGGGATAGGCAGGGTTCCCAGATTGAGGGGAAAAGCACCAATTTTACTGATTTTATAATGAAAAAGGGGAAATCGAGGGACAAGCTTAAAAAAGGGGAAAAAATTCATAAAGGACAAACTTACTAAATTAAACATTTTAAATACATTTTTTATACAAACGTATGAGAATAAAGAAAAAGTTCAATCTAAACACTCTCTTCTAAATTTTAGTCTCGCAAGTTAATAACCCATGTAATGTCCCATTTACAAGTTTTGAGTTTCTGAAGGTTTTCCTTCGTGTCGAAGGTAAAATCCAGAAGAAGATATTTGAAGCAATTATTGCCTGAAATCAAAGACTTGCTTTGTCAGGAGGAAAAAGAAATTGCAGCATCAACTTCAGCTGTTCGAGCATTTTGTAAATGAAGATATTAAGTTTTTGGTTTTTAGCTATTTTTTATAATAAAAAAGAAATTATTTCTAGTAGGTACCTTATATACAATGTACAATTATTACTAATGTTTCTATGTTACTTTAAGGTTATTACTAAAATAAAAACTATTAAGAAATAATTTTTATTTTTTCAAAATAGCTTTTTATGGCTTTTAGTCCTACAAATTGGCATTTCGTCCGGCTTACTCACTTGGACTCATTAGTGACATAGTGAGGGCTTTCATACGCAATTTGTATTAAGTTCAGTTCAACTTACATGAATTTTTCAACGAAAATCCACTGTTAACTATATCCAACAAGATTAGAGTTCATAATCATTTAGCTGGAAGTTTTTTGCCTGGGGCCAATAATTCAATAAGTCCAATCCTTAATGCTAAGTCTTCTACTTGGCTGTTTTATTTCAGTAATTTTTATTTTTGTTTTTATATATTCATGAAAATTTTATTTAGGGGAAAAAAAGGGGAATTTTTTTGGAGATTAGGGGAACAAAATTGGGTTTGCTGATAAATACAGGGGAAAAAGGTTATGAAAGTCTGGGGACACTGGGGATAGGATCGAATTTTTGGTGGTGTTACCATTCATTTTGGAATGAACAAATATGTATAGAAGATGATTGCAGGCGGATAGGGAGGGTACGGTTGAATTTTTGGTTGGTGTTTCTAAAGTGAACAATATAAGTTTTAACTATACATATTACTATAATTATAAAATGGAAGAGCTAGTGCAGTCAGCACTCAGCAGTGCATTGTGCTTCTAAAACTAAATCTAAGCGTTGGAAATTTTTTGAAAATGTTTATGATAGGAAAATAATGTAGAGGTGCAATATGACGTTTTTTAAAATATGGTTTTATGTGAAATGGTCGAACAAAAGAAGAAAACAAATGAGAAGTGCCAGAGTAATATTTTTTTTTGTTTATCGATGGTTAAGTTTAATATAACAATTTTGTACATATATTTTGCAATTCCAAAAAATCTACAAAGTGAGATATTATTGGTTGTAAGTTCAAAGTTCTAAAAAAGATGGCTCACAAATGCTACACATCAGAGTTAAGGCTGATTGTACTAAATTGTATAGTTTAAGAAAGATAATAAATAACAAATTGTTTCGTTTCAGGAAATTTTGATACCTAGTATTTTTTTATATTTTATATAATTTTTGTTGATCGATTTTTCGCAGTTATTATTTTTTATCTTTTAAATGGTTGCATTTAAAAATCTCAAATTCATACCGGAGATAGATTATATAGATTCACATATAACATGTAAAATTTGATTTTTTAATCGTACCTAAGCCGAGATAATAACATATTTCTGTTCATTTACATATCACCTACTAACTCTTTAATCTGTGCACCTAGACAATTAGTTTTTGTTTTATTAGCAGCTTGAATAATTGACAATTATTTTGATATATCATACGTTGCTGTACGTTCTATATAAGCTTCACAAATCGAAAATACAATTAATTAAAAAGTGGTACTAAATCTTTAATCAATATTCCTAAAATTCATCGTCGTCGATTTGCAAGTTTTTGTGCGGACAAACAGCCCAAATAAACAGAGCACAAAAATATAGTCCCATAGTTCATTGAAGATTTCTTTCTATCTCTGCCAGGGTTGCAAAAGTCGATAAGATTGTACTTTTTTCGATACACTCCACTTTGCTAAAGTACTCCACTTTTGCATTCAACGAAAAAGATAAAGTAAATTAAAAAGAAAATCATCTGACCTCACAAAATGTATACTGTGAACCGAGGCTGACATCGATATAACAGAAGAAATTAAAATGATTAATACAGTTTGTTCGAGAAAATGGCATCTACAAAATACCGGTTTCAACAATCTCGCAATTAAAAATCGAAAACATTAATTTTATAAAATTTAAATCTCGCAAAATCGAAGGGTATTGCAACAAATTCCTACAGTTTTTTATAAAAGTTTCGCATATGTAAGTATGTATGTACCTTATATGTTAATTAACATAAACAGCTAAGTTGTTTTTTAATTATTTGGATATAGAAATATTACATACGTTCATACAACAGCAAATGTGGACAAAATATTATCAAATCAAATCAAAAAGTACAATTCGATACACTTTCCTTTTATATTTTGATACATTGCTGAAACACGATTTCATCCCTGATATCTGTCTAGTAGTTTATTATAAGAGACTGTTCATTTCAGTGTTCAGTGTTCAGTCTGTCTTCAGTGTTCATCAGTTGCAAAGATGCCTTGGAGTTGGGAGGTTTGTTTGCGCTGCTTGCCGTTAAATATATTAATAGTATAGAATGCGATGTGCGTGAAAGGTAAGTAGGATAGAATGCATGTGGGATGTTTAGTTTTCAGGTAGGTTCGTTAGGATATTTGTTGGGGGTTTTTTGTTTGTTTATTATTTTACTGTTGTGTTTTGTTTAGCTATGATTAGATGGATTAACGAAGAAAATGAAAAATATGAAATAAGAATACCTTTAAGTGGAAATACAAATATAGGTCAATAAAATCACAAAACTAAAACATAAAAAAGTTATAATTTTTTAACTTCCCATTGGAAGTTATTGTAAATGGTCCGATTTGTCAAAATAAAAATTTTAACATATCTTCACGTTTCGCTCCCTAGAATCGGATTCCATTTTTGTAGAGAGATGTCTGTGTGTGTTCGTACGTTCCTTCGCTTTTTTTGTTCACCGTATCTCAAGGACGAATTAAGATATCGACTTCGGATGGATTTTATTGTATACACAGTAGTTTCATTACAAGCAGAAAGGACCTTTCAATAAATTCAAGAAGCAGTTCAAATTTCCTTAGTCTCAGATATCTCGAGAACAAATCGACTTCAGGTTAATTTTATTCTACGCAAATTGACGTAATAAGGAATTGATTAAAATATAGAAGTATATCAACTTATAGTTTTTTTTTTAATAAAAAAATGTAGATGAAAATTGTTGAAAAAAGTTGTTTGGCTCGAATATCTTGACAACAAACAATGATATTGGCTTCGAGGTTATTTTATTTTATACGCTAGTTTATAGATACAAATTGATAAAATTTTAAAAAATATTGAATTAATAGTTTTTTTTAAGCGAAAAACTGCAAGCAATTCTACACACTAATTATTAAAAAATTGGTTTTTGCCTCAAAAATCTTGAGAACAGATAATGACATGACATCGGGTTAATTTAAGTCCACACACTAGCTTAGAATTGATAATTGATAGGATTTATAAAAAAATTCAACAAAAAGTTTTTTTTTAAGTGAAAAAGAACTACAAGATAGGTACTTCACCAAAAATTGTGGAAAATATTTTTTCATCTCAAATATTTTGAGAACAAACAATGATATTGACTTCAGGCTAATTTTATTCTTTAAATGAGTTTATAATAAATGATTGATAAAATTTGTAAAAATATTCAACAAATAATTATTTTTATCGAAAAAACTACAAGAAACTTAACAAAATTGTAGAAAATTTTTGTTCGTCCCAAATATCTTGAGAACAAACAATGATATTAGCTTTTGGGTATTTTTTTTCTATAAATAAGGATTTGTAAAAATATCCCATAACCAGTTTTTTAAGCAAAAAAACTACAAAAAACCTTACCAAAAAATGTTGAATTGTTTTTAGTCTCGAATATGTTAGGAACAAATAATCATATTGGTTTCGGGCTTCTATATATGTATGTACTAGATTATAATTGACAATCGGTTGGTTTTGTATAATAATTCAACAAATTGTTTTTTTTTAATGCAAAAAAAAAAATACAAAAACTATACCAAAAATTGTTGAATACAAAAAAATAACATTGGACCTCTAGCTTCCGGGGCACCACAAATTGGAAGTTACTAGTGTGGGTCACAACCAGCCTCTTTTTGAAAATGCAATAAAGGACCGTATTGCAAGAGTCTCTTCAAAACAGACTGGTTGATTAGACTAAAAGTCGATTTATCGTTATTGCTAATTTGTATTAGTAAATATTTTCCTATTTGATAGAAATTTCATCAAGAATTTTTGGTTGACTTTTGTCTTGCCGAGTTTTTTCGAAAAGACTCGTAATAAACCCCAAAATTAAAAAAAAAAACTACAAAGGGCATAAGAAAAATAAAATTTTTCTGACACGTACCAAACAGCAGCGTTGAAAATTCGTTTGTAGGCATATATTTGAGGGAAAATCAAATATAAGTTAGCGTTGCCTACCACAATTAAACAGTTACACGAGTTAGGAAAAATCTATTCAAATACAGACCGAAATAAACAAGCAATAGGTGTAGAAATTTTTAATTTTTGTTTGGTGCTACCACAAAGCTAAATCAAAAAGAAAAAAGTAAGGTACCGCACGAAGTAAATGAAAAATATAAGATTAGAAGACAAGCGGGAAA
Organism: Dasysyrphus tricinctus; assembly: GCA_963921185.1. NCBI lineage: Eukaryota > Metazoa > Arthropoda > Insecta > Diptera > Syrphidae > Dasysyrphus > Dasysyrphus tricinctus. The sequence goes on from OY992531.1 coordinate 32,750,326, forward strand.
ATAATTTATGTGGGTCAATAAAATAACAAAAAGAAAACACCTCTTTTTTATATTTGAAAATGAAACAAAATAAAAAAAACTACAGTGGGAATAAGAGAAGACAAATTTTGGGGAGAGGTAACAACTACCAACATTAAATATTTGTTTTTTGGAAAATATAATTTTATTTAGTGTTACAAAAAACGTGATTTTGGAAAACGAAAAACGAATACAGGACGAAATAGGAAAAAAAAAGTAGTTATACATATGCTAACATCATTTTGCGCTTAGGGAAGAATCAAAATTTGGTTGAAGATAAAACGGAGGGAAAATTAAATGTATGTATTAAGCAATTAAGAGCTCCGATTTTTGTTGGATTAACGGCTTAAAAATTATCCTTCCTTAATTATTTTTAAAGCTGAAGAAAAAAAACAATTTGGTGTAACTAAGCGCAAGTAAAGATGGAAGTGCGAATAAAGTTTGTTTAACAAATTTTTAGTTTTCTTAGTTCAATATAATGTTTGGATTGGTCTTCATAAAAAAGATGAACTAAATTGATATGTATGTATAAATTGGTAAAGATAAAATTTAAAAGAGAAAAAAGATTGTATAAATTATAAAGATTAAGGATTTATCTAGCATTAGCAAGTCATTTTCAATGTCCCCATCGTTACTCAAGGAGTGAAATCTGTAAATTTTTAATTTCACGTGAGGTAATTGTTTTTTTCGTTTATAGTAAAAAAAAAAAATTCTGTGACACTCCCTACCTTAGAGAATGATTTGCATTTAAATTATTAAAAAAAATCAATTTTTCTTTTAAATTTCATTTGAAATGTAAAAATTAAAAGGTAATATTTCTCGAAGAGGTTGCAAATTTTAATTTAAACAAAGATTCACAATTAATCAAAAATTTGACAAAGAAGATGAGATCTTGTTAGTTGAAATTTTGACTCCTGATTTCAAAACTAACTATAACTTTTGGTTTGAAGATTTTATTATTAAAAGGGGTCTTAAATCTTAATTCTCAAACTTATAGTAAATTATGTCAAGTTTTCATTCAAAACTTCCCCACTGTTCCTCCAAGTCTTTTTAAAATTTGGATTTATTCTTGATTCAGTTATTTAATTTGTCTTTTTTTTCATGAGAAAAGTCATATTTCAAACATACCGACAATCCAACAACCCAAAATCTACCCGGTGTGGTGGGTGGATTGAATCAAAAGTCGTGATTTCAAATCGAAATCACTTCATTAGCTTTGAAGGTGTGTGTGTAGGTGGACTGTATCTAGTATTCACTTGTAATTTGTAAAAAAATACAAACCTAATTTGAAGCGCCATTTAATTCTTCAAAATCGTTTAAAGATTTCTAAAGAGAGATAATGTAGTGCGCAATTTTTGTGTTATTATGAACAAAGTTGTGAATACCTAGTACCTTACCTACATAAAGAAATGAATGCAAATTTCCCAAAATAGAAATGTCCCAACAGTGACCACGGAAATCGTGCCTGGAAATTAAATGTTAAATAATTTTACATAATTTTTTTTTTGCAAATGACGTACATTGACAACCGGTTAAGTGTTTGTAATTTGAGACAACAATTTATTGTGTGAATGAAATAATAATTACAAGTGGAAATTTCTTTTTTTTTTTTGTTGCCAACTCCTATTGTATACATTGTATGAAACATTTTGGGTTTTTTGTTGTTGTTGTTTTATTTCGAGTGAGTAGTGACAGTTAACCTAATTTGTTTAAAATGTTTCGCGCTACCTGTTTTTAAATAGTTTTATCTAACATCTTTTCAAGTGTGTAAATATGCTATTTCTTGAGGCACTTTAAAGAAAAAATTGACCAGAGTGTGATGATAGTATGCCCCGGGGCTATTTAACTACTGAATGCGGTGTTGTTTTATTGTCAAAATTGTTTGGAGATTAATCAAAGATGTTGGCAGTGGAATCACTTTGAATTGTCACTTAATTGATTGTGGGTTACATATTTGGAAAAATATATATCCGGAGAATTAATGAGATTAACATGAAAAATTATGGTAAGTAGTCATTAAGATGTTTTATTTGGAGATGGGGGATTAAAAGCTTTTAAGATTTATCTTAAGTATTAATCTTTGAAATTGATATGATTAATATGTATGTTGGATTGTAGGTACAAGAAAAAGATTATCTTATTATTGTTCAAAAGATTCGTGAATGGGGTAATGAAATAATCGCAATTATATAAAATACCTAAGAGTTATCATTGTAAATGTCTGACCGATTTGATTTTCGCTCAGAATTGAGTTAATATTTTATTCACTACTGAAGTTAGAATTGAGAGCTTTCGCTAAAAAGTTCCAATAACAAATTTTTGTTATAAATTTTACTGACAAAATAAATCACTATTGCTGCCTGACCGTTAAACAAATGACGGGTAACCTATAGATACATATTTTGGTATTTAATCAATAAGTTAAACATTAATTAGTGAAACAGCTTTATTATTTTAAGTAAACATCAATATGACGAACCAACCTTCTATAAATAAAAGTTAAGAAAATAGTAAAACTAACAAGCGGAACGTCTTGTAAAATTGTGTAAAGGCAAATCAAGCAAACAAAAATTACGACGAACTCAGGCAGTCAATTGAATTGATTGATAATAACGTGGGTGATAACTTTTTTTGCAAATATTTAAAATATAAATTCCTACTTTGATCCCGGATCATCTTCAACGTCATTCGTTAGCTTGTTAATCCTAAGTTTGAAGGTAACAAAATGTTTTTTTTTTTCTATTTGTGTAAATAAGTAACAAAATAAAGACAAACCAAATCATAAGTGTACACATGTGGCTTAGTTTTTTTTTTATAGAATTGTTGACTTACCTGGAAAGAAAAGAAAAAAAAAACAAAGTTTAGTTAAAGTTGTAATAAAAGTTATGTAAATATATTAAAAATATGTGGCGCAAAAATTTAAACGATTTAATACGATTCTAAAGAAAATCTAGCGCCATACTATGTTAAAAAGAGAATTTTGCTAGTTTTAAACGATTTTAGCGTCGGTCGTACTATTGCTTAACATTTTATCAAAGTTAAAATCATCAAATGGGTATTTTATCTACGTCTCTGAAGTTAGCAGCGCAAATTATTTCACATAAGAAAATGTCCCATTTGACAGGACTTTGCAATTTTTTTGCATTTTTGTTTGTATTTCTATTCTCTATTTTTCAATTCATCAAATAAGGGTGTAACTGAGTAACCTGCTTGCTTCAGAGTGTTCCGAACTGAACAAAACCAGTCATTTGCTAACTTTTTTTTTTGCATATATAAGACCATTTTTTTTCACTTTCATCAGATACTTTGTTTTATAAAACCTTGGATTTTTACTAATTGGTCACTAGTAGGCGTATTATTGTATTAAAAAAAATTTTTTCTAAAAGTAACTGATTTTAACTTCTAAATTTACATAAATTTTCTATCAAAAAGTGCATTTTAAGAATTCAAAATTTCAATATCAAATGATACAAATTTGATTACATAATTAATGAAAATCATGAAAAATATATTGAATTTATATCCACTGCAAAAAAATTTGTCAAAAAAATACCGTTAGGTATAAAAAATTGACTGTCAAAAATGGGTTTTTTCAAAATTCACAAGCATAATTATTTTGCATTATTAAAATGTGTATAAGGTACAAAATTAAAAATGTTCTCCAATAGTGGCATAATAAAAATATGGAATTTTATGTTATTTAACATTTTTTTGCAAAAAATGCTATAGTGTAGGCTACATTTGCTTTGAAAAACAGCCATTTTAGCCATTTTCTCGATTTCTTAGAGGCTTTTACCAAAATCTAGAGCACAAAATTAAATTTTTTTTCCAATGGTGGCATAGAGAATAAGTTTATCTGTCCATAGACACCTTAATCGCTTTGATCGGACAAGTACACGCTTCGCAATCTTATTCATGAAATCACCATTTCAGTCCGGAACACTCTTCATATAGTGAAGTAAGCAGGTCACATCATGTATCTCAGGAACAAAACATGCTAGAAACATGTAGTAAGACTTCAAATTTACAGTTTTTTTGCATTTCCAGAATTGGCAAACTCATTGAAAATTTTGTGTACTTTGTTATTGAATTATTCGGTTCGGTTAGCTTCAAGTCAAATCAGAAGCAATTTGAGATGCAAACCGACTTATTCAATTGGATCGCCGCCGCCGGATCAGTTAACAAATTTATGGTCATTTCTGATTTTTGAACGAGTTTTTTAATCCATCGACATCACATCCATCCTTCAATTTAATTTTACATTATAAGAAACAAAAAAGAAATTGGATGAAAAAAGTGTATTTCAATCCAATTGGAGCATCAGTAATAAATCACGAGGGGAAAACACAACGTACGCCACGGCGCCACTTGGTACATTTGGGGTTTTTCGGTGATTCTGCCCAGACGTTTTTTTTTTATTTTTTTAGAACCAAAAATAACGGTATAGGTATAACTGTCATACAATTTTTCCTAGAAATTTTGCACAATCGTTTTTTTCTTTAAGACGGCTCCACAATTTTTCTTTTAAAAAAATTCAATAATTAACTTTAAGTAAAGGCTGACATTTTTCAAAAAATGGTTATTAATGGTAGGTACCTACCTCGATTTTCGATTTTCTTCAAAACGGTAAGACTGATTTCAATTTTTTTTATACAGAAGCTTCCAAAATACACAATTTTTTGAAATTTTTGAATTTTAAAAAAATGTTTCAATTTTTTTTTTTTTTAAATCAATTGTTTCGAAAAGGACATGATTTATTGTTTTGAAACTTGATACTTTTTAGAACTCTCAAAGATATTTCAAGAAAAAAATGTACTTTTATGAAAAAATAGCTGTACTTTCCATACAAAAGTAAAAAAACCGTCGAGGACAGTATTTTTTTCTCAAAAACGATTCCTACGATTTTCATTTAACTTTTTCCGTAAATTTATACGATATACTTCCAAAAATTATAAAATTTTACACTTAGCAACTATTTGTAGTACCACTCCATATATTGCGTTTCTCTCCACTAAAACAGAAGAATATAATTTTTATTTTCTTCAAAATCTTAATAATTATTATTAGTAGTACCTCTCATAATTTTTTTTTTTTTATTTTGAGTTTTCTCAATATCAGCTGAACGGACTTAGATGAATTTTTGTAAACATAACTTTAAAATAAAATCAAATAATATTGAATATAAAAATTCTCAAAAAAGAAATTTTTGAAACTTTAAAAAATATTTCAAATTATTTTTTTGAAAACTCTCAAAAATAATTTGACGACTTGTTTTTTATTTTATGTTTATATGCACTTAAATAAATACGTAAGATTTACATAAAAACATCTTTCGTTAAAAATGTTTTAAAATTTGGATATAATAAAAATTTATTTTTTAAAAAACTGCTCCAACGATTTAAATTTTTCCAAATAGCTTTTTATGGCCTTCTGTCCTACAAATTGGCGTTTCGTCCGGCTTACTCACTTGGACTCATCAGTGACATGGTTAGGACTTTGTAATACGCAATCTGTATTAAGTTCAGTTCAACTTACAATTTTTAAATTTAATTTAAATTTTTGTTTCTATACAATCATATTCAATCAAGAATTAAGATGACGTCATCAAAAAGTAAGAAAAATCACGACCCTGGTGCACTGGTTCGAAATATTTACTTTAATCCCATCTTGCTAGTATTAAAATCAACAGAGGAGACGTTTAAATTAAAAATCTTGCACATGCGGTTAAGAGGTAGTTAGTCCTATGGAAATTAACATGTAAAAGTTCAAATCTTCTTTAGCTGTAAGATCCTCCGCGGTAGTATATGAGTGTTTCCATCGTTACGGGTGTGACAGTGAGAATCCATATTTTATAAGTAATTCACATACTAATCCCAATTTAAAAATTAAAACTCTTCTATTCTACAGGACACCTGAAGTCCTTAAAATAAATTGGTATACTGGAGTATGAAAAATTAGTGGTTCAGTTAAAGGATCCAATTTAGTTGCGTTAACGGGTGTGACTTTAGAAAACTGTGATTTGTGATCAAGTTATCTAATTTTCATGTACTATAAAATATTGCATGAAAAGTATGTATCATTCTTTTGCAAATATTAACTTCGATAGTTTTTCTTAAGTTTTAGTTAAGAAATGAGAAGTAAAATTATGAAAAACAATACAAAATTTTAACTTGAAAACGTTACGAGTGTGACAGGTCATCGTTACGGGTGTGACCGAATATGATTTGTATGCATAAAAATAATGTAATAAACGATATCTTAACGAGAAATTGTTTTCATAGATGTATAATCATTTCACACATGACGTGAGAAAATATTTCTCTGGAAAAATAAAATTTTTCTCACTGAAAAGTGAATAAATTTCTCACTTCAATGAGATTTTTTCCATTTTCTCTTAGAGTATAGAAAACTTTTACATACAGCCGATTAAATTCGCATTTAAAGTAGATTTTCTTAGAATTATATCCCTACGTCATGAATCTCATATCTAGAAGCAAAAAAACTAAAAATTAGCTGAAAAACAACGAGAATCTGTTTTGGAATGCCAACTTGTTACGTGTGGGACATATACGTTATTTTTTTAATACGGGCTCAGTATTAATTTCAAATTCGTGAAATTTCGTCCGACAGTAGATCAAAGTATTTTCCTTTTTTTCCCAGACTATCAGTTTGATACAATTTTTTGTCTTCTTGTAATGAAACATGTAATTATTTTTTTACGGGTGTGACAATAACCACTTAATGAATCAACTGCCCAAAAACTCAGTTTGCTTTTACTATTGAATAATTAAATGACACGAAAACGTACTTAGAGTTCTGATAAGAGAAAGTAAATACCAGTTCTCAAACTCAGAAACAGTTAATTATTAAAAATACGGTTTTGAGCTTCTTATTACAAAAAAGGTACTTTTGGAGACCTATTCTGCTAAGTGGTTCGAATTGCGAAATAAGCGACGATAAAAAAAAAATGATTCATAGCTTCACTTTTAAAATGAATCATATACCATCTTTTAAAATCGTCAAACGGTACTTTTCTTAATTGCAAGTCATAATTTGTAATTTTTCGTAAAGGGTCGTTTTGTATGGAATCATCCATATGCCAATACAGGCTAACAAATCAGGACTATCAATTTGGCTATTTTTAAGTTGGTGAAAGCTGAATATTAAATCATTATTAACACGCCTTTGATATAAGGTTCGGACGTACAGTAGCAGGATCCTATGTTCATATAATGAAGAAAATGCTTCCATTCAGCTGAGTTGCCCAAAAGCACTGAAGTCAGGGGTTCAGATTGAGGATACAAATTTGAAAGTTAAACTTTTCCGTTTGCGCTTAATATTGTTAATGGAAAAAGTCTGTGCCTTTCATTGAATCATATGGTATACAAAATAGATACAAATAAAGCGAGGCATAGCGAGGTCGGGTTAACTAGTTTTTCATAAAAATAAAATATATTTATGTTCTAATAAGTATTGTTTTGGGAAAACCTATGAAGTTAACCAAAATTGTTAGTTCTTAAAGAAAACAAAAAAAAATGGGTCAGGAATAACCAAAAAACGATTTGTACTTACAAGCAAGTTTAAAGAAAATCGACAAAATCAATAAGGCTCTAACTGAAATGACAGGCACACGGAATTATGGAACCATTTTTTCGTCTTTCCAATTTCAGGGTTATGTTAGGTTTGATCTACATCTCAGGTTCTCAATAATGCATACTTACTTAAAAAATTGATGAATTCATTGCCAACAACTTTTATCGCACCTATCAACTTTTCTGCAAGTACCTAGGAAGAGTTACATTGATAGGTAGAATCAGTCTCCATTTTCCAACATAGCGAATCTTAGCAGGGTACAAAACTTGCACCCTTACCCTGAATGATAAATTCAGTCTTTTTTTTTTATTTTACAAATCGGTTGTTTTTTGACAAAACTTTCCTTTTCTATGTCGTTTGTCTCTTAATATTTTAAATGAAAAAAACAAAAACATTTTTCATCTCAATTAGATGTTCTGAAACATTAAATTCAACAAAAAAAACTAAGCAGTAAAAATAATTAACACCAGCAATTTCCGTCATTCCATCTGCCAGTATAAGTTCTCATTAAACCAATCAAAATGCCACTCGACAAGAACTAACCAATAAAAAAATTAATGACCTGCAAGACATTACAAAGAAAATGAATAAAATAAACTAAAATTTACAAATCCCATAGAGCATAGAGCATAATAGAGGACTAGGTCCAATTTGTGTGCACCTTGTTAACAAGTTCCACCACACACATACAAACCATCCGGATCCACCAATAATTTTATCTGACAGAAAGAAATAAAAATTTAAAAGCTAAAAATGTTCAAATAACAATGTTGACTTTGGCTGCATCATGAATGGATTATGGATCTTGCTTATTCAATTCAAGTGGCGGCATACTGAAACTAAGGACGGGCGTCATGTCGAGTCGTGTTTGGGGAATTTATCGGATCGGTTTGCTAATTGTATGGTACACGCATGTGTGTCACTGTCTGTTCTCCTGGGGGAATATACCTCACCAAGTTAACCACAAGCAACAACATCAAGCACAAAGATCCAAGAGCTATCTTCATAATCATCATCAAGAAGGTATGCATCTCTGGGTTGCGGATGGTTCGCTTCTTCTGCGAAATTCCTAGCAATTCTGCAAAAGTGGCACCGAAGACCGAAGAAATGTCGAATACCAAGAACCAATCCCTGTCGTGTATGATGCTCTTTGTTTTGTTTTATATCTAGCTCTTACACACTCAGCTTCACTTGATTGAGCTCTGTAACTCATTTTTGTTTTGATACGAGACAAAGGGTCAAGGGTGTTTCAATAGGACCCTTCGAAATAAATAAGTTATGGCTCAAATTTACTGTGAATCATTCTGTAGTATTTGGAAAAATCACCATGAAATATTAAAACTTTAAAAACCCTGTAGATATCGTCGGATTTCATTTTTCAAAATCAGTGCTCCGTTTGGGAATACAAAAATTTATAGCATGTCTGATGTTAATCCAGTGACGCAGAGTGTGTGCGTCTTTTAATCTTTTGGTTTGATGGTGAAGAAGAAGAAGAAAAAGTAACTTTTAACAGATGATTGGTGAATGTGAATGCGAATTGTTAAAATGCCATTATCGTGACCGGAATGCGGGCAGGGTATATATGCTAGCTGAATCTGTAGGTAGGCTATAAGACTGCTCAACTCTTGGTGGTTTGTTACTTAACAGCAATCCGACCTCTTCGATAGAAGATACATACCTACCTCCACCAAACCATACCAAACCAACTTGCGGATTGTTGTTTTGGATTCGAATTCAAATTGGAATTGAGATTGGGAATGGGAATGTTACCTATAGTCGCGAACTAAATATTCCTATATACACCTAACCTATTATTAATGTTGTTCTTTTTTTTTTGTATCTCTCCACAATTTTACGGTTGTGTATTACTGTGGCGCTTTAAACCGCAGCAGCAGCAGCAGCAGCAATATGCTGCAGGAACGTTATAGCGATGTTTTATCACTGTTGCGTTCACAGTATGACATTACGTGAGAAGGCACTTTGCGTGATGCTATTTTTAAGACATGTATTTTTTATTTGTATATGCTTTTAATTTAACAACTATGTAGCTGTTGAGTTTTGAGATATTTAACAAGAGGGGCGAAAAAGAGCTTAGTTTTCCATATTATGATAGGTGAGATATTTTGTTTTTGTTTTTGTTAGATTATCTGGGTATCCGCATTGGGATAGACATCATAAGACTAAGACACACTATTGACCTATTTTGAATTTTTATATTTTAAGATTGAGCACTTTGTGTTCATAATGATCATCAACTCCATGTCATGCTTTTGAGGAATTTTGGTTAACCTAAAAAGAAATACCCAAGTGCAGTGATGCGGTTCATGGAATATCAGAGATTTATTTAATGGTATAATGGTTCTTTGTCTTGAGAGTTGCATTCTTGGAATTCTTCTTCAAAATGATGCCGACATAAGATAGATATAAAGTAATTTTGAATAATTTGTTGTGAAGAAGGTACACATTACCAAATTTCTCCAAAGCATCTAAGATGAAGAGGTGGATGGATATTGATAATAATTATATACCTAATTGTAAAAATTTCATGTAACGTAACCTTTAAGATGAGTGAAGATACACAATTTAGATTCTAGTAAATGTTAGTCTTTGTTTTAACAGATTTTTCATAATATTTTCATAGAAAGAAACTAATTGCAAAATGTATAGAAAAATGTACTGGTACCTACGTATAGGTTCGTACTTTAAAAAAAATGCAACTTGCGGTTCTTACCACCGCTATTTAAAAAAAAGTTACAAAATTTCATTTGGCCAAGGAAAAAAGTACAGAAAAGGCCAATCTACGGAAAAAATCCAAGTGAAGGTTTTGAAATATAATTATTATTTTTATCTGAGAACAAGGAACACTCACCGTAAAGTCCATAAAATCGTGTAGGTCAAATGTTAAAAAATTGGGTTTTCGGCAGAAAATTAATTTGATTTTTATCCTCTTGATCCCGTAGAAGATATGTATCACATTTTCAAAAAAAGGGTAAAATGAAGAAAATTTTGGTTTTTGGCATTAAATAATTAACGGTGAGTGCTATCGAAAACAACTTTATGCTTAGTTTGTTCACCATGAAACCTTCAAACCCTTTTCACAAAAACCTAAATTTTGTTTTCTAAGAGCTGTAATTTCAAATATATCATTATTTAATAAATCTCGTCAAAAGCAAAAAAATAAAACGCTTTGTAGAAATAAATTTATAGGTATAGATATTACGACTTTTAAAATGCTCAAGTCTCGAAAACACTGGAGAATAAACACTGATCTTGATTTTGGTGTGAGTTAACACAATGACGTAGTAATCAACTAATAGGATTTTTAAAAAATACAAGATCGACAGCCTTTAAAGTAAACAAAAAATTTCTATAAGATAATCTACAAAATTATCCAGTATTCGGATCCACAAATCCGTGATTAACATATATTTACAATTTACATTTGTACACAATGTTTCTGTCTTGAATATCTTCAAAGCAAACAATATAGGATCTTCACTTGATTGTATGTTGAACACCTGATAGATTTTTCGAAGATCTTGAATTTGGTAACTTTTAATAACAAAAGAACTTCTGATGTCACCAAAATGGGAAGAAACTAGTGCGGGTCGCACCCATCCTCTTTTTACTCTTAATATAATGCACGACGGGGTCACATGTATCTTCTCTTATATTCAAGTATCAAAGAATTAAAAAAAAATATTGTATACATAACATATAAGGGCGGTCTTTAAAAACGTCATTGCTTTATTTTAAATTTTTAGTGATTTTAAATGATTATTTCAAATTAATAAAAAAAAATCCTATAAAATTTTAGCTCATTATTTACCGTTAATCCAGCACCCATGACGAAAGAAGTCTTATGCGGGAAAATACATGTTAAATGTTTAATCAACCTTGGAATTTTTATAACTTTGGTAATTATTGATAGAAAAATTTAAATTTTGGCACAAATGAAGTCTTATAGACAAAATTCAAAAATTTCCAAAGTTTTGAACACATAGAGGAAGAAATAGAATTTTCCTTATTTCTAGAAGTTAAGGAATAACTGCCACACAATATTTTAAATCTCATTAGCGACTACAGGCATGCTTTCTGAATTCTTGAATTATGAATTTATGCGAAAAAAATATTTGAAAATCGTTGGAGCTGCTTTTTAAAAAAATAATTTTTATATTTAAAACCTTCACAACATTTTCTAGGAGAAATTCTAGTATGCAAATATTAAGTTATAAAGTAAGTACGTAATACGTAAATAGAAAATAATGATCTAGGATTTAGGGGAGGTGCTATAGAAGAATGTTCTAATTTAAACATTCGGAGTTTTTTTTCGAAATCGTATAGAGCTCGTTTTTGAGAAAAATGATGAAAGGGTAGCCACCGTTATTTTTACAAAATAAAGTATTTTTTCAAAACATTCCAAAAAGTGTTAAAAATATTAAATACCAGGTTTAAAATTGCGTGGATCACTATCGAGTTATTGAGTTTTCAAAATAATTTAATTTTTTTTTTATCCAAATATGTACACTTTTTTGAAAATTTTGGGACACAATTTGAAATTTTTGGGAACTTTTATTAAAATAACAAGATTAAAATCAGTTCAAGAAAATGGAAGGTCAAAAAAATTATTCTTTTGGAGGTACCATTAATAACCATTTTTTGAACAAATATTTTCGACCATAAGGTTGGTAAGAAAATGGGTTGGGGTCAAAATTTTACGTTTTTTTCTGTTTTCAAAATTCTGCTTTTAAAATCCTGTTCTTCATAATTCGGTTTTACAATGTTCTGCAAATAATAAATAAGAAGTCTTTTGGAAAATGTTAAAAAGCGCATTTTTAAAATGTAAGTTTAAATGTCTAACTATAGTGCTTTGAATTCATGAGGTGGATGCCAATATTTTTTGTTGTCTATGTGATTACTTACAATTTTTTGAACAGCTTATTGAAACATAAAAGAATAAAAAAGATTAAAACATATCAACAGCTCCAAGGGGCTGTTTTATGTCAACTGCATTCGCTGGCAAGCGTCAGCATTCATTACTAAAAAAAAAAAATATTATGAGTTTATGACCTTTCCAAAAAAAATCATAAGCCCAAAAAGACTGGGTATGAGAAAGCAACTCCGTACGGCTGAGCACTTAACTGCTAAAAAGAATATTATCCAGAAAATTTGTATAACCTGGGTAAAAACTCCATGTTTTTATAAATTTCGATAACTGATTTAAATTATATCCTTGTTCGTGACCTTTTTAGTATTATAATAAATTCCTATGTGAGCTTAAGGTCATATTTTGTTTTTATTTTTATAAAATTGTGACGTTTCGGGCGTGGTTACACCCTTCTTCAGACCTATATATTCAAAAAAAAATTATTAAAAATCTAGCCTATTGGATATCTAAACATAAAATTGAAGATACTTACAATTTTAAACGTCACAATTTTATAAAAATAAAAACAAAAACTGACCTTAAGCTCACATAGGAATTTATTATATTAGATAACTGTTTTATTATTTTGGACTCGTTAAAACATAATTGAGGACAGTATTCTTCAAAAAATCGCTTTTTAAGTCAGACCCGCAATAGAGGTTTTTAAGAAATAGCAATACATCACTCTATTGCTCATTTACAAACGTCAAAATCAGCACTGTGGCGAATTATAGTACCGAAATTAGCTGTGGAATTGTTTTTTTCGCTTTGCACTTTGGATTTTGACACTTCCGCTTCAATGAAAGCTGTCACTCTTGAAATTGACAGATTCGTAAAATTCCCTATTGTGTCCATCTGTCTTACTATACCTCAATCTTTCTCTTTAACCGCTGAAGCGACTTCTTTTTGGGTTTTAACGTTTGTCTAGGAGAACCATTGAATTTTCTAACTCCAAAGATAACGTTCCTTTCATATGACCGTTAAGAAAATCTTAAATAAATACATTTGGCGACGCAACAACTCTTGGAGGACTATTGACTTACAACTCTCAACAATTCCTGTGTGCATGTTTTTGGTAAGGATGGAGTTAAGAAAAGCTAATAATATCTCAAAAATGGCTATTATTTTAATACGTTTTTTCTTGCGTATTATTGCATCAACAGATTAGAATATTTTGTTAATAAATTGTTATATTAAGCAAAAAATAGAATTAGCAGAATTTTCTTCTTCTTAAAATAAATTGACAGAATTTTGGAAAGCAGAATTACGTCGGACAGAATTGAAAAAAAAAAACAGAATTTTGAAAAGCTGAAATTTTTTGAAGATAACAGAATTTTGAAACCATAATTTTGATCTATTCCCTTAGAAAATTTGTATAGTCGCTTGTAAGTAAAATAAGATCGTATGGCCAGGTACCGCTATTTTTGGTTTTAAGAAAACCCATACCAATTTTCTATTTTCTTACCAACGGCTTTACCGATTCCAATTAAAATTTTATCGTCAAAAAAAGAACACACCTTTCCTGTTCTTATTTTCTATCTCTTTTTGGTATTCCTATTTCACCAAATGTCAGTTCTACTTAAGCGAGTTGCTTTGGGATCAAACCACACTTCTAAAAGCAAAGTTTAACGAAACTTCACGAAGGGTTCCACTCCAGAATTATAGCCACGTCCTTAAGTGCCCCTCCGAGCATAATAGTTTACGCTTTAGTAGGTAAGTGTGATCCAGTCTTGCATTTTTTGTATATTCCTACCCATTTTCTTATATGAACTTCAAAAGTATTCTTTTTTTTTAATTTTTAAAATGTGTTTGATTTTTAATAGATCTGTGGAATGTATATTTAAGGAACTGCTCCTTTGACAGCTATCAAGGAAGCTTTATTTTTAGTCTGGTCAAAATTGCGGTGTGAGCTGAAATATTTGATTCCTGAACAGTGGAAAGACGATATAAATCGTCTTGCATCTAATCATATCACCAAAGTTTGTTTAAATTTTGTTCAGTTAATTATTTTTTTCTTTTATAAATTAACTTCTTTTAATAGTTAATTTAATAATCAATTTATTTATTTTTGTATTTTTGATGTAATTAAGCTTATACAAAACCCAATACTATAATTATATCTTTTCTTTATAATCAAAATTCACACAATAGAATTTTTCACACTTTCGAACGAGATTTAAATATTTTATTTTTCGGTTTAAATAAAAAAAAAATATTCTTCTTTCGTCGGATATATTGGAAACAAATAATCATCTCAACAAATAACTTAAGTAGGTCATTATCATTAGACATGCTACAAGAGGCTCAAATTTATAAGAATCCAATTAGTTGCCACCATTCACACTAAAGGAATACCTACATTTTGTAACCATAAACCTTTCTTTTTCCTCAATTTTGTTTCACCTGGATGATGAACGACAAGAATGACTGCAAACTTATATAAAGAAAGCCACAAAAACCAATCACTATTAAAATAACGGTTACTTTACAATGTTTTATCTATCTTCTATGATTGATGTATCCGATCAAAGAATCATAATCTATTTTCCCATAAAAAAAACAACACCAAAAAGAAAGAAGACGAAAAAAATTACTGAGTTCCTCTCTAGCAACCAAAAAAAAAACAAAAAAAAAAACAAGTCAAATTGAATAATTTTTTTTCCAAAATCAACTAATACTCTTGTCATCAACACTATTTTCATGCTCCACAGGCCGTAGCCTTTAGCGGGGAAGATTAATTTTGAAGTCGTCGTCATGAGCGCCGCCACCGTTCTTTCATCAAAAAAACATGAAACTAATGTATGCCCATTTGGAGTTCTGTAGCTATAGAACTACGAGAAAGAGGCTTCTCTGACTTTCTGACCTTGGCTTCAATACTGCGTTGCAAATTATGAAAAAGTAAAATTACACAACCATATTTTTTTTTCTCCAAAATTCATTCTCTAAGCACACACTCGGAAATGGAAAATAATTAGAAATTTGTTACACACCATAAACCCATGTCACAATCATTAAGTTGAGTAGTAAACTATCTAACATTTTATTTTTTCTATGGTTTTTTGTCATTTTTGTTGTTGTTGTTGTGGATGGTTTTTTTTTGTTTTTAATTTTATGCTGCTAAATTGTGATTTACGAATTGTGTATGACAGTGGCCGACCTCTAAATTGGACGATTTATCATCTAAATGACGCGACGCGACCGGCATTTTGACGCCGCCGTTTATACTAATGGAGCTGTGGATTGTTTTAGGAGAATATAATATGAGCGTCTGTCCGAATACACTTCTAATAGTAGATGGAATGTTTTTGCACAGTTTGTCAACAGATTAGATATACGCAGAGTGCTTGATACACTCCATTTCAATTGCATAGGTATAGAACATTTTTACTGAATATGTTTCAGGAGGTGGCGAACGCAGAAGAGGGCCCGTTCGGCGTTCAGGCCATATTCTTTATGCAATTTTCAAAAACTATCAAAAGCTTTAAGAAATGTCAAGACAAATTTTATATTAAAAATTTTTAAGCATAAACACTTTATTCTGAAGAGCAACAGATTTTGCTGTCAGGTTCTATTAAAGCCTCTTTTTTCAGTTTCACTAAACAAGGAATAGGTAATTTAAAAACTGTTTTTTTTTTTATTACGTCTCAATCCACATACAAAATTCATCATAGTCCATTATCGTTTGCACCGTAGTGTACACGGAACATCTTCATTCATAAAAAATACGTCTTTCCATTAGTGGGCGAATGGTTGGATAGTTTTTTCATCCATCCAACTTTGCCAACGTTGACCTTCAATTAAAAAACAATTAGCAGACATTTTTAGGCTGTGGAAGCCTTAAATTAGTGGGTGGTGGTAGTTTGGACATGAATTTGTACCAACTCCCTTTGGGGCACCGTGAGATGTAGTCGTTACTTCTCTCGAGGATGGAAGGTATAATGGTTAAAAAAGTAGAAGGTATTTCAATTAAGGACATTTTATGAGTCGGTGCTTAGCCTGGATTTTTTATCGCTCATTTAAATCGTTGTATGAACTTTCATCGTGGAACTTGCAACTTGAACTGGATTTTTGTGATACAAAACGGACAGGGACATTCTTTTTTTGTCTCAATATTGGTCGTGATAAGCTCATTTTGTGGTTTTTTTCTTTTTTATTTGTATGTTTTTAAAGTTCCTTGCTTTTGATGTTGTGTATCGATCACGTTCTCCATGATGATGGCGTTCTTAATTTTAATAGTTTTCGTGATGTTTACATTGTTGCTGTTGTCCATCCTACACATATTAGCTGTATAGGAGTACCGACTCTGTGTATGTTGACGAATGTGGCAAAAGTAGCATGAACGCAGGGAAAATATTGTTATTCGGCTATAGGTATTGTGATGGTGAATGCTGCGCATTTATTACTTCGTCACAAAACTAAGAGAGAAAATGAATTTTTAGCCAGAAGGGTGTGCATAATCCATGTTTGCATTGAAAAGCAATTTCAATTTCAGTTTTTTTTTTCAAATTTAACGTAGAAATATAAGAGAACGTTACATTGTTTGTTTAATAAAATCCTCGAGGGCAGGCAGCAGACTTTGTGTAATAAGTTTATATACATACATCCCTGACTAACGACGAGTGAAGTTGCTAAAGTTTATTTTTTTTTTTTTTTGTGTAAGGTTTTCTTTAGTTTTTCATTTTGTTTTTATTTGTATAAAAGTTTCATCAGAAGTTATGATGGAATAGAGGCGCTTCGTTAGCCGCTTTTGTTTTTTTTTTTTTTTATTTTAACAAGTTTCATAATTCTGCAGGTTATTTTTTTTTTGTACGACGCATTTCATTTTTGGTAGCTTACACAAATATTTGTTTCATTATTTAAACAAAATGTGTATTTGCTTTGTAAAATGACAAAAAACAACTACAAATACAGGTTGTAAGAAAAATTGAAGGAATAATATGTGTTTAAGATATTCATATACAAACATGCCTACATACATATATCGAAAAATCCAATATTTAAATTTGCGTTAGTAGATTTGATTTTTATCAGTAAAAAAGTAAAAATGTGCTTTAATGTCGAATGTTGGGAAAGAACGAATTTCTTTAATTTTTATAACAATTCAAGTAATAAAATACTCTAAGAGCCCATATCAGATTTCGGTTTGAAGGAAAGCAAAAATAGAAGTATAGGTGTCGAAAGCTTAAGTAAAGGTTCACCAAAAAATTAAAGTCTTGTGGTCCATATCCCGGGGTGATGGTGTTGTGAAAACCAATTTTGGTTGTCTGATAACATCTCATTACAGATTCAAAACTAGCCCGCTGTTGCTATGAAAGGGGTATGTTATGCAAACTTCGCAGTGAAATTAACAGTACACTCGGTTACACCCACTGCAAAAATCCCATTCTTATTTGAAAAAATTATTATTATAGTTTTTTTAAAGCCTACTGCCTGTGTCGGTGACTCGAATTACTTCTCATCAAAATTCTCAAAAAAATAATTTTTCACTTAAGTCCACCTAACTCCACTTTGAAATTGCGACTTCAAATTCTGCAATCACCATTCATTTGACATTGAAATGATTGCAATCTTTATTTTCTCCATTCATTTAACAGCAATAGATGGAATATTTTGAAATTTTTTGACGAAAATGTTTTTTCGTACAGTAAAGTACAGTAAAGTACAGTGAGAGCAAAGGTCACTTTTTTCATCAGAGTTCCCCAGGCAGTTTATTTTGTAGACAATATCGGTGCATCTGTCCTTCTCATTGTTGATGCTTGAGTCTTGTAAGATTTATCCCTAGGTCGACGCTATTGGTGTTCGTTTTTGACCATTTCTTTGAAGATTTTTAACAGTTATGCAACATAAACGATGCTCTAATAAGCACATCTTTCTTTTTCCAAGCCAAAAATTCCAAATGAAAACATATTCTTTAAATAAAAAATTCTGAAACATTTATTTTCACTTATAAACATACATTTTGTCAAAATTGTAGGAACCGCTTTTGAGAAAAAATATATTTTCCTCAACGGTTTTCAACATTTGTATGGATCGTACCATTATTTTTCCATTAAAATAATTTTTTTCTTAAAATCGATTTCAGACAAAAAACTCAAACATTTTTTAAAGAAACCTAAAATAAAAATCGGTAACCAATACAAATTATATTTTTTAAAAGCTTCTGGTGTAAAAAATTATTGAAATTAGTCATACCGTTTGATGAAAATGAAAATAAAAATGGTTCTTTTCGAAGGACCACTGATAGCCAATTTTTGAAAAATGGTTTTCAACTCAAAGGCAGCCTTTATTAAAAGAAATTGATTGAATTTTTTTTTATAAAATTACCAAAACCATTTTTGAGAAAAAATATGATTATGTCAAATTGCTAAAAAGGAGTTATGACATGTACCGTTAAGTTTGGTTCTAAAAAAATAGGATCAAAAAACGGTCTTTACCAAGTTTGAAGAAAATTGATCCAGCCATTAAGGATATAGCGTAACGAACTGACAGATAGACAGACAGGCAGATAGACAAACAGACAGACTAACAGACGGACAAACACATACATAATGTATGTTGTACCTATTGGCGTTTTTCTTTGTTGGGGTCTGACCAAAGCTCTGAGCAGAGACTGAGCGATCAGAGCAGAGCTCCGAGCAGATTATGATCAGATTCCTCAGATTTAATTATGAAATACACTTGAGCACTGAACTGTCATTAGGTGTTTTTGGTAAATATCATGAAATTTCTTGCAATTTTTTAGAAATGATGGGCGACTGTCCAGGGACTGTCCAAAGAATCCATTTTAAATTAGCTCAGATGGAAAAAAGAAATACACTTTCTATGGCTCTGATATGTCTGAGCTAAAAAAGAAACATGGAATTTTTGTTTGACAGTTCTGTGATCTGCTCTGAGTTAAAAAAGAAAAACGCCATATATATCGCAAGTAAAAATATTAATTGTGCTTGAGTTTATTTAATGAAATTATGGGATACACAAAAATACCCAAACTCACCCCCCCCCCCATAGTTTTATATTTTTACTCAAGGAGTAGAAAGAAGGGAATCTTTGCACCAAATTTTTAGTTTATAAGACGTATAGAAAATGTCATTGAAAAAGTTTAATGATGCTATACCTAATTCATTTATTTCGTGTTTACTAATACAATTTTGTATGTTAAGACTAATAGTCTATGAGCCCACAGCAGATTTTGGGTGTGAGAGATAGTAAAAAAGAAGTATAGGCGTCGAAAGCTTCAGAAAAGGCTATTCAAAAAATCAAAGTCTTGCAGTCCACAACTGGGGCCTTTGCGAGAAATAGTGCATCGAAAAAAAAATATGAATGCAACTTCGAGGATAATCGTGTTAGCCGAAATTGGTTTTCACCCCTCCCTAGATAAGCTCCGCGGATCCCATATCACGGAATCTGAGATCATTTGAGTGTTTAATTCGCCCTGCCAGACTGTTTAAAAAAAACCGTTTTTCACTTTGTATTTTGAATTTTTTAAACGGTCCGGTAGAGCGAACTATACGCTCAAATGGTCTCACTTGCATTATATGCAAAATACACTTTACCTAAATTTTTTATCATTACTCTTAGTATTCTGTTAATATATACCAATAAAGATTTGAACTCTTGTTCAGTTTTATTCCTCATAATATCATTAAAACAACTTGTAATATCGTCGGCGTCGCGTCGGCTTAAGTTAAGACTGAAAAAAGATAACTCAGTGTTAAAAACAAGTAACGCCGCGCCGCCGATGTCATGGGCCTTCACGGTTGCCCTATGACGTTCTGGGTCATGGATGCACTTCATCAGACCATATTTGTTAATTTCATATTTGTTTTGTGGACAATATACAGTTTGGAAAAATAAATCGAAAATAACTCAACTTATCGATTCTGAAAAAGTGCAAACTTCGGCGTTGAATTGATCAAACAATACGTGGTTAATAATATCAATTGAAGGTTAATTTTACGGGAAATTCAAATGACTACATTATTATTCTGCAAGAATGACCCCAAACAAAACAAAGGAAAGCGAGAAATTAGAGGAAACGTCATACCACCTCCAACATATGAGTCATAAGTGCACTTTGACCCACTATAACTTAAAAAAATTGTCCATTGAAAAATGCGATTTCAGTCAATTTGTTCTCAATGGTGCTCTTAGCAAGCAAATTATGGGATAGTTTTGATTTGTTCCCTTCTTTATGTTTCCGGGGTGCTGAATCCAAATCTGAGGATTGCGACTGCAAAAATTTGCAAAAATTGGTGCAAAAATGCACTTTTTCGGAGTTCTTAACCCATAACTCGAACACTTCTGGTTTTTTCACAAATTAAATAGAAGTAAATTGTAATTGTATAAACACAATTTCGAACAAATTTTGGTTTCCCTGCAACAATCCATTTCTACTTCTCTCTATGAGAAATATTTATTAGTCAGGTAAAATAGGATAAATAAAACAAAAAAATTAGTACCATCCTGAAACTTGGTGAAAACGTTTCATGTACTATGAGAATGAAAACTCAAAAGAGTCTTTAAAAATATTTCACATGGAAGGGTGTTTTTTTGAGGGGGAGAGGGGGGAAGTTGTGGTGTATCAAACAGAAAAATTAACTTTGGTGCATCATAAGCATAATGACACATGTTTTTAAGGTAGTTTTAAATGCTGAATCAAATGACATAAAAACCAAGTCGATACGGCCTCCTTGAAAAAAGTTATTGTCATTTTTATATTAGGATGACTATATTTTCGGTATAAAAGTAAAATATTATCGGAAACCAGTTGAAAATAATGGTCCGTCGATGAAACTTGGTATTGCATGGTTCATTTGTCATGCAAAGCAATAATAAAAAGAGTCTTTAAAAATATCTGTGGCTAAAGGGTGTTTTTTTTGAGGGTTGGGTGACGGTTGGGGTTGTGGTGGAATTATTACCATAAAATCTGTGACAAAAATGGTACCCTCATGAAACTTTATAAGAATGTGCTATGAACTATGTACCAGAATGAAGAATCAAAAGAGTCTACAAAAATATGTAGGTATATGGTAGAAGGATGTTTTTTATCGGTGAAGGTATGTATACAACTTTTCCTAAAAACTAAAATTGTTTCCAAAGACAAATAACACCACCTGTTACTTAAGGCCACAAAAACACCCTTTCTTCCTTGATATTTTTGTAAACTCCGTAAATTCTTTATTCTTGTAGTAAATGAAACACTTTTACCAAGTTTCTTCAGGGTTACCATCCTTTTTCATTTTTTTGAAAAACAACCACATACTTCCCCCCCATCTTCAAAAAACACACCCTTCCATGCAAAATATTTCCATAGACTCTTCTGATTCTTTATTCTGTAAGTAAATAGCACATTTTTACAAAATCTCATGGGGGTACCAATTTTGGAACTGGTTTTATGGTTATACTCCCACCATTACCCCAACTCACCAAAAAAAAACACCCTTTAACCACAGATATTCTTAGAGACTCTTCTTATTATTGATTTTCATGACAAATGCACCATTGATGCCAAGTTTCATCGACGGACCATTACGGGTTTCCGGTAATATTTTACTTTTATACTGAAAATATAGTCATCCTTATATAAAAATGACGGTTTTGGTGTCATTTGATTCAGCATTTAAAACTACCTTAAAAACATGTGTCATATGCTTATGATGCACCAAAGTTAATTTTTCTGTTTGATACACCACAGCTTCCCCCCTCTACCCCTCAAAAAAACACCCATCCATGTGAAATATTTTTATAGACGTTTGATTTTGCATTCTCATAGTACATGAAACGTTTTCACCAATTTTCATGATGGTACTATATTTTTTTTATTTGAAAGACTTTTCGTACTATTTTACCTGTACTATATTTGAAATTAATTAATTTAGCGTATTTCTATATTATGTAGTTTAAGACGAAGGCTACTAATTAATTAATGATTTTTTCAGAGATGAATGAAGGTATTTAGAAGATTCAAAAAGAATTTCGAATAATAATGTTCATACTTCAGCATGACCGTAATCATCAATTAAAAATAAAACGACTTTTAAGAATAATGCTTCTCCAAATTTGCACCAAACCACATTTTTTATTTTTATTTTTTGATTTGTATATCTATGAGCATGACTTGCTACAGCAATTTCAAGACAAGATTCGAATTAAACGGATCAAAGACCATCAGAAAAGTATATCTTGGTTCATGTTAAAGACAAAAAATAAAAGACAAAATTTGTTATCACGCAAAGTAGGTAGTAAATTGGTGTTTTCAACTAGCGCTTGAGTCCAAATGGTATCGCAGAAAAAAACCTTAAACAGAGATTTGTTGGAAACTGTTTATACTTTCAATACTTTCAGTTGTTGATAGTTTTCGAGCCATAAGTAAAAAACTCCAAAAAAATGCAATTTTTCATAATTGTTTGCAATTTTTTCCATGTTGCGTCTCGAAATTTAAGTTAGCAAACCTCAGATTTGGATTCAGCACCCCCGTAAACACAAAGGAGGGAAACACTCAAAGCTACCGCACAATTTGCATGGATTTTAGAATTTTGATATAATGCCTTTTTTTATATAAAGCTATAATTGCGGATTTGATAAATCTATAAGGAGCATAATAATAAAATCTTATGTAGAACCCAGGCGTAAAATTTGGCTAAATCGGTTTGATTGTTGAAATATAGTCAATTCATGTAGAAGTTTGAAACAAAAATTTGTTGATACCAAAATAATAATTCAAGTTATTAGCTATATTTTGTTTCCTTAAAAATAACTATTTCAAAATTAAATATATAAATATTTTTAATAAAATCAATGATTTAAAAACCTTAAACTCACAAATTTAATTTGTAAAAAAAAAAATCATTAAAAAAGGGAAATTATATAAAATATGGCAATCACTGGTCTTATGCACATTAAAAATTGAAAGCAAAAGTTTAATCTGTATTTATTTTTGCTTTATTTATTTACATAAGTTTTAATTTTGTATATTTAAAAAAATGAACGATATTCGAAAGTAAAAATGAAATAAAAGGTGTTAAAATTGAAGGTAATTTAATACACATTACATGAACTAGACTAAATTATTATCTTTATGGCATCCTCTTGTGCGATTTACTTTTCCTTTTCTTATTATAGTTCATACACATAAATCACCATATAAAAACTGCCACCATAAAAGTTTAAAATAGAAATAAACAAACAAAATTGAGAAGTCTATATACGTGAAGGTGAATGTTGCAAATTAAATTCCTCAAAAAAAAAAAAATGTTGGTATCTTTATTTCAATTCTTATCTATACTACTTATCTCTACCATATCTCACCTTTGTTCTATAACTAGGTACCTATTTTTTCCTAGTGAATAAAATTAACATATTTCATAGTCGATTAACTAAAATTAATTTTTGAGCAATTCTTGAAAAATATTCTAATATTTAATATATTCACAACCCAAAAAATGTCATACATTCTCCGAAAATTATCATAAAAAATAAAGAATAAAAATGTTTCGTATAGTACCAAGCCCTTGCCCTACCTACGCATAAGATTTAACTCCTCTTTTGTATACATAGTAGACTACATTCGAAATGTTCCAAGTTCCTTTATTCTTAAAAAAAAAATTAGACCCCTTACAGCTTTGTTCATTGAAGCTATCCCCCATAGGAGCCACATACATCAACATTGCCTTTGAGAGTTTGTACCCGCAAACTTTATGATCCACAGGGTGGGTATGGGTATATACTTACAATTCAGTATTTTGTTCTTTTTTGAACCGCACTGACAGAAAAAAAATACGCAAAATGCGCACTAAAAGGAAGAAAAATAAAATATCCATATCTCTCTCCCTAAAGTTAACAGCTTTAACCACGCTACAAAAATTCGGAAGGGAAAACCAAATAAAAATGTGACTTCCTCGACTGTTTGGCTGCCGGCCGGCCCCAGCAGCGTAGGTATATCGCATTGGCACAAGAAAGAACTTTTTATCGATTTTTCCATCCTGAAGGTTTTGTGGATGATGAAGTACGACAAGGGGATGATTCCTCCCCATTATCGTTAGTATTCTTCACTGGTGAATGAGGGACTTTTACTTAGCTGGTTTTATCGTGATCTCAAAATGGGCAGACAAAGGTAACTCCCACTGGAGTTCTCTTCACTTTGGGATGGTGTTTTCTGTTTTTCCTCTTTTTTCGTTTTTTTTTTTTTTTTTGGCAAAGGGAGTTCCTATACAAGAGAGAATTCCCCCCAGAAATGAAAATTGGAGCATAAATGAATTTCACTGGAATTCTCAGCACGGGAAATTTATGGAAAATTTCTCTGTGTGGGTGCGAGGTTGGTTGAGTTTGTTTTGGTTAGTAAATAAATGTTTGTATGTAGATAAATAAAAGAACTTTAGTTTATATATATATATATTGCTAGTATTTTGCTACACTAGTTCAAGGTTACTGAGACGACGCAATTTGTGAACCTGTACCTGGCTCTGAATTGAATCATTCTTCATGTCAATTCTTAACTTTTTTTATTGCAAAAGTTTATTTATCTTTAATTGCAGCAATTTCATCCACGTTTACATTTTTTTTTGTTTACCTCCATAATTTCCTAAAAACAAAAAAAAAATGAAACTTTGAGGTGTCGTTAATATTAGAACGAACGTCTAACTTAACCCATCATAGGGTAGAATGCGCACATGGCAAAATTGTGTGGCAATTTTACGCTAAACAAGCATTCTAATGTCGCTAGGATTAGGAAGGCGAGGGTTCAGGTTAGACTTAATCTAGAATGATTCGCAATTAAATTTTGCAAATTACCAAGGTCGTTAGGTTTTGTGATGGTTGCACGAAAATATCATTACGGGAAATAAAGGTTAAAGTTGTATACATTTGTCCTCTTTGTAGCTTAGTTTATGTTAGTTGTTAAGCTGAAGAACTGCTTTTCATAACAAAAACATATTTATTTTGTTTGGTAATACAAATATGAAGGGCCCAGGGGAAAAACGGCTTGAGTCCACTTAAAAAAAAAAAACTAATGATTTTTATGAGTAGCATCTGATATAGTATAGTTTTCACGAAAAATGACTTTGAGGACTGGCGTCAGTACTTCATGAAAATGTTTTCAAAAAAATTGAACAAGAAGGATATTTAAAAAGAAAACTTGTACCTACTGACCAAGTGACATGTCAGCTAACCTATTTTTGAAGAAGAAAAAAATTATACGATAGTCTCAGTACTTCCGGGTGAAGTCCTGTCAAAACAAATTCCATTTCAAAACGGTCTAATGTTACGCTTATGATTTTATTTATTTTCAAACTAATATTTTGAAAATCTAGAGATATTTGAATAAAAAGTAAAGAACCGCTTCAAATTATCATGTCCAGTTCTTTCAAAAGAAATTATAAAAAAAAAGAAAATGTTCGAAATTTTAGGACAAAATAACTAGTAACTTTCATTCAATTTTCTTTGAATTAAATGTGTTTTTAGTAAAAATTTTATCTTTCTTGGAGTCAACCATAGTATTGTATATGTAAGGAAATTAATTATTTAGTTTCTCCAAAATAATAATTACTGTGAAACTTTTACTGAAGGCATCGATGGCGTATACGTAACTTTTTTAAAATACTTATATATATTTGCTTTGGTACCAAAACCACCATCCTACCCCCCTCCTAATCGAAGTACTGCATACGTCCGTTATTTTCACATATTTTTTAAAAATCCAAAAAATATTTTTCTTTTTAATTTTGGTACAAAATAGGTAGATACAAACTACATGAGCTTTTTGATAGCTTCTCCATAAAAAAAATTATCAAAATCAAATTCAGTAACTTACTTAAAGCTCTCCAAAATCAAAGCGAAGCATTTACAACGATATAAAATATGAAACATGCACAATGCTTAACAACAACAAAAAACTGTCTTTGCGAATGATTCGATATAATTTCACGTTGGTTTGGGAGAGCCTTTATAGCGTTTTCAAGAAAACCAAAAAATGTATAGGGGCACCAATAATGAAAATTTGTGAAACAAAAATGTATCTATAGGAAGCCTTAAAGCTACGTCCACATCATGTTGGACGTATAGATCAACAGTGTTGAGTAAGTGTAGAAGTTTTGATCGACAATGCCAAAGAACATTTGTTGACCCGAACGCAACCCGATTCAAATAGATAGCAATCGACAAAATTGTTCAATAAATTTATAAAAACATTTTATATCATAAACATAATTAATTGATAATAAATTATCAGATGAAAAATGCAATATTTGCTGTGAATAATTATTTAATGTTAATAATATCGTTTTAACTTTATTGTTCACAAAAAAAAAGTTGGGTTCTCCCAGGATTTGAACCCTAAACCCTTAGGTTGGATCCTGAGCCTGACGCATCGATCAGAAAATTCCAATCCACACAAATTGTTGCTACGAAAGTTTTTGACGTAACACCAGCATGTTGATCGCATTTGACAGGTGTTAAAATATTAACGTCAAAATTTTGAAAAACCGAGTATGCATGGGTAAATCCCCCCCTTTTAAATTGATTGGCATACTCGGATTTTCAAAGTTTTGAGATTGACATTTTAACACTTCTTGTCAAAAAATCGTGTTCATGTGAACCTACGTCCTATCACAAAATGAGTACTTCATACAAACTCATTTAAAATTCGTGTCATACCCATCACTACCACGAATCATGCCCTTAAATACTATTGACGTAGTTTAACAATTTTAACAAAAAACTTTCTTACATTTTTTTTGATGTTACAAATTTTCATACATTTTTTTTTAAAGCAAGAAATTTTCAATTTTTATTGACATTTTTTTTTTTTTAATGAAAAACATTTTTAACATTTTCTTTTTAATGCAACAAAAATATTTTCAAATTTAATTTTTAATAAAAAATGCATTTTTTCTGCATGGAAATTTTCACAACTCTGGTTGGAACACATCAGTTACCATGATGAAGAAAACAACAGCATAGTTGATCTAAAGTCATTCAATCTTAGAATCAATTTGCAACTTTTCAAAATACGAATTCAAATGCAAAGTTCTATTTTAAATTGGTGAAAAACTTTTACTATTCAAATAAGTCTGAAAAATTGAAAAAAAAAACTTATATTGCCAAAAGTTTCAGGAAATATGGCTGTATAGCGTTTTAGTTAAGCGACAAAAGACCATTTTTTGAAATATGGCCTAGTGACACAATAAGAAAGCGTCATACGGCCATATTTCCCAAATATGCCCATATGACACATGTCGGTATGCACCATCTGCAGTACCCTTTTTAATAAATAGTAGGAACTTTGTTTAACTTTGATATTTTTAAATATATGTTATAGCAGTCATCAATGGAAGGGATGGTTCTTAAAAAATTACCTATCATTTTTTCAATGCGGCAAAATTTTATTCAAATTTCTAAAAAAATATCATTATTTCAACTTTAAAGTTTTAATTTCTACTTTCATGAAGACAAAGTGCGGCTATCAGTGAAAGCGTGGGAAATATTCAAATCTTAACTATACATATATTTTAATTTTATTTCCCCTGAATATAATATAAATTACTTATTTCTAACTTGTGATTAATTAATTTCATTAAATTCAAATGATCTGAAAATAAAATTCTTAATCGGTGTTAAAAATCAAATTAAAATTCTATCAAATGATAATTGAGTGTTTACTTAATACATGCTAATTTTTTGTTATAGATTTTATCATTTATGTAACAACAAATAATAAAATTAATTTTAAATTCAGTTTCACTTAAAAAATGACAATCTAAATATGTAGTTTCTTTTTTTTTTTAAAGCAAAAAGCTCTTATTTAAAAACAAATGCAGTGTTACAGATTCAATAAAAATTGAGAGGGAGAGAATACAAATTTATTTCCTTAACATTTCTATTCAAACGATGATATAAAAAAATCACATCAATTTTGTATTCAAAGATTTTACAATGAGATGAATTCCAATTGATTTCACTTTATATTTATAAGTTTATTTTTTTGTTTGTTTGTTTTGTTTTGATTGTTGAAGAGAAATAACTTTTGCTTTCCTTCAGGTTATAACAATATCTTTGACAAGAAAGGAAGTTGTTTTTAACTTTCGTAAGACATTTTTGCGAAAATATCAATCAAAGTGAAAAAAGAATTGGACAAAATTGTTTTGAAAGCTTAAAATTAATGAATGATACATAAATTAAATTTAAAAAAAAAAACACTTAAACAGTTTAAACCTCAAAATAACTTTTTGGTATCCATGTATAATTGAGTCATAAAGGGTGATTTTTTAGCTGGTTTGGTTTTGGCAACACTGGTTTTGACAGCTGACGTGTGTTTAGTACCTTGTGTCACTGTCAAACAGCTTCAGTTTGGTTTGCAATTTAACCATGGATCGTCTTATAAATGAACAACGCTTGCAAATTATTGAATTTTACTATCAAAATTCGTGCTCGGTTCGAAATGTTCATCGCGCGCTGCTTCCATTTTATGGTCGGCATTCTCGACCTTCTGAGCAGTCTATTCGGAAGATTGTGACCAAATTTCGCACCAAATTTACTTTGTTGAACATTAAACCACCAACACGTTTACGTACTGTGCGTAGTGAAGAAAATATTGCGGCCGTATCAGCTAGTGTGACAGAAGACCGCGAAATGTCGATTCGGCGCCGTTCCCAGCAGTTAGGCCTTTGTTACAGCACTACGTGGAAAATTTTGCGGAAGGATTTGGGCGTAAAGCCTTTTAAGATACAGCTGGTGCAAGAACTAAAGCCAGCCGACCTACCACAACGCCGAATTTTTGTTGAATGGGCTCTTGGAAAGCTGGCCGAGGATCCGCTTTTTTATCGAAAAATTGTGTTCAGCGATGAGGCTCATTTTTGGTTGAATGGGTACGTAAATAAGCATAATTGCCGCATTTGGAGTGAAGATCAGCCAGAAGCATTGCAACAGCTACCAATGCATCCCGAAAAAGCCACTGTTTGGTGCGGTTTATGGGCCGGCGGCATTATTGGGCCATATTTCTTCAAAGATGATGCGAATCGCAGCGTTACTGTCAATGGTGAACGCTACCGAGCGATGATAACAAACTTTTTTTTGCCCGAAATGGAAGTTCTTGACTTGCATGATATGTGGTTTCAACAAGACGGTGCCACATGCCACACAGCACGCGAAACAATGGCGCAATTGCGAGGCGAGTTTGGTGAACAGTTAATTTCACGTTTCGGGCCGGTCAATTGGCCGCCTAGATCGTGCGATTTGACACCATTAGATTATTTTTTGTGGGGGTATGTCAAGGCTAATGTCTATAGGGACAAGCCCGCTTCGATTGACGCACTGGAAGCCAACATCCATGCATTCATTCGTGAGATACCGGCCGATATGTGTGAAAGAGTATGCCAAAATTGGACTCAGCGGATGGGCTACCTGAGACGCAGCCGCGGTCAACATTTGCATGAAATTATCTTTAAACATTAAATTGCAAGGTTCAAACTATCGATTCAAATAAATATTTCATTCATTTTTTCGAATTTTTTGTGTTTTTTTTTTTTTTAAGTTCTAAACCTCTTAAAAAATCACCCGTTATTATTTAATCAATACATTAAGAACTTAGCCAAGATATTACACCAATATGTAAGTATTCAAATGAAGTGAAATTTCCATAAAAAAAAATATAAGAAAGGTTGCAAAAAACAATGAAATAATGAATATTTAAAATTGAAAGTCTCCCAACATTATTTCGGACGAAAAGTTAAAAAAAAAAAAACATTTTGCAATCAAGGAAATAAATATTATTCAGCACTTCATCTATATGATTTTACTACTGTTTACTTCCAGCGAAAAATTTCGTTAATGAAAATTTTTATTGAAGAATCATACGCGAATAAATTTATATTTCGGGTAATCTTTTTACTTTTGAGGCACCTTGTCAAAGACTATTTTATGTTTCGTTCATTTATACATTTATAGATTTTTTGACACGAAACATCATCAAAAAACAATTATTGCGTTTGTCGTTTGTTTTTTTTTATATATAATTAGCGCGCACTAAAGGGTTTTGAGTACCCTTAAAATGATTTAACACAGTGCGAGCGTTATAGGAAAATTAGGGTATTAATGTCATATAATAAGGAACTAAGACGTTCATGGGATTTTACTGTAAAAATCATCAAAGGGGTGAGTTAAAATGAGAAAACCGCGGAGTGCTATTAAATTGGAGGATGCATATTTTAGAGGGGGGTGCAAAAGCACCCTTTTTTGTTTTTTTGCATATAACTCCAAAACGAAGCAAAATTTCGAGATAATTCTCCAAACATTTTTTGAAGAGAATACCATCAAATGGATTTTTGGAAAAAAAAATAAAAAATTTCTAAGTTAGCTAAATTAAAAAAAAAAATTATTGCAAAAAAATGTGAAAAATGAAAATCGCATTTTTTGTTTTTTTTTTTTTTTGTACGTATTTGCTTATAACTTTCTTACCGGCAGAGATAGGTATAGGCATTGCTTCATATAAAAAAAAGAAAATTAAATTTCCTTTAAAATAAATTTAAAAAAAAAAATGGTTTGGATAAAATTCGACCGAGAAATAGTCGTTCAAACTAGGCTGATTTTAAGTTTCTAAAGCTCTATAAATGGCATTTTTCGCTATTTTGATGGACTTGTTAGATTATACGCTCAAACTGGGTATATTATTGAGCCATGACCACTTAAGTCAAAAACTAAAATCAAATTTCAAATTTTTCGCAGTTTTAGCGTTGCCATCTAATTGTTTTCAAAATTTTGAATAGGTAATTGCCAAAATCAACACACTTGCTCTTACAAAGTCGGGTTTTGAACACATTTTAGCTTATACCTTCTCGAACATGAACAAAAAAAATAGTTCCAAACAAGTTTTACGGTTGAAAGTCCTTGCCAGGCGAGCTCAATATTTTCAAAGTAGGTATTATAAGAAATAACTTTTTTTTAATTTCAAATAACTGTCAAACCTTGTTTTACAAAGCCGGGTTTTCAATCTATGTTAGCTTATGTCTCCTTAAATAGAGACAAAATTGTGCCAGACGAGTTTGGCTGTCAAAAATGCATGACAGTTGGTGATTTTTTTTTTCCTTTTGTTTTCTAATTTTTTAAATAATTATCAAAATTAACAAATCTACTTTCACAAACCGGGGTATTTGGTTGTTTATGCCTTTCGTTACATGGACAAAATAGTGCCAGACGAGTTAGGTATTCCAAAATAATAAAAAAATATTTCTTTAATACCTACTTAGAAAATGTTGAGCTGCTCTGGCAAGGACCTTCAACCGTAAAACTGGTCTAACACTATTTTATTTTTTTTCACGTTCGAGACATGTGCTCAAAACACGGCTTTGTAAGAGCAAGTGTGTTGATTTTGACAATTATTTTAAATTTTGAAAAAAATTAGATGGCAACCCTAAAACTGCGAAAAAATTGAAACTTGACTTTTATTTTTGACTTAATTGGTCATTACTCCCTAATACACCCAGTTTGAGTGTATAATCTCACAAGTCCATCAAAATAGCCAAAAATGCCATTCACAAAGCTTTAGAAACTTAAAATCAGCCTAGTTTGAACGACGATTTTTATCCAAACTATTTTTTTTTTTTAAATTTATTTTAAAGGATATTTAATTATTTTACTTTTATATGAGACAATGCCTATACCTATCTCTGCTGGTAAGAAAGTTATAAGCAAATACGTAAGAAAAACCAAGGAAGAGAATCGGAGACAAAACGCAGCCCTGGGGCACACCAGCATGTATTTTATGAATATCAGACTTGAAACTGTCCAACACAACTTCTATTGATCGGTCCAAAAAGAAATTTCTAATGCTTTTGAAATACCAAGCGCAATAATCTTTCTTTTTCCAAAACGATGAAAAGATTTGTTCCCACAGCTCGGTGAGGTATATTATACTGCCGGTCATTAAGAAGCGTTCGTTCTTCGAGATATTTCTTAAGCTAATAATTTATCAACGTTTCCATGACCTCGGAAAGAAGGGTCTTAAGTGCAAAAAGATTCGCAATTTTTAGGGACTGGCTGGACAAATGCTGTTTTCCATCCACTCGGAAAGAGACCAGTCGAATAGCACAGATGGAAAAGCTTTTGCCTTGGCTTAGCCAGCGTTGAATAACACCTCTTTAGAACAATGGGAGGGATACTATCCGTACCCGTAGATTTGTGTATATCAAGATCTCTTAGAACTCTTGCCACTGCACGAGTGCGAAAGAAGATTCGTCCCATTGAATCATAAGCGCTCTCAAGTATACAGGAGGAGTTGAAACACTCTCTGGCAACGTCGAGTTACTAGCAAACTGTGCTTCAATTGGCTTTATAAATTGAGCTAACATAGGCAGTGTCATTGAAGTCGAGTGTTGGAACCGACGACGAGTGTTGGAACCGACGACGAGTGTTGTAACCGACGACGAGTGTTGGACCCGAAGACGAGGTGGTATTTCTAATGTTTTAACAAATGACCAACACTTTTCACTACCTTTGGGACACTGAAGTATTTTTCGC
Source organism: Dasysyrphus tricinctus (assembly GCA_963921185.1). NCBI lineage: Eukaryota > Metazoa > Arthropoda > Insecta > Diptera > Syrphidae > Dasysyrphus > Dasysyrphus tricinctus. The sequence continues at coordinate 32,783,369 of OY992531.1, forward strand.
CTTAATTTGGTTCATTGAATATGGCCGTTACAGATCTTTCTAGCTTGTTTGAACTTTTTCCAGTTTTCCTCAGTAGGGTTGGCTTTATAACAACGGAAGTTTACTTCTCTTACCCTGATAACCTCTTTGCAGCTCAAATCAAACCATGAATTCTCTTTCGGTTTGATAGATTTTATCCTATGTGGGATAACATTTCTCATTCTGTAAGGTATCAAGTTTGTGACCATATCTGCACTATCGAGGAAGCATTATGACAAGTAAATGTTCCTGAAGAAGTAGTTAATAAAATAAATTCATTGACTTAACGAAAAATTTAGATATGTACTGGATTCTACGTTGACTTATAAAAAAATTTTACTGACTCAGCGAATATAAATTCATTGCTTAAACCACAGCTTCATGAATTTAGTAATGACTTTTCCAAGAGCCAACAAAGCCTAGTACCTGCATACATAATCTGCTGAACTAACTAACTATGCCAATGAATTTCTTCGTTGTCTTAACGTATTATTTTGGTTTTGTGTGTATGTGTTACCTAAGTTTGTTAATGCTTCTTCCCACCCACAAAGTCACCAAGACAGGTGCTAACGTTAAGCTAAAAATTGTGTTTTCTGTTCGATGATGACATGTGTTCGTTTGAAGTCAAAAACTTTTTTTTTCTCTTAAGAAAAAATAAAAACATTGTTCATTAAGGCCACAACAGCGATAGACCTTCCCTCAACATAACCCACTTTCAACCTAATTCAAAAACTATAACTCAAATTTCGATACACAAATTTAAAGAAAAAAACAAAGTAAAACATTATTTCATCTTCCAAAAATATCAAACAACTCCAAAACAAAATACAAACGAAAAAATTTCTTTAATTAAGTTTTCATGTCATCCAAAAACAATTTAAATGACTCTGTCAGTTACAATTTAAAATTATTTTTTTTATTTGTATTTTTAGATTCCCAAGAACATCACTCACTGCATGTTTCTTCACAACATACAATTTAACATGATTCTGATAGACATATTCAATCAAATGCATATCCATATTCGAAAAATTAAACACATTTTCAAAACTTTCAAAACCAAATAACAAGCCTCTCGAATAACAAACAACGATAACAAGATCTTTATGACAAGCACAAGTGTTGCATATTAGACCTAATATGTCAACCTTGTTGATTGCCATGTAATTGACTCTCACTCCCTGTGTTGGTTTTTGTTTTTTTTTTTTTAGAAAATTGTTCCAAAAATAAATGCAAATTTATTTCGAGCTAAACGCATAAACTGTGACTTCGATCAAATTCAATTAAATCATCAAAAACATAAAGTTGACATTTTTTCACAGTTTGTTGCTGAATTTCTGATTTTTTGACGTAATACAAAAAAACTTCTCAAACTCTTTTGATAATGAACTTCCAAAATAACAAGTAATTTGCTAACAAATATGTAATTAACACTAATTGGGGTGCGTTCGTAAATATTTAAGTTTTGTTTGTAAGTTCCAGTTTGGTGACTCTGGTTGAATATTGTTGTGTTTAGTTAAGTTTGTCTATCTCTGATGGGCTCTGGGGAGGGTTTGGTTAGTAGTTAATTGTCTACTTTTAAGGCCTGGTAAAATGTGTTGTTGTTTATTTTGTTTTGTGTCATAATGAGACTTCATGACAATATAGTTGAAAATAAATGAAACTATGTCAACACACAAAAATGTCCCTCAAAAACGCATAAAGATGTCACATGGAAAAACTAATCACAAGTCATAAAAGAAGAAAACGAAAGCAAAAATACTTGACATTTTTCTATGTGTGATAAATGGGGTCAAATGTTTGGGTTTAGGTTTTCGTTTTATTGTTGTTCGTGTCAAAATGACGTTTTAGACGTCACTTTCTACAAAGTAAGTGCACCGAAATAGCTTCATTTTGAGGTCAATGAAACTTTGTCTTATTTACAAGATGTTCTCCCCTATTAAAATGCTGGAGTTCAATCTTGCCTCCGTGAAACGAGTGTCTCTTATTATTAAGTATTCTGTGGACACTTTAATTGGTATCAGCTGTCAATTCCCTGCCAATAATGACTATGCTCAAGTTGAGTTTTTTTTTATTTATATTGATATTTTCTGCAGCTAATAGTAGAGTTGAAGAGTGCAGAGGCGTAGGAAATGATTGTCTTTTTCTTAACAACCTTCGTTAACAACTACAAGAAATATTGCTCAGTGATGTGTGGGATTGGTGAAAATGGGGATGAAAATGGAAACAATAAATTGCAGAAGGGTCTTTGCAAAGTACCTATTTCCTAGAATGGGGGTGATTTTCGCATTGCAGACTTATTAATGACAGTCCTTATACATTTTGTAATAAATCGTATACGTTGATATGAGGGTGGATTGGAAGAAAGTAAATATGGTAGCAAAGATGTGTGGTAACATAAGGTTTTTACTTCTCAAAAATCCCTCGAGTGTGTTGACCTTTTTTTGTGTTTAATAGTTTGGTGATTTTATCCGGAGTGTTATTTATTTTTTGGCAATTTTTCCAAAGTTAACGATAAAAGGAAAGATTATCAAAAATACTAAAATCCAGAATATGTTATGTAAATGATGGAAGATATCTGGTTTCAGATCGGGTCTTTTCAACCTTAAATTTTTTTGTTGCCTCTGGCGAAGAAAGTGACTAATATTCTATCTCCTGTCAAAGCTAAATTACTCCCATATTCACCGTTTGTATTCAACTGAAAGTAATTTGGCTATAAGAAGATCACGATGAATGGAAACATTTGTTACAATTTGGTCTTCTCATTTCAGCTAGGTAACTAACAACGCGTAGACAAAAATGGTTGAGGAGGGTGCCACCACGCAGTGGTTTTTTTACGAGCTGTTGTGCCACAATTCTTCTATTTTATTTACAATAAAAGATTGTTTTAGTGACAAGATTTTTGTATTTTCAGTATATTTTTACTTGGGTGTTCTTAAAATCGCTCTTTAAATATCCAAAACTTCGTAGTCCAAACTGTGTTGACTTACCTGAAAAGAAAAAGAAATTAAATTATTAAATAGTTATAAGGAAAACAAAATTAAATAAATATAAATATAAACTATCATAAAGTTCGGTTTTGTAAATAATTTTGTTTATAATTTTAGACAGTAAAATAAATATATATGTATGAACTGAAATTATTGTTTCCTGAAATAACATTGGAGGTTTGCATCGACAAAGACAAACAATCACTAAAAAAATCCACTTTAGGTACTTTCCTTAATCTAGGACAGTTATTATTAACATAACGCTGATCAAAAATCAAAACGGTGGTTGTTTTCATATTTTACGGGTTGAAAAATATATAGCTGTTGATTTTTTGACACAACAAGTGAAGAATGTTTCTAGGCGTACTTTTGGTTGCTTAGCAAATTCGTCCTCCATTTTCCACCATTAGCTCGGGCTTACGAGTTATTCCCGTTAGGAAATAAAAGATAAGCGTTTTTTGGTATTTTTGAGGTTATGCAACAACAAGAGGTACATATTTTCATTAAAATAAGCAACAATTCCTGAAAGCACTAATCTCATTCTTCAAAATTTGGCTAAAATCTTTACAATATCTTTGTTGCTCTCCGAGAAATTCTTATTTTTTTAGGTTATGTTACCACCCTTGACCATTTCTTCACCAAAATTCATCATATCATATCAATTCCTAAAAATAATATTTCTCTTCTTTGAATTGTAATATATTCTGTTGGTATTCTCTTTTCTAAATCGCTTGTTCAAATGTGTTTAACATATTAAACCACATTTTACTCATCTTTGGCAATTATAGGGGCAGAAGTCGGCTAATAACAAGAAGAAGATAAGTTTTTTCAGAAAATGTTGCACATTTTTTGAAAATAAAAATATAGCTTGATGGATATGTAACCTGAAAAATAATGAAGAACCACGTTTTTAAGATTTGAAAATCTCAGAAGCCAGATCTGGGTCCTATTTCATAATAGAGCTAATAGACTGAGAGCCAACGACTTACAAGCTTACGCAAATTACTTGGCTTTTTATGTCATTGGCTCTTTGACTATATTACCATTAGTTGAAAGTACAAGTTTAAAAAGCTACAAGGTTAAACCACTAATAGTTCCTTTTCTTAAAATGAGGGTGACCTTCCCGATACTATAAGTGATATTAACCAACTGAAAAGTACAAAAGTCCCTTTCTGCTGCTTGATATAATGAAACGCAATTTTACCACAAACCAATAGCAATTTTTTGTAATTTATTATGAAACAGGGCCCAGATGGTGGAAAATGGTCGACATCAGACTTCAATTCAGCGCCAAAAATAACCTTTAGAACGAGTTTCACCCAATCAAAAACCATGTAAGCCTTGGTTGATTCAAATTTGAAATATACAAATCATTTTCTTGTGTTTTCCTCGATTTTGCATCTTATGGCTTAGTTCACACGGCAATGCAGCGCAATCCTCATTTGCATTGATTTATACTGCGAAAAAATATTTTAAAAAATTGCTGAAAATTTTTGAAAAAAGTTTTTCGGCTCGAATTTCTTGAGAACAAACATTACATATATTGGCTTCGGGGTAATTTCATTCAAAACACTGCATTGTTTATAATAAATAATTGATAAAATTTGTAAAAATATTCAAAAACTTTACGGAAAATTTTTGAATTAACACATAATAGCTATAAGCAATGTTTTTGTCTCTAATTTCCCAAAGGCGAACAAATCTTTGGTCTTCACTTGATTTCATATTGAACACATGAAAACTTTTTGTAAGATCTTGAATTGATGAATAACATAGGACCTCTAACTTGCGAGGACACCAATCGGAAGTTACCATCAGTCTGGGTCAAACTCAGGCTCTTTTTACTAGCGATATACATAAAGGGTTATTATAATGGCAAGTTATGCATTCGTTAAAAAAATTTAACTTGAGATTTCGATCAAACTTGTCATTACAATGACAGAGAAGATGAAAAAAGTGGGTCTCAAGACAGTAGTCTACCTGTCTCTCTGTTCATCTACACCTACACTCTACAGCGTAAACTAAACGGCTATGGATCGATTTTTCTAAAACTTGGTGCATAGTGGTTTTTGGTGAGTCTGCCCACACATTTTTTAAATTTTTTTGTAGAACCAAAAATAACGGTACCTGCCATACATTTTTTTTTGCAAATTTTTCATAATCGTTTTTTTTTCTCAAAAATGGCTCCACAACTCTTCTTAAAAAAAATCAATAAACTACTTTTATTAAAGGCTATCTTTGGATGAGAAACCATTTTTCACAAAATGGTTATTAATGGTAGGTACCTCCAAAAGAACCATTTTTTTTATTTACGATTTTCTTCAAAACGGTTTGACCGACTACAATATATTTCTTAAACAGACACTTCCAAAAATATAAATAGTTCATAGAGTTGCAAAATATTTGAAAAAAATATATTTTGAATTTTAAAAAATGTTTCAATTTTTCTTGTTGAAAATCAAATATTTCGAAAACAACATGATTGATTGTTTTTAAACTCAATTTTTAAGAGTTTTTCTATATGCAAAAAAAAGTGCAATCTACTACTAATTAATAAATAATAATTAATAAATTAAAAAAATTACACTTAGCCACTATTAGTAGCACCTCCCATATAATGGTTTTTTATTTTGAATTTTCTCATTATCAGATGAACAAATTTTGATAAATTTTTTTATGTACAAATTTCAAATAAGTTCAAATAATATTGCATAACAAAATTTTCAAAGAACACATTTTTAAATTTTTAAAAGAAGTTTCAAATTATTTTTTGAAAAAACGGGTTGACATCTTTTTTTTGAAAAATAATTTTTATTTTGACATTTTTTTTTTTGAAAAATAATTTTTATATGCACATAAATAAATACTTACAAGAATTTTTACTTTAAAATGTTTTAAGAATTTGATATAAATTTAATTTAATTATAAAATTTTATTTATTTAATTATTCTAATTAAATAATTTTTTGGTATATAAGAAAATAACTTTTAAAAATCCATACAATCATATTCAATCAAGAATTAAAATGACGTTCTTTTTTCACCTCAAACTATTAAAAGAGTTGTTTTAGGTAGTTTAAAATTTCATGTATTTTTATACAATTTTCTTAAAGCCTTAGCCTCATGAATATAAGAGCAAGTACGTGCAACCCAGTCAAGCACATACAGAAAATTACTATGAATTTAATTGTATATTTTTTATATTTTATGGTTTGAGATGACAAAAAAAAATAATTCAGACTTGAACAAATTATGAATTTATGCAAAAAAAAATTAAATTGTTGAAACCCTTTTAAAAAAAAATGTTTAATTATTTTTTTAAAACATTTTAAGGACAAAAACCATAGTATGCTAATTTAATATAAAATATAATTTCTAAATGGTAATATACATTCTAATTTCCAAAAAACGATAACCCGATTTTAAAATATCGAATTCTCAAAAAATTGCTTTGAAACTTATTTTAAATTTAAACTTTTTGGAATTTTTTTATATTTTAACCCATTTAAATCATAATAAAATAAAAATAAAATGTACGACTGGATCGCACGTATTTGCTCTTATGTTCAAGGTGCTTGGAACTTAAGAACTTTTAAAATATGCAAGTAAAAAAGATAAAAAGGATACTGCTCAAAGATTTTATCTTATTGTATCTATTGTTAATCTTTTTTTTTTATAAATAAATAAATAAAATAAATATAGAAAAAAAAATATATATATAACAAAGTTTTAAGAAAGCATTTAAATCATTATAATTGTATAAACAACAAGTAAAATAGCATAGCACTCAAACCCAAGTATGCCATTTTATTACTTGAAAAAAAAAATAAGATAAAAAAATTTAAAATCGTTAGAGCGGTTTTCATAAAAATAAATTTTGTATATATAAAATTTTATTATTTATTTATTTTATTTAAAAAAAATTCTAAAATTATTTTTTTCCAAATTTTGATATGCAATATTATTTAAATTTAAAGAAGCTTTTTCATGAAAATTTTGATTGAAATTTAAAAAAAAAATCCTTTCAGTCGTTAATGAGAAGATCGAACACCAAAAAAAAAAAACGTTATATGGCAGGCACGTTAGTAACTGTTCTTATTAATTTTTGTCTACTAAAATGAATACCATGCCTACAATAACGCACTGATTTTTTTCATCAAAATCGTTGAAGCAGTTTTTGAGTTAAATAAGCTCTTCCTTAACGGTTGTATGTCAAGTACCATTATTTTGGGAGCCAAAAACAAAATTAAATTTTCCCTCTGGAGAGTTACAAGAAAACCTTAAGTTTAAAATTAGAGGAAAATCGCATCATTGGTTTAGGCTGCAGATCCAGATACTAACAAACAGACAGACGGAATTGTACTACCCACTTTTTTCGTGTTCTCTATTATCGTAATGTCATGTTTGGTTGTTATCTCAACATTTTTTTTTCACGAATCCAAAACTTGCCCTAAAGTACCTATATCGCAAGTAAAAAATTTTTTGTGAGGTTAAAACTTGGCTGACGTCAAATTGTTTTGTATATAATAATATACCGAAATAGTTTTTACCACAATATATACCTAAAACATTTTATCTAAATCATAGGAGCCGTTTTTGAGAAAAATAAGGTTTTCTATAATAAAGAAGAAGAAGAAAAACACAAACAATAAGAGAATTATTATTTTTGTTTTTGGTTTTATATAATGGTTTTTCAATAACATTTGTATGGTACCTACTTAGGTTACATAAAAGTAAAATATTTGTTTCTAATACTTAGTACATAGCCTGTAAAATTTGCATACAAAAATTATTTCTAGAAAAATGTTTTAAAAATTTAATTTAAACAAAAAATAGCTTCAAAGATTTTAAAATTTTAATTGCATAAATTCATATTTGGTTATTTTCTTTCTTCACCTCAAACTTTTAAGGGAGTTGTTTTATTTTTTTTTTCTCTCATAATACTCTTGTTTTCATTTAAACGTCTAAGCTTCTAAGATCAAGTAGGTACGTTTGCAACCTACATTAGGGTGGAGCGTCAAATTTTTGTTTCGATTTTCGAATTCGAATAGCTTTTAAAGATTGCATAATTACGTTAACTATACGTACAAAATAAGAAAAAAAATATATTTCACTTTTCTTAGCCCTCTACCACAGCTCAATGTTTTGAAAAATAGGCGAAATGGTCACTTTTTCTTTTGTCGGCTCTGTAACTCTAAAAGTATAAATCATACAAAAAAGTATTCATAACAAAAAAGAAAAATAATTTAATTTTCTATGGAAATAACACCAAAAACTTGAAATTGCGATGAGCCGTTCTCAAGGTATTTGTTAAAAAGCATCCTAAGAATACTACCTGAAGCCATTTTTTTTTTTTTGAATACCTACCAATTCATAGAATAAAATTTGAATATTTCTGCATTACGAAATCATTTTTTTTTTTTTGAGTGACTGGACCATCAGTTGAGGAGAAAAAAGGGTTTTGTTTTTGCAATTGTTTCTTGGTGTCGGTCCTTAATGCAGCAGGTACTTAACTTATTCGATGGGAAATGTTTTCTCGCGCCAACCGAATATACCGAATTTCGAAGTGCGGTTCCGATTTGGTTGATCGGTTCCAAGTGCAGCTGGTGGTCGGATTGGAAATGATTTTCTGGCGCCGCTCGAGGATACTGTTAGATTTTACTTAATATTGTGCTGTGGTTCTGATTTGGTTGATCGGTCGCAAGTGCAGCTGGTGGTCGATGAAAAATGGATTTCGCGGGCCACTCTATGTCTTGTCTATAGTTTGCATCTGTCTTTATTTAAGAGTGCAATAATTATTTAAGCTCAGTCGTTCATTGAGCTGGTAAGAAGCAACACGATTTCGTTTCTCTATCAAATACCTACAATTCAAAATGTTGAAGCGAGTAACTCGACAAGATTCCGACTGTCCTATCTTTGGAGCAACGTGCCTTATAAATAAAAGAGTGTTACCGACAATTGCTGAAGTTATAAAACACATAATTTTTGTGAGAAATTAACAAAAAAATAAAAATAATGGAAAGCAGCCATCTATCACACAAATATTTGAAACCCTAGGACTTGACATTATTGACGTATGGAAGATTGCATCTTTGCCTTCAGTCCTTCAGTGACAATACAACGTGTAAAACAACAAATGAAAAAAGTATCTATGATAAATATTTGCATTTTTTGAGATACCCAAAATCAAAACAAATTGAAAACTATAAAAACAACTTACAAGACTGGAAGAATAAATCTCTTACTGAATTATTTGATATTTGTGCGTGCAAGTGCGTAAATTTAAATAACTGTGTTTGTCCAAAAGATGAGAAAGTTCCCCTACTAGAAAGATCTTTTCTTTTAGATCAAAGAAATGGCTATAGGCGGGTTGGACCTTTTGGAAACTAAAAGAAAATAGTTTGAGAAAACAAAAATTAAGTAAGAAGGTAATAACACAAGAGACTTTGACGACATCAATTAGCACAAAAATTAGATCAAGATCAAGATCTCAATCAAACCCTCCAGTTTGCCCACCTACTGATTATGATGATGATGATGACCCACAGCCAAGTACTTCCTCAAAATGCCAAGAAATTAGTGTAAGATATCGGTTATGTCTTCCAAATTTGGCAAGAATTTGTGATCAATACGGCATTTCGGATCGATCAGCAGCAGCAGTTGCGAGTGCAGTCTTACAGGATGTTGGCTTGGTAACCGCAGCAAATGTCGAAAACGTCATAGATAGAAGTGAAGTTCGTAGGGCCAGAAAACGACAAAGAGAAGTTCTTCAAACTAAAGACTGTTTTTCGAACATTGAAAGCATTTATTTCAATGGAAGAAAAGACAGGACATTGGTTTGTGAAAAACGAGGCCAACGATTTTACAGAGTGAACAAAGTAATGGAACATATTTCACTAATAACCGAGCCGGGTTCAAACTACCTAGGACATATTACCATATTACTTACCATATTCTCTGGAAAAGGCCAAACTATAGCGGATTCTATTAATTCCTTTCTTGCGGACAGAGAACTGGATTTAAGTAAACTGTCTATTGTCGGTTGCGATGGTACTGCTACAAATACTGGTTGGAAAAGTGGAGTTATCCGGCTAATGGAGTTGAAGCTGGGGAGACTACTGCAATGGTTCATGCCAACTACATGCTAATGAATTGCCTCTGCGTCCTTTACCTAATTATTAAATTGGATGGAGCTACATTAGGACCTCAAATCTATTCAGGACACATTGGAAAGGCGCTGGAAAACTGTTGTGACCTTCCTGTTATTAAGTTTTTATCAATCCCAGGGAACCAACCTGCTTCGTCAAAAGAAATCCAAGATACTTTAAGTACGGATCAAAAATATTTGTTTCAAATGTGTGACGCTATAAGTAAAGGATCCTGTCCTAGAAATCTCTCCAACAGAAACCCAGGAAAAATGGCACACTCTAGGTGGTTGATAACTGCCAATATAATTCTAAGGCTTTATGTTGCCACATCTAATCCGAGTGAAAACTTAAAAATACTTGCAGAATACATTGTAAAAGTGTATGGCCCAGTTTGGTTCAGTGTGAAAAAAGACAGTTCTTTCCAAAATGGTCCAAGTCACGTTTTCGAATTAGTAAATTTGTCAAGATGCTTCAATTCGAGCGTAAGAGAAATAATTGACCCCGTTATTCAACGAAATTCTTATTTTGCACATCCGGAGTACATATTAATGGCAATGCTTTGTGATGAAATACCTAACATCAGAGAACTGGGGTTAAGAAGAATTATTCAAGCTAGAAAAAAACATAGGTCTTCAGTTAGAGTCTTTAAACTACCGAAATTAAGCTTCAATGCCAAAGATTATATTGACTTAATTATCCGCACCGAATCACAAGTTACAGCACCCTCATTATTGTAGAAAATGAGTGATCAGGATTTAGAAGACATTCTACAAAAAAAAACTCCAATTGACATGTCATTTCCAAACTACCCTTGTCACACTCAAGCAGTTGAGCGCTGCGTGAAGATGGTGACCGAAGCTTCAAGCACAGTAGCTGGTGAAAAAGCAAGAGACGGGCTTATAAGATCAAGAATATATTCGTAAAGTATTTTGCCGTTTTTCCACACAAAAGAAAATTTTAACATTAAACAGTAAAAATTAAGGTAATTAAGGCTATTTTTTGAATTATTTATGAATTTTTAAGTTTTTATTACTAAGTTTTTTGTGTTTTTTATCAATATAAAGGTAATCATATCATAATTTTTGTGTGTTTTATTTCATAAATGAATAAGTATGAAGTTATTTCACACTTGTGGATGAATATAAATCAAACGAAAAAAAGCACTATTTTTTAATATGAGTCGAAACTTTGAGCTCAGGTAGAGGGCTAAAGACTTTATCCGAATTATTTTTTTTTAATGTAGAATTATTAAAATTACCAACTCGCAACAAAATGGAGGTATTCGAATTTTGTACAGCAGCTTTTTTATTTCTCCATACATTGACGCTCCACCCTAACCTACATAGTTCTCTACTGAAAATTTAACATAATTTCTTTCATTTTCTTCCCATACGTTACTTCATTAAGGGAATCTGCCATTTTGTTTGTCATTTAGATATTGCCATATTAGGTTTGTTCGGGTACTTTCTGGGCTAAATTGGGCAGTCCGTCAAATTTTGAGGAGTGGAGATGCAATTCTCTCAGAGAGAAATAAAACTGTGCAAAAGTACACGAACGCATAGAACCAAAATTTCTACCAAAGTAAATAATGAACCTCGTAAGAAATCAAGAAAACAAACCCACAGCAAATTTGGTATTTTTTTTGTATTAATTTATTAATCACAAACCCAGAATTCCAGAAAAAAAATTAAATACACTTTAAAACAAAATTTCTTTTTTATAAAAAAATAGTTTTTTGTTATGGTATATCAGTTTTTTTTAACCAAAAAGCACTTCACAATAAACAATAACAAGTAATTCTCAATTTCATCACATTTTCTGCTTAATAAATAGATGAATAAATTTATTAAATACAAAAAACAACAAACGATAAGAAAAAAAGAAGAAACACACTTTTACCAAGAAAAAAAAGCAAAACTAAAAGTACCTAAACAACAGCCATTTTGGTTTTGTGTAATTGTTTTCAACTCACAAAACACAGCACTTACCAATTCTGCCCAAACAAATTCTTTGGGCAGAATTTGGCAAAAATTGTCAGGAAGGGGAAATTTTTTGCTCTCTTGTGAGCGTTCTCTTCTGCCAAAAACTACACATTTTTTGCGTACGCGAACAGCTTTGGGCTAAATTTGGTAGATTTGGGTAGAATTTGGATGTTTTGTGTGAGTACGCGAACAGACTTATTGTTGGCCAGATTTCTTTATCATTTACACTCCATTTCGTGTCATAAAACATGACTATGATGACTTAAATAAAATCAATCGTGTAAATCGAGCATACCAAGTTGAACTATGTAAATCTCAATGTTGACATTATTATGTTTTTCAAATTTATGACAAACTATACGAAAAAAGGAACTTGCTTGCATGAATGCCGTCGTCAATAAATTGATTGTATACTTTATTTTGCCAGTTTTGTCACACAAATGATGTGAGTTTCTCGGTCGTGTAAACTTGGCATTATTCTTGTTAACTATCGGTATGGATTATTTTAAACGCAAATAAATCTTGCAGATAAAAATTTGTTTTCAAAAATCACTAGACTTTAACAAGATAGACAGTTAAATGGACAAAGTCACATTTTTAATAGTCTTTTCTCCAAGCCTTGAAAATATTTAAATGTTAACCACAACCCATACCTGGTTTTTTGTTACATTTACCTATTTGGGGTTCCTCAACACCCCATTAACTTTAAAGCGGTATTATGTCAAATTTAAGATCAAATGATATCATTTTTCTTTTTTTTATTCATAATAAATTCATTTTAAATAAGAATTATACAAAATTGAAGTTAAAAATGGAAACTAAAGTGATACAAATTCATATTATAGAACAACCCAAAAAGTATGAAGATTTTAATGAGCCTTTCAGAAATAAAAAAATTAAAATTATTTGTGAAGACGGAATTCAGCAAATTTGCTTATGATCTAAAAAAGGACATACATTTTAATTGATATTTGCATAGAAAAGTTAAATTTTCAAAATACTATCACTATATTTTTGAGCATTTAGTTGGTCAAAAATTGCAGCTGCTGCATATGTCTATGCGATAATCAGCGCAAGGTCACTTTTGTAATCAGACATTTTGCTGCAGCTTTTTTGATTCTATTAAATATTTTCAATATTTTACTCTCTAAAACTTAGAAAACAGCACTTATTTACATACTAAAATCGCTTAGTTATTTTTTTCAAAGGCAAAAGGTTTAAAAAAAAACTTCCGCAAACCTATTTGGGGTACCTATACACCCCAATGACCAATATATCCACGCAATGGAGAGAGAAAACTAACATAATTTCTTTGGGTCATACAGAAACAATGAAAAAAATAAAAGTCATGACAATCCGTTATAAATACGTCTCTTACAAAAAAAATATAGGCAATTTAAATTTGAAGTGGGGTTCCTACACACCCCGTATGGGTTCTAGGGTTAATTTTGTCAGAATGATGGCTATTCCATCAGCATGCCGACAAAATAATAAAACCTTTTATTATGATACTGCCTCGCGTGAATAAATGCTATAAATTTTTTGGCTATGAAGAACACACCTTGTGTCCTGTGCCTGTCCAACAGATGGCACGTATTGAATTGTATTTGTTTTTTTGAATACATATTTCATGTTGTTGACACAGTAATAAATTTTTTTCATGTCAAGCAAGTACAAAAAAAATAACTGAAAAATGAAAGAAATCAATACCATCGAATTATTAAATAACATAAAAGAAATAATCCATCAAACCCTATTCATTCAACCAAAAGTATCTGCCAAAATCCTGTCAAAGGCAATTTAAATCTTGCTAATGGAAACGGAACCTTTTTTTAATGTATTCCTGTCAAAACATCACAAAACCCAGAATAGATTGAGATTGCAAAACAAAATTCTCTTAAAAAAAAAAATAATATAACCAAGATGCTATCGAGATCGACTCGCAGGTCCATATCCATTTTAGAGTACACAGAAAAAACTTTTGGATGGGAAAAAAAATGTTCTATTTACGGTTCAAAATACGAAAAACAGGAAAAATGAGAGCAAACTCTATTTAAAAGTTTTTCACTTCATGGATGTAGCCTTTTTTGCCAAGCATCCTTTTGAACGCGACAGCTTGTTGGGTGAAATAAAAGAAAAAATAGTTAACAGTAGTTTTCGTTTCTTTTTTTGTTTTTCATCCATTTTCTCCTGTTTACCCTTCCTATGATCTAGAAATTATGTTGTTTGCTTTCGCAGTGAAAAGGCTACAATAACAGTACAACGAAATAAGTAGTAGACCTATTCGCGGAACATTGGGACGTTTTTGAATAAAAATTGACTATAAATAGAATTTTTGAGATTTTGTGTTGAAAATATTATTTTTGCTTTCTTTTTAAATCTAGATATAAGAGGATTTTAATTAAAAAGAAAGTGAGTCCCTTTTTTGACACTTGTCAAATGCAAAATATATTATTATTGACAATTTTGTATCCAACGAGGCCATATTCATCACGGAAGTCCAAATGCAGCTAGAGCTCGGGCAAATACAAAAACAAAAGCTAATGTTGATTCCTCAGAAGCTTCTTTGGAAAACCTTCGGCAATATCCACAAAATATTTAAAAAGAGATGTTTGATATTATTGAATGGTTCTGAAGCACCCTGTTTTGACCAAAAATATTCAGTATTTTAGACTTGAGAACACAAAAATTATTCTGGCCTCTTTTGTGGGGGAAATACTCTTCTGTGCACATAATCCTGTGCAACGTGTATTTTTTCAAATGCAATGAAACTTTTCCGCCCGCAAGAATTGTAGAAGTAAAGAAGGACTTATATCTATATACCAGGGATGTCAATGACTTTTCGTACTTTTGACACAAATAATATAAAAATTTCCTGCAACATAAAGATAAAGAAATCTATCGCGTAGACTTGGTGGCGTCTGGCATTGTGGAGCCTGCGCCAACAATTGGGTGTACCCGCTGAGTTCGCATCCCTGTGTGTGGTGTGTGCATAAATATACATTGTAATAATAATAATCCTCAAACATTTTCGTTGGCAGTATGGGCGATGGGGGAAATAAAAATGGGGTGGGTAGGGTATTTCGGAATATTTTATTCTTCTTTTTCTTCACAGAATTATGTAAAAACAATAATAAAAAAGTGTAGAAAAGCCAAACAAAAAATCATTATTGTTTGAGGTTTATTATTGTTGTTGCAAATGTATATCCTTTTGGATGCTTAGTGGTGGCTATGCAATCGTAACTAATTGCTTTTGAAAAGGATTGATGGGGAAGCCCACTTCTGGGACTGTTTTTTTTTTTTTGTAGGTATAAGACGGATTTGTTAATGGAATTTTCTTTGAATGTCGTGAATGCAATGACATTTCCTGAATTGCACAAAAGAACCAGAGTAATGGCACTTAGGGAATAAGGAAGACGAAATGGTATAAAGTCCTTTTGATGCGGATGAATAGTTTTTAAATGATGTTTTGAAAGAGATTAAGTGAAAATAAATAAAACTTCTTCCATCGGATATGCAGGGTGAATCTAATTCAATCCTTGCAAATCCATTAAGTCAAAATATAAGAAATGAACTATATTGAAACAGCTCTTTGGTGCCCATCATGTTCAATTATTTTTTAATCTTAAAGCGAATATACGTGTTTTTTGACAGGCTTACAGATCCTTGATTTCGAAATGCAAATAAATAAAATCTAGATCAATCTTTTCCGACGTTTCGTTGGCTTTCTTCCAACTTTTTCCAAGGACTGGTCTTTCATTTTGTTTTCACATTGATAGGAACTTTATGTTTACTTATCAATTTTTGTTTCTTTTTTTACCTAACATTACAGTTAAAACATTAACCACAATGAAAATAAATAATTAAACAATGATATTTCAAACAAGTACTTAGATGTTGATGGCTACACTGTAGTTGGATTTTATGTCGAGTCCAGTTTATGACCAATCCCTGGAAAAAGTTGGAAAGAAGCCAAAGAAATGTCGGGAAAGAATGATCTAAATTTTATTTATTTGCAAACAGAACCAAGCCTGTCAAGAAAACACCCATATTTTTTCTTATTCTTCGCACTGTTCTATAACTTCTCAGGGTCAACAGTCATTGTTCATTTGGCCTTAATTAATAAAACTAGGGCATTAGATTTAATGGGTGCGAAATTTTGCAAATTAAAATCCCGCAATTACAAAATCTCTTTTTTGATATTTTTGGAATTAAAAAATCTCGCTTTTAACAATCTCGCAATTAAAAAATCCCGCAAAGTTAATTGCATTTGCATATTTATTTGCATTCCAACAAATAAATTTTGAATCCAAATCTCACAAATTTAAATCTCGCACGAAATTCGAACTTGCGAAATTTTCATCAACCAAATTTATTTTTTTTTTAATAATTTTGAATGAACAACAACAACTTGTGTGTGTTACCACCAAGTTTATAGGCTGGAGTTATAGCTATTTCACGAGAGCCACCTCGATCATCAGACTCCTTTAGTGGTGCTTAGTCTGGTTATGCTCGTATTAATTGAAAAACTCTTTGCCGTCATATGGGAGCGAACCATGAACCTTGCGATTCAGAGGCCGATGCACTACACACCGCGTCACTGAAGCCACATGGTTAGCTCTATCCCAATGCAGGTTTCGTTGTTTATCAATTGCAACAGCGACTAGCATTTTTATTAACACACACAAGCTTGTTATTGTTCAGTCGGTTTCTTTCTTTTTCCCCATGCACCGATTCGTATGCCAACAATTCGTTGGTCATACAAGGGGGGAGAAGAAGAAAGGAATCTGATGATCGAGGTGGCTCTCGTGAAATAGCTATAACTCCAGCCTATAAACTTGATGGTAACACACACAAGTTGTTGTTGTTCATTCAAAATTATGCAATATAAATTGATGAATAATGCGCAGCATGCACTGCACTTGTGTGTGAATTTCCATTTACACACAAGACCCGACTTAAATTTATTTTTTGCAATGATTACATTTTGCGAGATTTCCTAACTTTTATAAAATAAATTAAGTGCCTTGCTTACCATCTTTTAGGCAACATTGTTTTTCAAACTGATTGTTATTGTTTATATTTCAATTATTATTAAGAATAAGAAAGAGAAGATAGTGTCAAACCAGTTGTAATGTCAAGTGAATTTTTAATTTTTTAAAACACGAACCAATAAGAATAAAAGAAAAAGTTTTTCCTTTTCGAGTTTCTTTCTGTGGCTCGTAAGATTTTTAGTTATTTTTCAGTTCGAAGCTGAAAGCGATGTTACTGTGAGATTCGAATTTGCATAGTTTTGACTTGCGAAATTTTGATATGCGAGATTTGAGATGATACTTGCGAAATGTTTTGGTTTGAGATGTAAATTCGTGATTGTCAAAAGAAATATTTGGTAGTTGCGAGATGATGAAAAGCAGGATTATTAAATTGCAAAATTTCGTGCTTTTTTTAGATTTTTTGAAAAAAATGCGAGATTTCTTTTTTCGATATATTGGTTTGTGGTATTCCCTTTTACTCCCGAAATATCTTATGTTGTTATATCTTAAAGTTGTTAATGGTAGATAAAAAATATATCTGGTACTTATAATCCAAGAATATTAATTGACCTAGGCTTTAAGACTTTTTATAAAGCTATGCTCTTACCAAAGTTTCCTGCACTACCACAATAAAAATAGGAGTTGTCGTAAATGTTGTTATGGCAAACAGAAATTGTGTTTCCATGTTAGGTGGACTTAAAATTTGTTGGAAGTCTTAACTGATTTTCAAGTAAGTGAACTGTAAGCTTGCTGTTGACTTAAGGTTCCCTTTAATTTACTCCTTGTTTTTAAAAAAAATTGCTGCGTTTCTGAAGACAGTCTTAGCAGCAAAGTACCTACATTTGTAAGGAAGTGTGATACAAGTACCGATGACTTAAAAAATTCTTATCTGTTTAGTTTAAAACAGTTGAATACTTCTAGAACAAGGGAATTTATGAATTAATTTTGAATGAACAATGGTTTTGCTCATATTTATTAAAAAAAACTCTTTGCCGTCATCTGGGAGCGAGTAAGTCACGGAAGCCACATTAGGTGAATCCCTATGCAGGTATCGTCAGACACTTTTGTTCCATGGAGCAACGAATGCGTTATAGGGTCGTTTGGGGTAAGATCTTCCATCGGCTTATTTGGAAAAAGTACCTTTTGTTTTTTCTTAATTTCTCAAAAACTAAAAAAGATTTTTGCATTTGGTTTCCGGTAATGGATTATAAAATATTGAGGGCATTGAATATTGAACACAAAAAACTCTATTACGTAAAATTTTGAAAAGTATCCACATAAGAAAAAATCCCAATTTTTTTTAATTTTGACTTTGAAATTTAATTTCTCAAAAACTATTTGCTTAAACAACTTGATTTAAAAACCAAATGCCAGAATGGAGTATTAGCTTTCAAAAAAATAGCACATTGTTATAGATGTGTTTTCGTTTATTTCTAATTTTTTTTTTTTGCATTTAAAGTCAATGTTTCAGAAACTGCCCCCCTTCCTCAGGGAGGGGAGATACAACTTTCCCCCCATACAATTTTGTTCTTAGAATAACCCCAAGAACCACACCCTTAAATATTTCCACTCAGGTCCGGGGCACCCTGTAGATATACATATTTAAAAAGTATCAACTTAATGGGCCTTACTAATAATCAAACACTAATGTCGACTATTAGCTAACTGAGAGGTTAAAATAAAATGTGGAGCTTAAACGGAATGCTACCAATAAAGAATTTTACCCTTTTGCTAACAAAATCCTCAGACTTTCCTTGAATCTACTACAATTTGCGTCAAATTCCATCAAACAAAGCCGCACACTACATTAACAAAAGAGAAAACATAGAAGAAGAAATACACAGACACAAATGCATTGACACAGGGTCGGCGTGCAGTTACACGGCTAAACTCTGGGGCGCCTAAGGAAAGCAAGATTAAAAAAAAGAAAAAAAATCATTGAGGTGCTTCTGTCATTTTTGCAGAGCTATAGCAAAGTGTATAGAGATTTTAAAACGTTGAAAATTTAAAAAAAAAGCTAATCAAACTAAATAAAGCAATAGGTACTTATTTAAAAATATATATATATATAAGACAACATGCTGCATTAAATAATGTAAGAACACCTATAATACGTAGTGAACAAATTTTTCATTTCATAGTAAGTTTTGTCTCATATTCTACATTAAGTTATATGAAGTGGAGTTCTTTAGGTAAATACATCATCTTAGAATACTTTTAAAATGAAATAAGACTTCTTGCGAAAATACAAAACTGTGATGATGGTTAGGGCCGACAGCAAAAAGACCTTTAAGAATATAATCATTCCAAACGTTAAAAATAACTTTGCACTTCAGACACTAAAGCGCCCTGCCATCACCAACAAAAATGAGTCCGTCCCTCCTGGAAGAGAATTTCTCATTTGACAGATCAATCTCAACTAAATCACTCGATTGAAGTATATTTTTATTTACAACAAATTAGATTTATTAAAGCAAAATATCATGAAATATCAGTTGAAAAGTATTCTACGATAGTTTAATAACCTAAAAAACATCACTTCACATTACTTTATGGGGAAATATCAGACAAAACTCACTTTTGAAATGAAATATTTGTACACTCTTTGTTATAGGCGTTTTCACAGGATTTAACGTAGCACCGCGTGTTTTTTTTAATGTTTTGTTTAATAAAGGATTGCTAGTGTTCATTACACTAATTATATTACACTTTTTATTTAGTTTAATTAATTTTTTTGCACTTGTTTACCGAATTGAAATCTCAATACACTTTCCTTAGCTCGACAAATGACAGATGAATTTCAATTTTGTTTATTGTTCAAAGAGTGATGATAAGTATTGCCGTATTCTTTTTTAACTGCAACTTTTTCAGTACAAAAGTATGTAATTTGTTGTACATAGTTGATGACCATAATGCAAGAACATGCATATTTTGAGTAAACTTCATAGTTGTATGACATATGAACATACCAGTATGAAATTGGAAATTGCTACGGAAATAAATTATTTCCTGTTGGGATTCATACAGTGATATTTCTGTTCCTGCCAATTTAGTAGATATTTTTTTTAGTTCTCAGAGTAGGTATCTACTGTTGTTTCCATTGGTTTTCTTAGAAATGTTATCCTTTTTAATTCCAATAAAATATAAACGAACGAATGACAAATGATGCTATTTTATGAGAAACGTTTTTTCAAACATTAATTTCTCTGACAAGTAATCCGAAGAATACCTACGTATGTTTACGTGTATAGGTGTGCTCTCACTCCTTAATGACAGTGGGAAGTAAAAACACTCCTAAAACATGATTGTAATGAACGAAGCCACTGGAAGACTATTATTGCAATAGAAGAGTTAAAAAGGACTACTAAGAGTGACCAAAGAAAAACCACATGATTGACAACCATTTTGAAGTTTGTCTCGTTATGTTTTTGACTAGACGTTTGTGGAAGTATAAATATACTTTAAAAATATTCAAATAGATTGATTAACTTATAGTTATAATGTTAAATAAATAAAAAACTATGAAATAAATTCTAAAAACTCAAAATAAATCCAGACGTACTTCATATTTATGAAAAAAATAAATAATCTGTTCCTATTGCAATACATAAGCATAAGAACAATAAATAAGGTACTTCTAAATAAAGTTCTTCTTTTTCACTGTAAAACAAGGATCTGAAGATTGAAACCAACCCATAAAATAGGTACCTTTTGAAATCTACCTGATAACTTGGGAAGAGATTTAAATACTAAATACAAATTTAAATACCATAAAACAGCACTAGGGCAGCACTTTTTATTTAGTGTTCGACTTTAAACATGGATTTCCATGTATTAAATTTTGACATATTGCTAACGACTAAACTGGAGATTAAATTCGTTATTGGTATGTGGATTTTCTAAAATCCGGAGATTTTCTTCTAAGCTTAACACTAAATTTGATTATTAGTAAGGCCCAATAACTTAATTGTTAATGTTACCAAGTAGTCCAGTGCATTTATAATCTGTACCAGCAGATTGTAACACCCCCAAATTTTATTTTATTATTCGAAGGGTAGTTGATTCAAGATCATAACCCAGATTTTTTGCACTCGCGAAATTTACCGTTTCGCCGCCATCTTGGATTTTGTTTTATTTTAGTTTTTATTAAATATATCGGTTCCTAGAAGTTTTACGAAAAAGTGTTTAATACAAAAAATGTAGAAAATAAAATTTTCTATCTTTTATATTAACAACATTTTTTCGATATGTTTAATATTTAAAAAGTTACAAAGCCAACAAGAGTTTTCGAAAATTATGCACATTCGCCATCGGAAATTAAAAAAACTTTCTATGAAAAGTTTGTTGGCCACTAAATTTTCAACAATATTATTATATAATTTTTTTTCTGTATTCCATTAAATTATAAAGATATGAATATTTTTGTATTAACAGTTTTATATTGTTTCAAAAAAAAAAAATGAAAATCACGACTTTTAGACCCGTTTGTTGATACGAAACTTAAGCATTTATGCTCTACTTAAAAAGCTTATATTCTACTATTTCCTCTGCGTAAACTGTCACATAGACGCTTATGTTCTACTTAAATATTTAGGTTTCGTATCAGCGGTTAAAGCGGTTCTTTATGCAAGCTTTTTAAAAAGGGTTATTTTTAGCAATGTAAAAAACTAATTTCAAGCTTTTAAACATAATATCCATATTTTCGTATACAATTTTTTTAAACTCTAAGATTTTTGAACATAAGAGCAAGAACGTGCGACCCAATTGTGCATTTCATTTAAAATAGTTGGGGCAGCACAATACAACTCCACTTATGTTTTGGAAAATTTGAAACGCTGGTGCTAGCTTTGAGGTTAATAAATGGGTACCCTAAACAAAACCGACGTTAGAAAACAAAGCTAAAGGAAAAACCACTCTAACAATCTGGAAATATGATCCAAAAATATCATACAAACATAAAGACAAATTTGAAAATGTTAAATGTTAGAGAAATCACCTAAGACTTACAGCCCTATCAATAAAAATTGCTCAGATATCTTCTAATTCACAAATTAACTAAAGCGTCAATCAGAAGTTAGTTCACGAATTAAAATTTCATATCAATAAAAATATTAACTGCTAATCCACGTTAAGTTCAAAAACTTAACGAAAATCTACTACAATCAACAAGAACTCTGCTTTTTCCAAAGACTATTTATGGAACTGCACATACACTTTCTCACTAAATGTGCACTTTCGCACATACACTCTCTCATTTGAGGCTGTAGATAGCATGTGTGTCACAAGCATCTGTTTCCTTTTATCTCTAGTTTTTGGCAACAATGACAGAAGTATTTTTAACTTAATTACTCGTTTAATGTACCTACCTTGGTGAGTTAGTTTAATGCCATGAATTTTGATTTATTGATATGATTTGACACTTAACTCACTGATCAAAGATAATTTGTGTTTCATTTGCGTTTATGAATATCGGTGTTAGCATTTACATTTTTTTTGAAGAGTTTGACCGATATTCCCTCAATTTAAGGTGATTTTTTCCAAACTACCTATGTAAATTTCACCCAAAAAGGGGAACAAAAAAAAAATTATGGCCAAATTTGTGAAAAATATACAAAGAGAAGAAATAAGTCCCATGGAAATAAAATAACAAAAAAAACAGGCCCAGCTTCGATTTTAATGTCAAAATACCGCCCACGTTTCGGTTTTACTTAATTTCGATTTAGAAAACTAAATAAGGTTTTATTTTATTTTTAAGTTTTTTTTTTACAGCAAAACGGTGATATTTTTATTTTTGATGAATTGCTAAGAATTAATGATGTCCGAGAAAACTGTTAGTATATGAATACCTGTCTGGTGACTTTACATACCCTAAGCGGAACAACAGAGTTGCGTAAGCGAGAAAGAAAACCCCAAAAGGGGATAAGGTGCCGCTCGAGCTCTTGGCGGTAACGTCTGCACCTGTAGATCTGGTCCCGCTCAGAGGTGGTGTGGTGCAAAATCGCACTCTCAAAATTTTAGTTTAAGTGATCGGCAGTGTAAAATGGTACTTAACCAAAATTACCTGTGATTCTGCACCACCTTCACGAAATCGGTTAAATACTTTTTGAGAATATGGTACTAGCAAATTTCGCTAAGATCATTTGTATAAAGATAATTAAAAGCAAAAATTAATGAATACAACAACCAAAATAAGAAGAAAAAATTCAACAACAATTTGGTCAATATTTCTTCGAACTGATTTGGGGACATCTTCCTTGGGGACTATTTTCTGAAGCTAGATTTGATATGCTGCTTATTCTAAATACTTCCTTGTTTCCATATTTTGTACAGATAAGAAATTCTAAAATAAGTTTAAACAAAAAGTTCTAAAATTCAGATTTTCTTTCAGTGTACTTTAAACAACATCATAACTCTTAATTAACATCATTTGTGATAACCCTGAAGTAAATTTCATTATCATTATTTTCTTCACTTTATTTTGCAACTTCAAGAGCTATTTTTGTAAATTGTTATCTCTATCTTCATAAAGACTCCAAATTGTTTGTTTATATTCTTTATTGAAGCCTTCATCATCTCTTTATCTGTTAAAAATGTTTACAAATCTTCTTCATATCGCTTTTATGTATATTCTTATTTTTTTTCAATTCCATTTATCCAAAGTATAATTGAATTTTATTGTTCCTCCAGTCTTTACCTTTTTCATTCCATCATCAACAACTTTTGAGACTTTATTTTCAGGCCCGAAAAATAATGGTGTTTGTGGTTATTTTTTTTTTTTTTTTTTTTTGTTAATTATTACTTTCAAGTACTCTTGTTGTTTATTCAAATATAATTCAAACTAAGGGGAACAACTTGGATAGTTCAATTAGTTTTTGAATAAAGTTGAATATTGGTCTATTTTTGTGCAAACAATAATAATTATTATTGAAAAATAACAAATTATTCCTTTGAACTTTAAGTGAATTTCACTCAAACTTTATATGAATCAATCTAAAGTTAAAGAGTTTGCAAGAAAAAAAAATGTAAATATTTACCTTAGGTGCCCTACTTTTGTAGAAGTCCAAAAAAAAATCTCTCATTTTAAAAGCGAAAAAATAATCATATATGAGAGTTGGGTCTCATTTATCTCAACTCTATAGAAATCAATTTAAATACACCCAGATATGTACCTATAACAACCTTGTAGGTACTTTCGGAGTAATACACTCGAACGTTTTTAAACATTTTTCTGGCCTTTAAAGTTTCATGTTTGGTTAGCAAAAAATACGACGACACAAATAGAGAAATAAATATTTACATTTCTAAAAAAGTTTTTGTATTTAAGGTTTTCTCTTTCATTTTTAAACTAAAATGTGTGCATTGATCTTTTCTATTCTAGATTTTTGCTCATGAATTGTTTAAGGTGCAAATCGCCAATAGCTTGTAGCTCGTTAAACAATTCAAAATAAGCTATTCAAAAAAAAATTAACTCAGGTAGCTGTAACAGCACTTAGAATTGAAGTGTTGAATTGGCGTGCACAATAGTTGTTTTACTATAGAGTAGGTGTGGCGTGATAACAATTGCTATTGCACTGTGTTTTGAATTTTAATTTTTGAATTTAATGGTTTCTGAGCGAAGGGACTATTTGAGAGAGTTTCAAATAGAAAATTGAAATTCCAAGGTCTACTTGCTATTTATTTGTAACACAGCTGCGCATGTGAGTTGAATTTAAGAAGATTTAATTTTGTAAGTAGATCAAGAAAATAGTTCAGAAATAAAAGCTAGTCAAGCTGATCAAATATGCTTATAGTGTGGTAGAAAAGTTTTTCGTTAAGATAACAACAGCCACAAAAATTTAGCAAGAGCTATGAATTTCGGAATAATGTTATACACTTTGGTTGAGAAAAAAATTTGTAAGATTCGTACAAATTGTGGACCCTGCGAGTAGTACATTGGACCCTTTCACCCAGAAGTAAGCGATAATATACTAAATCTTTTTAAAAAAGATCCGGAGACCTGATACGATTGAAAAATTATTTAAATATTATTTTTGTTTAAGTTTTAAGTTAAGGAAATCACAATAAAAACATAAATGTTAAAAAAGAGCCAAGTTCTTATGTGTACAAGAAACCTGTGCGTAAAAAGTCAACCAAAAAAAGTAATGAGATCTAAAATATATGCCAAGTTTCAAGTGAAATACCAAATTTCTGTCATAATTAGGAGTTGTTTCGATATTACTCTAATTCAGATATTTGATATTAAACTTCCTGAACTTGAAACTTGGCATATATTTTAGATCTCATTACTTTTTTTGGTTGACTTTTTACGCACAGGTTTCTTGTACACATAAGAACTTGGCTCTTTTTAAACATTTATGTTTTTATTGTGATTTCACTCCTTTTTGCAAAGATTTCATTTTGCCAGGTGAAAATCAGGCCCTACCACTCTACAAAGTTTAATAATTCTACGACAACCGAAAGTGCTAATAGCAATTCTGATAAAGTGGCTAGATGGCACGCCCCCTGAATGGAAAATTCAAAATCTTCGATTTTTTTCTTTCTAAGTACTTCAAGCCCTACCGACCTTCCAATTTTCATCGTTCTACCACAATCGGAAGTTCTCCACAAAATTTATAAGAATTTTTTTTAATGTGGGTGGCTGCCACGCCCCCTGAATGGGAAATTCCAATTTTTCGATTTTTTTTCTTTCTAAGTACTTCAAGCCCTACCGCTCTACCAATTTCCATTGTTCTATACAACAATCAGAAGTGCTTCATATAGCTTATAAGAATTTGTGAGAATGTGGGTGGATGCCACATCCCCTGAATAGAAAATTGCAGATTTTCGATTTTTTCCTCTGTATGCACCACAAGGCCTACCGTTGTACGAAATTTCAAATTTCTACGATGTCGGGAAGTGCTCCATAATTTTGATGACCTGTCAGTGAGTGAGTCAGTCAGTTACGGTTTTTGTGATTTTGAAGTCCTATATCTCGGGAATTACTAATGCTAAAGAGTTGAAATTTGGTGTCAGTTTTCAATTAATATGACCTTTTTAAAATGTCACATTAAGACCTTAAACTCTACTTTATTTTGTTCCAGTATGTCTTGAGCACGTATCTTTGCTTCAAAAACAAAATATGCTTAGTTTAGAATTTGATTTTTCAATTTTTGTGTGGTTTTTTTTTTTTAAACTTTGTGTTCAATTTTTTTATAAAATTTTTATAACTACATTATCTATTTCGATAGAAAATTCAATTTTGAATAAAAAGTTTTATTGTCAAATTCGGCTTAGTTTGTTGAATAAAAAAAATTAAATATTCAAAAGTGGCCAGTGTGACCTTTTTTCCCAGAAACGCATAGGTGAAGTTAGTAGCATTTTCGGTTTTAGGCATGCTCAAGCTCATGGGCCAAAAAAAACATATTCAATAACGGAATTGTTGCTTTATATCCACGTTTTTTATAATTTTCAAAAATATGTTTAAATTTTATATAATTTTTAAAAATCAACCATGAACTTCAAAATGTCGACAGTAATCCACATATTATGAATGGAGATTTCAACAGAAGAAATTTTAAAAGTTGACATTTTGTAAGTTTCAATTTTGGTCAGATCATAATGTAGTTAAGAGAATGATGTTTATAAACGATCATTATCAGTGGCGGATCCAGAGGGGGGGCTATAGGGGCTGAAGCCCCCCCACGGCTGATTCAGAAGAGAGTTAGACAAACAAAACTAAGATTGTGGCTATGAAATTTACATGTGCGCTGTGTTTTTCCAAGCCCTAGGGAAATTGAACGAATAGGTGCGGGCTGAACCATATTATATGGAACTGTGTTTTTTCGAGGCCCCAAGAGATTTGGATGAAAAAAGGCGATTATATAAAAAATCAAATGGCTCCATTTATTTCAAGCCCTAAAGGTATTTGACGAAAAATTGAGGCTTGGGGCTAAACCTTTTCGAAGCGTTTTCCTAAGCCTGCAAGGGAATCTGATGAAAACTATAACACTGATAGGGCTAACAAAGGCATTAAAGAAATCCGACGAAAATAAGAGGCAAGAGCTAAAAAATTAGCATGAAAGCTGTTGTAGGGAAAAATGGAGGTTGGGGCTTAACAAATTGTATGTGAGCTTTGTTTTTTCCAAGCCCCTAGGGAATCGGACTAAAGAAATAACAAGTTGGGGTAAGTAAGTATACATACCTAAATGCTGGGTTTTTTTTCAAGTCCATATATTGAAACTAGTGAGGTTGACCTTCATGCTATTATTGTTACCTAGATTTCCTTGGGTAACGATATTTCTTAAAGAGCAAATAAAGTTCGACAAAATTAAACAATGTTTCCTTATTCTTCAACTCCTCTTGGTATTTTTCGGACTTAGCTGAGCCCAGATAAATTTTGGGGCTTTAGTTTAAAAACTCAGCTTCCGATTTAAAAAATCACCCTGATAATAGAATCCGACGAATGAGTCAGGCTCAATTTTGACATTTGGCTCATAGTAAAAATGTCAAAATTGAGTCTGATTCGCTCCACAGCTCATTCGACGGATGCTATAGGTAATCTTTGATATGGATAGTTTGCATGATAGCATCAAAATATTGTTTTAGAAATTGAAACTTATGTTCTTATATCAGATTGTTTTCGTGTGCCCAAGGATATTTTGACGATTTCAAGGACTGCTTTAAGATGAAGCGATTTTTAATCTTAGTTTCTCTTGTGATTTCCTTTGTGCTCTAACGAAAGATTAGATAGCTCTTCCCGCGAGCAATATTCATTAAAGAAATGAAAAAGAATTTCAATTCACTTCGAACTCGTTTTCGAAATGTAAAAATCAGCTGTAACGGTTAATGTTTTTCTTTAAAAAGTGTAATATAGGTACATTTTTGTTTTAATATGAACGAAATACTCGTATAACTATAAATAAATAGAAATTGAAGGGCAGACAAAATTTTTAAAATTTTAACTCAAATTTTTTTCAAATCTTCGTCAAACTGTAAGATTTCAATTGACAAAAAATATGAATGGATTTCACTTAAAATAGTTAATGATCGGAATGTTGAACACAAATTTTTATGTTCGAAATACCAATCCATATGGACTAAAGTTATTTTAGATGGAATAGATACAGAACATCCAAATTAATTTTTTTTTAATTGAAAAACATGATTTAGCTATTTTCTTGGAACAGCTACTTGTACACAAAATTTCCAATTGTCTTTTTTACAGGGAGCTTAATTACCTTTCTTTTTGGACATAGCATTCTGATTCTCTTCTTTAAGAATTAAATATTAAGATTTGGATTGGTGATATAACTACAAGGGCGTACCCCGGATTTCGATTAGGTGGAGGCAAACTTATTCAGAAAATAATTTTATTACAGAAATCTTGCTTTAAAATGTTTTCAAAAGAATTAAGATTGAATAATATATGAAATATATTCTGATTAGGGGGGGGCAAGCGCATCTAGCTGCTCTCCTTGGCGCTACGCCTATTTGTTTCAATTTTGTCCATATATTTTTCGCACGGATCTTACGTTAATGTCAAAAACAGACAGTCTAGTTCATAAAATCTTGGACAACCAATTCCGTTGTCCAAGTTAAAAAATTTTAGGACAACAGTAACCTACAAAGTTTGTCAATAACTTTTCGGAGGTAGACGGCTGTCTAAAGTTAGACAAAGTACTGTAGGATGAGTATTTATAAATCCTACAAAAAATATTCAAATTAAAGAAAGGTAGCTACTTATTAAAAGTTCCTATAAGCATATCCTAACAACTTTCTTATACGATGTGTCTTTGTTGAGAGACTGGTTAAAGCGTCTTTTTAAAATAGCAGCTGAAGCTCAATAATTCTAGATGCTCCATTTCCAATCATAAAATTTTGAAGAATTTTCCTATTAAGTACATATATTTTTGCACTATACAAAATATTTTTTATTCAGCTGCCGACTAGCCTACTTTCTGAGATAAGAAAATTTGGGTTGGTAGGGCATTCGTTTATGATTAAGAATTTTTTGAAAAAGATGCGTCTAAGGGAACTCCAAGCCCCCCCCCCACAGCCAAATCCTGGATCCGCTACTGATCATTATTAACTCATTTGGCATTGTTATCAATCACCATTCCAGCACTTTTATAAGCGATTGTTTAAAATTGAACAAGAACATGTATCTGAAACAGAGTCTCAAACTTTCCATACCATCAAATAACTATTAAGTTTCTGTTACAACAATTAAGACAAATAATAATGATTCATGAGTTTATGCTTATTCCGTGCAAACATTTGAAGCAGAACGTTGTTCTTTCGATTACGTTCAATTGGCCAAAAACTATCGACAAAAAAATATGTCGACTTATTAAAATATCAACCACATTTACTCTATCCACTATTTTCTATAATATTTTGTTTGACTTTTCTTCAGGGCAGTCGAATTGTTGTCAAGTCGAGATATCAAAATGTCAACATTTATATATAAGTACAAATATCATCTTTCTAAGTAAACGTTTTCGAGAATATTTATTCTCATCTTCAGACTAATAGCAAAGATGAGACTAATAAAAATGAGATTTGTACGAGGATATAAGAAGATTTTCATTTATAGTGGCCAATTAAAAAACTCGTGCAGCAGTTCCACCACGTATTCATATCTACAATTTACTTTCAAGAAGTTTAAATAAAAACTAAGGCATAATAAATACAATTTTAACGGAAATAACATAAAGAATTTGAAAAGAAAACCAAAAGCTTTAGTCTAAACATTTACAAAGCTAGTGGTCGGACAAGCTTTATCTGGTCGCAAAGGTTAGAAAATTCACTTTTCAAGTAGCATAATTATTGGTACATTTTGCGGAATATTCAACTTGACAAGTTCATTTTTCAACCTTTGCGACCAGATAAAGCTTGTCCTACCAATAGTTTTGTAAATGTTTAGACTAAAGCTTTTGGTTGGCATCCTTTTTTTGCGTGGCCGCGATGAGTTAGGTAATCCTTAGGTCGGTTCCCGGACTATAAACTACTATTTTAAGATTCAAATTTATTTTAGTTTTGAAAGTAATTTGTTTGTTTATAACAATATTGAAACCGAAACGAATGAATCATTTACCTACATTTTTAGGACACAGAAAGATTTTTATTGAAGGGTGGGGCAAAAATAATTGATTGGATTTTAAGCTTGAATAAATTATATTTTTGCTTATTGAATTGTGACAGAAGAACATTGAAGTTGTATAATTATTCAAAGTCAGAATATTAAATAGTGAATTCAAACACAAATAAATAAATTATACATAATATGGCTCTTGTCTTAAGTTGTAACTAAATATTTGCCGGCTTAATTAATATGCATAGGTAGGCAGTATGCCTCTGATTATAAGGTAAAAGATTTGGTTACCCGCTCATGCCAGAAAGCATGAACTTGCCAAAATTAAAATTTTATGTCGCTCTTTTTGAATGATTTAGTGGATGAAAATGAAGTCTTCATTCACCTATTTTTTTAAATGAAATTTTAAAATATTATTTTTCCTTTGATATCCGTACCTAGATACATTAATAATACTGAAGTGACTGGAGGTATATCATATACCAAAGTATTTATAAAATTAAAAAATCTTCACCAAAAACTTTGATTTGTGCATTTATGCTTCTTGCGACGAATTTTTTTTGTTGTAAATAGAATTTCAAATCAATAATTTTTAAGAGATTTCAATTCGTAATACAAGCAAAGAATTCTTTTTGGCACGATATTAATAACACTTAAAATTTTGGGGCCATAAATGAAAATGAATTTTTGATTTTTATATTGAGATATCGAGCTTTGTCATACATATAACATCATCGCAGTGTATGACCCACCCTAACCAAACAGTGACTGGAATTATAAACATTAATCTCCAGTCTCTTGTATAACAACTTAACATTACTTCCTTTGCTACTTACTTTTTCTAATAATACCTTATAACATATTCAGAACTGTTGACAGCAAATTAAGTAGTAAAAATATACATAAATAAGATATAACATTAATTATATATTTTTAAGATCAGCTTAACATTTCCATTGCAATTAAAAAAGAAAAAAAAAAAACAGAATAACTGGATTTAATTTGTATTTAAGCTTATTTACTATGACCTTCGCGTTTATCATGCAATATTTGTTCTTTTTTTTGATTAAAAATGTATCCACCTAAAACAAAGCTGGTGATCACGATTTGTATTATTTCAACAAAAAAATAAAATAAAAATTGAAGGTACACGATCTAGATAAAATTAAAAAAAACAAAATAAAAAATTGTCAGGTATTGGTATACTTTACTTGATTAAAATATGGGTGGATCGTGATAACATAAATGAAATGAGAATAATATGTCAATGTTGTTGTTAAAATTAACCTTGAAGCTTTTGGCAATGAATTTTGTTGACTGATAATAAAAAAAAAAACGAACTGAAGATGTCACCATATAAAAATATAGTCCGCAGTTAACAAATAAGGAAAAATTCAGTTCCAGGCTGAATTTTGTGCTATTGTGGAACAAATGAACAGTGGTACTTTAAGACTGTCTTCCAAAAAAATTGTACTAATGGAACAGCAAAGGAGAGCCAATGCCACTAAATCAAAGTATCACAATTTCATAATTCACAATACAAGTTTCTTAACATTTAAAAAAATGACATCTATAAGCAATTAAACAAAGAAAGAATGTACCGCAATACTTGAAGTATTATATTCTATCACGAATTCCATGGTAAATAGGATATTTTTACGATCCCCGAAAAAATCTATCACCGAATCCGTTCGTTTTAGCAATTTCAATTAGTTTTTTTCCTCACTCAAAAGTCATCGTATAATATCAGACATTTATATCAAGTTTCCGATTGTGATGGAATTGGTGATTGCACTGATTGAAGGGAAAATCTTATTCTTTCTGTCAGCTGTTTTGGGAACAATAATTTTAACAACAAAACAAAGCATCAAAAATGCACTTTGACCCATTAACAATAGTGCAACAATCATCCAGTACTGAAACAGCTGAATAAACTAATCATCTAGGTATTTATTTTATTTATTTTATTTGTTTAAAATGAAGTCTCGAACGAGCTTCTAAAGGACGGTCCACACTATGCCGATCAACATTGTTGGTTAACATAGTCGATCAACATGCTAATGTGTACGTGAAAAACTTTCGTAGCAAGCATTTGTGTGGTTTGGAATTTTCTGATCGATGCTTCAGGATACAACCGAAGGGTTCAGGGTTCGAATCCTGGTGGTGCCCAACTTTTTTTTATTTTTTCTTGTGAACAATAAAGCTAAAACGATATTATTAACATTAAATACTTGTTCACAATAAATATTGCATTTTTTATCTAGTAAAAATGTGATTAATAACGCACAAAACCAATAAATTATGTTCATGAAATTAAAACCCTACAAATGTTTTTAATAAAATGAAATTTGTTGAACACATTTGTCGATTGCTATCCATTTGAATCGGGTTACGTTTGGGTCAACAAATGTTGATTGGCTTTGTCGATCAACACGTCTACACTTACTCGCCACTGTTGATCAACGATGCTGATCTACACAATTCGACATAATGTGGACGCGGCTTAACAACTGATGGAAGCTAATACTGTTCGTATTTGTTGTTAAGCCTATGAATATATACTTGAAGCCAATGAATTTATTATTATTTATTTATTTTACTTGTTTATCGAAAAGAACGTATTTAGCTGATTCGAGAACTTACTATCCCCAAACACTTCTGAACACACTGCAACGGTTAAAAGAAGTGAACAAAGAAATCTTTCTAAAAATAATTTCTAGACTAGACTTATAAAGCGTTTTGTTTTACGTACATATATGTATTTACATACATTTTTGTATGACGTACATACGTTTTTCATGTTAAAGAAATTGCAATATTAACAAAATAAATAAATGCATATTGCATATCTACCTCAGGGCCTGTTCATTTAAAAGGATGTAAATCAAAGAACTTTTGTGTATGTCCCTTGCAGTCATACAATCAACAATTATGAAATACTCTTAATTACAAAACAAAAAACTGTTTCACACAGGCTGAAAGCCTGAAGGTGTTGACAATTATTTGAATGTTTATGATGATGATGATTATGAGCCTCTTTGATTGAAGCAATACTGTTCTGAGAGTTTCATTAAATTCAAAAGAAAAGACAACTGTTTACATTGTGCTGATTTATACAAAACAACAAGAAATGTATGTATGAAACAAACCTACATACATATATTAATCAACCAACAAACAACCAATACTGTACATGTGTAATTGTGTTATTGTGCATACCAGGAACGTACACTATTCAAAAAAAATTGAGGGGACAACATTTTTCAATTTTTGTTTTGTGTTCTTTTGAAGAACTGTATCTTTATAAAATGAAACAAAAAGCATTCTATACGGTTTCATGTTTCTTCGTAAGAAATGTCACAAGATACACTATTTTATGTCTTTTTGGGGTTATTTATTGTCTTTCACCACAAATTCTTTCGACTTTTTTCACAGTTTTCAATTAGTTAAATACTTTTGACTTGAAATTAAATAAAAAGTACATTTAAAAAAAATATAATTTCAAAGAATTTAAAAAAAATTATTTTTTTTTTTTGAAAAATGTACTTTTTATGTCATTTAAAGTCAAGAAAGTATCTAACTAATGCAAAACTGTGAAAATAGTCCAAGGGAATTGTGGTTTTCTTGTCATTTTGGTGATGACTACGCATTGTATAAGAGCACCACAATTTGTTCCTTTAACTGGTTTGTAAGACTTTGAAAATTTGGTGAGGAAAAACGGTTCCATGAATCAATTTGAAAATTTACCAGAATATTGATGCTTTAAAAGCCTACAAATCTGCATACCAACGCAAGCCATGCAATCAATATTTGCAAAGAAAAAAAAGATTAAGAAAATACCACAAAAGGGGTTTTTAGTATTTTTTTTTTAATTTTAGGTGAAAGCTAAAAAAAAATAATTTCAACAAAACCTTAAAAAATCTTGTTAAACCCTTTCTCAAATTTCCAAAGCTGTACTTGAATTTTTATCACGTCATTGTTTGCTGATATATTGGTTATCAAAGCTAAAAGTATCTTTTTTCTTAAAAACTTAAATTAAAGCTGAATTAACAAGCTATCTGACCATTACATTTGATTCACTCAAATAAAATTATCCATAAAAATGACGACCTTCAAAAAAAAATACTTTCTTGTCTCGTGTCATTTCTTGCAATAACGCTATAACGGTACTTAAGAAAAATGTTTGCAAACAAATTTCGAAACAAAAAAATAAAGCTGTATAATGCTGATCACATAGATACAGCTCTTCAAAAAACACCTACAAAAATTGAAAATAAATTTGTTCCTTTAATTTCTTTGACTTAGTGTATTTGTATACAAATTTGCACATTAATATACTTTTAATATTTTTGTAAATCTTTTAATTGATTCGTCAAACCATTTTGCAGACCATTTAATACTAATTTTTCAAAACCATTAAATACTAAGTCTCAAACAAAATCGTTTCAGTTGATTTTCAAAAATATTAAATAGGTTTTAAGACAAATTTCATTTTTTTTTTTTTCAAAAAATATAATAGTATTTTAGCTTTTTGGAAGCTTGATTGCAGCTTTTTGGGAAAATTATAGAATCAGTCCCACAAATTTAAATTAAATCGAAAATCAAAGAAATGATTCTTTGGAAGGTACCATTAATAACCATTTTTTGAAAAAACAAAATTTTCCTTCCAAAGACAGCCTGCACTAAAAGTAATTAATTGTATTTTTTTAATGAAAAATTGTGAAGCTATTTTAGTTAAATTGCTAAGAAATTTGTATGGCATGTTTCGTTATTTTCAGTTCGAAGAAAAAATGAAAAAACGGGTTAGGGGAGTGACCAAAATCCACTTTGGTGGTTTAGGCTGTAGTTGGACAGACAGACAGACAAACAAACAGAATTGTAAGACGCACTTTATTAGTCGTCCCTATCATCACACAGTGTGGTATTTAATAGCAAAAGCTGGCCATTGATCTATTTTCTCAAAGTGGTCACCAGGGCTGTCGAAGTACTGCAATTGAAGTATTTGTACTGCTTTTTGAAACTCCGTACTGCCGTACTGCTAATACGAGCAAAGTACTGCTTCTTTGAAAATTTCACACAACATTTGCAAATCATAATCCTATCCAAAAATTTTTAGTCCTTTTTATCTAATGTTGACTTTTATAAATTAAACAAATAAAATTGTAAGGAATACGCTCACAATGTTAGCTGCAGATGTAGATGTATTGAAAAAAATCTCGAATTCCATTTTTGCCGCATATAGGCATTGCCTGTATGCCTGTATCTCGCAAGTAAAAAATTCTAAAGTCTGGAATTTTCCGATTTTCTTTTCTGATCCGAAAAAAGGAAGTTTATGGACTTTTTGATGCCATTTGAAACGAAATATTCCAAACACGTCAAAATGTAGTTTTTCACCCATCTGTCAAGCAATGTTAAATTATATTAATGGATCTCTAGCCCCGGAAATTAAGACTTTTACGTATTTTGACTGAAGAAAAAATTTTTGGAGGAGTAAAAGGGTGTAAAATTTGGTTTTTTGCTAATTTCACGAAAATTATCAACTTTTTGGAATGATATGTAAAGCAAAATTGTTCCTTATTCAATTCTATACAAACAAAACTATCATGTGTTTTTTTCATACAACCAATAGATTAAGAGTAAATCATGCAGCAACTTTATGGAGTAGGAAATTTAGTAAACAAATTAACTAAAATTGCATTAATCAATCAGCAATATTTTTTGTACTATATGCATTAGGCTACAACGTGCACAAACGTAACAGAGCTTTTTATGTAATAAAACCTTTTCAATACCACCATTGAAGTGCGCTAGAGCTAAATAGGTGATGGGCGCGTACCTATATGATCATTTTTAATGAACAATATTTTCATTTAAACAAAATTAAATGCATTTTACTATTATGTTTGTATATATTTCTGTGCCTTGGTTCTAAAAGGGCCAAAGTCCATTATTTACAATATTGACTGAAGTTCACTTTTTGACTCAGCGGAAGATGTTCTAAGACTGTAATAACAATAAGGGCTAATGTGCTCCAATTGTTTCTTAACAAGATACCGATGGTTATAGAAAGTTTAATTTTCAAAAGTAATAAGCATTTTGAGAAATAATAAATCTTAATTTTCGATTTCCCAAAAATTATAAAACTGGACATTGGCCCTTTTTGGAACCAAGGTACAGATTTTATAGTCGTACTGCTGTGTACTGCTATTTTTTTCCTTGAAGTACTGCTTTCTGAAAAAGTGAAACGACAGCCCTGGTGGTCACACCTTTTATTAAGCTATTTTTTCAATCAGCAAATACATTGAACTAAAGTTTGGTGACCATCTTGTATTTTTTATAATCACTCCCATACCACGTACATATGCTACTAAGTAGGTTAATAATCGTCTGACTTAAAAGCTACGTTCATTAATAGTTATACTTAAAAGGCGGTAATTGTTCTAAAATAAATAATATTGAAAGTATTTCAATATGAAGTCACAAAAATCATGTTTTTTTTAGATTTGAGTCGTTTTCTGTCGGGATCATAGACTATTATTTTATTCATTATTTTTATTTTTTTTATTTTAATAAGATAATGTTCGGGCTTATAATATAATTTTTTTTTCTATAAAAATTGAACAAGTTATTAAAAACTTTAATCTATTAAAAAACAAACAAAAATAGCAAACAAATTCTTTTGGCCAATGAATATCACTCTGATGTACATCGTAACGAAAAAGTCTGATCAAAATTTTGAGTTAAATTTTTGTATGAAGGCCTAACTTGCAAGTTACAATTTTGCTCCCTTATTTTTTTTAATATGTGTAATTTTTTCTTTAAAGTGGGGCATCTTTTATGATACCGGAAAATTACATCAAATTCAATAAAGTGGTTTTGATTTCATCAATTTATGAACGAATTTCCATACTACATGAACGATTATGCCCTGCTCTCGGGCTCTGGACCTTTGGCAAGTCATATATATGGGAAATTTGAAAAAATAAAATGCAATTTCCAGCTTAATGATTAGGAATTCTAATTTTGTTGGATATAGTTTACAGTGGATTTTCGTTGAAAAATTCATGTAAGTTGAACTGAACTTAATACAAATTGCGTATGACAAAGCCCTCACTATGTCACTGATGAGTTCAAGTGAGTAAGCCGAACGAAACGCCAATTTGTAGGACTAAAGGCCATAAAAAGCTATTTTGAATCAAAAATGCAATTTAATTGGTCAGAAATGGTCAACTAGTCTTAGAAAATGGTCAGCCCTAGATAACTTGTAATTAAGGCTTTAAGTTTCTCAAGGTCACCCGCGATTTTTGGCACCTCATTTTTGGAAAATTTTCAAAAAATGTATACCATCCAAAAGATCTCTAGATCGTGATAAAATGTCAACTATTTTCAGTTATTGGGCAGCCACAGATTTTTTTCTATGAATTTTTAAAGTTTTTTTCAAGGTCACAAAAAAAACTTTTAGCACCCCATTTGAGTCATTTTTAAAACAGAAGGATCTCAATTGGAAAGGCCACTTCACGGTCATAAAAGGTCAGCTATTTTCAGTAATTGCTCACCCCTAAATTTCATTGTATGAATTTTGAATGAATTTCTTAATAAAAATTCAAGGTCATAGCGATTGTTGGCACCTCATGTATGGAAAATGTTCCAAAAAATGGATACTACCTGAAAGGTCCTTAGACATTTATAAAAGGTCAACTAGTTTTAGTAATTAGTAAGCCATAGATTTTTTTAAATGGATTTTTAAATTTTTGTTCAAGATCATAGCGATTTTTGGCCCCTCATTTAGGGGAAATTTGCAAAATATTTATACGATATGAAAGGTCCTAAGATTTATAAAAGGTCAGCTTGTTTCAGTTATTGGTCAGCTATAGATACTTTTTTACAATTTTTTAAAGGTTTTTTCAAGGTCACGAGCGATTTTTGCCTTAAGGGTAAAAATCATAAAACGAAAATCTATGGCGACCAATTACTGCAAATAGTTGACCTTTTATCATGATATAGAGATCGTGATAAAAGGTCTGGTCAAGATGGTATACATTTTTTGTAAATTTCCCTAAAATGAGGTGCCAAAATCGCGGATGACATTGCTTGACCTTGAGAAAGTTTAAGCCTTGATAACAAGTTATCTAGGGCTGACCAAATTCTAGGACTCGTTGACCTTTTCTGACCAATTACTGACCAATTAGTGGCATTATATTTTTTTTTAATTTCTCATGTATGAGCAAAGGCTCGTTTAAGAAATATTGATCAAACTAAATAAAAAGTCATAAGACGATGAAATTTTCTGAGGTTTAATTATTTACCTCAAATTGTCATAAAACTTATCAGAAAAAAAATGTTGACCCAGGTGACTAGAAAACAAGATGTCAAAGTAAAAATTTGAAAAGTGCACCTAATACCAATTTTCAAAAACTCACAAAAGACTATCAGTATATAGATCTGTGGTTTTTGGTAGAAACATGATTACTCCTTAAAATAAATTTGCGTTCTTAAGTCCACTTTGCATCGAGCTAGATCCTGAACGGGTGAACCAATGTTCTTAAAACTTGGAACATAATTTTTAAATATAAGTACATTATATTGAGAAATTTTTTGCCCAAAACCAGTGTCAAAAATTAAACTACCGATGAAATTTTACTCGTTAGGGTTAGCGGCTGTTATTCTTAGACTTTCGTTGGTATCCAAAAATCCTATTGGCTGGCGTATAGACATTGTTTCAAACTCATAATCATGGCTTTATCTATTATTTTTTATTTGTTCTATTTATATTGCAATTAAATTTATGTATTTGCAATTATGCAGCAGTTAAATCCCCTCCAAAATCAATAGCTAGCTACAGGCTTTTGTGCATGTGCATGTATGCATTATGTTTATATGCGCATTTAGACAGATTTTTTATTTATCCTTTCATAACTTTAAGTGTGTCAACAGGCTGCTTGGGGGATTTAGTTTTTTTTAATCTTGTAGTCAATGAAAACAACTGTGAGGCAAATTATTATTGTGCATGCAGACAAAAATCTCCGATTGCATGCAGCATATTCATTCACAAACGACTGACGTTTTATGCTGCAATATATTTTTTTTTCTATTTCTCTATGTTAATTCTATGCTTCTTATTTCTTGTGTCTGTTGAAAAAAACGAATGAATAAACGCATGAATAAAAGTCTTCAATGAAACACAAATAGAAAGGAGCATATACAAAAATGGCTCAAATACAATTCAAAGAATTTCCTTAATAAATTAAAATTCAAGAACTATTAGTATTTTTTTTAAATGGAAAATAAGTAACTTTGGTGAGCATTTCATTAACACATATAGCAACATCTTCTCACTTTTTGTCGTTTAGCAGGTTAAAGCAGAAAAAATAACATTGCAATAAACTTCCGTTTGTATTAATTTCCTTTTATTAAAAATAAACCAGACAAAACCAATTAAAGTTAAAATAAACAAAATCAAGATAAAAATTTATAAAAATAACACCTTAACAATTTTTAATGCAGAAAAAAAAACTAACAACGCAGTAACAATAACTAACAACAATAAACTTTGATTGTTTATTTAAGCAAAAGTTAAGATGCGGTCAGCCATACAACAACCAATAGAGCTTTGAGATGATTTAACTACACCACCACCACCGCATCGGACGAGCCGGCCGGCAAGCCAACAAAAACCGGATGCATAAAAAGTGTTACTTTGCATGGTTGGCCTCAGGTTTTGGCATTAATGGTGAATAGCGGTTAAATCTTCGAGCAAAGGTTAATTTAATTTTGTTACATACAGTGTAAAAATAAGTACCTAAAGACTGTTCACCATAATGTTTAAGCACTCAAGAATATTGGTTTCGTTTCATAAATCATTGTGATTGTGACTAGAAACCCATGAAGAAAAACCGATTAATTAAAAATAAAAATAACTTGCGTAAGTCATATGCAACTAATGGAAACATTAGGTAAGGTTTTTGGTATAAAATGATATTTAATCAAAGATTTCAACATTAAGAAAAAACAGGTCCACCTA
This sequence comes from Dasysyrphus tricinctus, assembly GCA_963921185.1. Lineage (NCBI taxonomy): Eukaryota > Metazoa > Arthropoda > Insecta > Diptera > Syrphidae > Dasysyrphus > Dasysyrphus tricinctus. Next base: position 32,823,632 of record OY992531.1, read on the forward strand.
AGCAGTTCTTGAACCTTCACCTTTTAAGGGTCTATCAGTAATTTTTTATAATTTTGGGGGCAATTTGGGTGTATATCAAACTGAAATTTTTGTTTTGGTACAACTTAATCATTGATAAATATATGACCCCCATTACGGAGGCGTAGGCCTTGACGTGGCGATGAAACCTAGAACTATGCTATCACTGAACTAGTTTCTGCAGAAAGGCCTCCCATGGTCGACAGGTTGAAGTGGAGTAGGCTGTTGCAACTTATTTCCCTGCAATTAAAGAGTGTTCCCACCAAGGTCTCTCTAACGATTGGATGACAGCGGATGAATTCTCGAGATGATCTTATCAATGGCGTGAATTCCAGCAAGGTTGAACTACTTGGTGGGGAACTCGAAACTCAGGCCAATAAGGAGTGGTTGTATCCAGCTCCCTTCTTTTGATGTTATTTAAGAGTCTGGTTCTCCAGGATGGGGTTTGTGCGTTGGAGTAACTTCCCTACCACATACATAATACTGCTTCCGACGCCTGGGATATGGCTGATTTTAATGCTGATGACCACAGCAATCGAAACAAGGACAAATAATTTTGGGCCTGCACTTGGAATGTACTGTCTTTAAACAAACTACGCGTTGCCAAGCAATTAGTCGAGACCCTTTGTAGGCTTAAGGCTGATGTAACAGCTATCGAGGAAGTTTAATAGGATGGAGAGGCAAAGTAAAGCATGAAATCGTGTGACATCTTTTATGGAAAGTGCTAAGCCCGTCAAGTAAGTAACCACTTCAAAATTTTTAGGTTCCAATAAATGGATTAACTATCTTAAACTTTTCATCGAAGAAAAAAATGGTCATGTCTGTTTTTTTTTTTTTTTTTTAATAACCGCTGATAATGCTATCAAGTTAGTACTAACACCTCTCAAATAGGGTTAATTGAACTCTATCTAAAAAGAAAAAAGAATATTATGACAAATTTACAACAATATTAATCAATTTATTCGATTCTCAAAATTTTGAAGTGGTTATGCTAGGAGCAGGGTCAGTGGCTTTTTGGTTGTGGTTTTGTGATAAAAGGAGCACTTAGACAAGAAGTCTAAAAAACGTAAGCAAATGCTTGGCCACAATGCCCATCAAAGCCAAGGTAAGGTGAGAGAAGACTCAACCAAAGAACCATTCTGTGATCTCCTCGAGAACACATACGATATGTGCCTGAAGAACGACGTCAAGATTATTGTTTGCAATTCTATTCCGGATTCTGCAGTTCACCAAATAGTGGGTGGAAGCTACAGCGCTGCTTACTTCACTGTGAAACAAGCATGACATGTCAACCGGTCTAGAAATGAATCTGTTATGAAGCTTCAAATTTGCAGTTCAATTTGCATTTCAAGAAAAGGATCACCACAAGTTTTGAAGTCGTACCTTATCATAGGCTCGAGAAAGGTTGAAGGTTAAAGAAAACTGTTTAAGGACATGAAAATTATGAGAGAAAAATGTTTAAAAGCATAAAATACGATTTTGCTAGCTTGAGGTGAAAGAAAAGAACGTCATTTTAATTCTTGATTGAATAGACTGCCTGGAAAAAAATTTAAAATCGTTGGAGCGGTTTTCTAAAACATTATTTGTTTACTATCAAATTCTTGAAAAATCCTTAGGGAAAATTTTTGGTAGGCAAATCTTAAGTTTTTATTATTTATATATAAATATACAGTAAAATTTCAAAAAAAAAAACTTTCAACCCATTTTCAAGATATCGAATTTTCAAAAAGTAATTTGAAACTTTTTTTAAAAATTCAAAAATTTTTGAAAATTTTGATACGCTTTATTATTTGAACTTGTTTGAAATTTGTATATAAAAAAATAATCTAGATCTCCTTGGCAATATTGAGAAAATACAAAATTAAAAAATAATCTATGGGAGGTACTATTTTTATCATTTTTGGTAGTAGATTGCAGTAATTTAAGCATACAGAAAATTTATCAAAAACGTAAGAGCCGTTTAAACAAAAAAAAATATTTTTCTTAACGGTTTTTTATCATTTTTGGTAGGTACCGCTTTTATTTCATAAATGTTAAAAACCTTTAAACATCGAGTTTTAAAAAACCAATCAGCATAACAACAAATACATACCTATTAGATTTTCAAAAAAAAATTGAATTTTTTAAAAAATCCAAATATGTATGCAACATTTTTTTGAAAATTATATTAAAAAAAATGTTTATATTTTTTTGAAAATTTTATTAAAAAAAAATGTTATATTTTAAAAAAGCTTCTGTATAAAAAAAATTGAAATCATAAGAACCGTTTTGAAAAAAAAAAAACGAAAGTAAAAAATGGTTCTTTGGGAAGTACCATTAATAACCATTTTTTGAAAAATGGTTTCTTATCCAAAGGTAACCGATACTAAAAGACATTTTTGGAATTTTATTCAAGAAAAGTTTTGGTGTCGTGTTATGAGAAAAATGAGATACTGTAAAATTGCTAAAGAAAATTGTATGACAGGTAGGTACCGTTATTTTGAGTTCTAAAAAAAATGAAAAAAACGTGTGGGCAGAATAAACAAATATCATTTTGTACCAAGTCTTAAGAAAATCGATCCGGCCGTTGAGGCTGTCACCAAAAAGACAAACAGATAGCATTTTCCATCTTCCCTATCATCGCAATGACAAGTCTGATCAATAAATTTCGGGTTCAATTTTTTTATTGTTTTTATAGTACCTACCTAGGTACATAATGCAAGTAAAAATAGGAGTGACGGAGTGGGAGTGGGATTGTTCTAAAATCACTTTTTTAGCCTTTTTCGAGCTAAAGAGAACCAACTTTAAGGATATCATTCGAATCATTTTAGCTGCTTTGAAGAAACCATGAAAAAGAAAAACGTGCGTTGCAGTGGGTAGTTTTACCAAAACTTATTGCTAAATCTTCATCCTACTAAAAAAAATAAACTCTGAAAACTCTATGCAAGTGGTTAGAACCATATGGGTGATTCCAACTGTGATTCTTTGCGTCCAGTGCTTTTTTTGTTGTTTAATGTAAAATGTTCGTATATATTTTTGATTTGGATTGTGTAAATGGCTATTTACTACAATCTATATTCAATATCATGACCAAATTTGCAACTTCTTCGACATGGCTTGGAAAAGTATTGTCAAAATGTCAGTACCGTGGCATGTCCAATCCTTGTTTTTCCGATTAAATCTACTGTTTTCGAATGAAATAGTTCATTGAATAAAAAAGTTGCCCTTAGAAAAGTTTGAGTGCAATACTTGCTTCACAAAATAATGCAAAAATTAAGTCAAAATACTTATTGCTGAATAAAATAATCATGAATGAATATTGTCCGAGGTTTCAGTTCTATTTTTGAATTTAAAAGATTTCCCGCTCAACCGCCATTTTGTTTTAGCTTTAACACGTATGTATTGTGGTTTTCTAAAACATAAACTAGTTATGTATATTTAACAACAGTAATTTAATTTTTGGTACGTTGTTGTATTTTAAGAGTGATATGTTTGCATGCGATGAAAGTATGTCAAATTTATTTGTCAGTACCGTGGTAGTATTTTTAAAGCATGTTATAACATTTTTCTGATTGGTTATCAGAATTTTGTATTCCTTTTAACGGCACAAGTTAAAATTTTCCTGGAAATTATTTTTCTCATAAGCACAGAGAAGTGAGGTTGCATAAACTGTCTAAATGTCAGTACCGTGGATGTCAGTACCGTGGCATTTAAATACTTATTGAGCTTTAAATAAATATAGTTAAATAATTCTTTGCAATAATATTTTCTTCTACCAATTTTCTTTATGAGAACGGTAGCAATACCTCAGACAAGCCAAACAAAAATCATTCCGTGCAATAAAAACCAAGTAATAACCCAGCACAAGGAAAAGGGTTGCCATTCAGAAGAACAGACTTCAAAAACGAAAAAAAGATGATTGTTTAAAGAAAAAAAGGGAAGTAGAAATGTCAAGAGGTCAAAACATATTAGAAAATCAAGAATCTCAACAAAAATATAGTCAAAAATAGGGAAAAAAATTTAAAAAAAAAAAGAAAAAGAGTATCATTATCGTCTAACTAGTTTCAGTACATTTCACTCAATTTTTTGTTCTTTAAAAGTTGTAGCAAAATGCAAACACAAAAGAAAAATTGTTTCCAAGAAGTTTTAGTTTTTGAAAATTTTCTAAAAAAAGAATCACAGTTGACAAAGAATCACCCATATGCGTGAAACCAGTTAACAGAATTATTTTCTTGTAGCAATAATCGATTAGAATTTTCAAAAATTCCTCAATCACAAATGGTTTTGAGACACATTTTAATATTACAAAGTAATATGTTCAATACGGCATCAATACATGGATCTTTTCTTTGTATTCAGTTCTTTGTCATAACATTATATAGGTACCTACCTAACTACTGACTAAAAGTTAACGAAATAAATGGAGCCAAAATGTTTTCACGATAGGAAAGTATGAGTTACGAAGAAATAATGTGTAAGCAGATACCGCTGCCAAACTTGAGATTTTAAATCTCAAATAAGAAGTTATCATAAATTCATCTAAATTCATCAACTTTATCATCATACCTGTACTCTGTACAAGTATGCAACTACCCTAAGTAAATAATTCTTGACATCTGACTTTTGTATGGAATAAATCAAGTTAAATTGTTCATTCGAATAGAATGTTTATTTTACTTCCACTATCATGACTTTTATAATATTGGAAGTAATTATTAGAAACAGTAGATAAAGATAACTAATAGAGTCATAAAATACTTTCTGAATTGCAATTACAGACAAGTGTTTTCTTAGTAACAGTTTCGCTATTTAACTTTTTTTTATTATTATTTTCAATTAAAAAAACAATTAATTGAAAAATGTGACTTCACAGTGAATTTCCAATAAATAATAATAATGAACAAAAAAAAACATGATAAGAAAGAACTATTCATTCAACCAGCACGCGTTTGCAATCTTAAAATAGCAGCTCAACATTAATTACTATTTGCTTTGGCAACTGTTTATTTGATTTAAAAATACTTCTTTAAAAAATCAAAACATTTATGAACATGTACATGCACCACGTATATACCTACATATACCTCTACACATTTTTTGCGATAAGAAATCCATTATTTCCTGCCAAAATGTATGTTTTTTTTTATGTATTTCTATTCTTTTAATTACTTATCATATTTTGTTCAGGAATTTTAAAAGTAATGTTAATTTTGGGTTTTGCAAAAATTTTAAAAATTGATAAAAACAAACACAATTGCTATGATGTAAGCAATTGTGTTTGTTTTTATCAATTTTTAAAATTTTATTTTTTTTACATGTGAGTTCATTCTAAGAAATGAAAACAAAAATATTGATTTCACAGAACTTCCGAAATGAAGAACGCAATAATGAGAAAATTATTGTATCATTTCAAAAAAGAAGAAATACATTATTATTCACATCTACTATGCTATATACCATATCTGACCTTGACCTTAGCCCTCGACTTTCGTTCTCCATTTAATTCAACCAAAACAAAAGCACACACTCATCGTCATCAGTAAAATGGAAAAATCGATTGCAGTCGCCATATAGATATATCCTTGATCTCGAATGTTTGTTGTTGTTTTTTTTTGTCGAAATCAACTCACATCGAACAATTCGGGGTCTACCTATAACAGTAATAACTGTGTAACACTTTACACTAAACCAGAAGCAAGTGAGTAAAGTAAGCTTAACTCGCATGCAATTAACTATAATTGCTTTCCCCTCACCCCCCACCGAACTCACCTTGTGTGTTTTTCGTTGCACGTGCACCGATTTTTGATGTTTTTTTTTGTATACATACATCTTTTGTTTATTTTTGTATTTATAGCAATCATTCGGAAAAAAAAAAACAAGAAAAGGAAATGAGAATGGTAATGCAGTGTGAAAAGCCTAAGCAAACATTTCATTAATATGCAAATTAATGTTTTGTGTTGTATTACATGAGTTTTATTGGTTCATTTGGTTTAATAAAAAAATGTTTACATTTATCGAAAGGTTAATAACTTCTTGTAATGATTCAAAAAGGTGTGAGGTATTTTCATACAATAATATCTAGTAATTTATAGGTGAGCCAGTTTATAATTAAGCGCCAGTATACATTTATTAATTTAATTTGGTTTTTATTGGATATTTATTTTGATCCAATTTATCATATACCTAGCTGCGTGGTCACGGTTCATTTATTTAAAATTTATTAATATTAAGAGCATGAGAGGTTTTCTTTTGGACTTTTTGTTAAAAATAAGTCCAAAAGTCTGAAATTAAATTCGTTTTATCAGAAAATGATAAGCAAAAAAAGTTATTTACGTAGACACTTATAGAGGGTGTTTTTTTTAGACGTGTGGTTTTAAATCTGGAAATACTTTTTTTGGAGTTGGTAATTTTGACAGCTGTAATTTGATTTATGCTCAGTTTGGTTTGCTATTTCATAATTAATAGACTAACTCCTGAACAACATTTGCAAATCGTGCAAATTTAATACCAAAATAACGGTTCAATTCGCGCGCTGTGATGCAAAATGAAGCCGGCTATGTTTCGTGCCTGAATTGGAGGATGTTACTGTTAATGACCTTTGCTTCCAACAAGACGACGCTACATGCCATATAGCCAACTAAACAACCAAAAAACGCGTATTTACTGACATATGGCCCCAATTGCCGCAAAAAGTGGTCGAAAAATTGCCCGAAATCATTTTTAAAACATAATGGCAAACCCTTATCTTTATAATGAAGCTATATTCTTGGCCATAACATTAAATTATATGCATTCTATTTCTTTTTGAAAACCACACATCTTAAAAAACACCCTTTACATACATTCATATTATGTTTCTTCCACCGTTATAATAAGCTCAAGTTAAATGGGTGTTTCAAGTCCAAACTGCTGAGAAACTGTCTTATTAATAAAATTCAGGGCAATTGAAACTAAGTTTTTTTCACAAATGCATTTGCTTTTAACAAATTATTATTATTCATCAGCCAGATTATATAATGAAGCGGATTTTGGAAGAATTAATTTGGATTATTTGTATCTATCAAGTTTGAATATAAAATTGGGAAATTTTAAGAAGATTTTATATTCAGATTTCTGAGAACGTTGAGTTTTACTAAGAAATCTACCTATGTACGTTAGGAATATACGTGAATATAATATCATGCAACAAACCAAAAACTAGAATTAATTCCATTGTCTTTTGAAATGATAATTAAACACATAATGATAAGCTTGTTTTATATGTTTTATAGAAAAGTACGTATACGCCCGAGTGTTCTTAGAACTAATAAAATATGAGAAGCTTGAAAGAATATTGTTTGTGGACGAAACGATATTTTTGGCTGAGTGTTTGCAGCTTATGAAAAATAAGACAGATGAATACTGCTGGTTTTGCATTTGCATCCTTCGTTAAAGGTAGCGCTAAACGACGAACATGCTCGCCGAATTTGTTCGTTTGCGTTATCCCCTACACGACGAACACATTTGACGAACATTCATTTCGTGTTGATTCTTTAAAGCGTAAGCATGTGCGATAAATAAGCGCAAGTCGTTGCGCTTGTATAGTAATTTCACAGCAAAAATGAGGTTTGCTCGCGAACATGGCCCAACATGGCGAACATCGAAGCCAACGAACACGAAAAAATCGAAATTTTTCGCCAACAGCAAGCCGTTTTTGAATCCATTTTATTGTTTTTGAAAACGATGATAACACAAATGCTAATCTTGTTTTTATGAAAAAGGTCGTTAACGGCCCGAGTTTGTTTAAACATCGTTCTTAGAATAAATTTAATAGAATAGCAAAAAGAAATATTGTTTACAGATGACGCCATATTTTGTATTGCTAATGTCAAATAAGACAGATGAATATTGTTCATTTTGGAACCTGGAAATAATTGTCAGACAGTCAAGTTGAAATTTAAATTGGAAATTTAAACAACAGCAACAAGAAATTGAAGAGTTATGGAACAAAATTTGACATTTTCATTTTTCTTTATTTTTAAACCTGGTTCAGAGCCCTGAGCTCTATCGATAGCCACCAAGGGTGGATCCAGACTTTTGCCCAAAGGGAAGTCACGTTTTTCAAAATTCAATCAATTACTGTGCACTTAAAAATAATTTTCTTTTATTGCAAAGAAAGTTAAAAAACAGTTTCTTTTTGGCCTTAAAACCTCAACTCCTTATCATCATAAGATCGTGTTTACACTTCAAAATTTATTTTTCTCTTTTGCTTCGAAACTTTAATTACTTACAACTTTCTCTTATGACATCCCCGCAATCAATTAAAGTTTTGGACAAATCTAGCAAAATAAAAAATTATGCTAGCAAGAGTAGCGGTTCAGGATTTGACTGTGGCGGGGGGGCCTTGAGGCTCCTATTTAGACACACCATTTAAAAAAAGGCTCACTTATAACTCGTATCCTCTCCCAATCCTAATTTTCTATTTTCAGAATGTTGGCCAGTGACAGAGTTAAACAAATTTTTCATATTGCGAAAAAATATCATCTACGTAAGAATTAATAAGCAGCCATTTTAACTTAATACTCGTATACAATATATACATATATGTTTAGAAATTCAAATATCTTTCTTTTTACTCTGAATGCATTTATAGGATTTAAACATTAAAGCCTGTCAAATTTTGCTGAGTTTAAGCTCCTAAAAATTGATTGTCATTTCAGTTTTTGAAATCGATGCATTTTTACGGCGCTGATGACAGTCCAAACAATTTATAAGTTTTTTTTCGGCTCTTCTTACTTTTTCATCACAACTTTTTTTTACGGTAAACAAAAAAAACAGATTTTTTCATGACAGATTGACTGCTGTTTCAATTTTTGAAATCGATGCATTTTTACGGCGCTGGTGACAGTCCAAAAATGTTTAAATTTTTTTTTCGGCATTTCTTACTTTTTTCATCATAACCTTTTTACTACGGTAAATAAAAAAAAAATGGTATAATGAGATTTTTTTGTGATAAAGTGATTGCCGTTTCAATTTTTAAAATCGATGTATTTTAACGGCGCTGGTGACAGTTCGAAAATATTAAAGTATTTTTTCGGCACTTCTTACTTTTTTCATCATAATTTTCTTATTGCGGTAAATAATAATACAAAAATAAAAAATGTTTTATAGAGATTTTGTCGTGAAAAAGTGATTGGCGTTATAATTTTTGGAATAAACGCATTTTTACGGCACAGGTGACAGTCCAAAAATGTTCAAAGTTTTTTTTGTCTCAGCGCTTCCTACTTTTTTCATCATAACTTTTTTTACTACGGTAAATAAAAAAATAAAAAATATTTTGTCGAGATTTTGTCGTGAAAAATCGAATGCCGTTTCATTTTTTTAAATCGAATCATTTTATTTTCACGCCAATTGGTGATAGTCCAAAATACCAAAATATTATACTCAAATCGTCTGCAAAGTTCAGGGTCATAAAAATGCAGATCAATTACTTTTCTGTTTATTTAAAATGATTTTGGTTTTGAATTAATTTTAGCTCACACATCATTCTGAAAATGTTCATGAAGCTGTGTTGAAACAAGAATTTTAGGTTTTTGCACTTGACAGAATTTTCGAATTAACCATGTTTTCTTCAGTGAATTACTTGTTTAAACGCTAATTGTTTTTTTCTAATCTTAGCTCGTTTTTTTTTTGTCTGAGTGTACGTTTTTCCTGAGACTACATTCACACGTTATTTAAGGATGGAAAACACTCAAATAAATAGCTGGATTAAGCTAAAGCTGTCATAGCTTTTAACAGGAAACGAATTTGCAGCAATTATTATACCACTCACCAACCTATAACTTTAATTTCATTTTAAAATGAAGTAAAGCTTCAAAAATTGTAAAATAAATATAAATTTTTACAAAAAAATCAAACAATTTCTATGATTTAATTTAATTTTCAATATTGCTATCTTACTGTTTTTCCCTATAAAATGAAAAAACTTTTCCAAAGTGAATGTTTCAATTACTTACTATAAAAACTTTTCAAAATACAAATAAAGACTATTGAAATTTTAAAATTCAAGCCTTTAATAAGCAACTATAGATGTTCTCACCGAATTTTATAATCATAAGTTTAAAGTCCAACGCAAACATATAAAAACAAACAATTTTTCCAAGTTAACTCGTCAAAGACCGATAAGAAGTAGTGGTGATTGATTGATGGACTGTTGTTTGCTAAACTGATAAAGTTATACCTTGTGAGTGACAGTGAATAATTATTAAATATTATAGTGTATAATGATAATGACTTTTATATGTATTATCTTAAGTAAATAAAGTTTTTCTTTCACTGTTTGTTTAATAAAGATTTTCAACCGGTCAAGCACTCAAAAAATTAGATGTTTTTATAAATACATACATACTTCCAATGCAGAGTATTAGATGGTATGTGCCTTCTTAAATTTTTATAATTATTTGTCCTTATTACAATTAAAATTTTTGCTCTGGATTCAATTAAAAAAAAGCTTGTGCACGCAAATGGACTTACTTAAAATTATTTTTTTAGAGAAAAGATTGGTTTTAGTCATTTTTTTTTTATTATGAGCAAGGTTCAAGAATTTGTTTCTTTGTCAGTAATTGTTGAAAGAAACATAGTGTGTAGATACTGTAAAAAGTATTACCTAAAAAAGAATACAAAATTGAGACCTTTATCCGAATTAGATTTTTATTGAAAAATTTTATCTAAAATATCGTCGTTGATACTGCAAAAAGTCGTATGTAGATATACATATGTAGCTCCTGGTGAGGAAAACATAAAAACAAATATTTTTATTTTTAAAGCTGGGCATTTACGTTGAGACAGTCGTAAGGTAGGGACGGTCGCAAGGTCCATAGAGATTTTCAACGAACTTCAGTACACACGAGTTCGATTCACAATAGAACCTGTCAAGTTTCCACAGGAACAAGCGTTAGTCCTTACGACCGTCTCAACGTGAATGGCCGGCTTAATTGTGATGTTTCATCCATTTTTTTTTTTTTTTGATGCACTGTTTAATAACAAAGGCCCCAGTTGTGGACTGCAAGACTTTGATTTTTTGAATAGCTTTTAATAAAGCTTTTGACGCCTATACTTCTTTTTTGCAATCACTCACACCCAAAATCTGCTGGGGAAATTGAAATGTTTTGTTAAGGTTCAAAAATAACGGTACTAGCCATACCATACCGTAAAGAAAATATTGTTTATCTCAAAAACGGCCTTAATGATTTTGATAAAAAATCAGTGGATTATAATAGATAAGGTGTACTTATTGACACGAGACTATATTTTAATAAAATATAAATAATTAAATAGTTTATAAGTACTTTCGTAATGGAATGTGAGTTTAAGAACATTTCATTATATCTTTGTTTGCACTCCACTAACTTTTTGAATCTTTAAGTATGTAAAAATGTTATTATCTAACAGTCAAGTACTATAAAGAATGTAATGTGAGAACTAAGCAACATTGTGGAGTAGCTTAGTGCAACTGTTCTTAATCTTAATGGGAAGGTGCTGACCACAATTAATTTATTGTCGTCGTGAGGGTTTGCGGTGGTGAAGCGTGGTTTGTCCGACAGCCGGTAGCGTAGTTCTCAAGTTTCCTACTCAAAGTTTTAAAAAGTAAGTGCAGTCCAAATTAATATTTTGTTTAGAGATGAAACAATTCTCGGACTTTTTTTGTGGGGAATCTGAAGAGACCAAAATAGTGCTTTCTCCAAGGCTTTCAATAGGAGACTGTAGTTTTTAGGTTTTAATTTACCCAGTGTTTAATTATATTTTTAAATAATAAAAAACATTACTTAGTACACATACCAACAGTGGCTCGCAGTAAAAATCGCCCACCCTTATTCAAATTCTATTTCTATGAAAAATTGTAGGAAATCACGTAAAATTAAAAGAGAAAAATTGATTATTGAGTATTGCATTTTCGTTTTATAAATATCAACAATTTTAAAAACTATATTGACAAAACAAACAAAACACAGAAAATAACAAAATAAAAGAATAATTTCATCTCACACCCTCAGAGAAAAAAACAGGTATAATTAACCAGTTTCTGGTCAATTATTCCTGATTTTCATGTTGTTATTTTTCAACTCGGTAGATCAGGTTAACTGTTTAAACAGATACCTGATTTAAATTTCGTGTTTAACCAACGTAGGTCACAGGAAAAATTTGCATAACATCTTCTAAATTTAACTCGGCTTAAAATAGTAATCCTATAAATTTAACATGAAAATCTAGTTAATTTAACAGGACTCAATGTTCAATATCTTGTAAATTGTACATGAAAATCTGGTTAATTCAATATGAAAATCTAGTAATTTCAATATGAATCAATGTTCAATCAACCCTGTATCATATATGTTTGTCATGAATCCATACGTCTCAGTCTCAGCCATCTCTAACGCTGCTTATAGCTCAGCTCATTTTGCATTTATCTATTTTTGTATGTATAGGAATTCATTATTTATTTATTTTATTTTGAAAATATTTTCTGAAAATTACTTAGTTTTGAACTGGAAGCCTTCCACACATGGAGATAGCTCTCATTCACTGGGCCAATTTGCTACACAAAAAACTGGTGCCTAAAATCAATAAGTTGAAACTCATTGGATGGCCTGTGTGGGTGTTTTAACACTGGTGTTACGTTGAAATGAACTGACAGAGTGCTACTTTAACAGGAGACCAGGTTAAATTAAACAGGTAAAAATTGTTAAAATAACCAAACAAAACGTTATTTAAACCTGATTTTCGGTAAAATAGATATTGATAACATACACAACCCCGGTGAAACACTGTGCTATTATCATTTTTACATGAATTTAGAGTTAAAATAACAGGATATCTTCTTAAATCAGCTTATTATGGTTAGAAAAGCCACCTCATTGATTATATACCTACTGAATATAAATTAAAATCAAGTAAATTACTGAAATTTCTGTAACTAAATATTGGAAAGTGCGCCTTGTTAACTTAACACGGCCCGTGTTAATAATTTATCTGACGTTTTTCTCTGAGTGCAGTGAAAATAGCCCAATTACATTTTAGTTTTAAAAAGGTTAGTAAAAGCGTATTGAAATCTTTTTTTTGTATTTTGCAGTATGCAAGTATTTCAGCATTATTTTTAAAATTGATTTTCAAAATTTCAAATATTGATATCTGCCCATAATTTCTTCAATAAAATGTGAGGTACCTACCAACCCCAGGTGCATGTTATTTTCTGTATATGTTGGTTTTTAAATACTGTTTTTAGAATTTTTGATGTTTTCAAAACCAAAATACAACACTCTATTAAAAATCACTTTTTCATTTTTGTTATTTTACCTGACTTCATACAGTTTTTCAAAGAAAAAGACTTGGTTAAGGATGGGCCAAAAAAAATTAAATGAAGTTATTTGAATTTCTTATTGCAGCACAATTGCTGCTCCACCCTATTTATCAGATTCTAAATTTACATCTGTTATCTAAGACTGATGTTTAGTGACGCCTTCTCAGACATAAGTCTAGTGACTTCTTCGATTTCAGATTTCTATTAAGTGACGTCTGATATCTAAAGGCCCCGACTCGTAGAATCCGATGCGTCCGTTGCGATAGGGATCCATTAACGTTTGCCGGATGCGACGGATTGATTGACCGAATGAACACGTTGAATTTCACGTTACTAAGCCCCCTTAAAATTTAAACACACACACATAATAACCACTTGAAATTTAAACACACACACGCACACAAAAATTGCTGTCAACAGTGTCAACGCATCTGCCGGAGGGAAAAAGTTAAAAGATCGGCTACTCTCTCCGTTACGTCAGACGCATGCGTTGCGTATGTACCAGTTACCATAAGAAAACATGTATTTAATCGAGCTGTCAGTGGAATGTGTCGCCTCAACGGACGCAACGTATAATATGTGTCGGGGCCTTAAGACTGTTATTTAAAGTAGTCTGTTATCTCAGTCTCTAGAGGACGATGATGCAAGAACAAATACTTCCATAATAATTGTGTGTTTCAAAGTCACCAGTCTGCCAGTTAAATCAATAGGAGTGTTAAACTTGGATTGATTACATTTTTTTTTATTTTATTATGGTTAGTGCGTAGGACTGTCATGCCGAAGGTGTGGGTTTGATTCCCAGCCATGCCACCTAAAAACAGAAATGTTTTATCCGAGGTACTGCCTCTTGCGAGGAACTGACAAATCCTCCAAGAGTATACTTGTCATGAAAAAGTGCTTCTCACTTAGCCGTTCGGACTCGGTAAAAAACTGTAGGTCCCCTCCATTCCTGCCCAAAACACGCACACAGGAATGGTTGAGAGTTGTAAGTCACTAGGCCCTGGTTCTCCACGAGCTGTTGCGCCACCCAATTTATTTATTATTGAGGACCTGATAGCGTAATATTTGTTCCTGTCAAGTCAGACATGTTTCCAAAAATTGTAAATATCAAAGATGTTTATAAAAAATTCTTAAAAAAATACCAAAAAAACAGCATTGGTCACACTCATTCAAGCCTCATTTTCATTCTCCCTCTGGAAATGCTTATAAAAAGGGAATTCAAATAAGACGCACCACAACTTACTTAATATGTTCCGGAAGTTTATTGCGCTAACGTTCAACGCGCATGTCTATCTGTCTGCCCGTTTATCTGCGTCTGCTCAAAGCATGCTTCACCGATAAATAACTCTCTTAGATTAAAGCGGAAAGGTGATGTAAAAACCTATTGGCGATATATATGAACATTGTACATAGTATGTGCTAGAGGCAAACGTTTCAAATATCCGGAATGACGTGGCGTGAAATTAAAAGTGAATTCGAAACACTTGAAGACTTTTTGATATTAACATAAACTCACATACCACCTCTAACTACTATTTTTTTAAGAACAGGCAGAAGGTACCTATACGTTTTATTGTTTGCGTGCACCTGCTGTAAAATTTGTATTTAATCGGCTTAACAACATGCTTCTTTGGGGGGTTTTCTATTATGTATATTTGCGCCTCTGCCGTTTACCTATCATCACGGCAAAATGTGCGTTCAGTCAACCTGATACAAAAAAATATCTCCCCCATCACACTCTTCACTCATTGGAGAAAATAAAGGTAGGTTAAAGTAATTCATAAATTAAACAAAAAAAATCCCTAACTGGTCGGGTGTTGTTGCTGTTGTAACAATTGGTGAAATTGGAAATTACATTTTGAGAAAACAATCGACGGACTATAACATCTTAAACGGAGATGAAGACGAAGACATTTTGAACCCTCTTTTGAGTTTTATTAACAGCTCTTCATGTTCGAATTTTCTCACGAAACCATAACTTGCCCTTATATTTTAGTTCCTGGATATCACAAGTAAGAATAAGTCGTATTGAGGTTTTAAATTACATCGATGGCTTTTACACTGACAGCTTAAATACGGCTAAGTAATTGAAAATCCTCTGATGTGATCAATGACTTCTTAAAGACTATACCACGCAACCACGATGACGACGACGACCACACTACGAAGATGCAAAAGGTAATTTGTGATGACATTTGAGATTTATAAGTCACCGTCCTGTGAGGTGTTATTTGTGTCAAATGAAGCTCAATATGTTCAATTTTTATTTCTTTCTATTTGGCTTACATTTTTTTTTATCTTCTTTTTTTTTATTTCTTCTATAAATCGACGAGGTGATGTGATGTCATTGTGTGCGCACTGTCAAGTCAACTGTGTCGATGTCGATTTATTGATTAATGATGACCAATTAAAAATGTTGGTGTAAAATAATTACTGCAAATTCGAAAGTGACAGAATGATAAATATAAATTGGAAGCCTCTGCTGTTTAGCAACCAATTCTGCAATATTGATTAACAAGCTCTCATATTATGTCGTATTTGGGTGTTAGGGGGGAGAAAAACATTGTGTACATTTATTTGTATTTTGTATAGGTACTTGCTGCACCTATATTGACTAATTGCTGAATCTTTAATGATGGAAATCTATTTTTGAAAAAAAAAATCAATTAAAAATTACTTGTCGAACGTGTAAAATTTTAGTTATGATTTAATTTTGAAGGAAAAAATATTAGAAGTAAGTCTTGACATTTCCAGTTGAGTTGAAGTTTAAAAGCTAGTTGACCTAGAGTTAGAGTACAGACATTGCAAAGCCATTGGTATAGATCAAATATCGGAGCCGTTAAAAATTGCTAAACCTTTTTTTTACACAGGACCAATACATCGAAATATAATTCTGTTTAAGGTTTACCAAGCTATGAGCTTCTGATTAAGGTTCTTTTCTCTATTTGTTAATAAGATAATAAGGTAGAGCGGGGCTAGTTGGACCACGGGGCAAGTTGGACCATGCGAATAATTCAGAGCTAAATGAAGATGACCATAAATGAATGAAGCATAGTTACTAAATCACACGTGCTAAACTGGTTTAAGGATTTCTTCTGCGAAAGGAGAACCACGCGCTTATTTGTGTTTTTTGAGTACGAAAGTAAGAAAAACGAATTTGTTTCTTTTCGTGTTATCGTGATGAAAATGTGCGAATTTTCAACGAAGTACAGTAATTTTGGAAGTTCTGTTATTGAATTTTTGTATTCCATTTTTGAAATTGTAAAATTCAAAGTATTTTTTTCAAAGTGACGGAATATAATCATCAAACTAGGTGTGGGGTAAGTTGGACCAGGTGTACCAACTTAAGAAGAACATTATTGCTGTATGGTGTTATCGAAGTGTATGGAAGCAAATTCTGAAACTTTACTCAACAAGGAGAGAGTGTAATGCCATCCCTGCTTAAATCCAGGTCCATACAAAATTCCCTATTACTGGCCATGGCACCAAGTTACATTTCCCATGCAAAAGAAAAATCTAATTTTTCAAAACGATTTTCCACCTATTCTGAGGAATTTTTGCTTTTGCCTTAGCCACCCCTTGAGTTATTATTTACCCTTTATTAATAAATTATAGGTCTAAAAATTAAAAAAAAATAAATTTTATATGCAAAAACAATTTGCATGCAAATAATGCTGTAAGGTGAATATATTTTTTTTGGTTGGATGTGTTAATATTTTTTACTCACCACACTTTCTCTCACACGAAACAATTACCCAATTGTTTTGTAGTTCAAAGACAGCAATGGTTCCTTTTTACATGAAACTGTAAACCAATCATGCAAAAAGTAATATTTGACATGCAAAAATATTTGCATAGATTTTCGCTTGGGAACTGTAAACTAGGATTTATAAAGACGAATTTCCGTTCAGCTCGGGGCTTCAAATATTCCCGTTAGAAAATGAATGAAAAAATTTTCATTTTTAAGCTGTTTTCGAAGTTATGTAAAAATAAGTAGTAATTTTTGTTCAAATGTTCAAAGTTTGTCATGATTCCTAAAACCACTAACTTATCTTCGAAGCTTTGTTAAATTTATTTCAATATCCTTGCTACTATCGGAGTCGGAGATAACGCCATGTCATAGAAATACTTATATTTTCAGGAAATAGCACAAATGTGTGCAGTGTTTTCGACATTTTTCAAAAATAATCAACAAATACTTGAAACTGTTCCTATGGCGATGGATATATACTGCTATACGCCTAGTGATTTTCAGCTTATGTTTACACTGCGAAGAATGCATGCAGGAAGGTACCTACACACAAACTGCACATAAGCGAGAAAAAATAGGAGTATGCGTATCTTTGATAAGAAGCAGTACGCTTTGTTGTCAAAAAACAACGTTCCAAAAAAACATTACCAGATTTTGCCAGACATTGTTAATTGTTATTCTTTTCGTTATCTCTATAGGTTAAGTGGCACTAAAATTTCTAACTCGGCTTTTAATTCAAAAGTTCTTTTTTAAGGTAATTCTTCTATCTAAAGGTCCTACTTAAGCCTTTAACCGAAATTTAATCTTTTCAGTGAATTATTAAGGGGCAGGTAAAGACTAACAACCAAAAATTACCTTAACAAGTCTTACCTGCCCGTGTCAAAAATAGTGTACGCCAGTGTTATCAGAAATGTTATTTTTACAAAAGTACAAATAACTTGGCACTGAGTTCCATATATTAAAATTTTCTGAAGTAAACTTTATCCTTTCTTTCAATGTATGTAATGTGTAATCAAATTAAAACCAAAAAACATTTTTATTACCTTTTCTGTTTAAAAGATGTTTTCATTTAAATACAAAAAATATTTTTACGACAATCTTTCTTTTTCTTTATTTAAGAAGACATCTGGTCACCTTGACGCTATCCGCTTTCATATGTGGTGTCATGGATAGAAGTGGATTTGCTGCCATCAATAACTGCATAAGACAAAGCCTAAATATATTCACCGTTGAGGCGCCATCAGAGATGGCACGCAGTAAGTAACATTCCAGACAACAACAAACGAAACAGCAGCAGTGGCAGCAGCCACTCGTTAATTTAATGGCCGTCATATAAACAATGGGGCATAAATAAACTTTGCAAAACTTACCAGTTAACACTTATGGATGATTGGCGTCTCTAGCGGGGGTATAAGTGTCGAAGAGCCCAATGGCATAAAGTTGAAATAACCGATAGTAACAAAAAAAAATTGCATATTTTTGCCATTTAAAGAAGAATTTCATTGAACGGGGGAGGAAGATGGATTTGTCGAGTAGATTTAGGTGCGTTTCACAATAATGTGCCTTTGTTTCGAAGCTGAAACACTCGTTTCAGATCCAGACTACTGGTGGTGAATGTCTAGTGCCTATACTATACTACATCTAGCTCGACTGGAAATCCAGTGACAAGAAGTGCTCTCATAAAAGCCGTTAACAGCCCCTGCAGATGCCACTTAATTCACAGTTTGTGCCACAAGAGCAGTCTTTTATGAAAAAAAAAGAAAGACAAAAAAAATGAAATCAAAAAAAATTGTATTGAAAAAGAGGGTGCCATTGAAAAGATAACAAATACCAGGCGGCATCCAACGAGCTGCCAATTGTTTACATCGTAAATAAGCGAACGTAATGATTGCCACAGAGAGAAACAACGACGACACACATGCGACATGGAGTGCCGGCCGCCTCTCCACGAAGAACACAGAAATCCCTGCCCCAACAGCTCTCTGCTCTGCAGTGGCAGCAAATACTACATATATATGACAAGGGAAATAAAACAATGATCAGACCTAGAGGCTGGAAATATGTATACAGTGGGCGACAGAATGATTAGGTCATCATTAAGGACTATTACTAATACGAATAAATTCTTTAAGAACCAAAGAATTTATATTCTTTTAAATAGGCTTTGTATTTTATGAGCCAGTTTGGAAGAGGATGAAAGTCAGAAAAAAACAATAAAAATGGGAACATATTTGTCAAATCCTGCAATAAATTTCTATGAGGTCTTGGGGACTTAAAAATAAAAAGTTATAGGTATACCATTAAATAAAGAGCAAAGGTGCTTAGAATCAATTACAACAAAAGAAATAGCACATATATTATGTTCAATGTGACAGGTCAAAGTGTTTGTTCGATTGGCATTTTTTACTTGGAAGCAATGTGATAAATTTAGTCAAGCTAAATTTAAGACACGGTTTAAGCGTAAATTCACTGGATTGTGAGACTAGTAAGTTGTAGAAAAATAAGAAAACATATCGAAGATAATAATGTACCATAGACGATATTTTTGAAAATATAATATGGTATAGGGCATAGTTAACTCAAATACCTACCTATGTAATAATAAAAATTGTATTTCAAGTTCACTGTGGCGTATACCTACCTACTATCTTCATTTTACTTTGAATACACTGTGTCGTTTGTACAAGTAGGTACACATTAGGGTGGGGCAAATTAAAGGCACTTGCTTTGATTTTCTTGATACAATGGAAAATAGGTACCTTGAAGCTCTACGCAATACATCTAAAATTATGAGCTCAACATTTTAACGTTAAGAGGGCCCTCACCGCAATTTTGTTTTTTCCCCACAAAATTTCTCTCACTTTTTCCATAGTCAGAGAAATTTTGGAATTTTATAACTTCCTAACCGTTGAACCTGGAATGATTATATTGACATATTTGAATAGAAAATTGAATGCTCTAAGTTATTCAAAATAAAATCTTTTATTTACTAAACCACCAGATAACAAAAGGCTAAGAAAACCGTTCTAATCACCTGGCGGCTACATTGATTTTGGCCTCCATGAAAAATGCTCCCAAAAATAGTTTTTTTCAAAATGAAATATGAACCAATTTTCAAAATGGTCCCAAAATTAATTTTAAAAAAATAATAAAGTAAAAAAAAAACTTTTTAAAAATTGGAAAATCGCCCGAAAAATTATACCTATGAAAACCAAAAACAACTTAAATTATTTTTTTTTTTGGGGCTTGGAGTGATTTTTCATGTTTTGTATGCCTTTCTTCATTCTTAAGCTGAGGGTGAAATTTAATTTTCGAAAAAACGCTTCAAACTTAAAGATTTTTTTTCCATAATGAAAAATATATCCACAGTCTAACAAAAAATAATGAAAAATCGTGCAATTATGGATAAATAAATATATTTACTTGACAATGCTACAGAGAAAAACTGGCAAAAATATATATGCTCGTACAAATGTATGTAAATAATGTAGGTAGTACATTTATTCTATTTTATTCTAAAATCAAAATTCGGGCGATTTTTGTACGGTTAGGAGGTTTAAAAATATCGGTTAACTTCTAAACACTTGAGGGCGTTGTACTCACATCCGTCATCCGTTTCGGCTATCAGCTCGGGTTTCCCAAATATTACCAATATTTAATGAGTGCTTGTAACCAAGCATTGTAATTTTATTCAATAAAATGGGCAGCTATTCTTTCCATAAATAAAATTTGATTTATTTGTAGGGTCGGATTGAAAACTAAAAACTAACTAAGTTTTTCTCGGAGACAAAAACAGATATCGAAAAGATTTGAACTGATTTTTGAAAAAGTAAACTCGTAATCGTTCATATGTATGTCGCTCATATCAATGATTCGTTCTTTTCAATCGTTCATTCCAATGAACTGGTGATTGCAATCAATTAATCTTTTTTGTGAACGAGTCAAAAAGAACGAATCAATCGCGATTGACACAGCTCTTAGACGTTATGTTGAGATTGTATGATTACTATTTCTCCATCGTGTTCCGTTATTTTACATGTTTTACTGCTCTTATTTTCGCAGTTATTTCGTTGTGCGATGCCCAGGCAAAACTGGTTACACGGTGGTGGCAACCTTTCCCACCTGGAAAAATGGCAAGTTGTTGTCAAGTTTAATCCAGGCCTTGGAAAGGCTTTGGTAGCAGAAATCTAGACAAGGAAAGCTCTTGTTATCCCATCCAGCGCTGCCACCCTACTCCTTTAGCAGTAGATCTACTGCGTTTAGTCCCAAATAAAAATCTACTACACAGCAAAACGAATCTACTCCTCTTTTGAGAATTTTGAAAACTAGCCAAAGTTAGTCAAAGAGCTAACAGACCCCAATGACGATTGTTGGTCAGCCTCAGGATCACTAGGAATTATTGACTTTTTCAATAAATTTAAATACATAAATGGCGAATTTAAAAGAAAGTAAGGCAAAAATATTTGTATATGTATAAATTCTTCAAACAAAAAATGTGACTTTTTACTAATTTAGTTTATTAATCATCTTTTTTATTTTTTGCTATTGCTAAAAATAATATTATAGTGGAGTTCGTTTTTGAAAGTCATCGTTGAGTCTCCAGATTATCCTATTCTTTTCCGTTAGTAAAATGTATTAGAAATGGATTGAAAATTTGATTATTTGCTGTATTTTCTGAGATCTACTGCGGTATATTGCAATCTACTGCGTTTTTTCCTCACATATACTGCGCTCAATCATCTATAGGGTGGCAGCGCTGATCCCATCACAACATTCACAACCCCATATATGAAAAAAAAAATATATTTTATACCCATCACACTATAGTAGGTAGGTAAGAAAAGTTTAAGTATGTAGGTATTTTTTAATTTTCAACATTACGTAAACTGTATTGCGAAGTAGCTCAGTAGTTAGCCTATTTGACTGGTAATCAGAAGATCCTAGTGAAGACAATTTTTTTACTTACGATATACATAGTACTATAAGGCAAGTATGGGATTCATGCAAAAAAAAAATAGAGAACAATCGAACATGACATTACGATGATAGAGAGTCTGTTCGTTTACAGCCTAAACGGCTCGATCGATTTTCTTCAAACTTGGTACATGGTGATTTTTGGTGATTATGCCAACATTGTTTTTTTATCATTTTTTTTAGAACCAAAAATAACGGTACCTGCCATAAAATTTTTTTAGTAATTTTTCATAATCGTAGTTTTCTCTAAAACGGTTCCACAAAAAAAAATAAAAAATTCAATAAATTACTCTTAATAAAGGCTTCCTTTGGGTGGAAAACCATTTTTGAAAAAATGGTTATAAATGGTACCTACAATTTATTAATTTTCGATTTTCTTGAAAACGGTACGACTAATTTTAATAATTTTTTTTATACGGAAGCTTACAAAAAATATAAATAGGTTTGTGTACCAAAATTTTTAAAAAAATATTTTTTTGGATTTTGAAAAATGTTTAAATTTTTTCTTTAAAATCAAATATTTCGAAAACAATATGATCGATTTTTTTGAAACTCGATACTTAAGAGTTTTTAAGTACTCTCTAAAATATTTTTGGAAAAAAATTGAAATTTATGAAAAATACAAAGGTTAAAACCGCAAAGGAAAATATTTTTTTTTTCTCATAAACGACTCCTACGATTTTGATCAAACTTTTCCCATATACAGTAGGACCTCTTAAATTCGAACTATTAGAGACCGGCCCTAATTCGAACCACGGAGGTGTTGCAATTACTGGATACTTATAAGAAAAAAATTTTTTGGTCGAAAGCAAAAAAAATATTTATTGCTTGAAAAGTCTGATAAAAGAAGAAAAGTTCAAGAATCCTTAAAGTTATTTAAATAACTTTGAAATTTTGGTTTGCTTCTTTTTTTAACAGTTTTTGTTGATTTCACGTTTTAAACTCTACTACCTACTGCACTAAAATCAACGTATATTTTTTCTAGAAATGTTTTCCCCTTAAATTTCTGGGAAAATATTTTTAACTTCGCTATTTTAGAGGCACTCGACAAAAAAACAACAGACAAATTCGAATTTCAGAGTGCCAATTTTGGCAAGTGTTCGAATTACAAGATACCTACCTAATGTTAAAAAAAAATAGCTGTTCGAATTAGTGGAGCGTCCGAATTACGGAGTGTTCAAACTACCGAGGTCCTACTGTACTAAACTTAGTACGATCTACTACCTACCAGAAATTATAAAATTTTACACTTATCAACAATTAATAGTAGGTACCATAGAACGTTTTTTTTTTAGTTTTTCATTATCGGCTAAACGTATTTAGGCCCATTTGCATACGAAACATAAATATTTAGTTGAACTTAAGGGCTTATGTGACAGTTTACGCAGAGGAAAAAGTAGAACGTAAGCTCTAAGTAGAATATATAAATACTTAAGTATCGTATCAGCAAACGGGTCTTAGATACATTTTTTATATACAAATTTCAGATGAGAGTAAATAATATTGCATATCAAAATTTTCAAAAAAAAAAGTTTTTGAATTTTTCACAATTTTTTTTTTTTTTTTTTTTTTTGCTTTTTATATAAAAATTCTAAGTTTAACCCAGTAA
This sequence comes from Dasysyrphus tricinctus, assembly GCA_963921185.1. Taxonomy (NCBI): domain Eukaryota; kingdom Metazoa; phylum Arthropoda; class Insecta; order Diptera; family Syrphidae; genus Dasysyrphus; species Dasysyrphus tricinctus. The sequence goes on from OY992531.1 coordinate 32,847,299, forward strand.
ATTCTTGAATTTCAATATGCTTGCTTGGTAACGTAAAATGTTCACCAAGTTTCCCAAGTAGTTTTTTTTTCTATGGTTTCTGGCAGTAAATTGCAAGATATTTCACGTTTATAGACACACCTTATATTTTGAGGTCTTATAGTGACATGTACAAAATAATCTGTCATGTAAATGACTGAGTCAATCAGTTGATCGTGTAAGGTTACAAAAAAAAAAAATATTATTGAAATGTTCTCATTTAAAAACTTCGATTTCACTCATTTTTTCCACATCACTATTTTTCTGAATGATAAAATAAACATAACAACATTTCCATTTCATACACATATCCCTTTTTCAATACCACTGACTGTCACCCCCAAGTTATATCCGCATAACGCATCCGAATAGATAGGTACCTACCTACTCCTACATATGTATGTATGTACATAAATATCCTCTCCATTCATTTATGCGAAAATTGTGTGAATTTGCGCAAATCAAAACCACTTCAAACGACTTTGCATGATGCAGCAGAAAAGAATAAAAAAAACCTTCTGAAAATGTTTCATTTTTGTTGCATTTTATATATTTTTTTTTTTTTTAAATGGCAACACAAAGATGCAATAAAATATTTCCTACTTTTGAATGAAAAGAATCTGGCTCGACCAGCATTTATGAAGCTCCTGTTTGCTTTTCAAAACCACCCTCAAACCAAACCAACCCCTAATAATATTGTTTATGTCATCTCTCGGCACGTTGCCTGTGTGTCATCGTTTTTTTTTTAATGATCATTGTCTCAGACGTAATCACACTTATCTTCTTTATCTTTTACATGAACATCCCTCCACCCACATACCTACCTACATTTCAAGCCTTGCGGGGGTTGGCACATGTAACAAGAATAAATCCCTTATCACCCCTAGAACCCATATCAAGAAAACAGTTAAAAAGCAGAAATAACAAAAATAAAATTTCGAGGAAGGTATCTGTTATAATTGGCCAAAGGACGAGAAAGTTGTTGGTGCAAAAAAAAAGGAAGAAACATACGTTCTCTGCAGATAAAGGTAGAGAGAAGCTAGATATCTATCTACACGAGTACACGTAAGCCTGCAGAGGAAATACTTTTACGGTTTTTTTATATTTTGTGTCTAAAAATGTTACGTTTCCTTTTGTTGAATAAGTCGTTAATTTAACATAGTTTTTCTTGTATGCTTAGAACTAAACTTAAATTAGGTCTCTTCTCTATCATCATCTTGTTGTACTCACTTGCATCGCGATGCCATTTTTAAACAGCACACCTCCATGATGGTGCCTTAAGGGAATTCCTGAGCTCACACTAAACAAATAAATCCTTCACAGTAGGAAACACACGAACAAAAAACTTAACCAAAAAGAAAACACTTTTTTCACTCTCGCTCTCGCTTGCACTGCTGGAACACACCAGCTGACATTTAGCACACAGAAACTTGATGGATTATCAGAAGGAACACCCGCATAGAATTTATTTTTATAAGTCGTAGTCGGTAATCCTTTTTTCGGACTTTGGCAATAGGTACGGTACCTAACTATTCGTCTTACTTTTTTTTTAATATATTTTTTTGTCTGCGACGTAGAAGACAGAAATTACCTTCTCGTTTAAATTAAAAAAAAAAAACAGGACAAGGATGGGAGAAGAAACCCCACAAGGTTTTCGTTTTAAAATTGGAACTCCCAACAGGATACTCTCGTAGCAATTGTAATATCCGTGAACCGTTACAATTAAATATTCACTATTTGCATCTGAAAGGAAAACACCGTTGTTGTTTTTTTTTTTTGTATCAAAACACTGTTTGACAACTAACTGGGAAAATTCGATAAAACACTCGCCAGCGACGTACGATTGACACACACTCACGTTATGTCTGACTAAAGACTGAACTGAACTTCTGTAGATAGAAACCGAATCAGCTCGTTCGGAGTTGTTGGGCTTTAAGATTCACCCGTTTGGAACTTTGGAGCACCACTCTCGTCGTCGTGTCGGTCGTCTTCTTTTCTACTTCCAATATAACACAACGTTCGACTCGACTCAAACAACGATAATGGATTTGTATAGCTGGAAGGGAATTCATTCATTGGGGCCTTCCAGTTATGTGATAATGTATAGCTGCGGCTGGAGCCGGTTTGGGGATTCTCTTGGAAATAATATTATTTTTTTTTAAAGCGATCTCGGCGTGCATGTGTTGGTTTATTGGAACCTGCAATGTTGGGCACTATCAGCATCAGCTGTCTTCCATACAGTTTACCTTTAACCATATCACTTTAGATGTGGTGTGTCAAATTTGTTTTACGTAAGTGGGGGGTGGAAGGGTGATGTTAAGCAGGTGGCTTTAACTGGAAGTTTGTTGTTGTTTGGGTCATGCGCATTATTATGGGGAGCTGGAATATTTGTTTTGTGTACTCAATTGGTGGGTGTGGGTATTGGTGTCCGTGTATTGTTTTTGTTTTGGAACCAGTGCCGGTAGATAAAAGAAGTGGTAGAAGTTAGGGAATAATGGAGTAGCTAGTTGGCAGAGGCAAAAAAGATTTTCCACAATACAAATTTATACTGATCGAGTTTTTTGATTGATTTCTCAGTAAACTGCAAAAAACACCTTTTAGCATTCTCGAGAACGGTTCTTAGTACCTACCTACAAAATACTTGTTAATTTCTTTTCTGTAGGCAATTTGATTATTAGTTTAATCCTAAGTACAATATTTTCTTATAGAGTTTATAATTTCAGAGCTACAAATAGAGGGCTCACAGTTGTACCGAACCAAGTCAAAAAAAGATACAGTGGAGGCCCAGTATAACGAATGATATAGTGTATAAGGTCCATTCGTTATATAGAAATTTCGTTATACCTATTAAATACTTTTCTTCTACAAAAAAGTACCTATTGTTTATTTTTCTACACTATATCTAATAGCATTTTCCAATATGGCCTCATCTGGAGTTGGAAACCTCGTCTTTATTGACAATACGATGAGGACTGGAGATTATCTTAATATTTAAAGAGACAATTTGCCGTATTGTGTTGCGAAACTGGGTTAACTGGATCATGGGTCTCCCAACAAGACAGCGACCTCAAGCAAACATCGAAATTGGTCACGGAATGGTTACTCCATGTTATAAGGCAACTAGAAGACCTTCCGCGATCCCCAGTCTTCATCGATATTTGTGAGATTATCTTCATAAACAGATCCCGAAGAGGAATATATTAAGCAAAAAGGCACAAAATTCAATTTTATTTGAAGAGTTACAAGAAATCCCAGCCAAATTGACAAGGAAGCTAGAAGAGTCAACCTCCAGGCGCATAGAAGCTATCCTAAGGACATGAGGGAAGCTGACGAAGAATTGGTTTTAAGTTTTCCGCTTTAATTGAAAAGTACATTTTTTTTTGGCGCCATAAAAATGAAGTTATTTTTTAAGTGAATTATTGCTATAATATTTTTTGTTAAGTTTTATATGCCAATATATACATCTTTTCCTAAAAGGTCGAATCTATTTGCTTCAACAGAGTTACAAAAATGCAGTTCACAGCAGTACACTTTTTTTTTGACGCTCACAGCCTATATAGCGCCTTTAAGTATGTTTTTTTTTAGCTTTTGTCTCTTTTCTCCTTAAAGGTTATTGTTGTGGAATAAAATGTACTAGGTACAGAGTTGTAGAACATGTCGTTTTCTTTACTAGGTACATGTATTTTTTTTAACAAAAAAATCCTAATAATGTTTGTTTAAAATCTTTAATATGCAATACATTTTCAGCTTATTCGAAATTTGTATAGGTATCTAGGACATAGCAAAATTAACTCTTATTCTTTCCGCCAATGGTGAGGAAATTCAAAATAAAAAAACCGTTTAACAGGAGTAGTGGGGCTGCTAGTGAGGTCAACCATTCATTTTGACCTGACGGGTTGAGCTTTAGTATACAAATAGTCCATGTCCTCACTTTACTTTTAAGATGTGTTGCCAAGGTGGCAACACTGTCAGAAGGACAAGAGAAGGGTTGCCACAATTCCGAAATGTTGCTTATAAATCGAAAACCAAGGGTCGGACGATGACCCGAGAACTCCCGTTGGATTTAACACCCTTGAAACCATAGGACCATATAATTGTTTTTCTCCCACCCCTCCCTTTGCATGAAGGGGGAGGAAAAAAGCCGTTTTGGAAACAAAATTTGAAAAGCCAATGAAAGTTAGAAAAATATTTTTACTATTAATATTTAAAAATGGTGTCGACGCAGAGTTTCACAATCTACTACATTACGTCCAGAGTTGATTGAAAACCTACTTTGGCTTTTTTTTAAAAAGCCACTTTCAAAGTGCTGGGGAGGGGGATTTTAAAGATTAACAAACTTAGATATTTATCTTGGAATAATATAAGCATATGACATATGTATTAAGGGTATTTTTTAATGCCCGACCTTACTTAATTAAAATGAACTCGATACAACTACCTTTAAAAAAGTTATAGCCTTCTTCATAAATGAAGACCGAATTATTAGTTAAACACGTAAAATATTACCAAATTTCAACAGCATTGACACGAAACTTGGTCCACATATTTCATTTGTCATAAGCAACAAGAATCAAAGGACTCTATAAAAATATTTGTTGCGAAAGGGTGTTTCTTTTAATGAATTAGAAAAATTTTCTACTACTACCATGAAACCCCTCCCAAAACTGGTACGTTGATGAAAGTTGGTGAAAATGTTTGATAATTCATCGGAAGCAAGAAAAACGTTTTCTCGGCACAGCCCAATAAATATATGTCTTCAAATACTATTATAAATTGCTTAAAAACATTGCAAGGTGTTTGAACTTAAAAAAAAAACAAGTGTCTCACTGTTCACAAGCCTTGCTCTACGCATGTTTCTGAACTCTGAAGACTGCAGTTGCAGTGGTAAATTGCAGTGAAGAACTTTCATTTTCCCGAATTAAAAAACAGAATAATTATAACGCTCCTGGATAAGCGAAGAACGTTTGAGCAGCTAAGCTAAAAGCTTAAAATATGCCAATCGGTGGTCATAAAAGTCCAGAAAAGGCGTGTTATTGTTCCTAAAGCACAAGTCAAAAGTTGCAAACAATTTTTGACGTATGCGGACGGCCCTCACGGGATATTAGAAATGAAAAGGAACAAGTGTTTAACACCAAATCATGCTTATTTAGCCATAAATAAGTCCGTTAGCCGATGAACTACAAGAAGAACCCTCAACGACATTGGTTATATCTCAGCGGTTAAAAAAAAACAAAAGCCTGCAAACTCGGAAAAAATCCTGAGGTGTGGTTAAAGTTCGACATAGAACACAGAAATAGTAAGTTAAGCATGAAAATGTCACTATCGTGGCAAGCGAGTGATGTCACATGTAAAAAAAACTTTATTTAGGATAACAGTAACTATGGCATCAAAAATATTTAATAAATTTTAATTTAATTTTTTTTTTAATTTTGCACTCACAAAATTAACAGCTTGCGGAGAATCGCACATCTACCTAGTTAAAATAATTAAAGCTAAGCTTATAGAAACCTCACAAATATTATTTTAAAATATTATATTTTTTTTTAATTAAATTACACTAGTCAACAATATTAAAGGAACAAATTTTTTTTCAATTTTTGTTAGCGTTTTTTGAAGAGCTGTATCTTTGTGACGAGTGGTCGTATTGAGTTGAAATAAAAAGCATTTTACAGCTTTATGTTTTTTGTTTCTAGATTTGTTTGCAAACAAGTTTTTTTGAAGTACCGTTATTGCGTTATTGCAAAAAATGAGACGAGACAACAAAATTATTTTGTTTTTATTTTTTTTTTGAAGGTCCTCATTTCTATGGATAAATTTTTTTGAGTCAATTAAATATCATGATCAGATACCTTGTTTATTCAGCTTCAATTCAGTATTTTTGTTGTTTTCGTACAATTTTTCTTGACATGGTTTATCTGACTTTGAATGAAAAAAGATACTTTTAGCCTTGATTACCAATATCTCTGCAAATAATGACGTTATAAAAAATTCAAAGACAGTTTTGGAAATTTGAAAAAGCGTTTTACAAGATTTTTTTATGATTTTGTAGAAATTATTTTTTTTTACCGTTCACCGTTAGTTTAAAAAAAGTACTAAAAACCGAAGTTTTGTGGTCTTTTCGTAAATCTTTTTTTTTTCGTTGCAAATATTGATTGCATGGCTTGCGTTGGTATGCACATTTAAAGACTTTTAAATCATCAATATTCTTGTAAATTTTCAAATGGATTCATCGATCCGTTTTTCCTCACCAAAACTTCAAAGTCTTACAAACCAGGTAAAGGAACAAATTGTGGTGTTCCTAAACAATGCGAAGTTGTCATCAAAATGACAAGAAAACCGCAATTCCAGTGGATTTTTTTCACAGTTTTGCATTGGTTAGATACTTTTTTGAATTGAAATGAAATAAAAAGTACATTAAACAAAAAAATAAAAAAAATTTTCAAACAAAATAACTTGATTTTTTTATTTTTTTTTTTTTTTTTTTGAAAAATGTAATTTTTTTTTTCATTTCCATTCAAAAAAGTATCTAACTAATGCAAAACTGTGAAAAAAATCAACTGGAATTGCGGTTTTCTTGTCATTTTGATGACAACTTCGCATTGTTTAGGAACACCACAATTTGTTCCTTTACCTGGTTTGTAAGACTTTGAAGTTTTGGTGAGGAAAAACGGTTCGATGAATTAATTTGAAAATTTACAAGAATATTGATGATTTAAAAGTCTTTAAATTTGTATACCAACGCAAGCCATGCAATCAATATTTGCAACAAAAAAAAAAAGATTTACGAAAAGACCACAAAACTTCGGTTTTTAGTACTTTTTTTAAACTAACGGTGAACGGTAAAAAAAAATAATTTCTACAAAATCATAAAAAAATCTTGTAAAACGCTTTTTCAAATTTCCAAAACTGTCTTTGAATTTTTTATAACGTCATTATTTGCTGAGATATTGGTAATCAAGGCTAAAAGTATCTTTTTTCATTCAAAGTCAGATAAACCATGTCAAAAAAAATTGTATGAAATCAACAAAAATACTGAATTGAAGCTGAATAAACAAGGTATCTGATCATGATATTTAATTGACTCAAAAAAATGTATCCATAGAAATGAGGACCTTCAAAAAAAATAAAAACAAAATAATTTTGTTGTCTCGTCTCATTTTTTGCAATAACGCAATAACGGTACTTCAAAAAAATTTGTTTGCAAACAAATCTCGAAACAAAAAACATAAAGCTGTAAAATGCTTTTTATTTCAACTCAATACGACTACTCGTCACAAAGATACAGCTCTTCAAAAAACGCTAACAAGAATTGAAAAAAAATTTGTTCCTTTAATATTGTTGACTAGTGTATAATTGAGTTTAAAAGTTATTTAAAATTTGCATTCAAAATAGTTTCAAAGTCTGAATTTTGTTTAAGATCTTTCAAATAAGTATTGAATTTAAATTTTATTGTTGGACTTCCTCTGCCAACTTGAGGCAACTCAATATGGCTGAGTTATAAAGTAATTTTTAAAATCTAGGTGATAGGTGATTCCTGTAAACTTCTTAATAAAGTTTCGGTCCTGAATATGAATAAGTAGTATATTAGATGAAAATACATACATACATATATGTAGTACTGTTTTCAAGGCAATAAAAGATTTGTTTGTACCAATGACTATAAATAAATAATTCGTATCGGTTGATGAGTTCAGCATCTTTTTCAATTTATATAACTTGGTGACGAGAATCCTCACCTTCTCCAAAAAAAAAAAATAAACTAAGGCTAGGACCGCACTTGCGATTTTCAGTCGGTGCGATTAAAAAATCGGTGTCGCAACAAATAATTGCCATGCACGCACTTGCGGCTATCTATCGCGCGATTTTTTAGTCGCAAGAAATAGAACGTAAAGCTTTTAATATGAATGCACGCACATGCGTCTATTTAATTTTGCGACAGAAAAAACGCTCAAAAAATAGATCTGGTTCCATTTTTTTAATCCCTGCGATTTTAAAGTCGCATATGTGTGCATTCACATTTAAAACCATGTGTCTCATTTCTTGCGGCTAATTAATCGTACGTTTGAAAATCGCAAGTGCGTGTATAATTTTTTCTAGTTGCGACTACGATTTTTTAGTCGTGCTATTTTAAATCGCAAGTGCGAGCACAACCATCTAAGTCCGTTTGTTTCATTTTAACTTTCGACAATCGCATCGCCAGAAAAATGGAACAAATTTTCGACTTTTAATCGTCGCGATTTCCAGGTCGCATGTGCGTTCATTCTTATTAAAATTCATGTGTTCTATTTCTAGCGACTAAACAGTCGCGCGATTAAAATCGCAAGTGCGGTCCTAGCCTAATGCTTATACATTGTATTCATATTCCAACTATAGCAACCTTAACCCCATAATATCTTCTCCGCATACCTATCCCTGGTTACCAAGTTCCATTAATTTTGCGTAACATGTTATGATAGATAAATGATGTAGGTTTTCAAACTTGCGTCATTTTATCAAAGGGATATTATTTTATTTCTTCTTTCAGATTTTATTTCAAACTCTTCAACTTGTGATTGCATATTCAGAAAGGAACTACACTTCAAAATCACATTGCAAAGAAGTATTTTCTCTCTTACTTACTTTATTTTCAAATATCCTTGACACTTTTGCATTGAATTCATTCACTTGACAATAATTCCATTCATTTTTCCCCCGAGAGAAAATAAAAAAAACAAAAATTTTCTTTTGCGAATTCCTCAGTTTGTTTTCTGTCCTTTTATATTATTTGTTCCATTGCTGCTGACACCCGTTTCTATATTATTTTGATTTAACTACTTCGTCCTGTCTGCCACCCTTATTCCTTCTACCCACTTCCACTTACCATCCACTATAGCCCAGGCAAAGAAAAGGATATCGAGAGATCCATTTCATTGAACTTATAGCCGAACAGCACTATTTCGCGTGCTTTAAACGTTAACTGCAGCCGCGAGACCACGACACGACACTACGACACAATGGATTCTAGGACTGAAAAACAGCAGGACTTGAAGGGTGAGTAAGAAAAAAAATTATATTCACACAACTTGGTCGCATGTACTTGCACTTCTGTAATGAAACTGTAATTTTTTTTTTTTTTAAGAAAAAAAATTCGTATGTCATCAATCAAATCAATATGTTTTCTCTTATTGAAATATCTGCTTCACTGGGCTTATTGATTGAATTCGAATCTGGATTAATTGGTACCAGAGAAAATTATCTACTAAAATTATGGGAATTTTTTTTTCTAGAAGAAACATTACAAAATTTTGATGAATCTTAAAAAATAGGATTAATCCAGTATAAGAAGGTTTTATAATACAAATTCTATATACTACTGAATTAAATCAGCCAAGTAGAAGACTTAGCATTAAGGATTGGACTTGTTGAATTATTGATTCAAAATAGCTTTTTATGGCCTTAAGTCAGTATTGTTGATTCTATGATCTACAATTATTCTAATTATTGTAAAATCTCAAATCGGATTTCAATAAAGGTTACAAGAACACAAACGCTTAAACCTTTTGCTGCATATAACTAACCCTAATAAATAAAGTACCTTAAGTAAGAAATACGGAAAAAAACGAATAACAATGAATTAGTTGCCAGTGCCAGTGTCAGTGCTATTGAAAGATATTACTATGCCTCCCTTCGCTCCTCTTTCCATATTAAAGCTTCAACACGGCTCAGTGCATTCATCAATGTGTAGATGAAGCAACCGCGACGATGAAATGGAGGTCGAGGCAAGGCGGTAAAATGTATCACGGCAAAAGGATTCGACGACGAGTTGAACGACTTTGAGAACTACGATATCGTGCGATTGGGCAATTTGTCGTTATTCCATTTTGTTTTTTTTTTTTTTGCATGCTTGCGATGTTGTTCAGTTATAATTATGTTAAGGGTCATTGAATGTGCATCAACCTGCTGCATGAAGATGAAGGGTATAAAATATGCAAGGTTTGTTTTTTTTTTTTATTTTTGTTGCATAGGAACATACGTTTTAATAGTTCGAGGTGGGTTCGTTAATATAATGCTGCGGGTTGAGACTGCGATAAGGGATGTTGAGGGTTGAATTATCGATTGTTTTTTTTTTTTTTCAATTTTGTGTGAATGCTTGTTGAATTGTGAAGTTGATAAGAGAATCATTGAGAGTGAATAAAAATGCACACCATTGAATTAAATGAAAAAAAGGACGAAATTGTAATGCAATCGGAAAGCATGCAAGCCTCGGTGGCGCAGTAGGCAGCGCGTAAGTCTCATAATCTTAAGGTCGTGAGTTCGAGCCTCACCCGGGGCAATATCTTTTTTTTTTATTTTCAACTTCCTGAATAGTCCCACTGAACAATTTTTCATATTAGCAGGTTTTGAGTTTTGAAAGAAAATCAACAAAAACCTCACCTAGTACTTATAAATATTTACTAAAAAAAAACTATTAAAATAGATGCAAATAAATAAACAAAATTAAATTTCATTCTAAATTTTTTAAATACGAGCATCTGTGCTGGAATCAAATAATGTCTCCAGAGTCTACAGCAGTTTCTTGCAGGCATAGGCGCCCGGAGGGGGGGGCAAGGGGGGGCAGTTGCCCCCCCCCTGGCTCTGGACAATACCACAACACTAAGAAAATTTTTCATTTTTTTCTTTGTATTTTAACAAATACTTTGCCTTCTCTGCATGATTTGCCCCCCCCCTGGGTCTGGATCATGCCAAAAGTTTCTGAAAATATCCTTTGTTTCGATATTGTTGGAAAATATGGATATTTTCTTTACAGCTTCTTTATTGAGTTCATGGTTTGCCCCCCCCTGGCATTACCACGCAACTTGCATTTTTTACTTTGAATTTTAACAATGTATGTATGTTGTATATACAATGGGGCATATGCACAAAAATGAAGTACTTACTACCAGTAAATGGTTAAAGTAAATACTTGTACTACTAGTAGAAGCTGAAACTTATAGTATTTACTGTGTTTGGTATGCATAAAATAAAGTTAATACTGGTAACCACATACATATGTACTAGTAATAAATACTGAATTCATCCAAGAAAATGCTACTGATTCACCCGAAATTGGTTGTATATACTGACTAAATAAGTTTACGTGGAATTGGAAGCTGGTGTTTTGAATTTATTTTATAATTTACCGATCTATCAATTCTTCTTTTGTAAACACTTTTAATGTATATGTACTTATGGGCTCAGTGTGTGTTTCTGTTTGGGAATAATTTCATTAGATTTTGAGAGGTTTTCTCGCGGAGATGTCTACCATTTTGCTAGCTATTCTCATAACTGTGTTCACATGTGGTTTTCGATCTTGAGAGCAGCTTGCAGAATTATGCACTTGGAAAATTATTACTTTTAATAGAACAAACACCTGTAAGTCATTCGTTTGGTATGTCTCCTTTTTCTACTTTTCTGAGCCAATTTTTCTGAGAAATTAAAATTGATCCGATTGCTTTGACTTGACTCACGACTGTGAATTTTTGCATTCAGCATACAAAAGTATTTAATATAAAATGTTCAAGTTGGTTTTTACAAACTTGAACAATTTGCAGTAAATACTGGAAATAAAAAGTACTTACTAGTTTTTATGCATACCATTAAAAGTATTTACTGACTAATTCATAGGAAACTAGTTAATACTTTTGCCTCCAGTAAATACTTGTTGTTCAGTATTTACTTTGGTTTTATGCATATGACAATAAGTAAATACTATACAAATTTACCAGTAAAAGCACTTACTACCGTTTATGCATATGGCCCAATGATGTATATACTATACATACACACAAATCTTGTAAATGAAAAAAAAAACTTCTTCAATGAAGTAATTAATCGTTTTGGTAGAGAGCCAAGGCGTATGCAATTCCTTTTTCTAAAGAATAATTTATGACACAAAAACGTAAGTTTGTTTAATACGTAAGTAAGTAAAATATTTACATACACCGTAGTCTTTAGGAAATAAACGTTAATATGTATAAAAATTTTATTGTGTAAGCATAAAATTCTAATTTAAAGCTTATTTGCTTTGGGTCAGTTGCTTAAACTGATATTAATATTTTTAATTGATCATCAGCCCTATCACGAATTCAATGGTAATCGGATTTGTTTAACAATCCCGAAAAAAATTATCACCGAATGTTTTCTTGATGGTAGTTTGTGTGAAGTTTTGCACTACGATGGATTCTGTGATAGTTTTTTTTTTTTTGGGATTCGAATCAAGTGTCCGATAACAATGACGTTCATGATGAGGCTGAATAATGAAGTTGAAGTAAATATTTAAATTTTGTTTACAAATAAAAGGTGGAGATTTTCTTATTTTAAAGAAAAAGTTTGATTCGGAATTCGAAATTTTTGTTTTGAATTTTCAAATCTTATTTATTTCTTATTTTTTTAATATAATATAAAACAAAGTCGGGTTAGTTAAACCATTTATAACTCAAGAACGGCTGGACCTATTTAATTGATAACTGATTTGTTGGAACCGTCTCAAATAGTAGAATAACTAATAAAATATCCGAAAAATTCACAGACAAAATTATATGCACTTTGGGTACCTGTTTTATATATGCAAAATAATAAATCAATTGAGTTTGAAAGCAAATGAATCAATAATTATCAAAAATGATCTGAAAAACTAAAATAAAAAAAATTATCATACAGTCTATTATCCGGAGTTCGTTTTATATATTTATAGAAAATAGTTTAACGCTGAAGAATTTGTAAGCAGTAGGTACGTCCAAAGTTGTTTTGGATTTTGTGATTGGCTGAACGGATTTAAATAAGGATCTGAAAAGGCCCTTAAAATAAATCTTTCTTCTTCAAGAATCCATTCACTGCGGCTGTGAAGCTATTTATTAAAAAAAATACATGGTCCCCATCTGTCAAGCCATTAATTTTCAAAGTCTGTTGAAAAATGGCTACAATGTCGATGCTTTAAGAAAACTTCTAAAAAATCAGAAATTTTCACATTTTTTACAAAAAGGTGATTTTATGGCCTTTTCGAATGGGTATAGAATTACAGTTCTTGTTTTGAAAAGAAGAGAAAATTGTTCCGGATTTGATTTCAGAATCGTTCACACGTATCGAATCGGTCTTCAGGATTGCCAATCGAAAAGGCCATTAGGGAAATTCGTTGACATTTGCATATTTTCAAAACAGGGTGTTTCAAAAACATGTCAACATTTTGCAACTTCGTTGTTCCTTGAAAGATTTAAATGAAATTGACACAGGTGAAAGCTTATACAGAATTAAAAAAGAAAAAATATTTCCAAAACAGGGTGCTTTAAAAAAAAATGTCAACTTCGTTGTTCCTTGAGTGATTTCAGTAAAATGACAGGATAGCGGAGACAGAACTATAACAGAAACGAATATTTTCAAAACAGTGTTTCAAAAAATGGCACCATCATCACCATGACCTGTGGCAATTTCATTGAAATCACTCAATTCGATTTCATTGAAATCTATCAAGGTCAAAAGATTTCGAAACTGTCCTTTTTCCTTTTGTAAAATTACATTTTTATTTCTTATTTCAAAGGTTCGTGAATGGATCTTCAATAGTTAGATAGTTTTATTGACTCCTTTTATTTCATGAAATATAAATACTTATAAATTATTTGAATATTGAATCTTCTCAGACTGTCATTTTCGAATATAAATACATTTAAATGGCAAAAAGTAGAAAATTTTAAGAAATATAAAACTGTATTAATTTAAAAATTAAAGTTCTTCTTCTATAATACATCTTCTATATCGTAGTGCAGTGACAGTAAAGTTATAAAGCGCATCCCATCCTTCTTCCCAATCGAGTATGTTCAGAAACTCCAATTCACAAAGGCTGAGTTTATTGAAGTACCTCATCCGGAATTCTCTTAAAACCGGGCATACTGCAATTAAGTGATATGTATCCTCGTGTTCTTTCATAATGCAGACTACACTGCAAGGGCAGATCTGGACGATGTCATATAATATAGATCAAGCAATTCACCTCCCGCGTCTTAAAAATGATGTTCATTTTATCCACTGGGGTTGTATTCAGTAGATACGTTTTGTTCTGCAGATTGAAATTCAAACGGCTATAGTAGCTCCTAAACTCTGATCTGAATCTTTCATAGAGAACACTTCCAAATTTTTCCAATATTACATTAAACTTAATTTTTAATAGAGACGGCTGCTCGTTTGGTACTATGACTAAAACAATGCCACATGTTGCGGCAAGATTCTTCCACTCAACTATCATAGCTCCTCTTGTTTGAACAGCCGCAGTAAAACTATTTTTGGTATCCTTTTTTCCTCCATATCCATAATTTTGATGATATAGTTTAAATGCATTTTAAGAGTATCAATAATCATTGGCGGTGCCCCTGTCTCCAGATAGAGCATATAGTTAGGTGTACTCCTTGGCAGTCAAAAAATCCTTTTAATAAAATATCGTAGACATTTTTCCACGGCTTCAAAAGAACGATATCCCCAAACTTGAGCACCATAGAGAAGAACTGCTGTTGATGTGAAGCGGAATATCTTTTGCTTTGCGCTGTGCTGAATGTATTTGCTCTTTATACGCCGACGAGATCGCTCGATTTGCCTCCGCTAATTTCCAATCTAGGTGCTTATTCATGTTCAGATTCGACGTTATTAAAACTCCCAGGTATTTGTACTCCCGTACGATTTCAATTGTTCTCGCATAGTAAATTCGGAACGAACCAAATTTTATAGATCCCACATCCTAGCATTTTTGGTTCGATCGTGAAAATTAATTTTGTTTTAATAGAATCAAAAATAAGATTCCCTCTTGATTTTTTCACGAGTGAACGAATGATATTTTATTTTTCTATAAACCTTGCTTTGTATACAAAACCTTCCAAAAATATGTCTGTGTGATTAAATAAGTACGGTCTACTATTAAATATAAAAAAAATTTACGCTAGACAACTATTAACAGTTCATAATTGACTGAAACATTTAAAAGAAATTATTTATAAAAAAAAACTTCCAAAAAGTTCTATTTATATTAAATATTAAAATTAAAAAATTTTTTTTTGAATACCCATTTTTTTCGAAAATTCGATATCTCAAAATTGGTTTGGTGCTTGCCCCCCCCTGGACAAAATCCTGCGGGCGCCTATGCGTTGCAGGCACACATTTAAAAAAAAAAACAGTATTGAATAAAATCGGTCCTCATTCTGGATGTTTTCCTTATCATAAATTAAAAAATTAAGCGATATACAGTGGTCTCGAATGCCAAAAGTCATGACAAAATTGAAAATTTAATGGTTTTGATTGTTATTTAGAAGCATTTAGATTGGCATTGTATGAGTTGAAACCCCAGATTTTACCTTTTTCGAGAGACTCCAGATTTGTATTTTCTTCATGAAATTATTGTGATAATATTGGTTATTCTTTGCCAAAAACTACAGTTATTCTTTGTGTTCTTCTTGTGATTTTTATGTGAATTTTCTTATAAATTTCTAGTTTGAATTGGGTATTATGGCTATTTACTCGAGATCTTTGCTTTGTTACTAATTTACTGTTGGTAATTTTCTACATTCGAATGTTTTTTTCTTTAGACTTTAAAATCACGTAACCGATTTTTATGAAATGTTCAGCTTTGTTGATATTATCTTGTGACAGGTTAAGGAAGTTTGTAAAAAAACTTGGTCAACTGCCATGCCCTCTATTCTTATTTCTTGATGTACTTAGAATCAATCGTTGAAAGTTCTCAATCTCCATAACTTTCAAAATGTTTATATTTTATAAGATCATTTTCTATTTAAAGTGTTGTTTGTTAACAAGGAAGGGTACAATGATCGTACACTCAAACTTCAGGCTATGAGTGCAAAAGTTGTATAACTCTTATTTTTCACACTTAGCAAATTGTATTTATTATTTGTCTTATTTTTTCATATAATGTTACATAAACATAATAGACACAATATAATAATTTTTGAGCATCAAACCTTTTCAGCAATTTGTATAATCACCATTTGAACAATGTATGCAGTTTTTTGCTCGAATTAAATCCAAATTTTCATTTTTTAATTAATATTACGTATACGCCACAGTGTACCTATCATTTTAAATTGCAAAAATGGAACAGCAGATTAATTGTCAGTTAAAATTGACAAATATAATTTTTATCTGATGGAAATCTTCAAAAGAAACTCGCTAAGAATCGGTACCGAGTAAGGTAGGACTCTTACCGCAATAGAACCACCGATGCATCAGCAGCAATCTACGAAAGATCGACAAATGATTTTTCTTTCTTAATTTATATATCATGCATTGGGGGAGGTTTCAAGTTATAACACTTTCCCATAACTTTTAGACCAGAACTTCTGTACTGTTTATAGGAATTGGAACATTGTTTATGTTTTTGTTTGTAAAGTTTATATGCGTCGATTTTGTTTCGTTTAATTTGATACGCCATTTCTGCGTCCAATCACTAACTTTACCGACTGTATTTTGCAATTTTTATGTAGCCTTCGTAATGAATTTATCTGGCACCAATATTGCAGTATCATCAGCAAAGGGGGCCATGATAGCGTGGATGTCTACTGGAATATCCCTTGTAGGTATATAACAGATACTGGGTTGGTCTTAGGACACTTATTTGGGGTACACTGGCTTCAATTTTTTTATAGTTCCGAGTAATTTTGGTCGTACCTTACTCTAAAGGGTCGATTCGTAACTTAGGGTTTCAGTATTTTGTAGTACTGCCTGGGAAGTTCCCTATGCAGTTTGTACTCTAGTGCCGAGTGCCAATCCTTGTGAAAGGCTTGAGTTACATCTAAGAATATAGCCGACCGTACTTGTTTTTCTTCAAGTGCCTTTTTCACAACATCCGTAATTATTATGTAGATGCCAAACTGATGGCTTGGAAGTAGTCTTCTTCTTTCTATTATTTTGCTAAGCCTTTTCAGTTGCAGTTTTTCAAAAACTTTTGCCATGATTGCTATAAGCGATATTGTTCTGTATGATGTTACTTCTGTTGGTGGCTTACCTTGTTTAGGTATGACAATGACTTCTGCAATTTTCCAATGATGTGGCATATATCTTAGTTTAAGGCATGCATTTATTATAAATTGGAGATTCTTGAAGGCAATTAAAGGCATTTATTTCTAAACCTCAGCAGTAATTAGATCGTACACTGGTGAGTTTTTGATAGACAACTTATGTTGACACATGCTTCTTACTTCTTTGAGCGTGACAAAAGACATTTCACATTCGTCGTTTCTATCAACAAACTGTAAGGGCTCTGTAGCTGTGTTTGCTGGGCATAGCTTAGAAACATTTGCGAGATATTCAGCGAAGAGATTAGCCTTTTGTTTCGGGATTTCGATCCATTTACCATCGTGGGATTTTACTGGCGGGTTTTGGTTTTGTGTCTGTGGTCTTTTTAGGTACTTTCCATAAGGAGCAGTTGGTAGAAGCACCCGCCGTCAGACTATTCAGGAATCTACTAAGTGAATCATTTTCAAACTGACAGATTTGTTTCTATAGTTCGTTCTTAAGACGGTTAAAAACGGCCTAATCACCTGGAAATCTCGTAACTTTCCACTTTCTTTAAGCTCTTCTTTTTTCCCATATCAGCTCCTTTATTTCGACAGGATATTTTATTTATTTTTTTCTTGAGTGCGAAATAGTTGGAGTACTTTCTTGAGCAGCTTGTTGCACTTCAGCAATAAATTGTTCTCCTTCACGATCAATTTGTTCAATTGTTTGTATGGGAGAGTTTATGGTTGAAAATAATTATTTAAAGCATAGAAATTTTACTTTTTTGTATTTAGCACCATCTATCAGAAAATTTAAAAAGTTTGGATTGCACTTGTCACACGCATTTTTACTGTTTCCGAAAATCCACTCGAAAACTATAAATAATTACATTGTGCTTTGAGTTTAATTTTTGTCTCTTATCAGAACTTCTCTAGTACTTCACGTTTTTGAGATATTGGAATCTAAAATGTTTGAAGAAAAATGTAGGAAAATTTGGTCTTATATTATTCTCGAGCTAATTTTTGTTCGAATAAACTTAATAATTTCTTGGGATTTTAAAAACTATGACAATTTGACGATTCCTTTCTCTGCAATATTAGCTGCATTTTATTTTCCCCCAGATCTGATCTGGATTGGATTTGCCAACGAAAATACATGTATTACAAAAGCAACTCAAAATCCAACTTTGATTTAAGATTTCGATTTACAAATCCATTCTGATCACACACCCTTAGCATTTTCTTGCAAAAATAAGTTTTTTCTCTGACGTTTAAATGGCTTTTTTGTGTTGAAAATAGGGAGAAAATAGAGAGAAAAATACAGAAGCAAAAGGATAAACAGAGATAGGTATATAAAACTCTCGTCGCACTGGGATCCTGTTTGTTTTATTATGATAATCTAATCCGGATCAGATTTGGGGGATAATAAAATGCAGCTATTATCGATTATCTGATGCTGCTTGCCCCTTTAAGCTTGATTCACACTATAGTTCTAATACTGATACAGTCTCAGTACGATCTCACTACAGTAAAATATTCTTAAACGAGAAACAATGAGTATATTCACACAATCATTACCGCTCCGATACGAGTACGCTCTCACTCCAATTTCGATTTGTTTGAAAAAATATTTTAACGGAGCGACATCGCATCGAAAGCATATTGGTATCGAAAGTGTGAATATATTTCACATTCTCGATGTCATATCTGTCAATTCTATTTATATGTTTATTTCAATTATTAAGTGATTAGTGAAATGTTTTGTCGTAATTTTAATTGACTTTCTGTGTTAGTTTCGTGTGTTTTTTCTACTATTTTTTAACCTTTGCGTTTGTCTATTTCGCTTTAGCGTCTATGTTGTTGGTGTTGGTCTGTGAGTTGTGTTAGTGCGTCAATTCGTTTATTCGTGATGGGTGTGTTTCTAGTTTCTTACATCTATGGCATAATCGACATAAAAATAAATGGTTGAAGGTATCTGAAAATTTGTAATGAAAAAAAAGAAAACAAAGATGTACAAACAAAAATACTGAGGCTGTCTCGGTATCAAAACGACAATGTGAACATTAGGGTTGTATATCGGAGAGAGAACATTTTGAGAATTTATCGGTATTGGAACAGTAGTGAGAATCGAGCCTTAGTTACACAATTGACTGTTCTTAGTGATTTTTTGCTTTGGATAGACCTTACGTAAAAGATTTTAAGTTCAAGGACAAATAAAGAAAATCATTGGAATTGTTTTCAAAAAAAAAAGATGTTCAATAAAGGTTGCACAACAGTTAAAAGACAGGTATTGAATGCAAAATGTGAATAGAAAAGAATTTATATGAAGCCGCCACCAAAATTATAGCTATATCAAAAATAAAGCAGTTTTTTGACATACAAGTCTAAAAACAAACCGTAAATGCCTAATATAAACAGATCAATGATACCACAGACTAATAGTATTTGTTTGTACTTTATTATGAAACAGGGCCCAGGTGTACTTAGTGCTTAAATACAAACAACAAATTCTACGGTTTTTTACATTGCTGATCATTTCTTCAAATTAAACCGAAAAGTACTATCATCACATTCTTTTCATTGAATTCCTGATCAATAGACCTCGGATTTTGCATATTTGCATATTTTTCATCAGATTGATACCAAACTTGGTATTTAGAAGTTTTATCGTTCAAATATTAGAAATTGTAATGCATGTCGAAAATATGCAAAATATATGCAAAAAATATGCAAAAAATATGCCAAAAATATGCAAAATATATGCAACATATGCAAAAAATATGCAAAACATGCTAAATATATGCAAACGAGTTTCATCAAGTTTTAATTCCACTCGTTTAATATAAAAGTGCGAGCATTACAGGAAAATATTTTCTTGGTTTACAAACAACTTACAAAGAGAAGAATATTCCACTTTCCCTTGTCCACACTTTACCATATGAAGGGTCCAAGTAAAAAACGGCTTAAGTCCACTTTTTGAAGAAAACTAAGCTAATGATGACATCTTGTAGATTTTAGTAAGTAATATCTGATGAAATATGGCTCTCTTCACAAAGACTTTGAAAACTAGCAAAATGGCACAGTTTCTGAAAAACTTTTTTCAACATTTTTGTTTTTTGCTGCAAAAATCGATATTTAAAAAAGAAAAACTTGTGATTAGACTTAGCGACATGTCAGCTAAATAATTAAAAACAAATTGCCTTATATTCTAATTATGTACTTCCGATCGAAGTCCTGTCAAAACAAATTAAATTTCAAAAACGGTCCAATGTCGTGCTTGTGAAAATCATTTAATTTTCAGACTATATTTTCAAAATCTGGAGATATCTAAAAAGCAAAAAACCGTTTAA
Organism: Dasysyrphus tricinctus; assembly: GCA_963921185.1. Classification (NCBI taxonomy): domain Eukaryota; kingdom Metazoa; phylum Arthropoda; class Insecta; order Diptera; family Syrphidae; genus Dasysyrphus; species Dasysyrphus tricinctus. Next base: position 32,867,673 of record OY992531.1, read on the forward strand.
ATTATCATGTCTGGTTCGGTCAGAAGACAATTTCAAATAAGGAATTCGATATGGTTCCAAAGTCGAAAGCAAAGCTCTTTTGTTGTTATTACGCAAAGCAAAGTGCACCCAAAAACCGGTTTGCTTTTTTATTGAAAGCACGACTTGTCACTGAATCCCTAACTATATCGGAATATCTTATCTTATCTTACTAATATTATAAATGTGAAAGTTTGTTTGTTTGAATGTTTGTTAGACAATCACGCTCAAATGGCTGAAAAGATTTGAATGAAATTTTGTGTAGAGGCCTATAATGCAGTGGAATAAGCTACAGGATACTTTTTTTTAATAATATTAAAAAAAATAAAAAAAAGTGTGGTACAAAAATAACTGCCGAAGCCGATTGAACACACCGTAAGCAGAGCAATATAGTTGCGTGAGTGGGATATAAACCCAAGTGGAAGTTAAAATCTTTTGAACCAAATGAAGCCGGCCAACTATGGCAATGTTATCTTAAAATTAAAAATAATATAATTTGTACGGTTATTTTGCTAAATATTGATTGGATTTTTGTCTCGGAGGTCGACCACTTCTAATTTTAGTTTCCTTGTTGGATTCTCTGTCCTGGTACAGCAACTCTGTTGCTCCGCTTAGGGTATGCTCAGTCGCCAGGCAGGCGCATAAAATATTGAATGTATTAAGTATCAGTGGCTCTTCTATAATATTTGACAGTAATTAATTAAATTTCAATATGGTATACCACCCTCTGAATGGCTTTTATATTGTTTTTTGATATGTTTAACCTAGGAAATGCGTGCATATTTTGCATATGTTTTGCATATTTTGCATATTTTTTGCATAGTTTGCATATTTTGGCATATATTATGCATATGCATTTCATGCAAATATGCAAAAAAATTTAAAAAATGCATATCGTTTTCAACTTTATTTTCAACGAAACGAATCTTGGTGTCATCAGAATTAAGGTATCTTAATCCTTCAAAAATATGCAAATATGCAAAATCCGAGGTCTACTGATCAATCTAGTTTGCACTCTTATTCTTTTTATGAGTTCAAATCTCAATGTTTTCATCGTGTAACGCTGCTTTTAAGATGTTTAACACATTCCATTACGGTTTCTTTTAACCGCATATTTCAGTCTTTCCATAGTAACAAAAGAAAGTATACTTCTCACTAAAGATTGATATCATCTTGACTCCATAAGTATGTTCATCCGTTATTATAATGCATGTTTCGTATTAGAGTTCTGGATTATTGTGCAATGCAAATTGATCTATTTCTCAGATAGATGGTTTAATGTTTTTGCTAACCATTCGTGTGGAATTCCATTACCGTTCTAGATACAACTTAGATTCTACATGCAACACAATAACCTTGAAGATATAAGAATATGTAGTTGAGTGTTGAGCTTGTTGTCTTTCAAATTCAACTTAATGGTTTATAAGACAAATAACACAAAAAAAAACAAGGAACACTATAGAGAAAAACAATAAGAACACTTTCCCAATTATTTTCTTATTGAAATGTATTTTGCTTTCACTAAAAATCTCCTTGAGTCTATAAACCAATTTTCCTGAATTCGAACCTAGTAACGAGAAGATTTTTTCAGTTCATAGGTAATTAAAAATCAGAATATAAAATGAAATGATGAAAGAAAACTTTCAATACTTTTCTTTGACCATCTTACATCAATCTTAATCGCTGGAGTGCTGACTGCTGACTGATTTGGAATCACTCCAATGATTGCTTTCCATTATTGGCTACAATTTCCCAAAGAACATTTTATCTATTCCTCGCACAAAAGAACGAACGTTGACAAGAATGACAATTAGACTAGGCCCACACCACGTATCTGTATCTCCGTCATTTCCCTACATGGTTTCATAGAGTTTCACCCCAAAAAACCGATACATTTTCAAAATCATTTCAAGTTCAAAGCCAACCAAAATGGATCCGCCATTGATTTTAGCTGGCCGGCTCGGTAACAATAACTGTTAATTATTTCCGCTTGTACGCAACAACGTAGTGTTCCATCCATACACACGCAATGTGTGTCACTTTGGAACGAACGTCATGTTCATGTTACGTTCGTTTGATGTCAAAAATTCCATAAGCGCAACGCTTCAGTGGATCGTTAGATTAAGGGGGAGAGTGCACCTCTAACTAAATAAAAATTGTTGCCTGTAATCGGAGATGGTTTGGCTAGCGCAGTGCTGCGCTGGGGAATCGTTTGTTCAGTTTGTAGGTATCAATTTTCCATCCGACAACATAATAACAACAACAAACATCTGGTCAACAACACATATTGTTGGCTGGCCATTCCACTTGACTTACCATTGGACATGATCTGGGTGGTTGGAGCTGGTGCCAGTGGCAGCAGCACATCATAGAGTTTGGTTTGGTCTGCTTTGGTTATGGCCTGGGAACAGGTTCAAATTGAGTTGTAGCCAGAGTGTTGTCTATGTCTATGATGTTTGTTGTGAATTTTTTGTGCACTCACATTGTTGCTTTTAAGAATAAAATGTGTTTTTTTAAAACGAGTTGGGGACTTGATCAGACAATTATAATTGATTTGATAGTTGGGGTTATATGTGGTTCGATCGAATGGAGATATCTTCTGTCAAAACCTGCTGAGATAATTTAGTTGTACTATGTTGCAATTCAATTGGACAGCACGAAAGTACTAGAGTATCAAATGAATTAATGCAATTTAATGTTTATAAGATGCGATGAGAAGGTGAATTTATGTACAACGATGATTATTATTCTTTCACGGTCATATTAGTAGGAAATGGGGTCATGTTAACGGATGTGAACAGTAGATTGAACTGAAAAAAGAGGATTGAATAAAGGGTAAAAGACTAGTTCCGTCAAAGCTTACGTATCAAATCATGTTATAATTTTATGTCTCTTATTTCTCTTGGAATCAAATTATGTATTTGGATATTCGAATTTGGACCCTGCATGGAATCGTAAAGTCTCTCTTTTAGATCCCAGCTAAATTTCGATCCAGGCTAATATAATTGCTGAAATTGGAGGTTTTCTGTCCTTAAACTGAAAGCTGGATTCGTAAACTATTTGTACTAAAAATCAATTTGCTTTTGGAAGGGTGAGAACGGTTTTCATTGAAGAAATTCGAAATTTTGCTCCTCTTTCAAATCTTTGACTATGATCCCAAAAATATTCTAAAACTTTTAAAAAGGTAATTGAAGCTAGTTTTGTGATTTGAAACCCAAACTCATAAGCGCCTAAGTAGCTAATTTCTCCCCATACCATAACATCACCTTTTCAAGTACGGTGCGCAGATATACGCAGGTCCACGCATATATACTCAAATATTCGCAGATATACGCAGATACACGCAGATATACGCAAGTCTACGCAAATATTCGCAGATGTACGCAGATCTATGCAGATATATGCAGATATAAGCAGATATACGCAAATATACGCAGATATACGCAGGTCAACGCAGATATACGCAGGTCTACGCAGATATACGCAGATAAACGCAGGTCTACAAGATGTACGCAGATCTACGCAGATATACTTAGGTCTACGCAGATATACGCAGGTCTACACAGATATACGCAGATCTACGCAGGTTTACGCAGATATACGCAGTTCTACGCTGGTATACGCAGATATACGCAGTTCTACGCAGATATACGCATATATACGCAGTTCTACGCAGATATAGGCAGATATTCGCGAGTCTACACAGATTACTGATTTACAGTTCTTCCAGATATACGCAAATATAAACAGATATACGCAGATATACGCAGATACACGCAGTTCTACGGAGACATATGCAGGTCCACGCAGATATACTCAAATACACGCAGATATACGCAGATACACGCAGGTCTACGCAAATATTCGCAGATATACGCAGATCTATACAGATATATCCAGATATAAGCAGATATTCGCAGGCCAACGCAGATATACGCAGGTCTACGCAGATATACGCAGATAAACGCAGGTCTACGCAGATGTACGCATATATACGCAGATATACTCAGGTCTATGCAGATATACGCAGATATATGCACTTCTTCGCAGATATACGAGGTCTACGCAGTTCTTTGCAGATGTATGCAGATATACGCAGATTTGCGCAGATATACGCAGATATACGCAGGTCTATGCAGATATACGCAGATATTCGCACATCTACGCAGGACTACGCAGATATACGCAGATATACGGTGGTCCATGCAGATATACGCAGATAAACGCAGGACTACGCAGATATACGCAGGTCCACTCAGATATACGCAGATAAACGCAGATATACGCAGGTCTACGCAGGTCTACGTAGATATACGCAGATATACGCAGATATACGCAGATATACGCAGTTCTACGCAGATATACGCAGACATACGCTGGTCAACGCAGATATAAGTAGGTCTTGTTCTTGTGACAGTGTTGCCATGTTGGCAACACTTGTATAATAGCAAATTAAAGTAAAGTAATTTTATATTTTTCAACCAAAGCTGAGTGCATACCACCCACGCAGTGTGCCACTCCAGGCCATGGCGCCACTGTGAATACTCGAATAGGAAAGAAAGACACCTTTCGGCGGATTAGTGGATTAGGTAGGCACAGCCTCCACGAAGAGATAAACAATAATGGCTTTCGACTAATGGACTATTCAGAAGCTCGTTATATGGTGAAAAGTAGCGCTATGTTTCTATGGCCAAAGATGACCAGAAAGCTTGGTCTAGAAGTCTAGATGATTGGAAGCAGCGTGCTCCGGATCATTGGGGATGGAAATCTGACACAGTATAACTATACATAACTAATTTTTTGATAAAGTACTTTTTGAACCAAATTCTGGGTGACGGCCCTGCTGGTAGAAAGTAAATTCCTTTGAATGGGGGAAGAACAATTTCTTCAAGAGCACATTTTACTGTTAACAATTTATATCACCTCGAACTTAACGTTTTACAGTTATGTACATACGAGTATACAATATCAAAATCATAATCAAATAATTATTTACAAACACTTAAGAAAATACTTATAATAAGCTCCAAAATTAAAATGTAGGTATACTAGAAGCTAGATAAGAAGGTGTTTTACCTGCTCGTATCTTATTTCCCCGAAATAATGCAATGCATTCGATAAATTGTTATCGATAACACAAAAGAATCATAAAAAAATTATGATAAGCTATTTTTGATAAGAATTTTTTTGTTCAATTGAGAGTTTCCTGCCTTGCAGTTTGTTTTGGGAATTAAACAATGAAAGGTGTGAACTGTAGTTAAGGTGCCTTCCTATACAAAATGCGCTTTAGGTAGGTTTTGAAATAATTAGTATCTTAAAACTTATAGCTTTAGAATTGTTTGTTTAAAGATTATGTTGCACTTGTGACGATGAGGAAAAGGTGAAAACTATCGAAAATAAGGAAAACTCTGCTCAAAGTAGTGAAGTTCCAAACACTATTGTTCCAAAACCAACAGTTGTAAGTCAGCAGCCTACTAAGAATGTGGTGGAACCGATTCAATTGGATAGAATCACTGAAGTATCGGTTGAAGAATCTTCTGTTCAGGCAACAGAGGAGGAACAGTTGCCAATAAGACAATCCATAATACAACAACCCCCGATTCTTGAACCACCAATTCCAGCACCAAGAAATGTAGAAACGAAACAAGACACTACTTTCCCGGAAAGGGAACATGAAGACTTCCAAATGCCAACAACAAAAAAGGAAGAACTTTATAATAAATTATTAAATTTAATCCAGGCTGAACGAGCTGTCAATCAGACGCAAGACATTAGTGTTGAGACAACGATTGGCGATGAAAAACTGACCTTTACGCAAATTGCACCTTACCTATACCGGGGTTTCTTTAAGGGATATCAATTTCATATTGTCAATGGTAGTCTTCAGGACGACTGCCTGGCTTTTGATGAAATTGATAAGGCAGCAATTCAAAGAGTTTACGATAGAGTCATGGAAAGTATGCAACGGGGTGCGAAAGAATTGTCAGGTAGAATGAATGAATTCAATGGGCAAGGGCAACAAATCTGGAACTATTCGTCTGGATCAACGATAAATACAAATTATGTAACACGAAGTGGTGATAATGCTATAATGACCTTTATACCTACCGGTAAAGGTCATTTTCGAAGCACTTATGAAGGCAAAGAGTTCACTATTTTGAATGGGCGGCTTCTGGCAACAGATGACAGCTTTGATGATCAAGATAGAGAACTGATCCTGCAAACTTACAACAACACTCTGATGGGGATGGAACAGGGCTTGAAAGGCATGCAACAAGGTATGCTGGGAATGAAAATGGGTGTGGAAGCCATGCAAATGAACGCAAATGGTGGATCAACTTATGCAGAAGCATCGGTTCAAGGTGGGGTGGCTAGTAGTGCAGATAGTACGGGGAGTGCTACAGCTTATGCTAGTACAGGTATTGGAGGATCAACTTATGCTAGTACTGGTAGTGGAGGATCTGCCTACGCTAGCGCAGTTGGTGGTGTAGCTATGGCTCATTCAGGTGCCTCTTATAACGTTCTGGCAAATGGTCGCGAGACTTTAAAAAGAATGCGCTCCCTAAACCACGGTAAGCGGATAAGTCTTCTAGAAGGAGGATTGATGGCCCAACCTCTAAAACCAGTGATGGTAATAGAAGACATCACAGATAAATCCAAAAAACCTTATTATTTCGACGATATTGACGGAGATACATTAGCTGAGCCAGTTCTACAGAAGACTACATTCACACCGCAGGCTATAATCTACGATGACCCCAAGACATATGAAAAACAAGACACAAATGAACTCCCAGGTCCTAAGCAATTAGACGAATACATCATATCGGTAGATGAGAACTTCAACTCAGAAAACAGATATCACTTCCATAAAGCCAGACCAAGAAGGGTCATTCGTAAAAAACTCAATACAAAGGAGAAATTTCGACTTGCCAGTCCTGAGAGGTATATCCTGTTTGAAAGAGAATGCTTAAAGTTACACAACCAATATCGAAAGATGCATGGAGTTCCACCTCTGGTTCATAGTGAATTTCTATCTCAAGTTGCTAAAGAATGGGCAGAGGTAAGTTTTTAATTGAAATATCCAGACAGTTAAGGAATTTTTATTTTTTTATTTTCCTGGTATTGTTTTGTTCCTCTAGCACCTAGCTCTAAAGGATGCTTTCTATCACAGACCGAATAATGAATATGGAGAGAACCTTTACTATACTGAGGGAAGGTCGTGCAATGCTAAGATGACAGTAAGAGCTTGGTACGATGAAATCGATCTATATGACTATGACAATCCAAAGTTTTCAAGAGAGGTGGGACATTTTACACAGCTTGTATGGAAAGATACCAGAGAAGTTGGTACTGGAGTGGCACAGATGTAAGAATGAATATTTTATTATGTCTATATGCATGGCTTTATATTGTTAAAATATTGATTTTGATTTTAATTTTACAGCGGTGACAAGGTATGGGTGTGTTGCAACTACAATCCACCAGGAAACTATTTGGATAAATTAAACGATGAATTTGTACCACGCCCTCTTATGAAACGTGTCAAGAAAAATTGATATTAAAGACGATGGGAGCTTGGCATTTTTTCCGTCCAATTGGTTTGGATTCAAAAGTGTATATGTGTATAATATTTTATATTTAACTTATATTTTAAAGATAGAAGAAAGAGAATGAATTCACAAAAAGCTATCCATGAAAAAAAGATGAATCAAAAGAAAATAATCCTTTTTTTTAAGAAAAGAAGGTTTATTTCAAAGCAAATGGGGTACATTTTTGAAGTTAATGTGAACTATCTTCAAAATGGCAAAGAAGAATTAAAGTGTATTTTTTTTTTTATTTAATTTTTTTTTCTATTATAACGGGTGATTTTTTAAGAGGTTTAGAACTTTTTTAAAAAAAAAAACACAAAAAATTCGAAAAAATGAATGAAATATTTATTTGAATCGATAGTTTGAACCTTGCAATTTAATGTTTAAAGATAATTTCATGCAAATGTTGCCCGCGGCTGCGTCTCAGGTAGCCCATCCGCTGAGTCCAATTTTGGCATACTCTTTCACACATATCGGTCGGTATCTCACGAATGAATGCATGGATGTTGGCTTCCAGTGCCAGTAATCCAGTAATCGAAGCGGGCTTGTCCCTATAGACATTAGCCTTGACATACCCCCACAAAAAATAATCTAATGGTGTCAAATCGCACGATCTAGGGGGCCAATTGACCTGCCCGAAACGTGAAATTAACTGTTCACCAAACTCGCCTCGCAATTGCGCCATTGTTTCGCGTGCTGTGTGGCATGTGGCACCGTCTTGTTGAAACCACATATCATGCAAGTCAAGAACTTCCATTTCGGGCAAAAAAAAGTTTGTTATCATCGCTCGGTAGCGTTCACCATTGACAGTAACGCTGCGATTCGCATCATCTTTGAAGAAATATGGCCCAATAATGCCGCCGGCCCATAAACCGCACCAAACAGTGTCTTTTTCGGGATGCATTGGTAGCTGTTGCAATGCTTCTGGCTGATCTTCACTCCAAATGCGGCAATTATGCTTATTTACGTACCCATTCAACCAAAAATGAGCCTCATCGCTGAACACAATTTTTCGATAAAAAAGCGGATCCTCGGCCAGCTTTCCAAGAGCCCATTCACCAAAAATTCGGCGTTGTAAGACGATCCATGGTTAAATTGCAAACCAAACTGAAGCTGTTTGACAGTGACACAAGGTACTAAACACACGTCAGCTGTCAAAACCAGTGTTGCCAAAACCAAACCAGCTAAAAAATCACCCGTTAAAAGTATTAATTTTAAGCCTAAGCTTCCCGCTCCATACATTAAAATTAAAGGTATCGAATTATTGATTAAAAACTACATTTAAAGTGCTAAAACATTATTGGAAAAATCAGTTTTCGATAACTTAAACGCTAATAAATATAAGGCTGTGAGTGCAAAACTTTGTTTCCCATAATTTTCATCTTTAATCGATCTTAAATAATATTTTATTTGAAATTAAAGGAGGATAAGTCACATACTTGGAAAACTTACATAATTTAAAATTTAAAATGTTGGCTTTTAATGACTTTTGATGCATAAATGTAAAAATACTATAGACAAAAATATCACAAGGCCAAAAAATGGGTTACTTTTGCACCCATGGCCTCATAAAGAAATATAATGCATCACTGGGTCAAACAAAATTAATCTTATTGTTTTAATTCATTGGAATTTCAGAGCTTTATCTTTGGGGAATCTTTTTTCATGCGGAATTTTTCAACATATTCCAGAAATCAGCATCGAAAATTTTTGTAGGGAAATATTCTGGGGGGAAAATAAATATCGTGAACTCATTTCTTATCTTAAATCAAGTTTGAATAAAATATTGTTCCCTTAATTTGTTTTAACTATTGTTCTTCGAAAATAAAGTTCGAATACTTGTTCAAGTTTTCATTTTGGTTAAACTTGCGTTCACAAGGATTTGTTGGGGAATTTCCAATAGTAAAAACGTGTTCCGGAAAGGGAAACATTCCGAGAGAAAATATTTCCCACGGAATTCCCTATAGGCCTGATTAGATACAAAAATTTTAAAGTTTTTCAAGAAAAATGCAATAAATAATGTAAGTCACTCGTAGGTACTTTTAACTGCAAACACATCTCGAAATATAGCTTAGACCTTGAAAATGCTGTTTGACCACTTTAGTAAAAATTAATTTTTGGAAAAAATAGAAATTCTCAAAGCTGTTTTCACATTCAAAGAGGTCAGCCGTCAGCGTAGCTTAACATAGATAAGGCTTAGGAGATGGTATAGCTAACGTGACCATACGCCCCGATTTCTGCGGGAAAGTCCCGCTTTGGAGCTCCGTGACCCATTGTCCCCAAAGAACGCTGAGTGTCCCGTTTTGAATTCCAAAGTTAACATTTTTTATTAGGTCAACCCAACGAATGTGCTGGACCTATTAATTGAACAGGGCTTATAGGTACAATCAAGGTACAGGAGTTTTTGGATAGCTTACCTTATGATATTGCCATTTTTGCAAAATCAGAATTGGAGATGAAAAAACCTTTGCAACCTCTATACAGATATTTGACAGCAAAAGGCATGACATAAAATGCAGAGAAATCAAAAATTATGAATTTTTCAATAAGAGAAAAACACATCTTACACAGAAAGATTTTCAATATGTGGGAGTAAATCTGAGTAGCACAGGTTCTTGGAATGAAGCCATAAATATCTTCAAAACTAAAGGAAGAATAGCTGCTACAGAAGAGTCTTGGTATCGCTAATACGCAAAACAAATAAGTTCGTATGGAAACTGGATATTTTTCATTGGTATGGGTGATTCTACAAATGATGGAATTTTCGGTGGCTCCGCTGATATTTTAAAAACCGTTCAAGTATTTAACCTGATTTTTTTATAACTGTAAATCTGATTGATATCCACATGGTCAAACAAAATTATTAAGATCTGATGCACTTTCATTACTCAAAAAATCCTTCAAAGCGTCTAATTCTCAGTCCCCTGACGTGTCGCCTTCCCATTTTTGAAGAGCAAAATTCTTACAATTCTCTTATTTTAGTTCCCAACCAAAATGAACCCTCAATTTTTGACGTTAAATAATATATCTTTCTATGATATAAATATATTTTTAGTAATATTATGTTTTCTTAAATGTCACTGAAGTTTGTCCCACCGATTCCTTATCAGTCCCCTGACAGATTGAAACAGGCAAAAATATCGTTAACTTTGAAAACTATCGAAGTTTCAAATCTAGCAGCGTGAAGTATTAAGTCTCGTGAAAATAAAATCATATTCATATCTTAGGTCCGTTTGTTATTTCATTTGTGAAGAAGGAATTTGTGCGAGAGATCATGGAATGTCCTTTCAGTTTCTCAGTACCCTGATGAGTATTTACAGGAAAAATTTCTATGTAAGTAGGCATATTTTTTTTACATTATATTAAAGGCTAAGTAAAACCCTAATAGTATATTTTTTTTATTTTTTCGTACAATGCGTTACTATGTTTTTGGCCCAAGAACTAAGAAAACGCTCAGTCCCCTTGCACTTTAATGACTGATTTTCTATCTGGAGGCCTCGCACGAACTTGCTTTAATTTTCAAGTTGCTTGGAAATTTAATGATAAGCTATACAGAGTGCTTTGCATAGAATGCATAAAATCGCTACAGGGCACAGGTTGGATCGGAACAAGAAAAAAAATGTGTGGGAGGGGGTTGTAGTCTCTCCGTTTAGACGAGGGGTACGATTTTCTTAACAAATTACCTAAAATAGGAAAATATTTATAAACATTTTCAGTTCCCAGGAACACCTGTTTTTAAAAAATTGCCATAAAATCGTTATTTTTTATTTTTTTTTGACTGGCCGCTTTCAATCATATGAAAGAACGTTCCAAAGTTCAACTGTAGTTAGTTTTTACGTTTATTTGCTTCCAAAAATGTTTTGCCGAAATTATCATCATTTTCTTCCACTTTTTGTAGAATCACCCGTATACGAAATTGCTACAAGAGCTTTGAATTTCTAAACGAAACTTTTAAATGTCACCGATAATCGCCTGATCAAATAGCGTTTGAATGAAATTTGAAAGATCTAGCAAGCTCTCCACCACCAAACTGAGCAACAATATTCAAGGATCTTTTTATAAATAATTTGTATTGCGATTGCGATATGGGAACAGCAAAACCAGGAAGTGCGAAAATCATTCGTTAGCCTTCTCGAAGACAAAAAAAGAGTCTTCTAGGATGATGATTTGAGGAAAACATCTACATACCTCAACCTCTCTCACTGTCCCACTTTGAGGTGAAAAAATTGTGGTCACCTTATGTATAGCGGCAAGCGAAAAAAAAAGAGAAAAAATATTAAAGAAATTTGGTACACTTTTCGATTTGAACACCCTGACTTCAGTGGTAGATAAATTATTTGAAATCTTTTATTTCAAACCTAAGTGATTCGGGTTCTGAGTTGTACAAAATTTAGAAAAGCTAGTCCAAAATGTTGAGCAATGTTCTAATGGGATAAGTGCTATTCTTTTGATTTTAAACTAAAAATTATTTTAAGATCTGATCGAATGTGTAAGAGTTTTGACAATTCTGACAGTTGGAAGTTACCAATCAAATTTAAGGTGAACTACTCAAAGGCTCAAAATAATCTTAAGTAATTTTAACAAGGTTGATAGTTTTTCTGTTTCTATTATAAAAACAGAAAATATAAAATTATTAAATATATAAAATATTTTAGACTTTTTTATAAATTATAGCAATTTAAAGGTTTTTCAAAATGCCCACTATTTGAATTCTTAGAATTATCAAAGGGCACGGTAGTGCCCAGCCAAGTTCGCGGCACTACACCCTTTTTACAGGAACAAACTCAGGCGATTTTCAACCCCCCTCTAACTTCAGTACCAATAAAGTCAGAAACTTCAAATTCGGAGTATTTTCTGAACTGGTCAAACACAGGTGGCTCACCAAATTTCAACTCTTTAGCATTAGTAGTTCCGAAGATATAGGACTTCAAAAATCGCAAAAACCGTAACTGACTGACTCACTGACAGATCATCAAAATTATGGAGCACTTCCCGACATCGTAGAAACTTGAAATTTCGCGCAACGGTAGGTCTTGTGGTACATACAAAGGAAAAAATCGAAAATTTGCAATTTTCTATTCAGGGAGCGTGGCATCCACCCACTTTCTTAAATATTCTATAAATTATATGGAGCCTTTCCGATTGTTGTAGAACAATGAAAATTGGTAGGTCGGTAAACCTTGAAGTACTTAGAAGAAAACAAAATCGAAAAATTGGAAGTTTCAGTTCAAGGGGCGTGGCATCGACCCACATTCTTAAAAATTCTTATAAACTATATGAAGCACTTCCGATTGTTGTAGAACGATGAAAATTGGTAGGTCGGTAGGGCTTAAAGTACTTAGAAAGAAAAAGTTGAAAAAATGGAATTTTGCATTCAGGGGGCTGGCATCCACCCACATTCTTAAAAATTCTTATAAATTTTATGGAGCACTTCCGATTGTTGTAGAACGATGAAAATTGGTAGATCGGTAGGACTTGAAGTACTATGAAAGGAAAAAAATCGAAAATTTGGAATTGTCCATTCAGGGGGGGGGGGTGCCATCCACCCACTTTATCAGAATTGCTATTATTTGTATGGAGCACTTTCGGTTGTCGTAGAATTATGAAACTTTGTAGAGCGGTAGGGCTTGGCTTTCACCTGGCAAAATTAATCTTTGCAAAAAGGAGTGAAATGACAACAAAAACATAAATGTTAAAAAAGGAGCCAAGTTCTTATGTGTACAAGAAATCTGTGCGTAAAAAGTCAGCCAAAAAAAGTAATGAGTTCTAAAATATATGCCAAGTTTTAAGTTCATGAAGTTTAATATTATTACTAATAATTAATATGATTACTGATTAAAATTTGGTGGATTTACTTGGCAAGTTTTCTCTTAAATACTTACTTAATCACAAATTTAAAATGTATGAAAACTTGACCAGTGAACCCACCAAATTTTAATCAGTAATCATTAATTACAAAATTTCTGTCATGATTTGGAATTGTTTCGATATTACTCTACTTAAGATACTTGATATTAAACTTCATGAACTTAAAACTTGGCTTATATTTTAGATCTCATTACTTTTTTTGGCTGACTTTGTACGCACAGATTTCTTGTACACATAAGAACTTGGCTCCTTTTTTAACATTTATGTTTTTGTTGTGATTCTTCTTTAAAGCAACCAGACAAAATATCAACGTTATTTAAACCATGTACATATAAACAATATGTATTGTAATATTTTCTCAGGTTCGTTAATAAAACTTATTTACTTTATTCAAAACGTCCATTTATTTATTTCGCAAAATAAAACACTTCACTTTTCTTACTACAAACAAAACGATTTATTATTCACCACTGAATTAATTCACAAACTTTACTTTTCACTTTTATTACAACCAACTTTATTCATTCACGATTAAAAACAAACTGTGTCGCTGCCGTTAAAACATGTGCCTTTTATACTTCTTTTCCAAACTCTGGAAATAAGGAGAACGTTCTGGTCTCTGCTTCCAGAGCTTTCCGTAGGGGAAATTTCCCATTAATTTCCCTTCCAAAAGCTTTTATTTGACAGCTGGTAAATCTGCTATAATCCGGCAGATGGCGCTTCCTTCGTTTGAGAGTTGCTATAATTATAGCTACTAAGGGTATGTTTGCACTGCGACCGTAAGCTTTATTGTGTTCGTTTGTTTGCTTTTCGGAGTCGTTATAGTTCAAATTTGGAAAGTCATTACACTGCCCCCCTCTTAGAATTGATCGTCCCGAGCAAATCCATCACTTCCTTCACCATTATAACGATGTAAACGGTCGATGTGAACTACTTTTATTTTGCCTCTTAATCCTCTCCGAATGCGGTAGACGCCATCGTTTACTCGTGTTACAACAGTATAAGGGCCTTCCCAATTTTGTTGAAGTTTCAGTGACATTCCCCTCCGACGCTGGGAATTATAAAACCAAACAAGGTCTCCCGCTTGGAATCCTGTCTTTGTTGCTTTTGTGTCGTATCGCTTTTTCATCCGACCACTTGATGGCTTCATATTTGCCCTTGTTCTTTCATGAACGTCACTCAGCCTTTCTTCTTCATTTCCCTTATCACTCCGATTCATGGGGCCAGTCTGTTGAATTTGCACTATCCTTTCGTTGTTCTTCAATGCCTTCTGCTGAGTCTCGATTATCAGGACACCGTCCATTGAAACCGTTGAGATGACATCCTTGGCATCATACCCCTTTGGTAGCTGGTACTTCCGTACAAACTGACGACTCAGTAGCCATGTTCATCTTCACGTTCATGATTACCTTCCACTACCACGCTGTTGCCAACAGTTTTGACCATTAACTCATTTGGCTTGAAATGGCTGACATCCATGCACACTTGAAATCCGTCCGTTCCAACTTTGTAGTTTTCTTTGGAATCACGCTTGTCACCCTTTCGCCGGATAGGAGTTAACTGCAGCGGAGTCACTTTTGGGCGATAAATATCGCTTCCCGAGTCATCTTTTTGCGCAGTCCTCATTTTCCTTTTACTCCAATCGTAAATGGGATCGGCTCTCAGTCGCTGGATGGAAACATCTTCCTTTTCTTTTTCATGCGTGCAATTATTGTAGTCTGGTTTCCATGGTCTTCTAGGTGGCAATCTGCATTGGCGTTGGAGATGTCCAGTCCTGTTGCAATTCCAACATGGAGGTTTTCTAGGTGGCAGTCTGCACTGGCGTTGGAGATGTCCAGTCCTGTTGCAATTCCAACATGGAAGTTTTCTAGGTGTCAGTCTGCACTGGCGTTGGAGATGTCCGATCTTATTACAGTTCCAGCATCGAGCAGGTCCATCTCGCTGGTTTCTTTGGAACGCAGTTCTCTGGCAAGAACACTCCTCAACTCCTAGTTCTCTTACCCGATGAACTCCTTGAGAAGCCTGTTCTGCTGCTTCCATAGTCAGGGCGAACGCCAATGCTTCAGGGAGTGTGCGTTTTCCAGCCGTTCGAATTGCTCGCTGAAGGTTGATGTCAGATACAGCACGAACAAAGGCTTCTGTTGCGAATTGGTTGATGATTTCATCTCCTGCAGCTGGATATGCTAGATGTGCCAATCGTTCGATGTCTGCTTGAAGCTGTTGCAGAGTTTCTCCCCTCTTTTGGATTCTAGTATTGAGTTGAACACGGAAGACTTCTTGCATATGGCCATCTCCAAAGCGTTTGTCAATGGCCTGAACAAGAGCACTGAAGTTGCCACTCTTATCTGCTGGTATGGTTTGCAGTTCCTCTGAGGGCAAGCGTCAGAGCTATGTATTTGTCCTCCTCATCCCAGCCATTTGTTGCTGCGGCTGCTTCAAACTGCTTCTTGTAGATTGACCAAGAAGTTTGTCCATCGAAGGTTGGGGGATGCATCTCCTTTCTCCTAGGACAGTCACCAGAACTTTCTCGAACCTTCATTTTTCTTACTTTGTCCAATTCCTTAGTAATGGATTCGATTTTATCTTCCACTTTTTCGAATTTTGATTCTACTGTCGACAATTGCTTATCGACATTAGACAATTGTTGATCGACAGTTAACAATTGTTTATCGATAGAAGAAAATTGTTTATCGACACGCTCGTCAAGGGCAATAATTCTATTGTCAAAGGCATCTAACTTACATTCGAGCATATTTGTCTGTTTTTCCAGCAGACACTTTTGTTCTTGGCTTTGTTGCTCAAATCGTTCGAGAAGATTCTTTTGTTCATTCCGTTGTTCTTGGCTTTGTTGTTCTAGAAGATTCTTCTGCTCTTGGCTTTGTTGTTCTAGAAGATTCTTCTGCTCTTGGCTTTGTTTTTCTAGAAGATTCTTCTGCTCTTGACTTTGTTGTTCGAAACGTTCGAGAAGATTCTTTTCCTGACTATCAAATTTGGCAAGTAGCTGAGACAGCATGTTGGTCATGCCCGATGTACTTACTTGCTCTTGCTGTTCTTCCATTTCAATGTCGAATATAAACGTGTCCGGGTTTTTTCCACATCTTCTTAAATCTTCTTGCAGACGAATTATAAGATCATTCTTTGTTCCAGCAGTAGGAAGATCTCGTTTATTTAGTTCTGCCTTTAGTTCCACTAAATTTAAATCATTCAAAGATTTACCCATTGTCTTGTCTTTTTTTTTCACTTTCCACACAATAAATTTACTGAGTGCACAAATAAAATAAATTTTATTCCACTTCTAACACCAATGTAATATTTTCTCAGGTTCGTTAATAAAACTTATTTACTTTATTCAAAACGTCCATTTATTTATTTCGCAAAATAAAACACTTCACTTTTCTTACTACAAACAAAACGATTTATTATTCACCACTGAATTAATTCACAAACTTTACTTTTCACTTTTATTACAACCAACTTTATTCATTCACGATTAAAAACAAACTGTGTCGCTGCCGTTAAAACATGTGCCTTTTATACTTCTTTTCCAAACTCTGGAAATAAGGAGAACGTTCTGGTCTCTGCTTCCAGAGCTTTCCGTAGGGGAAATTTCCCATTAATTTCCCTTCCAAAAGCTTTTATTTGACAGCTGGTAAATCTGCTATAATCCGGCAGATGGCGCTTCCTTCGTTTGAGAGTTGCTATAATTATAGCTACTAAGGGTATGTTTGCACTGCGACCGTAAGCTTTATTGTGTTCGTTTGTTTGCTTTTCGGAGTCGTTATAGTTCAAATTTGGAAAGTCATTACAGTATACTTAATGTTATTTTTTTTATTCTTTCGAAATTTAAGTAGTTGGCCCAAATTTTCAATTGACAACTTTCATTTGTCAAAAATGTGAAATTTGATTCAGATTTGATCAGATTAGGTTCAAAAATACTATTTTTTCAATCAAAAAAATTAAAAAGAATTGCACTAAAATTTCAATATTTTGGATTGGGTTTTCTAAATTTTGTACAAATCTGTATTTAAATTACATACTTCCATATAAAAGAATACATTTAAGCACATATTTTTAGACATTTCGAACATAAACTTGATTAAGTTCCTGATTTTTACAATGCTTTTTTTTTAATTTGAATTTTTAGGCCATATTCTGGTCTAAATTGAGAAGCCTTCATTTGATTATGAAAACAATTAGCAGAACTACTGAATGCCAGCGTCCCTAAAATATTTATCCCCAAATTCACAGTTGAAGTTTAAACTCTTCTTTTGGTTTAAACTTGGTTTCAGCAGAACAAACTGAACTCAGTTCAAGGTTTGAACGAGTCTGTAAAATTGGCCATATAATAAGTGTACCGAATTTCAATAATATTAATCAGGAATTTGCGCTGGAAATGATTTTTGTCACCACCAAAATTCAATAGACGATCACTGGATCCTAGATGATGCGGTTGCGGGGTCCGATGGAAATTCAAAATTCCTGGATGGCAAAAATTCAGAATCCCGATTGCCAAAATGCTGAATGCACAAAAACCCGAATGAACCAAACCCCGAATGCCAAAATCCCGAACTAAAAAAAAATTTCGAGTGTAATCGGTACTTTTTTGGTACTATTTCAAAGAAACCAAACCATTTTGTATGGCTTGACTTGTGTTTCATGATGTCTGTTCGCATGTTTTCCTAAAACTACGAATTTCTACAAATCTAGCCCAAAATTCTGTCAAAGTTTATTTAAAGTTCATGTACAAAAATTCGTAGAAATTCATAGTTTATGGGAGGTACACGAATGGACATATTGGGGGTTATCGTGAATAAAATTTCCCACGGAATTTTTCCCATCGTCCAAAACTGGGAACGTGAATTGTGGTCGCAGTTTCTCTCTGAATTTATTGACATCGAAAATTAATATTCCATGGCCAGTGGGCCACCATTTTGATCGAACAAATTTGAACCTTCAAGGAGCAGTGGAAAATTGTTAGTATTTCCAATATTAGCAGATGGGAGAAATTGCGTGGGAAATTTTATCCACGATAGCCCCCATTATCTCGAATGCGAAAATGTCGAATACATGAAATTTGAAATAAAAAATAAAATATTAAAAGCAAAAATTTGGAAATGTACAATAATTAAGAAATATTATAATATACAAAATAACAAGTATCAATAGGCACGAGTATTTGGTTGTAAAACAACTACCAATTTGTAGCCTCACTGCAAGTTCCTACGATGCTCGGTTCCAGAGATACCTTCAAGGAGTGGTTTGCTAGTTTCACAGTGAAGTAAGCAGGTCAGTATGATTTTTTTTTTTTTTTTCAAATTAAGGACATCAAAATTTAGACCTAGCCTTTTTTTTAATACAAAAAAACTGCAAATTTGGAGCCTTACTACAAGTTCCTAGCATACACGGTTTGACCTGCTAACTTTAATATCAAGCCAGCACGGCACTTGCACCCTTATTTGATGATTTGCAAAATTGGGAAACAAAATTCAAAATTAAACTGGAAGTTCCTGTCAAGGTCCAATTTGGCTAAGTGAAAGTTACGCTGCTAACTTCATAGACGTCAGGTTTGCTCTGATAGAATAATTAATAGATTGTGACAAGATTCAGTGATGTTGACGGGTTCAGCTCAAAAAACCGTGACTAACAGAAATAGGGTATTCTTGGGAAATGCGGAGTGCATAGATAATAATGCATTATTCTGATCTCAACCAACATACTAGCTGCAGGAAACTCTTCAATCAGGGCTAGACTAAAAGGGCCTTCTTGATATGTTGTGTCTAAAGTAAAGTAAGACTAGATTCACACTATAACTATGCTCTTATGGCACAAGTCCAAAGTAAATAGGAACTCTCCAATGTTTCGTCAAAAAGTAATACTTGTCTACTTTCTACTGTTCAGTCGTGAGTGCACAATTGGTAAGAATAATATTAAAGGTTCCAATTTTCTCTCAAATCCATATACTCCAAGCACAAACAATTATAATAATTACGTATTTGTGGTCCAAGTTTGAAGAAAATAACTTCAGTGTTCCTTCGTAATGCTGAAGATGTAGGGTCGTATTCTATAAACTTTGTCTAACTTTAGACAGCTGTCCAACTCCAAAAGTTATTTCAAAACTTTGTTCACTATTGTTCAAAGTTGTCTAGCTTGGACAACGGCATCGATTATCTAATATTTGTATAACTCTGCATTTTTTTAATAGAATTAAGCATATTTGCAACTATTTAGAACTATTAAGGAACTGTCTAACTAGTCAACGGTCTTAAAATTCCAATAAATAAAGCTGGTAGGGTCAAACGCATAACTATTTTTTTAGTGTATCCATCTACATATCATCGCTTTTTTGATACTTAAAATTTTTTGAGTGTCTTTGTTGAAATTAAAATTGGCACAAATAAGGTTTATACAAAATTTTAACATGTTTGTTTTATTTTTTTTTTATTATAAGAATCAAAAACTTATCTAAGGTAACTCCTTTTGATTTTTTTTTGCACTCCATTAAATTTGTATAGTACAAAATCAATACCCTCAATCTTTATCAATGCTAAAGCACTTATAAGTCTAGAACCATTAAAGCAAATAGATAGATAGGTAGGTACGATGCGATGACGCGACGTGCTTTTTCATCAATCAATGCATTCCGCATTGAAATTCCAGTCTTAATTTTTATGAAACTTTATCCGGCTTCAGAACATATTCTTCAAAAGGCTTCGATAGACCATTTCCTGGTGGATGATAATAACAGCAAACCCATATCTTGTCTCCTCTGAAAAAAAACAACAAAAGGTTACATTTTCTTCTCCGCTTTTTAAAATGAAAAAAAAAAAGAAAATATCCTTACAGTTGAGCTATTCCTGTACCCATTTCCTTGGTATCTTTCCACACCAACTGTGTAAAATGTTCCGTCTCATTAGTGAATCGAGGATTCTTGAAGTCATAGAAATTAATCTCATTATACCACGTTGAAATGATTTCTTTAGCATCCAATGGGATTCCTTGATGGGAATGATAAAGATTCTCACCATACTCATCATCAGGTCGTTTACGGGTTGTGTCCTTAAGTGCAAGGTGCTTTAATATAAAATATCACAATTAAGAACTTTAAAATACATATTCATAATGCATTGACATACCTCTGCCCATTCTCGAGCCATTTCACATAGCAATTCACTGTGAACCAACGGAGGAACACCATGAAGCCTTCGGTATTCATTGTGCACCTTAAGACTTTCAGTCTCAAATAATAAACGTCTTTCGGGACAGGCAGCTTTTAGAAGTTCCATAGGATTTAATTGATTTCCCGAAAGTCTAGTTTCCATTGCCCACTCACCACGTTGCAGCCCTAGCTCGGTTTGTTGCATTCCCATCAGCGCCCTGAGGAAAGTGCTTAAAATAAGCTCTTTATTTAGACCAGAATCTGATCTTCTCAAAGGCAAGACTTGCCCATTAGCTATGGAAAAGACCACCTTATTGCAAGTACCTCGAAATAGTCCTGGTTTGATTTGTTTAAATGTCATGACAGATTTTTCCCCATTATCAGCGGTAAAATTGACTTTAATTTTAGATTCATTAGGTATGGTGAGTTCTGAGAGTTTCCGGCGATTTATCGTGGGAAGCTTTTGGTTCAATGAACTCAATATCTTCTCTTCTAATCCCGTTACACCCTGTTGCATGGCTAAGATAACTTGTAAATAGTTTTTAGCTATCAAATGCCTATCCAATTCATCAAAAGCGTCATCATTCGACAAGAGTTCACCATTCATCATGGTGAATTTCTGATTCTTAAATATACCACGGAAATGTCCAGGTGCAATTTGTTCAAATGTCATTTGATTTTGCTGGCCATTTTTTGAAACATATATGAAATTTGACGTTGAATTGACAATTGGGCTTGTGATGTCACCGCAAACAAGGGTGGGGAATTTAGACCTTGTGAATTTTGATGAATCAAGAACTGATGTTTGATTTTGACGAGAAATACCATTTGAACAGATATTATGGATTGCTTCAGATGAGATACTGAAAGCTGGATTTATATTCCCAGTTTGTGTATTTGAGGGTGTGGTGAATTCACTGACATATGTGGTGAAAGATGATTTCTTCAGCTTTGTTGATTTTTTCAGTCGTGGGATAGTTGATTTTATATTGCTTGTAAAATTCTCCAATGCAATCGATTCCACTCTTCTTTGCCTTGGCTGTTCCCTCAAAGGTGGTCCAGTTTGAAGTTCAATTGCATTTCCTTTTTGTTTTGGAAGAAATCCTATTCGTCCCTTGCTATCGATAACACAACCACAACAAATTCTGAAGTAATGAAGTGTTCAGTCAATTTCTTGGAATATATTTTCCTTTTTTTTAATCAATTTCAACTCACCTGAGTCGCATGCCGGAGAACTTTTCAATAATGAGCAACCAGCTACTATAGGCAATTCCAAACTGAGTGTGGTCTTAAAGTTTATTGAATTTTTGTTTGAAGGCCTTATCTTAGAATTAAGTAAACCACACTATCACTCTGCGAGCTGATAGCACGAAATATCAACTCAGTAATCTCTCTATTGGAATAGCTGCGAGGAATTCATTTGAAGTTGAAGTAATTGACAGACCCAATTATCACATGCGGGGGTTAAAAACCGTGTGACAGGAAAGGGTAGTTATCAAATTTTATCTAGCTTTGTTTATAATAAAAATATTGAAGTATGATGAGCAAGTCCACTTTCCATTTATTTACCTATAGGGTTCATAGCGCGCTTTTTTCAGTTCTCTCTTATCATTTTGATAAGTCAAGGCTAAGAAAGATGGATAACATAAGCAACGACGCGCTGGCTTTTAAGCATTTCCCCGCATAACTCGTAATCTGTAGAAGAGAAAAATGTAAACGATTTAACAATGTTCCAATAGCAAGATATGATTTATTGGTTTTATGAACGGAACAGGCAAAATAACAACTTAACTTAAACCTATATAGATTGCCATGAATGTTGAATGTGTTTTTAGTAATGAGTCATATTTTGCACACCAAGAATGATTTTCTGGATCTTTTGCTTTTCTTTCTTTGGGCCCTCCATTGCTGTAGCCGTCTTGGGCATATTGAATGTCTACTACTTACCTTCTTCTAAGGAAGAGTGGCTTAAGATGTGCCAATTTATGACATAGTTTATTTTCCACGGTCAGGGGTCCTATCCTATATGCCAGTGGTCAAAATTCTGGTACCCAGGGTTCTTTTCAAACCGTGCAAATCATTTGTATGCCACTGTGAGCTTCGAAAACTGTTATTAAACCAGTATAAAAGATTTTTACGGGGACACACTCTAACGAAAGGTTTTTTGATGGTTTTCGGCTCTCCTAGATGTTGTCTGCACTGAAAAAAAGCTTACCAATATCGGACCTTCATAAGTCACTTTTTTTTAAATGGCGGTCGGTTACCCTGAAAATCAGAAAAAAATCTGTACCTAACTTTGGTAATTTTTACTGTATACAACAATGATTTGTGTATCTAATCTAGGGTTTTCATTTCAAGCCGAAAAGTGGCATGTTTTTGAGCACATGCTATTTCGTATGAAATTTGTCCAGAAAAAAGTTGTTCTAGACAGCAAAATCCGAAAAAAGCTGTACACCAAATAAGGGATGTTTTTTTAGACGTTTGGTTTTCAATCCGGCAGTTGGTCTTTATGACAGCTGTCACTTGATTTATGCTCACGCTCAGTTTGGTTTGCCATTTCAGAATGAATAGACATACTCCTGTTCAACGTTCACGCATCGTGCGCTGCTTCCAATATTCGGTCGACATAATCGCCCAACAGAGTCGGTAATTCGAGCAACCATGGATAGATTTCGCACCACGTTTACTCTAGTGGATAATGCGTATTCTCAAAGAACAGTTAGTGCTCACGAAGACGCTATTGCTGCCTTAGAGCAGAGTATTTAAGATGAACCGAATGAGTCCAGCCGCCATCGTGTCGAAAATTGGTGGTAGAAAATTGGGCCTCTCAACTGGAATTTATTCGAGCCAGCCGCGGCGGTCACTTGCCCTAAATCATTTTTAAAACATAATGGCAAACCCTTATTTTTATAATTAAGCCATAACATTAAATTATATGCGTGTTATTTCTTCTTGAAAATCATGCGTCTAAAAAACACCCTTTATTATAATAAATGCGTAGCTTCTTTTCTATTTATATGAAGCATACATTGTAGTAAAACACAAAACATTTACAATAAAACCTGTTTAATTGCCACCATTTAACTGATTTTCTCGGTTGATTGGTATTGAAAAATTGAAAGTTAGTACTTAGGTACAGTGAAACTTCTTTAACGGATAGCTCCCTTAAGCGGACAACTCTCTTAAACGGACAAATTATCGCGACCGTGGATCTTGGATTTAAATTCCATGTTCCTTTAAGCGGACACTCCCTTGATCGGACACGGACAAGAATATTAACCATAATTTTTTAAATTTAACTCTCTTCTTAGGGGGACAGAAATTTTTTTAAAATGAAATTTCTAACCAACAATGGCATAACGCATTTTTGTCTGCAGCTGTGGTCAGTTATTGTATCTTCTTGTTCCTTTATTTCTCGTTTGTTAATGAATTATATGGCACCATTTTTTAAATTCTTTATCCAATTTAATATTTTTTTCTTTAAATTAAGTTGTTTTCTGTACTTTTTTATCTATCACTGTTTATTCTGTTGAATGATTAGGGACAGTTAATATAATTTAATTTTTGTTAGTTTTTGGAGCTACAAATACTTTTTTAATGAACAAAATTATTTTTTGACTATTCTCTTTTACGGACAACTCCCTTAGACGGACAAAATTGTTGCGACCGTCGCTGTCCGCCTTAGAGAGGTTTCACTGTACTACTAACGTATTCAATTTTTTATTTTGGTAGATGAAATACGCCGTTTATTTAGTCTTAATATTTAGTAATAAAAGTACATATATGTAACTAATTGGCTATGACAGTACATTTGTGTATCAACACCCCAGAGCATAAACTACTTATCAACGTAAACTACTTATGACGTATCTCCTGCGACTGAAAAAAGCGGGTTGGGCAATAACGTAAATGAAATAAACACTCGAGATTTTGATAAAATTTGACATTATGATGATAGGGAAGACAATTTTGTCGTTCTGTCTGACTATCTGTTTGTTTCTTCAGCAGCAGCCTAAACGTTTGGGTCTATTTTCTTTAAATTTGATGACTTTCGATTATAAGCCATTTCGCTCACACGTTTTTTTTAAACTGAAATATAATGGTAGATACCTGCAATATAATTTTCTTTATCAATTTTACTAAATTTTATTTTTCTCAACTTTTCAGTAAATAACTTTCAGTAAAAGCTACCTTTGAGTAGAAAACTATGTATCAAAAAAATTGTTATCTATGGATTTTCGATTTTCTTGAAAACGGTGTGACAGACTTAAATTTTCTATGCAGAAGCTTCCAAAAAATTTAAATAAAGTTGCATACCTACCTAAATGTTCAAAAAAAAATGTTTGTTTTTTTACTTAAAAAAAAAAATATTCTAAAATTGTTTTATTGAAAATACCGTTTGATCTCATCGCTGGTATTATTCACTGAGCTGATAGCGGAGCCTAGGTACACAAAGTCTCTGACCAAATCGAAATTATAACTGCCTTAGTGAGGTTCTGTACGAGATGTCGTCGGTGTTGACAGCATATATTTGGTCTTGCCTTCATTCACCGTAAAACCCTTCTTCAATACTCACGAAGTACCACTGACATCATGCTTTCTTCATCTGATTATGTCAATAACGTCGCCGTCGGTCGGCTTAAGAGAGTAAATGGACGGATTTTTGAAAGATTGTCCATAGTTTGAACGTGAGAGAGTTTGAGCTTTTAAAAAATATAATAACCTATCAAAATTATATTTTTTGAATTTAAAAAAAAAATTCCAAATTTTTTGTTTGAAAGTTTAATATTTAATATTTCAGAAACGACGTGGTCCATTTTCTTACCCATAATACCTAACGGATTTTAAACACTCTTAAGAATAAAAAAAAAATACTTTTATGATGTAATAACGGTACCTACGCCTGGCCCGGAACAAAAGTCTACTAAGTGTGGCACAAGACACCATTTGCACTTAGCTGTGAGAACCTTTATAATCGTTTTGCACAGCATTAACAGGACGTACAAGCCTACTGCAATCATTTTAAGGTAAACGTACCTACCCTGAACATGCTACTGTACAAAATTTGACGCATAAGCGGTGACAGCCGAGGGAAAATTCTTGTGTAGGCCTTAAAAAAAGATTGGATCTTGATACTTTAATAAGAAATGAAGCTAGGATAGAAAGGGTTAACTGAATTTCATGTGACAATGCTGTTGAAATTCTTTGAATCTATATTTATTCAGTGAAATAAACATACATTACATACATTATGTAGCCTCCAAAATTCTACTAGGTGTCGACATAAACACTAGTAAAATATAAATATTTCTTAAAATACTATTAAAAAATTCTAAGATTAATTTATAGCGTTTACAGATGTACCAATTAAAAAAAAAGTGTTCCACTGCCCCAGCCATCTTCTACGTGCATTCGTAAAGACCGCAGCGCTAAATTGCATACAAGAAAGTTCGTTTTCAGTACTCTAAATAGTCTATGTACGTTCCCAGATGAGCGAAAAACTTTTGAAGCCATCCTTGAAAATCTTTAACCTACCTTAATTGGTTAATTAAATAGCAAATAAGTTTCACCCAAGTGGAAATAGATTTAACCCAAACGCAAGTATAACAATTCGATTTAAACAAAACGCAAATATAGTTAAACTATACGCAAATAATTTAAACAAATAATTTTAGCCAAAACGCAAATTGAATTAACCCGCCCTCAACTTGTTGTTCCAACTGTGTGGTGAAGAAATAGTAGGCTTGTAATGGTAGATTTTGACAAAACCCCAACTGTAAATTCAACAAGTTTTACGCATTTTTCCAAGAACTTACCGAAAAAATAAAAAGCCAATCCCTTAATTATGGCTTTTTAACAATTATGAATAATACCAAAATCCGTTAGACTCAAAAAGTACAGTACAAAAAGTATGTTCACTAAAAGTGGAAAAACTGAAGTATTAACCGAAGGTGCTTCTACTCAACACCTATCCTTTAAGACAGCGATTCCCAAAGTGTGTTCCGCGGAACCCTGGGGTTCCGCGATAGAGTTTTCAGGGTTCCACAAATTTCTTGAAGTATAAACAGTAAACAAACAATAAAAGAAAAAAAAGAAAAAATTTCCACAAAAAAAAATTTACAAAATTTTTGTTTGGAGTTTATAATTTTCAATCGAAGTGTGAAACTTCAAGGTCATATATGAAAACACAAAACATAAACAAAAATAACTGTCTATTATTTGCATTTTTCTTCATATAGTTAAAAGGGTTGTTTCAAATATTAAAAACTTTGCTCCTAGAAGTACCAGCAGTCATTGAATTTTCCATCGTTATGGACTTGTTATGAAAAGAATGCCAACTGATTTAAAAAGTTCTCGTGAAGCTGTGAAAATAGTAAATTTTGTAAAGAGTCGTCCTCTCCAATCGAGATTGTTTAAATTAGTGTGTACAAATATGGGCAGTCAGTATACGAATCGCTTCTTCTTCATACTGAAACCCGATGGCTTTCCAGAGGGAAAGCTTTATCCAGGTTATTTCAACTTCGTGATGAGTTGAATGTGTTCAAACTGAAAAAAAATTGGTCTTCAACTGCAAACCTCTTTGATGTATATGCAATGAGCATGCATGATAGATTACGAAATTAGCTTATCTTGCAGACATTTTCGAGAAGATCAATAAAACTGCTACAGTTCTGCAGGAAAAATCAATTACAGTATTTTATGCGAGAGACAAACTGGCCGCTTTGAAAAGAAAAATTAATTTCTGGATCTTAGTCCAGTTAATTTGTGCTCAAAAAGGCTCTTTGCGAGCAAATTGTGGGGTAGTTTTGATTGTTTGCTTCTTAAATTTTTTCGGGGGTGCTGAATCCGAATCTGAGGTATGCTAACAAAATTTCGTGACGCAGCATGGACAAAAATGCAAACAAT
This sequence comes from Dasysyrphus tricinctus, assembly GCA_963921185.1. Classification (NCBI taxonomy): domain Eukaryota; kingdom Metazoa; phylum Arthropoda; class Insecta; order Diptera; family Syrphidae; genus Dasysyrphus; species Dasysyrphus tricinctus. The sequence goes on from OY992531.1 coordinate 32,895,213, forward strand.
AATGCAAAAATGCATTTTTTGGGAGTTTTTCTCTAATGGCTCGAAAACTACCAACTATTCGAAAATTGTATCAAGCTACCATTGAAAGCATACACAATTTCCAATAAATCCCTTTTCAAGGTTTTTTTCTGCGACAACCCTTTTGGAGTCAAGCAATAGTCGAAAAATGACGTATTTTTACTGTTTTCGAAAATCCACTCGAAAGCATTAAGAAATGTTTGTGTTACAAAATTTGAATTTTTGCCTGTAACATGAACCAAGATATATTTTTCTGATGGTCTTTGATGCGCTGAGTTCGAAACTGGCCTTGAAATTGCTCTTTCACGTGGATTTTGATTACTAAATTCATTTTTTTACTAAATTTCATTTTGAGTGTTTTCCAGTTTTACATGAATTCTTGCAAGAAAACATGCTTGAACTCAGAGCAGATATTAGCAATGTTATTGCTCTCCATTTGGTTAGTCTCAAAAGATCCATGCTGGATGACTTCCCAGATACAAATACTGATATCGAGTGGGTACAAAATCCATTTCTAATGAAAACCATCATGCCTATGACCTTGAGTATACAGGAATACGAGTCCCTGATAGATATGCAGAGCTCCTCTTCATTAAAATTTGTATTTGATTCTGTATCATTAAACGAATTTTCGATTGGTATTAAGAATGAGTTCCCTGAGCTTGCCAAAAAAGCTATATTAAATTTGCTACCTTTTGTTACAACGTACCGCTGTGAAGTAGGCTTTTCAGCGTATACTTACACAAAAACTAAATACAGATCGAGGCTGGACGCTGCCCAGATATGCGAATACAACTTTCGGACATAGAAGTTAATTTAAAAACAGTTGAATCGGTGAGTGGAAGAACAGTACAAGCGCCGTTGCAGAAAAATTAAAATAACTTGTTTATTGGCGTAAACAAATATTTTTAAAAAAGAAATTTTAAACTTTTCTACCATGAGCAATCCTTTCAGCATTTACGTATAGAAAAATCTATTTTTTGTCTGAGCAATAAGAAGTTATGCCTGTTTTTCTTACATTTTTAATTTGGCGCTTGTACTATTCTTCATCTCACCGATTCAATTATAAATCAAACAATGAAACAGATTCATTCTTCACACTAAATAAAAAAATGATTTTGAAATGTGTTATTTTTCATTTTTTGCTATTGTCAGGATGGGGTTCCGAAATATATTTGGGCATTGTTTAGGGTTCCACAGCTTAAAAAGTTTGGGAACCGCTGCTTTAAGACGTCAACTATTATCTTCCCAATACGCGTTTGGCATCTGGCGTTTCCACAACTATTTTTTAGGTTCAAAATATTAAAAATTACCAAAAAAGTAGAAGTCCCAACCTTTAACATAAAACAAGTTCCTATTTTTCCAAAAAGTGGCAACACTGACATTTCATCCAAAGTTGTGTCTACTTAACACTTATCTTTTAAGACATCTAGCATTATTTTTCCAAGACACGTTTCCGTTTGACGTCCAGAGGTGTTTCCACAACTATTTTCACGTTAAAAACTACCAAAGAAGGGAAGACATCTTAACAGAAGGTGCGATTACTCAACACCTATTTTACAAAATATCAATTTTTATTTCCCAACACGTGTTGGGCATTAGAGGCGTTTCCGAGTGTAAAATATTATAAATGATCAAAAAGTTGAGGTTCCACCCGTTGACATTATAAAAGGTATGTTCCCGAAATGTGGCAAAACTGATATTTTATCTGAAGGTGCGTCAACTCAACAACTCTCTTTTAAGATATCAACCGTTATTGGAGCCAAGGAAATTTTCCAAGTTATTTACGAGTTTGTTTTCATTTTACTAATTGGCCCAGATTGAGTGGCAATTTTCAAAATGGCGAAGCATGGCGTCCAAACGACAGGATTAAAAAATGATTCCCAAGCTAAATTTCATCCTTAGCATGTCAAAAATGAATTTCAAATGTAAAAATAAAATCCCTCTCTCCCACAAAAAGTGCCAGGATTTGGGTTTCCTGACCAGAGAACAGTTTGGGCGCCATTTTACAAAATGGCGACCAAGCGACAGGATTACAAAAATGACTTCCGGGCTTAATTTCATCCTTATCATCTCAAAGACAGATTCGGTTTCCTGACTAGACTATTATAAGTAGGTAATACAGAATATTCTTTTCAAACCTCGTAAGTACAAATTAGTAAAAAAATCGATTAGGAGACAAGAAAATCCGCTTAAGAAATTAATAAAATCAAATTCTAAGATACTAAAAGGATTAAAAACTGATTTATAGATTTAAAGTGAACCATTAAACAGTTGCGAGGCATTGATATTTGAATTCAATGATATTTTTTGAGTGAAAATAATTTTATAAGAAATTGCGAGTTTTTGAAAGAATGCCGAAGATATGCACCAATAAAGTATGAAACAAAACTATAACATAATGCAGCATTATACCTATGGCAGCTAATTGCTTCACAATACACATCGGATATTGGTACAATGTTCTTACAATATCGCAGAATGGTCACAAACAAAACTATAACATAGTGCAGCATTATATCTATGGCAGCATATTCTAATATTTCTTCACAATACACATCGGATATTGGTACATTGTTCTTACAATATCGCAGAATTATTTTTAAAAAGTTTATTTAAGCGATAATACTTCATTATAAATAAGAATATTCGTATTTAAGTCGAATTAGTTTCAACTTCCTAAGAAGTGGGTTCTTTTTTTTTTTCTTTTTAAAACGATTGTTGGTTCCCTGGGTTGCCATCCAATTTAACTCACTCATTTAAGTTTTGCATGATTTTTATCAAGAACTTTACTCTGCGACATTTTTCTTTACAATGTATTGCTTTGTTTGATCAGCTTTTTTATTTTCGGATTGCCAGTTGGTACCTAGTTGCAGTCTTGGCTTGTTTCTTGGACTTAATATCCATCTATTGATTTCATTTGAAATTCATTGAACTTTTCAAATCAATGATAAACCTTAAAATTTCAGAAAAAATGTATACACGATTGCACTGATGATTCAGTATAATAACAACAACACAATTTAACATTTGTATCAACAATCATTGGAAATATTTTTTAAAATTCATTTTAACAATATTTACCTCAACTCAAATATTTCAAACCAGCTGATTTGATTGAAAGAACAGAAATTTCACATTTGTTTAAAAATTTTAAGATAGAATTCTTTTATCAAAATGATAAATATTATTCTAGCTCGATAAGACCGTGACTCAAACAAGAAAAAAAAAAAAACAAAGAACAACAAAGACTATGATTGTAATATTGCTTCTATTTTATATGAGAACTTCTGAAAAGCAATCAGTTTTAAGTTAACCCTCTTCTCAGGTGTTTGGCGGAATTTTGAAGTTCTCAGAATTTTATTGTATATAATTGCAGAATGTGTTTCAAGTAAGATTAGTGATTTTATGCTTAACGATTATGTTTTCATTCAAAAATAGCAGTTTCTTATCTTCTCCGTTTATGACAACAAACTTATATGTGTAGGCTCTTTTGTTGTTACGATAATGGAGACACTAGAATGGCAGGAGATAGTGGCAGTGCCAGCACCAATCCATCATCACCAGTAACTGCGCAACCCATTCTTTCCGGATACTACAAGCTTTTCGCCAAAGAATGTCTAGACGAGCATAATCGATTTAGGGCTCTTCATGGAGTTCCAATGGTCACTATGAATGTCAACTTATCTGCTTACGCTATGGAATGGGCAAGAGTGAGAACAACAATGTCCGCATAGATTATTTTCATCTTTGTTATCCTATAAAGCAGTTTCTTATCTATTTTAGATACTTGCTGATAGGAATACGGTTTTGATATATCGTAATGAGGCACTTTATGGTGAGAACTTATATGTGGCACGAGAATTTAATGTGGATGCACGAACTGTTGTCAAAAGTTGGTACGATGAGATAAATTTGTATAACTTTGAGAGGCCTGAAAGTGCCCATGGCGTGGATCAGTTTACCCAAGTTATATGGAAGAATACAAAGGAGATAGGAGTGGGCATAGAAAAAAGGTAATTATAAGCTGTTTTTAAAAACTCAAGATTCTGAAAAATTAACAGTTCTTCTCTTGTAGAGGACAAAATACTTGGATTGTAGTTAACTATGATCCAAAAGGCAATATTCCCGGATACTTCGAGATCAATGTACCAAAGCCAATCGAATGAAGCTCCATAAATTGAGACTAATAAAATTATAGAGCTTGAAAGACTTAAATTAAGTTTATGGTGTTTATTCTTATGTGTAAATGTATAATTAATTATGGAAAAGGTAACAAATTTTTTGTACTCCCGCACTGGTAAACACAGTGCTCTGAAAATTAGAAAAAACAACCGCCAGCATTGATTCTGTTGATAGCTTAAGGACTTCTGCCCACGAAGTGTCTTGTATTACGCCTAACGCTTTCCTGCTACTCATTTGCAGCTTCAATGAAGCTCAAGTTAGCTTCAATAAACAACTACACAGGAGCTAGTAGCTGCATTTGTCACAACACACAAGGTACAAGGCGCGTGCGGCATACAGCTGTATCCATCGGCAGTAGTACATCAGTTTCTGCCGCCAAGCACATAGTTTCAACTTTTAAGTTGCTGCTCATTGAGTATTTTGGTTAAACGTGGCATACATTGCAAAAATACTACACAATATGTACATACAATTGCGAATGAGCCGTGGCATATGCATTCTATATAGAACATTTCACACGACACCTTTGTACATTTGCCGTTTGAATTTCTGCTGCCATTTGAATTTTTATTTAAAAAAAAACGTGTGGTGCATTGTCGTGTGAACCAGGCTTAGAGTAACCATTGCTTTTTATATTTTTGTTTGTTTCTTTTTTAAGTCAAATTTTTTTTAATAGCGAATGAAAACGGGGGAGAATAGACCCTCCCTTCTTTACGATTTCTTGTCTAGACCTAAACGATACACCCTTCAGCTTTTTGTAACATCCATCGTTGAGTAAGCAACTCGTTTTCATACCAAAAATGTTACCAATTTTTTTTTAGATTTTTAAACGTTGGGGTAGAAATGTTGGCAACGTCAAAATTCGTTTTACAAAATTTTACTTTTGAAATTCCGCTTAAATAAAAGATATTATTTTGAATAACTTGAAAACACTTATTTTATTTATTTATTTACTTAAATGCATTTCGGAAGCAATGCTTCCATCGTCAGTAAGTTTTATATAAATAATAATACAAACAAAATTTTGATTGATATTAAATACAAATAACTCAATACAAATAAAATAAACTACACAAACAAAGGAGAATAGGACAAAACGGTCTACAAGACCAATAACGACGAGACATATGTCGTCAGAAAGGTATTTTTAGGTACTACAATAGTTACTATGGGGGCTTACTTCAAATCACTGTGTGAAAAAAGTTATTCGCTAAATAGGATTGTGCTCTGGTGCATTCTAGTAGGAATAAAGTATATTTAGTATGGGGAAAATTTATGAAAACCGGTCTAACCAATTACGACAATATATATGTCATTGAAAAGGTATTTCCATTACCTACAATATCTTTCGTATTAGTTTAGTTCAAATCACTGTGTGAAAAAAGTTATTCGCAAAAATGTTACCCATGCTCCATACGTTTTATCTGTGCTAAAATTCCCTAAAACGGCGAATAACTATTTCCACATAGTGATTTTAAATAAGTTGTTATGGTAACTATTATTGTTCATAAAAATACCTTTTCAACGACATGCATCTTATTAGTACTGGTAAGACCAGTTTGTATACATTTTCTCCACACTTAATGGTACCAAAACAAAACGTTGGTTAACGAATAACTTTTTTCACACAGTGATTTGAAATGAGCCGCCATAGTGACTATTGTAGCGCATAAAAATACCTTTCCAACGACATACGTCTGGTTGTTATTGGTTCCTAGACCACCTTCCATACATTTTTGCCGATTGTCCTTTATAGTGAATTTAGGATCTATTATAAAATTTTTTGAAAATTGGATCTCTTATTGGTCCATCGTCACTATTCATTAAATTATTTCTATTTTTAACAATATAAAGAGATTCATATGCATCTAATTCATAAGGATTATTAACATTTCGAATTAATTTTAAATTCTGTAAGTTAAAATTATGGTTATTATCCAGCATGTGTTATGCTACACTCGACTTTTCAGGTTCATTGTATTTTACATGGGCAAAATGTTCCTTGAATCTTTTCACAATTGGTCTTCTTGTCTGTCCTATATATTCCTTTCTACAATCGCTGCATCCAATAGAGTATATTCCTGATTGTTGATTTTTTTTCAATTTTGTCCTTTGAGCCACTAATCAGATTTTTAAGTTTTATCTCACTACACTGGCTTATTTTTATATTTTGTCTACTAAAAATTGGTCTTAATTTTGATGTTATTTCTGGATAAAAATTGAATTTTGACCATTTCTTTTGTTCATCTTGTTCATTTCTGATTAAATCTAAAGTTGTATAATTTCTTAAGTTTTGTTTTCTTCTATGTGCAATCGTCATATCATCTATTAATTTTTCTGTATATCCATTTATCTTTGCTATTTCTTTGATCTTTCGTATTTCAATGTATTCTCTTTCTTTCGTCATCGGGATATTTAAAGCTCTAAAAATCATTGAATGGAAGGCTGATATTTTGTGTTCAAATTAATGAAAAGAGTCCGATGTTATATATCTTAGAGTATTTGAAGGTTTTCAGGATATATATCAAACTCGAAATTTTCACCTTTTCTAATTATAGTCAAATCTAAATAATTTAATCTTCTGTTTATTTCTTCTTCGTAAGTGAATTTGATTGTTGGATATTCTGTTTTATTTAGTAAGTTTATTAGACTTCGAAGTTCTTGTTTTTTTACTATGGCCCATACATCATCTATGTACCTGAACCAAATTCTTGGAAAATTTCTTGCATTTTTCATTTTAGTTTCTAAATTTGACATGAATAAATTTGCCAAAAATGGACTCAAATGTGAACCCATACTGCAACCAAACTTTTGTCGATAGAATTTTGAATTAAACTGAAACCAATTTTCATCCATACATAATTTTGTAAGTCTAGTTAGTTCATTGATTTCTTCTTGTCTTAAAGAATTTGTTTCTAACCATTCTTTAAGAAGTTTTAAAATTTCATCAATAGGGACATTTGGATATAAAGATACTACATCGAATGAGACTTGAATTTCATTACTGGTTATTTTTAATTCTTTTACTTTTTCTGCAAACTCGATACTATTCTTTATAGCTTTTGTTTCGAATTTATTTGGAAGATTATTGAATCTATCTAATAACCAACATTCAAGTTTTGTAAGTATTGATCCTGTTGTTGATGTAATTGGTCTAATTTGTTTTCCAGGTTTATGAAGCTTAAGTTGAGAATACATTCGCGGTAGTACTGGATTTGAAACGTTTAGTTTTCTTGATAAATTTTCATTAATAAAAATATCTGCTGCTTTTTTAATGGCTGCTTTAGTTCGTCTTATTATCCTGGTAAAGGGTTAGAAAATACTTCTTCGTATGGTCCACTTGCAATAAATTCTTCATTTATTTCAGTGTATTCTCTTTTATCAAGTATGACAATATTGTTGCTTTTGTCTGCTTTACTGAAAATAACTGAAGTTTTCTTTTCTTTTAGGCTCTTTGCTGCTTTTCTGAATTATTTCATTTTAGCAGATATATTCGGTAGATTTGCACTATTTATTTTTTTTTTTTTCAACAGCTTCACATCTAACTCTAGCTTTTTCATCTTCATCACTGAAGTTTTTTAGAGCTGTTTCAATGTTAACCAAAGCACTTTGTATTGCTTGTTCTTTTGGAGGTTGTAGTGCGAAATCTAAGCCTCGGTTAAGTAATTCTAATTCACTTGATGAAAATTGAATATTTGATAAATTTTTTACAAAGTCTTGCACTGGTTCTACTTCTTTAAAAATCTTCTTTTGTTGTGTATTTTCTGTTCTTCCTGTTAAAATATTAAATTTATTAATTAAACCCTCCTTTTTCTTACCAAATTTAATTTCAACGGTATCCTCAACATGATTGACAAAAATACTCCAATCACTTGATTGATCTATAATTTGTCTCTCAGTTTCGCTTTCGTGGCTCAATTTGCTACTTAAATACAAATGCAAAGAATATGTTTCTCTTTCTATTGTAGACAACTTGGAATATTTTTCTTTAATTTCTAGATTTAGCCACATTTTTTGTCCTGCACAAATAGCTTTTTGAACAATCTTATTATTTTCTGAGTTTGTTGGACCCCACAGCTGGATAAATTTAGGAAAAATTTGATTCTTTTTACATCTTCGAAGAAAAAATATATCAGCTTGTATATATTTAATCTTAGTTCTAAGCTTTAGGTATCTGTTCTTTGCCTTCTTTATCTCCTCTTGCACGTTAGCCATATTAAATTGATTTGATATTGGAGATTTTCAACGTGTTTTTTCATGAAATAAATAAAAGATATTATTTTGAATAACTTGAAAACACTTATTTTATTTATTTATTTACATTGAAATACGAAAGATCAAAGAAATAGCAAAGATAAATGGATATACAGAAAAATTAATAGATGATATGACGATTGCACATAGAAGAAAACAAAACTTAAGAGATTATACAACTTTAGATTTAATCAGAAATGAACAAGATGAACAAAAGAAATGGTCAAAATTCAATTTTTATCCAGAAATAACATCAAAATTAAGACCAATTTTTAGTAGACAAAATATAAAAATAAGCCAGTGTAGTGAGATAAAACTTAAAAATCTGATTAGTGGCTCAAAGGACAAAATTGAAAAAAATCAACAATCAGGAATATACTCTATTGGATGCAGCGATTGTAGAAAGGAATATATAGGACAGACAAGAAGACCAATTGTGAAAAGATTCAAGGAACATTTTGCCCATGTAAAATACAATGAACCTGAAAAGTCGAGTGTAGCACAACACATGCTGGATAATAACCATAATTTTAACTTACAAAATTTAAAATTAATTCGAAATGTTAATAATCCTTATGAATTAGATGCATATGAATCTCTTTATATTGTTAAAAATAGAAATAATTTAATGAATAGTGACGATGGACCAATAAGAGATCCAATTTTCAAAAAAATTTTATAATAGATCCTAAATTCACTATAAATTTGTTTGTGTAGTTTATTTTATTTGTATTGAGTTATTTGTATTTAATATCAATCAAAATTTTGTTTGTATTATTATTTATATAAAACTTACTGACGATGGAAGCATTGCTTCCGAAATGCATTTAAGTAAATAAATAAATAAAATAAGTGTTTTCAAGTTATTCAAAATAATATCTTTTATTTATTTCATGAAAAAACACGTTGAAAATCTCCAATATCAAATCAAATTCCGCTTCTCAAAATTTTGATTTTCCAAACTCTTTTCACAAAATTCTGACAATAATAAAAAGGTTTGGAAAATGTAAAGGGTCCGCCAAATAACTTTTTTTTTTTGAAAATGCTACTACTACATGGAGTGTAGCTTCGGCTGTGTGGCACGTAGCGCCGTCCTGTTGAAACCAAATGTTGCCAATATCCTCCTCTTTAATTTTTGTGAACAAAAATTCGTTCAACATGGCCCGATAACGATCGTCATTGACTGTAACGGCCACTCGAAGAAAAATGGCCCAGTCATGCCTCTGAACCAAAATCCGCACCAAACAGTGACTCGTTTTGAGTGTATCGGCTTTTCAATGGCGTGCGGGTTTTCTGTGCCCCAAATGCGACAATTTTGCTTGTTTACATACCCGCCAAGATCAAAATGAGCTTCATCTGAAAAGATGATTTTTTTGGCATCTTCTCTAAGTCGATCGCAGGCCCATTTAGCGAAGAAGCTATTTGAATTAAATTATTTTTCATTATTAACCGGAAAAATTGTACTTTCAAATAAAAAAAGAAATTTGAGAAAATATTCAGTAGTTTTTTTTATAGCATTTTCAAAAAAAAAAAGTTATTTGGCGGATCCTTTAGAAAGGCGTTCTTGTTTCTACCTTTTTCAATTACCTGTGCCTCGTCTTTAAAACTAAAATATGAAATTATTTTATTTGTTAACTGAGTTCGAAAGTTATTTATTTGCGTTTATAAATATGAATTATTTTTAGAAAAATTGAATAAACAGGATTTTATTGTTTATTATTTTGAGTTACAGAATTTAGAAAAAAAGAATTTTGAAAGCAGAATTTCAACAGAAAGACCAGAATAAAGTAGATTCCTTAAAAACATATATTCCTTAAAAAAAATTGAAGAGCTGAATTTTGAAACCAGAAATTAATCCACTCCTGATTTCAAAAACGAAATTGAGGTCGTACCTCGTGTGCGCAAAAAATATTTCGTATGGATTTCTTTATGCATGCTTAAAAAAAGGTTTTGGAAAAGGTATGTAATTTGAAAACGTACAAATCTCTCACTTTTTTCGACATTCGAAGACAGTTTTTAGCGACAAGCATTACTTTTTTGTACTACAAAATTCTGACGACCGAAATAAGTTAAATCAATCAAAACAAATGTTATTTTTTTTCGGCACTAGAGAGGGCATGTTTGCCAAAAATGTAGATCAACCAAATTGATTTTAAATCAAAAAATAAATCAATTCTGGTTTCCTTTGGAGTGCAGAAATGGTCAAACCCGTCTTTTTGATAGATCTTGATCAAAAATAAATGTATTCATTTCGCCAATTAAACCCCAATACTAATGAATGATTGTCAATTTTTAGGTTATCATGACACTTTAGCTGAACTACCCAGATAATTGTCCAGTTTATATTTCTGAGGGCTCAGAGAGTTTCCCCAGTTTTGCTGTCAAATACTAAGTAAAAAAAATTTTGGATTCGTCTGCTCACTGATATTGTATAAAATGAACAAATGCCACGAAATAGGTTACGGTAGTTTGTCAATCGTTAAAATACGTCATGAATTGGAATTAAATACACAATATTATTTGATCTATGGCTTGTAAATGTTAATAAAAAACATAATAAAAAATTATAAATGTTTTTTTTTTCAAGTTGATTGTTTCTAATAATGTACATATTCGATTTTAAATTTAATTTCTCAAAAACTAGCATTTTTAGCGAGTTCGTTGACCTTGAAATTTCTTGAAATGTCCCTATGCCCAGCACCCAAAACAGTTGAATGATAAGCTACTGTCCCATCTCCATCAGAGATAATAGGAAATTTATAGGGCTTTTATAAGAGACCAATTCCAGAGGTTATATAGGTGCTTGACTATCTGAGAAGATGCGGATGTCTGTGGTTGATATCACGTTTTCTTTCAGCCAAGACAAGGCTTCTTTGATTGCCGAACGTTCCACCTGAAACACGCTACATATGTAGATATATATATATGAATGTTGTAGATACTATAAAGCAAGTTATGCATTCATAAAATAAATTTAACTCGAGATTTTGATCACACTTGTCATCAGGATGATATCAAGGGAAGACGAAAAAAGCGGGTCTCACAGTTCTGTCTCTGTGTTAGCCTGTCTAAACGGATGCATCCATTTTGTTCAAAATCAATAAAAAGAGATTTTTGGTGATTCCCGCCCATATGTATTTTTATTTTTTTAGAACCAAAAATAACTGTACCTGTCTAAAAATTTCTTTAGCAATTTAACAAAATTTTCTTTCTATCAAATATGGCTCCCCAACTTTTCGTTAGAAAAAATCAATAAATTACTTTTAGTAAAGGCTAACTTTGTATGGGAAACCATTTAAAAAAAATATTTATTAATCGAAGCTCCCATAGAACCATATTTTTTTTTTATTTTCTTAGCTTTCGTGACTAATTTGATTTTTTTTTTGCAGAAGCTCTCAAAAATTTTAAATTGTATTACCTATGCACCAAAATTTTCAAAAAATTAGTTTTTGATAAAAAAAAATCAATTTTTTTTTGAAAACTCAATACTTCGAAATGACCCAATCAATTTTTTTTCAACCCAGTACTTATCGTTTAGTACCGAGTTTGAAAATAAAATCACACTTTACATTAACACTTCTTAGAATAAATTAAAAATGTTTTTGCTTGTATGTAAAAATAACGGTTCCTTCCAAACAAATGTTAAAAATCACTGAAGAAAATCTCATTTTTCTCTAAAATTAAAACGGTTTACTACAAAATATAAAAACAATTACTCCTAGTTACTATTAACAGTCCCTCTCATAGAACTCTATTCATTCTTGGCTGATCAGATTTTGTATACAAAAACTTCTAACAAGTAAAAAATATTTTTTGAATAAAAATTTTTTTTTTTTTTTATTTGATATTTCACAATTAAGTTAATAATTTTTTGTTTGAAAATTTAATTTTTAGCTGCATAAATATTCGAATTTGCATAAAATTTTTTGAATATTTCATTTATAAAAATTAATTTTTTGAAAAACCGTCATGCATTTTATTTTCATACAGTCAATAGATTTAGAGAAAGACGTGGAAGATCTTCAGGTATAGGAAAGTTTAGTCAAAAAATTCAAACTATTATTGTCAACACCAACATTTTGTGACAGATCATGAGAAGTTAACATTTCGATTTTTAAGGCATATGGCCGAATATAATGGATAAAAAACATCTAGTAATCCAGTCTTAAAAACAAAAACTTAATCAATATTAAATTTTGTACACAATTAAGTGCTGCATGTAGCGCTGCACGATGTCGCTATTCTTTCATTGTCAAATCGACCGACTCAAGAGCTATAACTTCAGTTCTATAATAATCGTTAAATATTCAAACTTGAGTTTAAAAAAATAAAAAGGTTTAGATATACATAGATAATGTCAGGTTATACATACAGTGTATCAAAAAATTGCACGTACAGCAGCTGAAATCAAATAAATTGTAGGTTTTTGTGTAAGACTTTTGCGGCTATAGAAGTTAATTTATTTGCAATTATTTATCAAGTTTTTCTGTTTAGCTTTTTAGAACAGTTCATGTTATCTTAGTTGACGAAAACAATTTCAACATTTTTGGATTTAACGGTCGAAAATTTGGTACCAAAAACCGAACACAAAAGTATAGGTAAGCAATTTAAAGACTACGGTGAAACATGAAGGTGAAAACATTGTGGCTTGGGGAGTTATGGATGCAAATGGTGTATGCAATCCTGTTTTTATTGAAACAACAATATGGAACACAAAAATTTGCATATTTGAGTACAATATTTAAGGCCAGTCTTGAAAGAATTGAGTTACTGAATGATATCATACTGTAAGAGGACAATTACCGAAAGAATTAGTCTACATGAGTAAGCAAGTGGCTGCTTTACAGTGTAAAATCTTAGTTGCCTCATCCACCACCATCTTCAAACCCCACCCCACCAAGCATCTGTGGACCTTTTTGGTCAATAAAGTTCAAAAACTCATGTAACTATTAAAAATCCTCTCAAATCTGTAATTTTGGAGAAACGAAACACTATACGAACAGAAGTTACCTCAAAGCTTGTGTTTTTAATAAACAACCGTCTCAATTTTATAATTAGATCCAAAAAATGGCACTTTCAATACTAATCTGAAAGAAATTTGACTTTAAAGCGACTGCACGTGCAATTATTTGATATATTTTTTTCGTTTCTCCTAATTTTTCGATTTTTTTTTTTTTTTAAAAAGCTTGGAAATATTAAATTTTGTCTTCTTTCTGATAAAAATTTCAATAAACCATACACAAATTGCAAAAGTTTTACCAAATCATGCCAATTTGTTTAACAAAAACGCTTTTTTATTCAAGAAAATCAAATGTAGGTACGTACAATTTTTTGATTCATAGTACATCCTTACACAGTGGGTTCATCTTTAATTTGGTTCATAATTTTCAAAATACAGATTTTGATAATTTTCACAATATTGAAAAATAGTAGCTATTCAACAAAGTTGTTAACCCAACCCTTCTCTGCAATACATCAGAATATACAACGGGAAAGAAGATAATTTATTGACCTATATAAATAAATAGTTAACCATTTTATTTTCAAATATTTGGTATTTCATGCAAGTATATTTAAAACTACGATAATAATTTTAATAATATACAAAAAAATAAATGCTTAAGATCTTATGCCTTTGGTGGTTATTTGGTTACAGCTCAAATATGCCGTAAAGTCTTTTTCTGTCACATAAAATTTGTTTTTGGCTTTCATGAAGTAAAATGGGATATAATTTTTAACTCTTAGTGGAATGAATAAAGTATAACTTTTTATATGTATTATGATGACTCTTATGGCCTTAGAGCCCTTCGAGGAACATTTTCTGAGAAATTGCCACGCACATTGCCAGGGGGATCGTAATTAGCCACAACCCATGTTTCGTTTCCTCTGTAAAAATTAAAACAGCAATCATTATTAGGTAATGGTATTATTTGTTTGAATTGATATTAAGCTCAAAAGCGTTACCTTATTTCTACTCCAACACCCAGTTCCTTAGAATCCTTCCATATAACTTGCGTAAAATGCCCAGTTTTCATATCAAAAACTGGATTTCCGAAATCATAATCTTTAATTTCATTGTACCAACTTTCGACAGGTTTCCGACCATCGATAGAGTATCCGCTACACATGTATAGATTCTCGCCATACTTGCACTCACTGTGTTCCATGGTCTTTTTTTTGGCCATGCTCTAGAAAGAGTATTAGTAGTAAGAACTATTTTTTATTTAATTTTTTTTCTTACAATAGCCCATTTTTTCGCTTTGGCACTTAAGTTATGATTTAACTTCAAAGGTGGACAGCCGTGAAGAGCTCTTAATCGATTATGCTCGTTTAAACATTCTTCCTCAAACTGACGACCAGTTGTAGGAGTTATTTTGGCTTTGGATTCTGTAATCAAATTAACCTCTTCAGGTTCGGGTGGCATGAAACTTGAAGTTTCCATTCCTATTTCTCCTCTTGCTGATGTGGAATTCTGGTTAAAAGGAACAAATTGATAGATTAAATTAAATGAAATTATATAATTTTAGTCTAAGAGCCGACAGCAGATTTTGGAAGATGTTATAAAGCCGAAATCTGAGTATGACGGTGTATAGGTGTATGTATGCATCATTATATCGAATACACAAGTCTCACAGGTGTTCTTCCCAGCCTTTGAAAGGGTAAGGGGAGGATAAAAAGGGCTTTGTTTCATATTTTAGTGTCGGAGGTGTACTTTAATTCCTTGGCAAAAACACCTTAATCTTGACGGTCCGATTAATAGAACTCAAGAACTAAACATTTTATACCATCAACCTTATCATCTTCGTTTTTTGTAGATTTTATAAAAAAAAAAAAATATAGGATCCAAGAAAATGGCAATACAGTTAAAGTGAAAGTGAATTGAAATGGTAATGACCTTGGCACGAAAATAGGAAGCCAAGCTCTTTTTAACCCCCCGCCACCCCACCCAAAGGCTGAGAAAAAAACCTGCAAGACTTTCTTATTCGATATTACAATACATACCTATAAGAGCCTTCATACGCCCTAAAATCTGCAGTTGGCTTTTGTACTATTTCGTAATGGATTTTGAAAAATTTGACCTGAAGCCCAATTAGATAACAATAATTATATTTTTAAAATTAATAATAAAGTGAGCCTTACGAGATATGTTGTTGTTGTAGTTGTTGTAGTTGTTCCTCCATTCTTAGTGGTTTTTCGAACAACTTTAGTAGTTCCATTTCCATTATCAAGTTCAAGGTCGGTCGATCTTTTGCAAAATATCCAAGAACAACATCCAGTACTATAAATTTGAGAAACAAAAAATAAAGATTGTTAAAACGAAGGAATATGTATTTATATGTGTATAAATGAGACTGTAGGGAGGATAACAAAAAATCTATCAATGTCTTTACCTAGATAGGTTCATAGTTTGCAAAAATTAAATTTTAACTAACGAAAAAACTATTAACAACATCTTGGTTTTAGTGAAAGGAAGTATCTATAGCTTTCTGCTATTGAAAGAACCGGTATTCTTATCACAAGCACAATGATACATAAACTTTAGAATCACTCATGTTACACCCGGCTGTTTAATATCTTCCATATTAACACACTAAAATGCCATAAGAGAGAGACTGATTGAAATTTCAATGAAAGTGATTTTTGAAACATGCGCAAAATTCACAGAAAATAAAATACTTTAATACTAGCTTCGTTCGTTGAACTTTACCCAGGGTTGATAGAGGGTTTATTTAAAACACCAAGAGTTGTTAAAATTTATTTTTTTTTTTTTAGGTCTTAAAAAAGAAAAAAACAAGTGCCCTGAAACAATCCTTAAATTCAAACGTTTCCATTTTCTATTTACATTTTGTATTATTATTATATAAATTCTATATGTGCTGTACATAAGCACATAATAATGTACAACACAAACTAGCTGTTCGTTTGCGTTCTAAGATCTCAAAAACTAACCATCAGATTGAGTTGAAACTTATTCAACGTGTGTATGTATTTATATATGTACAAGTACATACATAACATGAGGTCATAAATGCACTAACATTAAAAGTTATCTACTTTTCCTATAGATGGCGCTGAACAACAAAATCTTAAAATGAACTAAATACTCAAAAACTAAAACACTGCCTGGTAAAGCAAGGGGAAAGATTCGTTTTTTTCATTAACAGTAAAATATAGGTACATTAAATTCAACTATTCAAAATATTATTGAATTATTAGACTAAGAGCCCACAACAGATTTTGGGTGTGAGTGATATAGCAAACGACGTTTTGGACCTTGCACGACCACCACAGCGAAACCCCTGGTTTGACGAAAATGTCGACAAGTATATGCATCCAAACAACAGGCATACAAAGCGGCGCTGCATAGAAGGACCAAAGCTGCTCCCGAGCTCTAAGAGCAGAATAGGAGAGAGGAACACATGCTTCTAAGAAGGAAAAAGAAAGAGCATTGAGAAGCGTGCGATCGAGGAAATAGATTGATGCCATTGGAGGAATGAAGTTCGGAAGTTTTACTAAAAGGTAAAGAGAACCACCCAGGGTTACAAGGCCCGGACCGAAGTCTGCAAGGATGATCAGGGGAACATCGTAGTAGAATCGCAGTCGGTGCTGAGGATATGGAAAAATCATTTCTGCAAATTGTATAACGGCGATGACGAACCGAATTCCGAGGAAAGCATGTCCGATGAATGGAACCTCAGCATTGTTTGCCCGATCCTCAAGAAAGGCGATCCTCTGGACAGCCGCACCAACTACAGAGCATCAGTCTTCTTAATATCGCCTACAAGATCTTCTCTGCAGTACTTTGTGAACACCTGAAGCCATTCGTCAACAACCTGATAGGTCCATATTAAAGTGGCTTTAGGCCAGGCTTTAATCCACCATCGACCAAATATTAAAACTACGGCAGATCTTGGAGAAAACCCAGGAGTTTCACATCGATACCCACCAACTTTTCATTGATTTCAAGGCCGCCTATGACAGCATCTTAAGAGACGAGCTATATAGAGCAATGTTTAGTTTTTGCATCCCTCCCAAGCACGTCCGTTTTTGCAGGATGACGATGGAGAATGCACGCTGCTCCTTCAAGGTCGGCAAAGACCTCACCGACACCTTTGATGTCAAAAAAGGTTTAAGGCAAGGCGACGCACTGTCATGCAACTTCTTCAACATCGTTCTTGAAAGAATAGTGCAAGTGCAAAACTCTCACGTCAACACTATAGGGGCACAATCTTTCAAAAGTCCGTCCAATTAGCCGCTAACGCTGACGACATTGACATAATCGGACGAACAAAGCGTGATGTCAGTGGTGCTTTTGTGAGTATTGAGAAGGAAGCCAAGAAGATGGGTTTAACGGTGAATGAAATCAAAACGGAATATATGCTGTGAACAAGAAAGGACACCCAACACCGACGACGTCTAGGACAGTACGTCACTATAGACACCTATAATTATTTGAGGTGGTCAGAGACTTCGTCTACCTAGGATCCGTTATAAACTCAGCGAACGATACCACTGCTGAGATCAAACGAAGAATTACTCTTGCCAATTGCTGTTTCCTTGGGCTAAGAAGGCAGTTGAGACGCAAAACCCTCTCTCGAGCAACTAAACTGTCCCTGTATAAGACGCTTATCATCCCGGTCCTGGATATATGGTCAGAGACATGGACACTGCTAACGGTGGATGATAACGCGTTAGGCTGTATTCAGCGGAAAATTCTCCGGGTGATTTTTGGTCCCGTCTGCATAGATGGGGAATGGAGAAGAAGATACAACAACGAACTGTATGGGCTGTACAGCGACACCAACCTAGCCACAAAAGTGAACAGCCAACGACTGAGATGGATGGGTCACCTAGAACAAATAGACACCAATGCTCCGGCCCGGAAAGTTTTTAAATCCAACCCCGTGGGACAACTCAGTAGAGATGGACAGCGTAAAAGGTGGCGCACGCAAGTGGAAGAAGACCTCCACCAACTTGGTGTGTGAAACTGGAGACAGCTAGCTAGAAACCGAGCCAGCTGGAAGAAGGTTGTTGGTTGAGGCCTTGGCCCACCCCGGACGGTTGCGCCACCTTAAATAAGATAGCAAAAAAAGAAGTATTGGCGTCGAAAGCTCCATTAAATGTTATTCAAAAAATCAAGTGCTTGTAGTCCACAACTGTGGCCTTTGTGATTAAACAGTGCATAAAAAAAAAAAATATGAATGCAACTTCGAGGAAAATCGTGCCAGCTGAAATTGGTTTTCACCCCTCCCTAGATAAGCTCCGCGGATCCCATATCACGGAATCTGAGATCAGTTGAGTGTTTAATTCGCCCTGCCACACTGTTTAAAAAACCTTTTTTCACTTAGAATTTTTTAAACGGTCCGGTAGAGCGAATTATACACTCAAATGGTCTGAGATTCAATTTTTTTGATCTTCCTTTTTGGCAGATATACCCTCTCTAGTGCCAAAAAAAAATTTCAATATTTGTTTTGATTGTTTTAACTTATTTCGAAGAATTTTGTTCAAAATATAAAGGAAATCGTCTCCAATAAAAAAAAAGTATGTTTAAAATGAATCAGTATATTCCACGTGCTCATATTTGTCAACTTGAAATGGATCACAGTGACAAAACAAAATTCAAGTTTAAATCGTCTTCCATTCACCAAAAAAAAAAAAATTAGACTGAATCTGAATTAACCAAAGGATTTTGGACTTGTCTTGGAATACATTTTTAAGGGTCCCAAAAATGTTATTAATCTTTTTTTTTTGTTTACGTTTCGTGCTTCAATAAAAAAAAAAAAAACAAATTTTGGAAGCTATGAATTGTTGTCTAACATTAGAGCAAAGCTTATTCCAACTACCACAATTTTTGATCGATTAAGAAACAATTAATCTCCTCTTATTTTTATTGATTATTTTGAAACATCAGATAAGAAAAAAAGTAATTCAAATTGTCGCTAAAAACTGTCTTCGAACGTTGAAAAATGTGAGAAATTTGTACAATTTTCAGATTACATACTTTTTGCAAAACCTATACATTTTTTTAAGCGTGCACAAAAAAAATGCATACAAAATATTTTTGGCACATACGAGGCACGACCTCAATTTTTTATTTAAAATCGGGAGTGGATAAAATTCTGGTTTCAAAATTCAGCTCTTCAATTTATTTTTCTTAAGGAATATTATGTCTTTAAGAAATACCCTTTTTTCGGTTCTTTCTGTTAAAATTCTACTTTTTTTTTTGTTTTTATTCCGTAATTCAAAATTATAAACAATAAAATCCTATTCAGTTTTTTCTCAAATAAAATATCCCAGCAAAACATCGAAAACGTTATCAGAGCTATGCCTAAAAGATTTTATTTGTATCCTATGAGAAAAAGGAGGGAATATTAGGAATTAATTCATCCTAATTTCTACTGAGTTTTCAAGGTATAGCTACTTGAAGTCTTTTAAATTAAAGAAAATCGTCATTTTCATCACTTTTTTTAGAGTTTCGTGCTCTTTTTTTTAGCAAAACAAGTTGGTAGCCAAACTTTTTTATTTCAAATGATTATTCTTCTCATTAAAAAAATAGAGAGAAATAGAAAATAAACCATCATTTTTCACTTTTTGTCTGTTTTAATAATTTGGAAACCCTGATGCCATGCCGATGCTTGCTTCACTTTGATATAGATGCATTTTTTTGTCTAACTGTAACTGGAAATGCAACGTCAACCCACTTTTTTTAAGCATATCCTAAACTTATTATTATAAATAATTATAAAGGATTCCAACAGACATTTTAACTACCAGCAATAACAAAAATTATTAGGCTTTTATCAATAAGGTACACTGTGGCGTATGCGCACTTTTATTCAAAACAAGAAAATACAGGCAAAATAGCTGCAAATATTATGAAGAGCAATACATATCCTATTTTTATAATGATTTATAGATATGATCTTAAATGGACCAAATCTAAAAATGTATGTTGTCAAAATGGTTAAGATGCAAATTATTGAAAAGGTAAGATACTCAAGAAACTATAACTGATTGATATCAAGTAAAAATACAAAATTAGAAAAATGAGTATCTGCATTCACCTTATGCAGGATAAAAAGAAAAAAAATCGTAAAATTCGACTGGTTTTCGAGTACATTCATTAACCATAATGTGAACTAAGATTTCAAGATGATGGATATCGGAGAGCTGAGACAAAATTTATCAATTTGTAAAATTTCTTGGACAGTTGATAATAAAAATTTGAATTCTCAAAAAAACAAGTTAAAGGGCTTTAATTAATGCAATGCCTATCAATGACTTATTGCACCATCATCTTACAAAATTGTGACTTCAAGCATTTTATAAAAAAAAATTGTTAAAATTCGAGATTTTATAATTTTTTTTAATATCAGCGTCACACCCATTTCTTCTGAATATCATTGTATGTATGTATGTATATTTTTTGGTTTATTGAAACTAAAATGTTATAAAAAACTGAAATGATTAAAAAAATTATTAAATAAAATGAATCACTCAAAATATTCGCAATTAATGTTTTGGTTCTCGCGTATTTTTGAATAAATTGGGGAAGTCCAAAGATGTTGTGTGTTTCGTCATGCAGACCGCCATGTCTCGGCATCCATGCGTCCATTGTATATCAAAGTGGATGGACCAGTTTATTTTAAATTTTCTCGAAAAAAAAGATTCAAAGATTTTTTTTGGACTTTGCACTGTTTTTAGATTTTTTTTTTAATTTACATAATGGGAAAAGTTGTTTTATGATATTGGAGGTAATGGTCTAATTTTTGGGTAAAACAATAACTTAGTATGAATTTTAAATCAAATTTGACCTCACCAAAAAATTTTAGTGTATACAACATAAGGGAGGTACCTACCTACACTACACATCAGAAATATAGTTTTGAGTAAAAATTTACTTTTCTTTAAGAATTGATTAATGGTGATTAATCGTTATTTTCATTCCTTATCAAAATTTTTTGAAAGCACCTTTAAGAAAATAACTTCAAAAGTAAAGCACCGTTGTGTAAATATTTCAATTAAAACAATAATATATAATTACAGGTAGGTAATTAATAAGAGTCATATGTATTTGGTTATTACTCATTCAAAGCAGATACTTCTTATCATGTTTGTCCCAATATACATATTCTTCCAACGGAAATTAAAAGATTTTTTTCTTATAACTCTACTAATATTATAACTTCGAAATAAAAACATTTAAAAAATGAATCATTACAGTTTCAATTTTATACGTGCAAATTATTTGTTTATGTTTTAAATAACTAATTATAATTGCATTGAAAATAAGATAAGGAATGAGTTATATTTTCTCTTCTGAGATTAAAAAATAAAACATAATAATTATAATTTTGTTCAACTTTGGAATTTTCATATTCTAAGCAAAGTGTATAATTTATTGAGTTGTGCGTTCTTCTTCAATGATTGCGAAAAATTATTTTAAAATGAATATTATTTGATAAATAAAAAATAAAATACACGACTAGGTCGCACGAACTAGCTCTTAAATTTCAAGTATTTAAATAACTTTAAATTATTAAGTTTTTGCACCTTAATAAAAAATGAATCTTATTAGAGAAAAATAATAAAACCATGAAATTCGTTCTTTAAATATCTGAAATGACGCTCCTAAAATAATTTTGAGTTAAAATGTTTAAAGACAAACATAATTTACATTACGGTGGTAATTTTTATATGCTTTGCAATGCAGCATGAAGATTAGGGAGTTAGAGAACTCAACGTGCTGTTGTTTTTTCGTCATGTATTATGTATGAGTCGCTTGGTGAAACTAGTCTGCATATTAGGTCAATTTGAAAAAAATGATTCCATATTTTTACGAGTATCTACCTACATACATATGTCCCTACATTATGTATGCACAAATTACATATATCGAATACTTTTTGCATTGCGTTTCTAGTCTCATAATCCTTTTTCTTTCCCCCTCACCCTCCTGAAGATTTTCATAAGAACCTGAAAAAATTTAATTTTAACAGCTTTGATTTAGCTCTGTTTTTGGCTAAAGTTGGCAGTTTGTCAAATTTCTATTAAATTATATCAAAGAGAAAAAAGGCACTTGTTATAGCCATCTTTAAAACTCATCATTGAAATTTTAATGATTGATTTTGAGACGTTAAGAGCTTGAAATTAGTGATTATTTTTATGGCAAAATAACTCTCTTGTCTTAGTTAGGTACTATTTCTAGTCAAAAACAAATTCTATTTGGCGCAACTTTCACACAAAATGAGTTTTATTATTTCAAGGATTGAACTCCCTTATCAATGATCATTGAAATATTCGAAGTCTTTTTGTGTGGAAGGTTGGGCTCATTGGAATTTGTTTTTTGGCTAGAAGTATTAATTAAGTCTTGAGCTTTAATTATTCATCAAAACAGTAAATGGTTACACTTAACACCTCAAAATGGAGGAACAAAATTTTAAATGATGGATTTCAATGATAGCTATAAATGCGGTGGTTTGGCACCAACTTTAAGTAACAACTTTCTGGCACAACAGTAAAATATTTGTTTGAGTTTATCTAATATTTGACTAACGTCTACTTGACATTTGACATACATTATGTACATTCCTAACAATTTCTACTAAAATAATTTGTTTTTGTACTCTCTTGAGAGCATTCGCTTTTCTGTTCAAAACTACTAAATTTTTGAAATGTGCAACTGGAATTGGCCAAAAATTGGTGGTTTTGGTCAGTGTTTTTTGAACAGACCTATTTATATATTTTAAAACATAATCAGCCTTATTGTGAATTTCGCCCGGAAAATATTTCACTCCAAAAATATTTGTTCTCTCGGAATTTTAAAAGCTGTTATGAGTTTCACCCGAACTGTTCCTGGCCTAAAATAAACAAAAAACTTACACAAAGGGCACCAGTACCCTCTGCTTATCTGTCGAAAATAAAAGATTTTAATTTCGATACATTTCGCCCGAAATGAGTACTCACAAAAAGGGAAATTTTAATTTTTCGGGTAAAACTCACAGTAGGCGAAAAGTGTAATGTCAATTTTTCCGTGTGGAATGTTGTTCACGTGAAACTCACAATAAGGCTGAATGAGCAAAATTTAAATAACGAAACGATTAAAATGATGAAAGAAATTCATGGAACTAAATGTTTTTATCAAATAACGACCACAAAACAACATCCGTCGCGTCGGTATATGCCTGTTCTTTTTTTATTGGAGTGTAGCGTATGTGCATCTGTAAGTTTACGTCTGTGCATCCACTGTATATCGAGCTAGAGGAGAGATTCGACTTTTTAATTTTAGTTCATCTAGAGCGTATGGCTGCCATACAACAATTTACCTAACGATTTTATTGAACTTCGTAGTGATATCGTAAGTTATTATTGTAAAAAAACTATTTATTTTTTGTTGTTGGTTTCTGCCGAAAAATGCAAATAGCGGAAATAGAGTTTTTATGATTTTTTATAAAAACTAATATTATGGGTCTTCCAATAGGGACTTCCGATCATTGACAGATGATAGCGGCAATATTGCTGAAGCCACATATCAATTGGCTTTCATTTATTCAGTCTATTTTGCCAACTCACAATGGATGGATATAGCGTTCAACAACACCGTGCAAATTATAAACTTGTTTAATCAAAATGGGTGTTCTATTCGGGTAACGTTCCACACGAATAATCATTTTCAGCGATGAGGCTCATTTTTGAATGAATGATGGGTTCGTCGACAAAAAAACATTGCCGAATTTGGGACGATACAAATCCACATGAGATCGAAGAACGTCCAATGCATCCCGAAAAAGTCACATCTCACGCGGAGGTGATGTGCGAACTGGCAACCGAGATCGTGTGAATAAACAAAGGTTTTAAGAAAAAAACTTTTATTTGTTTTTATAATTTTGGATCGTGACAATATAAAGTTTATATGTTGAATGCATGGTTGACAAAATGCCATGCACAACATGATTCACATACACAAGCTTCTTAAAATTTTGGCAAACTCTAACAGTTTTATTATGCACACCGGAAAAGAACTTTTTCGACAGTGAAACGTCTAAAAACTTTCCTAAGCGATTCTACCGATGAAGATAAATTTTCAGTCTTGGGAGTTAATGTCAGTTCATCGACAAATTGAGACTAACACTGAGGAAGTTATCATGTGGGAAGAATCTTTCTCTTATAAAAACTCTCCAGGTGCAATATTTTTCACGATCCAAGTATTTTCACTTACAACTTGCAACTTTCGCTGCCAGTGACCTTACCAAGGAGTGAATTTTGCCCAAAAAATTAAATGTTTGACGTTTAAAATTGTTTATAGTTCCCTTGCAAAATTAAAATCAAATAATAATAAATAATAGGCCTAAAAATGGAAAAAAATCAATTTTGGATGCAAAAACAATTTGCATGCAAATATAATGCTGTGAGTATTCGAGGTACTGCCTCTTGCGAGGAACTGACAAATCCTCCAAGAGTATACTTGTCCTGAAAAAGTGCTTCTCATTTAGCCGTTCGGACTCAGCAAAAAACTGTAGGTCCCCTCCATTCCTGCCAACAAACACGCACACAGGAATGGTTGTGAGTTGTAAGTCACTAGGCCCTGGTTCTCCACGAGCTGTTGGCCACCCAATTTATTTATTTTTTTATAATGCTGTGAGGTGAATATATTCTTTTTGTTTGGGAGTGTAAATATTTGTATTCATCACACTTTATCTCACGCGAAATAATTGCCCAATTGTTTTGTAGATCTATGACAGCAATGGTTACTTTTTGCGTGAAATTGTAAACCAATCATGCAAAAAAGTAATTTTGTATTTCAAATCAATAATTTTTGACATGCGAAAATGTATGCATAGATTTTCATTTTCGCACGGGAACTGTAAACTAGGCTTTATAACGACGGATTAATTTTCGTGCAAAATGTGTCAATGACATTTTTTTGCCAACAAAAACAAAATGTGTTTGGAATTTGTATTTTGCTTTAATATAAGAAAATCATTTACAGCACGGACATTTTTTCTCTGAGTACAATTTCTTTTTTCTTATCTTAAATGGTGAAATATTTTGTTTCGAAAAATTATATCCCCCCTCGAAATAATAATTGTCTGGCTACGGCCTTGTGCCAGAGTCATGGAGAATTTCACATTGCGGAGGCACATCACCCAGAGAATCCGTGGCGAACAATAACAAATAAACGATGTTATATTCTATACATAATGGCATCGATAGTTCTCTCAAACGAATAAAAAAATTTGATGATAACTCACACACACTTCGTTTTATTTAAATTTTAAGATAGGAAGTGCTTAATTAAAGACCCTTTACTTTTAGTTATGTATTTTCAATGCCTAACTATGATATATCTATGAAAGAGAATAGCATTTAAAATATTCGAATACTTAAGCATTTGCTATATTCATGGTATTCGAGAAATCTTAACATTCTTTGTGAAATGAAATAGAAAAAGAAGAAGAATTTTATAAAAAGTATTGCCCGTGAAGACCGAGATGTGTTTGTTTATAAACAATAAATCTTTCCGATAGTTTAAACCTACATTGTTTTCAAAAGTTTAAGAGTTATATGTACTTTAAGAACACCTATGTTATATCTGCTCTTCGCAACTGCATTTTTTAAGTCCTTTTTACGATACCAATAAAAGGAGGTAAGAAGCAGTACAGCTATATTGTATACGTTTCCCATTGGAACCTTGGTCCAATCCTCATAATCCCTCTCTTAATGAACAAAGAATTAATTTTCTTTAAATTCAACCTTAGTCACCGAAGACAGAAAATGACTCAATTTTACGATGCTCAAGGCTAAGGTAACAGAGGATGCATAATCTGAAGAACTATAAAAAGCCGGTTATCGTGGAAAAGGTTTATTAGTCAGAAAAGCCACACGAGTACGCCAGAGCAGATATAATACCTATTTACAAATAAAATCAGTTCAAATCACTTTATCTTCAGTTTGATTTCAATAATTTTTAGGAATTGTGATTGTGAGCATGTTTGCTAAGCCGCAGTTATAATTGAATTTAATTTAAATTATGTTTTAAAATTTGTACCTATATAAAAAAAAAAAATTTGGAAATTCTGGCAAATAATCGTGCATGACAAATATGTAAGACTGTTTAGCTTGTAACTTTTGACTACGCCATGTCATGACGATTGGTATATGCTGGGTGTGAGAGTTGAGGAGCTCTCTGCCCTTACATACTTCATCACTCGAAACCATCGCCATTGCGTAGTTAAATAAATATTAACAATCTAAACAGGCACTAAGAGCATTTTTGACCATCAGATTACGCATCTACTGGACCATACACACTAAAACACACAAAACTCAGCATCTTACAATGCAAATATTGATTGTTAAGACTTTTAAATTGAGATACCTTCTTTCAGTTCCCATTTTGAAGATTATAATAACTAACTACTTTTGTCCTATGTTTGACGCAATAAATACTTTAAAATTAAATATGTACCTCATTTTGACCAATGTATCCTTTCCTTCCCCAGTTATTGAATTTAGTTATAAAATTTTAAGTTTCGTCTCTGCTATACACTTAACTATCACCCAAGCGTTCACAAAAATTCGCAATAATTTAAAGAAAGTAGCATTCAGATCTAATAGAACCACAAGACTGAAACAGTAAACCTTAACAAGCCCCAATGACTTGAATTCTTTGGGTAGGTTCCATATTATTTTGTTCGCATTTTTGTTTTTTTTTTAGATTTAGTATTACGAGTAGCTGTGGCATGAGTTATATCTACATACACTCATATTTTTTTGATAAAAGTTCTTTTCAAACTGATTACACACTCCAATACTACGATGTTGGGGTAGAGCCTCATCAGCCTTAATGGTTACTCACCCTCGCGTTAAATTTTAAACTGAGAATTGATTGAAATGCCGCGAGCTCTACTAGTCGGGGAATATTACGAATATTCATTTTAAATGTTTTGTTATTATTGCTATTCACTATGGGGATGGGGACTAAGGGGACTATATACCGCCTGGGACTATCACCATCTGAATATATGCACCTACAATAAAAGATGGGTGCGTGCATATTATATACATATATGACAATGTTCTTGAACTTGCAGAAAACAATAATTTGTTGTTGTTGTTTGTTGTTGCAAAAACAATACATCAATATTTTTATTTAAAATCAATTAACAAAGCGATCAAATATAATTTATAAACAATAATAAACTATGTATAAATCATTTAAGGAACAATTCGATACTATTGAAAGTTTTGTTCATACCCAAAACGTTTATTGCATTCTGCCATTTGATCACGTAGAAGTGTTGTGTTGATTGTAGACATGCCATTTAAAATTTTGTCAATGAAAAGCTGTTAAAAATTTGTTTAAGGCAAGCCATTAACTAACAAAAACAAAGACAACCTTCAAAAGTGGTCGCTGCCGGAGCGAGGGGGGGTGGCACATTGTACCCTCAGATTCCAACTAAAATTTTATTTCTAATTTTTGCCATAAAATTGAAGCTGCTAAAGCTTTATCACAAAGGAAGGGGACACACATTTGTTGGTCAAATAGTGTGGGTAGTAGAGCATGAATTTTAAGTAGCGCAATTATTGTTAAGTTACTTTGGGTCAATGGTGTCTAAAACCTCTGTCAACATTTAAGAAGAAATATGCGGTTGGCTGATAATGAATCTTATATAAGTAAGTTCATATATGTACATAGTCATCAAGGCACTTTTAATCTTTTTTAGAACTTCGACCACATCTTCTTAATTATTGCTTAGTTTTACAGAAACATGGTTACCAACTTTGTGGACACAAAGACAAAGCTGGTGCGCCTGGTCATAAAAATTCTAATATTTTCAGTAATTGCCCAACCATTAATATTTGTTTAAGAATGCTCAAAGATTGTTCCAAGGCCATATAGTTTGAGGTCTACATCTTAAAAGAGATTTTCCATTTGTCTGGTATGATAGAATAACGGACGCGCTACCATTTCGTAAGAAAATGGATCTTTTAATTATTGAACAACCAATTTTAATCCGGGAGCCGACCATAAGATTACCTATCTCTTCGCGGCCACGCAAAAATTGAATGCCAACTGATAGCTTTAGTGCAAACATTTACAAAACTACTCGTAGGACAAGCTTTATCTGGTCGCAATGAGTAGAAAATGCACTTTTCAGGTTGCATTTTCCGTTAAATGTACCTATAATATAAGCAATAACTGTTATAAATGGGGTATCAAATGAAAGGTAGGAATGTCCTCTACACGATACCAATGGTCGGACAGACTTTTTTTAGGCTGTTGCGACGAGTCCGACCACTTTTCTAAAATTAGGGATTTTGTGCATCCTTGGGTGAAATTCAAAAAATAGTGGTTAAGGCCACTTTCCTAGCTATTTGATATGATTTTACTCAATTTTCCGTGATGTAAAACGCAGTGTTAAGAAAATACCAGTTTTTAAAAAAATGGTCTGACTCGTCGCAACACCCAACAAAAATTCTGTCCGGCCATTGGTATCGTGTAGACTGTAGAGGACATTCCTCGCGTTCCAATGTTTATTCGCTATGCTATTTAGTTATCCCAAAAATTTTGAGATAGCTTGAGTTGTTGTTGCGTCAGCGGTCATCAGCTGTTTTTTAACAAGGGATTACAACAACACAAAGCTATCCCGATAACTGAGAATAACCATCGGAACGTGCTCATTCCTACCTTTCATTTGATACCCCATTTATAGCAGTTGCAGTTTTTTTTCTTTTTTTTTAGAACCAAAAATAACGGTACCTGCCATGCAATTCTTTTTAGCAATTTAACATAATAGTATTTTTCTCAAAAATGGCTCCACAACTTTTCTTAAACAAAATTCAATAAATTACTTTTAGTAAAGGCTACCTTTGGGGAGAAACCATCTTTCAAAAAATGATTATTAATGGTACCTCCAAAAGAACCTGTTTTTTATTTTCGATTTTCTTCAAAGCTTCCAAGAAATATAAATAGTAGGTCTGTTCTTTTACTTTCCAAAACTGAAAATTTCTGCCCATTTTACTCGAAAGTTCTGTCATAAGTTCATAAAAAAAAAATATTAATTGACAGAACTGCGGACAAAAATGGGCTGTTTTGGGAAGTAGGTACACGAACAGAGGTAGTATTGTTTACCAAAATTAAAAAAAAAAAATTGTTTGGATATTTTGGAATTTTTCATAATTTTTGTTTGCCATGATCGATTTTTTTGAAGCTCGATGCTTAAAGTTTTTTAGTACTTTCTTAAATATTTTAAGAACAAATTTTACTTTTATTAAAAATTATGGTAACTTCCATACAAAAGTTAGAAACCACAAATGAAAATATTTTTTTGTTCTCAAAAACGGCTCCTACGACTTTATTTTGACTTTTTCCGTAGGTATTAGGGTGTCCGTTATTTCCCAAAATCGTTTTTAAATAGCAGACACCCCCCAAATCAAAAGTTTATGCCCAAACAAAAATTATTTGGCCACAAAAAATTTTGTCCGATGTCATTTACACGTGGCTCTAAGCCCATACTTTTCCCATAAAAATTTGTATGGGATTTTCGCTCTTTTCACGTTTTATTTTTTTTCTCTCGAATTACTGGAGCTATTCTAAATTTTTTTGTTGATTATTTTTCTTTAATCATCCCTTTAAAAGTTCTCATTCAAAAAATTTATTAAAAAATTAAAATTAAATATGTAATAAAATGTTCACTTTTATGATGGGAATTTCTATGGTAATAATCGAGCCAAAAAATTGTTTGTTTTTTTTTTTTAATTAAGTTTTGAATGAAGTTTCTTAAAGGGATGACTAAAGAACAAAAATTAACAAAAAAAAATAGAATATTTGCAGTAATTCGAGAGAAAAAAAATAAAACGTGAAAAGAGCGAAAATCCCATACAAATTTGTATGGGAAAAGTATGGGCTTAGAGCCACGTGTAAATGACATCGGACAAAATGTTTTGTTTGGACATAAACTTTTGATTTGGGGGGTGTCTGCTATTTAAAAATGATTTTGGGAAATAACGGACACCCTAGTAGGTATGCTTAAATTAGTGCGCTCTACTACCAAAAATTATAAAATTTTACACTTAGCACCTATTTTTTGTATGTTGAATTTTCTCATTATAAGCTGAACGGATATATTATGTATATTTTTTTTTATAAAAAAATTCAAATAGGTTTGAATAATATTGCATATCAAAATTTTCAAAAAAGAAATTGTTGAATTTTTAAAAAAAGTTTCAAATTTTTTTTTGAAAATTCAATATCTCAAAAACGGGTTGACAATTTTTTTTTAATATTATTTGTATATGCCGTTAAATAAATACTTAAGATTTGTATACCAAAATTTTTAAGAATTGTTTAATGTTTTAAGAATTTGATATCTATATAAGAAATATTTTTTTTTAAAACCATGCATACACCATACAAACATGTATTCAATCAAGAACTATTATGACGTTCTTTTTTCATCTCAAACTATCAAAAGAGTTGTTTCAGCTAATTTGAATATTTTCCTCTCATAATTTCGATGTCTTTATATATATATACAATTTTCGTAAGCCCCGGCCTCTTGAACATAAGAACACTTACGTGCGACACAGTCTAACATTTTAATTTTTAAGAAACTGTAAATTGACTATTTACAAAAAACTCCACACAATATTGAATAGCAAAATTTTTCAAAATACGTTTGTTTTTCTAAATCAAAAACGAAGCCAAATTTTTAATACTGCCTTTCTGCCTGTCCGAGGGCCCCAGCAAGTCTAGCTACGCTACTGTACAAGGGGATAGATATTCCTTCTCTTTTAGCTATGGGGGATTTTTTTTGAAAAAAAAAATGACTGAGGATTATTGCACGACAATAAGCCATTTACCCATTAACCATAAGTCCCACAGAGTGATTTAAAAAAGTTATCTACAAACAATTCATCTTACCTGTGCACCGTTGAACTCACCTGCATAGGTACCTCAGTCTTGCCGAAAAGCTTTACAAACTCAATTCCTACAAATGATATTATTGATTCAACAAAATAAAAGAAAATTTTAAAATTAAATCGACTTTTAAATATTTTATTTCATTTTTAATTATTTACTCTGAAACTATGGTTTTTTTTTTTCTTTCATTATAAGTTAAATATCTCTTTTATTAGATAATAATTTATTCATTTTTTTATCTTCTTATTCTTACCTATAAATGTTTTGTTTTTGTGAATACAATAAATTAATATTGTTTAATTCGTAAGGTACCCTATTTTTGTTTTTAAAGTTCTTTTTTATGATTTTGCTTTACTATTTTTTGCGTTGATTTTATTTTTAACGATTTTCTATTTCATTTTATCTAAAAATAATTCGTTCGAAAATATGCAATTTATCAGAAGTTATAGTTACATAAATATTTTATATTTTGTATTATAATAAAAAGAGATCAAATAATAAATTAATCTTTTTGTTTATTGATTCAACCATTTGCTTTATATGAAATATGTATATACTTTATATAATCGTAGTTGTGTTCACTCTGAAGATATACATATGTAGATATTTATGTTTAAAATTGTGTCAAAAATAGTGTTGGTTTTAATGGTTATTGGAATAATTCTTTTTACACTATGCAATTATTTTATTTTTATTTTACTATTTAAAAGCCTCGGATTAGTTATTGTATGTTTGCAATAAAAACAATTAATGTATTAGACTAATTCAAGTGGTAGATACAAATTCATAACAAATAACAGATTTGTTCGCTGAGTCCTTGTATTCACGCTAAACTCAGAACCCTGACACACCTGAACCCACCCCGTAGGGAAAATTCTATATTTTATGAGACGTGGGATAGCTCTGAAGCTAGAATTACTCCCTCAAGTAGATCTGAGGTTTTTTGTAATTGTTTATTTTTAAAATTAAAATTAAAAGAATACGCTAACATAATTTAACAACAAATAAAAGTAAGAAATGGAAAATGTGGTTAATTTTTTTATTAAATTTTAAAACTAATTTCAAGTTTTAGTTTTATCAGAGCACAAAAATTCTTGTTTTTGCCAATGTCAACAACATAATAAAAAGACCGTCATTGAGTGTTTTTTTTTTTTTTTGAGAACCGAAAAGCCCAGGTCAAGTCTATAACTTCAACGAACAAAGCTAACAACAGTTTGAGCCATACATTGTATCAAGATTGCGAAAGCATTAACAAATTACGATAATATTGCCTTCGATTTGGCTTTTTCGAAAATATTTACAGGTAGGTATCCTGGCTATTTTTTTTTGTATTCTTCTACCCATCGGAGGGAAACAATTGTTCTAAAATAAAACAAAACGCGTAGAAAAAATGATCAAAATAAAAAGAAAATCTAAATCTATAAAATTTTTAAGCGTGGGGTTCAAATTCTCTCAAAATTGTTCACACTTACTTCTGTACTGGGTCCTATCAAGAATCTGGAAGGGAATTTTGTTTTCCCCAAAAATGTTTTTGTTACTCTGAACCTCCCCAGAAATAAATCAATAAGTTCAAAGGGAAATATTCATAGGCATTCAGACTTATTGTGAGTTTCACCCGCAAAATATTTCACGCGAAAAGTGTTTGTTCCCCGGGAATTTTAAAATTATTATGAGTTTTGCCTGAACTTCTCCTGGCCTAAAATAAACAAAAAACTTGCGCAGAGGGCATCAGTACCCTCTGTTTTCTTTCGTTCACCGTCAAAAAACAATGTTTCAATTTAAGCTCTTAATTACGATACATTTCACCCGAAATGAGTAGTTACAAAAAATGGGAATTTTCATTTTTCGGGTGAAACTCACAATAGGCGAAAAGTGATAAGTCAATTTTTCCGGGTGGAATGTTGTTAACATGAAACGCACAATAAGGTGGACTGTTTAAGCAAAACTGGAGTTTATCTTATTGAAGATAAGCCTCCAGTTTTTCCTAGCAACGGACTACAATATCGTTAATATGGTGGTTGATGGATGCGTAGAGTTGCGATGCGTGAAATGATGCTGTGTCATTTTTTCTAAGTCCACAGACCTTAATTTCTCCGTAAAAATAAATCCTAGAAAAATATACCCGTTTTAAGGCGATACAAGTGAAAGGCAAACGATCGTTTTATGAAGTTAAAAAAAATATAAAAAAACACATCTTCTCAATCCACTGCATTCAAAAAATCATTTAGAATGGCTGCGTTATTTAATTTCACTATCGCAGCTATATACCATATGTTGAAGTGAATTTTGATGGCACTAAAAAAAATCTTAATATATATGTACGTCATTCTGGCTTAGTACGTTTATATCCGCGGAGGGTCCTGCGTTAAAATATTAATTAAATAGGGGAATTATGTAAGGCAGTATAAACGATTCTCAGCAAAACGATGCGAAGTCGGAAAAGTTGTATTTATTATCCATTTCTGTGGTGTTTGAGAGAAACATGATAATTCCATTTAAAAATTTACCTCTTTACGTCCACTTCACATCGAGTTTGAGCCTAAACGCGTTTACTGATTTTCTTCAAATTTGAAATATTAAGGAAATGGTCTTTAAAATATCGTGTTTCAAATTTGAAAGAAATCGGTTCAACCGTTTAGGTTCTAGCACGATGTAGGGTGAGCGTAAAGAGGCAAATTTTATAATGGAGTTATCACGTTTCTCCCAAACACCACAGATTTATATACCTTTGTTTTTTGTTTATGTTGGAAATTTTAAAGTCAGCAAAATGTTTCCGTTTGGTATGTGAATTTTCATCCAAAACATGAAAACTATTTTATTATTATCACTTTGGACATAATAGTAACGTATTGTAGCCAAAATCATTACAAGAGATACAAAAAAAAATATTGAAAGAAGAACCAACCGTTCACAAAACTGTAACAAATTTCAAACAAATCTTTCAAAAAATCCAGCAGGATTCAGAATATATTGGATTCTTGCTTAGTTTAGAACTTATGAATGTTTTAAAAAGTTCCTTTTTTGAATTCGATTTAATCTGATGAAAGATAAGGTGACCCTTTGTTAAGACATTTTATTAACTTTAATCTTATAGTAAGACTGTGAAGACCCAAGAAATAAATAAAATAAAACAAAATCATGTTTTTTCAACACTTATGACATAACTATTATATTTAAACAAAAAATAATCATTTATAATAATAATAAACTAAGGCTCTTATTTATAAATGTTTTTCTGTCAGTTGTATGTTTTTTCTTCTTCTCTTGTTTTGGTTTATTTTATATTTTTGATTTTATTAATTGCACTATATTTTTGTTTTGTTAAATGAAGCTCTAGCTATTTTATTATCTCTGGCTTAATTCTTTAACTATATATTGTTTTTTGTATTTAAGAATTGTATTTTCAATAAAGCTGCCCTGCAAAACTTTTATATATGTAGGTGGTGATAAAAAGTTGTACAAGTCATAAACTGTTTTAATTTTTCATTTAATTGTACTAAATGTTTGCATTATACATTTATAATATATATTTTATTTTTTTTTTTATAAATTAACAAATAACATTTTCTTTTACAAGATATATATAATTTTAATAATAAACTACGATTAGTTATGAAAAGTTTTTTTTCGCATCTGCGAGTCATAATTTACTGTTATTTTTCACATTCTTTGCATTTTTTTTTTACTTACTAACTAATGGAGAGAAAGGTTCAGAAACTAGAATGGAAGATTTACATATACATAATAATTAATATTTTAAAAACGAAGAATATTAAGTTTTAGTTTTTTTTATTTTGTTTTATTTGAGGTCACTTTTTTGTTTTTACTAATTTTTAGCTTTTATCATTCTTTTTTTTTCATATTAACATAAATTATTTTTTTTTATATTTAGTAATAATAATAATTAAGTGCATTTTTGTTGTTGTTTTACAATAAAGAGCAATAGGTATATAGGAATTTATAAAAGGAAAACAATTACTAATTTAAGAAACTAACATAAGCCTCCATCTTCCTCTTCTTCTTCTTCTGCTTCTCCTTCGCCACCTTCAGCGGATGGAGGTTGCGCAGCTGATGGGGATGACTAAAAATTGAAAAAAGAATATAAAAAAGGTTAGATACAGTTTGTCAATAATGGTTGTTTTTTTTTTTCTCTGCGCGTGTATTGACTCTTCAGAAAATTAATTAAATTAAAGAGAATAAAAACGACTATCTTGGCTTATAAATTACTTTAGCCTTATATTGCCAATCGCTTTTTAACGTAAGCGTAAACCCATCCCGGCCTATACCTTCTTAATAATCAACCCACATCCGCCATTTTGTCGAATCACGACACTTATTTTCAACGAGATAATTCTAAACGCCAACTCATCAATTGATGAAACGGGGGTCACGGAATTATCTAAGTTATCTACACTAGATTTGTTCGCTTTCTCATTGAATTTCAAGTGTTGTAGTTGTCTACTAATTAAGGTATACACATTTTCAGAATGGATTTCGTTTCCTACATTTTTTTCATTGAAATCTTGCTTTAGAGAAATCCTTTCATCCTACCTTACCTACGATTGCCTTAAACGTCGTTTCATACATTTTTCTCTTTGAAATTTTGGTTTGGAAAAATCCTTTCATCCTACCCATTATCAAAACCACAGGTACTTATTAACATAAGGTGGCGCTACAATCCTGTGTAGGAAATGGACTACACCAACAAGCTACTTCCAGCCAGATCGGTCCCGAGCTAGCTATCTCCAGTTTCGCAGCCCAACTTGGCTTGGTTTAGGTCCTTTTTCACGAGCACGGCACATTGGTGCTTATCTCCCTCGAATGCGGCGTACCTAGGTACAATTCGATGTTGCATCTTTTTCTCCCCGTGAATGCAGTCCGAATCAAAAATAAACCGGAGAAGTTGTCTCAAAACAGACTAAAGCGTTCTCATCTTTCTTAGATCATAAAAGCAGGCTTTGGCAAGAGTATTTTTCGTTTGATATCAGTACTGGTATTGTGTTCTGAGTTTTAAGCGAAGCCTAGGTAAATAAAGCCTCGACTACCTCGAATCGCGGGATTTTTAAAGACCATTAAGTATAAAAATACGATTCCGACTATAAAAAGCATTATCCTTTGGAACACGAACCAAATAATTTATTTAACTTTGACACTTACCCCAGCATTTGGTGATTTATACGACGCTGTGGCATTTTCTATAACCGATGCTTTAGGTGCAGCTGCAATGCCTTTGGGAAGTGGTAAATCGCGGGCCAATATTGAATATTCAACATCCATGTGCCTAATGAAGGGTGATGAAAGTGCTCTTTTGGCTTGATCCGGATCTTCATCATCGAATGCTTGGAGCAGCATTTCTAAAGTTTGAACTTCTTGAGGATCACAACAATTACCCCATTCTTTGAATGCTTTTTCGGCAGCAACAAAATCACCACGGGCCAATTGAACCAACACCAAGCCGACAGCAAGTCTTCCGATTTGAGAAAATGATTCAGTTACTTGATTTAAGCTGATTTCACGTCGAATAGCGTCAGCTGCTTGATCGTGCCTGTCGAAATATTTCGTAAATATAACTGTCTTGTTTTTTTTTTGCTTAACAGTAACTTACATTCCAAGTTTTACTAACAATCGTGATACTTTTGTGGCAAATTCAGCTGCTTGTCGGGTTGAGTCCTCATTCTTTATAGACAAAATATTATGATCTGATTAGTACATTATAAATAAAATAAAAATCGAACTAAAATTCATACCAAGACAACTTCCATAGCATGTTGATATAATCGAAGGGCAATTTCTG